>OX371260.1:29996830-31292149 GCA_947311025.1 Lypha dubia | reverse complement strand
CAGTACGACTCTAACATTTTCGAAGTAGTTGAGTGCGTAGAGTTTTCTAATTCTACATCAGGTGTTATTTTAAGATTGAAGGAAGAATCAAGTGATTTTGGAGGATGCGGCTCAACACCAAATTGTTCATATTGAGGGCTAAGAGAAATTTCGGTTTGATTTATTTCCATAAAATTAATGGCTTCCAAAGCTTGTCTGAAATTAAACAAGTTAAATTTTTTTATTATGTGCAGAACAAAGTTGAACATTTAAAATATCCTCGTACTTACAATAAAGGGTGATTTCTAGATTTAAAACATGTAGA
Organism: Lypha dubia; assembly: GCA_947311025.1. Lineage (NCBI taxonomy): Eukaryota > Metazoa > Arthropoda > Insecta > Diptera > Tachinidae > Lypha > Lypha dubia. The sequence goes on along the minus strand of OX371260.1, from coordinate 31,291,845 downwards.
AAACTCGTGAGACAAAAATCATGAAAATTTGATAACTTTTGGCGAAGTTTATGTTTTTTTTTTTCATTAGGACCAGCAGTCAGGGGATGACCCCTACGTATGCAGTGCACTGTGCCGGAACTCAAGGAGAGGGATAGGGTAGAGAAGATAGGTGTTGAAAATTTAGAAGACTTAACTCTTTCACAACTCTGCTTTGCGCGTTATGTTAACTTTTAAGGCAGTGTTGAGGCGCCTACGGTGTTAAGTAGACGCATTAACTATGTTAAGCTGTATTAGCAGGCACTTTATTAATTGATTTACTTCGCCGATGTTTCTGCTAACCGACGAAGGAGGGCGATGTTGTGTACATTACCTTGGACAGCATCAATCGCTTCGGAACAGTTTTTTAGTTACCAGTGATATGCTTTCATCTCTTAAATAGTCCGACAACAATTAATACAATGCCTCACTAATGTATATTAGAGAAATTAATGATGTTGATTGACTTGCTCTGGACAGGGTTTGAACCCATGCCCCAAGTCATTGTTTGCTTAGTAGTCAACGAGCTAACCACTTCAGCCAACACCACCCTCAGGTTACGCTTATACTGCAAAAATATTTTCAAAGGACCGTATTGTTTATATTGGTTGTATGTCCATGCAAAACTTTAAGATTGTTATTTATATTTCCCATGACAAAACTTTTATGCGAAAATACAGTTTTTACATTATGCAACTCCTTTTTGCACTGAGAAAAGAAATATAAAATATTTAAACACTCTTACTTAAAATAAAAATTGCATTCAACAAAGTTGCGTCATGTAAATTCCGTCTTTATCGAAAAAAGAAACGTACCAGACTTTCCTCAATTAAACCTTTTGTCTCGATTTTACCCCCTAAAAAGTATTATTTTAATCTGTCTATCAAATTTTATCCAAATTCTTTATGTGGGTTTCGAGTTATAGTGAAACAAACATATAAAAATTCAAACATTCACATTTATAATATTAGTAGGATAACACATAAGTATAGTAGATTTACCTTGGCAGCACATCAACAAAGCGATAATGCAAGTTTTCATCAAATTCTGTTTCTTCTGAATCATTTACAATAGGCTGTATAAATCCAGCATCTAGCATAGCATTTAAAATAGCAAGAGCTTGTACTTTGTTTGACGATTTGTGATTGGTGTTCAGAAACTTCATAAGCTCAGCTCCACAATTTTGTGGTGACAGAACTTTGCGCATTTCCTCATGAAGTGTTATTAGCGAATTCGATTGTTGCAGAATATTTTTACGGTCGTCAATTGTTAAACTAATTGCAGTCTGATGTGCAGCAAACCGTTCTTCTTGGTAGCCTACGGAAACTTTACGCTCTAATGGCGCTGTTGGTTCTTTAATCAAACTAGTGGGCTTTTCATCATTATTGGTTTCCAATTTACTGGACAAATCCTGTTGTAAAGCTTGCAAATCATAATTTAGATCTTTGGTTATATTCGGAGATCGCAGATAGCTGAGAACTATTTTCGAGCAATAGTTGCAAACCTTCAAGTCTCCTAATTGTAAAAGCATTGTTATATTTAATCATAGAAATGGAATAACTTTCACATACCAGAGCACATTATAATTTTTCCAGGCACTAAGTGGTTGCAGCACTTGGAGCAAAATATTTGTCCACATAGACGACAGTGATGCTTTCGACGAAAAGTTGAAAATTTTTGTGTACAATCATAACATTCTTTAGCTTTAGAATCTGGCATCCAGAATCGGTGCAAATCGGTATCTTTATAGTTTCGCAAATCCTTAAGTTAATGTACATAAATTCATATACATGCATACATTAATAACAAAATAACATGAATAAAAAACATAATATAATGGACTTTGTGCAAGAAATTAGTACTTATTATAGTTTGTTTTTGACGACCACTTATTAATAAAAATAATAAAATCACAATTTTTAATCAGTTCCATTGTTTTAAATATCGTTCTTTTTACATATTCATGATACATATCGCACTTGATCAACAAAAAAAAAATTGAGTTAATACCCTCTTGTTGATCAAGTGCGATATATCCAATTTCGAATTTCCCGTTTGGGTCTGCATTTTGAATCTTAACTCTTTTTCAGCAAGATTATAGTCTACATAAAAAATCTTTAATTTGAATATAATAGTGGCTGGAGCCGTATTTGCTTCTATTAATTTTTTTCTTATTAAAATTGTATATACCATAAACGTATTCGTAAACAAACGTATTTTTAATTCAATACATACTTCCAATAGGTAATTTTGATATTGAACCTTTTACGAAAAACAACAAAACAACTTTTATCTACATAATTAATACATTATTCAACCAATTTTGATAGACATTATTCACAAAAGTGAACGATATATTGTGGTTTAATTTGGATTCAGTATTTAAAGATTCGGCGTTTAAAGTGTCTACTAATCTATGCACTCATATTACTCATGCATTTAATTTAAAAATTACAAATATACTAAACATGGGAGTGTTTTTGTCCATTTGGTTCTGTAAAGAAAGTATCAACAAGTAACAGATATTTTTCTATGCTTTGATGTGGAGGAATTATAGGAATTGTATAATAGCAAAAGAGAAGAGAGTTAAATGATGTGATTTAGCTGTTTAGGAAGGTGTTTGTTTTTGCATTTAAAAGTTTTTATTTTTACCATACATATACATATGTATGTATGTTTACATCTACACACATATGTACGAGAAACAGCCAGCATTTTTTAATTTATGAGTCGAATTCGAGTATTTTTCGACTCTACTGCGCGATTAAAAAGCCGCAATATGCGAGCATTTTCTGATCATAAGATACTTTTGTCGGTAGGAAAACGTGACTACCTGCGGCTCTTCTTGATGAGTCATTTATTAGTCTTTTTAGAGTCGTTTTCTGAGCATTTATTAATCAATTATGGCTCTTTTTCGAGTCGTATTTCAGTCAGTTTATAATCCCTTACGACTCTTTTGACATTTACTCAAAAATACACATTTTTCAATCTTACGCATGAGCAAAAAATTATCATAAAATACATAATGATTATCACTTTTCAAACACGTGCATGATCTGTTTTTGATTTAGCATTTTTTTATTTTCAAGATGAGCAAAATATGATAACAAATAACGGAAACAATATTCACATTTTGAACGTCTGGATGATTAATTTGCGATTGCTATACAATTTGTTATTGTATTTTAAATCGAACTCTTTTCAGCGTGAATCATTTTCGAGTCCTTTTATGATTGTGTAAGTGATTAATCAGTTTTTGATCACCAAAAATACTCAAAGAAGACTCGGCAAGGTGATTTTTCAAAAAAACGATCTTCCAAATGGTATCTGCGTATTGGCGATACTAATATTAATTAATTTCTCAACTTAAAATTGCGTTTCATATTTGATTGTCTAAACTCAAAATGTTTTCCCATTTAAGATTATCTCCCAATTTTCAATTCCGATAACAAAAATGGTTTGTTTGACTTTCACTTTTTATTTAATCAAATTTGGTATATTTTAAAATTATTCCAAAATTTGAAATAAGTTTTGTAGCAAGTAATTTGACGGGCTTAAGAACGAATATTTATTAAATATATATACATACATACAAAAGCAAATGAAAAAAAACAAATGAATAAAGCATGTTGCCTTCACCGCTAGTTTATTATTATTTTGACCAACATTTTGCTTACATTATTTTTAGAAGCCATCATTGTTCTAATCCGTTTAAGTACATTTACCATTGTGCGGCCTTCATGTGCTTCCATTGGTAATGTTTCAGTTTTTTCGACTGAACTGTTTTCATCTGCAGTATTTGATGAGGTTTCACCGCCAGCATTCCCACCAACTTTTGTTTTTGTTTGATATAATACATTAGAGTTAATGCTGGAAGATGAGCTACCTCGTGTTAAAGTTGAATTATCTGGCGGAAGATTTGTATCTGCATAAAACATTGATTTTGTAACATTTGAAGTTGTAGACGATGTAGGAGATTGAGGGGGATTCACACTGGATAAATCATTAACCGTGTTGTAGGACTGATTATATGCATTTTGTATTTTATTAACGAAGCGTCCAAATAATGTTTCTGGTTCTTCTTCAAAATCTCGAGCAAATTCTGTGAGCTTTGTCATAGAATGAAGATTTTGATTTGAACTCATACTGTCAGTGTTTGATTTTGTAACTTAGGTTCAACAAAACTAGTTTATAATCTTTTTTATTAATTTCTTAGTATTTAAAAGGTTGTTAAATTCATTTGATCATTAAGTGAAGATTCAGGTGCCAACGACCCTAAGGCCAAATCTGTCCATTTTTGTTCCTACAATTTATAATTAATATTTGAAAATGTATAATTGTTAAAAACTGTTTTAGTTAACCTGTTCGCTAAGAGTCAGGTGTGAATCACTACCATCAGCTTCTGGATCAGGTAATTTATCAGCTGGCACAAGTATCTGATCAAATGGCAATTCTTCTTCGCGCCACCTATTGTCAACAATATCTAACAAATGTCCGTCGGCTGGTGCCTATAATAATATTTATACAAAATTTCATTACTATTTTATTTAATTAAGTACATATGTGTATGCTCTATATACATACATATCGATGGCTTCATTCCAGAGTACGCTAAGTCTAAAAAGTGAATTTTACAGGAGACGCGTTCAAAGTTTATTTGGAATTTCTCAAAGGCCGTAGAATTTTTTTAGTGTGTACGAATTATAAATACTGGTAGTAGAACATGGTTACAAATGACTTAGGCCAATTTAGAATGTACAAAACTTTTTGCGTTGTTCATCCAAGTGGACTTAGCATCTTTTTCTTTTTATACGCTGACGACTTTCTCCAAACTAAACTGTTCTATGTTTAGTTACACGCGCGAACTGTTTTTGTTTATTCAGGGAATAACATGCTAAGTACACATAGCGACACTCAAACAACATAACAACATAACAGCATAACAACAATAAATGCCCTTTCTAAAGAATGCTATGTTAACTTAGTTTTCAAAAAAAATTTACAGTTCTCTTCCAAACAATACTGACTGTACTTAGCCCTTTTCGGAATGGAAGTTTTTTAAAACTTTAGTCGTAGGCTAACTACAATTGTGAGCATAACTTTTGATAGGGTTGTCCGATAAATTCGAGCTTTCGACAGGACTCAAGTTACATCGATCCAAATTCAAATAAACAAACTCCTTCAAAACATGCTAAGTCGACTTAGCATACTCTGGATTTAAGCCATCGATATAGAGTAAAAACAACAAAAACGTTAAATTACAAAGTAGAATACTTTGATGATAACGGACTATGAGTTTGTGTTGATTGTTAGTAATTTCCAAACAGTGATGAGGGAATTTCGTACTATCCAGAATTGTTTCAATATGTAGAATAAAAAAATAATTAAAAATTAATTCTCGTATTCTATTTCTGTTAAAAACTGGTTAAATAGTTGATATTCTTCCCAATTAGTATCCACTTTACCAAAATTGTAAAGATGGACAATTGAACGCTGAGAGGTGTAGCGGCCTTGAAATCGGTACTGATACGTTCTGCTAAAAACTGATTGGATATGAATAATAATATTTTTCAACATAAAAAAACTTAGTAATTTTGAATTTTCATTAATTCAATAAAACTGAACTTGAGCCTAAATAATTTTACTTCTCATAGGTATATCAATATAAGTTCGAATAATAATTACGTTTATTCGTAATAATATAAATAAAAAATATCTTAATTTATAATTTAATCTATATTCTAATCTGGGTCATATGATATCCGTCTACCAAATTTCATACATCCAAACTTTCTCGTTTATTAGTAGGATAAAAAATAAAATAGTTTTCAAATGTGTTTTAGTAAAAAATTTCAATACAAATTTTAAAATAAATTTTTCTTAAAATATATTTCAATCCATTTTAAATTTTTATGAATAAGGGGGTATAAATATAGTACATTAAGTAGGTGGATTTAATTAAAATTTTAGTTTTTTTTTTTTTTTTTTGGAATATTTTCGTAAAAACTTGTGAGGTATAAAATTTGATATGGAATTTAAAAAAAAGTTTAAAGTTTTAAAGTTTACAGCCACATATTTCAAATTTAATTGGAAAAATACCAATAAGTTGAAAGAAACTGTCACACTACTTTAGGTATTTATCATTATTATGACATTGAGATGCCGAATTTGAAGACCACTACTAAAAATTTTTAAATTATTTTACCTACATACATACATATGTATATATTTTGATGAATTCGTTTTCGTTACTCTGCTTGCGCTTTTAATTAGTAATTCAGTGTTGTTTGGGAGAACATATTTTCGCAGATTGCGCACCCACATGTCTCAGTGGACTTTCAGATATTAAATTTTATTAGTTCTACCATTTTTGAAGTCCAACATTCCTCTACTGAGAATTGATTACTAACTAATAGCTTATTTAAGCCAAAACAGATTTTCGCCAACAATAGAAGATCAAGTTGTCACATTAATATTATGATGGGAAATTGATTAGAAAGAGTAAAACAATGACTAATACCACAATATTTATTAAAACATTATATTTAATTCCAAGGTCACAAACTGCTAATGCATATCATCAAAAACCTTTGGAAAAATAGTTTTGTTTTTGCTTCAACGCACACTCTAATGGTCTAGATATGTATGTAATACTACTAAGCTAGAATGTATGTATGTTGGCTCTACCTCAAACAGTAACTTGAGCTCTTCAAAATAACTGTAAGGATTATAAATCACATTAACATATATATACATACATATGTCTAAAATATTTTTAAAGTTAACTACAAAAATGGACAACAAACATTGCTCCAACTCACCTGACTGTCCATCACTAATGTCACAAATCGGTGTTTAAGTACCAATATGTAATTTTCTTTACTTGCCCCTAATGTACGTAATAGTTTTTCTTCTCGTATATTGAACGAGATTATAATTGTTATTTTGGATTTCCTAGTTTGGCTCCACTGTTTTTATCATTTAACAATAAGCAAATAATTTAAGAATATAATAATCATTCTCAAAATATATACGCACTTGAGAAAAAGTTTCTGCATACAGGAAAGAAAAAGAAATACAGAAATACTGTCAAAAGTACAAGATGTTTCAGCTGATTGAAGTCATAACTATTCAACAGTAGGTGGCGCTACTTTTAAAAATTCAATATTTAGGTTTATACAGCTATGGAAACGGCTGAAATAAAAACAAGCAGTCTTCTTTTTTATTGCTGAGAATTGGCGGGTATACAAAAATATCAATTCAGGCAACTTCAAATTAAAAAATGTCTCTTAAAAGCAATTGCCAATGCATAAAAATAGATTCCTTTGCTAATTATAAACTTTTTCAAAATGAACCTATTTATTTAAACGAAATGAAAATTATGTTGTTTTTTATAGTTACAATACAGACTGAATAACGACATGCATAAGAAGCTTTGAGAAATTTTATTCTTCATGCATACAATTTGCAATTAATTGATCGTAGCTCAAATTCGTTAAATAATGTTATTGGTGGATAATATACATATCTCAAAAATGTCTATTCTAAATTATTAAAATCAATTGTATGTAGAGCTCTCACAAAATTGTTGTGGCATTTCCTAGATTTTTACTTCGCTTCGATGTAGTGTTCGTACCTTATCGACTTCTAAATTCGAAAAGTTTCCAAGTAACTCACAGATTGCGCAGTCATATCCAAACAATTTTATGTAAATGTAAGTTAAACAGTCTTTATTATATTTTGATCAGAATTCAATTTCACAAAAATGTTCAGTACGATTTGCTTCTTTAACATGTAACATTAATCGATTAGTTAATTTACACACACATATGTATGTATGTATGAACGTAAATTGTACTTTAAAAAAAAAATATTTTAGAAAGTTCATTTAGAAAAAAAAGACATAAAAATAAAAATTAAAGATAAAATAATTTGTCACACAATTCATCGGAAGGTGCTCGTCGTATACTTTGACCCACTAGATACGCCATCTTATGAGCATATTGACAGCAAGCTGGAATTCGTATAGTGCCAGGCCAATTGTAGTAAAGGAAGCATAATTTATAGGTCAGTCTTTGTATAATGTCTGGACTGTATACAGAATCATCACGTAACACAACATAATGGCTAGGACTAACAGTTCCTTGACGTACACTCTGTGACACCAAAAAGAAATCGTAGTAGTTAGAGCGTGTAATACAATTATCGACAACAGTGCCAGGCATTGGGTTATTTGCAGCCCTGCCACTAACAGTGAAATAACGAGTATTAATACGTTTTTGTACAACAATAAAGGTAATTTTAACGGTGTGATTTAACGTTCGGTTACAAGCGGATTCAAATTGCGGAATTTCATATGATTCGCAAAGGGATAATTGACCATCGCCGACACCGTCGCGGTATATTATGACACTATCGGGATATTTGCTATTTTCCTTGCGAAAAGCCAGCATCGCTGATATGAGGCTTGAGCACAAGCCATTTACAATTTCTTCACGTTTCGTCTGTATAACGGCTTTGCTGTACCATTTCGTGTAGCTGTGGTTTATAGACGCCACAAAGGCTGCTACTGAATTTCCCTTTTGAGCTGGATCATGATAAGAGTCGATGCCACAGATCATCACATTTTTAAAAGGAATTTTAACAGACCATAATGAGCCTCCCAATTTGCAGTTCATTTGTAGGAGAATTTTTTGAACTATGGAACGATTTTTGGACTCATTGCATAACGTACGTGCATTTATTACTTGCGAAGGTATTGGCATTTCTACGCAACATATCTTTTTTATGGCAGAATATCTATCATCTCTGGCAGTTGGGGAAATGCATACCACTATTTGAGTTTCTTTGGTGATGTTTTCTCTTATGCCTTTAACAAAAGTGTCTACACGGTCATTTTGCAAAACAATCACTTTAGGTTTTTGTACCTTCATGCCTAACGATCTAGTGTTTCTATCAACGTGCTCACAAAAGGCTTGGGCAACTCTGGAATCATTCTTCACATGTATCAGCAGCCAATCACGAATATGTACGACTTCCAGAAGTTCATTACTGCACGCATATTTTGAAAAGTCAGCATTTGGACCAGCCGAAAAGACTTTTTGATTGAAGTATATCTTTTCCTCATCAAAACAACGGCCATTTACTATTTCATAAGATTGCTTTAAAGTCAATCCCCAGTCGTTTAGAATTTGCTTGGCTTCTGGACTATTATTAATGTTAGTGTAGAATTTTTCCAAAGCCAATAAACGTTGGTTAGGCGATATGCGTGTGAAAGTAGCAATTTCACGCATTAATTTAAAATCTGAGCGCATGTCATCGCGTAGTCCAGTCAAATGGCATGTTTCGGGTATCAAACAGAAAACTAAATCCTCCGCCTCTACATTATTCGGTAGTTTTTGTTTCTTTATGCTAATTAGTAACGGTTGAGATTTGTCCTTTATGACGATGTTATGATTTTTTAAATAGTAATCATTATAAGAGACAGGACCATCCTTGGTACTAAAAGTAGACATAGGATTTTTATCAAAGCATAAATCATCGATGCGGTATGTTCGATTATTATAACGTGTTATAATTACTGAGCCCAAAAGACATTTCTTTGCTGCCTCTTGAAATGAGCCGGGATTACTTTTATGTATATCGATCAACATATCCAGAACAGTTTTTTGGCACAGCAGACGATGGGAAACGTCACAGCACAACATCAAACCTCCTTCGTATTCGTCAACGGCTGTAACATAGCCGGGCCAAACTTCAAGTTTCTGTTGAGGTATTATCTTAGGCGAAGTGGGGTCGAATTGTTTGCGATCAAAGCGTACATAGTTTAAAGTTTTCATAACGCGATCGAATAATACGTTATATAAATGTATACAATTCTTTAGCGTTTCCTTTCGTTTATACAGAACACGAATTTCTACATCCGAGCCATCTGCTTTGTTTTGCGACACAAATGTTGAAAGCTTATCTTTAAGAAGTATTGGCAAGTATAATGTAACCCCGTCAAAAGTTTTGGTGCCACCAAACTTATCGCGATGTTCATTTAAGTATTTCATACGCAAACTGGTAGAGTCTACATTTGGCACAAATCTTACTTCATAAACAAATACACCCTTATTCGAATCAGATTCTAAACGTATATAATTGCAAGCTAATTTAACGGGATTTCCTTTAGATCCATGTATATTCTGTACCGATTTAAAATATTTGGATTTATCTTCTTTTGCTTCTTCTCTTACTTGCTGAATTTCGGGCTGTGGTTTAATTGGTGACGGCTCGCGTTTGGGTTCTTCTGAAGAAAATGATGAGGTTGATGTTGTATCAGAAGTAAAGCGTTGAAATAAGGTGGCTCTGCCACGGCCTGGAGTTGGTATTGTACTCTGCGAACCATCGTCATCAGATATCTTTGTATTACTACGGCCGCGTCCTCCAAGCGATAAGCTGGAGAATGCCGTAAGGTCTTCGATAAGCTTGCCTCGGCCTAGGCGTCTATATTCGCCCCCAGAAACGGGACTTCGTGAGCCCAAGCCACTGTCTTTAGTGGAAACACCTTCGCTGGAGTTTGATTCTGTAGAGGCAGTCTGCTCAAGTAAGAGGTTTAAGAAATTTCCACGACCTTTAGACATATTTTAATAGTCTATTAATTTGCAAAATTTTTTAAAGAGATTTTGCACTTAGAAACAGTTCTTAAACTTTCACTTGGAAACAGAATTTAAATTTTCATATGTATGTATAATATATATTAACGCGAAAACCACAATGGAGAATATATTTCGATAAAACTGTAAAATACGCATAATAAACCACACTTCATTAGGTGAATGCACACACATAAAGCTAATAATTGTTTTAAAAGAAAATTTTATATTACATATATAAAAATCGCAGAATTAGTTTTTCACACATTTTCTGACAGTAATACATTATAGCAAATGTATACATCAGATGTTCTGCGTTCATCTTACAAATGTGATGCTAATAGAAAAAAAAAATATTAGAGATAACGCTACCAGATTTAAATATTTAATCATGGTGAAATAAACAAGTTGGAAGAGGGAGTAAAAGAACTTGGCAGCACCAGAAAAAGTAAAGCAAAATTAATAACGTTTTCTTTTCTAAAAATAAAATCAAGGCGAATTTATACTTCGCCTTGGTTACATATATGTTACATGTGATTTGGCAACATTTTTAAATGTTCCCACGACTTTTAGAAAGTGTTACATATTTTAAGTTTACAAAAGAACATAAATGTTAGCAATAATCAATAAAGTAAAGAAACAATAACAAAATCAGCTGTTAATATAATGCTGCACTTATGCCCCTTTAATTAAAATGAGTGTTGAACATGTAACATTTTCTTCTTTTTAAGGGTAACATCATGAGAAAAGAACTCGTTACACTTTTAAAATAGCACATATTTTGCAGAAAAGAAGAGAAAGATATGTAGAAGGCAGAATAAATGCAACATATTACTCAGAAAAGGAAACGCCATAAGTCTTTCTGTCAAAAACATTTTATTATTAGAACAAAAAATTGCTTTTGAGCTATAGATTCCATGCTACCAAGACAAATTCATTACCAGGTATATGCACTACTACAACAATTCAACAACAAAACAAACAACAAACATATTGTTTGAGTAAACGGCGAATTCATATCCTACGCTGTCAAAATTCTCCATGCATAAAAAAGTACATAAAAATGGCGCCGGAAAATACATGATGTAAAGGGTACTTATACATTCATCAAAATCTCATCAAGCATTTAAAAATTTATCAGTGAAAATTTGTTTGTATGTGTGACACCGACGACGCTTGATGAAAAATTCAAAAATTTAGATATTGGCTATGCTTGATGTCAAGCACACATACACACGCTTGATGTCAAGTATTTTGACAGTGTATAGTGCCCTTAAAATAATACTGAAAAAAACTCTGTCAAAGTAAACTTTGCGTGTGCAAAAGGGTTCTTAGTTAAGCAATATATTATCACATGCGTTGGCGATGCCATTTTGTTTAATATACTTTGGAAATAACAAAACAAGGCGCTTTTCCATGTAACAAAAAAATTTTTTTAGTGAAATCTAGTGGACGAAATGACTTTAGCTCATCGAGCATTGTTTACATGGTTTATAGTTCTTGTTTTTTTAATATTGCTCTGTCTTCGACTCGACCCACGCACACACTGGAATTGGTTTCTAGTTTTTATACCTCTGTGGGTCTTCGATGGAATTCTCATCATCTACGTTATTATTAAAATTATTCGCAAATGGCGAAATCTCAAGCGGCTAAAGGAACTTTTAATATACTATCAATGGTATATTGGTGGAGTTTTGCTGAAAATAGCTTCCCAGCTAATGATATGCCTGACACTGGAATATCCGGAATTGGAAATATCTATATTTGTAACGATGATTCCAATTTGGATTTTACTTTCGGCTTCAATTGTTTACGTTTTTGGTCGACTCAACAACATTGAATCATGGTGACGTCGGGAGAAAAGAAATAAGAGAAACGACGAATGTACGGAAAGACTGTTTAGCTTTTAGGAGAAGTAAAATAAACTGTTTCACTTCATTTTTGAGGAAAAATAAAAATAGATGTGAACCCGTTGTAAGGCGGTATCAATTACAAATAGCTAAATAATTGAAATAAGATTTATAAGGCCAGAGTGAATTGTACTATAAGAACTAATTTCTATTTACTTGGATTAGTTTTGTATTTTATTAATAGATTAATAAAAAGTATAAACATGATACAATGCAATTGGTAAATAATGGCATGGTAAAGATGTACATATGTGCATGCCTTGGTCATGTTTTACAATAAATAAAATCCGAAAATCTTACTTTAACAAGTCCACATACGGATGTCATGATGATCTATTCAGGCCAATACGTAAAAACAGGATGACTGCCATCATAAAATTTATTGAGCTTGTAAAGAAATCCGAACTTGATATGATAAAAGTTTCAAAGAAAAATGCATATGTGAGTATATCTGAAGGTATATTCCTGCATATACATGGTTATTATGGGAAAATATCTCGACCAAGTTTTTTTTAAATAAAATATTACAAATACAGCGTTTTTATTTTAAATGTGTGTTTTAATAATACACAAAAATGGTTACTAAAAACTAGAATCCATATTTGCTTTGCGTTGCACGTCTATTTTGGCGATTTGCTGACCACATCGCTTGCAATTCAGCTTCATTCGCCTTGGCTTTATGTGCCAAATATGTAATTTGATGTTTGCGTCTCGTGCCGGAAGCAGGTTCCTCATCTACTAACACTCCAGTAGGTTGGAAAGTCGTAGAGGAAGCTAAAGCTGTTCGCATCCATTCATCTCTATCAGGCATCACTTGCGAGCTATTTATATCGATTACTTGAATGTCTGATTTTTGTTGACGTCTTCGTTTTGTGCCGCCACCAACTAGTGCATGTAGCGCTTCTGAATCCAATTGCTGTTCTTGATAGCGCTTCCTAGTTGATGCTAATTCAATGTCAGCTATTTGCATTTTTTCTGCGTCATGTGATTTTTGTGATTCGTTAACTTTTAAAAAATTTGCAGAGGTTTCAATTATTTTTGCGGCCTTTTTGGCTACTAAAGCGTTTATTTCTTTTGCTGATACTTCCGGAAGGCTTTGATCGGTGTTGAAAGAAAAAAAATCACCAGGGCCAGCATTACCATCGTCACTTTCATCACTACATTCCTTTGCGTTTTCTTCGTTGAGGGGTTTCTTTGTTTGATTATGCAAATTTTTCTTAATTGGCTTAATTCTTTCAACATCTTCTGTACTGGTAGCTGCTCGTTTATATTTAACAGAATCAGGCACAAAAGAAGGTATCATGGGATTCATTATAATAGCAGCAGGTGATCTTTCATTATTCTTGCTAGGTGGATAAGATACTTTTGCAAAGTTTTGCTCTGACTTTGCCTTTGGCAGTATACTTAACAGTCCCGATGATCCCGAGGGTTTAGATTGATCATTAACTTTTCTGTTTCTTGCTTTTTCGGCTATTTCTTTTTCAACATCGTGGAAATTTTTTAGACATGGAATAGATATTTTAACAGGCATTTTTTTAATAGCAATAGGTTTTTCAATTATTTCTTCAATGGGTTTCTTATGCAGGTAATCATCATCTTCTTCAACATTAACTTGTTTATCAAGGGCTTTTGGTGTGGGCAATGCAGCAAAAGTGGGTTTTGTAAAGTTATCCAAAATGTCGGATAAAAATATATGATTTTTAGGTTTAGGCAAGAGTACTGATAAGCTATTAGTATAACTCTTTTCTTTATTATCAGCTTGTGCAGTATAATCATCATCTTCATCACTTATGTTACCTCTGAGAACATCCGAAGATGGAAGTCGAAGACTCTTGTGTTCGGTGTCATTTGCTACAGTAATACCTTCAGGACCTTCATTGTCTTCATAATCGGATTCCTCATCACTACTCGCATCGTAAGCCACCAAAGACATTTTTTAGGTATATGGTAAATCTGTTTGTTTATTTACTACAGCTTCAAAATTTGTCAAATTTGATTATAAACACATTTGCTTATGAATCAGTGCTGGTATTTCATAAAGTTGGTTTTGTACCATTTCTGTGTCAAAGTCATACAAACACAAAATAAGAAATAAAGTACAAACCGACTTTCATAACAGGGTGTTTTATAAAGCATCTTATTTGTTATAACAACTATTAAATAATTGCTAGCTTAAGGGGCTGTGCGCATATTACGTAACGTTGTTTTCAGCGATTTTACACCCCCGTGCATACGCTTTTAACTAATTTTTCAGTGCACAAATTTCAATCCGTAACAAATCTTTAACCCACCCACCAGGAGCGTTACATAATATGTGCACAGCCCCTAAGAACTTTCAACTTCTGGACCATAGACTAGGGCTGTTCACATATTACGTAACGCTGTTTTCAGAGATTTCATACCCCCCACCGTAACGCTTTTTAATAATTTTTCAGTGCAAAATTTCCAATCCGTAACAAATCTTTAACCCCCCTTGAAGCGTTACGTAATATGTGCACAGCCCCCTATACATATTCTGTGGTCTGGACCGTTGTTGTTGCTGTATTGTTATTCGATCTTAGTACGAGTGGGGTTTTTGTGACGAAAGCTTTAAAATTCGGCTACGTTCGATATATGTATGTTTTCATCTGAGAATTTATGCTTTAATAAAATATAGCCTGGCATCCCTTTGGTATAAAGTGATAAATCGCTAGGAATGTGGACAAAATTATTTTGATTTCCTTATATTCTGACATTCTGCATACGCTAACCTCGTACATCTACTCAATCATTTATTTGCAATCAATTTTGTAATTTAGTTCGATAAAAAACAAATTTTAAGAAAATAATAACATTCTATATAAAGTTAAGCTAAAGGAAAGGAAACTCACAAAATGTCCGAAAACAATGGTAAGTATGAAATCGAAAAGTACGATTAATAAATGTGTAAATATAAAGTGAGAATGTAAAAAAAGTCGGACAGGCGGGTCTCATTGAAATAAAAACTGGATAAAATAATACAGATAAAATTGTTCGCACTAGAAACCAGTGGAGATAATTTTTACAATATATTTACAAAATTCTAGATAACTCGAACGAATCCAATAGTATGGGCAGTGATTCTATACTACAAAGTTGTCGATTAACTGGTGGTGGCAGTGTAGGGGGAAATCCTGTTCTTAGAGCCGGTGTATTACGTCCATCAGTGTTGGGACCATCTAGACTGAGTTCGGCTTTAGCAAATAATAGCACAACAAATAATGTGACATCATCAAGTGAAGCAACCGATAGTACAACAACAGCATCTGTTAGTTGTGAAGGAGTTGGAGACGGTGATATCAAAAAACCTAATGAAAATGCTAACAATCCTTTCTTAAAAGATCCTAAAGACAATGAAGAAGATGCAGACGGTGATCAACAGATATCAGATGCAACTGCCAAAGGCAATGATGATGACGAGATCAATGATGATTTGGAAGATCGTCCAGATCCTATGTCATTCCTACGTAAAAACGGTATGGAACGTGCTAATATGTTTGCTGCAGCAAAAAGTTCAATACCATTGGTAGAAAAATCAGGTTTTGTTTTCGGACAAAATGTCCACGAGCGTGTTTTGGGAGTAAGTTTGCAACAAATAAAACAATTTCTTGTAAAGGAAAATTTCTTGAGAGTATGCTTGATTTCAGGAAAATTTTAAAACTGATTCCTCCACCACAACCGAAAATACAGAATCTTCCACTTCAACTTCTGGAGAAGGTCTATTATTTTCCAATGTTATACAAAATGCAGCAGCCGCAGCAAAATCAGCAGAAGGTTGTGACACTGCTTTGGGCAAAGATGGCAATGGCGAGGCTAAAAGTCTAACCGAAGTAGCAAGAGAGTATGAAGAGAGTCGCGCTCAAAAACGTAAATATGAGGAAGTTGAAACATTTACAGGCGAAGAAAATGAAGTCAATATTGTGGACGTACGTATTTTTTAATAATACTTATACATAAGTATAAAATACTCTTATTTTGTTAACAGTTAAACTGCAAGTTGTTTGCTTTTGTTAGCAGCAATTGGGAAGAACGTGGTCGTGGTAGCCTTCGTCTTAATGACTCAAAAATTGAACATGAATGTTCTCGTTTGGTTTTTAGAACAGCGGGCAATTTACGTTTATTGCTTAATACAAAGGTTATTAAGTATATTACCGTTGTACCATTTTGTTAAAAAATTAAATTTTTTTTATTTATTTCTAATAGGTGTGGGCTGGTATGATTGTTGAGCGACCCAGCCTGAAATCTTTACGTTTAACTGCCATGGATAATACAGGCAAAATAAAAATATTCTTAGTCATGGCTCGTCCCGTTGAAATCAATCAATTATACAGTACTCTAGTGGAACGCATAAATAAGCGGAAAATTTCTCATCCCGATGAACTTTGTGCTGCCGGTAATAATAGTGGTGAACATGGAACAGAAGA
This sequence comes from Lypha dubia, assembly GCA_947311025.1. NCBI lineage: Eukaryota > Metazoa > Arthropoda > Insecta > Diptera > Tachinidae > Lypha > Lypha dubia. The sequence goes on along the minus strand of OX371260.1, from coordinate 31,274,838 downwards.
AATCAAAAATGGTTCGCCTAAACATTTGGCTGAAGAGGCTGCTGCTGTAGCTGAACCTGAACATGATGATTCCACTGAGCCCAGTCCCAAGAAACCGATACTTTCTGGTGACGAAACATCGTTAAATGCACAGCCACAAGAAACTTCTGATAAACAATAAACGAAACTTGCAAATTAATTACTGCAATCATTTTAAATATAAAAGTATTTGCATCTTTATTTTTATTAAGCGTAATTATAATTTTCTTAAACAAACTGTTTACTAAAAATTTTTTTCTTCGTTTTGAATTTAATTTTTGAAATATTTTAATGTAGTAAACGAAAACTTAAGGCAAATGTTTTTACCAACTCATTTTAAATGATATATTTAATTAAAAAATCTGCTCTTTATTATCTGAAAATTTCCAAACTGAAATTATTGATTTTCAGAAACATTTGATGTTTTATTAAAAATTATAATTATCACATCTTTAATGGAATTATAAAAATTATAGTTCTTTTTTTATAGCGCACTACGTATATACTAGGTCAGTCATATACAAATAAAAAAATTGTATTATCTTTAAAATTAATAAATATAAAAGAACAATAAAAATTCAACTTTAAAAATGTAATAAAAAATTTATTATTTTTGAAATAAAATTGTAACGAATTATTGGCATTGTGTTCCTCATGATAGTTAAAATTTGATTTAATGTTTTATTTTTGGTAAATTATGATTTTGTAAGTACATTTTAAAATGTTTTAGTCAGGATATGATTCATTTTAAGATTTGAAACAATTTCGAATCTGTGAACCTGTATATCAAACTTATTTTGGTTTCCGTTGACGTATTTCGATATACATACTACATACAAATTTATTCTAGATTAAAGACTTGGGTTTAAAACGCAGCTTATAAGGCTATTCACATATCACGTAAGGTTTGGGGCGATTAAAGATTTTTTAAGGAGTGCAAAATTGGTACTGAAAATTTGGCAAAATACGTACGTGTTACTATTGAAATCATTAGTTCACACGAAATACTAGAGCTCTACGACCTTTTTTCAGCTGAAAATCAATAAAATATAATTTTGGCCATTTTGTGCAATTTTCGTAAGACTATAATAGCCTTTGTTCAAATTTAGACCAAAAAATATTTTTATGTTTTTTCTATTTGTTTGTAATGAGATTCAGTGTTACTACAAAAATGATTAGTTCACACAAAATATTAGAGCTCTACGACCTTTTTTCAGCTGAAAATCAATAATTTAGGGTGGTGTTGGCTGAAGTGGTTAGTGCGTTGACTACTAAGGAAACAATGACGTGGGGCCTGGGTTCAAAGCCTGGCCAGAGCAAGTCAATTAACATCATTAATTTCTGTAATGTACATTAGTGAGACATTGTATTAATTGTTGTCGGACTATTTAAGTGATGAAGGCATAGCACTGGTCACTAAAAACTGTACCGACAGCAAATCGATGATGTTCCAAGCTAATGTACACAACATCGCCCTCCTTCGTCGGTTAGCAGAAACATCGGCGAAGTAAAACAATAAAATTCCTGCCAATACAGCTTAACAAAGTTAATGCGTCTACCTAACACCGGAGGCGCCTCAACACTGCAATAAAAATTAACATAACGCGCAAAGCAGAGTTGTAAAAGAGTTAAGCCTTCTACATTTTCAACATCTATCTTCTCTACTCTATCCCTCTCTCTGAGTTCCTGTACAATGCACTGCATACGTAGGGGTCATCCCCTGAGTGCTGGTCCTAATTAAAAAAAAAAAAAATATATAATTTTGGCCATTTTGTGCAATTTTCGTAAGACTATAATAGCCTTTGTTCAAATTTAGACCAAAAAATAGTTTTTTGTTTTTTCTATTTGTTTGCAATGAGATTCGGTGTTACTACAGAAATCATTAGTTCACACCAAATATTAGAGCTATACGACGTTTTTTCAACTAAAAATCAATAAAATATAATTTTGGCCATTATGTGCAATTTTCGTAAGACTATAATAGCCTTTGTTCAAATTTAGACCAAAAAATATTTTTTTGTTTTTTTCTATTGTTTTGCAATGGGTGTCGGTATTACTACAAAAATCATTAGTTCACACCAAATATTAGAGCTATACGACGTTTTTTCAACTAAAAATCAATAAAATATAATTTTGGTCATTTTGTGCAATTTTCGTAAGACTATAATAGCTTTTGTTCAAATTTAGACCAAAAAATATTTTTTTGTTTTTTTCTATTGTTTTGCAATGGGTGTCGGTATTACTACAAAAATCATTAGTTCACACCAAATATTAGAGCTATACGACGTTTTTTCAACTAAAAATCAATAATATATAATTTTGGCCATTTTGTGCAATTTTCGTAAGAGTATAATAGCCTTTGTTCACATTTAGACCAAAAAATATTTTTTTGTTTTTTTCTATTGTTTAGCAATGGGTGTCGGTATTACTACAAAAATCATTAGTTCACACCAAATATTAGAGATAACTAAAAATCAATAACATATGGACTTTGTTCAAATTTAGACAAAATAATTTATATTTTAAGGTAATATTACATAATTTGAAAAAAACTTTTACTCAATATGTGTGAAAATATTTCATGGATGGAATTAAACAAATTTTAAAGTCTTAAAAAAACTGTTGAATCGAACTTTATTTTGACTTTATTGTTCTACAAAATGTCACTGCAGAATGCAATCGAAATTGAAGTACTTGGCTTGTATATCAACTTTATTTCAAGTGAAATTAATTATCGGAAATAAATAAAACACAAAAATTTGTTAAATTTTTGATTATTTATTAAATTAAAACTAATAAAAACAAATTAAAAATATAATTTTTTTCTTATACATTTTTCTTTAACATTCTAATGATTTATTTTTACATGGATAAATGCTTACTACTCATACTAAAAACGATATTTATTTTAATTACCAAAATTTTTTTGCAAAAACAAAAAAAAAAAAAAAATTTAGGAAAATAAACTTCAGTAAAAAAATAAATCTTCTAGCTTAAGACTGATTTTATTTTCTTAGAGATTAAACGGAAAATATTTTAATAAAATAGTTTAAAAATTAAAATTGTTTAAGTATTTAATATTATGTTTTATTTTTAATATAAAACTTTGGTATTTGCAACATTGCTTTAGCACTTTTAATTTTTTTATTTTTATAAAAAAAAAACATTTTATTGTAGTGATTTCATTTCACGTATTTTTAGATCAACAATTAGCCAATATAGAGAGGTTGGTCTCTACAATTAAAATACGAGTACATACGATATTTAATATTTAATAATTCATAAGATTGTGCGTGCACACATCGACTTTAATTTTTCTTGTTGTTTCTAAAACCATTTATTTCTAATTTAAAGTATTTAGTAGTTTAAAGTTCTATTTTTATTCTTATATAAAAATAATGCTGTTTTTGTTTGAATTTGTTCGTTTGTGGTTTTGATTGTTTCTTTTCTTCATTTCAAATACATTTTTAATTGGTGTTTATACGATACATACAATTGATTTGAGTAAAAAATATGTCAATTAAAATAATAAATTTTTTTGGGTGATTTTACATACATATATGTATATATACTCGTATATATATATTAAATAAAACTTTATACTTTTCATTAGCGAAATTAAAAATCAGTTAATCTAAAATACAAATTTATGAATATGATATTTTTTTTGGAGCCACTTTGACAAAAGTTATATTTTTAGTACAAAATTCGAGATTTTTCCAAAGATTTTCTAGTTGTTATAATTTATTTTGTTGTTGTTAAGATTATGTATGAATGTAAAATAAAATAAAAAAATCAAGAGGTAGTTAATAGATTTTTCAAATTATTTTTATTATAATTAAAATAATTTTTCTTTACGGAATCGTTTGAATTTTAGCTTATCTTACTGCAGCTGGAAACTGTGACATTTAAGGGATTATTTACACTGATTGTGTTAATTTTTGTGCTTACAGCTATTGAAGATCTGTAAAAGATATAAAAAAATGAAAGTGATAATATTGCACTTCTTTCGATAGTTTTCATACAAACCTATTATGCCTCATATGACTCTTGACTAGATCGCTATTGACCAATGCCGCCATAAGACTCAATTCACCTGCCATTACGGTGGCACATACAATTTGTGCCAATTTCTTAGCATTTTCCCCAGGTTGAGCGATATTGGCGCCTCTAACACCCAACATATCCAGACAAGCACTTTGACCCGGTAAGCCAGTACCTCCACCAACTGTACCCACTTCGAGAGAAGGCATTGTGCAGGTCATATATAAATCTTCACTATTTTCACCCCAACATTCCATGCCGGTCGAACAATTGCTGGATGTTACATTTTGTGCTGGATCTTGGCCAGTGGCCAGAAAAACAGCCGTTACCATGTTGGCGGCATGAGCGTTGTTTCCTGAAATTTCAAAGAAAATGTTTATCTATTTGCACAATACAGACATCTAGTGTTGGAATCACTTAAAAAACTGCGTTCCTTTTATACAAATTTTTCACTAAAATCATTTGTCCGTCATGTTAAATAGAAGATATTTTCATTCTCTCATTTTTTTTCTTGATTACCATTGAACCAGAATAAGAATTGTGATATTTTTGTTAAAATTGTGCTACCGCATGAGTTTTTAATTTTGGAAACAAAACCAAAAATAAACAGCCGAAAAAATTATGAAAATTCACAAAATTTTTTTTAAATTTTGAAGATTACAAAGCGCAATATTGTTTGAAACTCTTAAAATTACAAAAAGCAAAAAAAATATCAAATATATGGTCGGAACAATTGCACAATACTGCACAAATAGCAACAAATTCAAATCTTGCGTTAATTTCAAAACACTCTTTATTAATAATAATGTACTCGTAGGTGAGACATATTATCATCTGGATAACTTACGATTTAAAGTTTTGTCCTATAGATTAGTCTACTACAAATTAACAAATAAAACTTTATATACGATTGTAATGAAAATTGCTTTATAATGTTTACTTTCAATTTCTTTACATCACTAACAGGAAACTTTTTTCAATACTTTAATTGTATATTTGATCCTTAGAAAAAAATTAAATGCACCTATAACCGTAATACAAATCAATAACACACTTTTGTAAAAAAAACCCTTTCCTTTCCTGAATTTCCTGATTTCATGGTGTGGCAACGTCTGAAATTATTATTAAAAGTAATACAGAGATAATGGAATTACCTTCTATTTATTATATCATGGTATGTATTGTAGAAATTTAATAATTGTTCTTTTTTTGCGGTTTTTTGCTCTTTTGTTGAGTTAAAAACACATAAGTATGTATCAGAAAATTAATGTAATTCTAGATCGTACCTCCTATAGTGCCCGCCATTGCACTGCCACCCATATTCTTTAATTTATTGCACTCCACTAATGTTTTAGCATCTGTTTTCAACACATTACGTAGTGTTGCGGCTGGTATGATACACTCGGCGACAACACGTTTTCCGCGACCCTTAATCCAATTTATAGCGGCAGGTTTTTTGTCACAACAGAAATTACCACTCAGTGATATTATTTGCATATCGGGAAATTCACGTTTAATGCACTTTAATGCCATTTCAGCTCCTTTTGAAACCATGTTCATGCCCATGGCATCACCTGTCAAGGCAACGAAACGTATATACAATTGAGGACCATCCATAGCAATGTGACATTCTTTTAGACGACCAAAACGTGATGTTGAATCAAATTCTGTTTTAATACGTTTATAATTCTGCTCATCGTTGATCCACATTTTCGCTTCTGCGGCACGCGTTACACTGGAAAAGCGTACACAAGGTGCTCGTGTCATGCCAACATCTTCAACATAGGAAGTTACACCTCTGACAGATAAGGCTTTGCAACCGCGATTTGTGGATGCCACAAGAGCACCTTCTGTTGTAGCCATGGGTACAAAATATTTTGCTCCATCCAATAGCAAAGGACCTGCATAGCCGACCGGTATGGGAACATAGCCCAATACATTTTCACAGCAGGCGTTCATAACACGCCTGTAGTCAAAATGTTTATATGGAAGACATTCGAAACTTTCTGCGGGCAATTTGGCACGTTGACAAATAATTTCGCGACGTATTTTAACTCCTCTTACCGGATCATCTATAACTGATTCGATTTTATGCAGAGGACAATACTGGCCACCAACATTAACAATATTAATAATTTCCTCGTCGGTTAGATTTGCAGCGCCACCATCCTCTTCAGTCGAATTCAGTATTTCTAAGCATGCTTCTAATGAGCGTAGTGGACGCAATTTTGATAACTTATTAAAAAGTAACAATTCAGTACAATCGCTGCGGCTGCGGCTGCGATTGCCTACAAATAAATCAAATTCAGTTTGTGTAGTTGCATTTACAGTGTTTGATTCCTCGATTGTAAATAGTGGTATGCGTGATGTTCGAGCTAAGGCCTACAAAACCCCCCAAGAAATATTATTTGTATTATACATAATGACTGAATATAAATATCTGTATATATTTATATATGTATCTATGTACGTACCAGAGCATTGTTGTGCTGTTGCATTAACTCAATATTTTTGGTTTCAAGTGCTTTTGCCACCATGCAATCTAGACCTTCAAGTGGTTGAGTCTGAGATGATTTGACCGCAATTGTAACAGCAGTTGATTGTCGAATTTGATCATGTAAATCTTCACGATTTTCAAAAAATATGAATTTTATTACCAAAGCTATGAGTAGTATAAGTATAACAATTTGATCGGCACTCACTGTTAGCCATCTGGAAGACAATTTACATACAACATACGTACTTAAAAAAAGTTTAAAATAGAAATTTGATACATTTATAATTTGAAAAAACTAAAGTTATAATAAAATACATGCAACATAATAATTACGCTGACTGAGACTGTTTTCTAAAATCTTTATTTAACTTTTTTTATTGAGATTTTTAAAATAAATAAAGTACTCGTACACAAGGAATTTCGCTTCATAAACTTAACGAATAGTTTGTAAGTATAAGTATGTTTTCATATATTTAAAGAATTATTTCATAATATACAAAATTTTATGAAAGTTGTGCACCGACTCTATTTGCTTTTTTATCTTATTCTTATTATTTATTAGTGATTTAGAGACCTTTGCTTGAAGAATCTAAGACGTTGCTTATAAGGCACATAATAAAAATCGATGCTGTGCGCATGCATGAAAATCGGTACTATTGGTTCTTATGTGCAGTAGTTATTATCATATATCACATATGTATATAGCATTTAATTGCAAATAAATGAATATAGCTATTGAAGCAGTTTCATTAAAACAATAAAAAAATTTCATTAAAATATGAAATAGTTTTGTAAGAATAATGATACATACATTTTTATGATCAGTTTACCGATATTATTGCACTGAATGAATGTAATTATTTCCTATATTGTGCAATTATTATTAAAATAATTTTAGCGAAAATTCTTTCATTCATATTGAAAATTCTTTCAGTGTAATGTAATTTCTTTATATCTAAACTTTTTCCAATATGTAGTAATGAATTATTTATTTTTTTAATTTAAATTTAAAAATATATATAAACAATATATGTACTCACTTTATTATTAAATCACTCAATTCGGCCGATTCTGTTCGATTACTATTAACATTCATATTCAATTTAGGCGTTAATGTCTTTTCAACACTTTCGTATTCACTGTTCGAAAATACCATACGACTATAAATGTGGACAATCATCAAACCAGTGGTCATTATAATTTTAACACGTTGTACTACTGGATTATTCTTATGTTCCTCTTCATTTAAAGCCTTCAATATTATCGAATCTTTAGCTTTGGCTCTTACCAATGACATGTCGACGCCATTTCGTGACAAATCCAAAATTAACGATAAACATGCCGGATAGAATGTCATAAATACAACATAATTGACAATGACCGACATGACGGCAAAGGTGCACAGTACTTCCAAACGTTGAACACCCGATAGTGTTCCAACGCCAATAACTAAAGTCTCCACAATTGTATCCAATGAAATTGCTGGTCCTAGAAGTTCTAAGCCGCGAGCTATATTCTGCGTTACTTCGGCTTGATTGGTACCGGCTAAGGCCAATTGGGCCAATGTTCCCGAATTCGACAGATCTATGAGTAGTAATAGAAAAAATAAAGCATCTCTGAAATGAAATTATAAAAAAAATATATATAAAATCATTACACAGTTAATACGATTATTTGTTACTCACTTCAAGTCTGAAATATCACTGCCCAGGAACTTAATTATTGTTGTTGTGAATATAAAGCTAGAGAAGACAGTGAATAGTCCAGCAATGCCTGCAATAATTTATAATTACATATATAAAATAACATTTGTATGTATGTATATATGTATGTACATTTAAATTTGTTTAATTTTTCAAGTTGATATTTTTAAAATAACATTTACGTTGCAGCGGCCTTCCATAGCTGACTCCATGAAAAAAGGCCCCAAAGTTTTTTATTAAAAACAACAACACAAACTTTTTCCTATTTTTTCATCTGTTTTTTATTTTTAAAAGTTGTGGCAATTATTCTTAAATTTTGGCTTAATTTTTCGTTTTTAAGTTCGGGGCCATTTTTAATTTTTAAGTTTAAATGAAAAATTACCTAAAATTTAAAAATGGCCCAAGAAATATGGAAGGTTCAGTTCAGTTAATTTAATGCTGTTTTCATTATTCATACAGACGTTTATGATTTAAGGAGTTTATTAACTTTTATTCGTTTTGAATTCCAAAAATATTTAGACAATAACATTTTTGAAATTTAAATTGTAAAATGCATTATATTTAATAAGAACTATTATGTATGTTGGTTTCTCGTTACTTGTTAAAATAAAGTACATGACTTCGAATGACGATATTTGCAATCGTCGCAGTATAGCCAGCGGCTGCGACTATATTATTATACAATAATTATAAATTTTATATTCAAAAAAATATTATTCATCAATAATTAAAAACAAAAGCATAATCACAAAATATTGTTCAGCCATAGTGATACCAAAAAATAGAAGAATTAAAAATAAATTAAAAAAACATTTAAGTAAATTTAAATTGACGACAGCTACAATGGTGGTCGTGTTGTCTCATATAAACATGTTTTTTTTTGTAGTTTGTAGCTTGCTGTCTTTAATGTGCTTAATATAATGCTTAAGGAGTTAAAATAAAGACCGGTCTTAAATACATATTAACAACTTAAATAAATTGACCATGTTTTATTACTTATGACGTTTATACGGATGTTCAGGAATGGTGCAGTAACATACTCATATTTTACATAGTGACCTTCAATATATTGGATTTCTACGGATGTTTTTTACAGACAGTTTAATAAAACCCGAATCAAAGCAATCAAAGGAAAAAAACGGAAAGTAAAAAAAAAAAATGATTTTGACAGAGAATAAATGTTTAGTAAAATGCATTTTGATATTTGTTTTACGTTTACCATCATTAAGGGCAAATCGATTAAATTAGGTTGAGACTAGTTTTGTAGCATTCAATATTTTTGCTGTTAAACTGCATCAATACACATGATTTTATTTTTAAAAATAACTACTTTATTAAAGAAATTCAAAAGGGTATAAAAACATAACAGACCCTGTAGTTTTATGGCGATATTTCTTTTAAAAATTAAATATGTAAGTATGTATGAAAATTTACAATGAATTTAGCTTATTTTGCTAATGAAATATTCATTATTCATGTTTCGTTTGAACTGATTAAGTTATTTGCAAATTATGTAAATAAAAAAAATTTACTGAAATTAGAGTGATTTAAATTTAAAAAAGTTGTTTTTAAACAGTTATTTTATTTATTTATTTGATCAATACAATACAACAAGAACAAGTCTTATATTACAGTACTGGGTAGTAATTTGGCAACTAAGCTTAATTATAATCAATAATGTAAAAAACAAGTAAAAATGAAAGAAAAAAAAAAATTACAGATACATTTTTGTACACAGATACATACGTACATATATGAAGAATAGTGTAACAGTTTTAACTAAAGTACTCAAATATGGCAGATTTGAAATGACTTGCATTATTCATTACCCGAATTTGAGGGGGTAGTTGGCTCCAGAGCCGAATGGAATTATTGAAGAAGTGTTGCTTTGCTATATCTGATGCTATTAATCTTGTTACCTCTATTCGACCTAAAGAACATGATTCTATCATATAGGTAGGAAGGTTGTTGACTATATATAATCTTATGCAAAAACAATAGTGTTCAGCAAATTAATAAATTATCAAACGTAACGTTATATACTTGTTTTATATATTGCGAGATGCTCCTGTTCCTTTTTATACCAAACACATATCTTGCAATATTATTACGAGTATATGTTACGTTCAGCCTTCGCCTACTTACAGCATCGCAACTTGAAAATAGCTCGCATCCATACATTAGTGAATGCAATAAATAGGTTTTGGCTAGAAGCATTCGGATATGTATCGGTGTAAAATGTTGTGACATCCAAAGATTTCTTAACATAGAAAATGTTTTTCTACAGTTTATTTTAACAGTTTGAGGGTGGTGTTGGCTGAAGTGGTTAGCGCGTTGACTACTACGCAAACAATGACTTGGGGCCTGAGTTCAAACCCTGGCCCAGAGCAAGTCAATCAAAATCATTAATTTCTGTAATGTACATTAGTGAGACATTGTATTAATTTTTGTCGGACTATTTAAGTGATGAAGGCATAGTACTGGTCACTAAAACCTGTTCCGACAGCGATTGATGCTGTTCCGAGCTAATGTACACAACATCGCCCTCTTCGTCGGTTAGCAGAAACATCGGCGAAGTAAAACAATTAATAAAATGCCTGCTAATACAGCTTAACAAAGTTAATGCGTCTACTTAACACCGGAGGCGCCTCAACACTGCCTTAAAAATTAACATAACGCGCAAAGCAGAGTTGTAAAAGAGTTAAGCCTTCTAAATTTTCAACATCTAACTTCTCTACCCTATCCCTCTCCCAGAGTTCCGGCACAATGCAATGCATACGTAGGGGTCATCCCCTGAGTACTGGTCCTAATTACAAAAAAAAAAAAAAAAAAAAAAAAAAAAAAACATGGTCTGACCAATTAAGTTGTTTATTGAAAACTACACCAAGATTTTCCGCAGTATCAGCATATTATTAATCTTCATTGACGAAGGTATATCTTTTGATGGTCCAATAATCATAGCAACCGATTTTTTTTTTGCGTTTAAGCTTAGGCCATTTGCAGATGGACAAAGATTAATATTATGCATATCTTGTTTTATCAATTGTATGCAATTTGCGGCATCTGATATTTTACAGCTTATATAGAGTTGCACTTTGTTTTGGTATTTTTTTTAGTTATGGAAAGTAATATTATCAGGCTCAAGTTCAGTTTTATTGAATTAATGAAAATTCAAAATTACTAAGAGTTTTTTTGTGTTGGAAAATATTATTATTTATATCCAATCAGTTTTTAGCAGAACGTATCAGTACTGATTTCAAGGCCGCTACACCTCTCATCAGCGTTCAATTGTCCATCTTTACAAATTTCGTAAAGTGGATACTAATTGAGAAGAATATCAACTATTTAATCAGTTTTCAACAGAAATAGAATATGAGAATTAATTTTTAATTCAATTTTTATTCTACAATGAAACAGTGCTGGTTAGTACGAAATTCCCTCATTACTGTTTAATTCAATAAAACTGAACTTGAGCCTGATAATATTACTTTCCATATGTAAATCAATATAAGTTCAAATAATAATTACGTTTATTCGTAATAATAATAATATAAAAATATAAATTCCGCTTGGGCACGAGCTATAAATACCCTAATAACAGGGGTCACAGTAATATGTGAATTTCCTTAATATAGAGTAAAAACAACAAAAACGTTAAAATACAAAGTAGAATACTTTGATGATAACGGACTATGAGTTTGTGTTGATTATTAGTTCCAAACAGTAATGAGGGAATTTCGTACTAACCAGCACTGTTTCATTGTAGAATAAAAATTGAATTAAAAATTAATTCTCATATTCTATTTCTGTTGAAAACTGGTTAAATAGTTGATATTCTTCTCAATTAGTATCCACTTTACGAAATTTGTAAAGATGGACAATTGAACGCTGATGAGAGGTGTAGCGGCCTTGAAATCAGTACTGATACGTTCTGCTAAAAACTGATTGGATATAAATAATAATATTTTCCAACACAAAAAAACTCTTAGTAATTTTGAATTTTCATTAATTCAATAAAACTGAACTTGAGCCTGATAATATTACTTTCCATATGTAAATCAATATAAGTTCAAATAATAATTACGTTTATTCGTAATAATAATAATATAAAAATATTTTTTTTAGTTTTATACCTTTTATTTACAATTTTAAGTTTTGTATCCTGTTGAAGATTCTCTAATACAAATTAAAATTCGAAAATTTCAAAGATTCAAAAATTTAAAATTTACATCAATTGCCAGCTAAAGGTCGAATTCATTGCTTTTGTAATCTTAAGCCAATTTGTAGCTTTTTTTCCCTTGTACGCTAATAAAAGATTTAAAAAATTTTTTTTTTCAACATCTAGAAGTATTTACTCTGAGTTCCTGTCCCTGGACTTGAACATACCAATTATAGATATTAGTTAAGATATAAATCGTAATTTATTTGTCAATGACACTAAAATATGTGTTGTTGTTTTTTTGTAAATAAATTTGTCTGCAATTTAATTAAATCATTTAATAATTGTAAGCTTTAAGATATTAATATCAGCCTTAATGCAAGTAGTTTTTTCTTCCAAAATATTAAAAATGTTTATGGTATCTATTTGTTTCTGTGTTTACTTCTTACAAGGTTAATACAGGTACTCTTAATATCTACTATTAGTTTGCTCTTGATAACCAATCATGCAAGACTATGACCTTTAACAAAAAACAAAAAAAAAAAACAATATTTAACACAAATTAAATATATTCATAATTTGGATTTATACAAAAATAATGTAATCATATACATACATATATATTTACATATGAATAGAAATGATGGAATTTAGCATTGGACAAATTCTAAAATTTTATTTATTTATTTGGAATAGGTATTTATTTTACAACGTGAAATCGGCAGTTTACGTACATATTTCTATTTATATACTTTCATACATACATATGTATATAGTTATTCCTTCCAAAGTGAACATGCTTCCCAGTTTTTCAGACCCCCAAAAATTATTGCATTAAAATGCCACAAAAAAGTTTTCTTCAATTCATTGATCGGTGCAAACATACATGCATACATGTGTACGAATATTCATTATCTTTAAGGCATCATTTAGTCATAAACAAAATTGTCAATTACGAAAGAGGAAGTCTTTACAATTCCAATTAACTTTTTTAACAAACGAAGCGAGAAAATATACAAACTTGAGAAGAAGCAACCATTTCAAGCCCAGACCCAAACAAATGCCTAAAATATTACACTGAAAAGTTTGGAGAAATGTGCACATTGTTGCAATAATATAAAAAGGGCTTAACAATTTTTTGTCTAAATAGCGACTTTTTGCTTATTTCGATAACTTCGAGGGTTACCTAACGAAATATGGAAATATGAGAAATACGTACGCGATTTGAAAAATAATTTGTTATGGCCTTTCTATATTAAGGTAACAATTTGTATGTATGTATAATGAAATGTAAACGTAGATAATAAAAAAAAAAAAAAACATTCATTTTCAAACACATTTTGATGCAAATTGAAAAAAAGGAAAAAAACGGAATAAGGAAAAAATTAGCCAATCATCATGTAACAACCAAGAGTAAGATAAAATATTCCTGCTTATTATGCATTGAAAATCTGAATGAAATACTGACCTATACTTTACAACAACAGTAGATTATTCATGATGACACGAACATACAAAAAGCACATTTATCTTTTCTTCTTTTTGAATAAAGTTCAGAGCACTGAACAAAACAATTACACACAATGTTTCAGATCTCTGAATGAGGAAAACTACAAAAAAAAATGAATGAATGAATAAGGGAAGCAAAAAAAATATATATTAACAAATGAAAAATTTGAAAGAACGTTATAAAACGTGTACGAGTGGGTATCTAAGTATCTACAAACCGCATTCTGCGACAATCACAACAATAGATACGAGTACAACACTGGCGAGCAAAAGAGAATTAATTTTTCTTTCTACATGCAACTTTAAAAGAAAGTGGATACAATGGGTTTTTTTTTTTTCAAAAGATCAACGTAGTTTCGGGGTTCTTTTTTAATATTAATGCAAAAAGGTAGCGTGTGGAAAGGAACTAAATTGAATATGAAAAGGATGTAGGCAGTTGTGCTCGCCACTGTAACTATATATGTACTGTGTACGCATATGTAAGTAAATGCACAGTAGACTTTTCTTGTTGACATGATTGATTTCACAAATAATCCGAAACTTCACCAGAGCTGTTTCAAGACAAGGTGGTGTTCTAAGAGGCGGCCTCAGTGTCCCAACTGAAAATATTTTATGTTAAATGTTGTTATGTTGTTGTCAATTGCATAAAATAATGATTAAAGGTTTCGCCGATTAAATATTTTTAAGCAGGTAGAAAATATTTACTCCGAGAAACTATTGTTCAAAATACTCAGAGGTGAAAATTCTGAAGGACGTCCGAAAGTTGGCTAAGCATTAAATATGTAATCTGCAAAGCCAGCATTTTCCTTTTCGAAAAAAGAAACACTGACGAAGTTCTCGGATGTTAATAGAATCAGTCGAATGTCAGAAAAGACGGCATCTTTTGCAATAACTTGTGAGATATTGTTAATTTATTCGTTGTTAATATTCAGACACATCGATAACATCTTTCGAATTTGACCGGGAAACTCTTTTAAAATACTTTCGTGTTTATGGTACTTGTTTTCGCATTTCCTAAAACAACAAATACCAATTTTTCTAACTGTCGGTGCGTTTTCGTAAACTTGTACAAATTTTTTCGGATCGAATTCGGCAGAAGAATGTTCACTGGTATGTACTTATGTCGAAAACCTTTTAGAGCAAACGATTGAAAACAATTCCAAGCAAAAGAAAGAAACTTAATTAGGAAAAAATAGAATTAAGAAAGAATAAGAACTAATGGAAAAAATTAATTGAAAAAGTTCATTTTTATATGTGGTGCTACCATAATAGATATTTTAAATAATTTGGATATTTTCAATGGCAGAATGGCTTCAGTTTTTGCTAGAGGATTTGTTTACCTCCAAATAATGAGTTGATATTGATGATTTTCGAAAATAGGATTTTGAAATATATTTTTATCCATCATTCTGGTCGAATACGCAACCCTAGAGAAAAAAATCTAAAAAAAAAGTTATTTATAATATTTCTAGATTCGGTAATTTCGCAAGGCTTAAGAAACTGCTTCGAATCTCGTAAATTTTATTAAAATTACAATTAACAACAATTAAATAACAATTTAAGATGCAATCGGTGGTATTCGAATAAAGTATTTAAGTATGAAAACAAATCAAATCCAAAAATTTGAGAAGAACTTTGGGAGTAACCAGATTGGACAAGCAATCGATTCTTCGGTTCGAGAGATATTGTTGAAAATTCTTCTCAAATTTTTATAAAGTTTTGGATTTTATTTGATTCCAAGTCTTTGTCGAATACCAAAAATCGCATCTTCGAGCTTTGACCACAAGAAGCTCGTAAACATAATATTATTGGATTTCCGTTTTTGCTGAAAATCTATTATTACATCACTTTCATCATCTTCAAAACTTTCAAAGACAAGTGGCGAATCAAAATTAGCGAATTTATATACACTAGAGCCCCGATTTACGCCGTTAACGAAACGACTCAAATTGGATCACTTTTTTCTATATAAATATGTATATATAAGTGCATTTGATAAAAAAAAAGATGCAGTATAAAAATGTACATAGATAAAAAACGAGAACTCCCATTTTTAAATGCAAATTAATAAATTCTTCACTTGTAATTATGACGTTCTCTAACTGTTGAGATAGAAAACAAAAAGAAAAAACTACTTACCCAGGATATATTTTGAGCCCAATTTGTGTAAACTACAAAACTGATAGTAACAGTAGAGTACAGCAGCACAACGAACAATTGTCATAACAATTACATCGGCTGCATTGTATTCAGCCTCCAGGCCTTCACATGACTGTGTCCAACCATGACATGGACGATGTCGACTAGATGTGGCTGAGGTTGGCATACCACTACTACTACTACTGCTGCCACCACCACCACCTCCACCCGCATCTGACGTGGTAGTAATATATTGTTGCTTATCAACTGTCAGCATACATGCTGTCACCGTAAGCAATGCTACAATAACCTCCCATGGATGTGATGCACAAAATTCGCCATGCGCCCGAAATAAACGACCAATCATGATGTTGACAAATTTTTGATTACAAATAAAATTTGTAGAAAATTGAAAATTTTGTTGAATTTTGCTAAAATCTTTTCGCTAATAATTTAAGTGCAAAACAGAGTATTTGTTATTGTTGTTGGTGGTTGTTGATGACGCTGGTTAACGTGCAATCTATTTGTGATGACTGACAATGATAATGTTGAAAAACTATTTTGTTTGGCCAATAGTTCTGTGTTTTATTGCTAAAAACTATTTTACTAGCAGACTTTTTTAAAGAGTCTTTAATTGTATTATTCAATAACGGAAACAGCAGGAAATCAATCAATTGTCAATCAGTTACATCCGTTAGTATTCTATATGTTTTTATCTGTTTGTAATTGTTGTTGCAAATTCGTTTAATAGATGGCGCCGACACAAACATTTATCTTTTCTGATTGAATAATTATTATTATTGTTGTTGTTTTCTTTTACAACAGTATTGTTTTTGTTTTAATTTACATCAACTGTTTTTGATGGCAGAGTTAAGTTTGTTGTTGCTCTTTTATTCACTTTGTTACCGTTATTTTGCTTATGAATCCTTTCAATTGCAGATGTTGGTTGCCTGTGTAAAATTTTTTGGTTCGTTTTACTGTTAATGTCTTTGATCGTTTTTTTATTTTTTATTTAATAGCAATTTTTTTGTTTTACTGCCAATTTTATATTTTGTGAAATAGTTTTTATTCAGCTGTAATTAAAAAAAAAAATAAAAAATATTCGTTAATATTTACTAGGTAGGTACATAATTTATTAATATTAAAAATCTTTGAATGAAATGTGAGTATTTACTTATGTAAATATTATAGTATGTGTTTGAAATTTGTGTGAAAAATTTCTTGACAAATATAAAAAAAATTCGCTGTATGTTATTGTTAAAAAAAAAATGGGAAAAAATAAAAAGTAGCAGACAGTTCATATTCTGGGGGCAATATGGTCCTTTTTGCTTTTAAGTTTTTTAAGCTTCATTAACATATAGAGTGAAAAAGTCACGGGTAAAAGCTAGTAAAAAATGTATGTAACTAAAAAAATAACATATGAAAATTCTTTATTGAAAAATCTACAAAAGGGATGTATAAATATTAAATTTTTCCTTTGTAGCTCGAAATATGTTAACAATGTCTACCTAATATTTCTCTGATTATAAAAAATTACGAACTTTAGCCTGTACAAATATTAACAAAATTCTTTATGTTTTGAATGGTTTATTTTTCTTTACGATATTTTTATTTTCTCATCTTTTTTTCTAAGCTTTATGGCCTATAATCATCGAGACCGATAAAGAAATTAAAGTGCTGTAATGATTGCAATGATTGCCTGCATTGTTGATGGCCAAAGAAACTCACAAAAACAAAAAAGCGTTACATCATGGAGTGTGTGCGAGGGTGCATGCAGAAATCAGCATCAGAAACAGAAATAATTTTAGAAAATAGAAAATAGATAACAAACAATTCACAATTAAACCGACATGTCTACGATCTACAAACACGGTAATAAAATTTTGTTGTTATACTTAGAATTGTGTTTATAAGTTGTTTATAAACTTTTCAAATCATTAAAATACGAACGTACATATGTAAAATTTAAAATTAACTCTAAAACTAAAATGTTTGTGAAAAATTAAATTATTTTTTTTTACCACGATTAATGACATGATTTCGTAAAACTCGACACGGTACAAAAGTGTCAGTAGAGGAGCGTTGGGATGTTCCAAATTATTATTTTGTGAAATTTTGTGTATGTTTTCCAACATTTAGAAAAAAAGTTGTTGAGTTTTACTTATTGCTAATGAAAAAATATATGTTTATTTGATAAATTTAAGTGTTTTTTCCAAGTTCCAGACAATTGAATTGGCTAGATATTTTTTTTGTGAAAATCACTAAAAAAACATCTATATAATTAATAGGCGAGATCATATTTTAGTGCTTCAGTTCATACAGCCAATTTGTAAGGTATTTCTTGATAGATATGCACAATCTATATTTTGTTAATAAGATCGTAAGGACTGTAGTGATATGTAATTATATTTGTGAATAATTTAAGTTTTATTTCACCGCAATGATGATGACACCATCTAACTATGGTTATTAAAAATTGTGAATGTGATTTTCTGCTGATATCCTCAGAGAAGTGAAGAAGGAGCCAAATTGCATACTCTGAGTTAAGGTGTAAAGAATATCAATATAAACTAGAAAAGGAAACGCAAGCGAGTTCTTATCAACTGTAGAAGAGGTAGTTGTTGTTGTAACAGCTCTGATGCTGTTTGTGACGGGAGTTCTTTCCTGTGGAAAAAACTTCCGTCTGATACAGCTGTTGCTGAGTTGACAATCCTTGGCCGAATTGGATTCGGGTCGTTCCGGAGCGAAGATCCGATTGTCGTGGGAACGAGAAGAGGTAGTAGGTGAGGTCGCTGAGGTTACGATCGAGATTAGGGATATATAAAAGATAACCTATAAGGAGGAGGTGTATAAAAGACCTACTATATAAAAGGATTAAATCCTATTTAATGCGTATAGTTTTTTTTTTGTAACATAAAATTTCTTTAATAATTAGTAAATTAATATTTTTCAAATAAAAAAAAAAAAATACTTTTGTATAGAAATTTACTAAACATTAAATTCAAATGATTTTCTTTATTATAAGTTTTTATACAACAACACCATTGTGGTTGTTTTAAAATCCTGGGGATTTACTCCTTATTTAGATGCAAATTGCAACACTTTTTTTATCAAATATGTAAGGCTTTTTCAGTTGTTATATTCCATCAATGCACTTAAATATGTATTTCAGTTGTTTTATTTGATATTTACGATATGCAAATTATTTTCTGAATAATTCTATGATTTATTACCAGCTTTCTTCTTTGGGCTTTGTGCGTTTAAAAATCAAGATTTATTAGTCCATATTGTTTTGCAAAACATACACACTCCCACACTCGCTGCTCATATTACTCTTATAATAGCCGTGACAATAATGAAATATTTTAATTTTTATAAAATAAGAATAAATAAAATATATAGGCTGGGTAACAAAACAATTATATAAAGGCATTTGAGTACCACCTCTCCTTTTAGGAGGTATGGTGATATTTCTACATCTCTACCGCCATCATCATCATCATCGCACGCATTCTCTGCATTATTTATTTTGCCATTTTGGTCACGTTTTTAAAAATTCTATTAAAATGAAGCGTAATTTATATTTGTATTTTATGTTGAAAAACAAAAACTACTAAAATACATTTTAGCCAGCACATTTTTTAATAATACTTATCAAAGATTTATGAGAGGTTTATAAAACAAATTTTGTAAAGAAATCTATTTTATAAAAATCTTATAATAAACATGTGATAATTTATTATGAAGACTCTGAATTATGACAAATTTATTATACAATTTGTATTAAAATTATTTAAGAGCGAT
Source organism: Lypha dubia (assembly GCA_947311025.1). Taxonomy (NCBI): domain Eukaryota; kingdom Metazoa; phylum Arthropoda; class Insecta; order Diptera; family Tachinidae; genus Lypha; species Lypha dubia. The sequence goes on along the minus strand of OX371260.1, from coordinate 31,254,965 downwards.
CGGTAGTCGATCAAATATGGAGGCTATAGACCAAAAACACGCGTACATATTTGAAAAGATTTGACGCAATTTTAAACAATTTATTTATATTTTATAATTTTGAATTAGTTATTGTGGATTAACTAATAAAAACTAACTAAAACGTGGTCGATCAATTTTCAATATCAAAAATAGAAAAAAAATAACTTTAATTAATTCATCAGCAAAAATGTTACGATAGTTTTTAAATACTTAAATAATTTGCAAATGTGTATTCAAAAATCCGACTTAATTACGTCTCCAACGACATATAATATTTAGTACGCTGCATTTCACTTGGCCTTAAGTAATATATTTGAAATGTAACATTAGTGCCTACTATGAGATTGTTTAAATTCCATACAAGAAGCTATAATTTATAATAGAACATTGTGTTCCGTACTTAGTGTGTGTCATTCACGATTTTCTTTTCGAAATTCAACTTAATTCATGCATATTGTTACCTTAATATACTGGTTGAAAGTTGGCTGTTCGTCTATTTGACTTTGCAAGTCCTAATGGCTGAAGGTGTAAGAAGAACTCTAGTGATGAAATCATGCTTGATCTCGAAAATATTATTAATATCCAACACTTTTAATTCAAAAATTTGAATTTCTTTGTCTTGTTCAATTATGTTATGGTTTTGAAAATTCCTATTTAAAAAAAAAATAGCCTAATTGAAAAATGTTATTATAAAATTATTAAAGTGCTGTTTCCACAAGACGGACGAATAATTTGAGTGTAAAATATGTGGGTTCTTTGATTTCTTGCTCTTAAAAATCATCAGCACCATAAAAAGCAGTAATTTTTTTAGTTTAAGTATCACGAATGAAGGAAAAAAAAAATACAAAGAAGAAAGAAAACACTTTGAAAAGGCCAAAGAAAACTACAAAAGTATTTGTATTTTTAAAAAATGGTTTGAAATCTGCATTATATTGATGTGATATAAAAACGTTTATGCTTTTTATAACTTATAAACCTTCTTGATGATTTTCGTTTTAACACACATTTCAAGGAATAAGTTAACAAAATGAAATCAGTAGTGCGATTCTGTAACTTTTAACAATAAACGTTACGTTAATTTTACCAACACAATTTATTGATTGTGGTAACAATGCATCAATTCTGTAACTCAGTATAACCAACATTGTTAAAAAATTCAATAAGGTGGCATATTTGTTAAAAAACAATAAATTTTAAGCCAAAAGAGTGCACAAGAGAGGGCGCTGTCTTTAACTTGTTTTAAAAAACAATACATTTAAACAATAAATTTTTAGTCAGACTAGTGTACAGGAGAGTGCGCTCTTTTTAATTTGTTCGAAAATATATTTTTTGAACGTTTCAAAATAACAACAACTTTAAGAATAAACAATGAAAAAATTATTGCAGTTAACTGAAAAATTCGACGTTATAATTGAATATAATGCTAAACGATATTGTTAAAATCCTTACTGAATAACATCGACGTTAATTTAGCTGTTAAAAATTTTTAACAATTCAATTGACGTTAAAATTGAATAGAGAATCCCACTACAGGTCGAATTCAATAATCAATAAAATTTAAGTTTATGTTAATGTTAAATGCTAAGGGGCTCTTTATATATTACTGTACAAATATAATATAATTTTTTTTTTTAACCCTAATAAATCTTCAGCAACCTTAATTTAATGTCTATATCTGATAAATTTTCATCATGATCAAATTCAAACTTCATATAAAAAAACAGTAAATATATTAATTGATTTTTCTGAATATGAAGTTTGACATTTATCCATAGTAAAATTTTGCAACTATAGGAGATATTTATGTATATGTACGCCTGTTTCATATACTTTTTAAGCCTTTTATGTTTTTCATTCAGTTTTCTATTTCCATAATATTAATTTGTAAACTGCATATAATGTACGAGTATATCTTTATAAATAGGGAAGTCTGTCTGTCAGTCTGTATGTGACTGACTTCGTTCATTAACTGATATATCAAAATTATTCTCGAATAGTTTGGTATTAAAAATCCAGGCAAACATTCTCATCGCACGTTCTAGTGTGTACCCTTCTGTACACCCTAAAAGTATTTTCTTTCGTTGTCATTTTAGGATTATCACATGTATGTATCTGTTGCTAATATTATTTTACTTTAATTATTCTTTTTGAGAAGAAACTAAAGTTTAAAAATATTTCCCAGAAAATTTAGTTTTCATATTAAGCGGTAGGTAAAAAATATGTATATCTTTCATAAATGACGAATTAAACCGTTAAAAGCTCTGTTTTGTTAATTGTTAGTGCGGATGATTACCAAAACCTTTTAAAAGCACAATTCATTGACAAAATCGTATACTACAAGGAATTGAAGCTTCAAAGATGATTGAACCATTTATTGCTTTTTTTCTTTGCTGTTTTCATTTTCTGTTAAAAGAATGACCTTCAGTATTGAACCACATGCATTTATAAAGAGAAGATAAACGATAAACATGCAAGATATAAAATATAAATTATACTTATATACCTACTAGTGATGTTACGAATACTCGTATTCGTATTCGACTATTCGCCTGTTTTAAGATATTCGTATTCGTATTCGTATTCGCCAAATTCAAGCGAATATTTTTCGAATAATTTTCCCATACATTTTCCAAAAAAAATTATACAAAAGTTTAAAAAAAGTACATAATGTAAAAAAGTATATTAATTTTTATATAATATAGTTTTGTTCAGCCTTTAGTAACTTATGTTAAATAAAAAGAAGACGAATTTCGAAAATTCGTCTTCTTTTTATTTAATATATTAATTTTTATTAAAAAAAACCCATTGTATTTCACGCAGAGTAAGAAAACCGAAATCTGAAAGTATGTAAGTAAAATAATTAAAAAATGTTCTGTAGAGGTTTTCAAATTCGGCATCTTAATGCAATAATAATTTGAAATATAAACCTCAAAAGAAATATTCGTATTCGTATTCGGCGAATACTGTTTTAAATATTCGTATTCGTATTGGCGAATACTAAAAATTGATATTCGTAACATCACTAATACCTACTACATTTATACTAAATATGCTACATGTATGTATGGCCCATATGTTTATACAAATTTAAGAGATACTATGTCTTCATAATAGTCTTGCATAGAAATCATCTTCATAATAAACCTTTTATAAAAATTTGATAATTTATTATGAATAACAAACTCCTATTAACGTAATTTATTCGTTTTTATTGATTTTGGTACCGATGATGCCAACTCGTACTTTGAAATATTTTTTATTTGTTTTTTTTACATGCTTTCAATATATCCTGCTAGGCTGTATGTGTATATTGACTTTGAAACAACTTTCTCTTTTAGGGAGGATGTGTAGAAATTTAATCTCTAACCAATAGATTTGTTATATTAGTGACTAAAATTTAATACCTTTTCTTTCATCACAAAATGATTACATACATAAGTACATATGTACCTATAAATTTGTATATACATACATATTTATGAATATATATATATATGTATGTATGAGTTTAATGAGTATTTGATATAAACAAATTCCAACTATTACCGAAAATTTTGCAAAATATTTTTTGATGATCGTAGACGACCGACCCCCTCTCTCTCTTTCTACTTGTTTTAATATTTTTGAATAAAAATAATAATGAAATCAATTTTAGTGCAACATGATGAATTGTGGGACACAACATGTTAAAAACTAATGAATTTTTGTTGTTGTTGTAATTCAATTAATTGAGTAGCCATTTTTCAAGTTCCTAGAAGGAACAAATTTAGATTATTTCATGAATTTCATCAACAAACCATTTTCTAAATACATTCGAAGAAAAAAAATAAATTTTCATTTGTTTATTTTCATATTAGCAAATAATGTTTGTGTAATATTGGTTGAAATCATTGGTAATTATTGTTTATTCAGTTGTTTTGTTAAAAAAAAAGTAAATACATACATATAATAATATGATTTCAGCAGTGCTCGATCTAGCAGATGTGTTAAATGCTTTCGCAGTGATGGCGATAATTACAATAATTTCTGTTTAACATTTAGAAAATAAAATTGCTATTTTTATTTTTGGTAATTAAAAAAGTAAAATTCGTTTTCATATTTTGAAAATACGCAATGTTTTTTGTTATTATTAATTGTAGCAGCAGGGATAATCGTATAACAAATTTAACATCTAAACCGGCATTTTAAATGCAATATTTTGTTAAAATTTAGTTTCCAGAAAAACTTTATAATAAAATAAAAAAAACAAGATTAAAGAAAATTCAAGAGCAAATATTAAAGTAATCAAGAAATGAGGCCACCCAAACTTTTCATATTATAGAAGAATATTGCTAAGAAATTTCATGTATGTACATTAGGGTGACAATGAAAAATCAACTTTGGATTTTTGATGATAAATGTGAAGATTCTTTTGCCACTTGGTCTAAGACTTACTTGCTGAAAATTTGAGCCAAATCGGATAACTCTATCCCGTGCACCTTTGAGGTCAAAGTTCAAATTTTGGGAAATTCTGTATATTTAACTATAATTGATCTAAAAATATCGTTTTTTTAAGTGTATTCATTTAAATTGCTCAGAAACTGGATGTTTTAGATATTTTTAAAAGTATTCTGAAATATTATGAGTATATACAAAAAAAAATTATAGGATTTACTACATATGTAACAAGTTCAGATGAGTCAGAAAACGGTGAATCTACGGAAGCTAATGATCATATAATAGACCCAATGACCACGAGTTGTCCTGATACTTTGAATAGTGCACAAAAACAAAATACTTTAAACACAAAAAGGCCATCTAAAGAAATTTTAACGCCCAGACTTGCTGCAGTTTTAGATAAATTAAAATTAAGCTCTAGAGATACTGTTCACATGCTTATTGCAGTTTTGGATGCAGTTGGATTAAACTCATCAGAGTACACAGAAACATATATTTTATTAACCGCACGTCTATTCATCAGCAAAGGGATTCATTCAGAAAAGCAAATAGTACTCGAATCGGGTTAAAACTTCAATCCAATACTCAGCCACTAACGATACACTGGGATACAAAACTGTTATCTGGCATATCAGGAAAAAATGAGGACCGACTGTCAATAATTGCAACCGCTCCCGATTTTGAACAAATAATTAATATTCCTGATATACCAGCTGGAACTGGCGTTGAAATAGCATCTGCAGTATATGATTCATTAGAAGAGTATCAAGTTTTAGATATAATCGAGGCATTTGTCTTTGACACAACCGCCTCAAACACTGGCAAATTTAATGGGGCCTGCAATATATTAATATTTTGTTCCCAGGACTCAGACACCATGTGTTTAAAATAATTTTAGCAGCTGTTTTTAATGAAACAAAAATTTGTTCTTCGACTGGCCCAGAAGTCAGCTTATTTAAAAAATTCAAAAAACAATGGTCGAACGTAAAAAAGGATGAGTATATGACGGGATTAGCAATACCTCGAATAAAAGAAATAGTAGGTGATGATTGCGCTAAAATTTTAGATTTTGCAAATATAAAAGTTAAAGAGGACTTTCCACGAAATGACTACAAAGAGTTCCTGGAATTGATTATCATATTTCTGGGTGGAAGTCCTCCTAGTGGCATAAAATTTTTTTAAACCCGGTGCTCTTCATTTAGCTAGATGGATGGCTAAGGGAATATATTGCCTTAAGATATTGATGTTTCGCAATCAATTCCCAGAAATCACAGAATTGGAAATTAATGGTCTAGTTGAAGTTGCAGGTTTTGTTATAAAGTGCTATGCATTTTTCTGGTTCAATTCAGATAAAGCGGAGCAAGCTCCCTTAAACGACATATTATTTTTGAGAAATTTAGAAGATTATAACAAAATAAATGCACAAATTGCTGATAGAGCCATATATATTACCTTAATGAAGAATGCGTAGCATTCAGTTTATTCGATGATAGAATAGACTTTGAAACAAAAAAACAAAATGGCTAAAAACATTTTGACTTTTATGGAAGAAGAAAACCTTAAAGAAGAAGAAATTTTGAAAAAGTTTTTATTTAAAAAAGAAAATCTTAATACTTTCTCCGCTAAAGATAATTCATAAATTTTGATTGAACTTGTATCCAAAAATACGAAAAGTGTTTTGAAGAGATTCCAAATTTCAATGGATTTTTTACAAAAAGACCCAAGTAGCTGGAAAGATTGTGAGGATTATAGAAAAGGAAAATTTATTATTCAAAAACTAAAGGTTGGTAATGACTAATGATATAAATATATATTTTTAAATATTGGTTTTAAAATTTCAGTTTTTCGTTTTTAGAAATAATATTTTACACTTTTTTTAAATATTGGATTTGTAGCTAATTTAAGCAAATGTGTAGTTTTGACCCCCGTTGCAAAAAAGGGTTAAATTTACTCATAATATTTTAGAATACTTTTAAAAATATCTAAAACATCCAGTTTCTGAACAATTTAAATGAATATACTTAAAAAAACGATATTTTTAGATCAATTATAGTTAAATATACAGAATTACCCAAAATTTGAACTTTGACCTCAAAGGTGCACGGCATAGAGTTATCCGATTTGGCTGAAATTTTCAGCAAGTAATTTTTAGACTAAGTGGCAAAAGAATCTTCACATTTTTGTTTAAAATTCTGGAAAAAAATTATTCCCATATATTTCATTGTCACCCTAATGTACATACAAAAATACTAGAATTTGACGAAAACTTTATCTAAGACCTCTAAAGCTTTCTTAGTATATAAAAGATTGGGAAAGAGAATTCTTCCTTCAATACTTCTATAACATTTTTCATTATTTTATTAATATTTTTCAAAAAATTCTCACCCAAATGGAAAATGATGTAAAATTAGTTGTCGTATGTCTCCAATATTTTTGCTGGTCCCATAGAGTTCGTTGTAATTGAGTTTTACTGTACCAAGTGTAATTCGCTTAAAATCCCAAAAATCCCTTTGATCACCAAATTTAAAATCAAATATACACACAAAATTTCCCAATTTTTAAACGCTGATGCAGATGAGGTTGATGTTGGCTACTAAGCAAACAATGACTTGGGGCCTTGGTTCAAACCCTGGCCAGAGCAAGTCAATCAACATCATTAATTTCTATAATGTACATTAGTGAGACATTATAATAATTGTTGTCGGACTATTTAAGTGATGAAAGCACTGGTCACTAAAAAACTATTCCGACAGCGATTGATGATGTTCCAAGCTAATGTACACAACATCGCCCTCCTTCGTCGGTTAGCAGAAACATCGGCGAAGTAAAACAATTAGTAAAATGCCTGCTAATACAGCTTAACAAAGTTAATGCGTCTACTTAACACTGGAGGCGCCTCAACACTGCTTTAAAAATTAACATAACGCGCAAAGCAGAGTTATGAAAGAGTTAAGTCTTCTAAATTTTCAACATCTATCTTCTCTACCCTATCCCTCTCCCTGAGTTACGGCACAGTGCACTGCATGCGTAGGGGTCATCCCCTGAGTGCTGGTCCTAATTAAAAAAAAAAAAACTAATTCTTTTAATAGGTACATACATATTTAAATTTCTGTTGTTGAAAAATAATTCACAATTTTTTTTTTTCTATTGTGTTTATTACTTTTTCGCCGTCATTAGACTTTGTTGTTTGTTTTCTTAATTAACTCCGTTCTCTAGGAAGGAGTATTTGTAAATTAAATTTTGCACTAATGAAAACTAGCAGCAAACGAACATCATCCTTCACAAAAATGTTTAATGTTGTTAAAATGTAGCCAATAGTGTTGCTGATTGCACTTTTAAGTTGCTTAATGGCTCTTTTGTAAACATTAAAAACTGTAGCGGTTTGTTTTCGGTTTTTGTTCTCAAACAAAACTTTACACATCTTTTAAATGTGTTTTGCAATGACGGATGTTGCGGGTAACCTCAACCTCTATTATTTTTTTTTTGTTTTTTTTGGGCAAAAAAAGGTTTTATTTTTAATCTTTGTTGTTTTTGTTTTGTTCTTTCTGTTCTGCTTCTCGTTTGGAAGTGTTACCATTACAAAAGGTGTGAAATCAATATGTTTCGTTTGATTTCAAGATAAAATGTTTTTTTTTTAACAAAAGAAACATTTAAATATACGCTACCGTACATTATAAATGGGGCGTTGTTGCAAAAGGGAACTTATCTTGCCTAAAAGTGTGTTTTCAGAACAGCACAAAAAAAAATTAGGTAAAAATTGCTTGTTGTCGATACAACGATAGTGTCTACATACATACATACATATGTATATACATACATACATACATACATATGTACATGCATATATTAAACATTTCTTCACCTTACGAGGAACGATTTTTTTCAGAAAATACTATCTCACTAAAAGAAGTTTATCAAAATCTAAAATGGTTTTCAATTAATCACTAATGTAAACAAGATCAAAAATTTTCAAAAATTTTTAAAAAATTTAGATTAATTCCAAATTACACTTTTATTATTTAATATAAAATTTTCGTCGTAGATTGAACTTCAAAAACAAATTTAAGTAAGTCCACAGTTTTTTTTAAATATTTTTAATGTTTGTATTTCAAACAAATTTTTGCTAAATATCTCAGTTTATTAGCATTTCCAATGAATTATTATTATTATTGTGGACATCTTAGGGAATCCCCATTGCTCTCAATTTAAAAAGATATTGATATGAAATGATGATATTTTTACATTTCCATACCAAAAAATAAAAAAAAAACTCAGCGCACATGATATTCTTGAAACTAAAAGCATCATTTAAAATAACAAAGTCAAACATAAACAATAAAAGATAAATAAATATTATTCTGTGTTTAACTATAAATAACAAATTTTCCCTTGAAATTTGTCTGTTCATCTATTAAGTGCACAGTGAGAAGAAATTGATACACTTTAAGTGTCATCAAGTATTTAATGTGCGATTATGACATGTTTGCTAATGAATGTCAGGATGTTAATTTACAGAGATCGGAGACGGTTAACAAAATTTTTTAGGCGCATTAAAGCGTCAAATCTCAGTTAAATCACAGTTACATATAACAGCGATGGATAATGTAGAGTTTAAAATGGTATCTACTGAACTTCAATATAACAAGTAATATTTTTTAAGTGAATACTAATTTTTCAAGAATTTCAACAAGAACTACATATTAAGGCCATAATTAATCAATAAAGTTTGGCCCGTGACTAGACCAAAATTTATAATCTATGGAAAATTTTAATAAAAGAAAATTATGTATTGTGCAACTTGTCCGCAGAGAAATAATTAAATTTTTTCCTATTCGTAATATTTTTGTTTTTGTTTTTATTCTATGTTTCAAATCGGTGACGGGGTAATTTTTGCCGCCTTCTGGCAAAATATATATGTATGTACATACATATATCATAGTGCGTGCGCCGTTAGTATTTTGCGTATATCGGCCGACTTTGTTCTCTGTTTGAGCTGATGTTTATTACTACTACTCGTATGCCCATCAATTTGTCAGTACATATTGTTTTGTATTCAAAAACTTTTTTTTCTAAGAATTTTTATTTTATTTACTTTTTTTCTTAACAACACATTTGTTAAATCGTTTGTCATACTTTTATATTTCAAGATCCATTACAAAATGCAACCATAAATACGAGAATTTATGAGCAGAACATTCTGTATTTAAAATTTTCGATTTTATGTATTGTGCATACATATGTATGTACCTATGTGGGTGTCTGTTAGTCTGTCCACCACAAGAAGCGTGCTGATGCCTCAGTAAAAAGGCAATAATATAATTACCACTTCATTAACATGTGGCTGGCTACAGCTTGATGAAGACTTTTATATGTATTTGTTGTCTGGTGTTTTCTTTCATTTGGGACTGGCATCTTTTACATAACTTCTTAGTTCCTATGAATTATTTAATTTTTCTTAATTTATTTTTCACCATTCTACTGATAATGTACATACATTTATGTATTTGTTTATAAGTCCGTTCGCCTTTTAAAAGAATATATGTACATATGTATGTATGTATATTTTAAATTCCTTGATGCCGAAGTTGCCATTAAACAGAAATGATAAGAATTTTCTTTAAGTGAAGGTGGAACAAGTGTCTGGTGCTATTAAAATAAATTTATGTGTTTTTCTCAGAAATAGTTACGTATGATTCTTCTAAATTATATACTTACATATGTATTAACTATACATAGTTACATATGTTTGCCTATGTAGAGTATATACCAGTGTGGTTTGCATGAACAAAAATTGGTAGGTATTAATTTGAAATTGTATGCAAACTTCTTACATATTTACAGTGTAAACACGTCCCCTGTCACTTTGCGTTGCGATGTTTTAATGAAAATCTTTTTGTTTTCATCTTTTTTTTTCGTTAATGTTCAATAGTTCCACTTAAATGATTTAAATGTTATTTATTGTTAATGCTTCCGTGCGTTGTTTTCATAATGAAAAGCAACAAACGATTTTTTGTGTATTCCTCTAGAGGAGAGATTTTATGCTTTAAATGGTTTGTCATCATTTCTGGCCATTTTTATTTGTATTATAAAATACATACATACATACATACATACATACATACATACATACATAAAATATAAAAAGGCAATAAAGATTTTAAATAAATTTCACGTTTAATTGAGTAAAATTTTCTAGGAATAAAGTGTGAGTGAAAATTTTTGGAAATAAAATAAAACAAAATTACAATTTCTAGTAGAAATTTTCTACCCCAAACATTTTTAGCATAACAGATGATACATACATAGGTACATTCCGATAAAAGTATTTTTTTAATTGTTTTTATTCTTTTATGGAATAATTTATTAAAAAACAGAAAATAGTACTATATTCGGGAAAGTCACACATTATAATCGGATGGTTTAAATTCCGTAATTGTATTCCGATCGTTTTTGATTTACAGTGTTCAGATTCCGTACATTTTTTATTTTGATTTTATTGTGATACAATTTTTTGTATCCAAAAGCGTTTGCTTAAATTTGGTAACATAAAACAACATTTTACTACAACATTTCAGCATTTTAAAATTTTTAATGAAATTTCGAACAAATTAAATTTTAAATATCCAAACATTTTATTACACTGAAAACTAACACCAAATTTCCGTTCGATATTTATTTATAAGTTGTGTAAATCTTTGACGCAAATACCTCAAAATACTTAAACAAAATCAAATAAAAAAATAAATAAAATAAAAAAAAATCGCACTTTTGTTGCCAAAATACTTGGTCGGATTTTTGCTACACAATGAAGGTCAGAAAGCTTATTACATGCGAAAGTATTTAAAGATTTAAAGGCCTATCTGTGGTCCTATATTTATTTATGGAAATTTTAAACATAAAAAAAATTTCTTAAAATAAACGCCGATTTTGTTCTCTTTTGATTTGTTTTTATTTTTTTTTTCAGATATTTTACTTCAGAAAATTGAATATTTATTTGTTTTCCAGAAAAAGATTTCGATTTGGTTGTATTGTGTTTGTAAATTTTTTTCCACTCTGGCGATTACCAGATTTATATCATTCAAATGATTTAAAATGCTGTGAATATAATTGTTATAAATTTGGCATTGCAAAAAAAATGGGAAAACATCAACTTAAGACGAAAAAAATTGTATAATTTTAATTGTTTATAAAATCCAAAAAAGAAACAAATCAAATATGATTGTTTACCGTTAAACACATTGAATAGTATTTAATAAAATTATTGGTCTGTTTGGAATTTTCAAGATTTTGAGAATTACGAAAAAAAAATAATTCGAATATATGGAAAATGTAACTTTGAAAAACACAATGAATAACAAACTACTTTTTAAGTAAAAATAACAAATTCGTTTTATCGTAAACATTGTTTTTGATTATGCAGTCTGGCTTTTTAATTGCATGTTTTTTTTTTTTGCTTTCTGAAAACAACGTTGTTACAGTGTAACGTTTAAGTGGGGCATAGATATGCTACGACCAGCATCTAGGTACAAGCAAATGGTTATACATCGTCCTCAAAAACATGACATACAAGCAAGAATGTAGGGGCGATAATCTTGTCTATAAAAATATAAATTCTTATACCGTACACATTTATTCGGGCAACTCACACATTCCGATCGGAATGGTTTCCATTCCATAATTGTATTCCGATCCTTTTTGATTTACGGCCTTCAAGTTCCGTTCATTTTGTATTTCGATTTTACACTGATAAAATTTTTTACACTCAGAGGCATTTGTTTAAATTGTTTTTTTTTCTAGTAAAGCATGCATTAAGATTTTTTTATTAAGAAACAAAGGTTATTTTACTGAAGCTCTTAAAATCACTCAAAATGCAGATACTCAACCAATATTTTCAATACGAGATAATATTTCAACCACTAGGAGAAAAATTAACATTAATTAATTTCACAACCCATTCGCAGGAATATAACAACATTTTCTTCAGTGTTCATGTGTTCACTGTTCAGTTTGCACGAGTGTAAATCTTATTTATAAATACAATTCATTTAGGAAAGTGGGATACGAGATTTATATATTATTCGAAGGTGAACCCAACAGGACCAGAGTCGACAAATTCAGATTTATCATCAACTAAACTAGTTTCAAATTAACTTTTTTTGCTGGATTAACACTTGAGACCGTATAATTTCTTTTTAAATTGCTTTCAATATTTTCCCAAATTTTTTTTCTTGGTAACAAGATAATCTTACATAACAGATTCAATAAACTTCATTAGAACTTATTTGAAAAATTAAAGAAAATTTAAAAGCTAAATCGCAAAGAATTAACGTAAAACACATACGAGTACTGATTGGATTTTTAAAAAAGCAACAAAATAAAAATTCATAAAAAAGTTTAACGATGCATAGTGTGAGTTTTTGAAAAACATCGAAAGCCTTTACAACGGATGCGGATGTCAGTCATTAATGGGCTAATAAAATTTCAATATACGAGTATTTGAAATATTTTTAATAATCTAACAAGACCTTGACTTATTTTCAACTTGAAGTCTGAAAATACTCGTATAATGGATAATTTGTCTTAACAAATTTAGTACAGAACTTAAATTTGTTTTCTGTGTTTTGTTCTTAAAAACTCATTTGCTCGGAAATGAAAAACCTAAAATAAATTGCTTAAATTAAAAAAAAAAAAAAAATAAACAAAATGAAAAGCACTATTGCTCATTGTCTTTCATCAATGGAATTAATGAAACATGTTTAGTCATAACAAAATTATAAAGTTTATATTAACGTACAGAAATTAAAAGGAATACAGGGGCGTAAAAGGACTGTAAAGTTTTTATACAGACACACAAAGTTGAAGACATTTAACAAGCAAAGTAAAATTTTGTAATTGATTATCTTTTTAAAAGCCAACAAATTTTTCTTCAATTGAATTGTAGCGAAATTTTTTATTAAATTTACAAAAGCAATGAAATGCAGCATCTAGATTAGCTAAACCATAACAAATAAATAAATTTATGATAATTTTCAAATTCTTTTTGCACGTCCGTTTCTAGGCAAAAAGTTTTACTGATGCATTGAAGTTTTTAAAAAAAAATCAAATTGAGTTCTTTTCTGTGTTTTTACAGCTTTTTTATGTAGTAAAAATTTTATTTAAAAAAAAAGCAAGACATTGAAACCAACTAACAAATAGAAGCGAATTCTATTTAAGATTGTGTATAGCCGAAATACGAGTATACGCGTACTTAACGCAACAACTAAAGTGGCTAATGACTGGCAGAACACATTTTAGTCATACTCGTACGATTATAAACTGTTAATTTTAAAATTAAAAAAAAAATTAAACTACGAAAATAGCAAAATTATAATGTATAAAATAAGATAAATGTTTTTATTAGTTCGCTCATCTGGACTTTGAGATCAAAAGCCTTTCAATATAGATTCTGCTGATTTCTAATCGATAATGTTATTTTAATGTTTCGTTTGCTTGTACAATCATTTCAAAGAAAACTTTTCTTTTTTTTTTATTATTTTTATGAGAAAATAAATTATTTTCCCTGAAAATCTGTTATAAATTATAATAGAAAAAAAAGAGATAAATATTCTGAATAAATAATGATTCAGATTTATCATGAAATTAATAAAGTTTTTGATAATTGCATTTAAAAAGATTTCAATACGAAAGAGAAATTTCAGGAATAGCAATGTTTGAAAATTATTATTTCATTATGTTTCCACTATACTGCCGATTTACCGAGTACGAAAGAAAATATAATTAGTTTTATTTTTTTTTATTGTAGGCAAAACTAAAAATATTTACAAGTATGTACTACATATATATTTCCATCTTAGATACCTATATGTATCCGGAAATATATCCAATATAACATTTTTCATTGAAAGGAAAATAAAAATAAATTCTTTATAATATCTACATATGTATATTCCGGGGGAACAAATTCTTTAGATTCTCACTTTTTGTTTACGTACATATGGGCAAATCCCAGAAACAGTCCACCAACCAACATTTTTTGATATTTATCTAACTTATTCTTTATGTTTTTTTTATGGAATATTGGACTAGATACATAATTTTATAAATAAAAAAAAATTATTTCGATATTTGAAAGAGGATGAGGTAGCTCAAACAAAAAATAGGGTCGACGAAGTTATTTTAGAATTCTCTTATACATATTCATCTTTCTTTTAGAAACTAGATTTTGTGTGCTTTATTATGCAAAATTCGCTAAAAATTAAGAAAACACACTTAAAGTTTCAAAGTTACTTCCGTTTTTTGTAGCGTGCGTCACATGACTTTGTGATCAATTATTTCGCACATACCTGCTAAAAAATTATGTTTGATGCCATTCGAAAGTACAATTATATCCCACTAAACACCATGTATAAGTTGAAGGTGCCTCTTTTGAAAGACCAAAAAATTTGTATACATATATATTAATGTGAAAATGCGTACAAATTATGCGTTCGTCACGCAGAATTTGTCCATAAGTTCCTGTAATTTCCAAATATTTAATCATAAAAAATATCACAAGTATAAAATATCCGTAAATTGGCATATGATGAACACAAATATGCACATATATTCATATATATTTTTTGCCATACATATGTCCATATATTATTTGTTGTAGATATTTCTCAAACTTCAATATTTCTTGCGTGAATGTGCATATGTACTTATATTTTTCTCCAATATTTTAATTTATGTATTTTTTGTTCGCAGAATGATTGAGAGAAAAAAATGTTACCATTTTATTGGAAAGACATACATACATATATTTAACTGTTTCCTATTTTTCATATTCAGATAGTTTTTGGGTCGAATAATTTTTTTGTATGGTTTCTATTAGACCGGTGCATAAATAGATGTGTAGATAAGAAGTTCACGTGTACTTTCAAAGCATGAACACTTACTCGAAATGAATTACAGAAACAATGTTTATATTTTTGAGAACACCAAAAACTTGTTGTCACTTCTTGTTGTTACTCGACTTAGCGTGTGTAAGTAAGTTCACTGCTTGAGTGTTTTGCTATTATACTCGCAACATGTATGTTAGTTACTAATTATTTATTAAAATTGTTACAAGTAAAAGTTTATTTGCATTGATAAACATTAGAGTAAACTTTAAAGTAACATTTATGATTAATCTTCATAGCATATACATATGTATGTACGAGTATGTATTATATTCTTATGTTTAAAATTTAAAGGTTACATTTTTAATAGGGCATCTTTTCCTTTTCAAAAAATGTTAATTGAACTTATGAAAAAAAGCATACATATGTATGTATGAATAATTTTTTGAAGACGTCAAACGCCGGCGTATTAGCCAATGTGGATGTAAAGGCTAAAATTTAAAATTTTTAATTTTCGGCATTGCATGAAAAATACTTGAAGTACCACATGAAATGAACATAGTTTTTTAGGTACTTCTTTCTTGTTGCCTACGGTTCATATTTTCGGTACCCATTTAATCTGCTGTTGCTACTGGTTAGTATTTGTCAAACAAACAATCTCTCCTCTTCACTGCTTGTGCTCTGAGCGACAGAGCAAATATCTACTGTATTCGACAGCGAGTTTCACATATGAAGAAAAAAGTTACTCGTTGCAGCCCTTTAGTTTCTATTTCTCATATTTGTATGGTTAAATAATTTGGAATAACTACACTAAAAATAGGACGCTACGAATTTTGCTACAGCGGAATATATTAGAGATAATTAGTTTTTATTATATTTTTACAATGAAAAATATTATTAAGGAGATTTTATCTGTTTTGTATGTATGTTACGGAAATTACTAAGCAGTTTTTCAAGTACATGTGTATAAATTATTTTTTATAAAACTGCAAATAAGCTATTTATCACTTGTACTCAGTGATGGAAAATGTGGCACAATTGTGCCATTTGTGGCACTTTTGAGTGTTTGATGGCCCTGTGGTACTTTCTAATCTATTTTGGCCCTTTCAGCTCAAAATTCAACTAACTGATTTAAATCGTTCGAACGGTTTGAAACGTACTGAAAGCGTTCAGTACATTTTCAATGTAATTTTCTCCCTGTTTCGAACCATACTTTTATATACAACATTGTTTAGTTTGTCAAGAAAAAAACTCCTTACTTTTATTTGCAAACCTGTCTTGTGCTAGTACCCAAGGCGAATCCTTTCAGGTGAACTTGTAAGCACAGCTGTTAACTTGTTTTTAGCTTTTTCATCATTGTCGGATGTTAAAATACACTATTTGTTTCTTGACATTCTACACTCCTCAGCATGTGTAAAAAGAATTTTTTCTACCCAAAATATGATTAAAACCAATATAAGGAATCGTCTTCATGTAAATACCGTGTCATCTTTAATGCAATCGAAAGATTTAATTAAATATAATTCTGGTAATTGTTATGATAAAGATATTTTAAAACTTATAACAAAGAAAAATGTTACAAACAGTAATATCACCATTGAGGAACTTTGAACTAAAATCTTGGGGATTATAATAAAATTAGAATTACATAGAAAATATGTTTTTTAACTACAATATTTTTTTTAACTACATATTAAAATATGTATTTGCTTTAAATATAACATTAAAAAAAAGACTTTTAAACAATGTGAATTTTCGTCGTTAATTTTTGTTCTAAATAAAATAAAACACAAACTGTACTACTGTTTTTATTTAAATAAAAAGCGTGTTATCAAATATATTGGCCCTCTCGAAGCTATTTTGGCCCTTTCAAATTGTCAATTTGGCCCAAAACAAAAAAACTCAAATTCCATCACTGCTTGTACTATGTTCACACGGACAGAAATTATAGAGGTTCGCGTTCGGGGGCCAACCTTGATTGAACCTACATGTTTCGCCATACAAAATTTTGAGAGCGAACCTACGTGTTTCATTTTGTACCTTGCTACGAACCCGTATAATTTACTATCATCTCTAATTTTGATAACAAATTACCGCTAGTTTATCTGAAATAGTTGTTCAAAATTATTGTAACAAAGAAAAACAATTGATAGTGGTAAAATTTAATAAAAACATTCAACAAATATAAAGCATTTACATATTTATATTTATGTAAATAATTAAATAAAATGAAAAAGCAATAAATAGTCATTCGTATTTTATAAAAGAATGTCGAAGAACGAACCAATCTAGAATATGTCGTGTGAGCACATGGGTTCGCCATCTGGGTTCACGGAGCGAACCTAGTGTTTCAGTTTGTCGTGTGAACATAGTATTAGTATCACTCTAGTTTTCATGTAAAATTGTTAAAGATGTCTTTAGTTTTTAATAATAGTTTTGTTTTAAAATTTGTTTGTTAGAAAAAAATAAACAGCTTCATATCGAATAAAAATGTTTAGTTTTTAAAAACTATTGTGCTTTTACTTTTGTAATTCTCAGTTTAGGCTTGGAATTTCGTCTATAAACAAATGATTAAAAAAAAAATTCAAGGATGGTGAAGATTTATTGATGAGTTGGTATTAGCAACCAACAAAATGCAGCATACACATACATATGTAGATTATCTAGCATGTGACATCAAATTTAATTTTTGAATTCTTGAGAATTGCTGGAATTAATTTTATATGATATCAGTTTTGTCTAACCCTAAGGGAAAGCGTTTACTTCATGATCGATCTACGATTTTGACAAAACTACAGTTTGGATAGAATAAAAAAAGCGAACTTCTTACATTGACAAACAAGCCTGTTTAAAAAGTATTAGAATTTACCCAAAGTTGCACCACTTCCCGATCGATCGTAAATTTTTCATTTTATTATCTGCTAGGGATTGTCTTTTATTTACTGAGGCCGTTGTTTCTGGCCAACGGTAGTAGTTCATAAACGATATATTTTTTATCGCGATCACGCATGATCGTAGACGACGTCTTAAATATAAAGATATATTAATATTAATCGTTGATCGCTGATTTAAGCTAATTTCTTCTATAAATAGTAATTATTTGCTTTGACAAATTCAATTTATTTATGTAGCTTTTACCAATTCTTATGAGTTTTTTCATAATTGTAAAATTTTAACAAAATTTTTACAACTCCTTTAAATTAAAAGCTGAACATTTGATTATTTTTGTACGATAAGAAAGAAACACGAACGAAGAAGTGTACAAAACAGTACTGTACTCCACAGGTAGAAATAAATTTCTGCTATATTTGACCGGTTTTTGTTTTCCTCTTTTTTTCTACAAAAAAAAAAAAAGTAAAAGTTTTACTTTTATGTAGTACATATGTATGAATACATTCCACAATATTTAAGCTAATATTGCAAAAAAAAAAAAAAAACTATCAAAACGCTAAAAACAAAAACTTTCTACAAAACAAATTTTTATTTTAAAAATAATTGGTATTCCAAGTTGTACGGTTCAGCAAAGAAATTTAAAAATATATATGTATTAAAGCCAACCAAAACATCACGTGTTTCAAAAATGATATATTAAAAAATAAATAAAAAAACAAAATTTTTCAACATAATGCAACATGATGTAAGCACAACAATAAATATGTATGTACATACATATACTTGTATACATCAATTTATCATCTAAATACACAAATACAAAAATTATGTTTGGATTTTTTTTGCGTTAAAAAACTCTCTTAGCTATACAATTACTTGCTACACTTGAAAAAAGAAAATAATGCAATATGTGTAAGAAATGTTTGAAACGAAATATATATGTATATATATATATATATATATATATATATATATATATATTTCCTTTTATCGCACCAGATAAGACTTTTGTAAATTATACAAAATGTGACAAATTCTATAACAGATTTGATACAGAGATGATAATTAAACATTTCAGAAATTGCACTTGATTGTGTTTAAAATTTACATTTTTTAAACATTTTTTTAATTAAAAATAGCTGTTGCCACATAACCATCGTCATAAACAGGGAAACCGCAAAATTTATTTATACGTTTCAGAAGTTTTATGAATGTTACAATCAATTTCTTAGTGCATATATTTTAACATTTTACTTTATACATCATAATTTTGCATATTTCCAAGCACATCGCATATTCAGGGCATTTAAGGTTTAAAATTTGTTGCATATTTGATTGCTTTTCTTACTTATTTTGAATTTTTTAAATATTAATAACAACATATGACATTTATTCGAGCAAATACTCAAGAATTTATGTTTGAAAAATAAGTTTTGGAACATTTCAAACATAAATGGTAAAGATCTACTGATTAGTTGGTATTTAGCAACCAACGAAATGCACTAACCCACAACAGATAACCAAAATTTTTAAAAATATTAATAACTAGATATACCCGGTGCGCTTCGCTGCCCCTCGTTATAAAATAAAATTCCTATTGTGAAAATTTAATGACGATCGGTCCAGTAGTTAAGACTATATTACGATTTTTCATTTTCCTAAAAAGGGTCGTGGTCCCACCCACTTTTCCCCTGGTACATATTCCAAATTATGTCAATACCATATGTACCAAATATCATCGACGTAGGTCAAAAAATGACCAAAATATGGCGATTTAAATTTTTGGGTTATATGGGCGGTGCTACGCCTCTTTGTCCAATCAAAACTTCATATAGCCTATGTCACCAGCCTGAATATTCTGAAGATTTCCTGAAAATTTCATCAAAATCGGTCCAGTAGTTTCGGAGCCTATTCATTTCAAACAAACAAACAAATAATAAATCAAACCTTTCCTCTTTATAATATTAGTATAGACAACTTTTACAACAAGATAAACCAATTAGTTTTTCGATCAAAAAATATTTAAATTTTTGAGTAATTTTTCTGAATTTTCTAAAAATTGTTTTAAGTGTTTGATTTTTTCCTGCATACTTTGAATGGGTTTTATTTAAATTTTAATATCTTGCAAAAAAAAAAAGAAATTAGGAAAGTTTTCAAAGTTTATAAATTTTGTCATTAACAAATCTTAGAAATTTCAAATTCCTTTTAGAAATTTGTTGGTGCATATTTTTTGCTTATTTCAGACTTCGGTGCATATTCAGGAAAATGTCTTCATTATTTTTGTGTGACATCTGAATGTTCTTCCTACATATTTTGAAATTTAATAAACTTCAATATCCACTTCCATCTAAGGCCCTAATTTTGTAAATCACATCACCAAGTGACTTTTATATGGAAAGCAAAAACAAAAATTCAAATTTTTAAAAATTTTGTTTTTGTTTTTCATACAATATCATCACCGAACAAACGCACAGATATTAAGGCGTTGCTTTGTCTTCAAAAATTTCAAAAATTTTAATGAAAACAAGGAATAAAATTTTTTAATATTTTAATTTTTGTTTTTGCTTTCCATATAAAAGTCACTTCGGTGATGCGTTTTACAAAATTAGGGCCTAAGTTTTCTGTTCAGTAGTTTTTTTATATTTAAAAAATTTTTCTTTAGCAATTTTAAATTTATTGTAATTAATTTGAATATTTCCTCCACTTTTCTATAACTTGTTCTCATTTCTTTGATTCGATTCGAATTCATTTCTAAATTTAAAAATGTTTAATTATTTTTTAATTATTTTTATATTATTTTTTGCATATTTTATTATTTACATCATAATTTTGTTTATTTCGGACTGCAATGTATATTTAGGGCATTTTAATGATTTTTTTTTTTTGAGAAATTCAAGTTTTTCAAAATTTTTTTCGCTTCATGAAAAATACGAGGGAATATAATTCTGAGAAGAATAGCATGCAGTCAATATTTCCGAAATATAGGAAAAAAAATAATTAAAAATTACGTAAAATGGACAAGAAATACTTCCTTCATAGTACATTTTATAA
This sequence comes from Lypha dubia, assembly GCA_947311025.1. Taxonomy (NCBI): domain Eukaryota; kingdom Metazoa; phylum Arthropoda; class Insecta; order Diptera; family Tachinidae; genus Lypha; species Lypha dubia. The sequence goes on along the minus strand of OX371260.1, from coordinate 31,233,684 downwards.
TAAGTTAACTTTTTTATAAATTAGTTATGGACACAAAATTTTGTTTTTTAACTTAACATAAAATTCACCAGCTTCATATAAAACCTTCTTATTAATATCAAAACTTTCCATGTGTTTAGATCTATTAATTAAAAATGTGTGCATATACAAGCAAACATACATACATATTTAAAAAATAAAATAACTAAATATGTATGTAGTTGACAATATGAAAAATTACGTTCGGTTCCGTACACCATTTTTTTTTTTTTTTAATTTTTTACTTACTTAACAACCAACCGGTTATTTTCAATGGCAGCATCTCTTCTTCATGGTAAAAATCGGACCAACAAAATATCTAAATAGTTTTTGTTTTGTTCAGTAAAAATTTAGTTTACAACCACAACATCACGTCACATCATATCACATACCTGAAAATAAAACAAATAAACGAAAAAGAAGAAGCAAACGTTTAATTATCATCTCGTAACCAAATGCTAATTATATTGCAGAAACACAATAAATGTTTAAAGATTTTCGGTTTTTTAAAGCCGACCTTAACCCAGTTTATATGGCGGGCACATACTCGTACATACTTACTAGTGATGTTACGAATATCAATTTTTAGTATTCGCGAATACGAATATTTGAAACAATATTCGCCGAATACGAATATTTCTTTTAAGGTTTAGAGCCACATAATAGTTTAAATTTAATTCGAAAAAATCTATTCTTTTGCGTCAGTAACAATAAATTGAAAGGTATATATCATTATTATGACATTGAGATGCGGAATTTTAGATGACTACTGAACATTTCGTTTTTCTTACTCTGGTTGCGCTTTTAATTAGTAATTCAGTGTTGTAATTCACAGATTGCGCAGCCACATGTCTCGGTGGACTTTCACATATTAAATTTTATTTCTTCCATTTTTGAAGTCTAGGCTTCCTCTACTAAGAATTGATTAGTAACTTAACATGATATGAATTTACATATAAGAATTTAACTTTTAAATGATAGTTACAAAATATATTCTTCGTTTTTTTTTAAAGATTATTATCTTGCGTCAAAGATAAAGGGCTTTCTTTCTTTAAATAAAAATTATTATAAATTAATATATTTTTTATATATATGAAAAGTAATATTATCAGGCACAAGTTCAGTTTTTATTGAATTAATGAAAATTCAAAATTACTAAGAGTTTTTTATGTTGGAAAATATTATTATTTATATCCAATCAGTTTTTAGCAGAACGTATCAGTACTGATTTCAAGGCCGCTACACCTCTCATCAGCGTTCAATTGTCCATCTTTACAATTTTCGTAAAGTGAATGCTAATTGAGAAGAATATCAACTATTTAACCAGTTTTCAAGAGCCTGATAATATTACTTTTCATATATACATCAATATAAGTTCAAATAATAATTACGTTTATTCGTAATAATAATAATATAAAAATAATATATATTTTTATGGTTTTTTTTTTTTTTTTGGGAAAATGAATGTGCAAATTATTCGAGAAATATTCGCTTGAGTTTGGCGAATATGAATACGAAAATCTTAAAATAGGCGAATAGTCGAATAATCGAATACGAGTATTCGTAACATCACTAATATTTACATACTTAGGTGCCTGTCAATGGTTCAAATGGCTAAAAGCGATATCTAATTAACGACTGCCGGACTGACAGACAGACAGACTAACATATTAAGAGCAATTAAGACGAATATAAAAACGCAGAAAGACAAAGCAATTTTATGATGGGATGTCATTGACGCTGTTACATCGACTATTTAATTATTTCATTTTTGGGTATTCTATTTAACATAAACTTAAAACCTTAAATGCTCAAGGTCTCTGTATAGTTTTTATGATTCCTAATTGGAGATTTTTTAGATCCCTTATCCCAGGATGGGACATTGTTCAACGTTAAGAATTCGAGAAGATTTTATCTGATGCAAAGATGGAATTACATCAAATACAAAGATAACACTGAATTAAATTAACACAGTAATTGTTATTTTGTGAGCAACCGAAAAAAAGATATGTAGATAATCAGGTTTTGACTTTCTTCCATGGAGAATTAAAATGTCCGGAATTGTCATAGTTTGTTGCTATAAATATTCCCCTGAATGATATAAACTGTTGGAGGATTTGCTAACAAGACGATCCACATCCTGATGATGATCCCATAATAATATTGTCGGTTAATTTATGTGTACTATCAGGTGTCAATGAAATGAAAATCTATGAGTTGCAAAACAACTGAGACAATCTGAAATTATTGCTTTTAAATAAGCACACCATGCAAGTGCTGATATACAAACAAGAATTCTACAGAGAAAATTTGTGAAAATTAAATTTTTTAACAAAAAAATCAAATTTGATCTCCTTTAAATAAAATAAAGTGGAATATGAGATTTTTAATGTGCAAAATTCGAATCCGTTTTCAGTTTTTGTCCATCACTTGCAGATTCTGTTTAATGATCGTAATTTATATGAGGTAGCAATTTAGTATACTTTATCGTAACTTCAGAACTGTTTGTCCCTTGTTTCGTTTTATGAAATCCAAATGATTTGTCACAAAACGCAACGGGAGAGATAAACCTAAAATATATTTTAAAAATATATTATTCTGGAAACATGGATAAATAATCCATATCGTCCAATCGGTTAAGCAAGCCTTTCTTAAGTTGTGCGACATAAAAACGTCGTGAAAAGATGAAAAGCTGAAATCAGTTACTTTCTATTTTTGGTAGCGGGATGTTAAAAATAAAAAGTGAACGAGATTACATGTATAAGAAATACATATGTATGTATGTTATTAAAAAAACAACAAAGTTTAACAGATTATGACAGCAATCAACCATCATTGATTCCATACAACACTAGTTTTTTCTTTTTTTTTTTTTCAATAAATTTCAAGGTCTATAATTCCTAAATAAGTTCGCATAAATTACAATTTAAATGCATAAATATTCAAAAACCATAAGTACTCAGTCGTACTTACACACAAACATGCATTAGTAAAATTTGTGAAACAGAAAATATTTTAATGGATTACTTGAACGAAACAACAGCGGAAAATCGTACTTGAAAAAAAAAACAACCTGTCATTAAAACGAAATAGAATCTACAATTGGAAAGAAAAAAAAGACATTAATATAAAAAATGAAAAACTAAAAATCTAACGATACGCAAGTAGTAACAAGTTATGATGGATGGCATTGTCATCGGCTGGCACTCACACCCACTCACTCACTATTCGCCACAGATTGTTGATATTAGTAATTTTTGGTAACATGCTAAATGATTCCACCTTCATGGATGGTTTAACCGTTTCACAAAAACGTCAATCTCACTACAAGTTCGTTCATCTCATTAACAAATTTTTATTTGATTTTCCCTTCCTCCCTCAATTTATTAAGCTTTATCGATTTAGGTTTCTAACATGTAATCTGCTGTCTAATAAACCAGGCATTAACCAAATCGTTCATGCATTCACCAACCAAAATTATCATTATTATTATTATTATCATTATCATTATCATCATCATCATCATCATCATCATCATCATCATCATCATCATCATCATCATCATCATCATCATCGTTATCAACCTTCTCACTTATGTTTCAGCAAACTTATTTGTTCGTATTAGGGGCTGTGCACATATTACGTAACGCTGTTTTCAGAGATTTTTTAACCAAACCCCCCCCCCCCCCCCCGCCCCACCGCCAACACCACGGAACGCTTTTTAATAATTTTTCAGTGCAAAATTTCCAATCCGTAACAAATCTTGAACCCCCCCATGGAGCGTTACGTAATACGTGCACAGCCCCTTATAAGTTCTTTTTTTACGCGATTTACTACAAACTGACACAACAAATATGGCAGATTTTGTATTAGAAAAAAACCCAGAGTGGTGGGTTTTTCTGCGATATCCGGTTTAAAAATATACAAGTAGACGAGAGGTGTCTTGGTGTCACTTTCTTGGTTTATAAAAATAATAATATAAGAATTGTTATTTATTTGTTATAATGGCTGCCTGTATTCATTTCATTTAGAGTTGGGCAAAATTGTTCCGACCGAAACGAAAGATTAAAAGATATAGGCCGTTCCTTTTGCTCATCGTTACTGTTCATTACTTTGAACAGTGAATAATCGAGAAACAGAAGTGTACATACTCACTTTAAGAAAAATATAAAAAATAACTTTTTCAAAAGAAATTGTAAAAATCAACTGCATATCGGGAACTCTTTTGACCATTTCGTTTGCCAATTTTAGCAAAGAAAAAAATAATAGTGTTCACTTAGGGAATCATCGAAGGAACCTGATCGTTCCGGAACGACACAACTCTAATTTAATGTCTGCTTTAGAAACTCATCATTAGACTCTGTAATTTTTCTGGATTTATTCACATCGAAATTGACACATCTGTGTGCCAAGATTTTTTTTGTATGACGCAAGACGCAAACTTTTTCAAATATTCTAATTCAAAATGGTATTAATTTTAATTTATGATTTTTATTTATCTAAATAATTATGAATTCCAGAAATTAATGTTAACAGATGTATTGTTAAATGCTAATATATGTAAATATGTATTGATATGAAAGAGTTAAGATTATAATAATACGTCATTGTTTTTTAGGTATCCAATGTTAAATTGGTAACTATATTTTAAATTAGCATATTTTTATATTATTTTTAATGGGTCGTTTTTGGATAGCAAGCGAACTTATAATAGAGCCGGAAAACAAAATTCGGCACGAGCGGTTGATTAACAAGTTTAAAAATTGAAAAACCAAAGCCAAATTTTAAAGTGATCATTTCGAACTAATTTCATTTTGAATTGAAAGATAATATGTTAGGTTTGAATTACGGCATGATTAATATTTCAAAGAGTGCACAGCTGGACAAGTAATTTTGCTGTATTTATAAACGATTTTATTTTGAATTATTTTTTGTTTACTGGCACAAAAGTTAAATAAATAAATAAAAGGAATGTTTTAATGATCGCAAATCAGTTGTTTTTCATTTACAATTTCAGCATTATCGTTCAGTCGACATTGTGAAGCGAGAATTAAATCTTAAACAATAGTGCTCAAGTGTATATATTTTGATATTTATCACTTCTTAGGGATGACTCGATTGAATGTGATTGCAGTTCTTGATTATAAAAACTTTATTAATGGATGTTAACTGCAAAGAAATCCCTGAATTACCTTTGAGTGAGTTATTTCCATTCAAGTCACATTTTTGCACTTCAGATTTTTGTACTGCTGAATTTAAACTATTTTGTTTGATTTTTAGTACATACACTGGTAAAAAAATGGTGGTAGTTGCTACAAAAGCATTGCATTTTTATTGCCAGGGAAACCGCAAATATTTTTTGTGAGTTTTTACTGATTCCCCCCATTTTTTTGTGTGTTTTAACAACTTTTACCGTGATAATTTTTTTTCTTTCATTATAGGTTTTTTTTCTGAAGTGAGTTTTCGTCTAAACGGCTGTAGACTTTGTCATTTCGTGAATATTAAAAATCTGAAGCTCGAGGTAGAGGGACAGATAGACAAGCGGATGGCATAGAGGTTCTAAAGTTCGTGGAAGTGGTAATATTGTGTGTTAGCACCTTCTTAGAACAACGCATCTGTTTCTTTTATGTACAAGTGTACATAATTATATATAAAATGTTACACACTATTTGTTTCATAAAATTTTGTAGCATTTCATATTTAATTTGACATTAGAACAAGTCAATAGGTTTGATGTTTTTAAATATATACATTTTTAGCGATACATACAATGAAAATTATTTACAATATTTAACTATTTAAAACATCTTGAAAGAATAAAAATATATTTTATTGGAGTGATCAATTGCGATACGATTAAAAACTCAAATGGCCCAAAAACTAATGTGTGTATCTGTGGCTGCATGAAATAGCACTCAAAGAAATAACTACCAAAATTACGATGAAAGAACTCGAAAAAAATGTTCCTACATTTTGAAAGTTATTACATTTAATTTTGATTTGAAAGTAATTTAAATTTTCGGGAAATCTCATGGTGCAGATAATGGTGAAAGATCTACTTGACAGTAATTTTAAATTAATTATTAGATTATACTTTTTCGAAATTTTCGGACAGCAATATTTGTCGAGCATTTCAATCAAGATTTATGAGCTTATCTGCAATCGAAGCGCCCATTTGAATTTCTATTCGTTTGGAAGCATGTCTGACATTATTTTAAGAAATTTGAATTTAAATTTAAGAATCTTAAATGTTATGTTACCTATTCACACACGTACTTGCATATGTGTACGAGTATATGCAGATCTTCAGCTGTGTGGACAGCTACGTAGATCATCGTCAAAATATTAAAAATATATTCCTAGTATCTCAATAAACTTCGAGATCTAACAAAACGGGAAGGATCAGCCGTTAATATTTTTTTGGTTTGGAATTGCTAATTAATGTTGTATAAAATACAAATATAATGATAAAGTTGTGTAAATCTTTTCTGCCTTGTGTATGTAACAATAATCATAAAAGTATTTTTTTACAAAAACTTTCAACAATTTAACGAAAATACTACACTATTTTGTCATTAAAGCTTTTATTTTTATTGCAAAACCAGTAACGTAAAAGAAACGTTAAACATTTTTTGTTGAGTTACTTCCTACATTGGAAATTTGTTGTTTTTTTATTAAACTCTTTAAAAATGTCGTATCTTACAATTATTTTAATTTGTTATAATATTTTTCTTTCGTTCCGGCAAAGTTTAAGGCATGTTATCGAGTATGAACGTGCAACATATTTAACATTTACTGGCAATAAAAGTGAATGCAACTTAAAAAATACAAGTATGTATATACGAGTATAAAAATAAAATAAATAATAAAAAAAACCATTATGACGACTATGCGAACCACCATCAGCAAAATGTACTGGCAACAAAAATAGCAAACAAATGCACACAAACAACAACAGGAATAGCAATACCATCAACGTGTACAGTGACTGAGTGTTGCTCACTGTAAACCTTAAGAATTAAGTATATTTACATGTACTCAAATAAGACACTTCAGGCCATAAGAATCGTGTAAATTTGTAAACACATTACGTTGCAAGTTGCAGCAAAATCAAAAAAAAAAAATAAATATGCAGCTTAAATATTCAAACAGCATACACAAGAAGAAACTTTTGATGAGTAATAATTATTTTATTTCAAAATGTTGTGATGTGTATAGAGGTAAAATATTGATCAATGTACGAGTATGTGAATGTAAATTAAAATTAACCAGCTGAGAAACAAATTAAATTCTTTTTTCCGGAGCGCGTCACGCAATTGACAGTCGGTGTTAATTTTGTGTTTTTCTGAGGAGGGGAAATTTGGGAATCTATTCCAAACATAATGAAATATGGAACTACAGGCTGGGCCTAAAGTCACGACTGCCTGTAAAAATTTTATAAATTTTTTGTTTATTATTATTTTTTATTTTTTATCACCACCATGCAAAATTTAACGACAGAGCAGCGAAGCAAAGTGGTAGATTTTTGCTTTTCCAATGGGCATTCAATTTTACAGTCGCAACGAGCATATCGAGCATATGCAGTTTAAAATTTGCCACGATCAAGAAGACCGAGAATAGTACAGAACCAAGCGAACATCGATCGTGTACGGGACAGTATTTAAGAATATCCAGAAACTTCAACGCGGAGACGTTCTGGACAACTGGGCTTCTCTAGAACATCACTTCGACGTATTTTATCACGTCATTTACACATGAATCCATGCAAGGTCCAATTGCCCCAGCAACTGTTACCAGTTGACTACCATCAACGACTAACTTGAGTAACAAGCTTCGTGGAGTTGTGCGCAGAAAATAAAGAGTTTCTTAACAATATAATAATGAGTTATGAAGCAGGATGGAGCACACGCGGCTCGTGCCACAATTACCCTTTTGAATAAAATTTTTGATGGCCGAATTATCTCAAGAAATTCAGAATTCAATTGGCCAGCACGTTCACCAGATTTTACTGCCCCTGATTATTTTCTATGGGGTTACCTCAAATAACAAGTGCATGTTAACAAGCCCCAAACTATAGAGCATCTAAAGCACATTGAAGCTGAGATTAGAAGAATAGAGCCTGAAACTTTGGGTGCTTGGGTGCAGTTATTCAAAACGCTCGTTTAAGAGCCCAATTGCGCATCGATGAAAATGGTGGTCATCTCTCTGATATTATTTTTCATAATTAAAATGTATATCATAAAAACTAAATATTATATTTTAGAAAAAAAAATCAATAAAAAATAAAGACTTATTATACAAAAATCACTTCAAAGACATGTAAACTATGATTTTTGCAAGTGATATGTACGAGTATGTACATGTCCAGTAATGAATAAGCTTCGAAAGAATTAGAAAATGTAATGTAAACAACGAGTAAATGTCATGGGAAGAGCGTTTGACGAATGTCACGTAAGTAATTTGTAAATTTCATAAATTACTTGTCAAAATGTAATGTCAGTTAGTGCTATTCCCGCTTTCCAGTTAAGGAAAGCGGGAATAATATGTTATTGTAATGTAAACACAGTATTAATGCGCTAAGTGTTGCATGCTAGTGTAAATGTAATGACACTTGCCTCTATTTATAATTTATATTTTACTTTTTCCCTGTGTATAGAAATATTTAAGATTCTCATTTAATGTAAATATCTTCTTCAGTTGTCATACTTTGTGAGAATATGATTGTTTTTTTTTTTTGTATGAAAGAATATCTCGAAGACATAAGACAGATTACTTACTGATTTATACAATATTTAAATGGGATAGATAGTAAATATTTTTGCAGCGTTTTTTTTTTTCATAGTGAAGAATTTTTAATTTTATACAGTGTTTAGTTTTTCCATTTTTTTTTTGTTCTTGCGGCTATATGGAAGATTGTGTCAGATAAGAAACATTGTACATGACATTTAAAGTTATACATATATTTATTTATATATTTAATGAAATAATTAAAAAAAATCCGCAAAAATATGGAATAATTTTGGATATATGCGGTTTTGCTAAGTTAAGCTAATTTCGTGATTTACTTTTTTCAATAAAAATCATAAACCTTTTTGATATGTAATGAAATAGGCAAAATACATAGTAGTTCTTATACGATTAGATCAACTGTATCTTGCCTTAAGTATATTAACACTTTAATTGCTTTGTTTGTACCAAAAAAAAAAAAAAGTTTGTTACTTAATTACTTATTTCTTAAAACTGGAAAATGAAAATAAGAAAGAAGAAACTTTTGAAACTCATTTACATTTATTTATAAAGTTTCGTTTGGCCTGGAGGTAACTTTATCATAATAATGTCAATATTCATGATGATTATGATGACAAGATAGAAAATAAAAATAATAATAATATTAAAGTCTATCAAGTCGTACGAGTATCTTTGAGTTTGTAACTGATAATTATTGCATTTAAACAAACCCCAAATAATAACAACCATCATCAAGCAATATTTTTATAGCTGGGATTTGAAGTGTGGAATATCAAACAGGACCTATAAAATCTCATTCATAATAATAAAATAATAATCCAACTAAGACACCAAAGGAGATGCTCTAAAAATCAGCATCATCATTTTGAACTCTTCAGAAAATCATATGAACAGAACAGCGAGGCAAAATTAAGTTATTTTTATTTTTAACAATTGGATGATATTTTAAATCAGAATTCATGGCTTCAATACAGAGACGTAAATGTAAATTTCTTAAACATTGTATCAGAATAACAGAGATGAAAATGTTCTAAGGTAAAAAGTACACGAAAAGTAATAAATATCTAAGTGATGGATATTGAATATTAAAAAATGTTCCTTTGTTGATTGAAATATTAACGTATTAATATCTAATTTTTCACTGATTATTACATTTCCAACTTTAGAATATACAAATATCAAAAAATAGTTTAATTCTAGTTAATCAAACTTCACATATTTATTTTTATACAGTCAAAGGCACATAACTTTAATTGGGTGTCCCCTTATTTTTCATTACATTTTTCTCCACTTAAACTGATTAAATAAATTATAAATTGTCCAACAAGAACGAAAAATACACAGACAGAAGGAAATGAGAATTATAAAAGATTTAGTTGCAATAAACTATTCTTAATAATTATAAAATCTAATGCCTTAGCTCAATGCATAATCCTTGAAGTTGTTTCTTTTATTGCAAAAAAAAATGTCGCAAATTGATTGTGTCAGTTGTAATTTTTGAATTTTATTTTCCGATGTTACATGAAATAACACTTTAAAAGATCTTTCGTGTTAACGAAAACCAGCCTGTTGTATTCTAAGGCCTTCATACTCAATTCCAACATGGAGAATAATGTTTTCATAGAGTTACTAACGATTGGTACAAGCAACCAACGCTAAAATATTCGTAGATGATGACAATAAGATCTTCTTTAATATGCGACATGTGTCATTAATTTACGATTGCCAGTCATTTGTTATTCTTCTTGATACTTGTGATACTTTTATCTTGAATTAACACTAGCCAACAACGTAAGGCACTCCTTTTTCTCATTTCGAATATATAGAGAATATATATAGAGAATATATAGAGGTCAATAACAAAAAAAAAAAAGCAAGATCATCAGCAATCACTTCATGGAAAATGTAATAAAAAAATCATCTAAATTTGCATAGCATTTGATTACAAATGACGATTCAATTATTTGTGGTAACTTTTTTCGAGCTTTAAAAATTAAATTTGAGTTTTCGATAAAAAAAACAAACTCTAAAGCTACGTTCACATTTATCAAATATTTGTCGAAAAAAACGTAACCAAGAAAAAAACTAATAATTTATTTCCTTTAATTCCAATATTTTTTTAATTTTGGGTTCGAATTTTTTAAAAACTGTATAAAAATACTCTTTTGGAGAAGAATTAATTTTATTTTGTAATATAAAAATCGTTTTTAATGACACTATCCGTAAGCAAAACTATTGGTTACGTTTTTTTGGGCAAATATTTGATAAATGTGAACGTAGCTTAAGCTTCATTCAGAAATTTCATACGTTCATACGTAGAAATTTTAAATAAGCATTTACACACATACTAAAATGGTGCCCATTTACTTTTTACTTAAATGCTGTGGCGAAAAGGAAAAAGTGCTTAAGTCGAGATAAGCTCATTTTGATTTAATATCACCATCGTATTCTCCATATTCAAAAGTATCTCTGGGCAATTTTTTATTCATATTGAACGATTTTTAACGAAGTTCTGGCACAATTACTTGCTGCTTTTCTGTTTCTAACTAATTTTCTAATATGGAATAACTTCTTAATTTGACTTATAAAATATTCAAATTGAATAACTTTTTTATGGTGGGCAGAACCATGTGTTAAAAAATCCAAAGAATCGTGAAACGAATTACCAACTTTTAGTACAACGCGATTACATTTTTAACAAACCACTTAGGCTCTTTTTCCTTATTGCCACAGAATTTAATATAAAAGAAATGTCTAGCTGTGCCAGTGTGCATTGATTTTGTTAAAAATCAAATGTTAACTTGTTTCAAAGCCAGAAGAAACACAACAAGAATTGGCAAAACCATTTTAATTTTATGGCCACAATTATGAGATTAGATTTTCTTAAGTAGTTAAACTGAAAGAAAATATTATTTTCTATTAATTTTACGGTACTTTTTTATTGCGCAGATAAATTTTACCTTTTTTTAATAAAATTTTAGATTTTTTATGATGTTGTTGAAGTAGTGGAAAAGTTAGTATGACCGCACTAATTCATTTCATACCCTGCACGTGATATGAATAAAACAACATGATATTTTTTTTTTCTAAGCACATAGAAAACATTAACGATCTTTAGCCGGAATCGAACTGGCAACCTCTCGGCTACCTATCAAGCACGGCTGCACGCGTGTGTTTGTGTCGCAAACTCAATATAGATAGCCAATTAAATAAGATGAACAATTTTTAAAATCTTGAAGGTTGTTTTGCCAGAATTATTTTAGAATCGGATTAAGAAAAAGTATTTTAGAAAATTTTCGGATCAGTTCACATTAACCCAATATATATGTAAGTGAACTCAAAACCTTTAGAATAACTACCCGTTCAAAAGTTAAAAAAATTTCCATAATAAATTTTCTTAAGGTTCATCTTTCAGAGTAGGGAAATTAATAATTAAAGTGTCTTCGTTCAAGTAATACAATGAATAATATTAAAAGCAAACTGGAAACTGAAAAATAAGTTAAAAAAAACCAAATGGAAAAATCTACAAATCCGATGAAGTGAAAAAACCGCCGAAACAGAATTAAAACACCAAGACTAAAAACATCCGCCTCCGCCTGTCTGGAAAAAACTCTCAAAAACAAGCAAAAAAAAAATCAAAACAAAAATACTCACACAATATAACAAAAATTAACGCAAAAAGTAAATAAATCGCAAAACAAGTCGGCAAAGCTAAAATTAAAAAAACCTTACAACAGAATATAAATCCATATTTACAGACCGTACGGGACAAACCGACTTTTTTAACCGACTTCCAAATCGGAGTACATTATCAATTCTTCTGTATATTTTTTAAATGTTTGAACACAAATAACTTTATCGTTCTTGTCATCCTCCATGAAATATTGATTATCGCATAACTCCTCTATTTATTGGCCAATTTTCAAAATTCTTAGTTTGATCGGGATCGCTAACATATGTTTTTTTTTAATCGAAGAGACAACCCTCCCGTCCATAAAATTTATTATCCGCTAACTCCTATGCTTCCTCTATCACTCTCCTTCACTACAGGTAGCACAATGGGACATCAGAACCCGAGTGAGCTGGAATCTAATCTTCCCTTTACCAGCAGCCTGCTAACCAAACTCCTATGCTTATGGACTGATTTTCAGAATACGTTCTGTTTTTGAGAGAGTTTAACTGCCTGTTTTTAGAAAATGAAAACAAAATAGTGAGTGAGAATTTATATTGAAAACAAAAACAAATTTTCGTATTTTATTGTTGCTTTCAATATAAATTCTCACTCACTATTTTGTTTCCATTTTCTAAAAACAGGCAGTAAATGTAGTTTGATAGCATATTTTTTTTGGTGAAATCAAAGGGGGCAAAGTTGCCATCTCGATATTGTAGTTTTCGCGTAACTCCTTCATTCATGGACCGATTTTCAAATTTCTATTTAAGTTTGATGGACTTTTCTTGAAACATTGATTAGAAAGTAACTCCTCTATTTATGGACCGAAAAACTTAATCTTTTGTGGGCGTTAAATATAAAATTCATATGGATTATATCGGGTTTTGAACTTTAGCATTCTGTATTGAAGTCAAAGTCATATTTACTGCTTTGATATCATAACAAGTGAGAGTTGTAAAGCATTCCATTATTTCTACCAAAATGTTTAAATATTTTTTTTAGTTTCTTTCGAGTAACTGAAAGCTTCCAGCAATTTGGATTTATTTCGTAAAAATTCGCAGTTAGTGAACACACCTATCACTGGGATGTAATATAAAATATGCCATAAAAATAAATGAAAAACGAAATCTAGTCAGAGATTTAAGTAAAAAGATTAGAAAAGCTTTTTTATTACAACCAACCAGTTACACATCCTATCTAATTCATTACTAGAGTGTATGCATACACTGATTGTATCATAAAAGCATAAAAAATTGCACTATTTTTTTTTTTTTAACAAAATTTTATTATCAACTAATAATAGTTATTCAATTTCGGCCAATGTTTTGGTAATATTTAGTCGTTTACATTTTTATTTATATGACGTGACTTGTAGCGAACAGCTTGTGGAAGTTGCGTTAAAGAATGTGTCGCGTCTGTCAGTATTAAATAAGACAACCAAATACATACACGAATACAAATCAATATATTTGTACATACGTGTACATTAGGGAATAACCAAAATACTTGTCCTATTGTTACGGTATGAACATTATTATACTGATGAAATTGTGGAACAGAAAAACATTTAATGAATGATTTTTTTTTTGACAGGAAACAGATTTAAGGACTTGAAGAATGTTTTGAAAGTTTACACTGGCGACTCGTTTCAGGGTGAGTTAAATCGGAATGTTGCATATTGCCATAGTGTTTATCAATTTTAAGCAAAACAAAAATATCTATTATAAAACTTTACTACATTTGTGTGTAAGTGTGTCTTTCAGCACACCAAAGCTTAAAACGACAGAGTTGACGTTCTGAAATAAATCAAAACTTAAAGTGTGTTTAAGGGTTAATGTCGCACCTATTCACAATTAGTGCTAAAATATCCCACAAAACCAAATTTGTGAATGAGAACGATATTAACGCTTAAACACATTTTAATATTTTACTAATTTCTGTTTAAGTTCTGAGCTTTGGCGTCTTTGACGACTTTCAATATAATTTTATGATGATCATTTTTATAGGACATTTCGACATTCAAGGGGAGCTTTTGCCCCTCTTCCAAGCAAGTGACAAAAATATAATAGTAAGAGGATTAAAATGTTCCTCATAGTGTTTTACATAAAAAAGATGATCATTCTTTATACTTAAAGTGTAAGAAATAAATTTTTTGATGTAATAAATCTAAAGGAAATGAAATAATAATGTAGTTTTGCATCTTTACATGTAATAAAAATTAAAAAAAAAGAAACCGGTAAAAATTGTTACCTCCCTAATAAATATATTTAAAATCGCAATAGTGCAGCACTTGACTACATTACTAGCTTGCTCTTATCAAATACTCATTATTATTTTATTATAAAAAAGACTATGGAATTGTTTTAGAGATTTCAATTTGACTATTTACGCATTTCAAATTGTTGCGTTCGTGCTTAAATTATATCTTAATGGGCAGCAATTAAGCAAAACCAAGTTGAATTTAAATGTATTTTAATGTGAAAACTGGTCGGGCGCAGTCACAGGACAGATTGTTCAATTGGAATATTAATTGCAGTGAAAATGTTTGATATTTTTATTTTATACTTAGAAAAGAGAAATTTTATTTGTACAATCTAAATGAAATTTGTAAAGAAAACAAAAGTCGTGCTTTTATTTCCAATCTTGGACATTTTGCGAATATTTTTTTAATATAATTTATAATGTAAAATTTTATTAAGTTTTAGATGATTGGTAGATTTTCGTCATGATTTCCGAGGAGACTTCATTAAATAGCCGTCCTCATACAGAGAACATGTTAAAATGGACATGTTAAAAATAAGAAGGACGGAATCTATTTTTTTTTTTACTTACAATCACAACCCGCGAATCTATTAGCTTGTCTGCAGAAAATACGGCTGACTTCCAAAACGTTCATATACAAAGTTTGTATACAGTATTGCTACTGTCTTTAAATCACATACATATGCAAAGTTGCGAAACAATGAATCAACTATAAAACCGATGCCTTATTTGCTTTCTTACTGCGTTAAAAATACTTGGCGGCGGCGTTTTGAAATGATATACATTGTATAATTATTGTACTGGGGCGTTATGAAATGTGATGCTTTGTTCAAACACAAAGCAATTAACGTTTTGGAAGTCAGCATACCTTTGGTTGTAATCGAACCGACTGCCTCTGGACTACTAGGCTAGAATCGACACCTATTAGCTACGGCGGCGGAAGACTAAGCAAATGTAAATGTACGTTCAAGCGGATGCAAAAGAATATTTTCTATATACCGGCGTGACTCTGCTCACTTTTCTTATAAAACCATTGATTAAACTTAAATTAATCTTTAATATCGATGCCAAAATGTGACACTTTGAAGTTTGTTAAGATTTTTCAGCGTAAAGCTGATGAAATTTAATGAAAACTGCATGTTAGCATTTCCTTTTAATTACTATTTCTGTAAGAATTAATTAAAACATATTAATAACTCTTTTGAAGAAACTTAATTGAAATGTTTACGGAAATAATTTTGTATGCATGCAGGTACATAATCATTATCTTGTAATTTATTACGAAAAAATCCTCAATAACAATACCATCAAAAAAAACAATTAAAAGCAATATATTCGGCTGTGGCGAATCTTGTACACCCTTCAACAAGTAATTTATGAGTATTTTATGTACATACGAGTAAATTTACAAAAGGCTGGCTTTAACCCATGACTTTGGTTATCCTACATGTTACTAAAAAAAAACAAAAATTACTAAAAGCAAAAAGCAAAAAAAAAGCACCAACAGTACCAGTTTTTCCACTTTTTACCAGTGTTGTAAAAAAATTCCATAAAAAAAATATTTAGTAGTACCAATAGTACCACCTTTTCATATTTTACGTCTCGGAAAGCACACTGTAAGTCAATGTAAAAAAAAAAAAAACGAATCAAAAGGACTAATTTGTCCCGTACTCTAAATATTAATCTGGGTCATATGCTTTCCGCCGACGCCAAATGACACAAGCAGTTTTCTAGTAATAATGGGACAAACATCCACATTTCACATTTATAATATTAGTAGGATAATATGTTTGTATGCATGTATTAGTGATGTTACGAATACTCGTATTCGTATCGACTATTCGCCTGTTTTAAGATATTCGTATTCGTATTCGTATTCGCCAAATTCAAGCGAATATTTTTCGAATAATTTTCCCATACATTTTCCAAAAAAAATCATACAAAAGTTTAAAAAAAGTACATAAAATGTAAAAAAATATATTAATTTTTATTAAAAAAACCCATTGTATTTCACGCAGAGTAAGAAAAACGAAATCTGAAAGTATGTAAGTAAAATAATTAAAAAATGTTCTGTAGAGGTTTTCAAATTCGGCATCTTAATGCAATAATAATGTTAAATCACTAAATTTTTTTTTCATTTATAGTTACTAACGCAAAGGCAGGGATTTTTTCCAATTAAATTTGAAATATAAACCTCAAAAGAAATATTCGTATTCGTATTCGGCAAATACTGTTTTAAATATTCGTATTCGTATTCGCGAATACTAAAAATTGATATTCGTAACATCACTAGTATGTATGTATATGATATGACAAATTCTGACACATCAGTTCAAGACCCAACCCAACTCTTCTAGCGGCTCCAGAAAACCGAGTTCACATACATCTCTATCTCTAGGTATCCAGAAATTCTTTATTTTATGGGTTTATTATGAATATTGTAGAAATTACAGGCGGAATGATAAACCTACACCCTTAACATTTTTGGTGAAGGATGTAAAATTAAAAAGAAAATGACAATATTGTGCTGTCATTACAGTGTGTGGCAGGAAAAGAAAAGGAAGAAGTTAACTAGAGGCAAATAGAAACTTAAAATACAGACTGATGCTTTGTGTGAACATGAATGTGAATAAAATAGTACTAATTTATATGTATGGCACATCACAATAACACATAATAAACTTGAAATAAATACTAATATATGAATTAAGTAATTGTTATTTCTGTAGTATGTTCAATACATCTATACATTCCTTCGCGCATTCATACTTAATACGAAGGAATAATAATAAATAATGGACTGATTATAAGTATAACGCCAATATGCGAATGCACTGCAAAGCAAACTTTCGAGAAAATGTTGATAGAAACTAAATTTTATTTAATAGTTTAAACTCAATAAAAAAATATTAATTTATAAGAAGGAAAAAAAAATGGGTTACATACTATGAAAAAATTAAATCGTTTAATTTAGATGATTTTGAAGCATAAAATTTTTATTTTAATGTGATTATGTCGAGGTACATATTTGAATACAAAGTGTTTACATTAGAATAAATTTCAAATCAGGCAGCAGAGCATAAAAATGTTACTTTCAGAACCCGCTTCACTCTCATCATCGTATCTCACATGAAAGTGATCATATCTCTTATTTAAAAAAAATTTCATGACAAATTTTAATGCGAGAATTACATCACTACCAAGTTGATGATAATAAAGCATACTATAATGATGAATAAGCATATTCTAGTGTTGCCGTTGCTTAATATATTTTATGACCCATTTTACTGGTGTTCTTAAGTCAACATTTTATGATTGAATTTTTTAATACTTAGGCCAGTTACTGAATTGAAATTTGTGAAAAATATTTTTACGAGTAACCAATGTTAACTATAAGGTTGTGTCGTGCCGGATCTACCAATTGAAACTATTCCCCAATTCGAACGATGTGGACCTTTTCATAAGTTCTTCCTTCCGTAATTGTAAAACTTTTGGATGACTCATTAATTTATTTTGATAAACATCAGTATGTGTAATGTTTGACAAGTATGCGAGCAAATCTTTGACGCATCAATTTGTTCAATTATTTTGAACACTTGGACATTTTTTTTTGTTGCAAGTGAAATTGTCAAAAGAGTTGTCCAGTCTCGTACACCTTTTGAATACCATCAGCAACAGTGAACAGATACGTTTAGTTTAAACAGATGTTAATTTAGGAAATTTTTAAAAGTTTAAAGGAAGGGAAAGGAGCGACATAGTTCCTTTAATCTTTCGGTCCAGTCGGAACAATTCCGCTATATTCGTGTGTATTTTTTAACTTGCCACCATTATATTTATCGATCATTGGAATCTATTATGAATATTTTTGCGAGGATTTCTCTATGTATGATGTGCGTATGTGTGTGTGTCCATAAATACCTCAATATGTAACCCCTAATAAACTTTGTGCGAATTCTAAAGACAAGTACTTTACTTAGATTTCCCGCTATAAAATTTATCTTAATTTTCCAAAATCGGTTTTTCATTAGAATGGAATCTATTCTGGCTACTTTTACAATGATATCCGTGTGGATATATGTATGTATCTGTGTAACTGCTCATAACTTAAGAATGGCTTAACTAATCGAATATAAATTCGCGAAATGGAATTGATCTCAGCTAGATGTCCCTGAAATAAAAAACCGATTCGGTTCGATAGATTTTAGGAATTATCGAAAATTAAATTTTTAAATAAATTTAAAATCGACTTTTAAACAAAAAAGAAAAAACGCATCATCGATTGCAATAATTTTGATTAAATCGATTCGTTCGATATATATCGTTGACGAATTATTTCACAAATTAAGTGAAAATCAAGAGTGAAGTGAAAGATTCGAATATCAAAAGTGATAAATAAATGAATTAATGAAAAAGTGAATGAAAAACGATATAAAACGTAACTGAACCCAATTTATTTTTCAAAAATTTCAATAAACATTAAATAAAAAAATGTGTAAATGTGTAAAAAAATATAAACAAACAATAAGGTATGTAACATCAATAATCAGTCATGTTGTTTGGAATCAATATATGAAATATCTGATTTGGTAATAAGCCATCATGCGCTACTTAAGGTGGTTTTACACACTATGTATTTTACAGTGGGTTTGTCAGTTGACTATGCATCTGTAATTGCTTATGTCTGTCAAAATTTACAATATACAGACGGTTTATAATTTTTGTTTTCACACTTGGGTTTTTGGTTTCATCTGACATAAGATATAATAATTTACAACAGCTGTCTTTCTAATGATATTTTCTTAATTTTTCTCGAGTGTTTTGTATTAATGCAAAAGTTTTCAAAAACTAATTCAAATTATAAAATAATTGCGACTTTCTGTATTATTTCAATAATACCTGCCATAAAAATGAAAAATAAAAAATTAAGCTAGAGAAGGTAAAGATAAAACATACTATGTATATGAAGCCAAATGGTTACTGAGAAGAGATACTGCAATTGGCATCGCTTCAATGTTTTTAAAGTAAGATAATACCTATATGTATATTAATAAACAGATTTTAATATAACTAAGCTTTTTTAATATATCGCACTTGTTCCTCAAAAGCATAACAACTCAAAATTCATGAATTTTCAGTAGATGCCAAAAACTTTTTTTTTAATACTACTCTTCTATCACAAAGAGAGATACAACTGTATTTTTTTGGTGAAAGAGTGGAGAAAATGGTGTAAGATTTTTACAGTGGGTAGATATGACCACTGTGGTTTGGTTTTTTGCAAAAAGTGAAAATTTGAAAATTTTGAGTTGTTACGCTTTTGTGCGATATATTTGCTAAATCACAAACATTTGTTCTTGGCGCCACAAACCATTGAGTTGCAAAGCAGCTGATGTCAGATGCTTTGTCAGTTCAAAATAGAACACGCTCTAATTGAAAAATTTTACACTGTAAATTCAGGCTGACATTTACAGAAGGAAATTTTTTTTGCTTTTACACATCATGTTTGCATTTTGCAGTGGGAAATTTGACAAGCACACTGTAAAATACACTATGTATTGTGTAAAACCACCTTTATGCATAATACTCGCATGTAGACTCTTATTAGAAACTGCGGCAACAACAACAAACTGGTTGGATATGTATGCACGGACATTTACACACACCCTTATAAACATCTATACAGGTTGGGCTCAACAAGTGGAGAAAGTTTATACATATTTTTTTTATTGCAGTTGTTGCTGAAATATTGTTGGCAAAATAATGATGGACTCATAGTACAACAACTACGCAAAATTGGGTTTATTTTATAGAAACAAAAAACTGCAATAAACATTCAAAGATACACACATACTCGTATACAAAATGATAAAGCACAAATAAGTAACAAATGATGGTCATAAAAACTACTTGATAGCCAAAAAATAAAAAAATAAAAAAAATAGAATGAAAAATATCAAGTACTTTTAACCAAAACGTCACTGTCTCTTTGAATGTGCCCACTTTACCTGAGATTCGAAGTACACAAATGGCCGCTAAAGCAATAATTTTCACAATATAATTGTTCGATAAGCTTTTGTATAGATATCTAAAAAAAAAAAAATGATCACTAAAGCAAGTTTTTGGTCGTGAAAATTATGAAAATTTATAAAAAGTGCATTTTCGCCTATATTTCATTAATGTATAAAGTGGGTTCGGATCTCGCTAATAATTCTGCTTGAATTGTAGTCGAAAACGAAATATTAACGAAATAAATAGCATAATAACAAAATTATTTACTCCATATTCCATTTGTATTAAAATAAATAAATTAAAACATCTTACATAATACTGAAAAAATACGTTATATAAAATACGCGATAATCGTTTTCGAATGTTTTGTCCGAAAGCCGTAACATTCGAACGCGATATTATTTTCGAATGTTTTGGCTATTTGGGTTGGAATATGCGTTTGTGTTGGCGTGCATTTGGCCAATAACGTGTAGACAGTGCAAAAGCTAATAGTGACTAAAAGACAAACTATAGACTACGGGTTGTATTTGCTTTATTAATAATGTTTTCGCTTTCTCTTATAAATATTCCGAAACTATTTAATATTTATACTTATATACGAATATTATAAGTACAAAAAAATAGCAAACATAATTTTAATTTTTAACATATTTATAAAGAAACGAATTGTATTTTTCACGCACTTTTTGAATCGCTTTTCAAAGTTTGTTAAATTTTAGTCCAAGGAAATATTAATTATTCTGGCTAATTCGCAGCAAAAACTTGGTAATGTGTTGCAATTATCAGGAGTTCAATCCCTGGCGAAGTAAATTATATTTTTTTGTTTGTGTACGATTTTATACTTGATTCAAACCCTTTTTATTTAAAAATAATATACTAATTTTAAGATAATTCAGGCCTTATAAAAAAATACGATATGATATTGCTATGAGTGCCACTGGCAATGGCATGGTGGCAATGTTAGCTAGTTAGGGCGGATGTTGTCGGTTCGATCCCGACCAAAGACCCTGGGTGATTTCTACAGAAAAGTTTATTAGTTTTGCAGGTTGTGTTTGAGAAAAAAAAATTAAATCAACTAGCACATTCCCTAAGCTTTCACCAATTAAATTTTATACGAAGTGTCACACTATTTTGCCTGGTATGTTACAGAAATGCAATGTTGATTGTGTAATATGTAAATATATATGTACGAGTATGTATGCACGTACTCATACACATACTTACTAAGTTATGAAAAATATGACTGACTGCATTATGTCTCGAACTACTTTAATTTTACATACAATTCGAGTTAATTTTAATAAATACAAAAAAAAAAATTATAAAAGTAAACGTAACTTTTGATTTTCATTTTAAGAAAACAGTTATTAATCGCATGTTATCGATAAGTAAAATAATGATTTGGGAAATATAACGTTACAAATTAAAACTAAACTGTAATTTAAAAATTCGAAAGAATTTTGTAGACAAATTGTTTGTCAATTCTGGTTTCTGTATGCTGCAAGCTACATACATATGTATGTATCTTTCGCTTGTACAAAGTGGGATACATACACAAATATGTATTGTATGTTAATTATTTTTGTTTTAGGTATTACATATGTATATATATATAGATAGTTTATTTAATTCAAGTTTTCTTAAAGTGATTTGGCCTTAAAAATACATATTATAGACGAAAATCTAAAGTGGATTATGATAAGGTTCAAGAGTAACTTTAAATTATGTACAATAACAAGATATTTGCCACTATTATGGCTATTTTAACGTAGCAGCTGTTTTAAGTCTAAAGTAAGCAGCATATAAAATAAAAATTGTTGTTAACCTGTATACAAGCTTAAATTACCTGACTGATATCAGGTTGTTTAGTGCTGGATTTTGTTTGTTCGATTACGAAATCATTTAGCTAAGTTTACAAGAGTTGGTAATAGCGAATAAACCAACAGTACAACATAAAAATATAAGGAAGAACAGATATTGTAAATTTATTATTTTTTTGTATTTAGTTTTTTTTTTTAATCGAAATATTTGGCTACTTACTAAATAGTTTCTTTGATGAGCTTGTAGTCCATGTTCACTACACAACTAATTTCGTAATTTCATCATCGATTCAGATTTAGCACAAATATTTTATTTAGTTTTGTTTTTTATGTTTCTCTCTCTAATTTTTTTTTGTGTTTTTCTTCTCTTTTTTCAATAAATAATGTAAAATGCCGACTTAAATATGTTTTACGTAAGAGCTTACGTCATGACATATTTAACACAAAAGTTAATCAGGACATTGCTAATATAAGTAGCTCGATGGCACTTTTTGGTTTACATCTTTGCTAGTTGATATAAATGTATCTTAGCTAAATGTATCTCTACGGGAATTTGGCCATTTGTGGGCACATTTTTGTTTGTCACTCATTTGGACCAATGGGAAATTATAGCCAAGAATCCATACTTATAGACTACGAAAGTCCGATTTCTCAATTGTATTTGAGAATTTTTCTATAAAATTTTGAAAATTAAAATTTATGTAAATTTTGATGATCTCTACGGGAATTTTGCCATTTGTGGGCACATTTTTATTTGTCACTCATTAGGACCAATGGGAAATTAAAGCCAAGAATCCATACTTATAGACTACGAAAGTCCGATTTCTCAATTGTATTTGAGAATTTTTCTATAAAATTTTGAAAATTAAAATTTATGTAAATTTTTGAAGAGCTCTACGGGAATTTGGCCATTTGTGGGCACATTTTTGTTTGTCACTCATTTGGACCAATGGGAAATTATAGCCAAGAATCCATACTTATAGACTACGAAAGTCCGATTTCTCAATTGTATTTGAGAATTTTTCTATAAAATTTTGAAAATTAAAATTTATGTAAATTTTTGAAGAGCTCTACGGGAATTTGGCCATTTGTGGGCACATTTTTGTTTGTCACTCATTTGGACCAATGGGAAATTAAAGCCAAGAATCCATACTTATAGACTACGAAAGTCCGATTTCTCAATTGTATTTGAGAATTTTTCTATAAAATTTTGAAAATTAAAATTTATGTAAATTTTTGAAGAGCTCTACGGGAATTTTGCCATTTGTGGGCACATTTTTGTTTGTCACTCATTTGGACCAATGGGAAATTATAGCCAAGAATCCATACTTATGGACTACGAAAGTCCGATTTCTCAATTGTATTTGAGAATTTTTCTATAAAATTTTGAAAA
The DNA here is from genome assembly GCA_947311025.1 of Lypha dubia. Taxonomy (NCBI): domain Eukaryota; kingdom Metazoa; phylum Arthropoda; class Insecta; order Diptera; family Tachinidae; genus Lypha; species Lypha dubia. The sequence goes on along the minus strand of OX371260.1, from coordinate 31,209,767 downwards.
TTAAAATTTATGTAAATTTTTGAAGAGCTCTACGGGAATTTGGCCATTTGTGGGCACATTTTTATTTGTCACTCATTAGGACCAATGGGAAATTAAAGCCAAGAATCCATACTTATAGACTACGAAAGTCCGATTTCTCAATTGTATTTGAGAATTTTTCTATAAAATTTTGAAAATTAAAATTTATGTAAATTTTTGAAGAGCTCTACGGGAATTTGGCCATTTGTGGGCACATTTTTGTTTGTCACTCATTTGGACCAATGGGAAATTATAGCCAAGAATCCATACTTATAGACTACGAAAGTCCGATTTCTCAATTGTATTTGAGAATTTTTCTATAAAATTTTGAAAATTAAAATTTATGTAAATTTTTGAAGAGCTCTACGGGAATTTGGCCATTTGTGGGCACATTTTTGTTTGTCACTCATTTGGACCAATGGGAAATTAAAGCCAAGAATCCATACTTATAGACTACGAAAGTCCGATTTCTCAATTGTATTTGAGAATTTTTCTATAAAATTTTGAAAATTAAAATTTATGTAAATTTTTGAAGAGCTCTACGGGAATTTTGCCATTTGTGGGCACATTTTTGTTTGTCACTCATTTGGACCAATGGGAAATTATAGCCAAGAATCCATACTTATGGACTACGAAAGTCCGATTTCTCAATTGTATTTGAGAATTTTTCTATAAAATTTTGAAAATTAAAATTTATGTAAATTTTTTACCCTTGGCTTTAATTTCCCATTGGTCCAAATGAGTGACAAACCAAAATGTTCCCCCAAATGGCCAAATTCCCGTAGAGCTCTTTAAAAATTTACATAAATTTTATTTACATATGAAAAGTAATATTATCAGGCTCAAGTTCAGTTTTATTGAAAAACTCTTAGTAATTTTGAATTTTCATTAATTCAATAAAACTGAACTTGAGCCTGATAATATTACTTTTCATATGTAAATCAATATAAGTTCAAATAATAATTACGTTTATTCGTAATAATAATAATATAAAAATATAAATTTTATTTTTCAAAATTTTATAGAAAAATTCTCAAATACAATTGAGAAATCGGACTTTCGTAGTCTATAAGTATGGATTCTTGGCTTTAATTTCCCATTGGTCCAAATGAGTGACAAACAAAAATGTGCCCACAAATGGCCAAATTCCCGTAGAGCTCTTCAAAAATTTACATAAATTTTAATTTTCAAAATTTTATAGAAAAATTCTCAAATACAATTGAGAAGTCGGACTTACGTAGTCTATAAGTATGGACCCTTGGCTTTAATTTCGCATTGGTCCAAATGAGTGACATACAAAAATGGGCACACAAATGGCCAAATTCTCTCAGAGATCATCAAAAATTTAAACAATTTTAATTTTCAAAATTTTATAGAAAAATTCTCAAATACAATTGAGAAATCGGACTTTCGTAGTCTATAAGTATGGATTCTTGACTTTAATTTCCCATTGGTCCAAATGAGTGACAAACAAAAATGTGCCCACAAATGGCCAAATTCCCGTAGAGCTCTTCAAAAATTTACATAAATTTTAATTTTCAAAATTTTATAGAAAAATTCTCAAATACAATTGAGAAGTCGGACTTACGTAGTCTATAAGTATGGACCCTTGGCTTTAATTTCCCATTGGTCCAAATGAGTGACAAACAAAAATGTACCCACAAATGGCCAAATTCCCGTAGAGCTCTTCACAAATTTACATAAATTTTAATTTTCAAAATTTTATAGAAAAATTCTCAAATACAATTGAGAAATCGGACTTACATAGTCAATAAGTATGGACCCTTGGCTTTAATTTCCCATTGGTCCAAATGAGTGACAAACAAAAATGTGCACACAAATGGCCAAATTCCCGTAGAGCTCATCAAAATTTACATAATATTAATTTTTAAAATTTCATAGAAAAATTCTCAAATACAATTGAGAAATCGGACTTACATACTCAATAAGTATGGATTCTTGGCTTTAATTTCCCATTGGTCCCAATGAGTGACAAACAAAAATGTGCCCATAAATGGCCAAATTCCCGTGGGGAGCATACAAAGTTATCTTAGTTAAGATACATTTATATCAACTAGCAAAGATGTAAACCAAAAAGTTCCATCGAGCTATGTTGGCAGTGTCCCGACTAAACATATTTAACTTTTGAGTTAAATATGTCATGAATTATGGAATAAGACTTATGGTATAACATATCATCATCAGTAGGTCTTTACCGCCATTCTTGAAAATTATTCAAACTTATTTGCTTTTACACAAACTCTCAAGCGATAAGCGAAGAAAAATAAACTGATTCATATCGAATGCAAGTTATTTGTTATTTGTGCTTTATTTTAGTAATTCTCAGTTATATGATAAAAATGTATTCTTCCGAATTTAAATATTGAATTTTTGAATCGATTTTATAACGATTTTATTAACAACTGTCTGTTACAGCATGGTATTTTAATTTTAGAATACTTTTTACTTTTATTTTCTTTTTTTGCGTTGTACAATGGAAAATACATTTTTGATGTGCCTGATGTTACATCACACAAACAAAAAGTGGAGCGGGAAACGAAATTGAAGAGTTCAAATGATGGTTTGATTTGTATTTAGTATTTTTAGAATTGTATTTAGTTTTTTGGTATAGGTAGGCAATAGGTTTTTAATCTTAAGTGATGGGTATGTGTTTGCTGTACACAACACGTTCAAGTAATTTAATGTGGACAACATCTTTCAGATAACGGAAATAAAGTTTTTTTTTACTTGTTTTTAACGTTTTTCTTTTCTTTTCGTTATTGTTTTGATGAGTTTTCTTATTATACCAGTTCATAGACTCAAGTTTATTTACAAACATGTCTGCAAAATGTACAAATATTTTCTTTTCGACTTAATTAAAAAATATGTAGGTAGGTACTTAATCTAAAGTGTTCTTAAATTGTTCTTCTTTCTCTTATTTAATGATTAAGTTTGAACCTACATAGGTATTCATGCTTATAAGAATTTAAATAACATGTGGTACAAATGTTGTAAAGAAGTAGATAGAGAATTTTTAAAATAATTCCGGTGCAAATTAAAACGAAAGCCAAAAGTAGTCAATAATTTATTTATGTTGCTAAGTTTTCTTTTAACTTAAAATCTTATGACACATGTTTTCTAATTTCTTCCTAAAATTTGTTGATGTTTAATTTGCGATAAAATTCTAATTTTTATAAAAATTGTCTTGTGGTCATATAAGTAAGTAATTCAATTAATTAAAAACAGCTTTTTGATCAAATAAAAAGTTGGTATAATGTATCTTTAAAATTGATTTATTCCTTGACATTTTGATTATTAATCATCAGTTAAGTTTCATACAAGTCAAGTGCCTATTTTTAAAACCATATAAGTTCTTATATGATAATTTGGTACTTTATGCTGTTTTTCGAAAAATTTCAAACGCTGCATCAAGGAAGCATTTTCGTCTAAATAATTAAGATCTGTATTATAGTGTGAACAATTTATAACAACTGAAACCCAAATTGTTCATTGTTTTACGATGCAGTTTGAACATAATTTTAAACGAGTTTCAATCCAATATTATATTGTAAATATGTATACAAAATTGCGATGTCATCATAAATAACATGCACGCGAAACGTATGTATGTATTTACGTTTTTATGGCAAAATTATATGTTGCAATGAATGTTTTAACTTGGTGCAGTGCAAGTTTGGTATTCGTGACTATCCACTATCGCGACGGCTTAATTTTTAAAATTGCAGGTTCTATATTCGCGACAGTTTACGAAAAACGAGTTATATTTTCGCAACTTTTATCAGTTTTTTTTTTAATTTGATTATAATAACTATAACAAAAAAAAAAATGGAAATCCCCGTCTTTTGGTATATTAACCTTTTTGTATGATTTTGATCATCAATTTTGTAAATTTTTATTCGTGTCATTTGTTGTGTAAATACATCTCTTAATATGGGAAAAGTTCAACATATTATAAACCCACGATTTCTAAAGAAATAGAGATTTAAAAACGTTACACTTCAAAGAAAGCTGAGTACCTAAGAATGAAAAAAACGCGATTCAGCTGTTATTTTAAAAAATAAGTTGCCAAAATAGCAACTCAAAATTTCCAAGTTCAAAATCAAATTACATGCAATTATTCAATCAATTTTGGGTTCTGTTATCGCGAAAATTCAGTTCTCGCGTCAGGTCGGGTTTTTAATTAATCACGAAAATCGAGCTTGTACTGTACATATTTATAAGCTCGTCTGTATTTCTGATGTATTTTTAGTTGATATCGTCAATGAGCTAAGGAAGGAAATCAAGTGAGCGCTAAAGAGAAATAAAAAATTTTTTGTCCCAGTGATGGAAAATGTGGCACAATTGGGCCATTTGTGGCACATTTCGTTTACGACATTGTTTTGTTTGTCAAGAAAGAACTCTAGCTTGTTATCAAATATACTCCAAAAAAGTTTTGTTGGCCCTCTCGAAGCTATTTTGGCCCTTTTCAATTTTCAATTTGGCCCAAAACAAAAAACTCAAAATCCATCACTGCTGTGTCCCCCTCATGCAGGAGGATCTATATGCCTATAGATCAAAGCTAAGCTTATGAGAGGTGAACTTTTTAATGAAATATTGAATATGTATCTTAAGCCTTGTTCTGCTTTTTATTTAAAAAAACATCCCGTTTTACTTCTTCTAAAATCTAGATCTACGTTTGACCTGCATACACACATAAATACATATGTATGTAAATACTTGCATACAAACTTTTTTTATGATAGAACTTCGAAATTAATTTCAAACATCGGAAGCTTAATTAATTGAAGCAATTTTAAGCAAATTAATTAAAGAAATTTCAAATAAAAACTTTTCATTCCATCTCTGAGATGTAGAAGAAAGAGTTAAATCTTATTACAGGTAACACAATGGGATCACATTAGGACCCAAGTGGCATGGAATCCAATTTTTTATTTCCAGCAACCTGCTAACCTAACCATCTCAGCGGCTTTAGGTCAGCTAGGTCACCGACACGTATCACTAATCTCTACCAAAGTAACGTTATGAAAATTCATGTTAAAAATTATGATAATATAATAATAATAAGGTTAAATGTTGTTTCTTTGAGTCAAACTGTTAAGTTATTAATGTAAAATTAAGATCTTGAGTTGTGCAATTCGAGGTACGTAAAAAAGGCACTGTTCAATAGTTTGTAAAATATTAAACAAGAAATACTAACCTGTTATTAAAAATATTGATGTTAAGCTGCCGCATTTAATAGAGCTAATTCCATTAACCACCATTAACTGCTTCTTATTTAAGCAATGAAAAGAAAACGAAAAGTTTCTTTTTCTAATTATCACACGTTTGTTAAATACACAAAATTTTCTTTTTTTATTTATTAAACTCACGTAACAATTTGTTAGTTAGTTTTGATTTTCATTTATTATGCACAATTATTTCACATACATTTGGTTTTTTTCTTTCTGTAAAAAATTTCACCGTAAAAGCATCATCAGAAATCGATGAAAAAATTTTATTGGTAACGTGAAGTCAGTTTGGTTGCCAATTGAATTTATTATATAATCTTTAGCTTGCTGTTTTACTAATTATTATTTAATTGATATATTTTATGTTAACTTTTCTTTCACAAGGAGCAAGGATTATTAATATATTTTTATTATAACTCCCAATTTTTTTGTTCGGAGAAAATTTATTTTTCCAATATTATCTTGTTTCCAGTTAACACAAGTAAATTCTGTTTATTTGTAATGCACTTTTTAAATAGTAACTCAATTTGTTTGATATTTTAAAGGTTTAATAATATAAAAATCGTTAAATAAAATTTTATCCTTCTTATTACAAAATCATAACTTATTATTTTCCATTAATAACTTTCGTCAACTTTTTCCGAAAAACACATCCAACAAGCACAGCTGTTCCGTTCGAACTGTCATTAAAAGTATGAAAATAATTGTTCGACTCTTTGACATTAGCTAATAGTGTTGTGCATTAAGTGAACAAGTACTTACTGAGTACTCAACATTTCGTTTAATGCAAACCAAGGCGAATTAACACCAGGATGTTTTACCCATGGTGTATTCAACATTATGGCAGCGGGAGGAAAATAAGAAGACAGCATGAGCAAAAATAAAACAAAAATATTTGGAAATCTGTCACAAATATTTTATTTTAAATACGAACATTTATTTGAACATAAACTATTTCTGACAAATTGATTTATTTGAAGTATGTGAAACTGGACCATAACACTACAACAATTGCATTCGCCGCTAAGACTGTCTCTAGCTGTCAAAACAAGAGCAACAATGTTCTTATAGAAATATATAAGATAGCTTGCTTAACTCAACTTCTAAATATAACTAATTTTAGACCGTTCAGGGTTGCATAGATGATAATGAAGTAGGCTAATAAGTGCACTTGGTAATCAGTTCGTCCTGATGCAACCATCTAGTATATAGTCCAAAAAATTGTCTGTTAGTCTAAATTTCATGTTGTATTGAAGCAGTTAAAAGTTGATGAAATTATTTAAAATTTACCGAACAATTTCCCAGGAGAGAATTTGACATCTAAGTTCTTGCGTTCTGCTTATTTGACAGCCGCAGCTATCCATGCGAGATACTTACTTCGCCTAGCCCATTCGAAAGTTAATTCGCCTGAGACACAACAGTTGGTGGGATGTTTTAAAATAACACCTGGCAACACTTTCCAAGTAACATATGTAAAAGCTGATTTGTATGAAACATAATAACTTGACATATTTGATAGATTCTTCATAGGATTGTGATTTGCAAAATTTACATTGCTTGGTATAAGATTATTGTTTTAAACTTGTGTTAATATTAAAAAGAAGTCATATATTAACTTCTCCACAAAATATAATAATGGCACAAACAACGGTGAATGTAGCTACCTACTTGGCTAATCAAAAAAAAACTACCAATAAAGAATTGGCTGCTGAATGGGCAGCTTTAGAAGATCTTCACAATGAAAAGTGGGTTTGGAAAAATATATGTATAAAATTAAACACTATTAAAATATATAATTTTTAGATTATGGAATGAACTAACCATAAGGTTAAATAAATTTGTTCGAAATTCTGCCATGCAAGATGAGGATGTGTTATTGCAATTATATCAAAATTTTTTACAATCGTTTGAAATGAAGTAAGTAAAAAAACTTCAACCAAAATGATAGGTTAGGAGTGAGATTAATTCCAAAACTTTTTTTTTTTTTTATTTTATTTATTATTATTTTATATTTATTTATTATTTTAGAATCAATCCGTATGGTTTAGTTGAGATTGTTGAAGTAATTGTTGATCATATTGCTGATAAGAAGGAAGCTATTGAATTTTTGAGTAAAATAAAGGAAAAAGTAAAAATTTGCGATGAAGCAGTTTGGTATGTTCAGGTGAGTTTTTGTTAATGGTTAAACCATATTGATTTATTAGTCAGAACTAGATCTCCCAACACCGGAAGTAGGGTTAGTTGCGATTATTAAAATAAAGATTTTACCATATCCAAGTTTCGAACAAGGTACCTTCATCATTTAAACTCTACATAATTCACTGTCATTACCCAGTATCATTTCGTCTAGTTCACCTTTAATGAGCATTTCTGCAGAAAATTTTCCATATACCAATATGTTTCTGTCAATTGTTTTTAATAAGAGATTAAAATAAAAAAAAGAAAACGTCACGAATTTCTTACAGATACTACAAGGCAACATTTATTTATCGAACCTAAATGATTTAGATTCTTGCAAAAAAATTATAGAGGAGTTGCGTGATACATTGGAAGATGTGGGCAATGTAACTCCTGTTCATGGCAAATACTATATGTTAGCTTCTCAATATTACCGTCGAGTTGGCAAGCATAGCGATTATTATCGTTGTGGATTACAATTTTTGGGTTGCTCAATTGATGACTACCCTAAAGATCAATGGGCAGAGCAGGCATTTTTCCTAGGCTTAGCTGCATTATTAGGAGATGGTATATATAATATTGGCGAATTGGTAAGTAATATACCATCAAGTATAAGGTTGAGTAAACTTAAACGATTTAATTTATAGCTTGCACATCCCATTTTGAAATCCTTGAAAGGTACAGAAAATGAGTGGTTGGTGGAGTTACTTAAAGCATTCAACACTGGCGATATTAAAAAGTAATGAACAAAATAAAATGATTAAATGTTATAATAATGTATAAACAACTTTTAGATTCAATGACATGAAGCCGGTTTGGTCTAAAATACCAGATTTGGTTGCTCAAGAAATAAAACTACGCCAGAAAATTTCTCTGTTGTGTTTAATGGAAATGACTTTCAAACGTTCCGCAACACAACGATCAATCTCATTTGAAGATATAGCTCATGAGACGCAACTGCCACTTAAAGAAGTTGAACTGCTAATTATGAAAGCTTTGGCTTTAGATTTGGTAAAAGGAGAAATTGATCAAGTTGCAGGGGTAGTAAATATGTCTTGGGTAAATATATTTTACAATATTATTTTTGTCTGCTAAATATGACATGGTTATTTATACTCCTAGGTTCTTCCACGTGTTCTTGATCGTCCCCAAATAGCAGGCATGGCAACAATCTTAGATAATTGGATGTCTAGTATAACTTCCATGGAAAAATTGATGGAGTCACGTGCTGCAGAAATCCTAACGAACTAGTGCCAATCGGCTTCATATAAAAAAATCCAATTTTTTTAATGCTAAAAATTCATTTTAAATAATACCACTTAAGTTTTCTGTATTATAAATGATCAAGATGTCCACAATCTTACAGGACCGAATTTTGTTTCATTTATCAAATTGAGCACTGGGCAGTCCGGGCCTTGTTTAATACTTTCTAAAGTAGAATATGATGTATTCATGCTTAATTGTAATAGATACGTATCTATATTTTTCTATATCTATTATTATTCTATATTTCATACTTTTTAACATGTATCAATTAGTTATTTTATTATCTTTTCAAAATAGTCCTAGTGCATTTTTTTTATTTTTGGCTTTTGAGGTCTAACTTAATTTACATATACATATCTTATAAAATTTATTACATTTGTAATTTATCGAAAGCCTTTATGTTGTAGAAAAAATGTTCAGCACAATTTTTTAGCGATTATACTTTTTTAAATGTGTAAAAATTTCACTTAAATTTAGTTGCTTCTCGACCTAAAGTCGCTGTTAAATTGTTAATACATACTTCCCTTTTTAACTTGTTTTGGAAAGTATTGTATTACTCAAATGTTCAAACAACGTAGCTTTCGTTCCGGAATACGTGAAGTGAATTCAAAGCTAGGTGGTCTTCTAATATCTTCATGAGAATCTCGCCGTATACGCTCTGGATTCGCAATTCCCATTACAGACGAAAGCGGTATATTAGACTTGTTCAATTCTTGTAATACTAATTTTTCTAATTGAAATAAATGCTCATCCCTCACTTCAGGTATTTCATCATGCATAAATTTTGCCAAGCGCAGAAGATATTCAGCATTATGGCCACTGGGTCCTTTACATTCGACAATTTGTTTCGCCACATTTTCTAAGTTGTCTTCACCCAACCAATGTTCACTGTCCGTGTTAGCCACATAAACTACAACTTCTATAGCTTCACCACCAAATGGTGTGTCATAAGATGCAACGCGGGGATAGAATTTAGTATCAATAGTTGTATAACCACCTGAAATAAAAAAAAAAGAATAACTAAGGTAATTTTTATAAGTACAGACATATTTTAACATATAATCTAAAATAGTCAAAGCAGACTTAATTTTACAGGAGAGATAAAAACCTCAAGCAAAAAAAAAGTTAAATTAAAAAATATAACATTTTATTCGAGTAAGTACTCAAGAATTTGTTCTAAAAAATTTGTATATTTGTTATGGATTAGCTTATCTACATATATGCATTTCTTTGGTTGCTAAATACCATCTCATCAATCATGCCTGAAAAGATTTTAAACTCATTTACTTAAGCGGCTATTAGACGGTCATACTTGTTATGTGAACATGGTGTGATGGCATACCATCAAACTCGTCTAATAGTTCAAAATGCGTGTTTGTCAACTTGGTTGGATGGTTTTCAAAAAATTTGGATATTTTGTGTTTGTCATCATACCATCGTACTTGCTTAATAGCAATTCTGTCAAACTCAGTGAAAATTTCATTTTTGTTTTCGTAAGCGAAGGGTAAACATGGCTTTCTTAGAGCGCGCATTTTTAAAGGAGTTTATTGAAATGTACGAAAGTTTGCCAAATCTTAGAATAGTTTAGCTAACCAATAACAACTACCATAATTAAAAAATAAAAATATTTAAATTCTTAGAAATAATATTCAACAAAACTTTATACATTTCTAACTTACCTAGTGTGCACTCTCTTTGTTTTAAATAATTTAAAGCGGTTTCTCCTGTTATGCTGTAAGCACATCCCCATGTTATGCCCTGGAAAATAAAATATATATATATCGAATATTTAGAAGATTTTAAAAGATTATAAAAGTTTTAAATCTTATTTATTTGTTGCGGGTTTGCAATATCTAAATATTTATATATTTCGTTGGTAGCCATACCAACTCATCAGTAGATGTTTTACCCTTTATGTTTAAAAAATTCTAAAGCTCATCTATTTATACAAAAACTCACAAATATATTTTTGTGAATTACAAAGCATAAAAATAGCTTTCAAAATTTTTTAAACACACTCAACAAATAATTTTCCATTATGAATGTGTTTACTCCAATAGAATAAGACAATTGACTGAGCCCTGTCTGCTGTAGGGTATCACAAAGGGACCGAATTAACGGACCCAAGTGCGTCACGTCTCAGATGTGGCGGCCCTCGAAACCTAACCTAACCTAATAGAATAAGACAACCGCTGGTTGCCATTAAAAGTATTTATAAGGCAAAAAATGCAAAGTAAATCTCTCCTTTCCAAAATTTTACATTATAATGGAAAATTATTTGTTGTGTGTGCTTAACAAACTTTGAAAGCTATTTTTATGCTTCGTAATTCACAAAAAAATTTTTGAGTTTTTGTATAAATAGATGAGCTTTAGAATTTTTTAAACATAAAGGGTAAAACATCTACTGATGAGTTGGTATGGCTACCAACGAAATATATATTTAGATATTGCAAACCCGCAACAAATAAATAACATTTAAAACATAAATACTTGAGTACATGCTCAAATAATGTAAAAGATTATAAAAGTTTATATTTGAGAGTTCAAATTTATTATATATAGAGCCATATTTATACATATAATTTTACGGATTTTTAATTTTTTTCCTTTTTCTATACAGAAATAAAAAAATCGAGATACGCCGTTTTTATATTAAGACATCGATATGTAAGACGGTTTTAATAACTTTGAAAATAGACAAAGCAGTACAATTAAAAAGCAAATACACCCAATTCTCTTTTTACACGATAGATACGTTCCCAATAAATTCGTGTAAAAAAAATTCGTGTAAAAAAAGATACTAGCCAAAGATGAAAATAGTAGATTGGTTCCAGACCTAAAAAATAACGTAAAAGTATAATAAATTAATAATAATTAATATTACATAAATAATATTACAGGTGATTTATGTGACATTGTGACCGGGCTACCAATATACAATAGTTAAGAAATAGTTATAATTAAACACAATTCTGATTTTCAATTATAATTAATAATGCAGCGATTTGGAAATTATTTAAAACTTACCTGTTATTGAGTTGATAAATTTGTACGAGCACTAACTTTACAGCAATTAAACGTCTTTTCTTTTCTATTCTCAAAACCATACTAATTTGCGTACATAATACATTGCATTTTTACTTTATGTTTAATTCGGGGAATCCCACTCAAAGACAAAATACATACGCATAAATATAATCGACATAAACGGGATGCCATACCGTTTAATTAATTGAAATGTGTAATTTGTGAGCAGTGAGAATAAAAAAAATCATAGAACATAAAAAATAAAAATTTATAAAAAGAATTTGTAGAATATTTAAAATCGTGTTAAAACAAAACAATTCGTGTAAAAAGAGAAAAATGTTAACTTTTTAACTCGTGTTAAATGAAAATTCGTGTAAAAATAATAATTTGTGTAAAAAGAGAATTAGGTGTAACTACAAAACTATATGGTAGCACTGTTCCCAAAGTCGTACGATAACGCAGTTTTTTATATTTTTAATGTTGCCAGAAGTTAAATTTTCTTACAACGCAAAAATGTATATCTCTTGAGGTGTAGAAAACATCGAAGGAAACTAAAAATAAGTATTTTTTAATGTTCGCTTGACCAATAATACTACCTGCATTACTTTCAATTATTTTTTAATACATGTTTAAGCTCATAAAAAAAAAATAAATTTTAAGTTTGTTTTCAAACGGAACCGAAGTTATCTGAAAATTAATTTCACTTCACAAACAAAGTGATTTAAAATCCATATACTGTGTTTAGCGAAGAAAACTCACAAACATAAAAATTATTTCATATTATTATTACGAATAAACGTAATTATTATAATATTTAAGACATTTTTAATAATTTTTATGATAAATGACTTTGCAATTTAGATTTTTCGGCAACTTTTAGCTTTTCTGCGACGATATTAATCTTTAATTAAAGATTTGAATCATATTTTAAGCTTTATTCACTCCACTCTTTGGAAAATTTCAATTTGGCATTCAATTATTCCTATATTGATAGACGATGCATTTATATACATACATGTTTTAAAAAATTTGTTTTTCATTCATCATCAAACAAACGTACATAAATTCAGTATTTGCTTTGCCATAAAAGATTTGAAAAAATTTTAAAATGTTTGAATTTTTTCTAAAATTATTATTTGTTATGGGTTAGCTAATCTATGTATATGAATTTCATTGGTAGCTAAATATCAACTCAGAAAAGTTTTATTTGAATTTTTGCTTTCCTTGTAAGTTTCACTAAGATGGTGTGATATACACAATTACTACCTAATTATTTTAACTTTAAGAAACATCGGGAATAAATAATATGCAAAACTGGGCATTTTTTAAACAGTAAAACATAAATGACTATCTGGCATCTCTGTGACATAATTTATTTTTGTTTTGATAGTACTGTTTTCACGTAGTTCTCGTATTCTTTTTTCATAAACTTTTGATATATATACAAAATCTTTAACTGTGTGTATGAGGGCTAAATTGTTGCATTCTTCGAGTCTTCCATACTTGTCTCTCGGGGTTACAAACGAGCTCCTAGTAGCTCTACGCGGATCAATTTTCAACGAAAATTGGTTTTACCATACCCTGGGGAAAGTCCCCGGGCCTAGGACAGAAAGTGTCAAGGTGTGAAAAATATTTCTATCTGAAATAATCGCCTATATTCCACGGAAATTCTCAAGTGTTTATAAAGAGTTTCAATTTGAAACGAATTTATATGCTTGTGTCTGTGGAAACGTGCCAGATAACTGAGTCATTGACAAGTTGTGGGGAAACGTCCGTTTCTTCCTGCACTCAATGGGGCTTATACTGGGAAATTTGAACAATAGCAATAAAAAAGAGCTCAATTTTTTTATATGCCAGCAATTTCATGGTATCTCTAAGAATAAAGTAATTGCATTATTTGGTGGTTGAGATGTTTTTGTTTTCTGTGTATAATCAAAGTTGAATCTCATTCGAAAGCAAAAAAAAAAAAAAGAAAAATTGTAAAAAAGATGTAATATACATACATACATAAATACATGCATACATACATGATTTCAAAGTCTTCATTAGGGGCTGTGCACATATTACGTAACGCTGTTTTCAGAGATTTTTGACCCCCCCCCCCCTCCGTAACGCTTTTTAATAATTTTTCAGTGCAAAATTTCCAATCCGTAACAAATCTTGAGCCCCCTCCCCGCCCCTTGGAGCGTTACGTAATATGTGCACAGCCCCTTATTGCATCTGCTGGGAAGCTAAGTAAATATATTTGCAACCTAAATAAAAGAGACTGAATTGTTTCATGTACACACGTATCTGCATATATTACTTATGCTTTTATCCGTTTCACAAGGTTACGCTTGTTAAAATAATTATTATATGTATGTATGTATACATATTGATCATAATAAATAATTTTTTTCCACTACTCACTTCTTTGTCCTCAACCAGTGTCGCTACACGTCCAGGCTGAAAATAAAAAAAATAAGAAACAAAAATATGATTAAAATATTTATATGTATAGTTATTCGTGTATGTAAATAAATAAATAAAGTATGTCATTTTTTTTATTAAAACAACAAGAAAAAAGAAATAAATTATACTTTTACTAAAATTTTACTTTTATTAAATAAGTTTGAGATTTTTTAATTACATCTGCATTTACAAACATACATATGTACATACCTATAAATTATTACATTAAACGACCGTCCTTCACCCATTATTTTAAATACTAAATTGCGAGTACTTTTACGAGCATTACCATTGTTACTACAATTTATACTAAATACAAAATTGATCGTTTAAGTTTTATATACGATCAACATACACACAACCTCACTCACACATTATTATCATTCTCTTAAAAAGATCATGAGCTCAGCAATAAATCGTATTAAAATTTATTGTTTACATTTCATTTATATTCACAAACATTGTATCTGTAATAATTTACACTTGCAATCAGAACAAAATAAGATATACATAAATGGTCGATAATATTCGTTGTGTTTGGATACATATCTATACTATAGATAAGCAAGCAATTCTATTTAATTAAAAATGGATACATAACTCTTTGGGCAATTTATAAAAGTAAGGCGTTTAAGAAGTAGGTAAGGATTCCCAATTTTATTTGCAAAGAACTTAGCAAGTTTTGGACGTTATCATTACCAAAAATCCAAAAAAAAAAAAAAATAATTAATTTGTGTAGTTTCGCTTTTAAAGTTCTAAAATGTATTTCTATTATTATTATTAAAGTGCTAAAATTTTATAAATTTTATCATAAAAAATGTTTATTGCGTTATAGAGATTGACAATTGTCAAAATATAAATTGATTAGAATTGTTCTGACACTCGCACGATTGTCAAATCGTCTGTCATTATCAACGCTAGGCGTTCAGAAATATTTTTTTCTTCAATCCAAGAATATTTTGTGACATTTTTTGGGTTGCTAGTTGTTGATGCAAAGAGAAAAATTTTAAATATTCCTCATTTTAAGATCGGCATGTTTGTCGACTATTTTCGAAGTTGTGTTTGGGTGGAATGGCATATATTTTATTGTTTGGTATTTTTTATAGCCTGATATTGTTTGAACACAATATTTTGTGTATGTGTGTTTTTGCATTTTAGTGTGGATAGCTAGTTTTCATTGACAACAAATTTTTGCTCAACAACATATGTATTACAGAGAATTTATTTTCATTTTGTGTGCATAGCTGCCAGATTTTTTTAGGTAATATCGTCATATTTTTAGGCAAAACTCGTCATTATCGTCAATATAGCTTATTGAAATCGTCATAAAAACGTCATAAAAGCGGTTTTTTTCCAACAAACATATTTTATTAGAGGCAAAACATAACAAAACTCTTAAATAAACAAATCTGATTAATAAAACAGCATTCTTTTGAATACAGAGATCAGATACTTCAATTAGAATTCACGGTAAAATCACATGTAAATAGATTACATAATTTTTAATACTTTGAAAACATACATATATGGAAAAAAATAAAAAAATGCAAATCATTTGGTTATTTTTACTTCAATTTAGTAAAATATGATTTTAAATTTCATTTTTGGAAACACATTTTCAAAAAATGTATAAAAATTTATACAATAAAAATATAATTGTTAAAGAAAATAGACTTGTATACATATACATACATACATATATGTATAAAATATTTTACAAATACATATATATTGCAGTTAAACATATTGATTAATTCAGGTACAACTGTTAAATAATAGCAGCTTTAAATAATCTTTTGTAATTAATATTGCTTCCTAATACAACTTTTTCAATGAATTTCTTACTAATTTATGTTTACCTGACTAAATATTATTTCCACATTTGCTGGGGATAGTGGTAAAACTAGGTTTTTTGTAATAAATTTAGTCAAAACCGGAAACAAAAGACTAGAATCCCTCGTTTGCATCTCTGATATTTTTTCCAAATATCCAATAGTTATATACATATACATATGTTTTTTATCAGGACAATAATTTTAATTGTATGAACTCAGTTTCTAGCTCTTGGCTTTCACTTTCTTCAACAAAATAGGAAAATTCTGTTATAATTTCAGAAAAACAACTTTTTTCTACATTTATAATATTAAATGGATTAATTTGGCCAAGAGCTTTATATATATATTTTCAAAATCAAATCTGGATAATATCAGATCAGCTCTATATAAAAATTATCACAATTATTATTTTCTTTTGCACTTATTTGTGCTTCTTCAATTTCATCTCTGGCAAATATTCCTAAATAAATGTCTTCAAAATTTAAAAAATTGTTTTTGTTTGTATAATCAACTAGCTGAGCGCCCGAATTCGCACGGAAGCTATTTACTTTTATAAATTTCGATTTACCTAATCAAAGCACATCACGACTTTCACAAAAAGTCATAACTTACGAACGCGTCGATAAACCACCTACACGACCATACGAACAAACCATAAAAATTTAATCTAATTCGGTTTGACCGTTCGTGAGTTATAAAGTCACAACACACTTGCAACAATTTTTTATATATATAGATTAAATAAAAGTTTACAGTTTTAAGCAAACTAGTTTTTAAAAAATTGCTCATTAAATTTTTCAGCAGTTCAGTTGTTTTAATAGTACAAATAAATGTTGCAAACTTGAATTATTTAAAATCGTCAAAATTAGGGTATAAATCGTCCCTATGTCATTTTTAGGACCTAAAATCGTCAAAATGACGATAAATCGTCAAATCTGCCAGCTATGTTTGTGTGCTGTGTGTTAGTAAAAAATTTTACTATGCAGATATTGCTGGCGTGTAAGGAACTTAATATTTTATTTAGTTTTCAAGTACAAAATTTTTTTTAGAAAACTGGAAATTTATTTGTTATCAGGTAAATATTTTTCTAGTTTTCACATAAAATTATGGAATATGAGGGGAATTTTTATTAAATATATTCGTTTTTTTAAACCCTGCCTACAACTTGTAAAATTATTATTGATTGAAATGCCTAGGTTCAAATCTCAATTTGTTAATTTTTTTTTTTATAAATTTTTTATTGTTTAATTAAGTGTGAATTTTGATAATATAATAATTATAAAATTCAGTTAGTTTTTGCACTTTAACGGGTGTATTTCATTATTTGCTGTAAAAAAATCCATTCAAATAAAGACATTTTGCAAAATGATTATAGTAAAAGATTTCGTGTTAATGAATATTTCTGTTCTTATATTTTTTTCGTTAAAAATTGATTTTAACGTACTACTGATATCTAATTTATTAATGAAATGTAATTTAAATATCTTTTAATAAAAAAAAAACAAGATCAAAATGTAATTCATTCATTTATCATTAAATGGTACGTACGTACGAGTATGTACATAATACACATTTGTTATTGTTTCTATTTATTTTTATAATTCTATTTATTCATTGCCAAGTGTTTGTTATAAGGTTATTTACTTATTCACTGTACATATCTACATACATATGTACATTAGGGAGATAACTTTTTAACAATTTTTTAAAATATCAAAATTGGCTTAGCACAGTCCGATAGAGCATAAAAAACTATAAGGGAACGTATGCATATTTATTTTTTCGCTAAGGTCAAAAAAGTTCACACACCAAGCGTGATGAAGTTTTGAAAATTTTTAATTTTCTTTTTGGCTAAGAAAAATTAATAATACTTATGTTTATTTAAAACAAAAAATAGCTCAAGTATGAAATTTCATTTAGGGATGGTAAGAGATTTTTTCGCAAACCAAAACGTATCTTAACAAAAAAAAAAAAAAAAAAAAAATTTAAAAATGAATAAAAACACCGTATAAAATTATGAATATTCAATATTGCATTTAGTTTAAAAAACCATTTGGTGCGTGAACTTTTTTGAGAAAAATTACAAAAGATTATGATTTTCGTGATTACTAGGACATGGTTGACCACATGGTACTATGCCAAAAAATTGGTTATACCGCTAATGTACATACTCGTATATATTCTCGTCTGAGAGAATTTTTGTTATTATTCGTAAAATACGTAATTAACTGATAAAAAAAATTGTTTGTTTAATACAATTTGTTAAGGGTTTTACAAACTGTCATTAACTTCTTATCAGTTGTTAATCATTTTTAAAAGCTGAATATTAAATTAAAAGTGTGGCACTAGAACAAAAAAGTAAAAAAATTGGCGCACAGTTAGTGTACAGTCTGGATTAACATACATATGTATATGATACTATAGGTTCAAATCTAAGAAATTGTAATGTAAAATTCACGAACATGGGCGTAATTGATATTTTTGGGATTTGAACTCATACCCTTTACAATTAAATTATTATTATTTATGAACTATTTGGTATCATTTAACGGTGTTTTCGAACATTTTTAATGACGATAATTTGCTGTATATATTGACATTAAGTTATGCTAATTTATATCAAGTTCTTTCTGAATACATACATACATACATACATACATACATCTAATTTGAACAAGAACGTTGGTAAAATTAGGAAAAGCTTGCAAAGTTACCCAAGCCATAAAAAAAATTGTTCTCAAAAAAGAGAATTTTTCCAAGACTATTTGGAATTGATATGAATATAAAATTTCCCGTATTTTCGCAAAGCCATTTCTAGATACTCAAGAAGAGCTCATTTTTTAACTCTCTTTAGCTATTTACAAAACAGTACACTTTTTCAGTCACTACTACGATTGATTGTATTGATCGGATCAATTGTGCCGTAGGACTTAAAATTAAACAAATGCATTTTAACACGCAGCTTCTAATGCCATAGACTTACGGTAAAAATTAAATCCAATATGCTACTTCTTTAAGCTTATTGATCACTTTTACTTTAAAATTCACTCATGATAGTGCGATAACATCTTAGCCTTAACCATTTCCAAGTTGTAATAATGGTATCACGCTGAAACAAAATGTTACATCGTTTT
The DNA here is from genome assembly GCA_947311025.1 of Lypha dubia. Classification (NCBI taxonomy): domain Eukaryota; kingdom Metazoa; phylum Arthropoda; class Insecta; order Diptera; family Tachinidae; genus Lypha; species Lypha dubia. The sequence goes on along the minus strand of OX371260.1, from coordinate 31,190,609 downwards.
TATTTTTTATTATATTGTGAGGAATGTGTACTTGCTTTAAGGTATGTAGTCTAGCTGAAGTGTGCTTTTGAAGTCACAGAAAAAAATATTGTTTAATTTTATTTCCATTTAACTGTTTATTCACACACAAAAATGTATTTTTAATTTATATTTTAATTGAATCAAGAAATATTTTAATTAGTTTTATTTTCATTTAAAACTATGTTATTAATAGAATTGAAATTAAGACACCAAAAAATTAAAAATAAATTCCACTTCTCATTTGCTTTCATATGAAGTTAAATTATTTTGCATTTGAATAGTTCTTCTGAGTATGCGATATTGTTTCAAGGAAGGTTAATTGATTTTTTTAAACATTTCAACTAAAATTTTAATTAATATGCGACATTTTTTAGTTAAAAAAATTCAAAATATTTTTAAATAATTTAATATATTACGGTTTTCGTGTTTGGTTAAGAACTAATTAATTTATTAATTAAAACTTTTTTTCTTATTTTTTTGGTGAGTACATTTTTTATCGTCAGTGATATTTAAAAAAAAATCTGAGCTAACGAAATCTATGAACTACACACTCACCTTATCAGTTGTGCCACGATGTGTTGTATTTCCTTGCCAAAATCTCCGCTTATAACCTTTTATATAACCGGTTATACATTTGTTGTATTCAAAACCGGGATGCCAGCATAATGAACCGTAACCGAATACCCAGCAGTGGGGCTCATGATGGTGTCTATTAGCTGCTGCACCCAAAATATTATTGTTGTCGTTGGCATTATCCACAAAGTTGCCATTAATAAAGAGATTTTCAAAATGTTGGGGTAGAGCACGGACGGAAACAGCGGATCTTATATGAGGTGTGGGTGGGATGCGTAAATTATCAGCCATGTTTTTTTTTTTATTTTATGCTTTAAGCAAATGTTAGCTAAATTTATATGTTGTTGTTGTTGTTTTTGTTGTTGTTTTAAATAATGAGATCCTTTCAAATTTCTTAAGATTTTTCCGGATTTGTATAAAACGTCTATGGTGCGCACAGTTTAATAAAATCTTCCCCTTTAGCTTTTCACTTTCGAATACTTTTTCGCTTATCAAACTGATTTCAGACATCGATAACTGCAATTTATTTAATTAAGGATTTTTGCAAAAGAAAATTCTGTTGACTGCCAAAGGATTTCGGGTTCTTCTTTAAATTATTTTTTTTTTAGTTTATCATTATAATTTTGTTTATTGTGCTGCAAATTTTTTGCCACGCTGTTAATGATTTATTACATTATTTATTCATCTTTTTATTAACATACAAATGTAAATATTTGTTTATTTTAACAATATCAATGTTTTTTTTTATTTGTTTTGTTGATTAAATTTATTTATTTTTATTTTCTTTTGAATTGTTTATTTTGTTTCATTATTCAACGTCATTTTTCACAGAACTAAGCCGTTGCTTGTGTCACTGCTTCCGTTCCCGGCATCAGATCGATGGGAACTGAATTTTTGTAAAGAGTTCTGCTTAAAAGAAAGAAGAAAAGAAAGCTAAAAATTACCAACATATTTCTTTATTTAAGTTTTTTGTTTTTACTTTTGCTAATTTAGGTAGTTTTGCTAGTAATCTGTGACGTTTTATTGAATAAATATTCGTTGTTAAATAAGTCTAAGATGTTAGTCACCACTACACATGTATTGTCGCCAGGGTTGCCGTTGACCATTTTAATAGTGTCGTAAGAAGAATATTTTTTGTATAAAAATCGTAAAATAATGTACTTTTTAGTAAAATAGGGTAAATTTTGTTGCAAAAAAAAAACATGTTAAAACTTATTTCATTAAAAAAAAACAATGATGTGAAACAATTAATTTATTACCCAAGACAAAAGTAATTACACATAATAAGTGTGTTCGAATACGCAAAAGTTTTTACTATTTTTTACTGAACTTTACTGCATTTTACTAAATTGCGTTCGTTTACACAAAATACAGTAAATGAGAACACAAACTGAGAGCGTAAAGTGACAGTTCTAAATTGAGAACTTGCAAATTTTTACTGCAGAAAATTTTCGCAGTAAAGTTTAGTAAAACAAGAAAACATATGATTCCAAATGTAAACAAACAATAAGTGTGCAATTTGTGACTAAAATATTAATCAAACTAAAAATTTAAGTAAAAATAAAACAAAACTAAAAGAAAATTAACATTAAATTGAACATGTTTGTAAAACAATTACCTACATGCCTTTTAATGGAAAATAAAAGTTATTTTAGTTTTGTGGAGTTGTTATTTTAATTCGTTGAAGTTGTGAAATTCTAAGGTATTTGGGTACTTAGTAATGTACATCTTTTTACGATAGTCAGTAGCAAAAACTAATATTCATGTACTTTGAATAAATTTAACCACACACAAATATGCAAAATCAAATAAAATAATAAAAGAAGAAATGGGAAAGGTTACATAAATTAAATTGTTTATATTTTATTAAAATACTAGCTTATCCCGGTCTGCTTCGCTACCCCCTCGTTATAAAATAAAATTAAAAGTATTTATATATTCTATTGTGAAAATTTAATGACGATCGGTCCAGTAGTTAAGACTATATTACGATTTTTAATTTTCCTAAAAAGAGGCGTGGTCCCACCCACTTTTCTCCTGGTACGTATTCCAAATTATGCCAATACCATATGTACCAAATATCATCGACGTAGGGCAAAAAATGCCCAAAATATGGCGATTTAAATTTTTGGGTTATATGGGCGGTGCCACGCCTCTTTGTCCAATCCCGCCCAGATTTGCAGCAGCACTTAAGAAATGCACACCAAACCGACATACTAACAAATTTTGTTCAAATACCATTATCAGGAGCAGAAATAATAGATTTTTAATTTGTGGTTTGTATGAGAGGTACCACGCCCCTTTGTCCAGTTGGACCGAATTGTAAATCTAAACCACCCGGGGCGCCACCCAAACGCATACAAAAAAATTTATGGAAATCGGTCCAGCCGTTTAGGAGGAGTTCAGTTACAACGCACGTACAGTAGAATTATATATATAAAGATTTGTGTTATAAAAAGTATTTAATCGAGTACCGATGAATAAATTGTTCAAATATCCAAAAATGTATAACTTCTTCAACACTACATTTATTTTCCATCAGCTGTTGCCTAAATCTTACGAATTTTTACAATTTTTCCGTTCGCGTACTTTTTGGGGCAAACATATTGCTGTTTACTCATTTATTACTCATTTACTGCATTTTACTGTAAAAGTAAGCAAACGGACCTAATATAACATTTTACTCGAGTAAGAACTCAAGAATTTATTTAAAAAGATTAATGTTGTTGTTATAGGTTAGATAATATAAATGCGGATTTATTCCTTACTCCATTTTTCAGGGAAGCACGTACATTTCTATGGGACCAAAATTTCAGCGGAACAGCTCTCAACCCCAATCAAAAAAAGAAGAATTTTTGCAATCGGCCAATAAATTAAGGAGCTTATACGATAATATGGGATGGATGTCACGATTTAAAATTATAGTACATATTATGGGGGTTCTAAAATTAAAAAAAATACATCATGATATAATAAAAACAGGTAAAACTATTCTGCCAGATGCAGACCTCGATTTTTGTTTCACTGATTAAAAGCTGATTAAAAATTTGTGGCGGCGTTTAAGCAAACAAATTTATTTCACACCGCCGGTGAAATAAACCATTTGGAAATTTTTTTATAAAAGATAAAAAATTAGCAAGAAAAATCTAAAAGAACTAAATAAAATGAAGTAGATAAGCATTTTTTATTTTTTGTATTTTCTATTATTACTTTAGTTGGCATCACTAATTTCAACACACGCTACTAGTTAACATCTTTTCTCCTCTTCGCGTGTCGGCCTATCGCTAAATTTTAAACGAAAAAATGTCAGCAAATTATTTTTTTTTATGAAAATTATTTTCTTTTATGATTTTATCAAGCCGAACACACTTGAAGTGAGACAGACAGACGTATAGTCGTCAGACATCATCTAATTTTTATTTCACATTATATTGTTAAAATTTATTAAGTTTATTTATTATTATTTTTATTATTATGTTATTTTATCTTCGTAAATTTTAAAATTTTTTTTCATTAGTAGTTTATACGAGTTTAACAATAGGTGTACAGTTGGCGAAAAAAGTATGTATGTTGTAAACAGTTTTGTCAAAGAAAATGTTTAATTATTTGCAATGGTCCAGGACTCTCACTCTGCTAAAAATTAAAAATAACATGTTGACGACAACATTTATGAAAAATTCTATGCAAGATTTATTTTATAACATTAAAAGATAAATGCAAGGTAGGATATTCACCGCCACCCCGTTCATCTATGACATTTTACCACTACTATGTAGCAGTAGGTACTGCTGCGTATATTAGTCCACAACAAAAATGTTTACAAAATCTCAGCTTCATATCATGATTGAAGATATCATGTAATACTTCTTATGTTTTTCATAAGTTCCAAGAAATGTTCTATACCGAAGAAACTTCAAAATGTTTTGGGAATCCTCATAAGCCAAATATGATTATAACTTTTAGCGTACACTGTTATATGTATATTAAAATTCTTGATTGACATTAAAATTTGTACAACAAACAACTACATATATACAGATATACAGTGCATATCAGTGAGCTGCAGCAAGTGTTTAATTTTCGGGTATACTTAATTGTGCACATTGATTTTTATGATCTAATCGTTTTTGTTCAAAAGCAAAAACACTTGCTTACGCAACCGTTCCTTTCACTCATTCAGTTTTATTCACTTGTTGTTTTATGAATGTTTTGACTGTGTCGTTTCGCATCAAATGATCGAAATGATTTAGAATTGTTAATGAATTTTCTGTTTGTGCATAAAAAGCGAACGAGTATAAAATTGAATAATACTTGTTTGTGTTGTTCTTAAAATTCAACGTAAGGGAACAAGTAGGCTCGATCATGCTTGTTGCAGCTCACTGCTGCGTATCTTAGTTGCAGCCGCACCCTTTAGTTATACATATCGGATGCACAATTTATAAATACAGTAATCGCAAAAAATAAAGTTGTATGCAAACTATTCCAATCGGTATTAAGTAAATATTGAATGAAATTTATATCGAATCATATCCCAGTCTTCGGCAGCGGTTCCAGAAAGTTGTAAACGAATTAATTTTATAAGGTGACAACTCGGTGGCAAGAAAGGTTAGTTTTGGCTGAATTTGTTAGCGCGTTGACTACGTAGCAAACTATGACACATGACCTGGGTTCAATCTCTGATCACTGTAAGCTAATCAACATAATAAATTCTTCTTAAAGTGCCTAAGTGATGTGGCATTTTATTAATTGTTGTTGGACTGTTTAAGTGTTGAAGGCTTAGTAATGGTCACTAAAACATAGTAGTCAATGCGCCAACCGCTTCAGCCAACACCATGATTCGACGATCCGAATATGAATATTCGTAACATCACTAATACACACATGAATTAATAAATGATCCAATAATTTTAATGTTACGACACTTTATACATTTGGAATGACGAGTGTTGTTTAATTAAAACTTGTAATACAATAATACAAAAATACATTTGCAGAATGAATTGGAAACATACACAGATATTTAGAACTTGCATTTCTTTCAAATCAGATTGACAAAACATTTTCATATCGAGTTTGATAGATTAAATATCAAAACTTGATATAGATATGAGTATTTTTTTCAGCATCTGCTTTTATTTAATTAAATTGAAGCTAAAAAAAATTGATAAAAACGTTATACTTTAATTCAACTTTAATATTTTTAGAAGAAACAATCAACCCTTTTATATTGCGTAATTTTATATCTCGTGTTTATATGTAATTGGCGATAGCAAAATTTCCAAATTATATAGAAAACACGGCATGTACATACATACATATGTATGCACATATTTTTGTGCATAAATGTATATGTAAATGTTCTAAATTCTAACCGATTTGTTTGAGGAAGAATGAAATATGAAAATTAGAGGGCCAAAGCCTTCAATAACGGAATTTCCGATTTTAAGGCCATAAGATTTTGTTGTAAGCGAAAAGCTTTTACTTGTCTTATAGATTAAAATTTTTTAATTATTTCAGAATATGTATTTCCTTTATGACAACTAACTCTGAGGAAGATCAAGAGGCAAAATATATTGATGAAAATTAACAATTTTAACGGTGTTGGCTGAAGTGGTTAGGTCCCAGACTGCACAAGAAAGTTAATTTGTCTACTTAATACGAGAGGCACTGCAACACTGCTCTAAAAATTTAGCAAAACTCGCAATAGCAGTTGCAAAGCAATTAAATCTTCCATGATCTAGGTTCGATGCTCTATACCTTTCCCTGGCATAAGTAGGGGTCATCCCCTGAGTTCTGGTCGTAATAAAAAATATATAAAAGGTCGAAAATATCCCACAATGTAAACCTCGTGTGACATATAAGAGAAACATTTTAAATAAAAAATGCCCCCCCCCCCAAAAAAAAAAAAGGAAATCGACCAAAAAATTTTACTATATTTTCAATACAAAACTTTGGGGCCATTTTTGATTTGTGGCCAAAATATTGACTTTAAATTATGAGAAATGGTGTAGTTACGTACATACATATGTATTTATATGCCGATACAAAGATATTTTATGCTAATCTTTGAAATTTCTGATGAACAAATACAAAAACAGTTTTGTTTATTAATCTTATTTATTTGTAGGAAGAAACATTTTTATAGTGTTTCGTGCGCAAATGAGAGCTAACAACAAAATAGGAATATGTATATAACTTTATTGTTCGGTTATATTATTTTCTGTTTATTGCTAATATTTTTTTGCAACTGAATAGATGATAAAAAAATTGTTATAATGAGTTTTAAATACATTTTAATGCAAATAGAACTTTTAAGTGTTGTCAAAACTGTTTAATGATTAGCCGGTTATAATTGAAAAATTCCAGAAGAAATACATTCTGAAAGACAGTGCAAATTATATGTTATGTAAATGAGGAATTTTAACCAATTACTCTGTGCATTAATCGAAAGTTTTAAACGACGCTGATGGTGGTGTTTAAAACTTGTCTACCATAAACTCTTAAAAATAATAGTTAAAAACGCATTTATAGTTATTAGAACTAAAAATAAGAAATTAATTCTTAATATTAGAATGAAATTATATAGGAGCAAATTAATGTGTGTAGATTTTTTAGACGTTATTAAAATTTCATAAAACAAATGAAATCATAATATTTAACATCACTTTAAATTTCACCATACCACTTCTGAATAGAACAAACATTGTTTTCGATTGAATCTACTAAACTTCGTCAGTATTGCACTACTTGTTAGGAAGCTGCGTTCACCATGATTGCGTTTTCCATATATCGAACTTTCAAATGAAAAGCCTATAAAAATCCACATATGCGAATTAGTTTACCGTGTGGATGCCCAGCGTAGCGTTGATTCCAACTAACACATTGTTATTAAAGGTCATTAAGATTATGGTTGTGAAATCTAATCAAAATTTGAGACATAAATATTCAACCAAATAAATAATTTCAAAACGCTTTTTATTTATAATAATTATTTCTTGTTCAAGTTTCTAAGAAATTGGCTCTACAATAAATCATATTAAAAAAGTATTGCAATTGATAATACAAATATAAATGTTATGATTAAAGCTACATATCGTCGGCTTAATTAAGAAAATCTAAATTAAAAATGGTCTGCGAGCAGAAACAAAACAAAAAAAAAATAATTATATACAAAACATTAGATCAGATTATAATTAGAGGTCGTTAAAATTATCGATTTTTATATGAACTCTAACTATAGTGACCTGTAGAATCATAAAAAATTTTTGTTGGACCATTTTCCATTTCGCCGGCAAATTTTTTTTACAACAATATGACCCTCTTATATTTAAGTAGCGATACATATTTATATTTTTTGATAAATAAACATGCATTTAAAAATACTCACGTCTCAGACAAATTGTTTTATTATAAGTATTTTCCATAATAAAAAAATCGTGCAAATAAATATGTATGTATGTACATTCTCCAACTATTTTTAAGAAAATATTTAAAAAAATATATATAAGACGGATTGTACGTGTACTTATGGTATACGGCACTACAACATAACTAGTTTTTGTCATTCTAAAGTAATATATAATAGTTTAGGAAAACTTTCAAGCAAAATTCGTAAATGCTTTAAAATTATGTAACTAAGGCCACAAAAATTTGTAAAAACAAGGCCAATTAACGGAAAATTTAAATTTATATGTTCAAGTCTAATAATAAATAAGATATCTCTGCGGATTTTTTTCCAGAAGGAAGTCTTATTATTTTAATAAGGAAAACCTTTTTGAAAAAATCAAGAAGGAAATTTATGGTTTTTATTAGGTAGATATTCTTATTGACTTTTTCAAAAAGTTTTTCCTTATTAAAATAATAAGACTTACTTCTTGGAAAAAACCCTTAGAGATATCTTATTAATTTTGTTCTATTTTATTAGGTATTTATTAGTCACTGTTTTCTCTGTGCATATGTAAGGTTGATTGCTCACATATTTGTTCAATGTTGGGTACCTGCGGTAAATTGAAAATAAAATCGCCATTGGTAATCGATTTTCATGATTTAAACCTTATTTTATTCTAGAAGTATTTAGCTCTCAGAAAAATGTGTAATATATAAAAAATTCGCTTTTTCTTTTTTATTGCACTTTTAAATTAAAAAAAATGAATTTTGCAAGAAAACAAATTTTTTCCCCTCTGAAATTTTTGAATAATTCCAAAACGATAAAATATAGAAAAAAAACTACATTGAATTAAATTAAATATAATTTTTAATATTTGTTAATATTTATACAGGCCAAAGTTCGTAAATGTTAATAATCAGAGAAATATTAGGCAATGTCTACCAAGTAGTGAAAGCATTTGCATATGAATACTGACGATGTTTAGTGGCTTCTATTCAGCCAGTGCTGTTGAAAAATCTACAAGAGGGATGTATAAATATTAAATATAAATATTAATTGCCACACCCATAAAAAAACCGTACGTGATGGAGAAAAACCGAAAACGGATTTGAGTTTAGGACATCTAAATCCATATAGTCCATATAGTTTTATTTAAAGGAGGATTTTTCTGCTGAGCAGTGTTATTAGCTATAGAAGCCTAATATATGTATTAGATTGACGTGGAACCTAGATTCAATTGTGTTTTTAGTTCGCAATGCTAAAGCAATACATTTATGAATGGGCAGGAAAAGGGAATGGATTCCATATGTTCCGAGATTCCTGTTTTAATTAAAAAATTATATACCATTCTAAAAAGCGATTTCGTTCCTTTCTAAATATGTTACAACAATAATTGGAAAAATATACATATAACATATTTGAACCACTATTTTCAAGTCGAGGGTGAGTACTGGCCTTTTTTTACATATTTTGTACCATTGCGATAGTGAAAAATTTATAACTTTTTAAAGGCATTAGCAAAGTTTTGTTCATTATTTTCTCCGACAAAAAAATCGCTATAAGTATCTGTTAACGAATTGCCAGAACATTAGAAATGTTGTACATATTTGATAAAAAAAAGGGAAAATATTTTTATCAAACAAAAACTTTGATAAAAAGGTTTTAAATATTTCAAACAAGAAATTCCAATTAATTATTTTGTTGAGTTTAACAGCCATTAGGTAAATTGTTATCATTTTTTTAATTAATATATTATGGAAAAGTTTTGAAATATGATGCAAAAGTGTTTAAAATTGCTAATATATGTAGTAAGTGACAAAAATTAAAATAAATTGTGATAATTTGCAATAAACCATTTCAGGAATTGATTGATTGATTGTAAATAGTTTCAAGCTACCTGTAAAGCTACAAACCACTTTAAAAAAAGTTAGGCAAATAATATTTCTTTTAGAAAATAACCACAGCAAATAAATATAGTTTTTAAACTAAGTAATTATTTTCCGTATCAAGAACAGTAACGGCTTTGATTAATAGTTGTTCTAAATACTTCGATCTTGCTCATTTATATTATTAAATTTGCTTTTTCCGAGTAAAATATCCACTATTTTTTAAATAAATAAACGATAACAAATAACTCCTTTTATTTTATGTTATTTTTTCGATATTTCGCTACCAAACAATATCGAAAAAATAATATAAAAATAAAAGGAGTGGATCTTTTACTCGGAAAGAGCAGACTTAATAACAGTTTTTGATTAATTTTTACACAAATTGCGTTTACTGGCAGGCGTAATAAGTTATAATTTTCTTTTTTTTAATTTTTCAAACAGGATCAGGGTTTTTTTTTTGTCAAAATATATAAGACTGGAAGTGGAAGCGGCCTTAATAAGTAAATTTTAATGAGCAATAACAATCAGTTAAGCGAAACTCTGGTGGTATGTAAAGGGTGCGAAATAGGTAACTCCCTCTCTACATTTGAAAAATTTTTATTTGTCTACATCTGCTGGGATTTAAGTGTATTTTCAAGCAAAAGCCAGATGGCGTAAGTGAACGTGGCATGAATTAAATTTGTGTGCAATTAAATCGTTTTAAATTTTTGTTTAAACATTTTGAAAATAATTTACATACAAAAATACATTCCATCGTTAATTTGAGCACAAATCAATATTCTTAGACGAAACTCTATTGTCATTGGTATGGAAATACATAATTCTTTTTGGGCAAATAGTAAAAAATAATAACACAAACATACATATGTATGTACTTAAATATGTATGTATGTATAAATAAAATTGAAAATGTTTTGAAATTAAGCCTGTAATAAGACATTTTTAGTATGTATTAAATAGGTCGTCTGACCGAGAGGTTACACATGAATGCAAGTGCAATTTCGAAAATTTCAGTATGTACACTTACAATATTATACCAATATATTCACAAATTGCTTAATGAAATGTACATACGTATTTATACATACATATCTTGCAATTAACTACAGCAACCTGCCAACCTAACCTAGCACAATGGGACCACATCAGGACCCAAGTGGGCTGGAGTCTAATTTCCCTTCACATCAACCAGCCATTAAATATTTAAATTAATAAAATAAAGGAATTCCGACTATTAGTTAAACAAAACAGGGATTTTATTTCGTAGTCACTTTTATTAAAACTAAGAAAACAGTATAAACATAACTTGAAAAAAAGTGAATAAAAAAAAACAAAATCAAAAACATAAGAGGCGCCTTTTCACAGGATAAATAATAGAAAAGAACACAAACAAAAATTCTTTTCGACAAATAAAAAGGAAGATCCATCTATTTGGAGGGATTTCACTTATCATACTCTTTATTTGCAAAATACATGCTTACGCGTTTACTGTATCCGATACACATAGACTTAGTACAAAACAAACACACATGTGTAGTCTTCCGCTTTAACCTACTGTGAGCGGTTCTACTCGAGGTGCAGCTACGGACTCTGGTCCTAAGATGCTATATATTGTCTCGAAGTAATAATCTGGATCAGCAATTTCATCATCAACGTCGCTGATTTCGTTATCGTCTTCTAGCAATCTTGCGATCGCTAAGACATTTAGTTTTCTTGAATTTGACATAGTCTATAAAAATAAGTTGCAATAAACTGTAGTAGTCAAAATGATTCTATGAAAGACTTACGCTAAACCTGAGGAGTGGTGTTTTATTTTACATTAAATACCTAGCGGGAAAAATTGTCATTAATTACATATGTAATAGAAGATATAAAAAGGTATTATTGATTACATATGTAATGGAAGATATAATGTATTATTTTCCAAGCCGAAACAATGCAATCCTTTGGAAACGAAAAGGTATTATGATATACACAAAAATTACACATTGTTTACCACGTATGTACTATGTACTCGTATATTACCACTTCTTACGATGAAGGAATGTATTATTTTTGCTTGTGCACAAGTGTTCGCATTTTCCTTTTAAATTGTTAAAAAGAAATGAATTATAGGATTTATTCGCCGTACACATTAAACGAATTCATTACTTTCCTAGGACATTTTCTGTGTTAACAATAATGAATTCTGGTATGAATAATTATACACGCTCACGCACGGCATGATTTAAAACTTTCACGATCACGCACGCTCACGAACGCAATATGTTTAATCAGGTACTTTCACGCAAGGATTAATTTTACACGCACGCTCACGGTGAAATACAAATTTTGCAATAAAAGATGTATGAATGGATGTAATTTTAGCAAAGATCAAAAAATTCAAAAGAAGAAAAAGCTTAAAATAGAGAACTATTTTGAGTGCGTGAAAATTGTATTAAAAAATCACGCACGGTATTATATTTTTGACTCACGATCACGCACGCACGCGTAATATTATCAATTTGTAATCACGAATCGTGTGATTCAAGCGTGAGTCACGCGTGACACGAAAAATTCACGACATTTGCACATCTCCAGTAATTACGCTAAGTGTGGTGTGGTGTAAAAATATTTTTATTTAAAAAAATACGTAGGCGCGGACGAGTGATAATTTTTGCACCAACACGTTTATATGTCGGCTTATACGATAGCCACGACCGTAAAAAAAGACATGCGGCACTCGGGGACTGCCGCGGTAAAGCTATTGCATAGCATTTTTTATCAACTTATGCAATTATATTATTATGTTTTGTTTAATAACTCCGTTGTTTTTCTGGCAATACTGTATGTTAATGAAATCAAAATCAATAGCAAATTTTAGGGGTTAGCATACATTGGACGATTTAAATACTTAAGAAACAAAAGACTTAAGAAACAAACTTAGTTACAGGTTTTTTCGTTGCAAAAACAAAAGACTTAAGAAACAAACGTTTCAAAATTTCTTGATTCGGTCGCTTCAAAGCCCGCGATAAAAGCTATTCAACAGCTTAAAAACAACCGAATAGGTTCATGAGAACGGAAGAGAGAAAATTAAAGAAAAGAAAGATAGGGTGGTAAACTTTATCACCACCACAGTAGTTAAAGGTTAAGCATCCTTTTAGTTGGTTAATTAAAAGTTAAGAACAATTGTTTTCACTTATTATTTAAAAAAATTTACTGACCAATAATTAATTCATAAACGTTGCAGCGACCTTGAACCGAGAGACTTGTTTATATTGACATATTTAAAAGTAATAAAATTAAAAAAAAAAAATATAACAATCTAAAAAGATTGCAAAACTTTGAAAGTTTGAATACAGGTATAATCAGCATTGCCATATGTGCACATTTATCTGTTTTTTGTAGTTTTTCGAAGCATTGAGCAGATTTGAATTTGGGTTTCTTGTATAATTTCATTAATTTTATATATACGCCATCTGGCTTTTGCCTTTCTTATATTAAGCCATCGATATGCAGTTTTTTCATTGGAAGGTTGGTTTTTCTAAATTTTCAGTTTATTTAAAAAAAAATATGGCAGCATTGGGTATAATGTAAAAAATAAGAGTCAATGTATATAGAAGAGTAAGAGAGCATCTTATGTTAAACCAAACAGTGATGCCAACTCTTGCAACATCAAAAGCACTGTGAGCCCATGGAAATAGGGTAAAAAGGGTAAAAATGAAACAAATTTCGGGTACAAAAGCACTAACCTAATTTTGTTTTGGGTCTGGTGGATCAAAACACAGATCTATGGATTTTTGTGTGACTTTGTCGGAGTAAATCGCTTAATTGTGCATTTATTTCACAATTACAAAATATAATATATGCTTTTAGTTCATCTTTTGTTTATCTAAGCCACATTTTAAAAGCCATTGTTAGATGATAAACCTTAACACATATGAATTTTAGCATCAATGAAAAACTTACTTTTAATAACTGTTCAGCTTGATAATAACCAAGGCACCTTCTTGCTTAAATTTTACAACAAACAAATCGAAGGATATGTACTAATATTAAAAGTAAGTAAGTAAAACTTTTAACAGTTTGCGAGTACTAATCAAAATATACGCAGTTGGTTAATAAAGTATTAGGTGTGTTTAAAGAATAGTAGAAAAATGGTTCAGTGCCAAAAATTTGATTCTTTAAAACGCACCGAAAAGCACTGTAAGAAATTGTTAAAAGCACTATAAATACCCGCTTTTCAAAAACGGGTATTTAACAAAATTTCGGGTATTGCTTAAGTAAAAAAGCACCAAAAAATACCCGAAAAGCACCAAAATGGCAACGCTGAATCCAAATTTAGAAATTATTTATTGCCAGCGATGCCAACTTTGCTATTTTGGAGCTAGATTTAGCTCTTTTTAATTGCTTCTAAAACGAAGTTTTTCCCTTTGGGGCTGTGCACATATTATGTAACGCTTTTTTCAGAGTTTTTATACCCCTCATCCCCCTCGTTTCGCCTTTTACTAATTTTTCAGTGGAAAATTTCCAATCCGTAACAAATCCTTAACCCCCTCCCACCCCCTGGATTGTTACATAATATGTGTACAGCCCCTTTGGCTCTTTATTATTTGGGTTCTCTGCCACTTACATTTTTGACAAATATATTTTTATGTAATTCATATCAAATATGGTTTACCACGCTGTTCAAACTACAACGAGTTACCAGCAAACGTATTTGTAGAAATGAATTCAATTGAAACATATCAAAAATCAAAATATTATATTAAAACAAATCTATGAACAAGAAAATGTTACTATTTTTGAAAATGATTGCTCTTATTTTTAACTTAATGTATTTATATGTAAGTAAATGTGTATATTGCTACAACATTAACAGTATTTGTATTAATTGCTGCGAAATACCTACTTTTATTTAAAATTGGTATTTTTTATTTTATTTTTTTCTATTATTTTTCTTAATGTAAAGAAAAACTTGAAGTTCAAATTGAATAAAAAATTCATTCATAGATCAAAAACTCAAAAATATTTTAATTTACCACTTTTTAGCTATTTTTGACTATTCGGTTGGCCCGTTTTGCCTCTGAATTTTTGGCATCACTGTTTATTGCATTTGTAGTCAACTTTCGATAGTGTTGAGATTACAATGTTAATTTTAGATAGCAGGGATGGTAAAGCGAGTTTGAAAACAATAAACGTTATGTTTCGCTATTTACTTTTATTACATGTATATTTCGCGCATGGTCGTCTTTCGTAAGCTATTACACTGTCAAACATGTTAGGGGCTACTCACATAAGATATAACACTTTTTTCAAACTTTAGGCTAACACATAGTATTTCGAAATAGCAACATCATAGAAACAAATTGCTTACTCGCCTGAGCTTCAAATGTTTATCGTAATTCCACAAATGAATTTAAATTAGTGTAAAATATTAAAAAACAAGTTAAAATTTTGTACTGGAACTTCAGAGGTCCATAACTCGCAAACTATGGATAGGATTTCTTTTCTTTTTTACATATTTTGATATTAACATAAAATAAAGCAATTTTAGTATGTACATATATACATACATATGTATGTACTCTGATCCAAATAATTGCTATGTAATGAAATTTTTGTTACAAAAAAATATTTCGTTCTCCATCCTTGGTTATGCAAAATATCAAGAGATAGTGAATAACAGAGAGACACCTTGTATGAAGGCGTCATGATAACACAGGTAACACACTTTTATACATATGTATTTAATATGTATATAGGTATGTATAATATAGAAATTTGAAACAAATTTTATCTAATAAATAACACGTTGGAAATTTTATAAATAAATGCATATGTACATACATATGTATATGTATATACATACATACCTACACATCACCAAATATAAATACATACACACTAGTTCAAGCATTATAAAAGTTTACCTTATTTTCACAGCTTAAATTGAAATTAGATATTAAAGTTTACATATTTATGTATGTATGTATGCACTTGATTTAACTTTATATTTCATCACTATTAAATTGTATTCTTTATGTTTTTATTACATTCATTTAAATTTTTACACAGGTACACACTATGTACATACATATATATGCATGTATGTATGTATATGAACTTGAGAAACTGGGATTTATCACAATTATAAAAATTTTGCCGTTTGTATGTTTTTTTACGCTATTGCAGAGATACATACATACGTACATACAAACGTGCTTTGTTTTTATTTTACCGGAGAACACGTCACCTCCTGAGTCGTTTTTTTAAATACTAACTAAATTTATAGTATAAATTTAAAATTTTATACCTACATTAAAAAAAATTAATCATGCTGTACTGAACAATGTTTGTATGAACATATGTACAAATGTATGTACATATTTGTAAAGCAATGCTTCGTTTTGTTTACTATGTTATTCCCGTTTGCTTTCTTCAACAGTGAAAAATTATGATAATAACATACTGTTTAAGTTACAGTTTCTTTAACATATTTAACAGAAATGTCTGTGACCACCATGTGTGAATCTTCTATCGGTTTTCTTGTATGGTTGAATATTTTACCAGTGCTACCACACTGTATGTAATTTCTTTTAAATTTTTCTACGTAAAGATTGTTTGAATGCTAAACAGGATAAAAGTGATAATCCAAAGCAAGGCAAATTCATAACAGGTAAAGTTAATACTACAATAAGTACAACATTACAACAACATTTTACATATGAGCCCCTATGCTTGCATGTACAAATTTTGACATGCGAGCCTTTATTATGCAAGAAAAAGTGTATCAGCTGTGTTTTTAGCTTTAACTCTTATGAATTTGCCTTGATCCAAAGGGTACTCGATTCCAAAAATTATATTACTGAGATAAATTAAATTTAAAGAATAGTTTTTCTTATAGTCAATTTATCGGATATAAAATTTCTTTAACGTTCGCTATGTAAAGTAGTTAATTGCAAAAAATTGATACTTTCGTTAGAGTTTTGCCTGTATTTTACCATTCCTTCTGTTCATATTTTTAAAATACAAAGTACATATATAAATTATATTTTTAATCTTTTTGCATACGTAGGTATGTACATAGATAAATTATTTTGGGTTTTTTCGGGGATAAAAAATTTTAAAACTGAAAATAATAAAGTATAAAAAAATATGGGAGCACTGTTTAATCCAACTTTAAGAAATATCTCACCAAATGTTAAAATCTTTAGTATAATTAGATACATCTCGTACATGAGTATGTAGTATGTGTTAATGTCTCTAGCTATTTGCAAATTTTCATAAGTATTGTATCCAATGGATTAAATGACACAAGTTTTAAAGATATTTCATCATTGTGGGCATAGTTGCCAGATAAAATTGATAGCATGTAGTCAAAATTTTTTGAGCAATTAAAAAAATTATTTTTATTATATTATACATATCCATGTACGATAATAATACTAATGTATAATAATAATAATAATAATAATAATAATAATAATAATAATAATAATAATAATAATAATAATAATAATAATAATAATAATAATAATAATAATAATAATAATAATAATAAAAATTTTGCAAATGATCAAAATTTTATATGTTTTAGATCGCCAAACTACGATAAACTGTAAACTCTGGCATCAGTAGAATTCTATAATAAAACGCCTCAAAGAATTCTATGAAAATTTTTCTCTTATAAGCCCAACAAACAAAAGATCCACCTTTTCCAACAAAAGTTTATCACAGACCACTTCTTTTAGAATACAATATTTTTCTATTTGGATATGTTAGCCTATTGTATCAATACAGTTATGTGGCCCATTAGCTCAGTTGGTTAGAGCGTCGTGCTAATAACGCGAAGATCGCGGGTTCGATCCCCTCATGGGCCAGAATATTTTTTAAAATAAATTTTACGTATATAAAAGCTGTTTCACTCAATTTATCTATTGTTGTAGAAAATATACATACATACTTAAGTTGAAACAAATCAGTTAATTTATATAAATACGGTTTTAATTTTATTTACAATAAACATTTTTATTTAATTTGTGGATCGATATCAAAGCATTTATTTTATTTAAAAGATAATCCGGTTAAAATAAACTCATTAAACTTAATTGAAACATATTTTGCTAATTTATATATGTACATAAAACAAACAACATCACATAAAAGCAAAAAAATATTAATTCACTGGAACGTAATATGTACTTGGTAGCGTCGTCTCATTTCATATAAAATTAATGAACTACATATGTATGTATACATGAGTATGTATATTATTTTTAAGTTGCAAGATTAAATTTTAGTTCGTAAAATGAAATCAACTCACATGTTATGTTTAACTTTTAATGCTAATCTTAAACAAACTCACGTCAAAATTGCTGTATAAAAAGCAATTTTGAACTGAGATTGTTTAACCGAAACGTTTTTCACTTATTCGAAGTTCTTATTATAGAAAACCGGATCCGAATGTAAATAACTTTTCGACTTACATTTTGTAGATGTGTACTGTTTGAACACACCTCGCTAAAGAAGCAGAGTGGCGCAGTGGAAGCGTGCTGGGCCCATAACCCAGAGGTCCGAGGATCGAAACCTTGCTCTGCTAAAATTGAGTGAATATTTTGCATGAACAGTTCAATGTGCAGACTAAAGCAAAATTAACTGTATGTAATAATACACTGATAATAATTAATGAAATATTTGACTAAAGTCACTGACTTTCGCATTTCCTTTTTTTATGGTAGATACATATATGTATGTAAGAATGTAAATTAGAGCTAGATATTAAAAACTGTGTCATTAATGAAGTGGGATCGTATCTTAGACGAAAGTTTGATATGTACCGTTACCGTTCAAATCTATCATTTTTTTTACATATCGGTACTGTCTTTCCAAGGCGAATAATGAATTTGCCTCTTGTCTTTCTATGTATATTAAAATTTTGAGTATTTAATGCCCCTATTACGGTGATAATGCTAACATTGATGAGTTGCGCATACGAGAAAATCTCCGTAATCACTCCAATCACTTGGAACTTCCCGATGCTATGTAAAAAAAAATTTAAGTTATAATTGAATGGCTTTTTAATATACATATATAATAAGATTTTATAATGAGCTTAATGAGCTTGTGCGAGGTACGGTTATACCTCACATAATAACACTATGTGCAACTCTTGCTGACGGCAGTTAGATATGTATCAAAAACGTTGTGGAAGAGATGTTAACGTTGTATTGGCACATCCTACAATATGCGTAGTGATTAAAGAAGTATTAAATATCTTCGAGCAATATGTTTGTGTAAAATGGATAATAATAGAAATGATTGAAAAAGAGCGAAACGCTCTGTTTTCTCGTTATAAGTCTATTTTTCTATAAATAACTTATCAATCGTTAATAAATTCATGTAAGGCATTTAAAAAAAAACTTGACTTACCCCCTCTCCATTTTATTTGCTTAAGATTTTTAGACAAGTTGTAATCGATAATACCACAAAAAATTTGTAATGTGAAATAATTTCAACTTTTACATATTTGACAGGTTGAGTTGTAATCGATAATACCGATTTGAAAAATGTCAACTGAATTACAGTTGAGTTGTAATAATTTCGAACATAACTAAATATTTTTTTTCTCTGCATCTATTTTGAAGTTTTTTTCTAATTTTAACTATCCAATGTAAAAAAGCAGAGTGGCGCAGTGGAAGCGTGCTGGGCCCATAACCCAGAGGTCCGAGGATCGAAACCTTGCTCTGCTAGAGGGATAAGAATTAGTTTTTTATTATTAATTTTTTTCATATTTATTTACTCTTTATATGTTTCGCAAACTTTGCTTTTAAAATATTTTCAATTTGAATAATTCTATTTAAGTTCGAAAGGATATTGTACGTGAAATATCTTAATGAAAATAATACTCTTCATAACTATATCTGATGGTGAGCTATATATTTATTACTCGCGGTCATCCCCTTACTCTACTTGGGATTCATAATTACTTTTTATCTCTGTACACAAGGTACGGTCACATTGGGAAAACATTTGGTTGCAAATAACGTATGAAGTTCATACTATGAACCAACATCTTCCTTAACAAACATTTAGTTCGTAATGGGATAATGTTTGTATTTTATAATGATTTTCAGCTTTATAGCAACCAACATATAATTTCGCTTTTTTCGCAAAGGATGCAATTTTGCTAAACTCGAATTTGGTGCATTTTTTAAAGCAATTTCTTGTTAGGGGCTGTGCACATATTACGTAACGCTGTTTTCAGAGATTTTATACCCCCCCTTGTAACGCCTTTTACTAATTTTTCAGTGCAAAATTTCTAATCCGTAACAAATCTTAAACCCCCCCACCCTCCACCCTGGTGCGTTACGTAATATGTGCACAGCCCCATAAAGTTGGGGCATCTTTTTTGCTTGCGAAGCAAATCAGCCGATTGCAGCCGTAATCTGTTCTTGAAACATTTCACCTGAAGATTAGATATTTTTATTTGACTCTGTTCTTACAAACATTTTGTATTGATCTAATAATTATGTTCCCATAATAAATCAAACTATTTACCTTTGATTGGTCACACACCTTTGATTGGTTCACATTGCCCACATTTGTGTTTGTTAGCAAATAATGGGGTTTGCTCAAAATCAGCTGGTTTGCTGTTTACTAGAGATGTGCGCGTGAGTAAAATTACGTTCACGATCACGCACGATCACGAAACATGAATATTTTTCACGCACGCTCACGCACGGCATGATTTAAAACTTTCACGATCACGCTCGCTCACGAACGCAATATGTTTAATCACGTACTTTCACGCACGACGGGAATAATTTTACATGCTCGCTCACGGTGAAATACAAATTTTGCAATAAAAGATTTAGCATATGCTAAAAAATTTTATTTTGTAATTAATTTCTTTATTTACTTCAAGATCATCAATTAAAAAAAAAATTGAGGAAAAGGTCGAAAAGTTACAATACAAAGGATAAAGATAATATAAAAAATCACGCATGCACGCGTGATTTTTTTAATTTGTTATCACGAATTACGTGATTCACGCGTAAGTCACGCATGACACGAAAATTTCACGACATTTTCACATCTATACTGTTTACCATTCAAAAATAATTCATGGCCACACTTCCGCAAACACATCTTTAATATTTTTCGAAAAAATGTTTCCCCAACGTGAGCGTACCTTCATGCACATGACCTAAAAAAAAAGTCTTGCATAAAGCTACGTTCACATTTATCAAATATTTGCCCAAAAAAACGTAACCAATAGTTTTGCTTACGGATAGTGTCATTTAAGACGATTTTTATATTACAAAATAAAATTAATTCTTCTCCAGAAGAGTATTGTTATACAGTTTTTAAAAAATTCGAACCCAAAATTAAAAAAATATTGGAATTAAAGGAAATAAATTATTAGTTTTTTTCTTGGTTACGTTTTTTTCGACAAATATTTGATAAATGTGAACGTAGCTTAAGGAACATTTTCTGTCGTTAGTAGAAACCCACGATCCCATCTCCAATAATTAAAAATAAGTCTTATGGTAAAACGGTCATTGCTTTAATTAATTGATTGTAAATTTTCTTTCAGTGATTGAATTTAAATATATGTATGTATGTGCGTTAAAGTTTCCAAATTGGTTTGGAAACATATTTAGAAGATCAAAAGAAAAATGTTCAAATTCAAATTTTCTACAATATCTTAATTTTCTTCTACAGCTTCACAAATTGATTTGAAAATACAATCTAAATTGTTAAACAAACAACCATTTCAAACAATTTGTAATTAAGAAGTTAAAACAAAAACATTCATTAAGAAATGAACAGTATTTGAAATAAAATCAAAACAAAATATTTATCATTGCCATTTTAAATTGATTACATACCAAAACTAAACGCAAACTGTAACAAACAAATTGAAAAAAAAATAAAATTTAGGAATCTTGTTCGAATGAACCAATGATTGAATGCACAAATAAGTTGTTGTGGGTAGAAGATGGCTGTTTAGCCCAAGTCTATAGAAATGCACAAGAATGTGTAACAGAAAAGGTCTCCAAATGCAGACGGACATATAGAAATACATATATGTATGTACATACATATGTATGTCTGTATGAATATAATAATAATGAATGAATAGCAACCGCAACAAATCTACTAAAAGATTTACAAATCAATTTTAAAAGATTTAATGGTGTATCTTGAAAATATATTTATTATCTGTTTGGACAACCATAAATTAAGAGGCAGACGGGGAGGCATACAGAAACAAATCAAATACATATTTTGACATTAAAATTAGATATCTGTAAGAAAATTTCCGAGTGCTTAAATTTTCCCAGGAAAAGAAGCAAAAACTAAATTAAAGATTGTAAATATGCACAAACTCAAGAAAACATATGCAACTGCAAATATGCTCAAATTAATCACTTTTATTGTAATAAAACTGTGTATAATTATACATATACACATATTTATACATAAATACATACATACATATGTACTTATTAAAAAATGGAACGATTTTCAAGCGTCCAATACAACCGACCCGATTTTATGTGGTATTTATTAGATGTGACGAATTTTTCGCAATTTTGACGGTTTTTGTGGGAATATTTTGTAGAATGACAATTGACGAATGCAGGCATCACTTACATATGTACTCGTATGTATGTAAGTATGGTTTTATGACAATGTCTAGAAAATAGTTTAATTTTTTTTCAATATACTGTTTAGTCAGAAAAAAATTCAAATTTCAATTAATATTTCAATCGAATTAACCATTGTTTTATTTATCATTATTTTCATTTACAACAATGTTGTCAATAGAACTAAAATTTAGACACCATAAATTGTAAAAAATTTCCATATGGGAATTGGGATGGGAATATATTTGTTAATATTTACAGGCAAAAGGGATGTATGTATAAATATTAAATTTTTCCTTTGTTGCTCGAAATATTTTAACAATGTCTACCTAATATTTCTCTGATTATAAACATTTACGAACTTTAGCCTGTATAAATATTAACAAATATTAATAATAACACTGTGAAAGCTTTGATCACAGTGTAAACAGATCGTAGTAATTTAAAAAAATTACAATTAATATACATATGTGCATATAAAATTTATTTAGCACTCAGGGGATGACCCCTACGTATGTAGTGCATTATGCCGGAACTCAGGGAGAGGGATAGGGTAGAGAAGATAGATGTTGAAAATTTAGAAGGCTTAACTCTTTTAAAATTCTGCTTTGCGCGTTATATTAATTTTTATAGCAGTGTTGAGGCGCCTCCGGTGTTAAGTAGACGCATTAACTTTGTTGTTAAGCTGTATTAGCAGGCATTTTATTAATTGTTTTACTTCGCCGATGTTTCTGCTAAACAACGAAGGAAGGCGATGTTGTGTACATTAGCTTGGAACAGCATCTTTTAAACTATTTCATTTAATATACGATTTCTTAATTGCAAAAGTTCAAAATATTTCCAATCAATTCTGGTAAGTTAAACATACTACGATTTTCGTGATTGATTGAGGGCTAATTCATTTTTTAATTGAATCTTCGTCTTTACTTCTTTGTGTAAAGAAAGATACCTGACATTAGTAAATATAATAGGAGAACTAAAATTTATAAATTTTGACGAAATAATTTTTAGATTTCAATATCTTTTGGAAAGAAATCAAATCAATGAAATGAAATTTTATCAATGACTTAATGGTTTTACAAACTTCGTCAGCTAATGTTGAGCGAATTTTTAGTCAAATAAATTGAAATCTTTTGTAAAAGGTCTTGCATGAGATCATTTTGAGAATGCCATAATAAATTAACGTAAATTTTCCTTTAATATTTCCAAAATTGTTAATAATTATTATTTATTTCCAAAGTTAATAATGTTGAATTTCTTATGACGATTGGAACAACGGCACTCAGAATCCTTCTTGCACCTATAAGTTCTTCAAGTCAAGTTTTGTCCACAAGGCCCTCGTAACTTTATAACCCTCACAAACCTCCAAGGAAGGATTATTTTTATCCAACTACGAATCTGCTGAGATGGGCCCGATCATTATTTTGCCAATAAATGACAGACTATTTAATCAAACATCGAACCTAATTTTGCGAACTTGCCATTTAACTTCTATCAATATTATACTGATCTGGAATCTAGCAAAATTTTATGATATATTTTTTGATTAGCAAGTTGAGAGCTCTACTAAGGTTGAAAGCTATTGTGGATTTGACACTGTGTTCTTCCAAAGTCTCATGGTCAATATATAAAACGGAAACTACATACATATTTGAAATCCTTTTTATATTTAAATTAGAGAATAATACAAATAAAATTTACAAAATGTCTTCTGCTGAATCCTAATCATCAGAAACCAAATGAAAACTAAATGGGCGTGTTTTCAATTACGAAATACTCAAAATTATTTAATTTCAACTCAAAGAATTAGAAAATCAACGAATTAGCAAACGATTTATAAATAGTACATCTTAAGGCAGACACAACAACATCATGAGTATTTTAACATCTTGAAAATATTATTTTCGAAAAGAACTAAAACACATAAAATTGTGATGTGAGAATATATTGAAAATAAAACAAAAAAAATATTTTGTCACCAAATGTATTATGAGCGTCGCAAATGACACGACATAAAAGTGAAACGCGGCAAAACGGAAAATAATCGGATAAATGTCTAATAAATGAGATCAAAAGATAATAACAGTTTTTAATAAAGATATTGTTTTAATAAAATGTTACAATAAAAATATTTGTGCAACAAATGCACAAAAAATGAGAAGATTTCAAGAAAAATTAATATTTAATAAAACAGAGAAATATACATATTTATAAAATTTTATTACATTAATTAAATTACATTAATTAAAACAAAAGCTAATTAGCCATGACAAAATATCAAAGAAATCTGCAATATTTAAATATTTCTAATGTTCCTAACAACATCAACAATACTGCCAGTGATAATTGCAGTGACAACGATGCAACAACATTAATCTCACAAACGGCAATCAAAAAAGAGTTTAATAGTGTATTTGAATATCCTACAAAATCAATGAGAAGTCGTCATTTAAATATGCAACAACATAGTAATGTTGCTAGTCAACACCATGAACAGCAGCAGCATCAGCAACAACATCATTACCACACACTTCATTACCAACAGCAGCAGCAGCACCAACAAACACAACAACAACAGTTACAAACATTTTTAAATCGTTTTAATAGCGCCGCAGCAGCCAACGAATCCTTAAGTTTGTCCGGTGCAACGAATTCTTGTAATTTTCGTAATTTAAGTGATTCAAACGAATCGCACAATTTAACACCTTCACCCATATTTACGGATTACGACGATAATAGCTTAAGTTCGGAAGAACATGTTTTAGCTCCGCTAGTCTGTTCAAATGTACAGTCGTCAAGGCCCTGCCTTACATGGGCCTGTAAGGCTTGTAAAAAGAAAAGCGTTGCCGTTGATCGGCGAAAAGCGGCCACAATGCGCGAGCGCAGACGTTTAAGAAAGGTGAAAGAAAATTGTAAATGTAATGAAACCTTGTTTCTTATCTCTGTTTAAATCCATTCCACTATTAAAAAAAAAACTGGTGCAATTTTTAATATGTTGGCCCTAGTTTTTTTACTCCAGGTTTGGGCCATTTTTCAATTTGATGTAATTTTTCCTACTATTAAATTTTTTCAATCAGAACGGCACAGAACAGAACAGCACCAGAAAGTAAAGACTATACAGCACTTTTGCTTAAATAAATTTAATTTCTTTGGATTAAACACCATACAGTTCGACTAAAAATTTATCACTTAATTAATTTATCACTTATAATTAACTTTGAATAATTCTGCCAGCTACATAGTTATTTGTCAACTATTCGATATTTTCAAAAATCCTGATTTCGAATAATTAAAAAATCCGCAAACTCTGATATCACGTAAATATAAACCTATTCGAGAATTTTACAAAATAAAATTTTGAAAACGTATTTTTTATGAAATAAATTTATTTAAAAAAATTTCCTTGATGAATATTTTGAAAAATTTTATTTTTACTGCTGCAAAAGTTTATCGATTTTTTACTGATTTTTGCTTAAAATTAGGGGAAAGTTGCAGGAATATCCTGGAAGGTCAACCACATCTCACTTTTTTCATTGCGAAAAAATGCCCAGAATATGTATAAAAACTTGATAAGCCATAACAATTAAAGATGATTTTTAATTGAATATATTTATTTAAAATTTTACTGATAAGAATTTTCGGTGAGGTGAAATAATTTCCATGGACATTTTAATGGAATGTTACAGTTGCTCCGTCTACATGTGTGACTTGTCCGCATCTCATTATTAGCGAATTGGAAAAATATATTATTTTTTTTATACATTATGATTAGTGGCTATTCACATACGACGCAACGATCCATGAAAAGGGGGTGGCAATTTAAAATTTCATACAGATTGGAAATTTTTATCGGAATATTTTTTAAAAACTGTTACATTGGGAAGGGGGTGTAAAATCTCGGAACAGCGTTATGTTATATGTGAGTTGCCACTTAAAGAATCACTATCACTTTCCAAATAACTTTTATTTAGCCTCATATTATTAAAGTTTATGCATAAATTCTCTTTTGGAAAGAATGAAGTTCTTTAAATGGATTGCTTGTGTAATTTTCCATTGCAATATATACATACATACATACTTGCCTTAAGTTTCCTGTCTCGTTAATTAGTATGTAAATGCTGTAAAACCAACATTTTATAGCAAAACGATCTCATAAAAGTCAAAAATAATTATATTGTCAACAAACTTGGATGCGAAAAACAATTTTCAAAACTATGAACAAATTAATGACGCGAAACCACAATAAAATTGTTTACTATCGCCAGAAGTTTTTAAACAAAATGTTTCTACAAATTATTGTAAATTAACGAAAAGAAATCTCCGGTTTTACGATCATAATAATTACAATAACAAAGAAATAGAAAGGCGCACACTGGTTTAGGAATCTTTTCATTCGAAAGTAATTCGTTAGCCTGTGAAGCATTAAAGAATAGAATTTCACAGAGTTAAAGTATTTTTTATTTCATTTACAAGGCCAAGGACATTTTTAGCAATAAAGGGGATGGATCTGAAAAGAAAACCAGCAAAACTTTAATTGCAGTTCCATAACTCAAATCGAATATATTTTGACACAAAATTTAATTTTATTTAGCTTTTATACAATTTGTACAAGTGTCTGCAAGAATTTGCTAACAGATTCGGCAGACTTCCTAAACGCATGTTGCATAGCTAATTTGCTATGCGTATGCAATGCAAAGCATGTTGTAGCAGCAACCTTGCATTGCAGAGAAATGCTTAAGGCGTTAAGGAACGCTACTATGTATGCAACTCAGACATTAAAGATATGTTATATACATATGTTATTAAATCGAATAAAATCTTGAGCCAAATTGAAATATAAAATAAAAAATTAAAACGCAATATAATTATAATAAAAAAAATACTTACTCCGCCATTGTCTAACCTGGCGTTTACACATGCAAGTGCAAGTGCGAAAAACTCAATACACTCACACTTTTTCACTAACACAAGCATAATTTTCGGACTTGCGGGTCTACTTACAAGAGAATTTGCTTGTAAGTAAATTTTTGACACTTACGGCAAGTAAAATGACAAGTAAAGAAACAGTGCTACCGAGGATAATTTTAAATCAATTACCAGTATTTAGTAAAATAAAAGTAATGTTTATAGCTGATTTTCTGTGTATTTATAAAAAATAAAAAACAAAAAAGAACACATCTTAATAGTATTTTCAAGCATTAATTTCATGCATTTTGAAAAAAAATTTGTTAAACCAAATATTCTTTTCAGTAATTTTATGATATCGACAACACGG
Source organism: Lypha dubia (assembly GCA_947311025.1). Taxonomy (NCBI): domain Eukaryota; kingdom Metazoa; phylum Arthropoda; class Insecta; order Diptera; family Tachinidae; genus Lypha; species Lypha dubia. The sequence continues at coordinate 31,162,829 of OX371260.1, read as the reverse complement.
CAATACTGGATTCACATATTTTTCATAGCATGCTTACGCCTCGAGAACATTTTGAAAATGAACTTACAACTGACTGTGTAAACGCTCGATCAACTTGCAAGACTTTTGGCTATAATTTCGACATTTTCGTTGATAATACGTATACACTACTTGCAAGTAATTACTTACATGTGTAAATGCAGGGTAAGTACCAAACGCTTTTGCATACCAAATAAATAGATGCAAGAATTTGACAGCTGATACTCATCAAACTGAGTTGCCAACATATTAGGAACATTCGGCATTGCCAATAATTTTAGTTATGCGTTAAGGAAGTGTTTGCATTGTAAATATGCATTGCAACTTGCGTTTAGGAAGTCGGCCTTAGTTGTGTACACGATCGAAGTTATTTAGTAGAATACATGTTGTGTTTGTTTACAGATATGTGTTAAAATATCTGTAAAAAAGTACAAGAAATTGAAATTTATATAAAAGTGTTTATCAAGTTATTCGATTAATCGACGTAAGCTAGTAACATAAATCTTTACTTTGTAAACAAGCACTAATTTTTTTTCTATTTTGGGTCGATTATGGATGGCAACAGAACCTCAGGTGCGTTGCCCGCCGGCAAGTGATAATTAGTGGTTGCCAGAAAAACACTACAACTGAAACTGGCAGATCTCAGCTGCCAGTTGCCATCCGTACTACAATTCTCTGCAACTGGCAAAGCAACTGTGGTTCGGTTGCCATCCATAATCGACCCATTTATTTTCTATTAGAATATCTTTGGAATATAATGACCATATAATATTTATGTGTTATCCGATAAATCGGTATAAATTATTTGAAAAAGTCTAATCCCAACGATATTAACTTGTTTTAGTTTTTATCAGAATACAAGTGAAAATGTATTAAAACAAATTTATTAACATATAATAATAATTAACCTAGTTATACTCAAGTTTGTCGAAGATATCTGTATTTATTAGGATATCTGCAAAAATGCCTAACAAATAATCAAATTTCGAAAAATAGTCGATGAAATTTTTAATCAAAATTAAATTTTTCAGTATTTCGTCTAAAATATCGAAAAATTCCGCCGATACCGCAAAAATTATATAATATTTTGTACTGGGGTAATTTGGTTAATGAACGTAAATTAGTCGTGAAATTTTTTTCCTGACGTTTTTAGTCCAATATATGCGATTAGTCATTTATGTCGACTTCAATATTCCGTTTTTAAGATTTTATCTGAAGAGCCTGCGAAAATACCTTCAAGAAATAGGTTTACATACAATTTATTAATCGAGTTGTTCGAATAATCGACACAGGCTCGACGATTAAGTTTAACATGGAAATTTGTTTGTCTTTAATCAGCCTTCTTCAAGAGAATGCTTTCGAAGCCTGGGAAAATTATTTACCCGCTCATATTCATAAGCGAATAATGCATTTAATGCACACAATAAAATCGGTTATCCCACAAAAAGTTCGTACATTAAACAAACATTAACTTTAATAACAGTTAAATAATAATAGTTAAATAAATCTTCACTTGAAATAATTTTTTTTTAGATTTTATCATACTCGTATATATGCGAATTTAAAGGAAATACACGTTAACTGTAGATATGATTCGTACAGAAGTCGAATAAATTTTATTTTCGCTTTTTATTCAAATATTTTCAGAAATGCCTTGAAAAAATGGAATATTAAAAAGTACATATTATCAGGCTCAAGATCAGTTTTATTGAATTAATGAAAATTCAAAATTACTAAGAGTTTTTTTGTGTTGGAATATATTATTATTTATATCCAATCAGTTTTTAGCAGAACGTATCAGTACTGATTTCAAGGCCGCTAAACCTCTCATCAGCGTTCAATTGTCCATCTTTACAATTTTCGTAAAGTGGATACTAATTGAGAAGAATATCAACTATCTTACCAGTTTTCAACAGAAATAGAATACGAGAATTAATTTTTAATTAATTTTTTATTCTACATTTTATTATAATCAATATAAGTTCGAATAATAATTACGTTTATTCGTAATACTAGTAATATAAGAATATTAAAAAGTTTTACTCAAGTTGTGCGATTAATCGATAAAAATTATTTACATACGATATTGTAACCGAGTTATTCGATTCATCGAAAAAAATTTAATTTTCGTGAAACCTATTCGATTAGTCGTCATTAATTCATCGACTAATACTTTTTTTAAGTTTTTAATTAAAATTTGCAACACGCATTCGCGAATGGGATATTTACAAACATGACACCATCAAAAAGCGTAAGCCCTCTTTCTTGGAAGTCAGTATAAAAAATATCATCATATCATTTATAGGTATGTGTATACTTGTATTTCAATTCACCAAGACCCAATAAAAACGTGCTTCGAAGCACTGTACAAAAATTCAAAAAACAAATTGTCCAGAGAAAAATAAATAGTCGTAAAACTTTTAAAATTTATGTTCTGATTGAAAAAAAGTTGACTTTAAAATAGTAAATTTGAAAAGAAGGGGGAGAAAAATTAAATTTCATTTTCATTTCCTAAGCTATTCATAATTTTATGATTTTAAAACACGACGAAGAAAATACAAAACTAAAATAATTTAAAATAAAAAAAAACTGCATTTAGAAATTATTACACGGCTGTAAAGGGGTGGGTGCAATGTGAAGAAATGAAACGAAGAAGAGGAAGCAGAAGTCAAATGGGCTACAACATGACAGAGAAACAAATTTTATTGTTTTCAATTTAACGCATATTTTAATTTGAATTATGATCTTGTGTTGAAGAAAAAAATTTAATCATATAAAAAAAAAAAAAAAACGTTTGCAACAATTTCTTTAATTTTATCTTTAAGAATTGTTTTATATGAAATTTTTAACAAAATTAATTGTATGTGATTTGATTTTTGAAATTTCTACCAGAGTATTTAAATTAATTTATTTTATTTTATTTTATTTTATTTTATTTTATTTTATTTGTATTATCGTGTTATAATTTAGATGAGTATTTATTACATATATTTTATCTTTTTAATTTATTTCAGGTAAACGAGGCATTTGAAGTATTGAAACGACGAACTTCTTCGAATCCAAATCAACGTTTACCAAAAGTTGAAATACTTCGTAATGCAATTGAATATATTGAAAGTCTGGAGGATTTATTGCAGGTAAATTTTTATTAAATTCAACATTCACTAGGGCGAAAAAAAAAAATTAAAATCGCTGTAACTGCATCCTAGATAGAACAGTCTGATATGGCACTAGTTAAGAAACTAAATGGAGATCTGCGCGATCACCAAAAAAAAGAGAAGAATAACCGTAATAGTACACTTTGAAAACACAACAAAACCAATTTCACTTGATATGAATCAATTTTATTTTTTTATTTCACAACAGACATTTAAAGTTAATTTAATTGAAAATTAATAAAGTATGTGATCATTCATTATATATTAATCATAAAAATATTAAAATTCTTTGCAGGAGTCATCACCAATACGAAATTTGGATAATTTAACAGACACAATAAGTGGAAAGTCTTGTCAGCAGGACTATTTGGTAAGTTCATAATAATATTAAGTATATTCTAAAGAAGAAAATATAAAGCTTAAGAAACAAAAAGCTGACGATTGAACTGTATATTGGATACAGCATTATCACTTAAATGAATAACGCTTAAAAGTCTTGCACATTCAGTCATTACATGGATACATCGTTTTGTATACATTTTGCTTAAGTCATTGCCGACCACCGCACTGTGGCCACGTTTCCCAAATAAACTGTAATAAATCTAAACTTCTAAACTGCTAATTGAATCGTGATAATCATAAACTTTAAGCCAGAAATCTTAAGAGATTTCTGTTATTTTATAAAAGTATTTGTTTTAATATTAATAAGACTTTAAGATAAGAGCGCCCAAATCGTTTAATAACTTCTTGAACTGCAGATAATTTAATTTGATTCACGACAGTACAGCATTTTTAAATTGACAACAAATTTTAAAAATGCACATTTTATCTTGAACCCAAAAAAAAAAAAATATAATCGAGGTGAGTTGCCTTCCTTCAAAAAAAAAAAAAAATATTGTATAATGTCTCCATCGGATATCCTTTCGTTGTCGCATAAATTATCCATTTATAGACGGATTTTCAATTTGGCTTTTATCATTTGGCTATCATATTTTTTTTTTTTGGTAAATCTGAGGGGCAGGTTGATTCTGCGATATATTAATTTTCACGTAAGGGGCTGTGCAAATATTACGTAACGCTGTTTTCAGAGATTTTATACCCCCCTCCCATAATAATTTTTCAGAGCAAAATTTCCAATCCGTAACAAATCTTTAACCCCCTCGCCCCCTTGGAGCGTGACGTAATATGTGCACAGCCCCTAACTTGTACATTAACGGAAGAATTTTAAAAATATTTTTTTTTGTTTTTTAAGGGTTTTTTGAATGTTTTTAATTCGAAGGGACAAGTTGCTAGCTCGAAAAATTGATAATCGCTTTACTCCGCCATTTACGGACTGATTTAGAAAGTTTACGCTTGCAATTTGGTCTCATAGAAATGTAAGTGGCCGCCTGAAATATTTATGGCCTGAGAGTAAAATATAAACAAGAAACTAATTATAATGGGGTTTATGCTTTTGCATAGTTGCGACTGTAGTTATAGTCTGTTCAATTGGTTTTTTGTATTGAAAAGTCTGTTTTATTGCACAACTGAAAAATAAAAAAAATTATTTGGAAATGTGACGAGCTCATTGATGAAATTTTGAATTTTTAATTTCTAGACCTCAACCATTCCAACGCAACCCCTTTGAACACGGCAACAACAACAGTTTGTAGGTTTTTGTGTAGACCGCTATGCTGCACAAAGTACAGTGTGCTCAAACTGAAACTGAATAATTTGTTTGTCTTTTAACAATTAGTTATTGTTACAACGAATTCACAATATCGTTTTATTTTCATTCTTATCCATTTTTAATATCTCTTTAAATGTGTATATCTTTTTGTAAATAAGTATCTTTAAGAAAGGAAAAACCACAAACTTTTACGATGATTTATAGCATTGACTTTACAACACATTTTTCACCAAAGAAATGAAAAGTTTTTAGTAGTCGTTTTCCGTGGTTGGTTGGCACTTTTTCTTCGCCGCCTAAATTTAGAATTTTAACAAATAAATGATTTTTTTCTTGGAGAAAAAAAACGCAAGAACAAAACAAAAATAAAGAAAAAAAAACTAGAATCTGAGACAATTATCAATATAAATTATTCAAAATTGTATGCAAACGTGCTTAAACACCTGTAAAGAAAGAATTTATAAATGTTTTTTGTTGATTTAAAAAAACATCTTAATACTCGTACATATTTCTTGTTGTCGCTTTTAGTTTTAGGCAGCAATTAATAACTTTTATTTGTTGCCACTTTCACGTGCTGTAATTATTTTCTGTCCATTAAAAATTTTGATATCTTTTTATTTTTGTAAATTTGTTTAGAGCTTTTTATAAAAAAAAAAAAAAAAAAAAAAAAAACAGTTTTTCATGGTTGAAATGTGTTGTGGGGATATTTTATACAAATTTATTTTCAGAATTTTTTTATATTTTTCATACCCAAAAACACATTCATCAAATTGTGGTTCTTAAAGAATAAGAGGAAAATTCTGTTTTTCCCATTTTATTAAAAATGTAAGAAAAAAAAAAATAAATGTAAAGGGTCTTTCATTAAGCGCTTCCTATCTTTAAATTTAAATAAAAGTGTGTGTGAGATATCCACTGAATTTTTTACTCGTTTGCTAGACCTATTGATGGCCATATGTGTGGAATATCACGGCTTTTCTGGGTAGAGCACATCCGAAATGTCCAATTTTCTATGACTCTGGCGAATAAATCAGGCTGAATTTGACCGATTCCATGTATATTGTTGGCTTTGAGGACCGGTGTGGTTAGTGGGTTTTTCGCATAGACCTGCATAGAAAACCCCAAAAGAAAAATTTTAACCGGGCTTAATCGCACGATCTCGGCGGCCTGTTCACATTACCTCCACGTGAGATGACCATGACCGGTCGTGTAGAATATCCGTCAAAAGTGATTTGGCAAACCAGACTGAATAAATGACAATTAATTTGACAGATGTAGCTTCAACAAGACGGCCCTTAACAACTGTCAAAGTTCGGAAGTGCCTGTTGGAAGACCCTTTACATCGAGGTTGCTTTTTTATGTGTTTAATAAAATGAATAGTATTCGAATTTTTAAATCCATGGCGTCATTAATATGCGAATTTTTTATATATAAAAATTTATATGCGTATGTAGAAATTTTTAAATTTAATAAATTACGACGTTGGCACGATCCATACCAACATAATTCGACATTAATCCCTCAATTTACGTTGTTTCAGTTTGCGTTATCATATTTTTTGTATCTTCTAAATTTGATTTACGTGTCCATTCCATTTACGTTGCCTCAAATTCTTTGAAATTATTAGTAAAATTCTTGATTTTAATACAAATTTTTATTTGAAACACTATGAAATAAACATTTAGCATATTGAAACTTATTTTTTAATTTACGTTTTTTTAGCAGACAGAAATTTCGAAATATTTAAGAAACTAAATCTTTTAAAGCCATATAAAATCTTTTAAATTCTATTGATAAAAACGACGTAAGCCGAGGAATTCATGTATTTGGCCAATCATAAAATACCAAAAATTGTATTCGAATTTCTCATTCACACTAATACCATATTTTACACTGATTAATACTTTCGAAGATATTGTAAAAAATTTAGGAAAAAATGGAGCTTCCAACGTTAGGGTGTTACTCTCGTAATCACAAATGATTGGTAAAGTTAAAATACACCGTAAAAACGGTTTTCCTATACGAAATTTATGTAAATATTAAAATTACAGAAACTTTAATAATAACTGTTTATTAATAGTCTACAAAATCAACCTGAAGGCCATCATTATCAAAGAAATGGTAAGAATATTTTTCTAGGACCCCAAATATCGAAAACAGATCGAAAAACTCCTTAAATTTATATATTTTTTACGGAAATTTAAAAAACATGTAAAAAAGTAAGAAGCACGGAAGCACCTTGTCCATTATTTTCAAGGCCCACCCTAATGTGCAAAGGTAAAAATATTTTTATTCCAAGAAAAATATTTCAAAATAATTTTACTTCTACGCATCGCAATAAAAAATATAATAAATTTATTTGTATAGATATTTAAGAGAATAAAACATGATTTCAACGACATCGTACCGTATAAAGAAAGATTTATAAAAATTGATTTTATTGATCAACACTAGCCGACAAATTTAAGCTTTTTGTAGTAAACCATACCAGAAACGCAATAACTAAAAAAGCAATTAATATGTTAAAACCTAAATCAAGAAGAACATTATTATTGCCATTCATTTATGTCAAGATATAAAATTTAAAATGTAAAAAATTCAGATCCTGGAAAATGCCAAAACTTACTGTAATGTTTTTATGTGCAATTTGTCAACTAGACACTAAACAAGATGATTATGTTCCATTTCTCGATTTTTCCCTTCCACCCTTCTCATTGAGAGAATTGTAACAAAATGATATTTCAGTGTCAATGGCAACTGCAAAAAAATAAACAACAAAACAAAAACAGGAATAAAATAAAACCTAAAATAAATTTCGTGTTTGTAACGTTTTCCAATGCCAGTGAGTGCTAAAAGTACATCAACCATTTCAAGTCATTCCAAAACTTAAAAATTTCTTTAAAATTAATTTAAATTTATTTTAAATAATTTCCGTCGTATAAGCAAACAGATCGTACATATTTTACGATGAAAGAAAAGGAATATAAAAGCTAAACTGTTAAATTTATGGCATTTTATTCATATAACCATGGATGGATGATGGGTCTCCCCCAATTATAAAAAAAAACTTAACAAAAGATTGTTGTCTGCAAAATGATAATAAAAATATATCATCAACAAAAATACTAACGGCTAATGTAATAAAAAAAAGCGATCCGATCTCTTTTTTTTTCATAAAAATAGAAAACATTGGGGGAAACTGGCATAACCAGATAAATATTAAAAATTCGTACATCTACTGTGATTTCAACTTGATTAGAAAATCTATATGAGAAGCACACAGCACTGGGATGCTGGAAGGCATTTCAAAAACTTAATTTGATTGTATACAAAATCATTCTAGCATTATACTAAAACCTAAAACTAACAAGTTGAATATTTAAAAATATTTAGTAATACAAAAAGGTAACGATAAATAATAATTAAAAAAGCTACTTTCCATATTTGCTTTAAGATGGTTATAAGTTACAAAATTCTAAACCTATTTTGAGTACAATGTGATTGTGCATACCTGTAAATAAATATTTTTATAAACAAACTGTTTTTATCAAAATCAGTTTTAGAGTCTAAGCGAAAAAGGGTTCACAAGAAACCATCCTTGCAAAGAATGGTTTAAACTCCTTTAAAATCTGGCACAAAATTACTGCATTCGATATCGATCGAAATTCCAATACAATTTACGTGGAAATTTCTATCGATATCGATGCAACAATCCGAAATATGAACCATAACAGGTTCGTTCTTTACGTCATGTGATGCACACAAGTCATGTTGTTCGTTTGCATTAAGGAAACCAAAATTTAAACAGTTTCTTAATTTTCCAGCAAAATTAGATTTATATTTAGGGTGACTTACATTTTGAGGACGATATTTATTTTTATACATATAGACGAGTATTTTGCTAATAGATGAAAAGCGATGTCAAGCATTGATAAAGACCACACACAAAATAACAACAAAACAAATTTTCTTGAAAATATATTAACGTATTAATATCTTAATATTTATGTATTGGTTTTTTTTTTCTTTTTGTTTATTTTTTTTTTAATACATCTTTTGAATATTTTAAAAATTACATAATCTTAAACATGTCATATCCATATGATGCTGTATTTTAAATAAGATGCTTTTGGAGGACAAAGTTTGACAAGGTGGATATTTATTGAGACCCAATAAGATTTCTGAGGACCACTTAGTGACAAGTGTAAATAGAAAATTGATCCACGTGCACTGAATGCAATTAATTGGAGTGTAAATTACTAGCAATATAGCAGATGGAGTTAAAAGTGGGGTCTTTCGCCTATCGTTATACATTGGACCTACACAGCGGTATCTAGACGAATTTCACTTTACGGAAGATCAGCTCATTTTAGTTTTTCTTGACTAGATGCGAATTTAAAATCTAGAATACCAATTTTCCAAAATTGATGAGCCATCTAGTGGCTGTTAATTTTAATTAATATCTTCCTTTTTTCTACATTTAGAATTTTCTGAATGTCTCCCAACTGCGTTCGTTTTTCTAAGCACAAATTTTTTTCACGAATTAAAACATGAATGAGAAGATAAAAAACAGAGCGAACTGTTCGCAAATGCGAGTGCGAACATTAAAGCTATCCATACGATTATGATTCACTATGGTTTTCCTCATTTTAATTTGTATACAAATTACATATGAGTGATAATTTTTCCGTACTGCCAGAATACATTAAAAAGTTTGTAACAAAAATATTATTCGCAATCATTTATAGAAATGCTACTTGCAATTTAGCGAATATTATTTTCTTAAAAGTATGAATAAAAAATTATGTAGAATTCAATTCTTTCCTCAACACTTTTTTCTTAAACGCTCCACTGATTATTTCAGTACGTAAAAGTAAGAAAGTTTTATTTTAATAAATACAGTGGCGGTCAAATTGTTACGAACTATGATTATGTATGTGAATGGGTGTTATTGATTTATTTGACAAAATTATAATATAATCGAAATTCATTTAGATATATTTTCTAATTTAATTTATTGTAAAATAAAATCATTACCATTCTAATTAAAATTATAGCGTGCGTTCTATTTAAAGTATGAAAGACTTAAAAAAAAACTGATTTCTGGTAGCTTAAGCATAGTTTACTTAACAACTTGTCCAGCACTGTATAGAGGGAAAATGAAAACTAAACACGAAGAATCATCATTTTTTTCTGAATGAAATTCATAACGAAGAAATATAATTTTTGTTGTTCTCGCTGTTGTTTTTATTAAAACTTCTTATTTTTTAAGAGCCGTTTTTTTTTGATTTTTATGAAATGTACAAATTCGCTAATTTACCATAAAACTTGGAATATTTATTAAAATCTTAAATGTTTTGCTGATGATCCTCAAATCATAAATGAGCATAATGTTGTATTTCGAAATGCGAGTGCGTGTGTATGTCTATTTATTCATATTGAAATTTTCAAAATATTTTCATGTTGTTTATTAGAGATTTTAGCATAGAGTTTGTTATTAAAATTTTAAAAAAATTTTGATTAAAATTTGGCATAGTTCCAATAAAAATAAAGGGCACAGAATCATCAACTGAAAACTTATAAAAATAAAAAAATAATAAAAATTAAACAAATGATACCAACCAACATAGGAAAGCAAGTGATCTGTAAAGATTTTTTTTGGGTAGAAAGCGGAGGGGAAAGGTCGACAGAATTTTTTCTTCTTCAAGTTTTAGTTTAAATTTCAAATTTATCCAAGATAATGCAAAAATAACGCCTGAAAATTCTATAATTATTTTATAAAGTATTTTTCAAAAAAGTATTTTGCAATTAAAAATTATATCACTCTTAAAAACTAGTGTAACTAATGGCCGACACAATTGACCGTATTCTAGATCTAAATAGTTAAATGTTATTAAAGAAATTATTATAAAAAAACCTCTTCTTATATTTTACGTGACGCAGGCATTATCTATCAATGTTCGCGTAATAGTACCCTCTTTGTCGGTATTGTAATAGATTCGTAGCAGTTTTCGTCTTTCACACCTCGTCATCTGTGCGCCCTACACTATCCTTTTCCGAAACCAAACACCACGGTATTAGTTGACTTGATTATTGCTTCAGTGCAATGTCTCCTACGAAAAAATTCAAACTCTTTTCCCTGACCGCGACCAATCTGTGGTGCTATGTGAAATTCGTAGTTTTGAAATTCGTAATTTGGAGTTTGCACTAGAATTCTTAGTAGGTTCATTTACCCCCATCCTTGTTAATTTTTTGTTAGTTTTATTTTCGTAAATGCAAGTCGATTCACCCTAATGTTAATTCATAAGAACGGATATGTTGAGCCTTAACTCTTTTAATTTTTAAACCACACATTTTCATACGAACGGAAATTTAAAATAAATACTATAATCCAGCCATTAAAGGAATTCAACATATTTTTTAAGCGTCCATTTGTCTGTTGTTACTCTTTATTAAAAATATGATGAATGTTTTCGTTTTTATGAGTACTTTTTTTTTTAAGAAAACTGTGTAATTATAATCTTGTAAGTCATGTTTTTTTGCTTTTTAATAGTCTTTTATACACAATAATTCATTATTTCAGTAAAGTAAAATATTTTGATTTCAAAGGCACCATATGTTTGGTATCTTGTCATACGAGTATAATATTAAAACAAATATTTTAAACTTTCTTTAATTAATTGAATACACAAGTATATAGTCAAAAATTTTTTTCAATATATTCAAGCAGTTTGATGATCGATACACACATCACAAATAGAGAAATCTATTTAGAGTTTTCTGATGCAGCCACGACGTATCTGAAAAAGTGGTCCATAAAAATGGGTATTAATAAAAAATGGCAGCAAACCAAAAATGAAAAATGCCCCCAAAATAGGAAAATATACATTTTTTGTTTTCAATGGAAAAATGGCCCAAACCTGAAAAACGGCTTGAAAATATTCAAATTCAAACAAACGACATTTTCTGGATACGATTTTCATTTTAAGAATCTTTCATTTCTTACAGTTCAGTTTCAAGACATTTTTAATTTTTTAAGTTGGGTAAATGTTTCCTATTTTTGGGGCTATTTTTTATTTTCCATTTTCATTTTGAATTTTTTATAAAATGAAAAAAGCCTCCAATTGCCAAATGGCTGCAAAAAAAAATAGGAAAAATTGTCTTCAATTTCGTGTTGTTTTCGAAACAAAACTTTGGAGACATTTTTCATTTTTGGTTTGAGGCCATTTTTTATGAAGCCCTGAAAAAGTACTACTTTTTAGAAGAGAAAAAAAAATTCATTTTGCAAAGAACTTTTTGTGATTTTTATAACTTTTCTTCTTTGTATTTTAAAAGCTAAAATAAATTCAAGTAGAAAATTTTTTTAATAACGTGATTGCGTTAGAAAACTCTCAATATGTTCCCCGAATAATTTTAAGGGTTCAAATCTTAATAACAATGAAAAAAATTACCTTAATAAATTTTGTTATAAGCATTTTGAGTTATTTCTATTACAATTTGACGTCATGTCGTCTGCGTATTCAAAAACTACGAGTACAACAGATCTAAAAATAAATGAACAATATTGTAAATTGGCTATGAACGAGGAGTATACGAGTACAATATAAACTTGTTATAAAAATACAACATTAAATTAATTCAGTTTGCTAACAAGTATAAGTCCTCATGAAACAATTATGTTCAGAAAGTGCGCTGTCTGTCGAGCAGGGGGAAGATTTTGTTTGGATACGAGTAGCCATCAAAAAAGCAGACAAACAGGAAAAAAGACAGACAGAGAGACAGACAGACCTAACTGACAAAAGAATTGAACAATTGCAACAATTTGTAAAATTTGTTGGCATCGCGGTTGTGGTTCAATAAATTTTAATTGGATTTAAATTTTGGGAGGCATCTATACATGAAAATTACATAAAAATGTGAATATTTAACATTGCAAGTGGTTCTCAACTATTTTTTGTCATTTGTGCTTTAGAGCAAACTGCACGAAGTAAAATTTGTTTTGAATGTTGAAAGAAAATTTACGAGAGTACTAAAGTCACCATTACAATATCGTTGACCAATATTTAGAAATCGAGCAGAAATGTATAGTCATCCGTTCGTTTATGCTAAGTGTGCGAAATTTGGATTAAATCTGACCCTTTAATGGGAATTAAAATGCCACGTCGCGACGCATCGAACGTCCGATTCCCATTTATATTTCTGTGGACCAAACTGCAGATGTATACTGCTGAAATCGGTCCACAAATGGGGCAGTAGAGTGAAAAGGTGAAGGGGGTGGGGTGAGAAATTGATCCAAAAGAGGATTCAATAAGGGGACAAAATGTCCCGCTCCGTATACTTTGCATTACATTATTGATAATTATTTCACGAATGGGTGATTCAGCCCAACGGATCTTAAACATCGAACTCGCTATAATTTTACAACCGATAGTGCGATTTGTGCAAGTAACAATCAGTATACCGATTAATTAACGATTAACAGTCGTTTGCCGATAAGTTTAAGAACCCCTATTAACGCTGAGAGGTATTAACAAGAAAAGTATTGTCTAATTTTTGCCAACAACTAAAAAACACAAATTTTTGGCTGTATCTCGTAATTAGCCAAAACAATTTTTTTTTGTTCGTAGAGAAATCTGTATGTAACGATGTGCATACATGTATGTTTAGACGATTCACCAAGTATTTTTTTTTGCTTGTCTTTTTGTCTTTCAGTTAAAAAATTTATGAGTTTGTAGATAAAAATTCGTAGAGATTAATGAAATCGCATTATTCGTACATATGCAAGATAATTAATTGTTTCTTAATAATTTTGCTGATCACAATGATGCTGAATTCAGCATAAATAAGATTTAAAATAAGAAAAACAAATTTATTGTCGCCTTAATTGCTTTATTTTAAGTTTTAGCAATATTTTTGTAATATTTTATTAATATTATTTCTAATTAGCATTTCATATACTTTTTTTTATTACAGAACTCGTATACAGGTGCGTACATGTTTCATAAATATAATATTTACCATTATGAATCCAGCAAATTTAAAGGTATTGTTATTATTTAATTTTATTATTATATTGTGCGAAAAATATTAAAAAAATATCTAACCGATTTGCAAGAAACAAATTTTTTGGGGACACCATCTTGTAATATAAAATGGCTTCAAAAGACATCAAAGTTCACAATCGAACAATTCGTGTGAAAATTTTTTAAAGGGTTTGGTCACATAAAATTTGTTTTGGAAAATCGGCTGCAAGTTGTTTCCCTAAAATTCTTTTTTTGTTCGAATGGGTTTGCTTGCAGTTTTATGACGATCAATTTTAAAAATTCTTTCTTTATGTGCTCGTGTTTGCTTGCAAATCAAATTCATTCGGGGGGTAAATTGACGCCGTCCCTTAAGTATTGATTATTGTATAACTCGTCCATTTATAGTCCGATTTTCAAAATTACCATCTTAAAGTATTGACTAGCACGTAACAACACCATTTATGGGTACGATTTATAAAGTGTACGCTTGCACTTCTGTCCGTTAAAAATGTATACATTTGTGCATATCAAATTTAACACAACTTTTGATTAAAAATTAATATTATTTTAAACACTGAAAAAAGTTCTATAAAAAACCCGAAAATGGCGAAAATTTGCAAAAACTTGGTAACAGCGGAATTTGCAAAATTGCCAAATCGGAAACTGGCACTGAAATTCATTAAAAATTTGTTGAAAAGAAAAAGACTTATAAGAAAAAAAACGTTTTTTAATTACTGTGATCCTACATTTTTTTAATTCCTTTTTCGCGACATAGATCATTCCTCATTAGATATTAACTAAAATTATTACTCACCATTAATCCTGTTTCTTGGTAAAAACAACATAAGCCAAGAAACCTGGGCTCAAATCGTTACATCCGTGAACGTACAACTCGTCACGTAATTGCTGTATAATTGGATGGGAAATTACGTGACGAGTTGTACGTTCACGGATGTAACGATTTGCGCCCAGGTTTCTTTGCATTATTAATAAATAAACTGATTGCATGACTTCTGAGGGTTATTCTAACATAGCGATTAGCGATTAAATTCAAATTAATATTTGAATGTTGTTTTTCATCAGTTGATCACCGCACTCTGCTTGCTAGTTTAAACTACCGAAATTGGTAGTTTAATCCTGCGACTCATTCCCTAAAATATAATAAGTATTTTGGAGAAAGGAAAATCTTTAATAAAAAACATTTGCTGACACTTACGTAATGTCCAATGTTGATACACTGAATGATGGTTTTAGGCCCCGCCACCTCTTTTGTATACATATGCTACAGAGTAATGTCAATACCTGCCATTACGGCCTAATCTGATGGTGGTCTTAATACCGTGTGAACACTTATTCATAAGCACCCGCGTGTTACCTCGAGAACCAGAAGTGGACCCCTCGATAGTCACATCATCTCCAAGAGAACAGATTTAAGTCTCGCAACATCTCACGGCAAATCAGTGTCCAATATGGGACAAGACTCTCTACCGCCCAGTAGACACTCTCCCGTGGGGCTTAACGGCTCCCGTTGTACCAGCTTAGGTATCTGGTAAAGCCTCGAAAGAAAACCCCTAGGGATTAACTTTCTATTGACTTTAGTCTTGGGGGAGACCTTAGGTTTCTTTTCACCATCTACCATACTAACATAGATTGCCTAATTCCTTTATCTGCCTTATATGTTTATCCATTGCTCTGTTGTTTCAGAGAATGGTTAGTAACACAAAGATTTATGGGTAATTGACAAAAAGTAATGTCTGAAAAAGACGATAATTACTCTTTTACACAGCAGGCACAGCACCAAGGTGTTGACATCACCAAGATGACAAAACGTAACCCCGCGGGGAACCTCTCTTGTACAATTCTTCTTTATCCAATGGATTAATGCTTGTAGCATTTTGTCTAAATTGTCATAAATTATTTTGAACACCTTGTACGACTTGTAGCCATAAAGTAATTTTCTGATTTTCTAACAAGATTTTTTTCTTTCTCAGCGGGTGCTCGGTCAATTTTTTTTTGTAATTAAATGTGGCCTTTTTTGCCCACTAACTATCTTTATTGGACCTCTTCGATCTCTGAGCATGAAAAGTTATTGGATCGTTTTTTACTTATTTTAATATTATTTTGCAAAATTTTATTTCTTATAATTTTAGCCCAACCAATAACAAAATATCATATTCTTCTTCACCTTTTTGCTTATAATACGAGGTCTAAAATATGAGGTGGACTTTAATATAAAAAAAAAAAATATTGATTTATTCAATAATTTCTATTTTGTCCCCTTCAAGGTAGACTCCTTCAGATATAATATTGTGACAGCATTTTTTTTAATTCTCGAAGCACTTCTGATATGTACTTTTTGGTATATCCTTGAGCTCTCTCGGCGATTCAGTTCTTATCGTGGGAAAATACGGTATTCTTTTTTTTGCAAAGTATTACGGTTTTTTTGTTTACAATAAGCCAACAGATATGCCAACATCCTTAGCAACTTCTTTAATAGTAATTCGTCGGATCTCCATAACAATTTTCTTTAACATATTAATCAGTTGTTGATGTCCTGGTTCACACAGGGCAAGTGTCGTCATTTACCACTTCTCAAACTTCTGTAAAAAGCTTGTTCCACGTACAAACATTTTTCTGAATCATATTACAATCACCGTCGTTTTAAGCACTTAATTGCAATTTTTACACAAAATTTTATGAAAATTCTTTGATCCTTTTTTTGATCGCTAATCATGCTAAACAGCTGAAACTAGGAATATAAGTTCGAGACAAGTGAACCAACATAAAAAAATTAAAAACGAATATTTAATCAACTGTACGTA
The DNA here is from genome assembly GCA_947311025.1 of Lypha dubia. Taxonomy (NCBI): domain Eukaryota; kingdom Metazoa; phylum Arthropoda; class Insecta; order Diptera; family Tachinidae; genus Lypha; species Lypha dubia. Next base: position 31,146,145 of record OX371260.1, on the reverse strand, counting down.
ACCCGCAAAATTTGAAAATTCACCCTATTTATTTAACAGGCCACATACTCGTATATGCATTGTTTTGATGAAATTTGCATATTTATGCATTAAATACTGTAATTTTATGCTAAAGGATTTGAAGTCGAAGTAGAAGTAGATAAAACCTAGATTAGATACGGTTATATTGAAAGATCAACTAATCAAGTTGGGAATTATTTGATCTTTGTGTTAAAACTCGGTTTCAATTTAATTAATTATGTTTATCACTTTTTGAAATAAATTTTTAACGTAAACATTTTTGTATATCACCTTTTACAGATTCGTATGATTTGTCATCATCACCGAATGGTTCCAGTTTAGATTGTTTGAATCTGATTGTACAAAATATTAACATTAGTACAACATCCTCGACGACGACACTATTAAGCAGTAACTGCAATAGCAGCGGCAGCAGCACAACGGCATTAAGACATTTTGCTGCTAGTGCAAATTTAATATCGCCAGTAGGAGCAACAGCATCAAGTAAGAAAATACCAGCACCGGTATCACCAGCATCAACATCATCGGCAACCACATCTCATTCATCATTGAATGCAACATTTAAGCAAAAATGTACAACATGAAAACGCAGGCAAGCGTGTGTGTGGCAAATGACGGAATTTTTTTATCTGAAGGAAGGGCATATTGTATATTTATTTTATTTTTCTTTTATTAAAAAAATAAAAAAAAAAACGTAAATAAAACTTAAGTATGTACATATAAAGTTGTGTCTAAAATTGAATACAATTTCATAAATAAAATGAATTTTAATGTAAATGTAAGTGTATGCTCAGTTCTGCTAATACCTATAGTTGTTGTAGTTGTACATTATGATAAATTGTTGAGAGATACAAATTCACTCTAACCGGATACAAGATATACCAAAAAATTAAACTAAATACATGTATGTATGTTGTTTAGTTTTTAACATTTTTCATTTATTTATAAATAAATTAGAATTATTTATTTAGGTACTACATATTTATTTATTTTAAAAACTAAGAATATGATTAGATAATGAATGTAGCGAAAAAAAAAATTAAATCATTTAGAAATTATAAAAAAAATCTGAAGTTTTATTCAAACATTAATCGACATCCAATTTTCTAAATGAACCACTTAAACCGGTAAGTTCCGTAACCCTAATGCTGGCAGTTGGACCAGAACGTAACTTTTCATTGGCACAGTATTTGTCATCGTCAGAAAAATAGTTTTTGTATTTAAGCATAACATTTTCCCAATGCTTTAAAGCTTCTCGCTGGTAACCATTATGTCCACCATATTCAACCGTCATAGAATCCCTTGGCAAATGATCGTATAAATCTTCGGCTTTTTTGTGAACTATAAACTGGATATTGAAAGATTTACGTTAATTAATTGGATATATTGACTTTTTATTCTTCTCATAAATGGAAATTGCACAATATAAATGAAATTGCACAAATAGTGCAACATTATACAAATCAACGAACCTTCATTGGCATTTTCGTGGGTAAGAACGATGTAACAAACTTAAATTGTGATTGACCCTCTTTACGCATATTTATCAAATGAATTTCTCTAAATTTTATGGGCAAACAATGCTCTACTAGTGTCCATGTTTTTTTAAGCAGATATGGATCATATTGTTGCATTTGTTCCTCGGTAACATCTCTGGCATCAATTACATACGATACACCGGCTAAACTGGCATGTGGATCTTCATTAGCCAAGATTTCGAGAAGAATAAAAAATAATTTGAATACATCTCTCGCATTAGTTTTACCGGAATCATATTTGTTGTATTGGGAAATAATTATGCGTGGTCCATTGGCGCTTAGGGGTTTGATGGGAATAGTGTGAATGCTACGAGTTTAATAATAGTAAATAGTTTAATTTTTTACTGATTATATATATATTTTTTTTTTTGTGGAGTTAGGTAATGACGATTTTGGTAGATATGAAATATGGTGATGACTTTGCAGATCATTCCTGCAACTTTTTGCTAAAATCACTTGATCCGTATTAGGAAAAATATATGTATATATTGTGCATATCTAAAGAAAAGTACCTTGTAGTCGTTACGCCCATTTTTAATGGCAAATTATATTGAACAGCTCGTTAATATCCAGTTAAATTTAGTGTTAATTTTTACCAGATTTAATTTAAATACTACGCACTACTTGCTGCTACCAAAAGTAATCACATTTCTCGTTCCATCGTATAACTTACCCCTGACGATATAATTCCATTAATGACTCACTAATGACACGATTCGATAAAACTTCTGGGAACATACTTTTCATGGAATAAAACCCGTCAATACGTGTTTTTGTATCCATGAAATTGTAACGACAAATGCGTAAAAATGATAAAAGTAGTTCATCATTTGTTCGGCATTTCAAGTGAGGCGTTTTCTTGAGCCATGATTTTAAAGACGACAGTAATTTTCCTTGTAATTCCAGGGATTCATTGCAATTCTCTTTGGCGTATTTTTTCAATTCAGTAGTTAGAACAAACATTTATTTGGAAAACTTTATTTGCTTGACTATTCACGTTATATCTACTCAAACAGGACTAAAAGTTGAACTAATTTTACTGATTTGCATTTGGTTATAAAGCAATGAATTTGTTACAGTGTTGCCAGTTAAGGAAACTTATTATTTGCTATAATAAGAGTTTATTTTATTTTTGGTATGAAATATAATCTGAGAAAGTTTTCTGCTGAAAATTTAAATTATGTTTTTAAATAAATCTTGCAAAAAGTAATTTTTTTAACATTTCGCTACAGTGGTACCTTATCATACACACATTAGGTTTTTCTTAAATAGATGGATAGATGATAGTTTTTACTTTACTTGCAATTAATTTGAATTTTTATATTTTTGGCAATAGATAAATAAGGAATCCTCATGGATTGAGAATTTTAAGCGATTAATTGATTAAATAAAACTGACAACACTGAGCCTAACGATTATAACTGACCCCTTAGTCATGAACTAACTATCTTTAGTGAAATTATTTTCAAAATTTTTTCATTATTGAATTTAAAAATTAATGGAGAATTTAAAAATTTATGAAGACACCGAAATCTATGATAATCAAACAAAGTGTATTTAAAAATAATATAAAAACCTCATGAAAATATGAATTTTTTTAGCGTTACGATAATTTGGCTGTAAGCTGCCGTCGATAAGATTTGAATATTATCAGATACAACCAATTCTTTGATATCTTATCATACAATGAATGGTACGATATTATCAAACATGCATGTACATATATTGATTATTATTAATATTGACTTTAATTATTATTATCGATTTAGCAAAACCCATTTCTTTTAGCATATTTTTGATAATCTATTAGCAAATAAACAATTTATTAAACAGCCACTAGAAGGGAGTGGGGCGAATATTTTGAAGGAGTTTAACTACAGGCCTGCCATACATTCCAATCGGAATGCATTTTTAACCGACTTCGCTCATATTACTCGCATTTTTTATCAACTTATTATTTTGCGCCACTTCAAACTTTATTTAACATTTACTTTCAGGGGTGCCAAACGTGACGATTTTACGTCATTTTGACGATTTTTTAGAGCGAATTTCACAATTGACGATTGACGATTTTTGTTTAGTGCCCCTTATACTTTGACGACTTTTTGACTTCACTACTCAACATAACCTCTACATGTGGTAAAATGTCAATTGCGATAGAAAAAAATATTTTAAAATTGGTTTTTATGCATATATAGTTCGATGTACATATATTATAATATGAAATTTTAACGTGCAGACGTTATGTGCAAATATAATTGTGGTATCACTTTTTATAAAAATTTGAAATCTAGCAAGTAAAGGGCTTACATACATATGTATGATACTATGAAATAAATATGATTACACTAAATACTGAAAATCGAATAATATAAAAAAAAATTAATTCGACTTTAGGGGCTGTGCACATATTACGTAACGCTGTTGTTTTCAGACATTTTATACCCCCCCTTCGTAACGCTTTTTACAAATTTTTCAGTGCAAAATTTCCAATCCGTAACAAATCTCTTAAAATGTCTTTTAACTAAATAGTAATTAAAAAAAATCTAAATTTCGAATAGCTGAAAATTAAATTTCCGCAATTGATTCAATTAATTAAAGGCTGAACTTCAGCAATACAATTAATTGAATATGCAGTTTTGATAATTATTGAGCATGTACTCAAGTATTTATGTTTTAAAATTTTATTTATTTGTTGCGGGTTAGCAATATGTAAATATATATTTCGTTAGTTGCTATACCAACTCATGAGTAGATGTTTTACCCTTTATATTTAAAAAGTTTCAAAGCTCATCTATTTATACATAAACTCACAAACAGATTTGTGAATTACAAAGCATAAAAATAGTCTTTCAAAACTTTTCAAACATACACAAAAAATAATTTTTCATTATAAGTGTGTTGTAATGTGTGGATGTATATCTAATAGGTTATTCAGGGGTTTTTAAAATAGACCTGCCTATTAAGGTGCCGGCGCTTAAGAACGCCACTGGCCTAAATATATTTAAGGCAGTTGGATGCCTGTTTAGAAAGAAGCAGTTTAATGCTCCAAGAGATAAAGCCGATTTTAAGGCTAAATAATGATTGATTTATTTTATAAAAATTTGTTCCTTATATACTAAAATAACAGTACCTTAAAACTACAAAAATTCCTTATTCAATAACATAATTTGTGGTATACACTAACAATGTAATGTATAATAAAAGTAGCAAAAGTTGTTGTGTAAAATAACAATTAAAATAAGGTATACTAGTTGTTGTATTTTTACATTACAGGAATTTGCTTAATTTTAGCATAGCATTGTTGTTGTCTATTGTTAATAAAGGAATTTACTTAAAACTAAGGTTACGAGGGCAGTTCTAAAATTACAAATATAATAATCAAAGTAAGATTCACTACACCCTACCCCTTAAGAAAAATTTTACAACTTTGAGGATTAAAATTTTAAAATTTCTAACTAATATTTTAACAATTAATATTTTTTTAAATTATTATTGGGGTTTATTACGGTTCTCGATTCGACTTCGACTGCTGTAATAGATTAAAGAAAAATGTTATGTGTTTCTTTAATCTAGTACAACAGTCGAAGTCGATTCGAGAACCGTAGTAAGGCCCATTATGTAGTTCTTTTGTTTTGCCTCTTATATCTATGACAGAGTTTACCCCTTTCGTTTCAACAATTTTATACGGGCCATGGTAAGGTGGCTGATTCTTTTTTCTATTAAAGTTTTTTACTAAGACCATGTCTCCTATATTTAAATTTATTTTTTTGAACTTTACACACTGGTCGACGCGTTTGATTTTAGATATTTCTAATAACTCTTTTGCTTTTTGCAATGAAAATTTTAACCTTGCTTTTAGTTCTTTCGAATAATTATCAATATTATATACCGGTTCGAAAGTTAATATTTTGTCATTAGGCAAATTTGGTAATCTACCAAATATTAATTCATATGGAGTGTAATTAGTATCCATATGTGGTGTTGTGTTGTACGCGAAACAAAAATAAGGTATCCAATGGTACCATTCATTATCTTTACAGAAGCCTAAAAGAAATTCATTTAGCACTCTATGACTCCTTTCAACTGAACCAAGAGTTTCATGGTGGTATGGTGTACTAAAAACTTGTTTTATTTCTAATAATTGGCATATTTCCGACATCAACTCGTTTACGAATTCAGTACCTTTGTCTGATTTGAGAACTTTGAAGTGCCCGTACCTTAAAATCAAATTTTCTACTAGAGCCTTTGCAATAGTCTTAGCTTCTTTCGTTTCAATGGGGCATGCTATAATATATTTTGTTAAATCGCACTGTATAGTTAGCACGTATCTATAGTTATTCGAAAATCTAAGCGGGCCTACTGTGTCTATTGACACTGTTTCAAAACTTGTCCCTGGCGTATCTGTTATGGTTAATTTCTCTTTAATGTGCTTTGTTTGTTTATTGATTTTGCACTCTTTACAATTTAATATATATTGTTTAATCATCCTATTCATATTCTTCCATACATATTTTTGTTTAAGCTTTAATGTTGTTTTTCTGACACCTAAATGTCCTCCTATCGTTGAACTATGGTACTCACTAATGAGACTATTCTGTACTTCTCTATTTGTTATTCTTTCTGGTTCTTTATATATCAGAATTTTCAAAATTGATTTACTTTTACTTCTTACTTCTTTAAATATTCCTTTAAACTGTTCTTTTGACATTACTTTAAATATTTCATCATTAGCATTTAATGCTAATTCTTTCACGTTCTTTAATAGTATTTTTGATAATAGCTTCTCCAAATACATCTGTGTGTTAGTTGGATTATCACCACATCTCACTACTATTTCCAAATCGTGTATTTCTACTTGTATTAATTTACATTTTTTTATTATTTCAAATCTAAGTTTCTTCATCCCTTTAATATCAGAGATTGAAGTGCATTCCCAAATATAATCTTCATCAGTCTCTTTACTGGAAGTATTAACTATATGTTTTTTATCTTTTCGCGCATTTAATTTATTCTTCATGTTTCTGGTTACGACTAATATGTCTTTACGTGTATGTTCATTTTCACTTTCGGTAGGAATTAACGTTTTCAACGATTCGCTATTTATAACTATTCTAGATAATGCATCGGCATTGGTATTCATTTTACCTTTTTTATACGATATTTCGAAATCGTAGTCACATAAATCCAATCTTATTCTAGTCATCTTCGATGATGGATTTCTGTGAGAAAATAATGATACTAAGGGTCTATGATCAGTAATTACGTAGAACTTTCTACCGTAGAGGTATGGCCGGAAAAAATTTATTGCCCAATGTATGGCTAGCAATTCTTTTTCTATAACAGGTTTATTTATATCGTGTTTATTTAACGATTTGCTCGCATATGATATTGGTAAATCTGTCCCAATTTCACCTTGCGACAATACTGCTCCTAGTGCAAAATTGGATGCATCTGTTGTTAATATAAAAGGTTTCCTAAAATCAGGATATTGGAGTATTGGTGGTTTAATTAATTTTGATTTTAATGTCTCAAAAGACTTTTGACAATTTTCATCCCACTTAAAAATTTTATCTTTTTTTAACAAAGTATTCAAATCTTTAGCTATTTCTGCAAAATTTTTAACAAAACGTCTGTAGTAATTACAGAACGCAACAAAACGTCTGACTTCATCAACATTCTTAGGAACTGGATAGTTTTTTATGACATCATGCTTTGCAGGGTCTGTACATATTCCCTTATCAGTTATCAGGTGACCTAGATAGACTACTTCTGTCTTTAAAAAACAACATTTATTTGTATTTAATTTTAAATTATATTTTCTCAACTTTTCAAAAACTTTTACTAAATTATCATGATGGTGTTGTATACTACAACCAAACACAATAATGTCATCGACATATAAAAATGCTTCGGCATCTAATCCACTCAATGCAATTGTGAGCATTCTCTGAAAACTATTGGATGATATTTTTAATCCAAACGAGTAAATTGAAAATGACCATTTCTAGTAGAAAATGATGTTACTGGTCTAGAATCTTTATCTAAACTGATTTGATGGAAAGAACTAGTCATGTCTAGCGTAGAAAAATATTTAGCTCTACCTAGCTTGTCCAATACGTCTTCAATTCTAGTTAATGGAAACTTATCACTTATGATTTTTTCATTTATCTTTCGGAAATCAACTACTAATCTCCATTTCTTCGTGTCATCTGCTGATTTTTTTGGTACTACCAACAATGGAGAGTTGTACGGACTCACGGACGGTTCAATTATGCCATCTTCTAGCAATGTATTTACTTGTTTGTTTATCTCGCTCATTTGTGACTCAGCGAGCCTATATGGTTTTATATAAACCGGTGCCGAATCGGCCATCTCAATTTTTTGACTATAAAAATTATTAACAGTTAACTTGTCACCCTCAAGGTGGAAGACATCGCTATATTTTGCAATTATATCTTTCAAAGATTGTCTTGCTGACGGATCTATTGATTCTATTTTTAAATCTTGCAAAACTCTATGTACTCGCTCTTTGTTTTTATCAGCTATTTTGTTGAAACTATAAATCTTGTACTTCGACAACGGTTTAGTTTCTAATTTTAACTGATTCAAAACTACATCTTTGTCAGTAGTATTTAATAATTTCACGTGTTTTATTCCCACGGCTGGTATCACACTATTTCCTATGAAAATTCCAGGACTTATTTCCTGATTTAAAACGATGCTTTCCTCATCGGTACATATATTAACTGGTGCTATTAGTTCTGATCGCGCTGGTATACAGATTTCAGTTTTATAAACGCGTTTAGGGGTTATCGGTAGAATAACTTCTTCATTATCTATATTGAAAGACGTTGTATAAGTTTCGAAATCAATTTTACATCCATATTTTTCTAAAATATCCCTACCAATAATTCCATTAGTATTAATTGGAAAATTATCTTCAACTATGTGAAATTTGTGTATAATACGTTTGTTATCTAATTTTAGAGTTAATCTTGCAGTACCAAGACTTTCTATAGTGCCTGCAGTAATACCACTCAGTGATGATATATCACGTTCATCTATATTATCTATATTATCTTGTTTGCAAATTGAAATATCGGCTCCAGTATCTATTAAAAATTTGAGCTCTTTATTAATTGTGTTACAATTAATTGCTATATAATTATCTGTATTGTTTGAAATTTTGAAACATTTTTGCCCTTCTGGATAACAAACTTTGTTATCCGGGTTTGTTAGTTTCCCTGATTTTTTTTATTGTTGCCAGATCTATTCGAGAAGCTGTTTCTATTGTTATTATTAAATGGATTATTACTTCTTGCTGCACTACTTCTATTTGCACCATTGTTATTATTTCTATGTCTATCAGGGTTATTGTTATTATTGTTATTTCCGTATCCATTACGATTGTAATAGTTTGTTTCAGCATGATTAAAATTATAATTATGGTTATTATAATTTCTATTATTATTTTGATTATAATACCCTTGATTTCTGTACCCTGTGTAATTTCTATTATTTCTCTGTGAATTGTAGTTATTAATGCGTTCATTTTCACGCCTGTTTATTCTGAAAATGCTATTATTATTATTATCTATTTGTAACGATCTCTCTATAGTTACACATTTATCTACTGCTTCGCTAAGCGTTTTGGGACTACTTGCCACTAATACGTTTTGGTATTCTATATTAACACCTTTTGTAAATACATTTAACGCCATATTTTCGCTCATTTTATAAATCGCGTTTTTAGTCTCTGTTGACGGATTTTCTATCGCTTTTATTTCAAAACTACTCAATTGCTCTGACAGTAATGCAACTTTTTCCCTGTAAGCTAAAATACTCATGTTTCCTTGTTTCATTGTGCCTAACTCATTCAAGACTTGTTGCAAAGTTCTAGGGTTTGGGTACGCATCAATTAACAACTTCTTCAACTCCGCAAACGTAGTTGGTCTGTTGGAACGCCCTAAGACACCTCGGACATGCGCAGCTAGTTTGAAGTTATAGACGTACTTAATGAATATCTCTCGGTCTTCTGTTCTCAAAATATCATGTAACAATTCTGTTTGCACTATAAAATCTTCCAACACCTCATATGAACCCTTAAAAACATGTAGGTTTTTACCTACGACATTTATGTCAAAATGTGCCATATTGACAATTTTTTCTTTAAGTGTATCTCTTGGTAATTCTTTAGTTTCTTTTATGACCATACAATTGATCAATTTCTCAACCTTTGTGTATAATTCTCTAAATTTTAATATAACTGACTTAGTCTCTTTTTCTTCAAAATGTTCACTAATACTCTCTACTTCTTCTTTAATATGCGACAAACGCGATAATTTTTCTAATTTATACGCAGAGGTGTAAATTCTGTCTTTACTCTTTTTTAAATTTTTCTCTAGTTTATCTAATTCAATACAATATTCGTGTACTATTTCCATTTAAAATTTAATATATATAATTTAAATTTTATTTTTAGATTTTAAAATGCTGGCAACTCTTTTTAATTTATTTTTCTAACATTTTATATTTCTTTGTGAAATTCTTATTTCATTTCTATTTCTTTTAGTGTTTTTTTTTTTTTTATTTTAAATTCTCATGTTTATAAATTTTTGTTCTTTTTCATCATAAAAGTGATAATAAATCTGTTTAATTTGTGCAAAAAAAATTTTGTGCTTCTTGCATTTAAAAGAAAATTTAAAAATAATGTAAAAAATGCTTTTTATTTGTGTTTGGGGCCTTCATTTATTGGAGTGGCCATTTATTTCGGTGCTTCTTTTTGGCTGCCAGTTGGGATGTATTCTTCCATATGCCTGGTTTATTGGTGCCATGTAGGGTTCGTGCGCAATATCTGATCTACCTCTTCTTTGTTTGCTGGCACGTACTCCTCGACAGGTATGATATTTTTCTTTTGTTCGTTGGGCAGGATCGCCATGTAATGTGTGGATGTATATCTAATAGGTTATTCAGGGGTTTTTAAAATAGACCTGCCTATTAAGGTGCCGGCGCTTAAGAACGCCACTGGCCTAAATATATTTAAGGCAGTTGGATGCCTGTTTAGAAAGAAGCAGTTTAATGCTCCAAGAGATAAAGCCGATTTTAAGGCTAAATAATGATTGATTTATTTTATAAAAATTTGTTCCTTATATACTAAAATAACAGTACCTTAAAACTACAAAAATTCCTTATTCAATAACATAATTTGTGGTATACACTAACAATGTAATGTATAATAAAAGTAGCAAAAGTTGTTGTGTAAAATAACAATTAAAATAAGGTATACTAGTTGTTGTATTTTTACATTACAGGAATTTGCTTAATTTTAGCATAGCATTGTTGTTGTCTATTGTTAATAAAGGAATTTACTTAAAACTAAGGTTACGAGGGCAGTTCTAAAATTACAAATATAATAATCAAAGTAAGATTCACTACAGTGTTTACTTTTCTACACCCATGCAATTAGACAACCGTTGGATGCCATTAAAAGTATTTTAGAAGGCAAAAATGAAAAGCATAAACATCAAATATCGTATTTTATTTATTTTTTTTTTTTCAATTAATACTCTTAACCAATACTTGAAATCGGTTTTAATTAAATTCTTAATTGAATCAATTGCTCAAATGTAATCAAAAACAAAATTTTCTAAACTATTTTAAACATTTTGTGTTAATGAAAGTTAAAAATTCGGTAATTGAATATACAATTTATGTCTGTCGTATGTGGAATTTCAATCACAAAATTAATTGAATCTGCAGTTTCCATAATTAAAATTGTAATGTATATATTTTTTAATTTATTGTACGTTAAGTATGTATGTACGTATTTCATTGGTTCTTAAGCCAAATCATCAGTAAACTTTAACCATATTTTCAAAAGTTACAAAACCTCTTAGGATAGAATAGAAGAAAGATATAGTAAAAAGAGCGGCATTGTGACAACTATTGGATCTTTTTTGTGAGAGTGACAGAATGAATGTCTAATACTCATCCAGGCTTGAAGGGAACAAGGAGGGTTCCAAGCTCGTCTGAAAAAGGCTGCATCAATAATTTGACCTACGTTAAGTCCGCCAGCCAGAACTACCAGTACAAATTTGAGGCAATAGGACGGGGGAAATGGTTATTATTATATCTGATGAGTGTTTTTAAATTCGATGTATATAGATGGATTCAAAGGGGTACTACAGCAGGAGCACAGAAAATTCACCATACTAGCAGGCAACGTACTTACGGGTTTTATGCGAAGGATTATAAAGAGAAAAGCATATTAAACTATTCCTAAAATATATGGTATAAATCCCACAAATCGAAAAAGTTTCTGAGAGTTATATAAATTCTGGTTTATTTTTTATACTTATTTAATTGGGTGTTACATATTTCATACATCGTAACATCCATTACAATTACGTAGTTGATACTAAATCACTTAAAAAAAAACACTAGAAAAGGCCACCAAATATCAATTATAAAATACATATGTACATAAGTATTTAAAAACATGTTAAAAAATTTTTAACTCAACAAAAAAGTAAAAATATACTCGTACACATTACACACATCCGGAAAGTGTCAATCATTTATAATTTCTATATCTTTTTAAACATACTATACCTATACTGAAAATTAAAATACACTCCGGTTCACTTATTTAAAGGCACTAAAAATTCCATATTCAGCAGCCTGTATCTTTTGCAATTTTTAACCGATTGCAGAATTTTAAAATAGAAATGGAAGCTAGACAACTTGAGATATAAAAAAAAAACATTCAAGTGAACCAAAAAAAATAGCACATGTTTGGACTCTTTTTTATAAATTGCCCAAAAAGGTTCTTTAGTTAAGAAACCACTATTGTCATAATTTTTTTTTATATCTCAAGATGTCTAGCTTCCATTTCCATTTTAAAATTCTGCAATCGGTTAAAAATTGCAAAAGATACAGGCTGCTGAATATGGAATTTTTAGTGCCTTTAAATAAGTGAACCGGAGTGTATGTACAAACGATCATACATAAATGCACTAATACGACCGATATGAAAATGAAATAAGAGTTTTTAAGTACTTTAACACTTAAGAGGCAGCTACTTAAATTAGAAGTACATAGACATGTACGATGTACGAGTATGTAAGAAATTTGATCGATATTTTATGCTTGAAAAAAAAAACTGAAAACGGCAATGTCAAGTCAAATCAAAACTGCTCGTATCAGTGTTCGTTGATATTGAGCTCTTAATTATAGAACTTTTCAAAACATTTAAGCGGAATACTTTGATGAGAATGTAAATTATAAAGTATTTTTAAATAAACAAAAAAAAAACGAACACAAAACCTAAGGAATAGTGTTGACAGTTGTAAATGTTCAATGTTCGCGTAATGTTTTTATATCTTTTTCTTTAATTACGTGATCCTGGACAAAAGTGTGATGCTTCTTCCACTTACAGCTGAAATTGTAAATGCTCCTCATTTAAATACCTTTTGAGTTGTAGTTGTCATCGTGTTGATGTGAAAGATGGGCGGCAGTATTATGGCAAATTAGCATGACACACATTGTCAGCTGTGTTGACATTATAGTGATCGCATTTAAAAAACATAAACAATTTAAAAAAAAGCCGACATCTGCATAGTGGAACAAATACCAAAAAAAAAATTTTTGATGGAGATGTTACGTTAGTTTAGTGATGGTAAATTTGAATTTGTCGATCCAAGTGGCGCATTATAATTAGCTTAATTCTAAATATTCCTGGAGAAAAGAACTACCGTGCAATTATTTTTTTTTCGGGAAAAATCTTCATAAAGAAATGCTTATTCCACTGATGTACAAAATTTTTGCGCTAATTCCCCTCAAAATATTTGGGGAAAAAACTAGCTAGAATTTTTTCCTCTATCTGTTTTTTCGAATTCCTATTTTTTCCCCGAATAAAAGTTGCACATTTTTGAATTTCTTTTAGAATAAGGGAAAAAGGAAATATTTCCCCGGAGAGATTTTATTTACAATAGGGAAACAGGAAATAGGGGAAAAACTCCCGGCGAATTGTTATTCATAATTGGGCTGAAAAATAAATATTTATCGGATTATATTTGCAGTTACATGCACATGACAAGAATGTCTTTCGGAAAGTGAAAGTGACTGTGAAGTCATGAAATGTATTTTTTATTTGTAAGATTTTAGTCAAAAGTATTTTCGTTTTTAAGTCAGCAGCCCCCTAACTAACTTCGAATTATTAAGTTTACACGTAGAGTTATTATGGTTTACAACTCAACTTAACTTTTAATCAGCTGTTCACTTAGTTGCTTCAAAAAGTTGGTAGTCATATTATGATTTACAATAAAACTAGTTGTGAACTTAGTTGGATTGTGAATCATAATAGGAACATAAAAAACGACCTTATATGGTGATAATAAATAATAGTTCGACTAAACTATAGTCATTTTAATTGTTTTGTTAAGCGATCACACTGTGCCCCTGAATCTTATTTGCTACTTTATATAATTTAGTGAAAGGATGTTCATGTTTTCTTCAAATATTGCATTTTGAATATTTTGTATAATTTCTAAGTTATGTTCGTCTCTTAAGAACACACTACATACAGTATGTATGTAAATGTATATGAAAAAGTTTAGTTTTTTTACTTTGATCTTGTTGACAGCTTATGAAAAACAATTTGTTTGTACGATTCTTCGTTAATATGTGTTTTTAAAATTTAAATACTCGCTCCCACCAACAGATACTCAATCATAATATTTAAGATATAGTTAACATTATTATTATTGTTGTTGTTGTTTTACTTTTAATTGTTGTTAAAGGGTTGTGTCATGTACTTAACTGCAGTTTTTTTTATTAAATTTTCTATGTGACATGACAGCATGTATTTAATATTAATGGATTCTCATTAGTATTTTTCGTTATTCTTCAAAACGATTTTAAGTCTACAACATATTAAATACGAATGATACATACATACATATACTACATATGTGTATTTAAAACTATTTGTGAGTTTCTTAGGGGACAATTTTTAAAAGATCATGTGCACCAGATATCTCTTACAATATATGTATAAGAGTTTTGCAATTGTATGAGAATAAATTTATGTTTTAAGGTATGTAGATTAAATAATTTACACAATTTAAATCATAACATTAAATTTAATTTGAACTTAAAACACCAAATGCTGTAGAGACTCGTTTGTTATAGAGATGGATTCATGCGAAACTTTTCGCTCAAGAGCAAAAAATACTTAGTCATGAGTGATTTTAATTTTTAGTTTGCTCTGGCACACGCCCACAATATTGTAGCAAATTTTAGTCACTATCAGGAAAACTTGCGTTTTCAAAATGTGTACTCTCGAATCAATCTGTGTGAAGCCATTTAAATGCAAAAATGGAAATGGTACTCGTCCACACTCATGTGAACAAAAAAAAAGATTTTGTGATCTCACATCAGATCACTTAATCATATTTGTACGAGTATGTTCATCACGGTCAGGTTGGTGTTGGCTGCAGCGGTTAGGACATTGACTACTAAGCAAACTATGGCCTAGGACCTGGGTTCGATCCCTGTTCAATGCATAAATTTCCCTAATGTACATTAGTGTGGCATTTTATTAATTGTTGTTGGACTGTTAAGTGATGAAGGCATAGCAATGGTAACTAAAAATCGGCAGAGATTGGTCTTGTTCCTAGTTAATGTACACAACCGCGAAATTCAAATGTTTTTCAAAATATAATTAAACCAAACTCTAATCTGGAATTGATTGTTAATCATTGAAATATCTTTCAATTAACGCAAAACGTTGAAAACTCACAATTTGTAATTTATCGGTAACAAATTACTATAAAAAGGAAATCTATCAACAGCTGCAGTTTCTAATAAATCCCAATGGTCCATTAAACAACCAATACGCATAAATTTCATAAAACCTTACATGAACAAGTACGTATATACGAACATATGTACATACATACATACATATGTACATATGTATATATATATATATATATGAAAATAAAACTACAATATAAGGAAACTCATAAATTGCAACTTAAATAGTAAAATTTTAAAAGAACAGGACATCATGTTACATCATGAAATTTTTATGTTAAGATTGTCTCTAAGATACATGGAAACATACCCAGCGGCGGAAAGAAGCACTAAGCAGGCCTTTTGGAAGGCCTTAATTGGACTTCTGGAAGGCCTTAATTGGACTTCTGGAAGGCCTTATTTGGACATCTGGAAGGCCTTATTTGGACATCTGGAACGCCTTATTTGGACTTCTGGAAGGACTTACTTGGCCTCTTACCCCATTCTATACTCATACATATTTTACACACGATGTCCTAGCCAGCCAAGGCCTTCTAAGTTCCCTACTTATACAGGCCTGGTATAAGGCCTTATTTTGTCACAAATTTATTTTTAATTTAGCTTTGTAAATGCAAAAACGTAGTAAAAACCCATAAAAGTGCCAAAATATCAACTCTACAAAATAGTGATTATTGTATTATCTTGCATTTCAGAGTTTTCTTTACATTTGATGACATGGGGTTGTTAACTATTTATTTATTTATTGATTTATACATTTTTAGAAGGTAGTAGGATGGCCTTCCATAAAACATTCTTTAGAAGGCAAGCGAGCATAAGGCCTTATAAAAGAAGGCCTCTAAAATTTCACCGCTGGGATACGTAAGTACATACATACATATACATATATGTATGTACATACTAACATACATTAAAATTATTTTATCAAGCATATCAAATATCGAAGGATTTACGCTGAATTGAAAATAAATATTTGGAAAGAAAACGTGCTACTTGTTACACTACAATTATCTAAAGAGAATCAACATTTTTATTGGTGAAAATAAATGATCATATTTCAGACAGAATAATGTTGCTTTATCTTTGCAAAGTTCAATTCTATGCATTTAATATACAAAAGATACCGACGGGAAATTTATTCAAAATTTTTAATTTTGCGTGACATTTAAACGTCATATTAAAGTCGCATCCAGCACGTTCAGCTCAAATTATAGAAAAAATGTAAATGCTTGAGTTTGTTTTTTTCTTGTTTTTTTTTTATTAAATGCAAAACGTCCATAAATAATAAACAAAATGTAGTAAATAATTTTCATATGTTTACAATGAAAATTTACTTAAGCATTTCATTTTTCAATACGTACTCGTACAGCTACTAGTAGACTATACAACCTAATAAAATGTTTAAAGTAATGCTTTCTATATGGGCAGCATTTTTTTTAAGTTTTGAACTTGTGTCTCGTTAGACACAAAAGCACTAACTTCACAGGATTCCCTAGCTACTCTACTAGTTTTTTAGTATACATATTTTTAAGTATCTTGGAGCCAAAGTTGCAGAATTTTGGATTTTAAATTAAATGAAATTTGCACATTCTCTATCGTTAACATGAATTTCTTATTAAGTAAACGATTATTATTAACATAAAATAAAAGTTTCTTTGTTGGTTGAAATATTAACAATAGCCTATTAAAATTAGCACAGGCTAAATAAATTTAGTTTAAAATATCCACAATCGATTCAGAAATATTAAATAATAAAGAATTTATATATTTAACTGTCTGAAATTTTATTTTCAAGCACCTAAGTATGACGACACGTTTGTGTTGTTATAATAAATATTAAAAGGATTAAGTTGAGTGACAACTATCATTGAAGTGTAACGAAAATATGAAAAATATTTTATAAATTCAAAATTTTAATTATGTATACAGAACAATGTTTTAGCTTAATAATCTAGATAAAAGTATATTTATGTATATGTATGTATATGTACATACATATACATTTTTTATGGGAGTAAAATTTTCTATTTTTTGTATATGTAGATATGTATATATATATTTTTATGACATTAATGGTATGTATGTATGTACACCTCTACATATGTAAATATCATGTATGTATATGTAGATATGTATGTATATATTTTTATGACATTAAAGCTACGTTCACATTTATGAAATATTTGTCGAAAAAAACGTAACCAAGAAAAAAACTAATAATTTATTACCTTTAATTCCAATATTTTTTTAATTTTGGGTTCGAATTTTTTAAAAACTGTATAAGAATACTCTTTTGGAGAAGAATTAATTTTATTTGGTAATATAAAAATCGTGTTAAATGACACTATTCCTAAGCAAAACTATTGGTTACGTTTTTTTGGGCAAATATTTGATAAATGTGAACGTAGCTTAAGGATATACTATGTATATACATACATATGTAGGTATGTATGTATGTACACCTCTACATATGTAAATATCAATATGTACATATATGAAGATATGTATATAAAATTGTTGTATTCAAATAAATTGATTCATTTTCTTTAGGTTTTTCAAAATATCTTTACAAATAAAGCTAAAAAATTCATCTGTAGCTTAAGTAGAAAAGTGGGAACAGTGAGTACGGTACTTACCTTGATAAGTATGTATTTATATATGTATGTATGTATGCAGGAATGTTGAATTATCTACATTTTTTTTTAAGCATAAATAATTGTATGTATTGATCGAGCAGGCACATTTATCGTAAACATACCCCGTATGCTATCACTTACGATAATATCCTGGGGAATTGGAGCACTGAAAGAGAGACATAAAATATAAATAAGCACATAAGAGAATACAGAAAAACAGTTCTTACTATCAAAATTCTACGTTCTTAACAAATATTTAATTGCAAGTGCTAGTTTTTATTAAATTCATTAATTTTTTCCGTTACATTAGGGTGAGCAAATTTCTTTTGTAATTTTTTTCCTGTATGTATTATGAATTGGAGCTATAGAGCCTTATGGCTCATGCAAAAGACGTGTGATTGACAGAATAGTAATAAACGGAGATTGAAACCAAAAAATGTTTAAGGACCACCTTATTATAGTATATACATACATCGATATACATACATATATACTAGTATGTACATACATATTTAAAGGTGAGGAGGCATCTTGGTTAACAAAACAGATGTTCATATTAGAGATTGTTATTCTCATGTGTATCCCAAAAATTTATTATCTCCTTGAATAGATATAAACTATTAAGGAAACGCACACTTAAGTCGCAAGAAAATTGATATAAAAACATGTAGGAAAACATAAATTTCAAAAATAATACTTGATCTGTTTGTATGAATGTACATAAGTACATAAATTGTTAAATACTTAACACTCAATGAGCGCGTTAATGGCCGTTTTAATAACAATCTCATAAAATCACTTTAAAACAATTTAGTTTTCCTATTTTTAAGATTTAACAACATTACAATTTCATAAACGTGCATATGTATGTATTTACATATATATACATATATGTATGTTCTAAGCTATACTAAAAGCGTGCCCAAATCTTACAATTAAATCATAAATAATATTTTGTAATTTAATATAAAGATGTTATTGATATTTACCTATTAAATAGAGTTAGAACTATTTTATTGTCAGGTCGTTTAAACCCAACCGCATCAATGATATTTTGGCTAGAAAATAATTTGACTTCAATACGTTCACAATTTTCAGTTATAAATTTTGAAAAATGTCCAATAGCATAAAACATGGGTTGCTTGTAAAATTCTGCATTATCTTAAATAAAAATTATATTATGTATGTACATATGTACATATGTATGTATGTATGTATATTTTGATGTACTTACTGGTGGTATTAACAATGACCGGTGCATCAACTGTATTATTAACATAATTGGGTCCACCGCGCTCATCCAATAAAAGATTCCAATCAATCCAACCATTAAAATTATGCTGCAAATCTTGTAATAGCGATTTAACGTACATCTCACCCCTTTCCCAAGAGCCTAATTCAGGTCCACGAGTTTGCCAAGGTTTATCACCTATACAAGCTTCGGTGTTTAATAGTAATTTATTAGGCATAAGTTGTAAAGTGGCATCTATAAGTTCGGGTCCGAAAATATCGTCCCAATACCAATGAACGGCTAAGCCATCGATGTAGTTAAGAGAAGAGGGACGGGAAGACTTCATCTGCAAAAATGTGTATACATAAATATATTTAGATATAAATATTCAACAATATATTAATATAAATAATCCGTTTGATTACACGTTGGATCTTTATCCGGATTCTGCACATTCAGACATGGGGTTGTGAAAATCCACATCCAAATTCCTACAAATCTTGACATTCAAAGATATGTAAATATATGTATGTATGTATGTATGTTGATTGGGATAAATATCTTGATAAATATACGTATGTTGATTGGTATAAATATCTTGGACAACTGAAGGTTTATAAAATTTTAATCCGGAATTTTCTTAAATTATGTCTGGAACTCGTTAATTTTAATGATTTTAAAAGAGAGATAGAAAATTTAGTTAGGTTTGTGTAACTCGTTGTAAAAAATTGTCCAGTTTGTTTATTCTGTGTTGTTTCATGTTGTGTACATACTTATGCACATTTAAACACTTCTTAAACTTCTATGGTTGCAGGAAACTACTTTAAAGTCAAATATTTGATTATTATCTTACCCTTTGAAACCATGTTGGATACGAGTATCGTTGATCATCATTGCCAAATACTAAAACACCTTTAAATTGGGATGTTTTCAAAGCAGGTCCTAGAAAATCATTCAAATAAATCGCCTAAAAAAACACACAAAAAATATTTGTTACTTAATTTAAAAGAAGTATTAAAAAAATATTTTTCGTTTAATTTTTATGTGCGTAATATGAAGTTCATACCTGATTACTTGGTGTCCAACCCAAACTCATAAAATTTACGAAAAGCCATCCTATAACTCCGTTCAATGGCTCATTGCCAGTGGAAATGGCCCATATCGTTATATTTTTAGCCAACATTAATTCAAGATAACTGCAGAAGAGAAATTACGAACAAAACGAGCAATAAGACTAAAGTACATACATACATATATGTATATGTACATATGTACATACATTTATACATTTATATACTAATAGGTTGTTTATGTTGACGATCATGATAAAATATCATACATATGTGGAAAATTTACAACAATAGTGCGAAAATAGAATAAATATATTAAAATAATAAAAAAATATTTTAAATAAGGTTCAATAAGATTGGAAAAAGTTAACATTAAATAAAATTTAAAACAATTAATTTTATTCGCCTGTATTCCACATTCGTAAAATGAAATGAAAGTGAAAATTTCACTAATTTTGTGTTCTTATATTCGTTAAAGGGAAATAAAAAGTAAAATTTCATTTTCAGCTTGTTTCAAGTTAAATTGATGTGTTCTACAAATCATTTTCATCACCGAAAAAAGTATTTGAAATCGCAGGCAAACAGACGCGACTTTTTGGTAAAAATAATAGAAATAACTTTTCTCAGCTTTATTTTCTCAAAGTTTTGGCAAATCAATTTTAATCAAAATTATGGCGAATGGTGTAATTTTACCGAAGTTTTTTTACATTTATCGGAATTTGACAAAATTAACATTTAAAAAATTTTTGGGTAAGGAATTTCATACATTTTTATTTTATTCTATCATTACACTTTTCTGTTGGGAAAGTACATACATATGTATATTATAAAAAGACAATTATCATCCGAAACCAAATTATTTTTACACAAGTTTTTAAAACTTTTTTAGGTTATGGTATGATTTTCAATCCAAAAATTCTAATTATTCAGGCTTAATAAATTCTTTAAATTTATTGAGAAGGGAAGTTTTCAAGCATGTAATAATTACAAAAACAATTTCATGACCGTAAAATAGCAAAACTGATCACCATGCTTTCGAGATCAACCACGATCTCATCATCAATTCTCTTGTTGTTTCAAAGCAAAACATTTTTGAATTACTGTGAAAAGTCTTGAGACATTGATTTAAAGACAACGTCAGATGGTGCAAATTTTATACAAGGGTTGCGGTTAGCTGTAACTTCCTAAAACGTCAACCGTATCCTATATTTTTCATACACTTAGTCTGCTTTTCGAGATGAGAAACAAAAAAATATAGGAAAAGTTTCGTGTAGTATATGATGCAATTATTTTTTATTAATATGTGCATCGCAGTCAAAAACCTGGACCGATTAAAAATTATTATTTATTTTTTTTTTTAGCTATGTACATACATACATATATTAAAAATATGGTTTGCTGTTTGGCAACTATTATGTTTTAAAAACATATTTCTGGACTTTTTAAAATTACTGTGTTTTTGTGAAAACAATCATGAGTTTTAATTACTTGAGATGATAATTAGCCCATGTTTGATAATATTCCGGTTTTAACCTACTAAAACCACTCCAGTTATTATTCGATTTCATCCATCGCGGTGGACTCCAGGCTGCAGCCATTATTTTTATTTCTCTTATCTCCGCTATTAACTCAATTTGTTTTATTTGGCGAATTTTCAATAAATCACGTGGGTCTAGTTCGGTAAAATTTGTCAACTGCTTATCATCTTGTGGCATTTCATTGTATGCCCAAGGCTCTAAATCAAAATCACAACCTCCGATAGAAGTGCGTAACATATTGTAAGCAATACCATTTTTGTGGTAATACGATCTAAAACAGAAATGATATCATGGAAATATAATTTTTTTTTTTGCTTAATGTCTTTACCTGAATAAATGTTTCTGCAGAGGTTGGTGCATTTTTTCCAATAGATGTGCAACACTACCCGTTAGAGCGCCTCCAAATCCCACGATCTTTTGAAAAGTTTTAGAACGATCTACGATAATCGATGCTTTTGACATTCTCTGAGGTACCCTAAAGTCTATATACTAGAGTTGTCAATTATTCGCCTTTCCACTTTGTTCGAATATTTCAAATAATTGTTTTTGTTCGTTCGATCAAACGATTAAAGCCGAAAAATTATTCGATTAATCGATGAGAATAACGAATAAAAAAATGATTAAAAAAAATTTATTGACAAAAAGTAAACATTTCTTACAAAAAAATTAAAAATAAAATAGTTAATATTTTTATTAACAAACAAATACATAAAACTATTAATTCAAATAAACGTAAAAAAAAATTAATTTTTTTTTTTTGGTAAATCAGACAATTTGGGTTGTTCTTAAGAAATAATCGGCACCACGAAATAAGCCCCAATGAAATAAGCCCCAATGAAATAAGCCCCAAAAAATTTTATGAAATAAACCCCAAAAAAAATGAAATAAGCCCCAAACAAAATTTACGAAATAAGCCCAAAATTTTTAAAAAATTAAATAAACCCCAAAAAAAAAGAAATAAGCCCCAAATTTGTTAACTTTATGATGTAAGCTTAAGAAGAAATCATAAAATGCAAGAATTTTATCCTCTAAATTATATCGAACACCGGCTTCGCGTTCCAAGCATTCTTTGCATAACCGGCCTACGGCCGGGCGTAAGGAATTTATCCTCTATGGTATATCGAACACAGGCTTCGCGTTCAAAGTATTTTCTGCATAACCGGCCTATGGCCGGGCGCAAGGAATTTATCCTCTATGGTATATCGAACACCGGCTTCGCGTTCCAAGCATTCTCTGCATAACCGGCCTACGGCCGGGCGCAAGGAATTTATCCCCTATGATATATCGAACACCGGCTTCGCGTTCCAAGCAGTCTCTGCATAACCGGCCTATGGCCGGGCGCAAGGAATTTATCCTCTATGGTATATCGAACACCGGCTTCGCGTTCCAAGCATTCTCTGCATAACCGGCCTACGGCCGGGCGCAAGGAATTTATCCTCTATGGCATATCGAACACCGGCTTCGCGTTCAAAGTATTCTCTGCATAACCGGCCTACGGCAGGGCGCAAGGATTTTAGATCTATTTTACGGATATGAAATAAGCCCCAAATAAAATGAAATAAGCCCCAACAAATTTTATGAAATAAGCCCCAAATTTTTAAAAAATTAAATAAGCCCCAAAAAAAATGAAATAAACCCCAAACAAAAAATTTGAAAATTTGTTTGGTCTTATTTCATTTTTCGATTTGGGGCTTATTTCATTGGAGCTTATTTCGTGCCACCGAAATAATCTTTTAAAAATAAAAGTTGACACAATTTTTAAGCTTTCAAACGATTTTTGGTTTTGGTTTTTATTAAAAAAACTCTTTCGCTAATTGTCAAGGTAGGTGATATTATGAGAGGAGCATAAAATAGTTTATCTAATGTTTCTGTTCTTTTTTTAGATATTTCCAAATACACTGTATCGTCTAATATATCGCAGAAGTCTTTTTTATATTTTGAATTTTTAATACTTTTAATATAATTATTTAATTCGCATAAAAGATTGTTATTTTCATTACCAGTAATATCTTATATATCATTACCATCATCTGAATTATTGTGGTTAATTTCAACATAAAATAATCTGAAGTACATATGTATGTATAATTCATTTGGATATTCTTTAGTTTCATTTTTTGAATAATATTTAAAAAACTTTCATTGATCAGAAAATTTTCAGAATGTAAAAAATATTATTAACGTATTTACATATTTTATACGTCTCATTTATTATTATTTTAATACGTTTTAGTAAATCTGTTGCAAAAGAATTATTAATTTATTTGTTGTTAACAATTTTTTATACTTTAGGATACTTGTTACATGTGACTTTGTTTTTATTTTCATTTCTGTTCTTGGTAAAATACTTCCAAACCGAGCTCAATTTTTTGGCTTTAGTGTATTTGTAACTAATTCACCTGAGAGTGAAAAACCCCATTCTTGAAAATTGTTTAACGTTTCATTCAAAACATAGCACGACTACTAGGTATGCGCAGTTCGACAACAACTACAAACATCCAAAATAACAAATTTAAAAAAATTTTACGTGTGCATTTCAAACTGAAAACATTTGTTGGATTAATTGACATTAATTAATCGATTTATTCGTTATTGGAAAATCGGCATTTTAAAATTATTCGAACAAGAGTTTCGTTTTGTTTGATCGATTAATCGAATTATTCTTAATCGGTTGACAACTCTACTATATACATACATATGTATGTATATAGGTACATAGATATACATACATATGTACAATTTTTATTTGAAAAAATCTTTTGGGTAAAATATTTTGCGATATTTTTTAATTGTTTGTATTGATTTTAAAGAAAAGTATTTGCAACTTTTTAAATAGTAGGAAATTCATATTGAAAAATCGTCAAAAAGCGTTGCTAACATTCAGTTAACAACCTTAGGCCCCTTTAAGAGCAGAGCAGGGTGAGTCAGTATTGTTTTAGAAGTAGTCGTATTAACATTATCAGTGTAAATCTTTCAGCGAGGACAATTAGATAACATTATGTATGACAAATTTAATAAAAGAAATTTGTTCGCATTTTGGAGAAGCAAAATAGTCACGAGTATTTTACTAAAATATATGCATTAAAAATCTATGCCAAGTTCGGCCACACAGTGTGTATATTTACACGAAACCATTCGAGCTGTTTTTACCCCCCTCATAACTTTGCTCCCCCTGATCATAATGTAATGAAACTTGAAACATAAGGTCTCCCCACAGAGGTTAAATTTGAAAGTTCTTGCATAAAAGCTTCCCGAGATATTAAGGTGTGAAAAGTCCATATTTTAGTACATATTCACTGACTGACTCATCAATATTATTGGGCACTTCCAGTAAAGCTAGAGAGCTGAAACTTGGTACACAGGTAGGTCTTGGTGAGAAAAAAACCAGAAGAATCTGAAAACGGGCACTTTCCACCCGGGGGGACTAGGGTTCCCCTTCTTTGTATGGGGCACTTCCAGTATAGCTAGAAAGCTGAAATTTCGTACACAGGTAGGTAGTGATGAGAAATTACCGAAAATGATTTTTTAACGGGCACTTTTCATCTGGGGGGACAATCATGCCCTCTTTTTTGTATAGGGCACTTCTAGTTGAGCTATAAAGCTTAAATTTCGTACACAGGTAGGTCCTGATGAGAAATTACCGAAAATGATTTTTTAACTGGCACTTTTCATCTGGGGGGACAATCATGCCCCTTTTTGGTATGGGGCACTTCTAGTTGAGTTATAAAGCTTAAATTTCGTACACAGGTAGGTCCTGATGAGAAATTAACAAAAATAATTTTTAAACGGGCACTTTTCACCTGGGGGGACTAGGGTTCCCTTATTTGTGTGGGGCATTTCCAGTATAGCTAGAAAGCTGAAATTTGCTACACAGGTAGGTCCTGATAAGAAATTAACGAAAATGATTTTTAAACCGACACTTTTCATCTGGTGCGACTATGGTGCCCCTTCTTTATATAGGGCACTTCTAGTATAGCCAGATATATAGTATAGGCCCAGATAAGCAATACATATAAATATTTATACAAAAACACCTAGAAAAAAGAAGTGAGATCCACACAAAAACATAAATGTGAAAATAAGGCCAAGTTCGTATCCAAAAAGTTTCGGCCGTAAAAAGTACTGAGATCAAAATAAGGACCAAGTTCTTGATAGGTACAATTCCATCTCATTTCTAGGCAACCTATAAGCTTGGCAATATTTTTCCAAGAATTCTTTCCCATATTAGAAAGGCAAAAAAATTTTGCCAAGCTTACAGGTTGCCTAGAAATGAGATGGAATTGTACCTATCAAGAAGTTGGTCCTTATTTTGATCTCAGTACTTTTTACGGCCGAAACTTTTTGGATACGAACTTGGCCTTATTTTCACATTTATGTTTTTGTGTGGATTTATCTTACAGCTTTTATTTCCTCCATAGATCCCAAATAACAATCTGCTGTTATCCAATACGATAGCTTCAGTATTTAATGATTTCAAAACATCTTCTGTTTTACGAAATTCTTTGTAATCATTAACTGTATAATTTCGTGAAGAATCAAATTTACCTTCAGTTACAGAAAAACGTAAACCATTCTATACATAAGAGAAAAATTAGCATAAGCACAGCCAACAAGGCATCCGTTAACAAAAACAATACAACTTACTTTACTTGAGGTAACAACAATCCAACTATTTTCAGCATTTAATTTAGGTTCTTCTAAATAATCGCAGTAGCTGACAGTACATTTACAAACATATCCATATTTTGCTGGCTGAAGATCGCAGGGAACGTTTAAACTTCCTGAAAGCAAAAAATATTATACTTTCACTTGTTTTAAAATTTAAATCATTTAAGGGAAACACTATGTTATTTCCTACACTTTCTTTTATAATAATTATTAATCCCAAATTAATATTTTATGAACATATTCTTATTATTAATTACCACATTGCTGTAAAATATAATTTAACAATAACAATTTTAATAAAAATATCATTTGCTTTAGATCTATTAGATTCTATTATTATTATTTTTTAATAACAATTTCACTTTTTATTATTTATGGTTTCAAGCTTCCACAGAAAACGATCAAAGTTCGTTAAAAAAAATATGTTGACTTTCTTACTATTCCCTTCAGACTGCTTCTTACAGAAATCGTTTTGTGTTTGCTCTCATTTACATATTTTCTTGGTGAGTTGTATTTAATACAATTGTTTTTATGTTCGCTTTGCTTTTCTTTTTATTGAATAATCGACATTTATGATTGTATTCTGTTAATCCATTTCCAAATGCATTTTAATTTTTAAATTAAATATACGAGTACATATGTATGTACATATGTACATATTATATAATTATCTGTATGCATGCATGTGCATTATAAATTTGATAAGAAGCCTGAGCCCTACAAACAAATTCTATCGTGAGACACAAAGTAGCTGAGCTCTGTCAACTTTTATTGTTGCTGTCTGGAAGCGAATAATTATAAAAAGCCGCAAAATCAAATGGAAAATACTGTTTATTAAACACTTTTCATATTCTCCCGATTTCGCCATATTATTGACCGATTTATTATTATATAATTTGAGTACATATTATATTTTCATAGGTCTTGATTAAATAAATGAAAAAACAAAAAATGTAGAGATAAGTCATTTTGTTTCTGTACATACATATGTATGTAGGTATGCATAAGTAGATAACACCGAGCCAGAAAAATGTAAAAGGTACCATTCAGATATTACGTAACGATATGGAATGGTTAAAAAATTTGTTACGAATTGGAAATTTTGTACAGAAAATTTTGTAAAAACGTTAAGATTTTAGAGGCGGCGGTATAAAATCTAAGAAAACATATCACCAAATACATATATGTTCATATATACATATGTATGTACAAATGCACACGGTTTTTTGCCTGGGTCTACTCGACATTGTTTTTTATGATTTTATTATGTGGCGATAAGCTGAAATCTGTAATTTATCAATTTTTATTGATTATAGTCTTCGATATACATACATACATACATACATACATATACCGCAATATTCAACATGAAAGAAGTCGCACGAAATTTATTAGCATAACTTGAGGCTGACATTCTTTATATCCTGCATTAACATATAGAATACTTTTTATGTGCAAATTTGGAAGTCAGTTCGAAAGAAGTCGCAGACAGACATTAGTTTTAAAATATTTTCAAGCTCAATTTTAAGCTTTTGAGTGTTTATTATTAAGCAGCTGGAAAAGTGAATTAACACAAGCCGTTGATTGTTCCACAACATTTTTAAAAGATTCTACAAATTTTTGGGCAAATTTGATGAACTAAATGTATTATAATACAAATGTATTTACTTTACAAATGTTTCGTTTTTATTTCTCGTATAGCTTTTGAATAAGATTTCAGATAAAATTTAAGTATAAAATTAGTACACTTTTCATTGGCTTACAATTTTCTAATTGTGTATATTTTTACCCACATAAAGCACATTTTCAATTCTAAACAACAACACTATTGTTTAGAAAACGGAATGAATTAAATTAAAAACTAAAACATAATTATACAATAACAATTAAAACAATTTATTTAAATATTAATATGTACTTTTTTCTGAAACAGGTCTAATTATTTTTTTAATTTTTAAATGTATACTTAATTGTTTTTTTTGTATATTTTTTTAAATTGAAATTCTTAATTTAAGAAACGAATAGACATCTTTTGTTCAACATCGGTACGCTCTAAAGCTTTGCAGAAATCTTCAAAGGATATTTTGCCCTGGCAACAAAGATCAGCTTCCAAAATAGTACGTTCAGCAATGCTTATCAATTGGTCTTGGCTGATATTGGCACCAACCATCATATGAAGTATGCTCAAAAGCTCATCACGACTTATGACACCATCATCGTCCAAGTCGTACATTTTAAACGCAACTGGAATAAAAAACGTTTCAAAAATGTTTAGTACATAAGTATGTATGTTTGTATATCAAATAGTTGACTTACATTTCAATTTATCTTCACGGGAATTCAATTTGCTTTCCTTTTTGTCTCGGATTGGACGGAAATGAGCTAAAACTTTCATAAATTGACGAAAATTGACACGATCATCAGTACTGTCGGCAAAAAATGCATGAACAATACGTTCACACAGCGGATTAATGGCCAACTCTGGTATACGCAAGAAATCATCACGTGATAGTGTGCCGCAATCACCACGATCCAAAGAAGTAAAACGTGAATATAACCGCTCAATTTGGTTGGGTGTAACTAGAAATTTGTTTGCAAGGTTATTGCGTTTTGTAATTAATTCAATACGCTTGTGATTGTGATCATAGTAATTGTGAATAAAAATGAGTGATCTGATATTTTGTAATAACACTAAAATTAAAACTATAAAATTTTTTCGAATTTTCGTAACAAGAACTTTTACTTCGAATTCGAAGCTTCGAATATTTTTTTAAGCGTTTTTAAAGAAATTGTGGATTATGGGATTTTTATTTTTCTGAAAGGAGAATTTTGAAAAATTATGATTTTATTTAATGGCCATGGCGTACTCATAACAGATGAAGTTTACAGATCAGGTGATAATATTCGCCAAAACACACTTTTCAGTACATTTTTTTGAAAACGGAATTATAACAAAATCTATCAAGGAATTTAACTTTCAATAATATTAAAGAAGTAGATTAATAAGCGAAATTAGAAAATACTTATGTAAATATAAGGTTAAAAAAACGTTCAAGTAAATACAAATATGGCCCCATAATTTTTCTCCTATTGCTTGAGTTATAACCCGAATAAACTTTATAACAATAATCAAAATTTGCACCTAATGAGCCAACGATTTTCTAACATGTAAAGGCAGAAACAGGTTAAACAAATCCTTGAGCAAATTTTATTATCCGTTTTAGTTTAAAACTTCTGAGAAATTGGTGAAAAATTGCATATTTTGTTCATTTTTATGAACATGGGTCACAAATATTTTTTTTTTTGTTTCAAACTTTATTTTATTTTCTATTTCCTACTAAACGGTAAATTTTCATCCATTTTTCTGTTTTGGGCCGAATTTATTGAATGGGTATGAATTTTTATATGAAAACTTCAGATGTCCTTAACTTGAAAACTATCCGTTTCAGATTTTCTATTAAATGTTTTCTTATTATTTTAAAATTTTCTGTCCATTTTCACGTAGTGTGCTGTTAAATTAGAATTGTTCCTAACAGAATTTTGCATTCTTTAGCTTTACAATATCTTGCCCTTTTTCATCAATTAAGTTCCCAAGTGGACGGAACACAATTTTATTTAGCCTTTAATGTTATACAAAACTAATGCATTTATAAAAAGATAATAAATATGTATGTATGTATGTATGTAAGACAACTGAAAGATAAAATAAAATGGTATGTAGAAAAATTTACTATCGTTTTCTTTCAATAATGATTCCGTAATAGGATTGTTGATGAAATTTTTAAATTTCACTTACAGCCGGTTTCTTCTTGAACTTGCGCAATTTCTTCGGGACGCAGCAATAGCGAAGATTTATTACCCATTTTATTTATTATCTTATTTGCTTTAATTACGCCTTATTCTTTAAATAAAACTAATATGCACATTAAACAATGCAATTCTGTAATACAAATGACAAATTTTCACCACAATTATCAGATGTGCTGATATATCTAACAAGGTGGCGTCAACTCTACTTCCATACACGTTAATAATTTATTCAAAGATTCTTTATACATACAGTTTGACAGCTTAGATAGGAGCTATTCTTTTTTATTGTGACGTTTGACAGTTAGATTAGGAGAATATACGTTTTGCTAACCAATAAGTTCTATCTGGTTACATTATTCTTGACAGATGATTTTAGTATAGTGTTTAGAAAAGGCTGAGTACTTGGGTATTTAGCAAATACCAAAAACCAAGGCGAATTCATGAATTTGCCTTGCCAAAAACCATTAATTGAATCTCTTTGAACTTTTAAATCTCATAACGTCACTTTCTAGATATATATTTTTTTACTAGCTTATTTTTATTGCTCACCGGGTTTTTTGGGGAATTTATGTTATTTTATGATGTCGATCATGATACAATGAATGTAATAAAGTGTTTTCATCTAAATCATGTCATTTTGATGTGTTTTACAAAACAAGTAAATGTATGGTAAAACATTTCGAAATCGACTTGTTTTAGATCTAAAACACATAGGTGTGAACGCCATATAAGGTAAATGCAGAAATACAAAAACAACCAACTCTATGTATTTTGTTGGTAGAAAATTTGATTTCGGAAGTCAAAAGTATAAATATGTATGTATGTGTGTGTGTTTCAAATTGTGGCAAAAATATAAATAAAACGAAAAAACAAAATTATTGTAGATTTTAATCTTTGTATTCATCACAGCTTAAAATTAGTAATAACTTCATGTACAAATTTTAATAATTTTGTTTCTTTTATAAATTTATATAACTGTATCATTAACTATAACACTATGTTTGCGCTGTGTCAGACTTTAAGCTTGGTGGGCCTTTTGTATTTTTTTGAAATGGTCCAATAACTCAATAAAATTGATATTACTTTTATATTGTAAAGAATCATTTCCATTACTATAATTACAAAAATAAATTTTTAGTAGTAGTAAATACTCGTTTGTAAAATATAATATTATGAAAATATCAAAACTTACATCGGCTGCTGTCCCCAATAGTTGGGTATACATTGCAAACGATTCTTAAGCATATTAAATGCATCTGTTTGAGGTAGTAGCATTAATATTCCGAATAAGGCATGGGCTAAGTATTGGGCATCACTACAACCATTTGCTTTCGAAACTAATGTAAGTCTTAAAGCTGATAAAATAAAAAAATATTGCAAGTGCATATATTTTGACAAATAAGAACCAAGAAAAAATTATTTTTGTCACCATTCTTACATGCAAAAATGGGAGTCTCAATTAGTTGCACCAGCTTATCCAATTCATTCAGAAGTTCCAGTGTAATCTCTATGTCAGCACTGTTAAAATAATAGATCGATCAGAAATGCACAAAACAATGTGATTATAGATCATCGAAAATCTTACAATAGTAACACAAGTTCGGATACATGTTGATAACTTTGAGCCAGCAAGCACAATGACAATGTAGACACGGGACAATGTGCCCAACTTATATAGAGACATTTAAAAAGTTTTGCTGACTTCTCACATGATATATCCCTCAGGAATGCCCGTAGTTCGAATAATTCTGAGGAAGTCATCAAAATGCTGTTCAAAAGACGGACGAGCAATGAGGCAAACTTGAAATCTGTTATCTCTTCCGCAATGATTTCCGAAAATGTTAAATAAATATATTTAGCATTTAATAAAACGCTAAGTTGTCTTGAAGAAAAAGTTTTTTGATTAAAGTTAATATTCGATTCGTTCTGGAAATGTAGCAAAATTTTTTCATTCTCTTTTGTACCTGCCACTTTTTTTGGCCGTATCAGAAGGAAATTTATTTAATTTTGAAAATCGTTCGATTTTCAAAACTGATTCAACCGCTATGCATTTTATTTACATACCTTATAATAAGACTTGCACGATTTTCTAAGAAACTTTCATCCTCGTTGAATAAATTGACTAAGCTTAATACAAATTTACGATAGTGGGCTTTGTTAAAGTCCGTAGTTTCTGAAATAAAATACAAATATTATTAAACAGTGTTTTGCGTTTCACATACAAATGAATTTTTAACTTTACCTTTGGTATGCTGAGAATTGACAATTTCAGCTAAAACGGAAATACACTTCAAAACAACTTCATCTGAATTATCAGACAGTATATTCAAAAGATTATTGCCCAACTGTGTTGTATGATTGGACATCTTTTTTAATAATTTATGTTATAAAGAAAATTAAGTTTTTTTATATAAATTAATTATGGTATTTTGTATAGTGGTGGTAAGAAGCAACGTTATGATTTTGTTAGTGAATAAATTTTTGGTTTATGTATTCTTTTTTTAGAATTGACTTTGTTAAACATGGGAAATTTGTTATAGAAAGAATTATCACAGAGCAAATAAACAAGGTTTTATGGGCGTGAAGAGCCGAAATTATTTTAAGAAAAGTTTTCAAAAATGAACATCAGATCGTACGTAGCAAACAAAGAACCAAATACATTATATGTAAAACATATTTCCACACTATGCATAATTTAAATTTTAATAAATGTAAAAAGTTATTCATTAAGTGAACCATCCTGTATAAATTTTTTTTTTTTTACTTACTTCATTTGGAAAGTTGATGAGTAAATGATGTATCCATTCCAAAACAGCAAGCTTAGTTTGTACGGAATTGTGTGTTAGATATTGTGGTAATACTGCCATTATAGATTTTAGATCGATTTGTTCAATATTTTTAGATTTATGCTCTTTCGAAGACACTAAGTTCATCATAGACTTATTTACCGACACTGCACATTCCTTAAAATTTTTCATATCGACATTATATTCCAAACAAGGTAATATGGCAGTGAAAATTCCGCTTGCATACGGTAAAACGTTCGAGCCAAATATTACAACGAATTCACGAATCCATGTAATAGCAATAGACTAAATAAAAAGTGGTTGTTAGGCAAATATTTCATATTTTCATGTACGCACCTTAATCAATTCATTTGGTGATTGTGCGTGATTTATTAGAATGTTGATTGTCTGTTCCATCTTAACCGAACTGGAATCGTTGCGAATCGATTTAAGAAATTGTGTCAATGTATTTTCACACATTCTTTGTATTTCTTGAGTATTATCTTCCAACATTGTAAAGAGTCCATCAATTATATCTGTTAAGTATAACACCATATTTATTTCGGGAACAGCATTCAATATGGATATCCATGATATAACATATTGTCTCACAAAAGAATTCTTAGCATAAATTCGTTCTCTTAGTAGGGGTATAAATGCTTGCAGATTGAACGTTTGCGATGATTCCGTAACAATGTCTTTAAGCAGCCGATCCAATAACTCGCTGCCATCTTTGACCATTTGATCTGAGTCGGCTACCAAACGTGAGAGTGCACCAAATAATGCAGGAAATAAAGGTATAATTGAGGAGCGTGCCACCTTCACAACATTGTAAAGAGATTCACAGGCGAAGTAGCGCACACGTAAGTCTTGATCGCTTAAACAATTAAGTATGGGGGTAACCAATTCGTTTACATATTTCGAGGAATCCTTAACACGAAGTGAGTAATAAAAAAAAATACATATATATATATATATATATATATATATATATATATATATATATATATATATATATATATATATTTGTACACACAAAGATACCAACCTTTCCTAAGCCTAAACTCGTAGCAGCCAAACCTATAAGTCCTCCTTTTCTTTTATTAGCATCCCGTGATGACGCAAAGTCGTTGGACAGTACATCTATTAATTTTCGTATTTGAGCCGAGTTATTTTTCAAGTTGAATTCCGTGACCATCCTAAATATATTAACAAATATTTATACCATAGAATGTGTAGATATTAAACAAATACTTTTCTATTTCTTGTGAAGCCAGTTTACGTTTGTCATAGACTTTGTCGCCGAGAGCTTTCGCACAGGATTCACTTAACGGTGCATAGGGACTTTCCATTTTTTTAAATTTATTTAAGCAATTTGGCTGTTTGTATTGTTTTTTTAGGAGTTTTTAATTCAACGGTTAATTTATTAAGAGTTAATTTATATAAAAAAATGTATACAATACGTTCGTGTTGTACATATATAAATCGATAACTCAACAGTTTTATATGTAATTAATAATTTTCTCATCAAATAACTGTTAAACTTTATCAAAATCCATTAATCACAGAGGATTTGCTTGTTTTTCTGGTAAATTTTTCGCTTGTTTAGTCACTATTAAAGTGTCAAAACAGAGTGCAGCTGTTTATTTTTAAAGGTATATAAAAGTTTAAAATTATGAAATTGATGAACTGGGAAGTATAGCCAGCAAACGCAGTTTATATTTAAGGGTGTAGCATATTGTTAAGTCCGCAGAAAACTGCCACTCTTCGTATCTTTAGTTAATTTTATCGATATCCCAAGGACGCATATTTTGGGGCGAGTATACCTTGTATCAACATGCATTGCTTGTGACTATCAGGCATGTCACAGCAACAAATTCTGATCAAAAGTGGAATTCAAACCGTATTTGCCTTCTTCAGAAAACGTAAACCGACAAATTTTATCGATATGAAACCACTTTCAATTTTCTAAGTGGAATTGATTTTTTAAGTAGCATAGATACCAAGAAACTGTACAGAACAACTTTATATGAATAAAAAATACTATTGACGTAATAATTTTTGGAAAATGTATAAATTTCAATCTTTAAAATAAATTTTATTACCAATTTAAGAGAAAATCATTTTTAGATGACGAAATAAACAAAACGCCGTAAACGTATTATTGCCACCTTTTTATTTCGTACAAACCACTTTTTATTAAGTACAAAATAATAAATAATTATAATAAATGTCGTCGACGCAATTTTTTAAAAGAATTTTGATTCAGTTCCTCTATTGCTGAAACAATGATTATGACGGGCATTTTTATAATTTTTCATTTATCAAACACAAAACTATTTTAATGAAAAAGAAAAATTTCTAAAGAAGCTAAAGCGAAATTGATCGATTTGGTAATACGGAATGAAATCGATTTCGATTTTTTTCTGTGACATACCTGTATAAATGTATTATTTATTGAGCATAATAACTGATTTTTCATATTTTGTAGATAATAATGTAAAGGTTGCTTCAGAAAAGAAAATATTGAATCAATCAATATATGTAATTTTAAATAAACAAACATATTAAAAAATAAAATTGCAGCACAGAATAAATAAAGTTTAAAATAAACATTAGTAAGACTTACATACATTTTTTTAAATATTTAACCTTTTGAAGGCGATTAAAAATATTTATAAGTTTTATATAAAAACTTAAAATCTTATTTGCTCTTTTCAACAACTAGATTATAACTGTCAACTTCTTTGCACATTTGATTAAACTCTTTCACAAACTCCAGCATTTCTGGCCTTTCTTCGTGCTTTTTACGACGTCGTTTGTTCTTTGGGGCTTGTTCAGAACTACTATTGGTTTCTCTGCTGTGATCACTTATTTTTTGTTCATGGAAGTTGTCCTCGCCCTCTGATTCATCACTGTCCAAATATACTACATATTTGCCTTCCCTCAAACGAAGTTTCCGCTTATATGGACGAATGTAAGTACGATGAGCATCCTGAAAATAATCCATGAAAATAAATAAAATCTTGTGTGTTCCAAATACTTGATGTATCGAAGACTAAGAACTATTTGATATTTTTTTTTTTAATTAATAAAAATATTAACAATATTAAAGAGAGAGCAAAATGTAACTTATTTCATAGAAATAAATACACCTTTTACTACCTCAAGACCAAGGCAAATTCAAAAGTACTAGTAGTAGTAATAGTAGAGTAGTGATTATTTCCGCCACTTGTATATGTGAAGTAGATATTTTCAAAGCGAATTGAGGCGTGTCTTAACTCATGAATTTACAATGCTCTAGACAAAAAAATTAATTTTTTATGGCCAAAATTATAAAATTTCCAATTTTGTAATTTTTGGCATGTTTTTAGGAAATTTAAATAATTTCTTAACCAAATATTATATAAATTACTGTAAAGTGAATTCGACTTCAAATCTTTCTTAAAAATTTTATACATTTATGAATAAATGAAATCAAATTGAATTAAATATTCAGTATAAGCAGTTAGGATAAATGTCAAATATTAATAATAAGTAAATGCTCTTCTTACATTTTCATTAAATGTTGTTTCGGGTTCAACATCGTGGAATAGCTCATTTTGAACTTGGTTCGGTCGATTTCTATTTCTAAAATTTGCATTTTTTTGTGCTCTTAAAGCCTCCTTGCTTGTTGACGGTTTTGCATTCAACATTGTAGAGCATAGTAGCTCTTTAATACCTCCCACTTTTGAAGCATCATCTACGAACAAATTCATAATTTTTATTGGATTTATGGATTTTTGATGTTCACTTTCTCCGGGTTTAAACTTTCGTAAGCGCTGTAGTTTATCATGTATTGTTTGATTTGGACAGTCTGTTCTCGTGTCATTAGTTTCTTGGCTAGAATATTCAGTTTGAGAAAGATAATCTTCGAATCCAAATAGATCATCTTTAGGTTCAGAACGGATTTCGGTGTTTTTCAGTGAATTATTCCCTTGTTCATTCAAGTTTTCCTCAAAACAAAACATTTCAACTTGTTTCTTTTGAGTAGTTGTTTTATTTGGATGTTTGAAAGGAGGCAGATTTATAACTTCTATAATATTAAGCGCTTTTAAAGGACTACGATGACTAAGAGTTTGTCGAGGATTTGGGAGTTGTTCGAAATGATCTATACTCTCATTTTTGTTGAATTTTTCAGGAGTACGACTAGTAGGGGGGAGATTTTCAGCATTTGAATCATTTGATGAAAACGATGATATTACAGATGGTTCACATAAATGTGATGTTTGGATTTCTATATTTTCTGCTTTTGATGGAGATTTTTTGCTGGTTGCGGCTGTTTGTTGTACCAAATTTGGCTTTATTATTCGCTTTTCTTTGCGTGGTGTAAATGGTATAAAATCACAGGAAAATGAGGGCAAGTTGCCAGAGCTTCTACAGAAATTAAAAGTTGTAGGTAAATGAGCATCTTCATTAACTCGCCACGGCGAAGACATACTTGGTGGCCTAAGAAGCGGCATAGAAATTGGGGATAATCCCATATTTAAGTCCGCTGGAGGCGGAAGCATTTTCTTATTTTTCGGTGTACTATTAAATTTCATATCTTTGATTAACAATGCAGATGTATGTTTTCTTTGCCAATCTAAACGGCCTGCCTGATTCATTATCGCTGATCTTGCTAAATTGCTAAATGTTCCTTCTTGTTCATTGGTATTATGGTCAATATCATCGAAATGGTCATCGTTATCACAGTGATCCTCGAAATCATGATCTTCTAATCCATCGTTTTTATATTCTTCTCTCAATTTAACTTCATTTGCGTTATTCTTCAATTGTTTTAATTTGTTATATGTTTTATTTCCTGTGGCTTTTTTTCTTTGTGGCTTTTTGCGTTTGAATTTCGGTTTGCCAGTGCCCTTGCAATTAGTTGCTACTTGAACTTTCCCTTGGTCTATAAGTTTTTTAATTATGTCAGCAGTTGGATCAACATGTTTTGCTACATCCGAATCTGAAGTTTGTGAGGGTGACAAAAATTCATATATACTATCATTCCGTTTTCCAATTTTAGAACTTTTTTTATTAAAATATCGGCTTGTTGTTACTTTTTGTGTTTTAATAGACTTTGTCTCATGGTGAAAAAATTTTTTACTTTTGTTATAAATAGGTGAAATATTATTTCGCGTTTCTATATTTTTATTACAACTATTTTGAATTTTTTGTGTTGAACTCAAAACAAACTCTTCTTCATCGTCTAGTGAATTAAGAAAATTTTCAATTGCTCCAGACTTATTTGCAAGATTTCTTGAAGATCTGCCTTTGGAAGGTATAGTTATTGCGTTTTCTTTATTCGTACTTTGTTGGTGTTTGTTTTTCGTTGAACCTAATAAAGTTGAATTTCGTTGTGGTTCAAAAAGTATTACAGATTTTTCTATTGGGTGGAGCTGTGTTTGTTCCAATATTACTTTATTGTTAGGCGTTGCTGTTCTCGGTGTTTTCAAAGACAGTCTTGCTATCTGTTTAATACCAGCTAATTCGTTGTTTTCCATTAAACTTTGCTTTGAATGCAAGTGCAATTCATTGCTTGTTGTAATTAGTTTCGATTTCGGGGACGAATATTCTAAAAATCATAATAGAATAAATAAATGATTTACAAATGTAAATATGTATGAAAGAAAATATATATGTACATACTAAAAAAAATTAAGTACACATTTACAAAATATATTTATCAATTTATTTGAGATATTCTCAAGAGTTTAGGTTTTAACAATCTTAAGTATTTGTTGTGGATTAGGTCATCTATATGCCTGCATTTTGTAGGGTGTTAATGTCCACCGATTAGTAGATTTGCTAACACACAAACTCTCAAACAAGAAATGCAAATAACGAATACAGAAACACAAGGTTTAGGAAATTGATGCATAGAAATATATGAGCAAACATTACATAAAAATATTTTGTATAGTCAGCATTTAAAAAGAAATTTATGTTTTGCCATTAAGTTGTTAGTTAGTAAATTCAAAATATCGTTTTCTGTAAAAGCAATTTTTTGTGTTGTAGGTTTTTATACAAATTATGTATATGTGGTTAGGGGCTGTGCACATATTACTTAACGCTGTTTTCGGAGATTTTATACCCACCCCTCACCTTAACGCTTTTTACTAATTTTTCAATCCCAAATCTTTAACACCCTGGAGCGTTACATAATATGTGCAAAGCCCCTTATGAGTAGGGAATCGACAAACAATGCGATAATGATATCAAAATTATGAAATGGTTCATAATTGATAAAACATGTATGTAAGTATAATTTATTATGTAAAATATATTTACCAATCCTTTTGAGTTTTACCAC
Organism: Lypha dubia; assembly: GCA_947311025.1. Classification (NCBI taxonomy): domain Eukaryota; kingdom Metazoa; phylum Arthropoda; class Insecta; order Diptera; family Tachinidae; genus Lypha; species Lypha dubia. Next base: position 31,106,692 of record OX371260.1, on the reverse strand, counting down.
TGGTTTTCTTATATTTTTAAGAGCTGTGGGTTCTATCAAGTTGGCTTCCGATTTTATGGTGTCTGGAATTTTTTGTAGTTTAACAACACATCTTTTTTTGCAGACGGGGATTAGCGAATTGGACGGAATTCGTTGTAGATGTGATTCATTATAGCAAGCTTTCCCGCTAAAGTTATTGATAATTGTGCCTTTTGACATATATTTATTTTCTTTTTCCCTTCTTCGTTTAGCTTTATTGGGAGAATTCGCATTTGCCTCTGACTTATCTATGGATCCTGTTGAGTTTTAAATTATGTAAATTTTTCATAGCTTCTAATCACAATACTTACATACATATATATACAGTATGTCAAGAATGAGTTTACACACAAGAAAAATTTTTATTTTTCAATTTTATTAGCAATATAAAGTATACTGGTTTTTATATACCATGATTTTTTTTTTTATTTATTCTAATTATTTACATATTTACAAGGATATTAAACAAAAAAATTTATCAAATTCAGTTCCAAACAAAAAAAATAAAACACAAATAAATATTACTCAGGTTGTGTACTGTCAAATCACTTTTTACACAAAATTAAAAATTCATCTTTCTATTAATTTGTTATTAAAAATATTTTTGTTTAATATTTAGTATGGCCACCATTGGCATCTACCACACATTGTAGGCGCTTCCTCATGGAACTAACCAGCTTTTTCAAATCATAATTGGCTGGTATACTCTGCTACTCTTCTAATATTGCAGTTTTCAGAGCTACTTTGCTTGTTGGTTTACGTTTAGCGACTCTCCTCTTCAAATAGACCCACAAATTTTCAATGAGGTTTAGGTCGGGACTTTGAGCAGGAGTATCTATAACTTTCCCACAATTATAAAGGAGCCACATACGAACCATATGGGATTTATGTTTAGGATCGTTGTCCTGGTAAAATTTAAATTGGGGGACTCTATCCCTTATAAACCCGAATTTTTCAGCACTGCTTGTCAAATGGTTCTTCAAAATGTTTAAATACTGGCCAGCATCCATCGTTGATTCTATAAACGCTATGTCTCCAACACCTTTGCTCGAGATGCACCCCCAAACCATTATCGAAAGTTTCCCAAATTTCACTGTTGGGATGATGTTGCGATTTTCTAGCGAGGTTAAGGGCTTGCGCCATACTCTAGTTGGCCCATCATTGTAGTATAGCATAATCTTTGTTTCGTCGCAGAAAATAACGTTGTCCCAATATTCAGATGGCTGTGTAACGTTCAAAGTGGCAAAGGAAAGCCGTTTTTCTATATTTGAAGCTGAAAGCAGAGGTTTCTTTCGTGCTACTCTTGACGAGTACTTGTTGCTCAATAACACCTGGCGAACTGTTTCATGAGAAACAATAGTGCCGAATTCTTCCTGAAGCTCTCTAGCAATTGTTCTTGTAGAAATTTGGGGGTTTTGGACAATTTTTCTAATAATTACGCGCTCCACTCGTTTATTTATTTTTCGTTTTGGACCACCACCTTTCCTTAACTCCAATCTACTCTCGTTTTCTGCACGATTTTTGATATTGTATATTGTCTTACGACACACTGAAAACATTTCTGACAATTCACTCACGCTTTTTCCCAATTGGAGATTATAATAAATTAACTGGATTACATTATAAGATAACCTTTTTCCTGGCATATTAAATATTAATAAATTTTTCAATAAACGATGCGCGCAAAACAAAAACTTGTTGACAAGTAATTTAAAATATACAGAAATTAACCACGCACATGAAAAATAACGGGAAACGCAACGTTAACTTTGTTGTTACTGCAAAAAATAGTAAAACAAAAAATGTGTAAACAGTTGTTTGACACTAACAAAATTATGTAGTATTTGTTTTTGTTCTACTTTTCTCTTATTTTACGCAAACCTTGAACATTTTTTGTCGTACATCTTTGTAGGCATTGCATATAAGTACAGTAAATCAAAAAAATTTGTGTAATAAGACAAAATGTATATTTTTTGGCTAATGATGTAAAAAAAATCAGTTTTATTTTTAGTGTGTAAACTCATTCTTGACATACTGTATGTATACATATGTATGTACGTTTACTTACCAATACATTTTACATTATCAACTTTCCTTAAGTTGATATTTTTACGCAAATTCTCATTTGTTCTATCAGTTGCTGGATTTTTTGGTAACTTGGAATTATTTGCTTTTTTTGTTTTCGACATTTCGTAACTTTTATAGATATTACGCACTTTCAATAAATAAAGGATATACGAAAAAAATCTGTAGTATACTGAAATTAAACAACCGCCATGTTTATTTTTTACGATAAAAGTTATCGAAAGTAAAAGTGCAACCAAGTCATCTAAAGCAGATCATACACTACATTCTGTTGTAATAAAAAAGTGGCAGCATTAGGATAAGGAACTTGGCAGCACGAAAAACGTAAATAAACTAAGTCATTCTGTCAAAAATCATTATTTATTTTAGAACATTAAATGAAATTGCTTTTGAAATATTGTGATGCAAAAAATTATAATATTGCTTCGCGATACCACCTGATTTAATTCGTCTTGCACTTCATGGTGTAATAAATAAGGTGTCAGATGGAGAAAAAAGAACTTGGCAGCACGAAAAAATGTAAAGCCAAAATAAGCTAAGCTGTCAAAAATAATAATTTTTTTGAACAATAAATTGCTTTTGACATTTTGCTTTATTCAAATTCGTGAAGAAAAATATTATCGTATGGCTTGGCGATGCCATTTGCTTTAATACGCCTTGATAAACATGAACAAGTTTAGTTAAACAAGGTAATAAACCAGGTGGCAGCACTACGACAGCTAATTTTCTTTGCCCTACTTATATTTTGGCTGAAATGTTAAAGAGTTGTTTTCTGGTTATATTTTTGACACCTTCAGTTTCTTTGGCTTTACTTTTTCTCCTGTTGTCAAGATGTTGTTTTCTCCCGCTTACACCTGGTTTATTACGCCATGAAACAAGGTTGGTGCCATGGTGGAATTAATAAGGTGCGCTTATCAACGCAACAACAAAAAAACGACATGCATTTTGTCTGTGTAAAAATTAGCCACTGCTGTCAAAAAATTGCTGTATACATAACATACATAGTGGTTATGCAAAAACAAAAAGCATAACGTAAACAAAAATATTCATGATGGCGGCCAAAAATGTAAACAACTTTTGACAAGACAGAAGTAACTTATATTTTAGAAGTAACCCATATTTTTGCAGATTATTTAACGGTCAAAACACAACCCTACAAAAAACCATATTCCTTCTTGCGCGCACCGTATTAATTCCACCATTGTGCTACCAAAAAAATTACGCTATATTGAGTTTGTATAGTTCACATGCAGTAATCGACAACTGTTATAAGATTTACAACTCTGTTATGTATAACAAAATAATCCTCGCGCCTCTTTTCTACTATTTTTTTATTTCTGCTGATCTATAAATACATTATTCATTCTGAAAAATAAAAATACTAATAAATAACTAGCTTTCTAAAGTGTCGAAGTTAAAGAATATAATTGTATAAAGTGTGTTTTGAAAACAATTTAAAAACCTAAATAGAAACAAACAAACGATGAATAACAAATTTGTCAAAGTGAAGGAAAACAACGAAAATTTGTGCCCAATAAAACGGTGAGACTTGCAATTAATTAATTAAATAATCCAAAAACTTATAAGTAAGATACGTGCAAATATTTAATCCTACATACAATAAACAAAATGAAGATTTTGTTTATAAAATCTACATATAGTTTGGAAATGCGAATTTTTTTAATGGGTCTAGGATAATTCTCTTGAAACGTGTCATTATAAGAGGTTTTTGCACTTGCGAAAGAGAAATGTCACTTGAGAACACCATTATCTATTTCATTATTAAAAGAAAAGTGCTGCCAATTGAAAATAGAGAAAGGCAAAAGCTCTATATATACATACATACATACTTTTAGTGCTGGTAATAAAAATATTTTATGTTGATATTTATATAGGTTTGTCCATGGTGGAATAATAAGGTGCGCGTAAGAATACAACAATAAAAAACGACATGCATTTTGTTTGTGTAAAATTAATTTAAAATTGTCAAAACAAAGCTGTATACAAAACAAAACAAAAGTTGTTTTGTATGTATTTATTGGTTATGCAAAAACAAAAAGCATAACGTAAACAAAAATATTCATGATGGCGGCCAAAAATGTAAACAACTTTTGACAAGAAAAGCATACTTTTCCATTTTTTTAACGGTCAAAACACAACCCTACAAAAAACCATATTCCTTCTTGCGCACACCTGATTATTCCACCATGGGTTTGTCGTGCTTGATATGTGGTATATATATGAAGAAAGTTGGTTCAGCCAATGCACGTAAACATGTAATCATTGTAGCTTAGTCAATTAAATTAATAAAACTACAAAATATGGATAAAATGTTAGTGTTTTTGTTCCCCGCGAGAAAACTAGCCACCTATTACAAAAATGCAACGCTATTCGTTTTTGTTTATAATTTTTGACAGCAATTTATATTGATACTGTAGGTAGGCGGTATCAAGGCGTATTATTTTATTACACCATGCGGGGTTTTTAATAATCAAAACATAAACAATTATATTTTTTTTCTCGTTTTTTCCCAAATTAATCTATAATTCCACTAAAAATATATATTAAAAAACGCTGCAAGTGCATTATTAGATTAGGTCGGTAGCACTGTGATTGAGAAACAATAAGCAAAAATGCATTGAAAATTTTTATTGTAATTTGTTGCATTTGATCTAAACAGTGTAATTTATTTTGAAAGAAATTTTTTAAATTGCTTAATAACAAACGTTAAAGAAAATTGAAGAACGTCTCTTATTAAAATTTATTATTAATAGGTTTGTAAAAATACTGTCTGTATCTAACGTAGTTGCCGCTTGTTGATATTTTAAGTACTTACCTACTTATTTTGTTTTTTTTTTTAATTTTGGTAACTTTATTTATGGCTTCTATCATGTCGAAGATTTATAATAATTGGACATACCTATTTCGTAATGCATTAAATGTTGATTTTAATTAAAAAGGTTTATGACCCTTAAGTGAGTGGTGTTTTGGGTCATTTAAATTCAAGTCTACTTTTGCATTTTTGAAATGGGCGTAGGTTGTTTTATATACATATAGTTGTTGTAATGTTGGTATGTCAATGTTTTGTTTATGTTTATATGTATAGCTGTGTGTAAATAAGTGCATACATACGTATATGTACCTGAATAATGCATACATACATACATATATTGTATCTACAATGGAAACATGCAGGAAAAATTGTTTGATAATCAGAGATTTAATTTAAGAGAGAAAAGTATTTATGAATGTTTGTACTTAGGCACCCTATAATATGCATGTAAAATAAGTGCTCTGTTCAATTTCATTAAAATTTTATTACATGTTATTCTTATAGAAAACGTATACCAAGTAAGAGTTCAACACAAACTCCTGCTTGGAAATTAGCGAAATTAGATACAACATCATCGCCTTCGGCTTTAACTAACGAATACTTAGATGAAATGGGAATCGGTATGTTGGATTCAGATGAAAGTTCTTCATCGGCAACATCCGCCATTGTTACATTAAATTCAGACGAGAATTCAAATGAAGCAACACCCAACCTGGATGCACCAAAGTTTTCACACCTCCAAAGACAAATTTATCGAAATATGGATACATCACTTTTGGATGCTACAACGGACAATGGCAGCAATCTCAGTTTTTTAGATCCAAATGATACACAAAACAAGACATGTATAACAAATCATAATATAACAAACGGACATCAGCAACAAAAATTCAATACCAACAACAACAATTCCAATTCGTCATCCTCCTTCGATATCTATACGGATGAACAATTACAACAGCAACAAACAATACAAAAATTAAAAACAACATCAATTGACAAATTACATTTGCCCCATAACGCGGGAACTGGCTCACAGCAAAAAAAGGTTGCCATTTTGGGCATTGGGGCATCAACTTTAAACGGAAATAATCATAATGCGTCTTCACCTTCGAGCAGTGGAAAAAATACCAGAAGTCCTTTAGCAACGGTATCTTGTAATAATTTTTTAAGAAATACTCAGCAACAGCAGCTCTTGATGCAACAACAGCAACTGCAACAGCAAGTAAGTATGTTTAAAATTTTAAAAGTAGGTACATCTATTGTAACATGAACCCCAATGAAGTTGGATAGCGTTCACCGAAAAGAGTATATTGCTGCTTTAGTGTTGTGATATTTATTGAGTATTATTATTCAATTCTGTGTGGTTTGGCATCATTTTCTCTTCAAACTTTTTATAAAATCCTTTTCTGTTTCTATAGGAAAATTTTCGTTTTGAAACAGAATTAATAAAACTTATGCAAAAAACACATTCATATACTCGTATTCAGATTTAAATTACAATTGTTCCTTTACATTAAAAACTAGAAATTTGAACTTAGCAATGAGAAAGCTTTCGAAAAAGCTGTGTATGTATATTTGCAAATTAAAACTCCATTGACCACGGGTTAAAGGATCATTACGTGCATAATATGTCCGATGGGAAGGTACATCAAATAGCATGGATACTCTATGATGTCTAGTTACATATATAAAACGATACAGTATAATGTAAGTCTGGGCAAAGAAGGGGTTTGTAATTTTTAATGAAAACAAAAATGATTTAAAAAAAACAATTTTAAACAGTTTTCATAAAACTGGAATCAAACATCAGGCGGTTTATTTGAAGCCTGTTTTAATAACAATCAATTTGAGAAATTTTAACTTTTGTTATATTATTTTGATGAGTTTATAAACGTTATTAATTTTGTGCATATTTTACTTGTTTTCCTTAGACCACATTTAGTAATTCCTTTCCACAAAGATCTCAATCACCAACCATGCTACCGTCTACCAGTCAACAGGCAGCTCTTTTAAAGCAGCAACAACACCAATTGCAAAAACAATATATTCAACAACAGTGTCAATTAGTTCAACAACAACAACTGCTACAACCACGTTTTGTTCCTAATGAAAATTTCTTTTTATTTCGCAATCAGTCAATGCGCGAACGTAATGCAGATGGTATAGACCACTTCAGCAGTTTGGCAGATGAAATTATTCTGCAAATTTTCAAATGGCTTCCCAAGAAAACACTTTTGCGCTGCGGTTATGTGTGTAATCAATTTAATCGTTGTGCCAGTGATGAGTCCTTGTGGACGCGACTTGACATAGGAGGAAAATCCATAAAACCGGGTGCAATGGAAAATATTTTAAAACGTGGAGTTGTTATTCTACGCTTGGCTCAGGCAGAGGTAAGCGGTTGTAAATAGATTTATTTTACTTGGTTTAAAATATTGTTGTTTTTTGTCCAACAATATGTAAATAAATGTAAACTAAAATACTGATTTGATGATTCATTTTGATTTATTACTTAAAGCTACACTTATCAAATTTTTTTCGAAAAAAAAACGTGACCAGCAGACAAACAAAAATAACTATTTATGTATATAAAAATTGCTTTTTTTAGCATAAGAAATTTTATGTTTTTGTAACATAAAATTCAATTTACATGTTTTTGGTGAAATGCTTGCCAACTGTCATTGTAACATAATAAAGAGTATGTTGTTTATATATTTTTTTTCAGCTTAATCATCCAATTTTTGAAAAAGCTTTTCTAGATGCTGAACCTACCTTTGAATCAAAGTTACAATATTTGGATCTAAGTATGGTATCAATAACCAAACCGTCTCTTAAAATGTTATTAGCACGTTGTCGACAATTGAAAAAACTTAGTTTAGAGCATGTTGCACTTAATGATGAAATATGTGATGAAATTGCTAAAAACATCAATTTGGAAGCACTAAACTTGGCCATGTGTACCGGACTAGAAGCTTGGAGTGTTAGAAAAATGATGGAAACTCTAACACAGTTAAACAGCTTGAATATATCATGGACTAATTTATCAGTAGATGCAGTTACTTCGTTGGTAACTAATGTTACGCCAAATATAATGCGTTTAAATGTGGCAGGTTGTCGCAAAACAATGTTTGATTCACGTGAGTTATTGTTTATTAAAATATATATGTATGTATGGGAATTATTAAATATTACTAATAATGTACCCGAATACATTGTATGTATATCGAGTCATTGCTGCATTTGAGTCGTAACTCAAATAAAAATTGTTTTAAAGAAAATGAGTTTAAAGTTTTGAATTTGCTATAAACGTAATGTGTACTTAAAAAATGATTGTAAGAAATTTTTAAACAATATGATATGCATCGATGACTTAGAAAATGCATATGTGACGCGCAAAATAGAAAGGGACCTAGGGGTAAAAACCGGTTTTGTTCAGGAGAGCCATTTTAAAGATTTAAATACGCGTATCTTTGGTGTACCATCACTTTCATAAAACGCGCATATCTCTGGGAGGGAACTTTTTTTGGGGCATGAGATCGGTCTCATTCGATGCTCAGATGTTGTCCACATAAAAAAAAAAAAAAAAAAGTGATAATTGATTTTTTACCCTTAGGTCCCTTTCTCTATGCGCTGTCACATATATGTAACTAGTTTTTTATGATAGATACTATTTTGTGGTACTAAACTGCTAAATATAACATCCTTAAAAAAATAGTTACCAAATAATGGCCTGATGTAGTAATGTTTTCATTTTTATTCAGCTTTTCCCTTATGTAAAAATAATCAAAATTCGAAATGTATAACAAATTAAAAAAAAATAACTTGCAATTTAATTTTAGATGTGGAAAGCTTAGAAAAACGATGTCCGCAACTGTTGGAGTTGGATTTGTCAGATTGTACAGGTCTAACTGGCAATGCAATAAGTATAATCAGTAAATTTCAAATGCTCGAGTATTTATCTCTGTCAAGATGTTATTTAATACCGCACCACTTATATGTGTAAGTTATAACTCGCAAAAATCTTCATGTATTTACATACGTACAATGGGTATTAAATTAGTTTTTTTTTGTATTACAGAGAATTTCGCAATATGAGTACTCTCACCTATTTAGACATTTTTGGCATGCTATCAGACTCATCCGTGGAGATGTTAGAACTTTCAGTTTCTAAAATTGGCATTAATAAATTTATTCATAGTTCGGTGGCTCGTCCTACGGTAGGCACAAGGCGAACATCAATTTGGGGCCTACGTACAAGGGATTAATTTTATAAAAAATTCTTTCATTACTTTCGCTGACTTCCACTACCCAACCATTAAATTCATTTTGCTTTTTAAATTCATGTGTTTTTAAGGATATTATACAATTGTTGAAATATAGGATTTCCTTTTTTCAAAATGGATTTTCCTTTATGTTTAATTTAATCGAAAATAACATTTTTATATGTATGCTTCTACGAAAATTTGAGAAAATTTCAAAAATTATGGCTTAAATTCGAAATTATATAAAATATCTATTATTTGGGAATGAAATTAAATTTTAGTTTCTTAAGTATTGTGTATATAAATACATGCATATGTAATAATAAAATTAAAAAAAAAAATTGCAAAAAAAAAAAAATTTTTTTCTGTTCTTTTGTTATTGTGAGTATTGAAAGGAACTTTGTAATCTTGGCAAAAAACTTGATGAAGGGAGTTCACAGCTTATACTCACTAGCATCATATAATGACTATTAGGTATATGCAATAATATAAAAACAACCAACTCTTTGTATTTTGTTGGTAGAATATGTACGTACGTATGTCTGTTTTAAACTACCAAAATAAAAAATTTATAAATAAAAATTCCTCATTTGAAAAAAAATTTGCTATGAAAGTTTTTTCTGAATACTTCTCTACACGATTTATCTTTGCGAACTTTAAAAAAGATTCCTTTCCAAAACCTCTACTCCTTTATTATTCCACTCATTTTCCAAAAATGTGAACTGATATGTATTTTATATTACTTTTAAATATTTTTTTCAATTTTGCTTATAAACGAAATTTTTTAATATAAATATGTAAACAAAAATTTTACGTTTATTTGAGCATGTACTCAAGAATTTATGTTCTTAAATTATGTACATAAATTATGTATAAACAGATGAGCTTTGGAACTTTTTAAACATAAAGGGTAAACATCTACTGATGAGTTGGTATACATATATTTAGATATTGCTAACCCGCAACAAATAAATAAAATTTATAACAAAAATTAATTTATTTATGTTAGGCGTTAGCTAATCTATATGCGTTATTTCGTTGGTTGCTAAATACCATGTCATCAGTAAATCTTTACCACCATTCCTGAAAACATCAAACTCATTTAGTTATACAGAAATTCCCAACTAAGAAATGAGAATTACTAAATCACAATATTTTAAAAACTAATGCAAATAACAAAACAAATAATATTTATTCATTCATATCGAATAATCATCCATTGCATAATTCCGTAAATCCAAATAGGTTGTAGTATTGCCTTGTATATCATAGGTTTATTGTTTAAATTTAGTTTCGAATATACATAGCTCATCTTAAAATTACAAAAATAACAAAAAAAAAATTAATTTAGTTTAAATTAAATTCTTGATTAGAACAATTTGATATTTTAAATTTTTTACAGGTATTCGCGATTGATTTATGTTTTTTTTTTTAACGAAAATTATAAACTGATCCCTAAGCGCTGGAAGGAACTGATACATCTGATATGTCCATATAAACAAAATCGAATAATCCGTTGTGAGCCAAAAGTTTCGATACTATCGCACACTATTTCTTATAAGTTTTATCGAAACGTCGCAGATAGGGGTATTTGGCCATTCTAGCAGGACATTAGGACAAAACTTAAATTTAAGAAATGTAAAAATTTAACAACAACAAAATTCTACATCATATAGTGAATTTATAAGGCTTATGCTTGAGATTTGTCGGTTTGCGACACTGTAAAAGTCAGGAAAGTTGAGTAAATTGCATACGCTTTTACTGAATTTTTACGGTTTTGAGACGTTTACAATATATTTTTTGTGGCTAAACGAATAAAGATTTTATATTGCTTATATTAATTTTTAGAAAAATTTTATTTTAAATTTTTATGATAAAAAAAATTTGTTCGAAATTAAAAAAAAAGATTTTTTTGTTCAATTTTTAGTAAAAAAAAATATCAAAAGGTTTTTGAAAGTGAGTTCAATCGAGTCCGTAAAAATGTTATAATACACAATAAAATATGAAATCTACTTTTAAAATGGAAAAAAAAACTAATTGTTATTATTTTAAATTAAATTTCTTGTTACTATTATGAATAAGTTATTATTATGAATAAAGTAATTATTATTAAGTTGTGAATTTTTAATTCGAACTGAGTGATATTTAATCAAAGAAATTTTTAATTTTTCAGGCTTAAGTTCGTTTTCTCTAAATATAATTTTGTTATAAATTAAATTATTATTTAAATTAGAAAGAAAAATCTAGTGGCTCTTAATATTTGAACAGACAATTTATAACAAAATTATATTTAGAGAAAACGAACTTAAGCCTGAAAAATTAAAAATTTCTTTGATTAAAGTAATTATTTTTAGATAATAAAGTAATAAATTACAAAATTGTATTTTTTATTAATATTTTTGTGTGGTGGGGATTGGATAGGCATTGGGAAGACATAAAAGTTTAAAAATAAATATTTTGTGGAAACTAAAAAAAATATTTGACTGGGACGTTTTTTATGGCGGGGGCGTTGGAGGGATACCTCCCCCATCCTAAAAAAGTTCAAAAATAAAATTTTTATGGTATTAAAGCGTAATTAATTCATTCCTTTTAATATTAGCATTAGTTTTGCAAGTAATATTTTATGTCACCGCCCACAAAAAGGGCAGGGAATATATGGCATTTTACATTCTCCTGGGTCCAAGTTTAGGTTTTTGAACTTTCGCCGAAGTTAACAAACAGTTCCATTTTCTAAGCAAAAGTACGGGAAAACTTAAAACAAAAATTTCATTTTTCGGAGGTAGGATTAATTCTTCTAAGGGGAACTTTTTTCCCCTTTGTCCGATTTTTCTTATTTTCATACATAAATAGCCTATGACCAAATCACATATTTGTGCCAAGTTTAATCAATTTAGGGACACCCAATAAGTTTTTAGATGCAATATAAACAAAAAAAAAAAAAGGAATGTCCGGCTAGAATGGCCAAATACCCCTATGTGCGTCGGCGGAAAATCAGGGCTATTTGAAAGTTTTCTAACCAGAAATTGGTAAACTTTCAATAAATAGAATAATTTGTCTGACGATAGTGTCGGTATATTAAATTTAAAACAAGTTTAATTAATCATATAAATTGTTTTTATTTGCTGGTTTTTTTTTTTATTATTATTGTTAAATATATTACAAAGTCTTATTTAAATTCTTTTCTGTTTTATTTTAATTGAAAAAATCTATTATGAGTTTGTTTTTTGTCATTAAGTTTTAAAGTTAAAGATTTTATTATTTTGAACGTAACTACTTAATTGTGTATTGTTTTAAACAACGTTTCATTTTTGTATTAAAAAAATTGTTTCATAATTATATTTGTATGAAGTAAAGTAAATAAATATGATTTTTTTTTATATATGTAAATACTAAATTTCACTTTTTTCTTAAACTTATATAATTGTTTAATAACTACAATTTTTATGAAGAAGGAAAAGCATATTTACACATATCTCATATTGGAGATAAATTTTAGGAGTGAATATTGTTGATGAAATTTAAAAAAATTAACAATAAAAATAAGAGTAAACTAAGAAATAGAAACACATACATATAAAATACAATTTTTTTTTCGGGTATAAACTCTACACCAAATCAGTTAGAAAATATTGTTAAGTGTAACTTGTTCGGAACTTATGCGTGTCAAAACGTTTGGCGTAAAAAGAAGGGTGAACTTGAAAGAAAAAAACATTTTGTTTCAAGAGTGAAACGTGGAGGTGGCAACGTAATGGCTTGGGACGCCACAGCAACATCTGGGGTTGGCCGTTTAATTTTTACTGATTGCATTATGAATCGGTACTACTATAAACATATTTTATAATTGAATTTGCAGCAATCAGTTGATACGTTGGATCTTGGTCACAGCTGGATGTTCCAACAAGTCATCGATTATAAGCATACAACGAATATTGTGAGAGCTACATAAGCTTAATTGAGTACGCTTGGGATATTTTAGAGAAAGAAATTGATAATGTTTATGTTGCCTGTTTTAGTCAAAAACTACTTCTACTTGTAGTTGATTTTTTTAGAAGAATAAAAATTTTGGATTTCGAATAGTAATTAAAATATTTTTTCAAGCACTCTTTGATTAGCGAATATATGTACATACATACATATGTATGACATTTTTGGAATGTATGAAGATTTAAGTTCTTGTCTGTATGTATTTTAACGCAGGGTATTTATATTTTCTATAAATTCGACGTAGAAAATTCTTTAGATGATTTTTTGCAATTATTTATTTATGTATGTATATAATATGGTATATAAGTATTTATGTATACATGTAGTTGCCTCTTTTAAGTAAAAAAAGTAAACAAAATTTTGAAATTATTTATGGAATAAAATAATTTTTCTTACTTGTTATTTTTTACGAGTTTTTGCTTTTTGTATTATAATTGGAAGTATTTATGTAGTTGTTTTTTTTTCTTTCTTTTTTATTGTAAATAATATAAGAATTTGTATCATAATTTTCATATCGATATGGAGTTGTAAATTTTAACAGAAACTTTTTAACTTGACATGAATTAAATGAATGATAAAAGAAAAAAAGAGCACATAATTATGTACATATGTAATTAGATAAATAAAATCGATTGCTAGTGTAACGTACTTTTATTTATAGAATTAAAAAAAATACTGCCAAGTTTTGTTCAGCTGATAAGATTGATTTTACCACCAATTGTGTACACCAATACTCCGAAGGAACGCGACGCAAGCCAAAGCATAATTTTCAATGCATTTCTATTGATTTTCATTTAATTGGTTTCGAGATTCATAATTTTACCTTAAAAAGCAGCTTTTTCAATAAAAAATACAATATTTTTAATACATTTTTTTTTTTGATAAAAACTTGTTATTAAAATAAAAAATCTAACAATTCACGAAAAAATTTAAAAAACATATCAAAAATAAAAATATTAAAGTTGAAAATAAGGAATTCATAGAAAAAAAGCAAAATTCTTATGTGATAATTTCCTTATAATTTTCTTATGTGATGATTTCCATCAGACTTAAACGGAAATCCCGTTTTTCTTTTAGCTTTATAGAAACATTTTCATATTAACGACAAAAATCGAAGCCACTATCGAAGCAAATTCGAAGCCATGCGACGCAAACCGAAACACAAACGACGCAACTTCGAAACCACAGAAATTTTAAAAAGACGCAACTTCGGAACGATGCAAACCGGGGTATTGGTGTATCAATATTAAATTAAACCTTAACCGTTTGACACGGGAATTTATTCTGGCCATTGAAAAATGTTATAGAGGGTTTTTATAGCTTAAATAGGCTTCAAAAAATATATATAAAAAATAATGCTGAAAAATTTTTATTTTAAAGAGGGATTTGAAGATGTACATTTTAATGAAAATTTTTTGTTTTGAAAAAAAAAACTCTAATACATCATTCGCTGCGTTGATGACACGACGAAATATGTAATACTGATCACACGTTGTGTTGAAATTTTGCAGCTTCTTAAGAATTTCAACAACAACAAAACGAACCGTTAACTGTAACTAAAGTGCATGTGTGCCAAAATTTAAAGCAGTGACGAGTTGCTTTATACTGCTGTCTAAGGAAGGCTTTTTGCAAGAAATGTTAACAAAAAAAGACATCTGGTACTCGGGTACTGCCGCGGTAAAGCTATTGCATAGCATTTTTTTCTCAACTTATGCAATTATATTATTACGTTTTGTTTAATAACTCCGTTGTTGTTCTGGCAATACTGTATGTTAATGAAATCAAAATCAATAGCATACTTTAGGGGTTAACATACATTGGGCGATTTAAATACTTAAAAAAACAAAAGACTTAAGAAACAAACTTAGTGTCAGCTTTTTTCGTTTCAAAAACAAAAGACTTAAGAAACAAACGTTTCAAAATTTCTTGATTCGGTCGCCCCAAAGCCCGCGGTAGAAGCTATACAATAGCTTAAAACAAAAATGCTCCCGGCAGTATTTTACATAACGATCTGATAACGATGCACAAAAGAAGGAATCTTAATCAACTCTAAATTGATATTCAAACGTAAACATTTATTATTATTATTTGCACCCCTCCATATGCGAGAAAAGTATTTAGAATCTTATCATTTTGGATATTTCAATTAAAAAAAAAAAAATCAAAATACTGTATGCGTTAAATTGAATATTCTTATTAAAACGTATCCCAACAAACCATTCTATAAGCAAAATGTAACCTTAAAGCGTTACATAATATGAGCACAGACCCCCTGAATACAATAGTCAAATTTTCATTGTTATTAAAATCTTTACTGGTATTGGCTTGTTGGGATGTATGCATATGTATTTATTAACTTTAACTGAGCTTTTAGTCAATACTTTATATATTTAAAATGTTCATTAAAAAAATCTAACAGTTTAAAATTTTAAATAAATTTTTAATCTCATTAATTTACATTTATATAAATTTTCAGCTCTCGAGTTCTATATCAACTCAACTGGCCTATTAGCTTTGTACCTTGGAAAAGAAATAAGATAAATTTGATATGATGCGATTGATGACTTCTCTTTTACTTTTGATAAATTCTATGAAATTAATTAAAATGTCTCAAGTATGTATTGATATAATTTAACACATACTCATCCGTTGCATCAGCCATTTTTATGATTAGTGTTTTGTGTTTATTTGCGCATAATTACTTCAGCAATGCATTTTTGAACGCATAACTTTTGCAGTGTTACCAGCCGTTGATTTTCAGAACGTACAACGCATCAGATGCGGCGTAGTGATGCATATCCGAACAGGCCCATAGTTTTTGCTTGTATGCATGTATGTATGTAATGTATGTATGTATATCAGCTGTAACATTGAATATTAGTATGTACTATTTACTTTGGCTTAAAATTTATTTCATATCTGTATGTACTCATGTATATTATATATGTAGGTATTAATTTTAATTTTCTGGGGAAATGGCAGTGGTACATATATGTACATATACATATGTACATATACATATTTACACATACATATTTATATAGTATATAAACATATGTATATATATTTTTTTAAATCAAAACAATAAATTGTAATTATGTATTGGCATTTGAAATTTCGTAATACTAATGGGTATAATAAAACAATTTTTAACATGTTTAAAATAAACAAATAAATTAATTGAAAATCATATAAAAACTTATATTTTTTGCTCATATTTATAATGAATTTATTTGTTTAATACGAATGCTTTGTTCCCTTGTATGATGATACTTAAAAATTTTTAATAGCTAAGTTATTAAAAAACATAACAACGGTGAGTTTTGAAAAACAAAATAATATTAAAAATACTTAAATATTATATTGAAATGATAATAACGAAACGTTGCGTTTTAGCAGATGCGGCTGCGAGCATGTGGTTGTATCAACTACATCGACGCCATCTAGTGGATGATTTAAACTTTGAGAATCGTAGACTAAATCTTGCATTGGAACAACTTCGGGCAACAAATGTCGCATAGGTGATGATGGGGAACATCCGTCTTTCAATTGATGCCTAATGGAAATAAGATGTATGTACATACTTTGATATATATGTATGTATATGTATTTATGCATTATAAGATTGATGTATTTAAATATTATTATTGCTGGCTGCACCAGCACTTTTCTCGTCGATATTGTATACAAGGAGAGTTTGTGATCAGTCTTCGAAAGAAACCTACACTAAAAATATAAAAGACTCCGGATCGAATCTAAAGAACTATTGCATTTTTTAAAAGGCTTTCAAACACCCTCATTCCAGACAGTACCTACCCAACGGGAAAAGGTAGGCATTCCGAAACAATACATCAACTATAAAACCGATGCCTTGTTTGCTTGTTAAAAAATACTTGGCGGCGGCGTTTTGGAAGTCAGCCGTAAAGAATAGTAAACGAGAGACTAATACTATGTTCACACGGAACATGCTTCGCTCTCTATTCATGCTTCACACCCCAATCATGAGCGAAGCGAACTATAAAGATATAACAACAATGGAAACAAAAAATATGTTTGTGCGTTTTTAAAAATGCATAATAGTTTTAACTTATTTTTTTTGTACATTTTAGATTTTATTTGTAATTAAAAAGAGAACTGTCAAATCGAAGCAACTACATGATTCGTATAAACAGCTAGATTCATAAACATGCTTCAGAAAGCGAAGCAAGTGCTTCATCTTGTCGTGTGAACATAGTATAATGTACGGCATGTATAATTTTTCATTCCAGAATTGATTATTGTTAACACAGAACATGTCCTAGGAA
Organism: Lypha dubia; assembly: GCA_947311025.1. Taxonomy (NCBI): domain Eukaryota; kingdom Metazoa; phylum Arthropoda; class Insecta; order Diptera; family Tachinidae; genus Lypha; species Lypha dubia. The sequence goes on along the minus strand of OX371260.1, from coordinate 31,089,206 downwards.
AGTAATGAATTCGTTTAATGTGTTCGCCGAATAAATCCTATAATTCATTTCTTGTTAGTATTTAAAAGGAAAATGCGAACACTTGTATATAAGCAGAAACAACACATTCCTTCATCGTAAGAAGTGGTAATATACATACGTGGTAAACAATGTGTAATTGTTGTGTGATCAAATTACCTTCTCGTTTCCACAGGATTGCATTGTTTTGCCTTGGAAAATAATACATTATATCTTCCATTGCATATGTAATCAATGAACAGTCTCTTTTCCCGCTGGGTCCTACCCGTAAATAAGCAACACCGGACTTTGCAGTGCTCTCCTGATATCAAAAGTATACATAGGAAAACACGGAAATGAGAAGCGGTTAGCAAGATCATAAGCCACATAGCAAGGAAATGAACCACTATATAATTATTAATTATTATTACCACATAGCAAGGAAATGAACCAGTATGTAATTATATGAAAACAGTTTTGCTAGCCACGGCAGATGAAACCCCTTGACGAAATTTTTACTAATTTTTGTGAATACGTATTTTTTATAAAAAAATTCTTGTGTAAGACGAAACTTGTATTGCCCAACATCAATGAAAATTTCTGTAAAAATCATGACAACCGTTTTGAATTTCAATAAGGTAAAATTTTTACAATTTTATTTCATTTGGTTGTTTATATTAAAGCCGTGTGACTTTTTAAGTTCTAAATAATCTTGTATGAGCAATATGCCGAGTAGGCATTCATTTTCCAAATGATATCGGACCTTTGTTATACTTAGATTCAACTGACTAAATATTCTTCGACGTTTGTCAATGAATGTGCCAAAATCAAAATATTCTGAACAAATTTAGTTGGAGTAGGAACAGCTTAACTGGAACCAACTCGTTTGATTTCAGATACTTTTTTCTAAAAACATATTACAATTATTTCTTCCTTTGTTAAAATACTGTTAAACTTGAAGTTTTATTTCTCTAAACTCTGAATCCTGATCTTTTTTTTTTTTTTGTTTTCTTCCAACAAATTTGGAAAATAGTTTGCAATATTAAAAAGGGAACTTGAATAGTGACCACTTCTTATTAAGTTTGGATAAATAATATTGAGAGATCTAATTTCTGCCTTGCTTTGATCTTTCTTTGAAAATTGGTTGCTGTTTTTCGTTCTTACTGGTGATTTTAATTTAAAATAATTTTAATAAATTTACACTTTTCCGTAAAAAAATCTTGAAATCTGCATTTTGGCATTTTAGACACAATTTTATTCATAAATTACCTTTTATGACGTTTTGCACTAAAACATGCACAACGACATGAACACATAGACGAAACTGTGGATCCACTTAAAGATTGGCAGTCATGACCTTCATTACCACTCAATATAGACCCGTTTGCAGTTATAATATCACCCTCCAGTTTCACTGTACCCTGAAGAGCCTATTTATAGTTAAAGAATCATTAAATATTAGTATGAAATCGGAAAATGACAATTTTATTATAAAAAGAATATTTAAATTAAAAGAAATACATTAACATGAACACAACATAGAGAAAATAGTGTTAGTTTTCTTGTTGTAAATTAGTAATAACAGTAATAACCAAGTTTTGAAAACAGGAAATGGAAATAAGTATATAAAAGAAAGTATATATGTATGTCTTGAGTGTATATATAAACAATAAATAGAAAGAGGTGGTATTGTACTCGTATATATTTTTATTATGAACTGAAGTTATTTGTTTAAAGCTATTTTTGTTTGATTTTTATTTAAGCGTGTTTCTCGGTGTAAGTTTTTTAATTGAGGAAGAATTTTATTTTAAATTATATTTGGAAGGAATATATTGTTTTAAATATATGTATGTACTATATATATTACATAATAATGTACTTTTTATAAATGAAAGCTTTCGAAAAAGTTTTGTTTAGATTAAGAGAAAAAGAGAGAAAAAAATCACCTCGTTTGTCCAGAAATTGGACTTGGTTATAAACTATTTAACGTTTAACACGTTTTTCCAAATATTGTTATTGTATTATGATTAATACATGGATAAAAGAAACATTAAAAAGAACGAAAATATACATAAGTGTTATAATTTAATTTTTAACTTTTTAAAACATTTTAATTTAAAAATGTAACAAAGTAAAAACAAAATGAAATGTGCATAAATGATTTTTTAATGTGCAAGTAAGTATGTAATTTGTAGAATAAGATTTTGATATTCAGCCTTATTACGGTTCTCGAAAACCAGATTCGAGTGTTGTCGTATTGGCTCTCGAATTTTTTTTCTGTATGGTACTATGTATGTAAAATTTTCGACTGCAAGATATTTGTAATAGAGTTAAAGGATGAGAGTGACACAAAATATTCACAATAATTTAATATTACGAAACAGGCTGTTGTGAACTGTCAAAAATAATAATAAACTGACGAAAATATATAACAAAATATTGGGTGCGTTCAGCAGACACAGTTTGATACACAACTGTTGCTCAACAATCTGCTGAACGCTTTGATTACTGAGCGATGAGCGAACATGTTGAGTGAGCGCTCACTGGTTTTGGTAGCAAAGAAAAAGTACGATACATTTCATCAAATTACGAAATTTTAGTTCAGTTTGACTTTTGATTCAAATTTCATAAAATATTTTTAAATTTTAATTAATTTAAATTCACAAAACAACATTATGAAATATTTTTACAAAATAAAATTCAATAATTTTTATTGAAAAGTCAAATTTTTTGATATTTTTGACAAAAAAGTGAGCAGACCGTTCAGAAAAATGAATCAAATCAAAAGCTGCTACATCTAAACTGTTTAGTAGCAGGTTTTTCTGCTGAACGTGCCCATTGTTTAATTTTGTGTAATAGTTATTTGGTGAAAAAAAACACAATTAAAAATGTTAAGATGTGCCTTATTTTCGTTCTCTGATGATGAAGATGAGTATACAGTGGCAGACCCGAATACTTAGCGGAGGGAAATAAGGAATTCATCAAATACATATGTACATATGTATATTTTCAATGCCAAATTATTTCACCACTTTTTTGAACTGTTTTCGTGTGGTTATTTTCAATATAAAATTATTTGCATCAGATAAAAACACTTTTCATAAAGTTCATTAACTAAAATACTTACTCTTTTGATGCTTTCATTACTTTTAAATTAATTTTTCTTTTTTGTCGAATTAAATAAAATACACGACTATTTTCCCAACTTTTGACTCTCGAATGCGAGAAACGTAGTACAACAAATTGTAAATGAATTCTTAACAAAGTTGTATTTTTATGGTTTTCGAGAAACGTAGTACCATAGTGTAAAAACGACAAATTTAAAGCTCGAATACGAGAACCGTAATAAGGCTGATTGTAAAATATGTACATATATATGTATGTATAAAAAATTTAAAATCAAACAAGCTGTGATATACACAAATAAATATACAAAACTTTTAAGAATTTATAAGAATTTTCATGTTAATCTATTTGAAAAAAAAACTTTTGGTTTACCATTTTAAGAGCTATCAATAATTTTAAGAGAAGCAGGCAATTATGATTTTTTTTTTAGTTAAAATGCATAAGGCTTTTAATGGTTTAGCGAGTGTCAACCATCTTCCAAAACTTTTAAGTATACAAGAACTTTTTACAGTTTTTTCTTATATACATTTTAAATTTTTCGATCCATAGATAACAATAATATACATACATATATCGACTCTCTATTGCAAGGTAGTCATATCTCAAATCAAACTGACTTTCAAGTTTTTAAAACTATTCTTCTTTTTTTAACGTAAGTTACCAGAAGCCTGAACAACAATTGTTTCATATTATTGTAAAACGTTTTCTTCTTAAAAATCATGGAGTTTTGAGATATGACGACGTTGCAATAAAGGAACGATTAACATATCATGCAAACTACAGTGCAAGTATAGGGGCTGTGCACATATTACGTAACGCTACAAAGGGGGGTTAAAGATTTGTTACGGATTGGAAATTTTGCTCTGAAAAATTATTAAAGTAAGGGGGGGGGGGGGGGGTGTAAAATCTCTGAAAACAGCGTCACGTAATATGTGCACAGCCCCATAATACAGTGTCGTCAATTCATACAATTTGTTACATTTTCCTATATTTTTTAATTAGTTTTCGTTTTTTGACAACGCGATTTTAAGCAATTGCTTTAGCGCATTGATGCTCAAACGTGCATCTATGTGCCGAACACCATTCGGCTTCATATACTTATGTATACAACCGAACACAGAAAATAAAACTACTCACCAAAATGTAAAAAATAAACAACAATTATATTCAGTTGCCTTTGCGCAAGCAGATTTATGTCGCATTGCCTTTTGAGATTTCTCTTTAATTTGTTTTTACTAGATACACAGCAAATATTTGCAAGAAACGCACAATTACTTTATTTTATTCTAGTTTTCAATTTAATACTAGATTTTTAATAAAAAATTAAGTAATAATGAGGATGATTGTAGGAAAGTAACTTTTTCTTTTGTTCAATGATAATTTTTTAATATCTGCGACCATACCAATTTTAAATGTTGAAGTTTTTTAAGTTTTGGCATTTTTATATTGTTTCTGATAAAATACTTGTCTGATGATATTTATTAACTTAAAATTTGTTCATTTATGTACTTATATCAACTTTTATACACAAAAAATTCAATGTCGGTGTTGTGTTATGTTCATGTATTTTGTTCACTGTATTTTTCACTAATACATACTCATAAACACTACTACTATCTAGATTCTCTCTCACTCTCTTTGTGGCCGACACTGCTTTAGCGACTTTTGAATAATACTTCGTTATATTAAAAACCTTTTCAGGGCTTTTAAGGGGACTAAGAAGAAAATTCGATAAATCGGTTTATCGAAGTTTCAGTGTATTTCCATAATTACACTTTACACTTTACTATTTTACAAAGAAAAACAGGACTCTATTGCGAAAACTTAAATATTGTAAGAAAAACGTCATAAAATCAAGAGTTTTTATAAATAAAAGTTACTTAAATTATACTATCAAATGCAACATTCACATAAACAATAAACAAACAAATTTAAATTGCATCATGATATTCTTTCATAAAAATTGGCATGCATATTTGTATTAAAGGCGAGCTTTGAACGTTTTTAAATTACCTGCATTGCTTGTGCCTCGTCCCGTCGTTCATCCTCCGTATTCATGGTAACAAATCTAAGAACTAAAAGATTTAAAGATGCAGCCACAATGGCCAAACCGAATAATATGAATATTAAAGCAAACATAACATATTCTGGTTTATTATTAAGAGCGTTATCTTTTTGTAAAGCAACCATATCGCCAAAACCTAAAATACAAAAGGCAACAAAAAACGCATCAGTTCCATTAACATACATAAAGTGAATAAGAAAAACAAACAAATTGAAAAGGACAGTAAAAATAAATAAAAAAGGACACATAAAAAACCTTCAATTTTATTTATGAAAGAAACAACATATAACTGTTGTAACATACAACATACCTATTGTAGTTAAAGTAATAAAACAGTAATATACTGAATCGAAATAGCTCCAACCTTCAAATCTCGAAAAAGCTGCAGCACCACCAGCTATCGTTAAGGAGCTTAGCGTTGTAACAACACATATTAAATCTACTTCAGAGGCGACAGTTCGTTTACAATGCAATGATTTTCTCACCGCCTGTATGACAAAACTGATGTCATGAGACATAAAGACAAAGGAATGAGATATTAATCAAAGAATGCATGTATTTATGTATATATGTACATGTGTGTATCGGCAGCTTCAATGCAACACCATGTAACTAAACCAGTGTCGGGCACACACATACTCTCTCATATGTTTTGGTATGGGAAGCAGCAAAAAAACGAACGAACGTCAATAATTATACACTCGAAAAATTTTTCTGTTGCCAAAAGTAAAATACATTTCTTGCCTTTTAGTATTTTTATTTGATTTGAATTTTTTTTCAATAATAAGTTTTATGTTAATATAATAATAACGAAAACAATATTCATTTAATAATAAACTAGTTACACGACGAATGAAATAAAATATAATATTTAATAAGTAAAGAAATATCTAGAAAACATAATAAATAAAAATAAAATTTATTAAAAACGAAGCCCTCAAGCTTGATAATTTATTAAATTCGATAATTAAAATAAAAAGTTCGAATAAAAACAAAATTATAAAAAAAAAAAATCATCTTCCCATTCTTCATTGAACATTTTGCTTTGAGTGTAAACAAAAAATTATAAGCGAGGTCTTCCTCAAACAATTGCTGATCAGCGACTGGTTTGATTTACTTTGACGAAATGATAACAAAGCAACAACCGAACGTTAATTCTCATAAGCTACACGAAGATGCTTATAGTATACGTGTGTCGACGTCGCGCTAACAGAATTTTCTTGCTAAGCACGCGTGCTTAGCATTTCAAAAATCGCCCGACACTGAACTAAACACTCTATCTTGTGTTTATGCAATTACAGAGCACTATAATTAAGCATTAAATTAAAACCCACTTCATTTAGTTTTTCTGTTGAAAGTTACATGGTTTAGTGTTTCCGCTTACGATATACTATACATACTACATATCGTATGTAATATGATCACCTGCTCAGTCTATTAACTCTTTCTCCAATACTTTGAAACATAACCAGACCCAGTGGTATGCCTACAATTGCATAACACATGGTAAATAATTTGCCACCAACTGTGCTTGGTGTCGAATGACCATAACCAATTGTGGTCAGTACTGTTGTTGCATAGTAGAATGCACCTGTAAACTTCCACTGTTGTCCGGCTTTGTGTGGTTCTGATTTTAATACAACCGTTTCCATTACCTTGAAATCCTCTAGAGAAATGTTATATTTCTCTATAATCATATCTTCAACAGCTGTAAAAATGAATAGCAAAGAGTTTTTAATAAAATATATTAATGTACATATATTAAGATCCGAAATAAAGCTGTAATAGACGTACATACATATTTATGTGCTTAAGTAAAAATAAAAAAATAAATATTCTTTAAAATTGTATATAATGCTAGTATGTAATAATTCTTCGATTTTATTCAATTATGTAAGTATTTCCTTTAAAAAATAAACAAGTTAACAAAATTATCTGAAATACAAACATCAAATTTTTTAGTGCATTCACCACTACGTATACTTTACATTGAATTTGTATGATTGTTGACAACGTATACGCGTACATTGATTTTATAACTCCGTTAATGCTACATACTGCCTGTTGCAGAATACGCAGAATAAACATTTAAAAAAATTGGGCAAGAAGAAAAATTACCCAACATCAACAGTGGGATTTCTTGTGAAAAACCTTAAGCTAGTGGTGAAAAAATTCACGTATGTAAATTTATAAAAAAAAAAATTGCGGAGATATACACACTAGTGATGTTACGAATATCAATATTTTAGTATTCGCGAAGTAGAATACGAATATTTGAAACAATATTCGCCGATTACGAATATTACTTTTAAAGTTTACAGCCACATAATATTTCAAATTTAATTGGAAAAAATACCTCCCTTTGCGTCAGTAACAATAAGTTGAAAGAAACTGTCACACTACTTTAGGTATTTATCATTATTATGAAATTGAGATGCCGAATTTGAAGACCACTACTGAAAATTTTTAAATTATTTTACCTACCTACATACATATGTACATACTTACTTTGAGATTTCGATTTTCTTACTCTGCTTGCGCTTTTAATTAATAATTCGGTGTTGTTTGGTAGAACATATTTTAGCAGATTTCGCAGTCACAAGTCTCGGTGGACTTTCACATATTAAATTTTGATTCTTCCATTTATGAAGTCCAACATTTCTCTACTGAGAATTGATTACTAACTTAACATGATATGAATTTACATATAAGACTTTAACTTTTAAATGATAGTAACGAAATATAATTTTTATTATGTTTTTTAAGAAATTTATTATCTTGCGTTAAAGATAAACGGCTTTCTTTTTTAAAATAAAAATTATTATAAATTAATATATTTTATGTACTTTTTTAAACTTTTTGTATGATTTTCTTTTTGGGAAAATGATTGTGCAAATTATTCGAGAAATATTCGCTTGAATTTGGCGAATACGATATGTGTCTTAAAATAGGCGAATAGTCGAATAATCGAATACGAATACGAGTATTCGTAACATCACTAATACACACGAGCACTGACGATGGGAGTATTTTGGTTTTATACGCCAAATTATCACAAGCAACATATTTCCAAACTAAAATGCATATTGAGTACCTACTGATAGCAAAGATTTATGTATGAAGGTACATAGATAAGATTAAAAATATGTATGGTTAACTGAAAAATGGCCGCAAGCTGGAAATTTTTAAGAATATCCGAAAATTTTTAAATGCCTACAAAAATTAAATACATAATACACACACAAAAAAAACTCGTAGTAAATTAAGGTATTTTGGGATTAAACTTTTAAAGTTGCATCTGTTCAATACCAAAAATGAACCAAAATAAAAATATTTTCTTCTCAAAAATTACTTCATTTATGTGCTAGCTAATCTATGTATATGCATACTTACTTGAGTACATAATGGTATAAAATTTTATATAAGTTTTTCTTTTCTTTGATGTTTTATAAACATGTGATTCTATGGGGAGTGCCACAAAATCCCCAAAAAACAAAATCCCCAAACACATGGGTTCGCCATCGAGGTTCACGTAGCGAACCTAGTGTTTCAGTTTGTCGTGTGAACATAGTATAAGAGTAAATGGAGCAAGAAGTTAATTCATGAAAATATTATTGAGAACTAAAAATATTATATATAAAGTTCATTTTTTATAAAATAAGATTTTATAAAAACATGTCGTACTGTGTAATATTTGTAGTTTTTTGTATTATATTTTCATAAGTTAACTGTTTGCTCCATTTACATACTCATACCTAATAAATATTTGTAAATTTAATAAAATTTATTTTTAGTTTTAATGTCAGAAAGAATCGCGGCGATTTTAAACCCAATTTAAATGTATTCAATCAGAAAATGGGGATTTTGTGTTTGGGAATTTTGAATTTAGGGATTTTGAATTTGGGGATTTTGTTTTTTGGGATTTTGTGCTTGGGGTTTTTGTGTTTGGGGATTTTGTTTTTGGGGATTATGTGGTACACCCGATTCTATGTTCAATACCAACAATGGACATAAATAAATTTGAAATCGAAATAAGCGAACAATTTAATTTAGCTAAATATTAAAAATATTAATTCAATTGTGTTTCAGGATAAAAAAATGAGATTAATTAATCCCGACTTAATTTTAGACTAGTGTTACAGTCTCCCTATTTATCACCAGACGAATTAATTTTTTTAAGCTGTGTGTGCAGCCATATTATAAAATATTTGTATGTATATACTCTGGATCCTTATACCTGGGAAAGTTGAATGAGCCATGTTCGACCGTTCATCTGCAATCGGTTTTTCGAAGCTACCAAAAGAGTTGGAGACTTGGGTGTTGGACCGATGTCTAAGGATTTGTCCTAAGACGATTGAATTTAAATCAGCGTTGCCCAAGCCCTATGCTCTTGATGCTCATTTGTTTTTGTAAAACTCTTAGCTATAGGCTGTGTGTTTTAATATACACATACAGCACTCAGCACTAGCAATACGAAATACACAAACAACTTTGTCTTATTAGTTTTTTCTTGTCGTTCTTCACTGTATACACGCAAGAGCAAAGCAGCAACACTTCCGTATGCTTTGCTGGTAAACAGCGATCATTAATGTACATTTTGTTTTTGTTAAACTATTATACCGTTTAAAAACGTGTGTTTTGAAAAGCACTTGCAAAAAATTGGTGTTAGTTTTAAATTTTGAAACTTATATTATTCACAAAAAAATTATTATATGATCACTCACAATCTACTATCACATAATTGAAAACGTTTTTGTGATTTTTTTCTATTCTTTACAAAATGGATTTCAGATAATATTTACAAAAAATGCAAATAAAATTTTTTTCCCGTGTACGTGAAATTTTATGTTTTTTTTTCTTTATTCTTTGTATGTATTAGTTTTTACAACAAAAAATATTGAATAAAAATTAGTTTTTCTTTAAATGTATTGGTGTTTGCTCTTCCATGAGGAACTTGTGCACACCACTGATTTAAATCATCGAGATTAGAATTCAATAAACTGCATCAGTGCTACTCATTCTTGTAAACGGGTTGTTAATAATAACATCTTCTTATTTTCGTTCAAACCTCAAACTGCAAACGCCCAAAATTTGCGGTTTATTATATTTTTTGCGCTTTGTGAAGGGTATATAAGATACGGCAGAATATAGATCTCTTAATTATTTAAATTAATAGTCTCTTTTGCATAAAACTTTAAGAAATTATGCTTAGTAATAGTTTGTAAACCAGTTTTAAGTTTTTATGAATGTGACAGCAAATAATTACGCTAAAAAACACATAATGTATTAAAAATTTAAGCAAAATAAAAACCGTGATATTGTAGATATCGTCCACAATATGAAATTGTACAACTAATTAATATTTATAACATCCAACTAAGTCTTACCTTGTAAGGCCTCACAGCGCAGTTTTTCGGTTTCAGACTCGAGTGCATCAAATACAGCTGCTCCAACTAATAAATAAGTAAATGTACACACGATCAATGATATCGTGCGAACATTTTGTTTCTTCATTCTTCATTTAGAAGAAGAATTTTAATTTTTCTTTGTATGCAGACAATAAAAGTTTTTTAAGAACACTTTTTTCCAAATCTGCATAACTTTTTTATTATTATACGTAACTTAACTTAAGTTCTATCACAACACAAAATAATATGCGTAAAATAAGATTGTTTTTTAAAGGATTTTTCTTTATTTTTATTTTCTTTAAACAACTAGAATGCAATATCTTGTGGCACACTTTTTCGTATGGAATTAAATTCAATTTTTGGCACAATTGAAGAAGTTTTATTTTTTGTAGTTCGGAAGAGCTTTTTTACATTTTTTTCACTTGATTAGTTTTTTTAATTTTATTTAAACGGCTTCATGGTTACATACGGTGATAGAAGGGATTTGTAATTTACGTAAAATAAACGTATCTTCTTATAAAATCTCATGATTAATTTTTCTATTTACATACATATGTTTGTAGCTTTAAACCAAAAAGGTTGAGGCATAAGCACATTTATTTGTTTAGTTACATTTCTTTATTTTGTTGTTTGTTTATTTTTATTGAAACTTTTAAAGTTAAAAAATATTATTCTCATTAATAACTGTACTGTGTAAGCGAATTCTTGCCGATTTTTAATAATTGATACCAATTGCAATTACTTAACACAAGCCCATACTTAATTTTGTATGATTACTCTTTATATGTCTGTAAGTACTTATGTAACTTTTGCATCACCTTTAGTTTGTTATCTTTAACCGGTCAGAGTTTTCATGTACTTAAACCCATTTTTTTTTGTATTATTCGTTAGGATCTTCTAATACGATTTTTGTCTGCAATTTTATTTAAAACTTTTTATAATTTACATATGATTGTGTGCTTGTATGCATGTACATATCTGAGTATGTGTATCATCAAAATTTTCATTAGGAGAAACGCAAATACATTTTCATTCAAAAAAAAACGATTGGCTTCGAAAAGTTTTTTTTCGGGAGTTGCGAAAACCCAATTAACGATAAATATTCAATACTATAATTTTTGATCAGCATCGATACAAAATTTCATAAAAACGATTGATTGGTCTGTTCAACGGATATCGTTGTCGAAAAGTACCGAAAAATGTTTCGCATATTATTTCTGAAATGCTGGTTGAATCGATTTTTTTGGATTATTTTTTTTTTTAATTTGAAACTCCGTGAAAATGAAAATCGATAATATAATTCGTTTGAAAAATTTTTTTCTCAAATCACTCCGAAAATTCTTGTCAAATCGATTTCGTATGTACATACATATGTATGTCTGCATTAAAGAAAACATTTTTCAATTTACAAAAAACAAATAATTTTTTACAATTTCGAATTTTCGTTGGAAGAGAGAAATAACCACAGCTTTGAGCTAAGCTATGAAATCCTTTTTAGTCTCAACATAAAAAATATAAAGTTAATAATATTCTTAATTCTTAAAACAGATATTATATGCAAATGCGTATAAATTTTATTGTATTTTAACATAAATTTTATACTTTAAAGACCCTATAAAATTTTTTCCGAAGGAAAATTTTCACATTTGGCTGTGTGTATTATTAGCTACAGTTGAATGTTTGTGCAGTAGTTCAATTGTTGAAAGAAACACACAGGAAATAAAACAAGGACTTGTATATATGAGATTTTGTTATATTATTTTTAAAACACCAACATGCTAAATAATTAATGCCGCTTTAGCAGTACAACTGAGTGTTTATGAACTAAGTGTCTCCGAGTATGAGGCATATGTATGTGTGTATGCATGTATGTATACTTGTCACTATTTATTAATGTACATATGTATGTTGTACCTGAATGTTGTGCTGAGTGGAATTAACACAGTAACTAATAAAGATAGATGAAAATATGGACATAAATGAAAATAAAAACTGCAAGCGAGGATGTATAATACTTTGCAGATACAGTCGAATTCGGATAAGAGCGCGCCGTTCAATTGAAATAATTGATTAATTTGAAAATAAATACATATTCTTGTTATTTTTTATTTATAAATTTAGCTATTGGCCTACCGTATTTATAAATAAATATAACTGCCTGTTCTCCGATAACGAAAAAGTTCTTTCTTTCGAGCAATTTGAAACAAAATTTTTGAATTCAAATGTAATTGCTCGAAAGAAAGAACTTTTTCGTTATCGGAGAACAGGCACTAAGTAAAATTTTATATTCCATAACAATACATACATATTCTTATTTTGGATAAATTTCAAAGCAGTTTTCTTCGCTTAGTAAAAGAAACCCCTTTTAATTGAAACAAATTTTTCTTATAAGAAACCCCGTTTAATCGAAACATATTTTGCTTAGAAATATGCAAATTTATATAACACCAACATCGCATAGAAGAAAAAATTGTTAATTTACTTTGTTGCGACACCTCATTTCAATTAAATATAATAAATTATTTTTTATATTTAAACTAGATGACCCAGCAAACGTTTCTTGTGCATATTTTGGGGTGTTATATAAAATAGCGAATGTGTTAAGTGTGTGACGATGACCGCCGATGAAAAAAATACCAAACAATAATTTTGTTCTGTTTGAAATACGAACGACGACGATGTTTCTGCATGAGGCGGACATAGCGCCATCTGTCATTCAATAACAAAAATAAATATGAGGGAAACATAGCGCCATCTGTTGGGTTAATAGTTTAGTAAATACAGAAATTGCCCCCTCCCTCCCCTCCTCGTGTCCCTAGCGATTTAAAATATACCTTAGAACCTATTCTCATACCTACCAAATATGCATAAAAAATTTCATTGAAATCGGTCGAACCGTTTCGAAGGAGTTCGATCAATTTTTTTAATTATTCGAACTTCCTTTTATGGAAAATCTACGCAAGCAGGACAAAGTGCTTGTAATTTTACATTTTCGCTTAACCGAATTCGACTGTATATTTGATGCAAGCAAGAAAACTTAAAACAGAAATATGTAATATATTTTATCATGGAGTTTAAAAATATATTTCCTTGAACCTAAAAAGAACAGATAAATGAATACAGAGTTGCCAATTCAAATAAACAAAGTGTTAAAGTTTGTGAAAGGATGTTGAATAACATTGATTATTTCGTTTTAATTAATTGAAATCTTATTTATGGCAAACAATTTTCATGCAAATAAAACAGGGTAGATCAGAAGAGTACGAGTTCAATCCTATTTCACATAAAAATTGTATCTTAATTTAATTTGCATAGTTTTCACACTTTATTTTACATACATATGTATGTATGTGTATATGTATATCGTTACCTTGATATAGAAAGGCCTCAACTCCATATATTTTCATTGTAATTTTATAGTGAAAATTTAATTCATAATTTTCCTCAATTGGTATTCGCATTCTAGCCATTGGCCCTTTCTACTTATTTTTTAAAACGTAAAAATTTGGTTTGTTTAATTACATAGAAAAGTGTTTTGTGAATTATAATTTCCCGGCAATTTGTTCCCTCTTTTCCATTCCATCTTTTATCAATTGCTAGAGGTCGTATTAGACAATGCTGAACATGTGTTCTTCATCTGTCCACGAGTTGACAGTTCGAGAACGTATTTAGAAGAAGTTTTAGGGCGTAGCATTAGACAGGACACCATAGTTCCAATTAAGTTGAAATCTTTGCATAACTGGACGCATGTTTGTAATTTTGTGAAATTGGTTCCATTGGAACTTCGTAGGTTAGAAGAGATTTGCAGAAGAGTCAATATAGTTTAGATAGGGCCCAGGAAATTTCCCACCCCGTGAGGAAAATCATTGCGTTAGTTTCACAGGCTATAATTGGGTCAGTGTAAAGGCGTGTTCTTAGCTTCTTACAAGTGCCGCACACCTGGAAGATTTTCATCCCAAGAATACAATATATATGTATATACATATGTATATATTTAATATTAAATTTCATAAAAAATTTTACATTTATTTGAGCATTTACTCAAGTAAAAAAAAGAAAATTTTTTTAACATAAAGGGTAAAACATCTACTGATGAGTTGGTATGGCTACCAACGAAATATATATTTAGATATTGCTAACCAGCACCAAATAAATAAAAAAATTAAATTTCATATATATAAATATATACATTCTATTAATTTAATTACTTAAGTTTGTCCTTTTAAAAATAGAGAATGAAACACGCAGAGCTGATTACATATACATGCATATGTATATGCAACACACATAAAATTAAAACCATTTAAAATAGTTTGAAAAAGATTTATTTACTATGTAGATTCAAATTACCTAACAACATATGTATGTATGTATGTTTATGTATACTTTTAAGATAAATACATACATATGTACACATGTATGTATGCAGTAAAATTTATTTAAAACAACACAAAATAGGTCCAAATTTGTGTATTAATGACTAACTGAAAAAGAAAAACTTTAATTTGTAAGTACTCGTATGTATGTAGGTATTTATTCAATTTATTTTTTTATTAATTAACAACAAAAGGATCATCGTGAGTCTGTGGTATGTATGTACATACATATGAATACTCATGCATATGTTTGTATGCATATACATAGACACATACAAATATGTATATGTGTACAAATTTGTTGTATGCTCTGTCTGTTGGGTTCTTAAGCAAGTAAATAAGTGCAGGAAAGGATATTTTTTCATATTTATCATTATGACACCAATTCATGTTATATGTGTATACTGTTTATAATTTTTATTTTTTTTTTATTAAATAACTCTCAAACTATACACAATATGAAATGATATACATTAAACTTGCATACATATGCAATTAACTTTTATATTAATTCGCATTTTCATTTATTTTAATTTTCTTATGTACTTAGTTGTTTCTGTTTATTATTTTTTTTTTATTCGAATATAGTAAATATTTCCTTTAGCAAAGTGAATATGTAAATAAGAGGAATATCCTTTTGTCTACCACTTTGTAAGTTTTGTGTATTTTTACTGAAAATACATACACATTTACTGATGTACATACATACACACATACACATATAAACAAAAAAATCCAAAGCACACTTGAAATATAAAGAGCAACAGCAAAAAATCATTTACGCGTCTGTATGTATGAAAAGTACACAAGGACCGAACGACATTATGTAAAAGCTAACAAGAGGAAGCAAAAAAAAAAAAGGATATCACTTTTTCACTTTATTTTTAGTATAACAGGAACATTTCTTTTAATATTTAAAATGAGATACAATGAATTAACATTTTTAATTATTATTTTCCTTAAATATTCTTTAATAAATTTGGCAGAATATTTTCTGTTTCACTTTTAGAAGTATGTAGTAGGTATTAGAGCATTTTAATTTTTTCACATTAAACTGTATAATGTAAAAAAAGTTATTCCTTTCTGGTGTGTGCTTTAATGCTCCTTGCCGTGTTGGTCGTGAAATATTTTTGTTGTGTATTATGTTGCACGCGCGTTCAAGTTTTAACAAGCTTGATGACGACGAAAACACAGAGGCTACTCACTAAGGATAAAATCTTATATCCTGTCAAAAATAACGACAGTTAACGAGAGAATATTAGGGATTGAAAGAGAGGATGCAATAAGTCATGTACTTTAAAGAGAAAATATACATGTATGTGCATATTTATATAATTTTAACGGTATAAAAAATGATGGCAACGCAAAAAATGAGTTGCCTAATAAAGTTCCTATGTCGGTAGGGTGTCTCACATATGTATTTAAGACACAATGGATTAGAAAGAACATAGTAATTTCATATACACTGATATAGTTTCCTCCAGCAAATTGAAAAGTGTAAAATATATAGTTTTTTTAAAACAAAGATTTTCCCACAAAAAAAAAAAAAATCCATTTTTAGCAAACTTTAAACAAGTGTAAAAGACGTAAATTTCCTGTCGTATTTTTATATATATTTCCGTTAATGATGTGACAATTAAATAATCAATTAATTACTTACAGCCAAGGTATATTAAATAAGGTAGTCTTGTCCCTAAAACAAATACAACATCACAAAAACAACAGGCATTTTGTTAGTGTAAAAACTTGGCTGTTGTCAAAATGTGATGTGTAAACAAAACAAAAATTAAATTAAAAAAACAATTGCCTAAAATAAAAATATATGTAAGTTAAAATTTCTTACAACACAGAAAACAAAAAGGTGTTGATAGATGTATGTATGTATAAAATCTAAAAGGATGTGTCTTTTATTTGGGTACTAGGAAACAATTTCCTCCGTTTGCAAATGCATTTGTTTCAGGCTGGAGTTATGATAATTAAACTGCATCGAAAAGTGTAATTAGATCATAAAAGAATACAGCCCATATATGTATACGTAAAAATGACCAGTAGTAGAGGCATTGGAGACTAATGTTGCTTCATTACAGGATATTTTTACAGGAAAGGTAAGAAAACAAAAATATATGTATCGAAAAATTCCTAGTAAAATTTAAAGAAAGTCTATGTATCCTCCTTTCCAGGATATTTTGCAACAACACAATATTGAACGTATTGTAAATGCTGTTGTTGGAGCAACGGAAAATTTTAAAGATGCAAATGCACAATTCACGATTAGACTTTACCTTTTTTCCAGCATGTAAAATGCTTGATGGCAAAAAGTGAGATCTACATAAAAGAGAAGTTGGTGTGAAATTCCTGAAACAAATTTTGCTCCATATACTTCTCAGGCGCTTTTCTTTGGGTACTTGGAACAACATTATTTCCCCCTTTGCAATTTTTTTTGTTGACACTACGTACACGCATTGTAATCGATATTTTTAATTTTAATTAAATTTTAAAAATTTTTCACGCGTTTTTTTTTTCAATTTCTTAAATTTTAATTAAATAAAAAAAATGTCTCAATATTTTTATATATATGTATATTAAAAAGCCATTCAACTATAACTTTAATTTTTTCTTACATAGCATCGGGAAGTTCCAAGAAGTTGGAGTGATTACGAAGACTTTTTCGTATGCGCAACTCATCAATGATAGCATCTCACTTTCGTCAGAGTCAAATAAATCATAATAGATATCCATTTTTTTCACTTAGTGCAATTTTACTATTTATTAAACAAGACAAACTGCACACTTTAACAAAAAACTATTTTTTTTTTAATTTTTGCCTCAAAAAATACCACCAAGCTTCAGTAAGCTTCATCAACTGTCAAATCGTTGTTTTTGAGGCTGGCAGCATCAATACAACTTCAACTAGAGTGAGTTGTAATTCATAATACCAAAAATTAGTTAAGTTGTTTTAAAGTTGAGTTGTTTCAATTTCAACTCAACATGGTTGTGTTGTAAACCGTAATAGGGGCATTAAATCGCCCAATGTATGTTAACCCCTAAAGTATGCTATTGATTAACATTAACATTTGATATCATTAAGATACAGTATTACCAGAATAACCAAGGAATTATTAAACAAAAAGTAATAATATAATTGCATAAGTTGATAAAAATGCTGTGCAATAGCTTTACCGCGGCAGTCCCCGAGTGCCACATGTCTTTTTTTATGCATATTTGGTAGGTATGCGAATTGGTACTAAGGTATATTTTAAATCGCTACTGGCACGAGGAGGGAAGGGAGGGGGCAATTACCGTATTTCCGAAACGGTTTGACCGATTCTTATGAAATTTTTTATGCATAATCAGTAAGTCTGAGAATCGGCTACTATCTATTTTTCAAACCGCTAGGGTCTAGATGACGGGAGGGAGGGGGCAATTTCTGTATTTCCGAAACTATTAACCCAACAGATGGCGCTATGTCCGCATGATAATTATTTTTGTTGTATACGACAGATGGCGCTATGTCCGCCTCATAATTATTTTTGTTGTTGAATGACAGATGGTGCTACGTCAGCCTCACGCAGGAGAATCGTCGTCGTTCGTATTTCAGACAGAACAAAATTATTGTTTGGTATTTTTTCATCGGCGGTCATCGTCACACACAATAAATACATTCGCTATTTTTTATATAACACCCAAAATATGCACTGGAAATATTTTGTATGGCAAAACAACGTTTGCCGGGTCATCTAGTTTTTATATAAATTCAGAATAATTTGAAATGTTGGTGGTAGTCTTAATAGTCGATTTTACCCATTTTTACTTCTTTAAAATTTGAATTTCCAAAAATATCTTCTTATTGGATCTGCACATCGTTAGAGATCTCTAAATAGAAAATTTCAAGACATACATACACATTATCAAAAGTTCAAAATGTATATGGAAAAATTCGAAAATCTACTTTACGAATGTACTGAGTGGACCTAATGTGGTGCTTTAGTTACCAAAAACGATATTCATAAAATTTCCAATGTACATACATATGTACTCAGGTTTTGATGCACAATCATTTATTTTCCTTACATTCTGAATATATATTGATTGCATTAAAACAATTTCGCATAAATCAATTAAATTTTATTTGGATTTTCAAATCTACTTTATAAAATGGTATTTTGGTTTTACAAGGGACCATTCACATATTACCTAACGCTGTTTTTGGAGATTTTATATCCTCACCATCTTCGTAATAATACGCAATCCGTAACAAATCTCTAAGTTTTATAAATACAAATATTTTATTTATTTGTTGATAGTTTAGCAATGTCTGTACGAAATTTCAACACCTTTATAAAATTAGAAACCCACTGTCCATCTAAGTTAAAGCATAGATATATTTAAATGTAATATTTGAGATATTCTTAAGTTTTATTGTTAGAAATTTTTTATTTATTTGTTGATAGTTAAGCAAAATCTATATACATTTGATTGTTGCTTTAACAGATCATCAGTAGACTTCAAACATAATTTTGAAAAGCTTAAAAAATTGGTTGTGCTTGAGATAAAAGGTTTGAAACTTTGGTGAATCACTAATGAAATCGACATAGACTTTGCTTAACCATAATTTTTAAATTAAATATACGGAAAAGATAAAAGTATTAAATGAAACAAAAATTATTTTTTTTTAATTTAATTTATGGTCAGAACAATGCTGCACCCCAACAAACCGGCTCCAGACCAAGTTTTAGGTATTAAAATTAAATCGATAAGTTCATTGCTACGACGCACTTTAAGGGGAATACGCTGATCTCGCATATGCTTTACTATGTTAACGATCGTGTCAAGCTTTTGGTCGAAATTATTAGCATTGGCTGATCCGAATTCGATTATTTCGTCGTGTTTAAGAAGTCCCTAAAATAAATATATAAATTATAGTAACTACATGGAAATTATAAAAATACATATGTATGTATGTACTTGTATAAATATTTATGTACATATTCTCCCAATTATACATACATACATATGTATATAAAAAGTTGTTGTTGTGTGTCAAGGCTGAATAAATCCCAGCATTTCATTGGCCATTAATACAGAAAAGAAATCTTTTGCATCAACATTATATGGAAAAAAAATACTTAAAACATACATACATAAAGAAAATATGCTTTTAAAGGATTCGATTGATGTTTATACGAGTATATACGTAAAATATTGTTCGTAACGTTATACTCAGAGCTCATGAGTATCTTACTACCTCTGGCTCTGTCGAATGTGGTTGCATTTGTTATATGTACACATGAATGTAGATATGTATATATTTTTTGCAACATTTGAATACGAAATTACATCTTACAAATATTATAAATGTGATTCATTGTATTCCGCTTAAAGTCGCTTAATAGATTTAGATGAAATTTGGTAGACGGACGGATATTAAAATCTAGGGTAAGGGGCAAAACAGGACAATTTGGTACTTGCGATACTTTTTATTTTGTTTTACTAATTTTTGTATCCGAACCAAAAATGTACTTTCTGGGGTGAATTATTAAAAATTGGTACGTTTTAACTTTTGGTGCTTTTTATCTTTTTGATAAAATTGGTATGCAGAAAACAGAGTGGCTGTTACTCATATACATATGTGAACGGTGTTCATTGATATTAGTTTTGCATTATGAATATGTATGTATTTATAATGCCGTAGTCTTTCCGAAACTTTGCCCATTATAATCACATAGAATTAAGCACAAATCAAATGGGAATAAACACATTAAATAAACCTTAACTATCTTTAAACCCTATAAAATGGTAACTTTTAAAAATAGCTTTAACAAATCATCCCTTCTCTACTGTATTAATGGGGTGTTTGATACCTACGGCTTGCTCAGCTGGAGATCCAGCAGAAACATTATTCACTTTTAGAATAGATTTCTGCAACAAATCTACTATATCCACGTTATCAGCTGTAGAGCTTTCATTTAAATTCATGCGTGCAGCTTCATAGGACAAACATTGAGAAGAGTGATATTGATTGATATCAGCATGCAATTCATGTATCAATCGTTCGACATCCTTCATTATGGCCGCATGATCATTTTGTAAGCAAATGATTTGTTGTCTGGCCTGTCGTACCTGATAAACATCAATGTCATTTCGAGGAAATCCTTCTGAATCAATTAAAAGTCCAGTCATACCAACGTTGTCATTCTGTGGAATTATAATTTTTAGCTAATCATCTCAAAGTATGTACGTTTGTATGTACATAGCGCACAGAAGCTTACTTGGGCTAAAATTTCTCCGTATGTATTTATTAAAGATTCCAGTTTATCCTTATCTCCCATAAGTTTAAATATACTAGTTTGTATAGAATTTGAATTTGGAACCACCATTTTCAAATAATTGATAATTAGTTATTTAATTCTGCCAAGAAAATAATTCACTTTGTTTACAAAAAAAAATAACATTAAAAGGAGCTGCCAGAATTTCTACGAAAGTCGTCTATTTATTGTTTTATATTTCAGAAGAGCAAATTCATAACAGCTAGTCCAAGACGAATTTGAAATTGAATTTACCTTGAGCTAGTCCTCGACAACACAGTTACTTTATCAAATGATTTGTTGACACATTTTTCGGTACATATTTTGACAATGTAAGTGAAAGTTTTTCAAAGCGAATTGAGCCAAGTGTGCTTGTTATGAATTAGCCTTGATGTAAGCTTTATATAAAACTTAATTTTTAAACATTACATTAAGATGAATATTTTGTGTTTATAATTTTAATGTCCTTTCTTAAAAATATTAACAATTTATTATACATATATGTATGTTAATTTAAACATAATAATGAGATTACTCCTTTAGTCCTTCTGGCATCACTCAGCGCAACATTTTTATTTTTAACAGCTGACAAACGTCTTTTTAATAGAATACAAACTGTCAAGGAAAAATAGTTGATTTCACTTTAGTGCAGTGTGCTTAACTAATAAAAGTCTATAAATTCCTCAATAATCCTTGAAAAAAAATTTTATATTTTATGGAAATAGAATAAACCTTAAAAGTTTCTATACACACCTTAGTTTTAGGTAGTAAAATCGTAAATTTTAAGACAGTGATATTGAAAAATATATTAAAGCGTATTTTCGCTCACTGGCCCGGTTGGTAGTCATTCAGAAACATAAGACTGGTGCAAATTGTACTTAGGCAGTATATAAATATTTTAAAAACATGTCCCTACATAGATGGCTGCACCGCAGAGAATATGGCTTACCATCAAACAGCGGAGATTTCGACAATATTATGCATCGTGTTTATAGCTCTATTAATGACTTCAAACATTGGAATGATCTACCAAATCAATCATCTGATTATGGAGCAGTTTTTAATTTGGAATTCTCACCGAAAGGGTTAATATTTAGCAACGGCAGAGCTGAAATTGTCTAAGTGTATCTGTGATTTTTGTTATTATTTTCAGAAATGTTTTAGTGGCTGCATGCGAGAAAAAATCCATACTGCTATTTGATGCTATTACACAGAGGCAGACGTATAAAATCAAAGATGCTCATACAGATAATGTTAATTGTATTAAGTACGTATGTAGTAAATAGATTGTCTAAATTAAGTTTATTGACTTCGCTCTAAAATATGCCACTTAAGTTACAGTTAAAATATGTGGTCAATATTGCTAAATTTAAAAGCTGTTGAGGGGATGGTGAAATTTATAAAATCTGAAACAAGCAACACAAAACAGAACTTAGTACAAATAGGTTTTGACATATTAAAAAAATATCCCTTAAAAAAATTTCTTACTATACAGAACATTTATTTAGTCTACATTAAGCTCGACCACAGGCCGACAATGCTGGAAGTACGTCGTCATCAAAGTCACTATTCTACATACTTTAGTGTCATTTGAAGTAAAAGATACGAAAACGACTGTCGGCTTTAATTTTTTAACGAATTTATATAAAGTTTGTTCAAGTACTTGAAGATATTCTCAAAGGCTTTTAAGTTAAATATTGACCACTGTTTATGAAAACTGCCATATGAATACAATTTGTACTGGAACCTTAGAGGGATATAACTCGAAAACTAAGACCTGACCAAACATGTTTTATTAATTTTTTTTTTTATTTTTTGATTTTCTATCGGATAAGGCACTTTTAAAAATGTTTGAGCAGTTACACTAACGTAATTTATTCCATCTAATATATAAAACTCTCGTGTCACGATGTTTGTTACCGAACTACTCCAAAACGGCTCGACCGATTTTAATTAAATTTTTTATGCATTTTTGGTAGGTATTTTAAATGGCTATGGTCACGAGGAGGGGTGGGAGGGGGCAATTCCTTTATTTACTAAAATAATAACCCAATTCGTATATCAAGTCGAACAAAATTATTTATGTTGTTGAAGGACAGATGGTGCTACGCCCGCCTCATGTTGTCGTTCGATTTCAAATAGTCAAGCATAAAATAGGGAGTTGATGCGTGGTGAGAGTGGTTCCCCTATATAAGAAAATAGCTTCCGGGCGAAGCCGTCACAATCCTCTAATATATATATATATATATATATATATATATATATATATATATATATATAAATATATGTACATATATACCCTGTAGGAATTGTCAATAGAGCAGCAATACTGACTCACTAGTGACATTGTCACCTGTACTGGCGAATACATTTTACAATGTTCTTTGCTATGACATTTAACACGTGTATGCCATTGAGATTCCACTACTACTCCATTTAGAGACATACTTATGTATCTTATGTTGCACAGGTCGCTAGCAGGACATATGCATGTATATAGAAACCAGAGATTCAGTAGTGTACTAACTGGAAAAGAATATCAATTATTTAACCAATTTTTCAATAGAAGTAGAATTCAAGTACTTTGTATATTTTTGATATTAAAAATTTTAAAGAGTTTTTGGTTGCCGTCAGTGAAACTCGCAAGTACACTTATAAACACTCAGGCAATTATTTGCAAAGTATTCTATTTCGTTTCACTCTATAGTGGCTGTAAAAGCTCAACTGTTGCAGGAGTTCTTACCTGTAACTAGAGTATTTAATTATTAGAAAATTATATTATGTATCATTGGGTGGGAATGGAAGAAACCCTGCCACCTCGGTTTTCTTTGGCGATGATCATTGGGCTACGTGCTGTAGTCTCATTGTTGATTGAATAAAAATTAATTGACTTTACTTACATATTTACGTTTTATACGATTGTATTTTTGTATCTATTTGATGACTTGCAAGTATAAAAAAATGTTCGCAATCTTAAACAGATTCGGAACGTACGGTCAAATTATATTAGTTTTATTTATTTATTATATTATATTGCTGCGATCATCACATAAAAGATTTAAATAAAATAGTATATACGTACATACATAAGTATGTAAATGAATTGTTACATTTTTGTTACAGATTCCTGGATGAACGTATGTTTGCCACATGTTCCGATGATACAACTGTTGCTCTTTGGGATTTACGTTATTTAAAAATGAAAGTTCGCAGTCTACATGGTCATTCGAATTGGGTTAAGAATATTGAATATTCCAATAAAGATAATTTATTAGTGACTTCCGGTTTTGATGGCAGTATCTTTACATGGGACATAAACTCTCATACTGAACAGGGGCTTATATATCAAAAGGTGTTTCATACAAGTGGTTTAATGCGATGCCGCATTGCTCCGGACTGTACAAAATTGGTTATTTGTTCAACTGGTGGTTACTTAATGATTATACATAATTTAGACTTGACCACTTTGCATAAGGATTTAAATGGTTTCCGAGTAAGCTAAAAACGCACAATTCCATTAAATTGTTTAATAGATATTTATGTACATATATAAAATTTCGCAGCCAAGTATTTATCGCTTAATGCAAATGGGTCACCAATATATACCACAAGCGGCAAAATTTGATCATGTATTTTCAAAGAAGCAAAAGAAAAATCGTGTTGAATTGGTTACTGACTTTCCTGAAGAAAATGACGCAGAAGTTGTCTTGGCTTTACAAGTTAGTACATAGTTTTGTACATGTACGTAGTTTTATTGGAAAATTAAATTTTAAAATGTTATTTTAATTATCAGGTCCATCCTCAAGGACATTCAATATTAAGTCGTAATATAAGTTATGACGAAAAAACTGAATGGTCATGTATTCACGACATCAATGAAGAGCCTGGTGATATCACAGAACGTATAAAGGAAGACCATATCAGTTCCAGACGAAAACGCAAATTGCAATGTGACAGTGACGATGAAACACGCAATGGTTTGGGCGAAGAAAGTGGTGATTCAGATGACGTTTTATTTAGTATAAATAGAAGACAGCGTACTGTACGATCACGGCTATCTTTGTCAAGATTGCCTCCACCACCACCACCTTCTATAAACTCCACAAGCTCCACTTCTAATGCAAATACCACAAATTCTAGCAGCAGTCAACAGCAACAAGCCACAAACCAACGCGCCGAATCGTTTATTCCAGATATATGGGCGGCAGAAGTAACGGTTCATGAACGTGCTATAAGACAAAATCGAGCACGAAATTCAAATGCAGTTACAGGGTATAATTATGTTTACGCCATAAGTAGCGGCGTATTGCCAGCAGCAGCAACCGCAACACGCAGCACAAGCACAGAACCATCTAATGTGCGCTCAATTGAGTCCTCATCTGCTAGGCGAGGGCGTGCGTCATTTTCTGATCTGGCCACGTCTACCGATGGCAGTAGCACTTCAAGTAGTGACTCTCCTCCTTATGTACCATTTGAACGTGTACGTCCTATAACAATACCTTCTAAACATAATAGTTATCATCGTGAACGTAACATCTTTCAGAACCCCAAAAAACTTATGTACTATATACAAGAACCCAACAAGGGCAAGGGTTTTATAAAAGAGCCAAGCTTTTCTTCTGATGGCCGTATTGTTTGTTCTCCATATGATAATGGCGTACGGTTACTGGGCTATAGTGATATTTGCTCCGAGTATCCTAGACATTTTCAGGAAATCAATAGTATCAAGCAAAGTCCACAGACTTTAAAAGTTCTTAAAGAACTAAAATCTCATGATGATATTGTTCTTAGTACGAAATTTAGTCCACGCGAGCCACTACTCGTCAGTGGTTGTAAGAGTGGAAAAATAGTTTGGTATCACCCCATTTTGTAGATGTTTAACTAAGATTTGTTTTTCTCTTATTCTAAAATAATAGTATACATATATTTTTTTTGTTTTATTAAAATTCGCAATTTTAATCCATTTAGTTTCTATGTAAAGCGTAAAAATGTTTATTATTATTGGATAATGAATTTAAATCGTTTCTATCAAAATAAATTTTTGAAAACTACTTCTAATATTGCAATTTTATTTTTAAAATAAACAATTATATCGAATACATAAACTGAACATCCATACATGAAAATTGAAATAACAACTAACCTTTTATTAAAGTTAAGAAAAATACCAATAACAATAATAAATATAATTATAAAAGAAACCAAAATTGTTTTTCTTAAAAAAGCAAAATATCACGATAAAATACGATTGATTGGATTGGAGAAAATACAAACTGATATCATACTCCTACCAAAAACAAAAAAATTACAAATTCATAAATAGATTGTTATGTTGAAGGTAGAACCTAATTTTCCAACTAAAACTCTTTTGATAAAATAAATAGTCCATTTATAAAAAAAATAGCAGAGATAAAACCAAAACTTCAACATTAATAAAAAAAAATCAATTAAAAATGAGCACAAGTTTATTTTGTGGATTGCCCACATATCCGCTTTTTCTATCTCTTCTTCTTCCCTCGTTTCAATTCTGGCTTCGAACTTTCTGCTAGATTAATAATAATAAAACGAGAAACTTATGGCTCGATTATGAATAGCGACAGAATTTCGCGTGCGTTACCAGCCGAAACTGCAAATTTCTGGTTCTCAGATGAATAGCAATTGAAACTGGCATATCTCAGTTGCTAGTTCGCATCCTTAAATGGCAAACCAACTGAGAAACATTACATTGCAAATACCTACAATTTTAACCGTTAAAAATAAATTAGTTTATATAAGGACAAAATGTTGTTTTTTTTTTTATTAATGATCCGATAATTCATTTTTATTAAGATTTAATATTATTTTGCTTCATTTTAGTGTTTACAAATGCCCAGTGAAAAAATCTAAAAAGTATGTTTTTTGTAAGTGTAAGATATAAAAAGCAAACATCCGAGTGATAACCGAAAAAGTGATAAGAGATAATACATACTTATACATATATAGATGTGTGTACATTAGGGAATAACTCTTAATTATATTTTTTACAAATATCAAAATGATCCTATCATAGTGAAATAGGCCATTGAAAATGTATTTTAAAAAATCTGTACAGAATCTGCTGTTTTACTATAAAAAAGTTTTTAATATTGTAATGATTTTTTTATTTTATTATATAATTGCGTTTTATATATCGAGTTTGTGTTTAATATTTAAAAACAACGGGATTTAAAAGAAGTCGTGGGAGCGTTTTAAAAAATTCTAAAATGTTGACAAATGGAAATCCGGAAAATTATAATTATTCCAATTATAATTTTTGGGGTTGGCCATGCTTTTAATAATTAAACAAAATTTTTATTAATAAAATATTTAGAACTTTTCACTCGAAATAAATGTAATTTTTTTTAAATCCATTTTTCGGGGTGAGGATTTTAGTCCAAAATTATTTGTAAATGTATTTCGCGCAAATAACAAAACATTTACCAATGCTTAGTGGTAGGGCCAAAATTGGGTTATTACCCTAATGTACATATGTATGTAACTTATGTTATTTTGAATTAAATAAAAATAAAATATGAAGATGATTTGATTCCTTTTTCTGTTTTTATAAAAAAAAAATATATTAAAACAATTGCATTTTATTATATATTTGTATGTATATATTTGTAGTGTTATTAAGTAAGTATATATATGTACTCTTGGTCAGCAACGCAAAAACTAAAGTAATGAAAATCTTAGGATTCCAATGAAAACACGAATAATAAAGTAGACATAATTATTTAATAATTATTATGAATAAATTAAAACAAAAATATGTTTTTGTTTGTTAAGGTTATCAAATTTGTATTTTTTGTTTTTAATAGTAATTGGTATAACCGCTCCATTGTCCATATCCACTATAACCAGTATTGTACTGCCAATGATTATAATAGTTATCGTAAGATTGCTGTTGCTGAGGATATGAGCTACCAACACTTTGTTGGGCATAGTATGCTGAATTTCCAGAACCATAATTATAACTAGCCGCACCCGTCGACGATCCATTGTTGTATACCGATTGTGTAGAGGCGGATATCGATGCGGCATCTTTATGACCAGATTTGCGGCTAGGACTACTTTCACTGTAAATAGAGTATTTATTAATTTACAGTTTCGATTAATAACTTATTTAGGCAATCGGTTAAGGTTGACGTTCATATTTGATTTTCCAAAATTTCATTCAATGAATGGTTACATTTTGTTTGAATATGTATTATAGAAATTAAATAAATCACTTTTAAATAGTATTGTATTATACTGAACTACCTTTTCACAAATAAATAATTTAAAAAAACGGTTTCTGTTTGACAAACTTTCGAGCACGAACATAAGATACGAGTATAATATTTTATTATATATACTGTGTACAAATAAAACCCATAAAATAAAGAAAAAAAATTAGATTAGGAAAGCTATGTATGTATGTATAATCTATCAAACTTGAAATATCAATATCGCAAACCTTAAGGTTTTCATACTACGAACTCGAAATGCCATAATTTTTGTCTAGTTTTAAGTTTTCTAATTATTGAGTGAGGCAATAAAACAATATGTATGTATGTAGTAAAAAACTGAATTTTTTCTTCATACTGAAAGTTAGTTTTCGGCAGAACTCATTCGATGAATGAATAATACCGCACTTTGCGCTACAATATTATGCACTTGGAACACACGTTCTTCACTTTTTTGATTTTAGGAAAATTTAAGTTAATTGAACAAAAACTTACCGTTTCTTTTTGGCTTCATTAGCTTTATTTAAAGCTAATTGCAAAGCTCTTTGCGCATCCTGTAATCCTTTCGCAGAACTACCAAAATCTTCTAAAAACTCAACTTTGCGTTGAGCAAATAAAACTTTTTGTTCGGGTTCAATATTTTCTCTAGTCATAAATTTATCCATTATCAAGACAATTTCGTCTTCGTCTACCGTGGCTCGCTGTAGAGCCAAGTCAATCATTTGTAAAGCAACACGTGTGTTAGCACTGTCCTTGTCCAGTGCTTGACGTAGTATTTTTAAGCCACCCTCTAAATCTTGACAAATTTTATTTGAAAATCTAGCATATTTAATAGCTAAACTGCCAGAGATATTTTTATTTTTTGCAGTATTAATATAATGTTCATATAAACTTTTACATTTATCATAATCTCCGCGACGCCGTTCCACGTTAATGCGCCTGTAAGCCACCTGCAATAAGTTGGGCACCCTTTTTTCTAAATTCACCAAGATTTCCGCAGCCCGATCAAAATTATTTTGACATTCTTCAAAAGCAGCCCACATTAGATGTAGACTGGGTTTATCTGGATGATGGATTTCACAGGCTCGGCGATAAACATCACTGGTTAGAGCAGGTACCCCGGGTTGATCAATGATAGTCTCCAAGTAACGTATCATTTTAAGCCAAAATTCATCGTACAAAGCGCATGCGATTAAACATCTTTCAAACAGCACTAAAATTCGCTTACGATCGCCCTTTTCTATTTCAAAATCCAAATAATCCCTCCAATTTTTCAATTGGCATCTTTCTAGAGGTTTTACATGGAAATATGGCCTCTTAATGCCTTCTTCGAATGTCCAGCGGGCTGTAATACCTGACACTGTAGCTTTGTGTATTTTGCGTCTTGAAGATATGACTTTATCTTTTATCGAGTGTATTTCTTCTTCTGTAAGAGTTGTTAAATCACCAAGATCTTCAGAAGCTTTTTCCGGTTTGACTTCCTCTACAGATACGCTGTCCACAACCATTGCATCAACACGATCAGAATCAATGTTATCTGCAGTGCCTTCATGGGAGACTTTATCAATTTGTTCTTTATCATTAGCTTTTTCTTTGTCGCTTTCATTATCTTTTTCCTTCTCCTTTACTTTTTCCTTCTCCTTCTCTTTTTCTATAGTTTCTGCTTCTTTATCCTTGGAGCTTGCTCGTTTAGATTTGGATCTTGATAAAGATGATTTCGATGAAGAATTTGCATCTCTGAGTTCCAATCGAATTTTTTTGATTTCCTCTGGTGTTATGGTGCTTGTTATGGAGTGTTGATTTATTAAATCTTGAAAACTATAAAACAAATTATTGGTATTTAAGCGCTGTTTGCGCAACATACATACTTATATCGACTTGGTTAGAAAATTTATTTGTATGTATGTATATCAATCACTGAGTGATCTTAATATACATATGTACATATATAATTCCTAGCGAAGTCGTCTATTTGCGTTGCGTAAACAGGATTTGAGTAACAAATTTTCATAATTTTTTTTATTCGATAACGCAATTGAATTTCTGCCACTTACTTATCAAAATGTGCGTTGCAACCCTGAGTTGGAATGGAAATTAAACGGTCATATATTTTCAACGTGTTCTGATACCGTTTTCCTTCATTCTCCCATTTTATGTAGGCATCCCATAGTTTATCTGAGCGAAACTCTAGACCACAAGATTCAACGGCACGTTCGAATTGTGATCGTATGTAATTTTCGTCATCACTATGATTTGACTTGACATGGCTTAAATAATGTATCCATAAATCTACCGACAACGGTATTGCTTCCAAGCCACGTTCGAAGACCTAAAGTTTAATGTTGTTGTTTGGTTGATTGTATTTTTCGGATTTTTTTTTAGTTGATGAAAAGGGAAATAGAAAAATAGATTTTTGGCTAATGTTAAGTTTATTAATGTACTTTATAGATACTTAACTGTTCAATGGTTTTTATTTTTTGATTTATTTGGTCTAGAAACGTTTCAAGTGTGTTTCTGTGTGCATGTGGTGTAAATTAGCATATGGAAGGTATGTTGGTATGTATGACTCCACTAATTTATTTGGTATTTCAATTTGAAAATTAATTTGCTGAACAACTATTAATTAATTTTGTTTTAAATATTTTCTTGAAACTAAATAACTTTTTGAATTCAGTTCAACTTTTGAATAGTAGCAACTAAAAAATTGTTTCTTACGTAGTTTTGAGTGCTGAATTCGAATCTTGAAGTCAGTTTTTTTCTGATACTAATTTTCGAGTAAGGTGTTTTTCAAATGACGTACAAATTTTACGCTTAAATCATTCCGTTATACATGACTAACGCATATTAGTTGCACGGCAAAAGTTGACATAACTTGAGAATGGCTTATTCTAATACAGTATATAACGGATATAAGAAACTCTTTAATTTATAATAATAATAAACTTCAGCTCGAAACGTATGTATGCAAATACGAGAAATAAAAAAAAAACTAAAAAAAAAAAATTAATGAAACCAAATATTTGCCGTGTAGAAAAATTTGTTGTAACAATAAATGTTTTTCATATGTATTTTCCTTATTCCTGCTTGGCATATATGTACTTATGTCTTGTATCAGTTCTTTTCTTATAAGTGACTTTCTTATACAGAATACTTTTTATATTAAAATATGTAGGAAAAGTCGTGGTGTTTCTGTAATACTCTCTTATAAGCAGTTTTTTTTAAAAGAGATGTGCCTATGACCGTTATATACTGTAATTTACAAATATCAAAATACCAAAACTTACTGAATATTACGTTTAAGGCGTACCAATAATCTGCTCAGAAGTTTCCGAGATTGTTTTAATGAAACAAATTTTCTACTATTAAGTAATGATAGATATATGTATAATGCGCTACAGCCAGCTGTCTAATTAAAATTATACAACATTTATGAGAATCAATAAAAAAATGCTGTACCAGTTTATTATATTTTCTTTTCGTAATTATGTACATATATTAAAATATTCAGAACAAACAAACTTCATTTCGGAGTAAAGGAGGAAATTTTCAATACCTCAAACTTCCCTTTGTTTATATAAAACTACTATACATACATCAGTTGTCAATCTTATTGGAATTCAGTCTCCTAGAGGTTATGATCGTGAGTATATAATTCAGACAGGAATATGGGAAGTTACTGATTCTGATTTCATGCCAGTTTTAGAAAATTCAGTTCTTATTAGATTTTTTGAGGTTATAGGAAACGCTCATAGCTCAAAAAAAATTTCGAGATAATCGCAATTGAAGTTTTTAATTTGTTCTCACCACCAACTGACTTATTCTCTTAGAACGCGGAAAGTACAAAAGACATAAAGATGAAACGTATAAACAATATAAAGCATGAAATGGAGAACAATTCTGTATGATTAACTCCAAAATTTGAAATTTTGAGTTATGACGTTGTAGTAGCAAATGAGCGATTTGTGCTTGTGTATATCAACTTCCTTAACTCCAGATTGACGGAACCGATTTTAACAAAACTTGTACCATATTAAAAATATGAAACAAGGTATTGTGGGTTATTATCGGTTCAGTCTTTTGGGAGCTATATGCGTTTAAAGTTGCTACTAATACATTCACACGTATTACTCAAGCATGAAGTTAAAAAAAAAACACCATACGTGTGTTTTATACATTTGCGATGCAGAGAGTAACAACAGGACGAATAAGATGTGGGAGAATCGTAGGATAATATATGAGAGTTGAATAAATTGATTTAGATCAATGGAAGGAATTTTAGTTTTGCATTTAACTGTTCTTTTTAATTTTTAATGTTGTGACGTCATGAAAATGTATCATCAAATAATTGTAGTTATGGTTGTTAAACTTACATATTTAAAATCTCAATTCTAATAGCCTAAAATAACACAAACAAATCGACGTATTTCTTTTCGAATCCAATTCCGAAGCAAAAAAAAAATAAGTTTGAAAAAAAGCATAGTAAAAAATTAAGTATGAAATAGTTTCAAGAAAATATAACATCTACTAACGAATAAATAATTTTAAAAGTTTGTATTGTTTATTGGTAAATTAGGAAATTCGGTTGTGGAATTAAGGAATATCAATTTGGTGGAAATGTGCAAGTCAATACATACACAAAAGCACACACACACACACACATTTTTGTGTTTTAAATGACAAAGAAATACGTATTTATACAAGTGCTGCAAATACTAAATTATCTATTATTATCAAGAATATAAATAAGAATTTAAAGCTAACTTAATTTTTTTAATACTTATAAAATTTCACACTTTTATTACACTGAATTTCATTAAACTCCATTTGTACTTACGCCTCAATGTATATTTTGACTTTCGTTCAAGGATTCTTTTTAATCAAATTTGTTGGTAGCTTTTATTTTTTATTCCGGAGTACTAACAGCCGTATTCAGAAACTATTATAAAATTCAAAATTGATTTTAAAAGCGGCGTTTCCGTATAATTTTCTACTTTAAACCAATTTTAATTAGAATTAATGTTTATGAATATGCCTATAAGATGAGTTTTAAACAACCAAAAATATTTTATTATAAATCAAAGGTATGAATAAAAAAAACGAGGGAAAAAATTGTGGAAACGTAAAGTTTCGAAAACTTGAAAACATAAATAAGCCCATGTAGGTTTTTTAAATTGTTTTAAAAACAACGAAAGTTTTTTGTTGTGATTGAGTCGGTTCCTGGCTAAATTTCAATCTCTTTTGCCTGTTCGAGTTTTTTTTACGATATTTGTTGGTTTTTCTTTATTGAATGAATAGTTTTTATTGAATTATAATAAATTCCATTTAAATATAATAAATATTGAAAGATACAACATATTTCAAATGAATTTGATTGAATTCGTATTGTACTCACCGCGTTGCAGTTGGCCTTAATACCCTTACGTTTCTCATAATCGGCATATTTACGCCAATAACCATAACAGTATGGATAATGGGACAGAAATGCATCGTAAGCTTCACGTGCTGCTTCGGCATCAGACTACAGTCAAAATACAAATGTTTTATTTGCACTGCTGAATTAAATATATTGGCAATCATTAAAAAGTTTACCTCGTTGTCCACATATTGTAAAAGATAAGTCCATCCAGTAAAATCAGCTGGATCATCTTTAACAGCGCGCCATTGTTTATCTAAGTCAGGGAGTTTTTTGCGTTCTTTCTCCTTTTCGCGATCTTTATTATCTTTTTCTTTGCTGCTACTACTGCCAGCAGCAGAATCTCTATCTTTTTCACGTTCTTTATCTTTACGTTTTTCTTTGTCTTTGTGGTCAGAATCTAAAAATCCAAATTGATAATATCAATAGTAAAAAATTCATTCTTTTGAATAAAGAAAATAACAAAAAAAATAATTTTTATTAAAAAAAAATAATTTTTAATTTTTTGTGTTCATCATTGATAATGAATGTCATGAATTTTGAAAAAAAATAATGCATACATTTTTATAAAATCTCATTATTTTCTACTTTATCTGAGTAGACATTTATGGCGTTATATAAACTTTCCAATAATAGAATTTTACACTTCGTATAGCACGCAAATCAGAAGCTACACCAGACATACTTTGAATGGAAACAAATAAAGCATAATTGTTGGGTAAAATTTTCAATTTCTCTTACCTTCAACTTTGGCTTTCTTTTCCAACGGCGTTGAATCATTACTTTCACTGGTAGGGCTCATAGGATTATATTGTTCGTCTTTTTTATTTGAGTCTGATTCGATCTTTTTCTCCGTTGATCCTCCACGACTTTCCGCTTTACGTTTTTTACGTGACGATGAATCTGTCACATCGTCTTTTTTATGAGACGTTTTATTAGTTTTATCATTAAATGCAGTGGCAGCAGGCAGTTCATCTTCTGATATAACTTCAGCATCGTCGGTTAAAACAACTTTTTTCTTTTTTCCTGATGAAACGTCTTTTTTGCCTTCATTTAGACGATCATTTTCTCTAACGGCAGAGGGTACGGGTAGTTCATCTTCGGATATTACCTCGGCATCTGGCGGGAGATCAGCCTTTCGCTTTCTACGTGGTTGATCGTCGCTAACATTAGCGGATACTGGCAATTCATCTTCTGATATAACTTCTGCATCTGCCGGTAGCTCAGCGCGTTGAGGGGCTGGCAATTCTTCATCTGATACCTCTTCAGCATCATTTATTTCTGGCTTAGTGGGTAGAGGTAGTTCATCTTCAGATATAACTTCGGTATTAACCATGGTGTCATCACTGCCACTAGCATTGTGAATATCTTCAGCAATGGCAGGATTTGATATAGAATCTTCACAAATATCATCCAAAACTTTTGATTCAAATTGTTCTTTTTCCGATTCTGCACCACAGCCAACTGAAGGTAAACTATTGGCATTGTCTCCTACTAGTGAGGCCAATAGTGAGTTTTCCAGTGCTTCTTGGTTTTCTTCTTCTACATTTTCTTCCTTTTCTTCTGGTTGTTCATTTAAATCTTCTGATGTTTCCGACTGTAATACTTCTTCGGTGGCGAAAGGAAATGATGATGATTTTTCATCTAGATTAGCATCAGAATGTGCAGCAATGTTTTCTTGATTTTCGTCATTTGCATTTTCATAGATCTCCTCAATTACTTGTTCTTCATAAATAACACAATCGTCGCCTTCAGTTGAAATAATTTCAACTACTTCTTCTTCTATTATTTCTTGGATTTCCTCTTCCTGCTCTCCTGTAGCCACCACTAAATTTCCCTGAGCAGCCTCAGCCAACATTTCCTGTATTATATTGGAATGCTCTGCGTCTGTTAACTCTCGTATTATTTCTTGCTGCTCAGCCAACTGCAATATAGTTTTATATGTATCAGTAAAACAATGAAGACAGTAGGTACATAATTACAAAATTCATACAACTGCTAAAAATATATATCAGATGGCCCTTGCAATAAATCATTAGGCTGCCTGTTAACACAATATATGTATATATTGATGTTGTTACAAAGGCTAGCTTTCATTTACATATGGAACAACGCCTCATATGTAATGACAAATGCAATGACTTCATCATTTATCATTCGCTTTTAGAAGTACACATTTTTTTACTAACCTGTTCTTGCTTTTTCGAACGTCTTGTAGATCTTGGAGCTGGCGAAGAAACTGGTTGGGAACCAGAAATCCGTCTGCTTGAGCGAGTGCGCCGACCTTAAAATAACAGAAGTACCAAATTTACTAATTTTTAATAAATATTTATTAAGTGTGATATAGTTCGAGACAGGCGCTTTTTTAGTCATGTATCTATTGGTCGGGTAGCAAAACATTAAAAGCATTAAGTCATGTGGCTTTAGTTGTTTCTAGTTAACTGTATCCATTCATAATCTAATAATTTTGGTGAATTCCATTTGTATTTATTATTATCTGGTTTTGGTACATTCTTGCTACATAATAACTAACGTTTAATATTTTTATTAATAAAAATGTTACCTGAATTTTCTTGTAAAACGTTTTCCTCATCACCAGTAGACGCCATTTTTATGCAATAATTGATAAATGCGACAATGCTTTCGTCCGTCAATAAAATTATAAGGTTTGTGTAGCACTACAACAAACAATATCATTACACACGATGTCAAACAAAATCCACACATAAAATATTATGGTAAATTTTATTTATATGAAATTTGACATTTTAAAGACTGCTCACCGGTCAAAAGACAACCCTAAAAAAAACAAGTGGCGATCTTTTAATTAAACCAAGGTCTTGATATACTAGAAGTAAAAGTAACACTGGCAAAAAGACTAATTATTGGACCGTGGTACAAAAATTGCTATTATTGTTCCAAACATTGGACCTTCACAGACAAGAACAATTTTAAACACAATTTTTGCTCTTGACAAAACATATGGCGTAATCAAGGCGAATTGATCTTAGCATGCGGTCAAGGCAAATTCATAACAGGTAGTTTCTTAAGCCCTGGTTATTATTTTCGCCTTGTTTCGCCCTATGTATTAATGCGCTAGTTACTTTGACAAATGCTTTATTGACAAATGTTGCAAGTTATAACTTAGTTGTTATAACATATGATTGGGTAGTTCTTTTATAACTCGCAGTCTACATTAGCTTATTATTTGTTATAACATATATCAGGAGAAAAATTTTGCTAGTATAGACCGCAGTTTGTTACTCTTATAACATCGTTATCAGAACAATTATCAGATCAACGATGTCAGACATCAAATGTCATTTTTCAATATGAAAAAACGAGACAACAAACCAATGCTATTTGCTGTCTCTGCCACTCCACCTTAAAATTGTGGTAAACAGCACATGAACATTTACTAATATTCCCCACATAGAAAAAAAAGAGCAAATTTAGTACTGTTATTTTGCTGGCGCTATGTTAATGTTATAACAAATAATAAGCTAATGCAAGGCGAATTCACCTTGAATTCTGCCATTTGTATACAATTAAAAATTATAAATTAAACTTAAGGGCTTCAGACACGATCAAAATGCCTGCTAAGCATGGCTACAGTATAAATTAAAATTTGTTTGGATTTGTGACACCGACGGCGCTTGATGAAAAATCAAAAAATGTAGATATTGGGCAAGGCGGATTTATTATAAGGTGGGAGCAATGGCGAATTCATAAATTCGCCATTTCCAAACAATTGTCAAATTTTGTAATATTTCCTTTTCTATTAAATTCTTTGTTTACAAACAAATTGTATATATTAAATAGAAAATTTTATTTGCTTCTGGGTTACCTTTTGTAATTTGTATTCTACACTTTCATTCCATTATCTCCTAAAATCCCCAAATTTGTTTTTGAAAACAAATTCAAATATATGAAGAATATAAACTATGTTAGAAATTTATATTGTTTACTAATATAATATTTTTTAGTCATTAGAAAGAAAATTCCTATTAATTAGGGTTAACTCAATACAGACAATTTAGATATATCTAAATACTTAGGACTTCGAAATCTTCAAAACAAACACATTTTAATGTAGAATTTTGGAAGATAGATGGAGTAGCCGATTAAATATATTTTTTTTTTATATATGAAATATGTATATGCCAAAGAAAGAGAATTACGCGGTTTATGTTTGCTTGTAAAGTATATATTTGTTATGCAATAGCATTCTAAATATTTTCAAATTTACTCCACGCAAATATTTCCAAGGATATAGGTATGCAACATTTAGAGGCTAGCTGAAGCTTTCATTAAAAATCAATATAAATTTGATTTGTTTTACAAAAAAAAAAAAAAAAAAAATTACTGGACATTTTTTTATTAAAACTTGTACATATTTCAAAATTATTTTACTTTTTATGAACATTGCAAAAGTTGTATGTACAAAGTAAATTTTTTAATCCCAACTACAAAAATATATCCCCAGTTTTTGGATATAGCCTTATAGATGGGAGCACTAATATATATTTCATTTCTTTATTTCTTACTTTCTTTACTGCACGTCTACATTAGACATGACATGCTGTTAAGACGTGCTGTTAAAACACGCGAATCTTTTAATGGTGGAGTATACGTATGTCATAATTTTTCATTATTTTTGTTTCGTCAACGAGTTAACTACGCTAGTTTTGTCTCTTGTTTGTGGTTGTGTCGAAAAAAAATACATACATACATTTGTACATATGTAGTATATATCTACATATGTATAATTTAATTCTTTTTAACTAAAATTGTAAACTCACATTATTTTTGTTATGTATTTTCCTATTCAGGACGTATTTGCTACAAAAATTCAGTTTGCTTCACACTTTTTTTTATAAAATTTACACAACTATTACTTTTTCCACAATATTATTTCAGTTTTTTCCCTTAAAATAACAGCGAAAACAAAACTTTGACAGCTAAACGTCATTTTCTGTTAAGACGCAGCTTCAAGACAGACGTCTTAACAGCCGTGTTAAGACGGCTAGAAAACATTAACATTTGCGGTCCACACCTGACAGTAACAGGATTTTGCTGTTTCTGTCCGTGTTTTCATGTCAAGTGTAGACCGCACTTTACAAAACAAATTTGACAATAGTTTGGAAATTTACACAAACAAAATGCCTGTTGTTTTTCGTGTTGTATTTGTTTTATTCTGGCTCCCACCTATTAATAAATTCGCCTTGATATTGGGTATGCTTGATGTCAAGCACACGTACACGAACATGACAGCAAGCATTTTGATTGTGTCTATGGTTCTTTATGACAGCATTTCATGTTATGCGTCCCATACACGTTTCAATTCAATTGTCAATTGAGTCTTTCAATTGAATTGATTCTTGGCCACACACTTCATAAACTGAATTGAAAGATTTTCATTCAACTGTCAATTTGCTCTAGTATTTTTATCCAGCCTTATGTCAAAAATTTCTCGATTTGTATGTATTTGTTGCCCTAATAATACCACCTGTATTATTTAATCGTGCTATACACATAAATTTTGACAGCTTATCAAGAGACTCGAGCACACACAGCTCAAACGAATTGAAAGACTTGCTAGCCAACTTGAAAAATCAAAATCTTTTGATTTTTCTTCAACCAACTCGACAACTGCCAAACTAATCAATTGACATGGCCATAAACGCTTTGATTTTAACAACAACTGACTCAGTTGGCAATTGGATTGAAACGTGTATGGGGTGCTTTAAGTGTTGACCATGGTAGATGTGGTCCATAAGAAGTAGAGTTACCAATATATTCATTATATATTAATATAATATATATATTATTATTCAATATAATAAGTCGTCGAAAATAATTTTTTTTTCATCACGAGTACCATGGTGGAATAATAAGGTGCGCGTATCAACGCAACAACAAAATCGACATGCATTTTGTTTGTGTAAAATTAATTCAACATTGTCAAAACAAAGCTGTATACAAAACAAAACAAAAGTTGTTTTGTATGTATTTATTGGTTATGCAAAAACAAAAAGCATAACGTAAACAATAATATTCATGATGGCGGCCAAAAATGTAAACAACTTTTGACAAGACCGAATGAACTTACCATATTTTTGCAGATTATTTAACGGTCAAAACACAACCCTACAAAAAACCATATTCCTTCTTGCGCAGACCTGATTATTAGACCATAACGAGTACTCTGCGCAAACTACAGCTGTTGTATTTGCATATATTCACCATTTTCCTAAGAAATGATTGGCAACATTGATTTTTAATTTATTAAATTGTCAAAAAAATTATTGAGGGTTGCTTGTGTATTTCTTGTGAAAATTTTTATAAAAAGTATAATTTAAGGAAAACTATGTAGAATTTATTAAAACTAAATTTTTACACAATGCGGATTAATATCTAACAGAAGATTCAATAAAAACATAGAAGTGAAAACTATAAAGAACAATATTTCTTTTCCTTAATTTTCAACGTTCTGTAGTAAAATACACACGGCAAGTAGTAGAGGTCCGGGTTTCACAATGGAACGTTTTGCTATAAAAATCGACAAAAAACTAAGGGCAAATTTGTATAAAATATGTCGATTGTGTGGCATGGACAACCCAGAGATGGTTCCGATTATTTCTGAATTACAAAAGGATAACGAACTTGCCCCTATTGATGTGGAGGGTGAATTAGAAATGACACAAAAAATTAATATACTTCTTGGTCTTTCGGTAAGTGTCAACGAGCTTGGCTTCGGCTTCGGCTTAATGCTTCCTTTTTGTACTACACAAAGTATATAAAATATTTTGAAATTTGTTTTGCATTTCGTTTTTTAATATTTTAGATAACAAAGGATGATAGAATGCCACAGTCAATGTGTTGTTTGTGTGTTGATAAAATCAATGATTTCTACGAGTTTCGTGAAATGTGTTACGCTACAAATTTACAAACACGCAAATTGTTGGGTTTAAAGAATATTAAAAAGCCGGCTTTAGATATTAAGCCGAAAGTGGATGTCAAACAAGAATCTATAGTACCAACACCTATGTCCGCACCAACATCTGCAACAAGTAAAAGCATTAATAGAAAGCGAAAAGTTGAAGAACAATTACTAAAGGAAGAAATGTCTGAAACGACTGTGGCTAATCCAAAGAAGAAATTACGTATTTCTCTACAGGCAGAAGCCACAGTTAAAGAGGAAAATCCAGTACAAACAAAGAAAAAATTGCGATTTACAGCCGCTGTCGATGAGCCAACATCTCCATTTGCTAGTAGTTCGAAGAAATCAAAGAATAACGCAGTTGAGGATAATAAACTGAAAAAAGAACCTTCACCACCTGTGCCAATGCTAGCACCAGCTGTCAGCAATAAAAAGTTGAGATTGGCTGGCCTTCCTCAAAAGGAATTAGCTACCAAAAAATCTAAACAAAAAGCAGGTAAAAATGCTGAACAAAGAGAAGCTGATGTAAAACAAGAAATGTAAGGTTTGAAAACAATTTGCAACTGGCTTTTAATTTATTTTAACGAAATGTGTATGTATGTATATATATTTCTTATATTAGTAAAGAGGAAATAAAGCAAGAACCTGGATCAATGGCTGCTGCTGCTCCTTCCGTTAAGGTGTCTGCTGCAAAGATCGCAAAAAATCTGGCGGCGAAGATTCCCGTGGCGCCGAAACTGAAATTTGTATGCAACATTTGCAAAGATCGTTTTCCCACGAAAGGCAATCTGGAAGCACATACCAGAATCACACATATACCAAAAGTTGAGCGATACGTATGTACGGCGTGCAATGAGATACTTAACAAAAGTTTTGACATTAAAAACCATCAATTGTGGCATAAACTTTCGAAAACACCATACGTTTGTGGCTGCTGTGGCGAGTCCATTTTAAATACATATGCATTTTCAAGGTACGTATTTAGAGCATAGTTAAAATACACCCCATAGGCACTGTTGTTCTTTTATTTACGCGTAATTGAAACACACGTATGGAAGATAACTTTCAGTCTCGCATTAGCATTCATACGTGCATGTTCTGTTGACGCTGTTTGTTGTGTGCTGACTTAAAGAAATGTCTGCTAAAGAAATGCTTAATAAATTTCCTTTTTATAACATGGAAAATTAAAAAAATTATGTATACATATACATACATACATTAATTTTAACATAAATGATATTAAACGATTAGGAAATCTATCTTAGTTTATATATGACTTATTTTATATAAATAATCCTTTTAATTTGTTGATTTTTATGAACAAATTCTACAATTTCTCTTTATATATATTTTTTAAACCTTATATTTATTAAAGGTTATTAAGAAAATGTATTTTCGTATAAAATCAAATCAAAAAATTTTCACTTATGTATAGGTACCGAAAATCGGAAGAAAAATTCGACATTGTAATATATATCACAATGGTAACACTGGAAGTTGTGGTGAAACCAGGGCTTAGAATTAGTTTTTTTATTTTTATTAGTCTAGTGAGAAAATATGACCCGTTTCCATTTTTTATAGTAGAGAAACTAAAAATATTTACCTGATAACATTGACAAGAAATTGTTGCTGAACAATATATTACAGAATTTATTTTCATTTTGTCTGCTAGTCAAAAATTTTACTAGTTGTTAAGTACAAAATTTTTTTTAAAAAACTGGAAATTTATTTGTTATCAGGTAAATATTTTTCCAGTTTTCACATAAAATTATGGAATATGAGGGGAATTTTTACTAAATATATTAGTTTTTTTGAAACAATAGCTAACATCAATTGATTAGTAAGTCCCGTATCCAATTTTCATTCGAAAGCTATATACATATATGTATGTAAGGGATTTGCAATAACCTTCAACAGAGCATTATACACAAGAATTACGACGAGTATTATTGGCCTCTGCCGACAACAACCAATTGTTTTATTCAGCCGTGTATGTTGAACATTAGATATGGCTTTGTACTTTGAAATATTAACAATGTTAAGTTCTCGCTGATCATTATGTTACGGACTTTAGCCTCTAAAAAGCTCACAAGGATTTATAATCAGATCGATATAATTAGAAATATATAAATTCTAATAAATTCATTATATACAGATATTTGATTGAAATCGGTTCCCAATATTGTGTTATTCTGATGAATTTCGAAGTATTTTGAAAATATATTTTTAGCAAATCTCTAATAAATGACACAAAGAAACATATCACAAGATTATATACATATAGTAAGAGCTTACATTTCGTCATGGCGTTCTAGATTAAAGAGATAAAAACTTTTATAATATACTAGCCTATCCCGGTGTGCTTTGCTACCCCCTCGTTATAAAATAAAATTAAGAGTATTTATATATCCTATTGTGAATATTTAATGACGATCGGTCCAGTAGTTAAGACTATATTACAATTTTTAATTTTCCTAAAAAAGGGGCATGGTCCCACCCACTTTTCTCCTGGTACGTATTCCAAATTATGTCAATACTATATGTACCAAATATCATCGGCGTAGGTCAAAAAATGCCCAAAATATGGCGATTTCAATTTTTGGGTTATATGGGAGCTGCCACGCCCACTTGTCCGATAACGCCCATTTTTGTCCTGATTACTCACATTAGTAACATATGAACTATTGCAATGTTTCAAAACTCTTGCTATCACAATAGTCAAGATATATGATGTTATTCAATTTATGTGGGAGGGGCTACGCCCACTTGAAATAT
Source organism: Lypha dubia (assembly GCA_947311025.1). Taxonomy (NCBI): domain Eukaryota; kingdom Metazoa; phylum Arthropoda; class Insecta; order Diptera; family Tachinidae; genus Lypha; species Lypha dubia. The sequence goes on along the minus strand of OX371260.1, from coordinate 31,045,551 downwards.
TAAAAGCCTAAAACCATCCTCTATAAATTCCCTTTTGAATGACACCAGTTTGGACCAAATCGGTTGGATAGTTTCCGAGTCTATAGCGAACATGGGTACAAACATTTTTTGTATTTTATATATGTATATAGATAGATATTACATACTTGAATGGATTCGACAACAGTACATATACATATGATAAGTTTGTAGATAAGTTTATAGAAAATTATTGAAAAACGTGTTAAAAACATTTTGTTATATGTACATATACACAACAAATGAGAACATCTTACTATTTTTTGTTTTAACTGCCTGTTTTTATATAATGAAGTTGAAAATTCCTTTAAAAACGTCAATTAGTTGTAGTTTTCAATATTTCTCACACAAAATATTCGTTTAATTTTATGAAAACAGACAATGATCGCTTCCTTTTTTTACGTTTTAAACTATACTAGTTGAGTGCCCCGGCTTCGCACGGAAGATATTTACTTTTATAAATTTCGATTTACCTGTTCAAAGCACATCACGACTTTCACGAAATGTCATAACGCACGAACGCGTTGACCGATTTCGTGCAAACTTCAGATAAACCATCTACACGACCATACGAACAAACCCTAATTTAATCGAATTCGGTTTGACCGTTCGTGAGTTATAAAGTCACAACACACTTGCAACAATTTTTTATATATGTATGTATGTATATAGATTAGGAAACAAAATGTAAAAAGTTGCAAATCTTCGTATTGATTTTAAATGTGATTCTTATACAACCTTTTGCATTATATTTTTAATTTTAGACATTTACGTGAGCATGCGTTTGAGACACCACCTGCTCTCCTAGTTTTAGATCGCGAATGCCCGCAGTGTCACACATCGTATCGTACAAATTTTCTTTATAATACTCATATATGTGCTGTAAAAACAAGACGTTGCGCCGGATGCAATCGTTTACAGCGCAATGACGCTGAGTATTTAAAACATTCCGCACAGTGTGCTAAAGCCTACTTAAGCTATTCAAAACATATAATGCCCTCGGTTGAGGCACTAGAAGATGCTGTTCGAATTAAAAACGAAAATGAAGTAGAAGCGGCCGCAGAAGAAATGGCACGCATTAGTGGTGTACCACTCGATATGGCTCCGGTAGTTCAATTGACTCGATTATCGTCACCTGTCATCATGGCAGCATCGCAGTGTGTTTCGACAACGGGCCTCGATGATTGCATAAGCACAAGCAGCAAAAAGAGCGGTAAAAAAGGCGTCTCCAAGAAAGATTTGAAAAGGGTGGATGAACTTTTAAAGTCGACATTAGATGCTTTGGTTAGTATTAAACACGAACCAGAGGTTCACGTTGATCAAGAGACACCATGTGCTGGTGACCTCAGTGATAGTGACTATCATCATGAGAAAAATGATCATCTAGCTAGCCTTGATGATTTACATCATAATGATGACTCCGATCATGAGAATGAGGCAAATATATCATTTAATATTGCCAATGTAACTGAAGCAATTATGACACCAGAATCAGGATTGGAACCAATCAAAATCAAACAAGAAATTGAAGAAAACAATGAGGAGAATTCGAATAAAATTGGCGGAGGTCTTAAACTAAAAATTAAAAAGGAACATGGCCAATTAAATTCGTCCATAATAGAACAACAACAGTCCTCGGAAAAGCGTGCTGAAAAACGTAAGAAAAAGAAGAAACATAAGGAAAAAGAAAAGGACAAACAGAAGGTGTCAAAAGATGTGCAGGATGAACAATTTTCAGGAGATTCGATTGCTCATAATAAGAATATCGAGACAAATATAGAGAATACAACAATACATGTAAAAGTTGAACCTCAAGATGGATCCGAGGACTTGGAAAAGTCTTTGGCGCCAGTATTACAATTAAGACCACAGCCAGAGGCAACAATCATGACATCTATTCCAATGATGCAATTTCAAATTGCTTGCGTTTCCAGTGGCGTTGAGTTCAATAACGGTGCCAATACAGCTGTTGGAGCAGATCAAACCACAACATCAACAAATCACGATGCGGAGCCTGAAGATGTCAAACCAAATCGGCTAGAATTGGATCGTATGTTACAAATATCTCATGTTAGCAGCGGTGTTGCAATGGAAACTGATGAGACTGAAGAAGACGAGAGCCCACAAATGGACCATGACGGAAATTATGACAAAGGCAATAGTGGGCGAGATGATCATGAAGAAAGTAATGAAGACGATCAGCCTGCTGACGAAAATTGTTTTGAATACGACGAGGATAATCATAATCAATCTGAAGATGATGCATTAAAGGTATCTAAAGATACGGAAATTAATAAAGATGTTATTGATAAGATAAATAAACCATTATTGTATCCTAAACCCAAATTAACATTGAAACCTAAAGGCAAATCGGTAACAACTCCAACAAAGAGTCGTAACAAAGCGTGCAAATCCACAGCGAAACCTCCGAATACGCCAATTTTACAAATTTCTGCCGTTCAAAGTTGTGTAACGTTAGATAATACTGCTCCCAATACCAATGAGTTTATTCCTATGTTTATTAAGCCGGAACCGCTATATCGAGGTTATTCCGATGAACCGCCAGCTACTTTAGCTCCAACGTCTGCCAGAGAACGAGATGAAACGGAGGCTCCAGAACCCACTGAGGAATTGCCAGAAACTCATGATGATGAAGAAGAAAATTATATTTCTTCTATCGACTTCAATAACGTAACTATTAAACAAGAGAAGGATATTGAAATAAATGACGTTCAAATTACACAAAAAACATACAAAACATATGCCAAACTAAACGGTATGAAAAGAAAACGGAAACAAATATATCGATCTCAATGTACTAAAGATAAACTGGCAGATCATGATGAAAATGACGAAAATATTGGGGATGAAGCAGACCAAGAAACCGATGAAGATGACGAAGAAGAAAACGATGATGAAGAAGTTGAAGAGGAAGAAGAGGAAGAATGTGAGGAAGAGGAAGATGAAGAAATGGAGGATGATGACGATGAAGAAAGGGAATATAGAGAGCTCGAATATCCGCCAAAACTGATTGAAAAAAATAATGACTATGAAACTGAAACGGAAAATAAAGAAACTAATGATAATAATTATGAACCTGATGATGGAGATAACAATTCTGCTGTTAAGGAAAACATTAATGACGCTCAAAAAATGATGGACAGTAATATAAAGTTTGTTATTGCGAATGTTTGCAGCCAGGCTGCTAGTGGCATTTATGAGCAAAGCACTTCGAACGCAAATGATGAACAAATTTTAACATCAGCTACTATTAGTGGCACAGGTGATTGTAATAACACATTTTCTGGGCCGAATACTACAAAAACTATGGCATTAAGTTCTTCAGTCCCAAGCTCTTCATACAAATGCAATAATTCAGTGGTAACTGCCGCCGAAATTTCCATTGCTCCCAAATCACAAACAGAAAATACTCATACTGTAGCAGATACGTTGGCGATAAAAACATTGCAGCCAAATGATCAACCAAATGAGACATTATTACAAATTGGCAAACCGTTTGGAGTAATACCGGATGGAAAATTAATAGATATATTCGATGCAAGAGAACAACATCAGATTTTAGATTCTACATTACATTCAGCTCAAAGAGCAGAAAATTCAGAAGAAATTCTTTCTCGAGTTCAGTATGCTTTACAAAACCTTGAACGAAATACGGATCGGTTATTGGAACCAGACACGCAACAAGAACAGCTACAAAACACACGACAAGATATAGAATTGAATCAGGGGACTGTCAGACCAGATTGTGAAGAAGATTTCAATGATATAATACAACATTCGATAACAGGTGCTAAAATTGATCAGCAAGAGACTAAAGTAAGATCAGAATATCAACAACTACAACATACATCACAGGATACATTTGAACAGTCACAAGGGAAGCAATCCAATTCAACTCCTATGTTAGAAAAACTTCCTCATATAGAATATGATGAGGTTCAAGCTCACACATCAACAAAACTGCAAACAGCATTAGAAATTAGTTCTGTAAGAACAACAGCCCTTAATAATATTCCTGAATTAAACATATATCCCTTAAGAAATAATGAGGTACAGCAAATATCAATGGACAATCGAGAGGACACAGCGACGATTGTGGGAACTGTTCAACAATCAAAGAATGTTAATTTGGAGGCTCAGCCTGTAATAGAAAATATCGACAATGAATCAGTAAATAATGATGAAGTTGATGCAGATGATAACAACGCAGGTGTAGATGAAAACGAACTTGAAGAAGATAATACCGATGATGATGATGATGATGATGAATCGGCATTAGGTAACAATCTAGAAGAACGTCAAAATTATCAAAATCAAGAAGTTTTATTGCAAACACGACCAACAGCCTTAGCGTTGCATCCCTATTTGGAGGATATTTCATCGAGTAGTAATAGTTTATTAAGTAATTCATTATCCCAAACACCACCACTGCAATCAACGACAGCAAATGTTGATCAATTTAACATTCAAATGCAAGAGCAGCGGCGGCATTTAAACACCGAAGAGACTGAAAATATTTTAAACGAATCAAATGATATTCTCTGTCGTCGTTCCTTGGAAGAGCCGGAAACGTCTGGGTTATCTGCAGGTCATCTACTAACGCAACCCAATTTAGGCCAGCTGTTGCCGCCTCATATGCCAACATTCAATTTTGATAATATCAATGAGATTGCTGAAAACAACAACAATGCAAATATTGAACGAGAGCAATTACAAGATGAGCAGCAGCAGTATCAACAAAATCAACAGCAAAACACAAATAACCCATAATGTAACATAAAATATATGAGATTTTAAGTTATCTTGCCCTCTTAAACAATTTTTACCCCCCCAACACCTTTGCATATTTTTGGCCCGTTATAAATCCAAATAATCAAAATTATTTAAAATATTCGAAATAAATTATTATATTGTAAATTATACAATTAGCTTATTTACTCTATACTATTTATTAATAATGTCATCTTTATTTTGAATTTCAATTACAATAGCCGGAAACCAATCTTAACAAAAAAGGGAGAGATAAACAAACAAAAAATCTCAATAAAATTTGTATTTTATTTTATTTTATTTTTATTTCATTTTTTTTATTTATAATATTTTTTATTTGCAAAATTACTTTTAGGGTTCTATTTAGCTTTTAACATAAACTAAAAATAAACTTTTAGGTTATAATTATTTTTCTATATTTTTTAATGAAAGAAAAAAGTGTAGTTTTATTTGATAAAGCAGATCATTTTTTGTAACAAATAGTTCATAAAAAATAAATATAAAAATAAAACACAAAAAGTTTGTTAATATTGTCAGCTCATTATTTCGAGTATGTAGGTGAACGATAAAAAATAAAAATTATAAAAAAAAAAATGAGAACTCAGCTTGATTTTAACTTTACTTATAAGGAAAAATTTTTCTTTTTCTTAGAACAACTTTAAGGTAAATGTTTTAAATATAAAATATCATACAAAACTCAATAAATTAAAACGATTATATAAACGATTACACACCGACCGATATGTGGTAGAAGTGAACCGAACTGAAATCGAAGTCGATGATCTTAAATTATTGTCTTTTAAAATTCACACTAAAAGATGACATATAAATTTAATATTTTTGATATTAAAGCAACACAGCAGGGAAGTATGAAAAAATAACTTTGAAAATTTCCGAAAATCTTTTTCATAAAGAAATTAATGATTAAAAAAGCATATTGTATGCTACCGCTGTAGCTGATTGGTAGTTTTATTATCCTGTCGTGTTCTACACGTCTAATACATAGAAGGAAATCGCAATGGATCCTATTGGGTGGATCTCCTAGTTGAAGTATGGTCGACTTCCTAAATGCAAGTTGCAAAGCATATTAACAATGCATAGAGTTCTTAAACTCATATGTACTTGAAATTTTTGCCAATACCTAATGATCCTTATTGCATTGCAATTCATTTTGATAAGTATCAGTTGTCAATTATATTTTGTATCCTAACACGTATGTATGAGTACAAAGTCGGGTTCCTTGGCGCCCTTTTTATTTAAAATATTTTTCTGCAATGCAGGGTTGATGCTCAAACTTAGTTTGCATTTTGCACACGCAGTTCAAATTGTGCTTTGCAACATACAGTCCGCCTGTAATTCACACTTTCCTTTCTAACCATGTTGTCAAAAGAGTACATAGTCAGAAAGTATGTTAAAAAGAGAACCAAGTTCTTTAAAAAGTAATTTTTTTTAAATAGCAACATTTTCCATAAATACGCCTGCAAAAGAAAGCATTCCCAAAAGAACATATTCAAAAATATTTAACCATGTAATTGTCAAAAGTTTCAATTTCTTTAAAAAAAAAATAAATCCACAAAAATTTGCTCTTTCTGATAATAATACTTCAAAAATACTATTTAAAAAAAGGAAATCCTAAAATGTATAACTTACCGAGGGGGCAACTTGCACCTCTGATTTTCCAAAAAATCGTTTGTGAGCAAACTGCAGCAAAACTAAAATTCCGGTCAGTAAGAGGGAAAGTTATGATCAAACAACTACTTTGATAGGGGGAGGGGCAACTTTCTACCACAATTTATAAAGAAATTGTATTACTGAGGCCCAAACTTACATTACAGTCTTTAGTTAACTAATAACAATTTGTCATTTTTTGAAAATTTTTTAAAAATTGGAGTGACAAGTTTTTTCTCCTCTCCGTTTCTGGGGAATTATTAATTCGCGTATAAATCCTCCAGCTATTCACCGACTTTCAATTTTTTTTCTTTGAAAATGGTTTGTGTGCGGCTTATGTTCAAAATTATAGTCCGTACTTAACTGCCGCCATTGGTTTAACTAACAATTTTTCATACAAATGTCACCGGTTAAACCACCATCATTAGTTAACTAAAGACTTTGAATGTGACCCTTAGGCCCAAATTTACAGCCTTTAGGTAACTAATGATGATAGCTTTACTCATGATATTTGTATGAAAAATCTTTGGCTATAATGGAACCAAACTGCAAACAAACTCTAGAAAAAATGTGGAGTTATACAGCAATCAATAACTTGTGGAGGGGGCCAACTTGACCAAATTACAAATAAATCGGCAGAGTTATGAGAAAATAAGTGTTTATCATTAATTAATTTTATTTATGTGAGCCGTTTATTTTGAAAGTAGCATAAGTCACTTTTTTTTTGGTTGCAATGCTTTTACAAATGAAAAGATACCGTTCAATTTTATTTAGTGTTGCCATTAACTCGATTTTTTTGAAAAAGTGACTTATGCCACTTTCAAAATAAACGGTTCATGTATATATGAAGCGCAAAATTTCGTAACAGTTTTTTTTTTAAATATTTTAAGAGAGAAGAAACTAAATAAAATACTTAAGTAGTGATTTTATATTTGATTTTAAGGGGTACAGTATTTTTCTTTTTTTTTTTACAAAAACGAGTCGGAACTTACGAAAAGATATACAAAAATTGTCTTTAGTTACCAAAATATAAACTCATCATTTTTCCTCCCCTGTAAAGTTATAAAAAGTATCATTACGCTCTTCAAAGTTTTAATCATAATTATTATACTGATGATTTGAAAAACATAACCTTAAATAAACAACGATTTTTTTTAATAATTAATTAAGAGAATTAAATTTTTTGGTTTAGCTTCTTTATTATATATTTTTTAAATATAGTTTATGTATGTATATATAATTTTATAAGTTACTATAATACACCTAGATTTCAAAATTAAGTTATAATTTTTTAAATGTATAGATTTTTATACATACATACTTACATACATATTTAGTAAATGTTCTTCTAATTATTAGCTATTTAAAAAAGGATTTTTATTTATTTAGTAGATTTTATACAACAATAAATAAATCCAATAAGGTTACACTTTTTCAAATGTTGTGTTAATTTTGTCATTGTATGTAACAATTTTAATATATACATACATACGTACGTACTTTGTATGTACATATGTACAACTGTTACAACATTTAGTAACACATTTCGAATTTCATTTATCTAAAGTACATATTTAATAACATCTGTACTGTAAATAATAATAATAATTGCAATGTTTTAGTTAACTTGATGAAAGTTTTTTTTAATAAAATTATTTTTTATATAATTTTCTTATAAATCATGTCAACGATTTACTGAGCACATTTAAATTAAACCTATGTGTTTATTTTTAATATAACGTTTAAGTAAAATCATTATTAAAACGTGTTTGATTTTCATTTTTCGTTTAGCATTAAATGCATTTCACTCAAAATATTTTTGTGATGGAAAAAGAAATCATTAGGTTTTTAGGTTTATTTTTAATGTTTTTAGTAAAAGGTACGGACACATTTGGCTAACCACTAAATAACAATGAAAAGCTTATTAAGTTAAATAATTTCCAATAATATTGGATTCTTTGACATCTTCCATGAGTTATGTATGAAAGGGTTGAACGTAATAAACACTAAGGGTTTTCATAAGGATTTAGTGCTTAGGCTTTTTTGGGCAAATGTTTGCCAATTGTAACCGTATCTTAAGTTTCAAATAATTAGGAAGCAAAAAAGAGAAAATGTTTATTTTATATAGATTTTAATTTTTTTTAAGGTTAATTTTATGTGTATGTGTATATTATTTTTAAATAAATTAACAAAATTTAAATAAACTAGTATGTATTAGTTGCTTATGAAAATTAAAGACTCTTTATTTTTTGTTTTTTTTTCTTATTGTAGAATTTGATCTTGAAAATTAAAGATTGTTAGAGTAAAAATGAGGGATATTCACATATTATGTAACACTGTTTTTGGAGATTTTATAACCCCCACCCCGCTGTTCGTAACGTCTTCTAAAAAAATGGAAAATGTGGAAAATTTGCAATCCGTAATAAAGTGAAAGTGTCTTTTATGACTGGCGTTTCTGAGCAATACCGAATAATTTTCGAGCCAAAAAACCAAAATAATCTTTAGGCCGTGTAAACATTGTTTCTAAATTTTCTCAAAAACAAATTAAAAAACTATGTTTTTTGCTCAAACTATGACAATTTAGAAATAATGTTTGCACGTCTTAAATGTAATTTCGTTGTCGGCTTTTATATTTTGCCGAATAGAGCATGTATGTGTATGCATATCTTGCAATTGTTATATGTTTTTTTGATATCTGAAACTACTTAGAAGTTTTCAAGAATCCAATATGAATGCAACTGAATTTTTAAGTAGGTACCCTGGTAGGAGATAGGTTGAATTTTAGAAAAATGTGCTAGATCGAATTCCATTTCAGTCTAAAAAAAGTTTGTTCAGTCAGAAACTAGATAGATGCACGCTCATGAATATTGAGAATTTTAAATACATCTTATTACCTGCGCTAAAAATATTGCTGCGAAGAAAGAATTTTATAATATTGAAATGTCAGTTTAACGTTTTTTAATGTTAATCTTAAAAACTTTTTTCAACCATGAATGTTCATAAATTTTTACTTAAAAATTTCAACCATAATAATTAGCAAATCCCACACAACTCCCAGTACATCTTTTTATAAGTTTTACATTTTTCCCAAGATCAAAATCTTTAATTCTATGTTGGTGTAGTGAAACGTGATACTTCTAGGGTTTTTTCTTTTCTTTATTAAATTGATGATGTGATGTTTCTTTTAGTATACATATTTCTTTATTTATAACTATATATTATGTGTATGAATATTTTCATATCTTTTTTTTTTGTTTTTTTATTTGGCACAATTGTTACTTATTTTTAAGAGTAAATATTAATTTAAATTTTTTAAATATTACTATTTTAAAAGATCTTTGTTATTTTTATTAAAATGTGATTAGTTAAAAAAAAACAGTTTTTGCGATTGCTGGGCAATATTCATGATATTTTCTTGCGATTTTTTTTTTTTTTGAAAGAATATTGTTTTAATTGTCTCGATATGCTTGATTTTAAATCAGGGTAGTTAGTGTTTATCAACGTAAAATAAATGACAAAATTATGAAATGAAATTATCTAAAAATATTTTTTATAAAGACTAGAAATTAAAAATTTAAAAAAATAAAACTTTCTTACAAAAAATGCAACCAGTGCACACATTGTAAAATATCTCATTTTCGTGAATCGTTTTTATTTAACATACATATCACAAAAAAACTTCAACAACAACAACTATGAAATAAATTTTTGTTGTTGTTTTAGATGCGAGACTACTTGGTATCAGTATACTTTAAAAACAATCAAAAACGTCAGTGTTTATGTGTTTAGATGGCGAAAAAGACGGAATGTTGGAAAAGACTTCATCTTATTTCTTTTACACTGCGTTTTACCAAGAATGTTAGCACAAAAAGAGTTTTTTCTTCATTACGATGTCTCTTGCAGATTTTGCTTAACATGGTTCCAAGTAAACTGAGTAAATTTGAATACGTTTAAAATTCTATTAAATCGATATTTAATTGTTTGTTAACAAAATGTTGTCTAAATAAAATAAGTCACTTTTTAATCATAACTTCTATTAAAATGCAGTATTAAATTATATTAAATACAAAACTAAAATTTACTAATACAAAACTTGCTTGTAAGAGTAAAGCAATTAATAAACATGTCATGAAATATATGTATGTAAAAGGTTATCAAAGAATACATTTCATTTAAAGCCGTATTTAATCATTGGCATACAATTTATATAATATAAATTTACCATTTATGTATGTACATACATACTCATTCATACATCTGTACATAGATATGTACATATAAATACTTTTATACTAGATTTTCTGTACATACTCGTGCTCTAAATATACATTTAGTCCTCCCATTCATCATCATTACCCGATGATACCGACTCGTCGTCTGACGATTGTAAAACACGTACACGTTCTTGAAGCGCCCGTCGTAGAGCATCGGCTAAAGCATCTGTACCCGAGAGTTCATCGCTAGCACGATTTGTGGATAATTCACGTTGTGTTGCTGGTCGCAATTCAATGCCCATGCGAATTTCGGACATAAGTTCACTACGAGAATCGCCGCTACCCGTACTAAGAGCTGATGTGTCGATTTTCTATAATAGGAAAATACGTACGAATTAAAGATACAATTAATTACAACTTGCAATCATATATAAGATGCAAAATAGCCCAACATAAATTCTTTCCATTTTTTTCCTAAAAATAGTTTTTTTTTTTAAATTCAGACTTTATTAATAAAGTATTAACTATCAAACGAACAGTCATACTGCGATCACTTTTTGCCATTTATAGAATAGATCAGTACTGACCAAAAAGAGAAACTAGATAGTAGTAGCGTTTATGAGAATGTATTAGTGTAAAAACCGACATTGAATTGAATTCTGTTTATTTTGTATACAAGTTGAGAGGAATGAATAAATTTCGTATTTAATAAATTTTAACAAACAAGTATTTTCTTAAAAAAATTCAACGTTTAATGATTGGTATGTTCGCCGAAATTAAAAGAAAATTATTAAACAAATGATCTTTTTTTTTCCTACAATCATCCGCATGATTAATTTATTTTTATTAAAAATCTGCTTATAAATTAAAAGCTTGAATAAAATAAAAAATTGTGCATTGTTGCAAATAATCACTGTGTATATAATGAAAAAATTTACATAGAAATATCAAACATAAACCTGCTTGTGCAAAAGCTATCATTCAACTGACGTTGAAATTGTTGTTTATTTTCTTCGAATGACGTTCGGCTTCTGGGATCAAAAGCTATTGTATACACTAGCTTGCAATAGTGATCATAGCAATCATTACTTTACTAGTCAAACAACAATTGATGTTGATTGACTTGTCCCAACCTGGGATCGAACCCAGGTCCTAAGTCAAAGATAGCGCTTTCAACGCGCTAACCACTTCAGCCAATTCCACAAAATGCGAAATTTTCTTCGAAACCCGTATATTGAAATTTTAATGGTTTTTCTAAATAAAGCTTACCTTAAGTTGCACTCCCTTGCGTATACTTTCTAGGAATTCATTGCGTGGATCTGAAACGGGTGCTAAATTAGAGGCTATTTTAATTTCTGACGGCGCATGAGTAGTTGTAATTGAAGGCATCTCACAGGGTACAGCCACTGGAGGAGGTGGAGGAGGCGGCGGAGGAGCTCCAGCTGATGGTGGTGGAGGAGGCGGTGGCTAAAATTACAAGTAATAAATTCAAGTTGTTGAAATCATGTAAAAATATCAAATTACCGGTGCTGCCATAATGGGAGCTGGTGGTGGAGGTGGTGCTGCATTTATGGGTGGAGCCCTAGAAGGAGGTGCTGGTGCTCTCGAAACACTAGGTAAAGTTGTTGGTACTGGTGGTGGAGGTTGTCTAGCTGGTGGTGGAGGTGGTGGCGCTGATCTTTGTGTTGTTATTGTTGAAATACTTGTTGAGTTACCGTTTTGGGTCTTCACATGAAAGTGGTTTATATTAAAAAAAAATTGTTAAAAAAATAATAAACTTATATTAGAGCTTACATGATGATTTTGTTGATGATGCTGATGCCTGGTGGGTACTTGAGGTGTCACTCTTGGCGGTGGTGGTGATGTCGGTGATGTCTTCAGTGGCTGCTCTACACTTTCTTGTTTCACTGTACCTAGAACATTATTACTTTGTATGAAATCGTATATAAAGGCTCTCGTGTCTCGATCATTCAGTTGATGTTTCGATACACCGGCCTTCTGAAAGAATTGCGAGAGCACTTCATCGTTTTCATTGCCCGTCAAATCGAAACCCTTGTCAGCATCCCAACCCACATGACTGACATGGCGAAAGTTTGTCGGTGCTCCAATATCACATTTATTGACTTTTGATTTTTTATTTTTATTATTGGAAGACGATAAAGATGAAAGGAATTTTTTTTGTGGTGCTTGCTGCTGAGGCAGGGGCGTAGGTGTAAAATTTACTGTACCAATTTTAGGATTATTACGCAGTTGTACACTATTGTAGTCGGGTTCTTTGGGCAATGGCGTCAAGGGTGCTGCCGGTGCCATTTGAGATTTGCGTTTATTTCGTTTTTCTGCAAAAATGAAGTACCATATATATTCTATTTTGAAGTTTTTGTTTTGTTTTTTTGTTTTTTTTTTTTGTAAAATATTTCCAAATCGGTGTATAAATGACCGAGTTATTAGAAGTGATAGAACATACACTTTTTTCAAGTCTTTTAAAGATGTTTTATTTTAAAACCTTTTAGTGTAGTTTTTATAAACTCTTACAACTAAAAAACTTTAGCTGAGTCTCTGGCGAATTCTTTATGAAAATTTCAATTCGAAAAAAGTTTGAAAATTGCAAAAAAAAAACTAACGAATTATTTCGGATACTTAAGCTTATGCTTACCTAGTTTCTTTCGATTTCTAGTCTCAATTGTTGTATCAACAGCACGATAAAATGAATCACATTCTTCTTCAGAAACGAAATTTAAACCTACATGGCCATCCTAAATAAAAATGGGTTAAAGCAGGAAAAATAAAACAAGTTCAAAAAATAGAACTAGATGTAATTATGAAGAAAACTTACCTGTCCCTCAAATGTTATTAGAAATGGACGCGCTTTATTTATTTTCATTTCATCATACAACTCATGCTCCCAAATTAATTCATGTTTAATTAAACAATAGGCACGCAAAAAATAGGAACGTATAGCGCTATCCTTAACGAAACAAACGACACCAGTGTATTTCTTCTTCCAGTGGGAGTGTGCGGAAGCCTCTGTTTTGTATATTTGTACCACAGCTGTATTCAGAGTCTGCAATTGAGTGGAAAATAAAATCAAATCAAATCTCATACAAATAATTCAAAAACTCTTGTTAACCTTGATCTTCTTCATGGCACTTTAGAATATATTTTCTTAGTTAATTTTATTTAAATTTAGATTTAATCGGGGGAATATTGTAGTTTTGCGTAGAATTTACAAATCCCAACTACTTCTATCTGCAACTTTCAATTTCAAACTAAACCAACAAGTGGAAATGTGTAAAATGAAATAAGTTTTTTCTAATAATTTTTGTTACATCTGCGCTACTTCTGCTGTTTATTCAAATTTTATGGTCAAACTTTTCTTGGCATTTTTTCTTCTTTATTAATTTTTATTATTTTTTTTTTTTACCATAAATGTAATTGTTTTAGAGTTGTTGATATTTTTATTGCATAGAAATTAATGGTTAAACTTGGCTTAAATACAGTTGGTGGCAAAAAAATTGGTTTTCTTTTTTAGTTAGACAAGATTCTTCTGCAGACAAATCTAAAAGAATTTACAGGCATATACATACGTACATATGTGTGTATAGCAGAGCTGTAAAAATCTGTAAACAATTTGCATTGAAATCAAGCAGATTTCATTCCTTGATTTCAGATTTCAAAATGAAATCTTATCAAAATTGTATTCTTTTGTGATTGCAATCATTTTAAAATCATTTTCTTAAAAATTATTGAATGCAATTAATTAATTTGCCATTAATTCGATGGCAATCAAATTTTTGTTCACATCATACAATTTGATAAAAATACTCTGAGAAATCACAACTGTAGTGAAAGTCCAACGCATTAATATACACTCGGAATCTCGCAGTTTCCACTAGAATCTAAAATCGGTCAAGCTATAAAAAAAACACTTGGAATAAAATACCCCTGTAACGAAAAAATTTAAAATTCGCGAACTAATGAGATATTGAAGCGGTTTCGTCGCCTCCTCTTTCAGATTTGAATTTGGGGAGTACGTACGCGAATTCGAGTACTTATGAGACAATTTCCGTGATAAGCAATCCGCAGAAAAACACAAATGTGAAAATAAGGCCAAGTTCCTATCCAAAATATTTCGGCCGTAAAAAGTACTGAGATCAAAATATGAACCAAGTTCATGATAGATACAATTCCATCTCATTTCTAGGCAACCTGTAAGATTGGCAATATTTTTTAAAGAATTCTTTCCCATATTAGAAAGGCAAACAAATTTTGCCAAGCTGTTTCAATTTATAATTGGAGATGGGTAGAGAAGATAGATGTTGAAAATTTAGAAGGCTCAACTCTTTTAGAACTCTGCTTTGCGCGTTATGTTAATTTTTATAATAGTTTTGAGGCTCCTCCGGTGTTACGTACGCATTAACTTTGTTAAGCTGTATTAGCAGGCATTTTATTAATTGTTTTACTTCGCCTATGTTTCTGCTAACCGACGAAGGAGGGCGATGTTGTGTACATTAGCTTGGAACAGCATCAATAGCTATCGGAACAGGTTCCAGTGACCAGTGCTATGCCTTCATCACCTAAATAGTCTCACAACACTTAATACAATGTCTCACTAATGTACATTAGAGAAATTAATGCTTATTAGTTAACGCGCTAACCACTTCAGCCAACACCATCCTCATATACATATATCTTCATTTATTTGTATATATAATCCAATATCAGAACCGATATTTTATTTCTGCTGATTTTCAATACGAATCATCTTAAAAAAAATCCTTACATTTCAGTCCAAGACTTAAGTCTCTAGCTCCTCTAGTGTCTTCGGAAAATCGATTTCACGTACAGACAGACGGACATGGCCCATTCAACTTCCCTATCTATAAGGATTTAGAATATATGTATATACTATATGGACCTCATATAAATATTGTGGAAATTACACACGTAATGACAAACCTATAAATATCCTTACCATTTTTGGTGAAGGGTATAAAATGCATTTAAATTTCGAAAAAAAATGTTAAACCTTCAGTATTTTATTTTAAATAATTATGTACTGTTTTTAGCAACTTTTTGACGTTTATTTGTGGGCCAAAAATATGTTTTAGGTGTCCAAGAAAATTAAATTTATTGTTTTGTAAAAGAATTTTTGGCTTACTCTCATCTTACCGGACTTTACGCAGATTTACATGGACCATAACTATTATTAAACATGTAAGAAAAATACAGCTACTAAATGTTGTTTTCGTTAAAATTTATACCCAACAATTACTATTCTAGACGGCATTTACACTATGCAACTTTGTTGCGTGCAATTTCTATTTTAAGTGAGAGTGTTGAAATAGGAATACATATCGCACTCATAGCTGCCAGATTTTTTTTGGTAATATCGTCATATTTTTGGGCAAAAATCGTCATTATCGTCAATATAGCTTATTGAAATCGTCATAAAAACGTCAAATGAAAAAATCGCTTTTTTTTACCAACAAAACCTATTGTTATTAAAGGCAAAACATAACAAAACTCTTAAATCAACAAATCTTATTAAAAAACAACATTATTTAAAATACAGAGATCAAATACTTCACTTAGAATTCACAATAAAATCACATGTAAATAGATTGCATATTTTTCAATACTTTGAAATATATTTATACATTGTATGGAAAAAAACAAAAAAAAAATCAAATCCTTTAGTTTTTTTTCAATTTAGTAATATATGCATTTTAAATTTCATTTTTGGAAACACTTTTTTTAAAAATGCATCAAAACTACAATGAAATTTATACAATAAAAATTTAATTTTTTAAGAAAATAGACATATACATATTCATACGTATATGTATATATTTTACAAATATATATTGCAATTAAACATATTGATTAATTCAGTTACAGCTGTCAGATCATAGCAGGTACATTTGTTTTGTTTGCTTTAAATAATCTTTTGAATATAATATTGCCTCCAAAGACGACTTTTTCAATTTCTTATTTTAGTCTTATTTACGTTTACCTGACTAAATATTCTTTCCATATTTGCTGAATAATGTGGTAAAACTAGGATTTTTGTAATAAATTTAGTCAAAATCGGAAACAAAAGACTAGAATCCCGCTTTGCATCTCTGATAGTTTTTTCCAAAAATCCAGTAGTTATATGTTTTTATCAGGACAATACTTTCAATTGTCTGAACTCTGTTTCTAGCTCTTGATTTTCTGTTTCTTCAACAAAATAGGAAAATTATTTTATAATTTTAGAGAACCAACTTTTTTTTCTTCATTAATAATATTAAATGGATTAATTTGGCCAAGAGCTTTTATTTATTTTCAAAATAAAATCATGATAATATCTGATCACAAAGCTCTATATAAAAATTAACTTAATTATTACTAAAATCATATTTTTCTTTTGCTTTTATTTGTAATTCTTCCAATACGTCTCTGGCAAATATTCTTAAATAAATGTGTTCAAAATTTAAAAAAATGTTTTTGTTTTTATAATCAGTTAAATAAAAGGTTTCAGTTTTAAGCAAACTAGTTTTTAAAAAGTTTCTCATTACAATTTTCAGCAGTTCAAGGTTGATCTAATAGTACAAATATATGTTGCAAACTTGAATTATTTAAAATCGTCAAAATTAGGGCATAAATCGTCCCATCGTCACTATGTCGTTTTTAGGACCCAAAATCGTCAAAATGACGATAAATCGTCAAATCTGGCAGCTATGATCGCACTTGTTTCTCAAAAGCATAACAACTCAAAATTCATGAATTTTCAGTAGAGGCCAAACACAACTGTATTTTTTTGGTGAAAGAGTGGAGAAAATGGTGTAAAATTTTTACAGTGGGTAGATATGACCACTGTGGTTTGGTTTTTTGCAAAAAGTGAAAATTTAAAAATTTTTTGTTGTTACGATTTTGAAGAACAATTGCAATATATAAACATTTATATTTCGTCTCTCCCTCTTTCTGACTGAAAAGAAGAGAGTTACATGCAACAAAAATTCATATTGCAAATGCCGTCCTAATTAGTAATTCCGTTTCTTTTATAAGATTTTTTAACAGTTATAAACTTAGAAACAACTGTTCAGATCTTCAGTGAAGATCTCATAATAAAATTAAAAGTTGTGTTATGGATTGGCATTCTTTTTGTCACGGCGTGTATGACAGGCTGCCATGTGTCAAGCCATAATAAACATAACTTTTTTATTTCATATCAATTTTATACATATGCGTATATTTGCATACGATTTAACTATAGTTGAAAAAATATCAATAGTTGTAGTTGAAATTCGAAATGTATTCATATTGTAAATAATTTAATTCATACAGTTTTCATAGTACTCGTTGGCCAATAACGCTCACAAGTACATTAGACATATGTATGTATGTATATATAGTCACTTAAAATCCAAAAGGGTGTAACATGCAAAAACGGTGTAAATGTATTTTTTGGTAGGTAATGATGAAGTGAAGTTTTTATTGACAAAATTTAAATGTGTAATTGAATATAAATAGTCACTACTAAATGTATAAAATATAATACTTCTACTATAAAATAATAAAAAATCACAATTGCGTCCTTTTGGGTTTTACATGACGCTATGTAAATATGTATGTATGTATGTATGCACAGTGCAGCACAGTAAAGTACAACATTTTGCATGTTTGTCACGTACAAACAATATCATCATCAACTGTTGACGCCAAGTGTTAGTGACAGATAGTCAGTCAGTTTAGTTTAGTTTGTCTATAGTTATTTACGAACATTTATATAACCAACTTTTTCTACTGTACATGTACATTAGGGCAATAACATTTTTTAAACGAAAATTATTTAAAAAATAGTATTACTTTTTCGCGGTTGTCAAAAAAAGTTCACCCACAAAACGCGGTAAAGTTTGCATAACAACTTGCCTCGAATTTATATTTAGAATTTGCAGTTTTACATAAAGAAACTAATAAGGAAATTAAAATATCTCATGTTATATTATAATATTTAATATTGTAGTATTCAATACATAAAAATTGTGGGTTTTGAAAGAAACCGTTTAAGAGTGAAGAAAAATTCCAAAATCTGAAGAAAAGCTTTGACCATTTTTAAAAATATCACAACAATTGGGCAAAATTCCAACACAAGAGATAATAATTTCAGAAAAATAAAAACAAAAAAAAAAAATTAAAAACATTTTCACTTTACCATTTTTCTTTATTAATAAAATATTTTAAGTTAATTTACTTTTTTTTGGGAGATTTTAAAAATCATATTTGTGGCTTAGGTTTGTTTTTCTTCCCAAAATTGAAGCCTGAAATTTGTTCCCTTAAATAACAAAACATTCGCCATTTCTTGGTGCTATGGCCAAAATTTGTGCATTGCCCTAATGTACATGCATACATATGTATTATATTCGTTCATAAAATGTACACTCACAAATGTATATACAGTCGATAATAAAAATTTATTCTTGTGATACAATTTTAAGACAATACCAAAAAGTATTTGGAACATTATCATCCGACCGGTTTCCGCTTTGTGTCAGATTCAGTGCTCTCTTGATTAGAGTGTTTTCCGGATAAGTGAATTCACAGGCTTTCGTATTTCATTATTTTTATTAAACTGGACATTAGTCCGACTCACCTTCTATGAAACTGAAAAACTTGTTATTACGTGTATTCCCAGAAAAAAACCCAGTGACTCAATCCGCTAATTCTATAAAAATTTCATATGTTTTAGATAACTGGTATGAAAATATTAAACATTTATTTTCGTCGACTGTAAGATTAAAAAAAATATTATTATTATTGCAGTTGGCAGCCGTTGTATAGTAGCTGGAGCTGTATTTTATTATCCGACTAGCTGCCGTTGTATGTTGGTAATATCTAATGTAATGTCTTCTTCATTTCATGTACACATTTCTATGATTTTCCTTTTTTTTATTATTTATATTTATTTATTTTTTCGGTCTTAGATAGTTGTGTCTCTAATGTGTTAATCGTTCCAAGTTGGCACAAAATATATTTATGTAATAGAGTTAAAAGTTAACTTTTGTAATGTAAAATTGTTGTTTATGAAATGCAGCAAGGAAATGCAATGAATGTTATTTTTTTGTTATTTACAACGAAACAAAGTTATTGTTATTTATTTTTTGATATGTTGAAGAGGGGAAATCATAAAACATTGACAGTGACAATGGTTGTTTTTTTTTTTTTGACTAAGTATGAGCGAACACAAATTATTATTGATCGTATACGTGTAGATATGTATTGGAGGTACAGAAAATAAATTTTATTAAAACAGAAGTTAAAATTAATATACATACATACATAGATTTTTATTAATAACTTTTTTTCTAAGAAGGCATATAATCTATAAAATATGTATGCAGCATATATATGCATAATAGCAGCAGATAACTTCATTTGCATGTGTAAATGCTTATCCAATCGCAATATATATTAGAGCTCATTTTTAAGGCGTGAGGAAGAACTAGGATTTTTTATTTATTTATTAAAAAAATTTAGTCAATGGCTTTAATCCTTATAGACTAAAAGCAAGGTACTTAAGATTATATTGAGATCGAACAAAATTACAAAAAAATGATTTTACGTTTTATAATATTAGAATTTAAAGATAAATCGACAAATTCAGACAAGTAATTAAATTGACGACTTAACCTCGTAAATGGATCAGCAATAGCATAATTAGATCTACAAAAATTAATAACCAGAGGATTATAATGCCGAGTTCTACGACAAGGAACATTAAATTTAAGAGCATTTAAAAGGAATTCAGAGCATATATCACCATTGATAAGGTTTATCAAAAAAAGACACATTTAACATAGTACGAGTACGTCGACTTTCAAGCGTAGGTAGTTTTATTAAAGGTAATCTACTAGTATAGGAAGGCAGACTTGTTGAGGAACTCCATCGAAGGCCCCTTAAACAGAATAACAAGAATTGTTTTTGCACCGATTCAATACGAGTATTATGATGTGTTGTAGTACGGATCCCATATGATTGACCCGTATTCCAAAATAGGTCTAAAGAGAGACACGTACAGCTGTTTTGTAATATAAGGGTCTGAAAACTCTTTAGGCCAACGCTTTATGAAGGAAAGAACTCCTCTTGCCTTATTAATGGTCAAAGTTATATGGGAAACAATATTTAATTTAGGAGTAAAATTCCAAGATCAAGAAATGAATCAACCAACTCCAACTGAAGACGTCCCAAAGATTAGTTAACAGCAATGAGATTATTTCTTGAAAAGCGCATGCATTTGCATTTTTTAAAATTCAACTCCATCATGTTGTGTTTACACCACACAAAAAAGTTGTTAAGATCACTTTGCAGATAAACGTGATCAGTAAAATCATTAAAAGAGTAAAAAATTTTAACATCGTCAGCGTACATCAGTATATTGGATAAGTTCACAACGTTAGGCAGATCGTTAATAAATAGTGAAAAAAGAATCGGTCCAAGATGACTGCCTTTGGGGGACACCAGATGAGACACATATATATGTACTTAGATGAAATGTTGTTGTTTGTTTCAAATACTTTTATAAAACAATTTTTTTGTTTTGCGTTGACTACAAAGCACACTGTGACTTAGGACCTGGGTTTAAACCATTGATCGTCAAACTAGCCCCTAGGGGCCGAACACCAATCGTCATTTTCACATACACAACACGAACCAAACAGAAAAGACAAACTTAAATACGAAAAATACTCATTTGTATGATAGCAGTCAATGAATGAGGTTCTTTGTCGCTTTATTTTAGAATTTGCAACAACAAAACACATGCAAAAGAGGGCAAGAAAATATTTATTTTTTTTTAGTCGCTTTATTTGTTATTCATAGTACACTGTGAATATTTTAATTTTTCAGGATGTGGAATGTAGAGTGGGAAGAAGCTTTTTTGTATATATATTTTTTAATGTAAATATTTTTTTAATTATTTTAATTCATTCATTCGTTAATTCTTCCGTCCATAAACACGCTAAACCAATCCAGTGTTTAAGCATACAAATTTTTAATATGATGTTAAGCTACAGTGAAAAATAAATGTAACAATCAATTTCTACAAGTGTAAAAAACACCAATACATTGATATTTCCTACATGTTCTCTTTATGACAAAGGCTAGTTTAAACCCTGGTCAGAGTAACTCAATTAACATTATAAATTTCTCTGGTCTGTATTAGTGTAGTGTAGTGTTTCAGTGATGAAAACAAAGCCCTGTCCGTTAAAAATTGCATAAGTACACTACACAGAGCCCACCCTCCTTTGTCAGTTAGCAGATTCGTCGGCGAAGTAAAACCAGTAATAAAATGACTGCTCACACAGCTTAAAAAATTTAATGCGTCAACACCAGAGACGCTGTAACACTGCACTAAAAATTAACAAAACGCGCATTAGCAGTGATGTAAAAGAATTAAGCCTTCTTATACATTTTCACTATCTAACCTCTCTACCCTACCCATTCTCTCTAGTTCTGGCACAGTGCACAGTGCAAAAAATACGTTAACTAATTTTTGCCGGAAGTGTTCACTTTTTCGATTTCGTATTTTAACCTATTTTATCTATTTATGTATATGGATGTGAGGTATTTGGAGCTCAACAGTTTACTTAGCGAGCGGCAGTATGAATTTCGTAGGAGCCGCTCTACGGGGGACCTACTAGCTTTCCTTTCGGAGAAGTGGCGTAATAGCATACATCACTTTGGCGAAAGTAAAATGGTGGCTCTAGATATTTCCAAGGCATTTGATAGAGTGTGGCATGGAGCACTTCTGTCGAAACTGATTGCTTTTGGTGTCGGTGATGGTTTCACTCGATTTGTATCGAGCTTTCTCAGAGATCGCACTATACGATTTGTTGTAGATGGGCTCTCACTAAACGAGTTCAAGATAAATTCAGGGGTACCACAAGGCACCGTTCTTTCTCCTACCTTTTTTCTTATTTTTCTTAATGACCTTCTACGTCAAACTTCCAACCCTATCTACTTTTTTGCAGATGACAGCAGCTTAGTTCATTCGTATTCATTCAGTAACAGGCCAAACCCGTCGGAGATCCGGGCAATGCGGATCGCGATCTCCTGACAATTACAATTTGGGGAAAACCGGAAATGCACCGTCTTCGGTAAGAAGTGCCCTGTCGAATTTTCAGTTTTAGGTTATGATCGATCATGTTTGATATTTCACTTTGTGGTCATTTTTCGTTTTTGATTTTCGGACCATTTTCCTCAAGCCAAACTGAAAAATGGCCCCAAAATTTTTTTTCTGAGAAACAACAACAACAACAACAGCTTTTGGGGCTATTATTAATTTTTAATGTCGTGATCGTTTTCCATTTTCCAGTTAGGAAAAATGATAATAAAATTAAAAAATTAAAAATTTTGTAAAATATATAAAAAAATGGCCCCAAAGCTCGTATTGCTTTTAATATAATTTTTTGTTTGAGCCATTTTTCACGAAGGCTAAAGAAATAAGTTTGCGTAAATTTAAATAAATAAAACAATTAGTTCACGTTTACTCTGTACGATTGAAACAAAAGCAACGAGATATTTATTAGATACTGTTTTCTTTTTTGATAATTAAACAGATGTCAACATTTAATTGACACAATTCTTTAATTACATATAAAGTGACATATTATGTGTAAACATTATTATTTAACAAAAAAAAAAAAAAAAAAAATAAAAAAACTTATTTGATATAAAAAAATACCCTATTCTTTTAATTGAAACTGCAAAACAAATACATATTAAAATTTGTTTGCAAGTTTCATGGCCAAGTTATCAATGATAACGATAAAAATTATTACAATTTGGAGCCCAATTTTCAAAGCATTTGCAAATTATTAAATTCAAACTTAACAAATAACAACGAAATTTATTATTCCGTTGTGTTAAATATAAATACATTATCATGTATGTACATACATACACAAAACAATTAGTAATTTGTTTTCAAACATCATTAGTACTTTAGCAAAACGCTAAAAACAGTTTAAACTAGCAAGTTTGAAAAAGTTAATAAAATTTATTTTTGATAAGATAATAAATAATCGTTAAGGTAAAAATTTGGTTTTGCAAATTCTTGGAAAAATATAGGTATACATTTTTTTCGTGATATATTTTGTGATATTAAACACTAACCCATACATACATGTTGGTATTTAACCAAAAAAATAATATACGTTTGTTAATGTGATTTGTCCATCAGTCAAAGAATAAACAATTTTAAAAAAATTCAATTATCTTATCTAAATTGTTGAGATAAGTATTAACTCAAAATTTTTTATATTTCGTTTTTTGCAAGAAATCGATGTAAAGTGTTCACATCCACCTACTGTAAAAATTTTACACCATTTTCTCCACACTTGTACAAAAAAAAAAAAAAAAAAAAAAAAATGCAGTTGTCTCTCTTTGTGATAGAAGAGTACTATTAAAACAAAAGTTTTTTGCCTCCATTGAAAATTTTAAAATTTTGAGTTAATACACTCTTGTTGATCAAGTGCGATATATGTACATACATATGTATATCTGTATTTATTTTATGAACTGGATTAGGGGCAGCCTTGTGTAGGAAAAGCGTTTAACAATTTTCCAATCTGAGTCAATTAAATGTAGTACATACATAAGTACCTACTTTCATGCAAGTTTTTATATTTTTTTTGCTTTTCATATATGGTTGATTCGGGCTAATTTGCTATATTTGTATTTAAAAGTGAAAAAAAACAAATATATTCCACTTTATTATTTACTTCACAGCAACGTTTTATAGGTCTTTTGCTGTCTCTGAAATAATTTTTCCTAAAATTGTTTTTTTTTTTTTTTTCAAAAAATTGCCTGCTAAAGTGTTAAAAAGTCATTACCCTGGCTGTCCCTAACATTAATTTTCTTAAATATATCAAAATTTTTAACAAAATAGAATAGGTTGTTATACTTTTCTACAGAGTCAGATAGATAAGGCCGGGGCACAGAGAATCCGTCATACGTTATACTTCGCCTTTTTCAACTTATATTAACGCAATGACGGATAATGTTGGCACAATGAGTACTTTGTTAACAGAGACAAAATCATTGAAAATTGATTTAATCATAAACTTTTTCTTTATTTTTTTGTAACACACCACCAAAACTTTATGAAATCCAATAAATTTGAATTTAAATTATTTCATTTTTGAGCGAACAACACAACAAAAACAAAGAACAAATCAACTAATGGTTGTCAAAGTACTCAACGTACGTTAAAAGTTGCCCAACTTTGTACTTTGCGTTGATGGAGAAGTACTCAATGTGACCAAGAAAACATGTATTTTAACTTAGCTGTCAGTTGAAAAAGGCGACGTATAATGTATGACTAAGGGTCGTATCTGTACTGTTTTTCGCAGTATTATACTGTTTTTCGACATCAAAAACTGTGTACTGCTTTTCTCCCTCAAAATATTGTTTCTCGATACATAATAGAAATAAAAACGGCGAACAGCGAATTCATGCAATAATATTGTTTACTTCAAAAATAAGCGTTCTCCTCGAGAATGTTTCGATTGTGGATCGGTGGGTGGAGATATTTTTTCATCTCGATAACGCCGATTGCCAATTCAAAGAAATGGCCACGATCGTTGAATATATTTTATGTTTGCAAGGAACTTCAGCATCAGTGGAACGAATCTTCTCTGCAATGAACAAAACTTGGACGTCAGACAAAACCCGATTAGATGTGCAAACATTGAAGGCGATTCTGACCGTCAAATGTAATTTGAAGTACAAATGCTTTGATTTCTACAATTACCTCAAAACGAAGTCGGCATTGCTTATTCAAATTGCTTCAAACGACAAATACAAAACAACAAAAGCTGATTTTGATGGAAATGATTCAGATGATGGAAATGATTGTTATTTTTTTTTTTATATATTGAATAAAATATATACTGCGAAAAGTACTGTTTTTCCAAATCGATTTACTGCTTTTTTAAACAATTTCAGTGAAATGTACTGTTTTTGGTTAAAAAAAATATACGAGCGTTAGGTATATAATATATTTTATCAATTAATATTTTTATGAATTATAATATTTTGTCCCTCAAGTTTCACGTCATTCCCCTGTAAAATCGTATATTTGATAAAACTTAATTTTCCGAAATATTGGTGATTTGCAATAATATAAATTTGAAAGAACACTATGTTTTCTGTGTATACATGTTGCAGCATTTTCACCAACAATATTAATAAATATTAATATTAATCGAGCATTCACACTTACGTTGGTCATTCCCCGGTATTGTTTAAATAACAATATTCTGAATATTTTATAATATTTTATGTTTTTTCCTAGTTCATTTTAATTATCAGCTTCCAGGTCAGCCAAATTTATTTACAGGTATGTAAGTACTTCGATTACCAGCAAAAAAAATTTTTTTAGATATTCGTCATTCCCCTGTCAAAAATATAATAAATGTAAAATTTTGTATCTTACATTTCTTTATATCAAGTTCTGTGTATATTGCCAACACTAAAGGTTATTGTGCACGAATATGGCGTTACAAGTTTCCATATAAAATAGACTCTGACAACTTATAATTATTAATAGTTTATAACATAATTGCTTACAATAAGCCTTTTTTTATAATTCTAATAAACGGACTGAATTAAAATACATATGTATGTATGTATGTATGTATGTATGTATGTATGTATGTATGTAATTGATTTTAAATGAAATAAAATGATTTTATTTGTCATCGTATTTTCTCTACCCAAGTCACTATCTGGGTGGACATATTTTGTAATTGCACATAATTCGGTTAATCATTAAGAAATTGATGTGTACCTACGATAATTAAGTAGCTATTCTTTGAAGGATTAAAGCTATATACTTGAAATACTAAATTCCGCAAAAAACCTAAATGCCGAAAAATGATGTCCAAGTTAGCCTTCAATCTCAGAATCAGCCATATATGTACATATGTATGTACATACATATGTATTTCTTAAAGTTCAAAAACATTATGAGAAATTAATAAAAAATTTTTTATCCAAATTGTCTTTCAGTTGACATAAAATTTTCTGTTTCCGTTTAAAATAAGACAACTGTTGAGTTGAGTATTAAAGTGTGTGTTCCTTTTCTTAATGTTATTAAACAATTGTAAATTAAGTCACGTGCTTTTAGGTGAAAATTTTTACCCACTGAATAGCTTAATTCTACAGTCTCTTAAGGAAGTGATAAACCATAAATGAACAAAGCAATTAATATCCGATCGCAGTTAACTTTCTCTTACTTATTTTCAAGAACAATTTAAGTTTAAGAAATTAAAGATAATGTTAAATATATAAAAATAGTTGGGGTATTCACACTGTAGTCATAAGGTCATATGTCATAATATAATAACACACCAAAATATGACAAGTGTGAGCACCACGTGATACAGGTATGTGATATAAATCGATTCGATTTGAAATTAAATCGAAGACTTAAATCGAATCAAATACTTTTAGGTGTGCTGATAAAGGTGAGTTTACATGGTAATACAAAGTAATAACATTTTGTAGAATCAAAATAGTATGAAATTCTCTTTTTGTATAAGAAGAGAGAACAAAAGTCGGTTGCAGGTATTTTTTATGTTTACACGGATAATATTAATGAAATCAAAAGTCTGCGCTACGAAATAGCTGGTGGTTACAGTTCTACAATATTTACAAAAACAACATGAATTTCTTTTAGTTGTTTCTGTAATTATTGTATAGAAATGATGCCACCCACGTTCAATATACACTCTTAAAGCTGCCAATGTTTACTTAAAAAGACACCTCTGATAAAATGAGTATACGCAAGTTTCTAAAATGGTTTAGAAAATAAACATTTACCGAACGCTTGTCAGATTTTTTTCCGTATTCTCTCGTCATAACAATTTGGGTTTACATGATAAGATTTTCTTCAATTTTTGACATGCCGATATACATGTATTACCATGTAAAGAGGCCTTAATCGGATCGCATTTATTTACATAAATATTTTTGTGTGACCTCCGTCTGCTGGAAAATTCCTGCTAATTTTTTTTTTGCGACAGGAGTATTTTTTCCAAAGTTTTTACTTTCTTGCATTTGCTCTCAAATCTTTTAAAATTTAGCAAGTTTTTTTTATTTCGGCGATTTTCAATGCCTTTCTCAAAGTTTTGAAAATTTTTAATCAAAATTATGGCGAATGGTGTAATTTTGCCGAAGTTTTTGGTTCTTTTAGATTTTTCGGAACTTTCAATCAGTATTTATATAGTCTTTTACATTTCCAAAATTTTGCGATTTTTCGTAATTTTCGTGATTTCTACAATTTGTTTTATATTCGTTAAAGCTTAAACGATTTTTAATCATAATTATGATATCTTTAAAAATTTTTCAGTTTTTCGCAATGTGCGTAATTTTTGCAGAGTTTTTGGCATTCTTACATCTTTAGGGACTTTTAATGAAACATAAATTAAAATGAATGTGTTTACTGGGTTGGTATGGCAACCAACGAAATAAATATTTAGATTTTGCTAACCCGCAACAAATAAATAAAATTTAAAAACATAAATTCTTGAGTACAACAATTAAAATTTTAGCAAGTTTTTGCACTTTCATAAATTTCGCGATTTTTTCCGAAAGCGATAAATTTTAGCCATTTTTAACTAATGTTTTTCATGGTTCATATTTTGCAGATTTGAAATAAAAATTTTGGCTTGTATAAAAATTTGTAATTTTTAAGGAATTTTCGCGACAGCGTGTTTTTTTAATGTTTGCCATTTTCACATGGTTTAAATGTTTTTTGCATATAATAAACTTTTATCGAGTGTTGATCAAGATTATGGCTTATTTAAAATATTGCAATTTTTGCAAATCTCCACTTTAGCGATATAGTTTTTTAGTTAAAATTGTTAAAAACACGGATGTACTTGAACATTTTATCAAAAAAGAAAAACAAAAAGGAAAAAAGTTTTTTTATGACATTTCGTAACTAAACAGGGCATGTTTAAATATGCACAAAATTAAAGAAAAAAATCAAGCAAAAAAGCACAAAATAAACGCAAAATAAGCCCAAGAAAAAGCAAAAAAAAGGTCGAATGTGCTTCCAAAAATTAAACAATGTAACCACTTTTCATTTATTTTATTACATAATTTTTCATTGCAAAGCACAATCAATCATATGCTTTTTTAATTTTTCAAAAAGAAAAGATCGATTATCGCATAAAACTGTAGAATAAATTGAAAAAATTCATTCAACATAATTGAATGTAGTAGGAGCGAACTTAAACAATAATAATTCGCTTGGAGATAGCGAGCGAATCAATATATTCATCAGCTTCGCTTTAGTTTAAAAAATATTATTTTTAATTTTAACTAATGTTTGAAGTTCAACGTTTCGATTCATAACTTTGTTGAACTTTTCAAAAAATATTTTGTTTTCCAAATTTTTCTTCCACTTTTTCTATAAAAGAAAAATTTTCTTTTAAATAAAGTCCACTTCTTTCTAGTTTGATTATACTTCGGCAAATACACTCGAAATTATCTTTTATGTACGGGAGATCAGATTTTAAAGATGCATTTTTAAATAGAGCTTTTGCTTTATATGTATATAGAATCCACATCATCAGAGGAAAGTGCATTTAACACATTGCAAATTTCTGTATAGTTGTCACAATAATAAATAACACCTTTAAGCCAATCTAGTTTGCAATCTCAAGAGTTAAAGAATAGAAAATTGCATGTGTAAAAAAAAGGACAAACTTTTGCTTTTTATTTGCAACAGAAAGATTCAAAAATTATTTTCAAGGGCTGCCAAAGCAAATTCAAGCAGAGTATATCAAATAAAGCAATTTTTCAAAAAAAGGAACAAAATAAGCGAAATCAAGCTTTTCCAGCAAAAAGCTTAAATCAGGTTGCCCTGATGATAAACATAGCCTGTAGAATTGTGCTATTATAGTACACTTTTGTAGTTTTTATATATAGGACATTATGACAATAGCTCTGTTTCTTTACTTTTCTGGTAAAGTTCGGTAAAATGAGCATAAACTATAATTACTCTCAATTAGAGACAAAAATGGATCCTGCGGGATCTCAATGTTGAGTAAACAAACAGACCTATTGTGACTGATATGACTACAGTGTGAACACCTTAAGTATGTATGTATGTAATTACACATAGATATACAATAGTAGAGTTAATTTGTCCGTCCCTAAAAAATAGTGATTATCTCCATAAATCCTCAATTTATTGAAAGATTTTTAAAATTCCTTTTTTATGATATTCGTAATTATTTTTTTATTTGAACTAGTGTGCCTGCAGCTTGGTCCCAATAATTTTGTTTGAAAATCGTGGCAAACTGCTTTGGATATACCATAGAGAAGAAAAACTTTGATCTATAAGATGAATTATTAAAAAGAAAATGAAAGCTTCATTTCCCTTTGATGTCCAAGACTTCCTCCTCCTTCCTTGTTATTTTGTAGAACTTATTTTTTTTACATCATTTTACGATTTCAATATTGCACAGTGGAATAGAATAAAAATATTTTTGAAGTTAGTTTGTAATTTTTAAACGAATAATTCGATGAAGAATATGAACTAAAGTTTTTAAACTTTTTTTTCTAACCCGATGTCAAACATTTGCATGAGAACTTATGCGCCTTATAATGCTGTGCACTTACCATTTGTACTAATTGAGGGGTTGAAAAGAAAAGGTGGTGCAAGTGCTAAACACAATCAGTCAATATTAATATAATTAATATTCAGACTTGTGTGATAATTTTAGATTTTCCTTTTGCTTTTTTTCATGCGTTGCTAATACTTGTCCTCGACGTTTAAAAACGGGTGAGTTGTCATTTTGTTGTTGTGCGAATTTGTGAAACAATTTATTTTGTTCGAAAATATGTAGAACAAGTGATGTTTTGGCATTTAAAAGCTTTGTATATTACAAGCCGAAGTATTATGTATAAAATTTACTGAGTATCTTCTTTCAAATCTTTGGTCCCGTGCTTTAAAGGCAACTAGTCCAAACAATACCCAAAAATTACTTGCATAACAAAGGGAAAAATTGTGTGCCATGTTTTTTTGTACAAATTAAATTTTTTCCAAGACCCATAAAATGTGAAGGGTTTTTTCCGAGTCCTAGCTTTGGGATTTTAGAAATTTTTGGTATTAAATAAGCAAAAAGGAGATCGTTTTGGAAAGGTGAACGGAATTAAATTCTTTTAAAATCATGTCTAGGAAATACCTTTTCGACATACATAATAATAATTTTGTATATTTTCCAGATTTTTTTTTCCACGAAATACGAAGAAAGTGGCAATTTAGACATAATAATTGTCAAAAATTCAAAATATTTTTAAATAGTTAAAAAATAACAATTCAGAAATTTATTGTTAAACTAATAAAAAAAAACATTTAGGTATATAGAATGAAAAAATGTTACTGGCATTCGATAGCTTTTATGTATGTATATACTGGAACAAGATTAGGATTTATTTAAGAAATATTTTGTCTCTACACCACTGTTTGAAAAAAACGGCTTTATAACAAAACTAGAATAGAATCTACAAATGAAAACAAAAATATGTCTCATTAATTTTTAAGCTTTGGCGTCAGCAATACGTGTACCAAACATTGTTCAAATACGAAAAATACCTTAAACAAATATCTGCATGTGCCATTTCGATTATGTTGTTGTAAAATGTCCTTTTTTCTTGAAAGAAACTGCATTTATTTGTTGTAATGTTACATTTGGCAAGAAAAATAAAACGAAAATTGATAATTTTTTCTTTTTGGCAAGCTTGAATGGTAGTTTAGTATTTACTTTCTTTTATATTTAAATATGGCAGTACATATTTGCGCAGCGTCTGAATGTCTATCAAAATATGGGTTATTACAATATATTTTTCTTATTTTTATTTCATATGAAATATTAAGTTTTCAAGATTTTGTGCTTAAGATTTTTTTGTTTATTAGTTCGTTCAAATAAATATTTTTCTTTGTAGCAAATAATTTTGCTTTAAAAGTAATCCTTGAAATAAATATTTGCTGATTACTCATTGTACTTATTAAAAAAACATATTATTCAATATTTCTACTAAAAGTAAAAAAAAAATCCATATAGATTATAAAAAGTATTTTATTATATTAATAAATTAGCTGTTATCGTGTCCACTATGCTTATTTTATTTTTAAGATAATAATACGACAACGAATTATGTATGTATATGGTCATTTCCGCAGAAGTGTTAGGACGTCAAGCCAGCAAACAATTTCAATTGCTTCTCAAAAAAATGTATATACTATTAGCTGTGTATATATATGTGTATATATACTGTGTGTTTGGTGTAGCGTACAACTGGCTCTATATGTAACGAAGAAGGTGAAAAAGATCAACAACACGGTTTGGAAGATTTAAACTGCGTTTTCAGTTTTTCTGAATTGTATTTGGGATTTTTATGATAAAACTTTGAAAATATCAATTAGATGAAGATGACTTATTTAGGGGATATGTTCACTGTGTTCTAACACTTCGATTTCAGGGAAACAAACCGGTTTTAAAATAAAGATAGCAAATAAGGATATTAAAGTGTGTTTACCGTTTTGCTTTCTAACCGGTTCGATTCCCTGAAATCGATGGTTTTGGACACAGTGAAAGCTTTTGTAGAAAAAGCCTAAAATTTATTACGATTTCCGTGCTATACACCAGTGAGCTGCAGCTAGTGCTTAATTTTCAGGTATACTTAATTATTATATACATCTCGACTTTTTCCCACCTGCTCTGTTCTTCTCTTGCTCTTCTCTGTCCCTCTCTTTGCCTATTCTTCTTCTGACTTCTAATCTCCCTTTACTACTCCCTCTATTACTCTCCTTCATTACAGGTAGCACAATGGGACCATGTAAGGACCCAAGTGAGCTGGAATCTAATCTTCACTTTACCAGCAACCTGCTAACCTAACCTAACCTAACCTAATTATGCACATTGATTTTTATGATCTAATCGTTTTTGTTCAAAAGCAAAAACACTTATTTACGCAACCGTTCGTTTCAAACATTCAGTTCTATTCACTTGTTGTTTTATGCTAACATGAATGTTCTGACTGTGTCGTTAAGAGTATGAAACTCATTTTGAATCGAAGCTAACGTGTTGTTAGCGGAACAAGTGTTTTATTCAGTTGTTAAAGTAATTTTGTACTCGTATTTGCATAAATAATTTTTATTTATATATTTGTTACAGTTTGAAACATGCACACATACATACTTACCCCGTAATTCATAAGCGATTCATAAAGTTAAAGTACACATTAAAACCGGTTTTCCCATACAAAATTCGTACATTAACGCCACAATAACTTTAATAATCGTTTATGAATTAGGGCATTATACTTTTTTGTTTTTGTTTTTTGTATTTCTGCATATGCCTTATATTCATTGTATCACGCAATCAGATCATGCACATTCGCATCAAATGATCGAAATGATTTAGACTTGTTAATGAATTTTCTGCTTGTGCATAAAAAGCGAACGAGTATAAAATTGAATAATACTTGTTTGTGTTGTTCTTAAAATTAAACGTTAGGGAATAAGTAGGCTCGATCATACTTGTTGAAGCTCACTACACAATGCGATTTTACGATTTTTTCACTTATTTTTTGCAGTTTTGGCGATTTTCAATAAATTTTGTAATTTTAAAAGATCCGCTATTTAAGCAAGTTTTTACGAAATTTCGATATTTTTTAAATTTTGCCGAATTTTCTGCTACTTTTTATCGCAATTACAGTGTTACCAAATTTGTCATTTTTTGCGAAATTTGACATACAGACAGTTTATGTCATGTAGCGTAAACGAAATCATTGGTAAAAGTTTGTATTTAGTAATTCTATTAAATAATTTATGTCATGCCTTAAGAGTTTATGAAATTGTTTAAAAACTGAAAATGAAATCGTTACGTTTCGTTATTGCTTTATCAAAAATATAATAATTTTCAGCCACTTGTTATGTTTATATAAAACTGTGCATAAAGTTCCGCGTTTAAGATTTTCCATTTTTCTTTAATTAATACATTGATAAAAATTCCATTCATTATATTTTTTCTAAATAATTAATTTCACACCTAAAAAACACACTTGTTCAATTGTTTTTGAATTAATACCCCAAGAATATTGAAAACAGAAAAACGAGAAAGATAAAAATACATACAGAAAAAAGGGCAAATTATTCTATTTTAAACTCACCTGACATTTACGTCCCAACATACGAAAAACAGCATCATTCTCATCATGCGTCAGTAAACAACTTGATGCATTAAGTTTTGGCCGCATAGCCGGAGGTGCTGCATGACCACCCTCCTGTGCTGGTCGCATATTTCTGCTCATTTGAGCTTAATAGTATTTAATGTTTTCTTTTAATTTTATTTATTCTTAAACGTTTTATAATTAATTTATTTTTGTATTTTTAACAATAATACAACACAAACACATGTACGATGTACATAAACTCACTTAAAGCGTTTAATAAAGTCGACAACGAACGTTTGATATATTTTCAAAACTAATTGCAAATAAAAACAAATTTTATTAGGATTTATTATTGAATTAGTGTGTTATAAGACAATTGCTTAGGTGCGGTTGCGTTTATTTAAAAAATATGATAAATTAACGAACAAATAGATAATATGTACATGATGTGTGATTTAATTAAGTTGAGAGACTTAAATAAATTTGAAAATTCTAATATACGAGAATATATACATATATATATTCATTGCAGAATAGACTCTCGTTATGCTTTTCAAAATTACATATTCATTTAAAGAGAATTTAAGTTTTCGGAATTTTCTTTTATATCACTTTTTAAACGACAAAATTGCCAATTTAAATTTGTATTTTATGCATTGAAACCACTATTAATTGAAATATTAATCATAAAGGATTAATTGGAACAGAAATGTCAATAATTATAGACATTTATATTAAAAATAATTTAAAAAAACCAATAAAAATTTGCTAAATCTTGAGTAAACGCTTTTTTAGGTCCAGCACTTACATCATGAACCCTACTTAGGCAATACATTGTGCCAGAACTTAGGGAACGGATAGAGAAGATAGATATGTATGTTGAGGTTGGATATATTGAAGGCTTAATTTCTTTACAGAAGATAAATGTTGAAAATGTTAAAAGCTCTGCTATTGGGGTAGAAGCAGAGCTGGAGCGCCTCTAGTCTTAAGTAAAAGTATTAAATTTTTACTTCGCCGTCGGTTATACTAACCGAAGAAGGAAGGAGCTGTTATTGTATAACAGCTAGGAACAATTTTTTAGTCAACAGAGCTATGCCTTCATCACTTAAACAGTCCAACAACAATTAATACAATGCCACACTTATGAACATCGGAGAAATATAAGCCAATTTAAAAAAGCATTATAGAAAATAACATAAAAATTATTGGTACTTTTTAGAAATTTTAATCTAAAGGGGGTAAAAAGGCTAATACGTATTTTGAACTTACTTAGCAGCCATCTTATCTTATAGTGTAAAAAAGTTTTAAATTTTATTTTCGTAATTTTATGATATTCGGTGTTGCTGTAATATCATAAATATCCACTAACAGAATAACTTTTTAGAAATTCGGTACCTAAAAAATAAATCTAATAAGCAACGTTGTTGAAAGAAAATGTTATGTTTTGCATGCAATCAATTATTTTTATGAATAATTGATACTTGCAAATTAGGTGTTTTCTACCTGTATTTATATTTAAGAAAATTACTGAAAAAAGCTGTTGCACCAGACTTGATAGCGGGTATCTTGCAAATGCCACTTGTTTGTTTTAAGCAGTTATTTCTAGTTATTTTCTTACATCCGTAGTCCAAGAATTGGACAAATTGTTAGTATTTTTATACTGGTTCTCAAGATAAGTATTGTTATTTGCCCTTGAAAGACTTTGGTTGACACATTAGTGGTTAAGTTGCCAATCATTATGGGAATTCTATTCAGACCAGATAGAAATATTAATATTGTACCTGTGACTTGTTAGGAGTGTACATTATACAATTTTTATCGTTTATGTACAAATTTACTAACCTATTTGATTTACAATTTTGTGAGTTGTCCCCGCCCTGTTGGTTATTTGCTCAATTCATAAATACATTTTTGTATTCCTCTAGAATGCACGCAACGGTGGCATATAAAAAATCATAGATTGGATACTTCTTCCATTTATTTTTTAGAGGCCAATAGCATAATAAATAAATAAGTGATTTGAAGATTAAATTAAAATAATTAGTTTGAGAATCGTTTAAGGTTTAGTGATGTTTTCCAATTGGAAAAAAATAATAAGTTTTTTATTTTTTTAAAACAAACTATAAAAAGTATATAAAACATCAAAATTATAAAATATCTGTGTTGCAATAAACGCAAAAACGCAGCCAATGTAAAATGATGAAATTATGCTGATGACAATAATATTGTAGCAGCACCAACAACAGATTGCTATTAGTAGGGCGGTGGTATTCACACAAGTGACAGAACGACCAACAGACCGACTTAACCAAGCAGCTGTTGAGTCACACCAAACAATATGCAAATACAAATTGCCCGTGGAAAAGTAACTAATAACTTGAGTGTACCATTTTAGCTTTTGTTATCTTTTGGGTTTTTAGTTTTGATTCCATAAATTGATATCAAGGCAGCAAAATTTATGAATTGTTTTTTAATACCGAAGAGAATAGATAAGAAAAACGAGTACATCATTTATTAATAACTTCTTAATTTGTCAGCAGGTACCTGGTTTGATAATATGGTTTCAACATTTCGACCATGTCATCGTCATCATAATAATATATGTGGGCTTATCAGGTGGGGTGGGGGG
Organism: Lypha dubia; assembly: GCA_947311025.1. Lineage (NCBI taxonomy): Eukaryota > Metazoa > Arthropoda > Insecta > Diptera > Tachinidae > Lypha > Lypha dubia. The sequence continues at coordinate 31,008,999 of OX371260.1, read as the reverse complement.
TAAAACATAAACTGAAATCTCGACTTAAAATAAAGCAACACACAAAATAAAAAGAAAATGATTTCAAGGTGACGATATATTTGGAATTCTCTTACACACCAACCAAACCGTGTATATATTTTTATTTAATTGATTTTTCGTTTTTAAAAGTTCACTTTTCGTTCTACGCGATTTAATACTTTTTTCTAATTGTCGATTATTTGCAAAACTGTTTTGTTTTTCTCTGGAAAACTCGATTTTTAATTTGCGATTTCTTGATGATGATTTATTGCATTTCTTTTTGTCAATTCTTATTAAAGAATCCATATGAAATTTGCTTCATTTCTGTATATTTAATTCAATTAATTAAATTATTGAATTATTTATTGCCAATAAATACATTTATTATTACTTCTAATATTTTTCACAAACAGACAGGAGGAGGTGAGCAAATGAAACGATATCGAACTCAAAAGCAGAAAATATTCTCACCACTTGACAGCTTCTGTAAAAATATGTTCAGCGTTGTATTGCAGTGTAATATACGTTTTTAAGGTGCTTTTACACAATTCGATGGAATCGTTATACAAATACTATAATGTACAACCGCATTATTGCGGTTAGGGATAAAAGAATTGGAAAATTGATTTATGAAATGAAATTTATTTTGAATCATGTAGTTATTGTGACTGTTTATGATATAGTGTACGATATGTACTATTGGAAAATTAATGATTAGTTAGTAAATTAATATGGTAGCCCTGATTGGCAAGCTTGCTGCGTAACAGTGTTCATTATACTTTTCTTTATTGTATGCTTTAATACACCTTTATTTTAATTCACCACAAAGTTTATGTTGGCAGTACCATTTGGTTTGGAAACCGAATATATATTTACAGAGTTTTTTAAGTCTTTTAATAATGTATTATACTTATATTAAAATTAACTATTGTTTAAACTTCTGAGTATGTAATACCTTAAAGAGTTTGTCGCATTTGTTAAAAATATATTTAAATTGTTAGCTTAAATCTTTAAAGATCAAATCCACTTTAATCATAATATGAAATTCAACAAATCAAAATATAGGTACAAGCAATTATGTACACATGTATGTAAGTGTGTAAATCTTTAAATGTTAAGCAATCAGTTATAAAACTGTTAAAAGTTGTGTGGTCAAATATTTTTCAATACTTATGGCACCCTCATGTTAATATACATACATACATATATACATATCTATGTAGGTATGTACATACATACATACATATATACATACCAAAATACTCTATGTAAAATGTGTTTATGAACATGATTATTAGAAATATTTGCATTTTGAAATCCTGTGTAATAATAACAGTAAGTTTCTGAAATTTGATCATACCTTCACACATACATACATACATACATACATACATATATATGTACATATTTACATATTCACGCAAGTAAGATTCATTTGTAGTTCTAGGGAACATGTTATATGTACATGCATATGTACATATGTATGTATGTATGTATGTACATTTTAGAAATATGAGATTTAATTAACCAGTTACATATGCACTTAGCATGTTTTACAGCTATCGGTTGATTTTTTAAAAATATGTACATAAATACATACATACATATGTATGTATGTATTATAAAGCCACGCAAAAATTCACTCATTTACATGCCCTAACGCTTATTGAAAGAAAACTTTAATCATGATTGATCATGATAGCCACGTGAGCGGACCCCATATCTTGTTCCAACCATAGAAATTGTGGTATTTAATAATGAAAGAGAGCAAATGTCTAAAATGTTTTAAAAATTTTTGCAATTACTATATGATATCCAGGTTTTAAAATTAGATTTTTTATTTTTATTTATTATACTAGCGACTAGTGAGAAAATATGATCCGTTTCCATTTTTGATAGTAGAGAAACTAAAAATATTTACCTAATAACAAATAAATTTCCAGTTTTCTAAAAAAAAATTTGTACTTGAAAACTAGTAAAATTTTTAAATATTAGTCATTGTAAGATCGGCATGTTTGTCAACTAGTCGAAGTTGTGTTTGGTTGGATTGGCATATATTTTATTGTTTGGTATTTTTGATAGCGGCATATTGTATGAAAAAAATATTTTGTATATGTGTGTTTTTGCATTTTTGTGTGGATGGCTAGTTTTCATTAACAAGAAATTGTTGCTGAACAATATATTACAGAAAATTTATTTTCGTTTTGTGTGCCAGTAAAAAATTTTACTAGTTGTCAAGTACAAAATTTTTTTAGAAAACTGGAAATTTATTTGTTATCAGGTAAATATTTTTCTAGTTTTCACATAAAATTATGGAATATGAGGGGAATTTTTAGTAAATATATTTGTTTTTTTAAACCCTGATGATATCCATCCACCAAAAAACTTAATTTCATTTGATTTGAATATGAATATACCAATTAGGAATGTAAGAGAAATTTGCTGTAATTGTTTTTTAAATTTTGCAAGAAACAAGCTACAAACAACATTTTTAGCCTTAAGACTTAAAACTAATAAGTTTTTAGATTCAATTAAAAAAATATATACATACATACATACCTACATACAACAAAAGAACTCCATATAAGAACAAAATCAAGCAGTTCTGCTGTCGAAAAAGTCTTTATAGGAATTTAAAAAGAAACAAATCAATTTAGTAAAAAAAATCAAAACCAAACAAGTTTTAATAGTAATTTTCATTAGATTTTTTGTTAGCTCTTTTTGTCTGCCACACGTACAAAGTAGATACTCTGAGAGGAAGAGTTTTGTATTAAGAGAAATATAATTGTAACGTAATTGAATTGGAATTACAATTTAAAGTTTTTATATCACATATGTACCTATTTGTTGCAGGAAGAAAAAAATTGCAAAATATAATTAAAAGAGAGTTGTGCGTAAAACCACTTACACACATGCAACATTTTTTTATTGAAATCTTTCAAGCACAAGCGCAAGCTCATAAAAACTTGATGTTTATTTCTTCTTATATATTGTGTTTTTTAAACTTGTAGTTGTTGTTAAGTGCAACTTTAAAAGCCATTGTCAAGGTCACTTGTTCTCGATGTTGTTGTTTTGTGAAACTACACAAATGTTATGAGAAAAATGCAAATGTAGACACACCTTTGGAATATTTCTTTAATTTACATTGGAATTTGTACATTTTTGTTATTTATGTTATTGATTGTACCTACTCGACTATGTATTTAAATTTGCGTAACAAAAACAATAAAATTAAAAACAACTAAGAACGGATGCGGAACTAGCATTTTGCTTACAACTAACGGTTGCTTGTGTCACGTTGTCATGGTTGTTTTTCTATTCTGAGTTAAAATATGAACAATTTAACAAAACACATGTTTTTATAACACAATATCTACAAACATTAATGCATGTAATTACATAGAATTTATTAATAAGTACCTAATTTGAATTTAGTAATAAATATTTACATATTTGTTTAATAAATAGTTCCACACTTAATGAACATTTCAATGGCACATATTGTGACAATTAGAAAGCTTTAATAACTCAAATTCGTTTTTTTTATAAATAAAATTTGACTTCCTTAATGCCGATGGGGGAAAAATATGAAAACATAACTCATATAAGCAAGTTACTAATTGGAATATAACAACAGTGTAATTTTTCTTAATTAAGAAAAAAAAATACATTTGTTTATAAACAAAAAAGTTATTTCCAATTTATTCTATAAATATTGACCTTAAATAAAAATAATTACTCGTGTATCTTGATCATATATTTGCTGTTGTTGACAAATTGTTGATTAGAATTATTTTCTGTATATTTCATTCAATTTAATTAATCTATTTAGTATATCGATCGCTTAGCGTTACATTATCGCAATAAACATTTTTCCCAATTTGTATTCTTTTGCAAAAAGTACTTTTCCTGTTTGGTACTTTTCTGAAAAATACTTTGTTTTAGACTATTTAGCTGAAAACTTCATTTAATGAGAGACAGAGAGAGATATTATGTAACACTATTTTTGGGGTATTTATAATTTTGGTACAAAGTAAAAAGTTTGTACCATAAATTTGCTAAAGAAGCATTAAGAAGGCAGGATAAGGGTAGTGAGATAGCTGTCTGCATCGAGCATAGTATTGAGGAATAAGTGAACTGCCCTAAAGTGTAACGATTTCACATGTTCACATGTTTTGTTATTTTTAACGTACGATAATTTTTGATTTCTTTTATTTCTTCAAGGGGACAAGTGTTCCAATTAGAGTAAATCTTAGTACTACATTACAGAATCGCTGTTATTATAGTTTTTAAGATAACAAAAAACAAACTAGATTAGTAGGTATTAATTTATAAAAAATTTGTGTTCAATTTTACTGATTTTTTTTTGATAATTTTTACAAAAATTATTATTAAAAAAGAAGTTTGAGAATTTTAATTTTTAGCTAACTATAAAAAAAAGCACATACTCCTGTTAAGGTTACGAACTAAAAGGTACTTTTTCAAGATGTGCATCTTAAAACAAGTACTTATTTCAGAGTTACTTTTTTGGAAAAGTACTTTTTAAAGAGGCACTTTTGTTGTTGTTGAAAAAGTGGCATTTTAAGAACCATATTTTTAGTTCACTCTTTCTTTTGAACTGATGCTTTTTGAAACCTTAGTTTGTAAAATAAAAAATAATATTTTTGAAAAAGTACTTTTGCATATGAAAAATTATGGTATATGATCCAGAGGGTATGTAAAGTTATTTTATATACATATACATATATGGAAGAAAATATTCTATTTATTTTATTTCGGGCACTATTTATGATTCTTCGATTTTATTAAGGTCACCTTTTGCAACGTACATAAGTTGTTGTTGTTTTTTGAGGCATTACCCGTTTTCTAACTAAGTGAAAAAAGTTATCTTTTTTTAAATTTATGAACATATTTCTTTGGCCTTGTAATAAAATAATGACCGGTTTTTGAAACATCTACATATTTAACCTTCCACACAGATATGTATGCATGTTATCTCATTTGTGGGCATAATTTTACAAAACCTAAATGGCTTTTCCAATATTGAATTGAGTTTAAGGTCAGAGATTAAGATCCAGATTTAGTGTTACAATTTTTTTTTTTTTTTTGGAAAAATATAAAACCAATTAAAAGTTGCATATAATAATTAACATAAAAACGCAACACATATTTTTCACCTAAAGAGGAACCGATATTATTTAAAATATTCGATAGGAAATAAATTTTACAACTCAACCATGTTTCATATTATTACTGTTTTTAGTTTAATTAAACAACTGTTTTTTTTTAATTCATATAATTTTTTCTATAATTTCTACAATTTAATTTAGTTCAATGCGTTTGTTTCTATAATAATGTTGATATAAAAAAATTGAATAATAACTAATTCTATTAGAAAAAAAAACAAACATCGTACATAAATATCGATGAAAGTTCTTGACTAATTGAGCTGTTATGAAAAAAAAAACATGTTTAATATTTAAAGTTCAGGTTAGTAAAAGTTTTTTAAAACTATTTTCTAGTATTCAAAAAATTTCAATAAGAAGGTGGGTGTTGCATACAATTTGTTCTTTTTTAAGAGCGAGAATTACAGAGAGGGAGAGAGTATGTCACAATATTGTATGCAAAAACACAAATCACATAATAAAAATATTTGAGAGTTAACCTGTTTAAATTTCAATGCTCCCAAACACTTTCATTTTCAACTAACGGCCTTTATTTGGTTTTTAAAAAAACAAAAAAAAAAAAAAAACAAAAATTACTCTTAATAAATCTTTTTTGGCCATAAAATGCAACGAAACTGAAAGAAAACTGAAAAACTCCAAAATTATTTGTTAGACAAATGAAATTGAGTGATTTTGAGTTAAAGCAAAACAAAAAAAAAAAAAAAACATTCACTCAAACCTTTGTTTGAACAGCACAAAAATGGAAAGTAAAAAAAAAAAATAAAACTATTCAAAGCTCTCGCAACTCAACAAACACTTGTTCAATGTTGCAACTGCATTGTAAATAATTGGTGTTTATTGTTGTTGCTTTTGCTTGTAACCGATGTATGTTTAATGTCTTGTTGTTGTCGTCATTGTAATTTTAATAATATTTGAATTTATTTTCTTCCGTCACATTTGACCGTGAAAATGTTTAATTATTTCAATGTGGCATTTTATGTATTAAATGCCATTTTACTGCACAGTGGCTTGATTTGATGAAATAAAAATTATTGTTAGAAATATTTCTATACAAAGCCACACATAATTACCATTTAAAATTAATAAAAATTAATTAGGCGTTTTAGTCAATTTCAATAATTTTGTTCAGGGATTGATTGCCAAAGATTTTCGATCATCGATTTTTGAGAAAAATACTAGTTTTTTTAACTATTTTTTTTATTTTTTTGACTATGAGACCGAACACACACGCATGTCTTTATAAGAAGATTAGATATTCTATGCCTTCTTCTTCATTTAAGCTGAATTTATAACTAATTGTAAAAATATTCGCCACATTATTATGAGCACATTTTTTTATGTTTTTAATTCATTTTTATGGCATATTGTTATTCACAAAGCTTAAAAACACATTAAACATTAATAGATGTCAAATTGATTATATTATATTTTATGTGAAGTTTTATTATAATTTTGCGTTTTCATGCAAATGATTAATGAAATGCGAATTGGAAATTTTTAACACTACGGAATGTTAATGGCTCGCGGAAGAAACAAAAGACTTAGGAAGCGAACTTATTATTATATTGATTTTTTTTATGATCATGATCAATGATGATGAATTTATGTATAAGCCGGTTATTTTGAAAATGGTTTAACAAACTATTCAAGCCAATTTAATATTTACATTTGTTCTGTTTTTAATACAAACTGATTATATAAGCTGCGGCTATAATCAAAAAGAACTAGACATGAATTAAACTTCCCGAGATAAATGTGCACATTTGGCAACGCTGATACGAATTTCTAAAATCTTTTTCGAACGTGACTGAAATTCTTGGAAAGTTTCGAATTTTTAATCTTTAAGATTTGAATTCATAAATTAATATTCAATATGGCAATAATAAATAATTAATTTTCTCGCCACCTGTTATTTTAAGCGAGTAAATAAGAATGAATTCTTGCTAAGAATGAAACATCCACAAAAATTTGTTATTTAAAAAACATAAAAAAAAGCAAACAAACGGAAGGAAGTGTCGGTTTAAGCTGAGTCGTGTGTCTCGTCTTAAACAATGCATTAACAGTTAGTTCGTGATAATTATTGCAATAACGAATTCTTGTTATGTTGAAATTAAGCTGAATTAAAAAAAGCTAATGACAAGTCGGGTCAAGTCCACTGTTTTCAAATTTAAAAAATAACAGTTAGTGCGGCTTTAAGTTTTTCACATTTCAATATTAAGTGAAAAAATTTTTAAAATTAAAGTATGTATCTTGTTTATTGTTTTTGTCAACTGGATCTTATAGCTCAAACAAGCTCAAGCTTTAGAGCTTAAAGTTGCAATTTTAATTTTTATCCAAATGAATTTTGTTCTTTACAAATAAATGTTAACAGATAAGCAGAGGTCGTAAAGATTAGAGATAGAGGCTTGTGCACGTTTGAAATTATAATTTTTAAAGGGATTTATTGTCAGCACATTGTTAACAGGACACTTAACCCTTTCACAATAATTATCTTAAAACATGTAAAAAAATTAAATATTTAATTTAAATTTTTATTAGTTTGTTGCTTTGAAAACAATTCATTTGATTTTACTAATCAATTTTAATCTTTTTTTTTCACTTCCTACGACTTTGTTTGGGTACAAGAAAAACAAAAATATTGTATATAAAATTGTTTGACAAATTTGTTATTTACTTATACATACATATTTTGTTTGCTCAGTACTTGAAAAGTTTAATTGAACTTTAGGATTCATGTTTTCTGTTTGTTGACCGAGCATATAGTCAAGTCAATAACTTTATAAATCCAATGGCCCTCAAAATATTTCAAAAGGTGTTTGATATATTTGCGAAACTTTTAAACATGTTTAATACAATAAAAGTTTTGAACAAAAAAAGACTTTTTTACACAGAAAACAAAAACAACACTCGCACAAAGAATAATAATATCCATAAAAGTTAATATTTCCTTAAATGAATTTTTATTGTTTGAAATAGATTTTTTTTTTGTTGATCAACTTAATAATTATGATTGATTTGAACACGTTATTAATCATATTGCATAATTGTGAATGTTAACGATTGTTAAAAGAACGTTTAGATAATATTTTTTTTTTAGCTTTTAACTTGTGTTCGGAGCTCTCTTGAAAGTCCTTTCAAAAAAATAAAATAAATAATTGTATAATGTAGCCATTTGTTAACGATACAGATATAGATATTTCTTTCTGGATTTTCATAAAGAAATGCTCCAAAACCTCATAAAAAATCTCTTTACAATATATTTATAACGCCCCATACCATGGTATGCATTCCTACAATTCTCCCATACTAAAGAATAGAGAAAAATTTCTTATTGTTGTTACTTTCTTTTGCAAAGTCAATTGCACAACAATAGTTAGAACTAATTTAGACACGCAAAGTTTACTTTGACAAAGTTTTTTCAATTTTCTTCTAAACTTTGTTAGTGTTTAGTAGGGATGCAACCGATACCGATACCGATATATCGGCGATACTTCTGGTTTTCCGATATATCGATAACGGCGATATTTTACTGTCGATACGCCGATACTTCTTATATTTTTCTTTAGAGTTTTTTGAACAAAATATTCAATTTTCAACTCTTTATTTTGGATGACAACTATGAGAAATAACACATTAAAAGCAGAACATAAAATCAAAACAGAATACATAATGAAATTGTTTCTTCTATTTTGCTTTGCACCATTGTAATGAAATGTTCTCTCAATGCTAAATTTTGTATGTGTTTGTATGTTTTAAGATTTTTTTCAAGGCGCATTAATACAAATGGTGGTAATTCTACCACAATTACAACTTAAAATAATAATTGACATCTCAGCCCATATGTCCAAACCTCTTATTTATCTACAATTCTTGACCCTCGATACAAAGCTCGAATATTTCAAAGACAATCTACTTCAATCCTATCGAAAAAACGCCTTAGTGAGCTGCTTAACATGACTCTACATTCCGAAAGTGTTGAAGACACAGTCCTCCCTACACCTCGCAAAAGTTCTGATAAGTCTACGAGAAGTACTCGCCTTTAGAGCGTATGTGAAAAAATTATAAGAGAATCCGAGGAGGATGAACCTCTATCCATCCTAAGCTGTGGTTCTGCTAACGAAGAAGTCGAGAGATACCTTAGATCTCCTAATATTCCTAGAGACGCAGACCCTCTTGTTTACTGGCGCAATGACATATCCTACCCAAACTTAAAGAAAATGGTGCAGAAATACTTAAGTTTTCAAATGAGTTCTGTCGCATCTGAGAGAGTATTTTCCACTGCAGGTCTGCTTCAAATGGATTTGAAAAATTGTCTATCTCCGCAAAATTTGAGAACACTTTGTTTTTTAAACAAAAATCTTATTAATATCAATTATAAATATTAATCTTTTGCAATATTGTTTTAATAATTTTAATTTAATTTTAACATGATCTCAAATTCAATTCTTTCTTTTTTAAGTCTTATTAATATTTTAATTCTTGAGCCAATCTAAACTGAATGCCAATGTTTATTTTGTAAAATCATAAATAATGCAGACGTTTTGTTGTTTGAAAATTTGAAGTTGAGAAACTGAAATGTATTGACAATTTTGATGATTTTAAAAAATAAACAGTATGACATTCAGTTTGAATTGACTCATTAATATTATCTTACACTGTTATTTTGTGAAAAACAAAAGTGTTGCATTAATGCTACATTATTTAATTTTCGTGATCCATTCTAAAGAATATGTAACATATTTAAAAGCGATTTCGTTCTTTTCTAAATATGTTGCACCAATAAATGGCAAAATATGCAACATATTTGACCCTCTACCATCAAGTCGGGGTGAGATACTGCACTTTTTGACATCATCGTTAAGTACCTTTTTATACAAATAAGAACTTTTATTCTTGTCATTCTATTTGCTAAAGCGAAAAAAACTTATTATTAAAATGATAAAAAGTGAGAAAGATTTGAAGCAAAAATTTTAATAAATACTTTTACAATAAAATTTTGCCGCTAATTTTTTGCAGTTTATTATACGTAATAGAAGCTGATGAGAAAACAATGTTGCATTGTAACGCAACGCATACAACAATGTTAAGCATTAAATATTTTGTACCATTGTGACAATAAAAAATGTACCAAACTGTAAAAAGTGTTAAGCTTACAGTACACGGCATTTGAAAAGCCACATACGCATGTGGCTCTGACGTAATTTTGACGTCACTATGAAGCTAAATTGGCAACATGTCGTGTCCTTCCACTTTTTGTGACACTCACATGCAGCACACATTGATATGTGTGCCACATGTTCCTTTGTGGAGACATGCAAACATGCGTATTTTAGACATGTCGTGTACTAGCTTGGTACATTTGAATTTTGACATTTGTAATATTTTTACATGCGCATGTAGCAGACCCAAACATGTGGCAGCAAACATTTTTGACACAACATTTTTCAATAGTATGTAGCCAATGGCACTCTTGCCAATGTTGATTTTCTCCAACAAAATTGGTAGGAATTTAATGACGAAAAAATTTTTTTATTATTATTAATCACACGATGACTAAGATTCATGATAATTTTTTTGGTTGACAAGCAGGGTTGGAATAAATGAAGGGTAGAAAAATGATCATATTTTCTCTTTTCCATTCATTTTTTTGTATTTCTCTTTGCTTTGGGGTTTTTGTTTTATTAATTAATATCTTAATTAACAGCTTAATTAGTTTGGGTTTTTGTTATTATTTCTCGTTCTTGTTCTAAACCATGCGAAAGATACTTTCAAAGCTAAGATGAAAAAATTCATGTATAAATAGTAAATTTATTCAATAATTAATAAAACAACTGTGATCGCCAATTGTTGCGTTGTTTTTGTGTCAGTGCAGTATTATTAATTTTTTCACCATTTTATTGTTCATGGGAATTATTTCACGATAAAAGTGAATTTATTTTACTTTTTATCAGATTTTGTTTTATTTCTTCTTTCTCTTCGACATTTTATAAATTTTGTCTTCACACAAAATTTTAAAAATTAAACAAGCGCCATAAACATATGACTGTTGTACATGTTAATATGAAAAATGTGTACGTATGTTACATGCGGTGTACTGACAATACATATGTAGCCAATCAAAAGTTCACACATATGCTGCCATTGCAAATGTGTATGCTTCGGCTACATTTGTCACATATAAATTTTGAAATATCCCAAAAAAATTTATACAAATTAAAAAAAAATCATTTTTATAAATAGATTTTGACAGAATCTGTCACAAAAAACGTTGAGAAAAAATTATTTAAATACGCCTTGTTTCTATATCAGTGGTCAGTTGTCAACTAAAAAAAATTAAACCTTTACCATGAACAATTAAGTTTTTAGTTATTTATTTTTACATTAAATATGTATTGGATACACACATTCATACACGTTTATCATTTGAGAACTAGATTTATTTCAAGACCTTCTTAGGTGACTTTCAAACACTTCTTCGCGGTTAATGTTTTTGAACTTGTTTTTTTTTTTGCTTAAATGTTTGATAATTTTTATGGTTGTAAAATATGATAATAATGTTGTTGTTTCTTTGTTTTAAACTAGAATATTTAATTGAAAAGTTTTTCAATTAAAAAAAAAAAAAAAACACAAAACCTTAACAATTCAATTAACAATTATAAGCAATTTAAATTACATTGTTTTTTTTTTGCTCGTAACCACAATCACACACATCAGTCGCCACTGTAAATTGCAGCTAGGGGGCTGTGCACATATTACGTAACGCTGTTTTAAGAGATTTTAATACCCCCTCGTAACGCGTTTTACTAATTTTTCAGTGGAAAATTTCCAATCCGTAACAAGTCTTTAACCCCCCCCCCCCCTCGAGCGTTACATAATATGTGCACAGCCCCAAGTCAATGTTAGAAATATTTTTGGACTGCACAAAATATATTGATGTTTCTCTTGAAGCGATTATTTCTTTTGGCCAACAGTTTCAGTTAAAAGTATTTGAAACCTTGAACTTGAAACTGATTGAATAACAATATAATTTGTTAATGTTAATGATTTGTTGATGTCTTTTATGAAGTACTTTGGGCAATAATTATTGGTTAGTAAAAAAAGCTTCCAAAAATACTGACACAAACTACTAATTACACAGGTCTGCGAAAATATTTAATTTTGCAAGTTATTTTTTCTCGTTAAAGTAACGATATGATTAATAGCATGTCATATATACCAGATAACCATACGTTTAAGTTTTTCGTTGTATAGATCTCTTTAAAGAGAACAATAAGAGATATATACATCGAAAAACACAATTGTACAATGAAATTATCTTAAAAAACTTTATCATCGCTGATCTGTGTAATCTTTATTGTCATTTTAATTGCACAAGAATAAAAAGAAAAATTAAAAAAAAACATTACGAGAAGATTTAAGAAACAAGCGTCTTTTCATGTCTTGTTTGTTGACATTAAATTAAAAGACTTAAGAGACAAGCAAAACTTTAATAAAGCGAAGGACAATTTACATTTTTAAAAAATATTATTTCTCTTTTAAGAAAAATATTACATAGAACAAAAAAGGTTATTTGGTGATTAATTCTTTAACATGATTCGGGAAAACAACAACACAATCTTTGAAGTCATCCTTTTTATGTTTTGGTGACCTTTTTTCTGAGTTTTTGGTCAAGATTTTATTAAAAATATAAGAAAAATGGTAAAAAAAAAGTAAAAAATGGGTTTTTACGTACAAGATATTATGTAAAATGTAATATCTCATTTTAGTCTTTGAGTTTATTTTTTTTATTTTTTTTTTTTTGGTATCTTAGCGGCCGATGTTGATGTAAACCATCCTAAACTAGGAAAAATTAAAAAAAATCAACTCAAGGCGTAAAAAGATATGTAAAATTTAACTTAAGCTTTAATCTCGTACTTAAAAATCCACTCTTAGAGGTTTCTACTTATTCTAAGATTCGTATATTGATATTCTTAATTTTGGTAATCTTGAGTTAATTATAACTTACAAGATTCAATTAAAGTTTAAACCAGTGAAGGGCACACACACACTCTCTCATATGGGTTGGTGTGGGAAGCAGCAAAAAACGAACGACGGTCAATAATAATACACTCGAAAAATTTGTCTGTTGCCAAAAGTAAAATACATTTCTTGCCTTTTAGTATATTTATTTGATTTGAAGTTTTTTTCAATAATAATTTTTATGTTAATATAATAATAACGAAAACAATATTCATTTAATAATAAACTAGTTACACAACGAATGAAATAAAATATAATATTTAAAAAGTAATGAAATATCGAGAAAACATAATAAATAAAAATAAAATTTATTAAAAACAAAGCCCTCAAGCTTGATAATATATTAAACTCGATAATTATAATAAAAAGTTCGAATAAGAACAAATTTATAAAAAAAAATCATTTTCCCATTCTTCATTGAACATTTTGCTTTGAGTGTAAACAAAAAATTATAAGGCGAAGTCTTACCCAAACAAATGCTGATCAGCTGGTTTGATTTACTTTGACGAAATGAAAACAAAGCAACAACCGAACGTTAATTCTCAAAAGCTACACGAAGATGCTTATAGTATACGTGTGTCGACGTCGTGCAAAGAGAATTTTCTTGCTATACACGCGTGTAGGGCATTTCAAAAAATGCCCTTCACTGGTGTAAACGATGGTTTAGTTTAACTAAACTAATATATAAATCGACTTTAAGCTGTCAAGCAGTAAATCACTATTTTCTTTAAAGAATAATGATTAGACAGCAATACGACTTATGACCAAAAGTAGTAGGCTTTGTAGCTCCATATCGATAATAAACATTTTGTGTGTTAAACGACCAGTTAGTATTGTGCGCATGAAAATAGTTTAGGTCACCAAGATCGGTAGATTCAACCTCATTGAATGTAAAGTCACTCTATTACTCCGATAATCCAGAGGCACTTGAAAACCTTTTCAATGAACATTCGACGGGTTATTAGAAAAATTCGGCCCCCAATGCTACAAAAAAGTGCATGAAAATCGGAGTTTCCGATAACCCCATATACATGCTTGTCATAACGACCGAATCAACCAAATCATACTTAAGAATTAATAGAAACAAATTCACTGTCAAGTAGAGCCATTTAAAATAATGTGAATAATTCTGGTAAAAAAAATCCAACTTGGTGAAAAAAAAAATTAAATCGGCCTATAAATATAAATTTCTATGGGACCAATATTTCGGGGAAAAAAAGCTTGCATCTCCGTAAATAAAATTATGCGACTAAACTGCAAAAAAAAACCTTTCAAACAAAAAAATATTTTTTTGAAATGGTGAGGGAACAACTTATACCGAAGTAAATATTTTTCTGTGTTTCCAAAAGCAGTCCCAGAGAATATTCGATTTTCTTAGTAAAAATAATTAAAAAGGTCGAAACAAATTGTTTAATTCACCGTTTAACAATGGCAACATTATATATAACAAACATTTCTCGTATCTCTACTTTAAATCTAATCTGCCAGCTTCTTCAAAATAAATGCCAGTCATTAGCGAAAAGGCAGGCATCAAAAAACATTTGAAAACAAACGATTTTAAATGTAAGATTTATAGATTTTCTAGCTGAAAGTATAAATTTTAATTGGAGAAATTAAATTAATTATCTTAAATATTTTCTTATATTTGCAGATTATCTATCTCATGGTGTTAAGAAATAATCTGAGTGAGAAAAGTGTGTTTTGTGTGTGTGTGATATCGAAAAATATGTGCATGCTTAAGCAAGTGTTTTTTTTATGATTCGTTCGTTAATATTTCATCTTGTGGTGATTGATGAATTTTCATAATAACACGGTAATGAAATTTTTATATGTAACGGTACTTTAAAGCGTCTTTTTTTCCCGGTAGAACTCGGTAACGGTAAAGTGTTTACGCTATTCGAAAATTGTAAGTTTAGTGTGTTTTTCGGACGCGGTATTTAAAATTTACTGCCGTGCCAGTAGGAAAAATCAACCTCAGCACAAATCTATTCGTTAAAAAGAATGGAACGTCTTTTTGAAAATATGTAAATGTTTTAAAATTTTTAATAAAAAAAGTGTTAATAGAATGTGTGAGTTAATTTTGGTGGGGTTAAAAGGAAATAAAAAAATTTTTAGTCATCATACATATATGTATGAAGCAAATATCGGTAAGTTTATTATTTGTGCAATTTAAAATGCCTACACACATAAATACGTATAGATACACACATAAATATACATAAATATGTATACAAGAATTGCTGGATATAAAATGTTATAGATTAGATTCCTCACGAAGGTAAAATATTTTGCTTTAAAAAACCATCACATGTGTAAATTTTCAAAAGATACAAAAACCTGGGGTTTCGAGCGTAGTGTCGCGAGCAAGCTTAGTTTCGCGCACTTTTATAGTGAATCGGCAAAGAGAATTTTAAAATTTCTGAAAAATATGTGTTATTTTTAAAAGTCTAACGCGTTCTTTTCTCACCATGTTGCCCTTAAAATTATAAAATAAATTTTAAATGGGTGCACCTTCCTTTTAACAGCTGATTTCGTTATTCTTTCTTTACTTTATTGTTTTGTGCTAAAATTTGTGTTCTTTTGTAAACTTAAAATATGCAACACTTCCTAGAAGTCAGGGGAACATATAAAAATGTTGCCAAGCCACATGCAACACATACATGTATGTAAATTTTTTTTTAGAAAAGAAGACGTCATATGTGGAATACGCGAGGTCTTTGATGCGTCAAATTCAAATATGTTTTCAGTTTTTCACACCCCAAATTATACTAGCGCCTCTGCCTGAGTAAGCGTATAATATTTATTACGCTTATTAAAAAATCTGCAAGTGATAGACATAAACTGGAAACGGATTTACATTTAACCTCTTAAAGTTCTCATATACTAATTACTTTTATTTAAAGAACATTTTTTTTGCAGACTAGTGTACAATTTGCTTCAATAGGTGAGAAAGAAAATTTTGTTTTTTTTTGTGCAAAATAGTTTGAAAAAAGCGCGAAAAAAAATTTCAGTTTTCCTAAATTGTTAAATTTATAAATATTTCCGCATTCAAGATTTCCCGATTGGTATTTCTATTTGTGTATATCCACTTTTACTTGTGGCTTTAAAAATGATTATTAGCTATTAGATTTTAATTCTATCATGTGGATGTAATATGACACCTGCTTGCAAAATACATCAACATTCCCGTTATATTTCATTATAAATATGTTCGTTTTAAATTATAACTTTGCAAAAAAAAAAAAAATAAAAAAAATTATAAAAACATATTTGCAATACATAAGTTGGAGGAAATGCAATTAAGTTTTAAGAATTTCAATTCGATTAACATCATATTGCAACCTAAATGCTTACACTCACACAATCACTCATTCACTCACTCGTACATATTATACGTTTACAGTGAAATGTATAATGAACTTTCAATAAACGTGAAATAATAATAATAAAAAAAAATATATAAAATATATGCATGAATCATTTATAATGAAACGACAAAAATAATTTTATTTTCTTTATTTTTATAAGTAAAAGTTGTCAACTTTAATTGGAAAGAACACAACTCGGTTACAACAAGAAAAAGTTGGGGAAATAAATTAAATTCTCGTTTGTGCTCTGGAGAAAAAAACTCACTCATTTTACACCACTACTTTATTTCACCCCTTGTATTGAGGTTTTTGTTTCTGTTTGTTTTATTTTTTGTATAGAGAGAGAGAGAGAGAGTATAAATTTTAAACAATGTAAAAATAACAAAAATATTAACAACAACAAAAACATAAACATGGCTTTAAACATAAACCTTCAGTTTGAATTGAAGGTGGTTGGTTTGCTTTTGTTTTGTTTGGTGGTGGTGCTCTGATCTCTGTTTGTGTTTTGTTCATTAAGTTTTTATTGTTCATATCGCTGTGGCTGGCAACTTAGTTGCTTTAATTTGATTGTGAGTGAGTTTTTGAGTTTTTATTCGTTATTGTTAGTTGAATTTATAGTGAGTGTTTAATGTTTAATATAAAACCAACAAAGTATATCCGTTGAAAATCATTAACCGTTTTACTTCCACTGTTAACACTTTACGTTCGAAATAAGTTCGTTATTTCTTTTAACTTTTCTCTTATTTCTTTAAATTTCGTTTGGACAATCGACCACAATAAAAAAAGTAGTCAACTTTTTTTACTCTTATCAAATTGTGCTCTATTTTAATTATTAAAACAAAATTAAAAAAAAAAACACCACGCGAATCGTGTAACAGCTAATCAAATTGCTAAAAAAATCTTTTGTAATCCATTACAACATTAGCAAATTTTTCAATAAAAATATATAAATAAATAATTAAATATAATTATTGAAAATCAACAAGCCCCCTGCAAGAAAAAAAAATTTACATAAAAAGTTATTGAAAATTGAAAATTTAATTTAAATAAATTCACAAAAGTGTTGTATTATTTTTAAGCTGATTTGTATTTAGCTTAAATTAATATAAAATATAACAAAGCTCGTAATTAAAAGTTAAACTTACCACAATTTTAGTTTTTTTTTTTTGCTAAACTACTGCCGATTGCAACTTTACTCAAAGCAAAAAACCAATTACTCAAAAGTCATCAATATGAAATTCGTAAGTAATTTTTTTTAAATGGTCAATATAAAATGCTGTTATTAAAAACAAGTCTGCGCTTTAAAACATCCAAATAATTTAAAATTGTTGAAATAAAGTGTTCAATTCCATTGTTGGTCATAACAAACGGAGTTTGTTGCTTAAGTCTTTTGTTTTCATAGGTGCTAATACCTGCTGAAAGGAAACTGTGTTTGTTTTTGTAAAAATAATTTCTATATTGGGAAAATTGCATTTAAATAGATATTTTAATTATAGTAATTTTGTTTGAATAAAAGAAAGAAAAAGAAAACTTCAAATATTTATTTATATCCGAAAATTTATTTCATTGAAGAAAAAAGAGAAAAAAAAATTAGAAAAACTCTGAACATGTTATCGGAATTTTTAAATGTATACAGTAATGCGGTTTGACGAAAGCAAAATGATTAGAGAGAGAGAGGTAGCGTTGAAAAATGTTGCATTTTGTTTGCAAGGAAGAAGTTGCAAGTGCACAGCATAGTGTTATCGATCGTTTCATAAATTTTTAAATTTATATTTAGAGTTTTTGTGCAATTTGGCCAAATTTTAGAAAAGAAAATTGGATAAACACGAATATAATTTATTCGTAAGCCTAGTTTTGAGTTAATTTTCCAATATGTACTTTCTCGATTTGATGCTGTATTGGAATATAGAAGATTTTTTTTCAACATTCTATAATTCTATTAGGCATTGTGGTTTGTGGCAACATGTTGCGTTGTACTACTAATTTAATTTAACATATGCAGCTATTAGTCTGCACAAAATCCTTAAGCAAAATTATACAATGTACAATATGTTGTTGAAGTGGTAAGGATTTGCTTAGCAACATATTTGTATATAAGTTACTAAAAACATGTATATTCCCTACAAATTCTTCAGCAAAGCCTAGTACACTGTTGAACAACATTGATTATTTATCTTGGAAATATGACATTTAAAATGTGGTGTGTTTTAATTGTTTTTAAGTATACCACATTGTAGATCAAAGTTCCGCATGCAATTACGTATATTTGCTTAATTTCGCAGCTTTGTTAAAATATTGATAGAAATATATTAAAGTAGTTTTCCTCTTTAACGAACCTTCGATTCTGCGAACATCGCATTTAACGAACACACAAGTTTGCTCCATTGAGTACCTTATATAGCGAATAAAAAATATTTTCATGTGCCCAATTTAGCGAACAAATAAGATTCATAATTTTAGTTTAAGAAAGCATAATGTGAAGTAATTTCTAACTAAAAACAAAGTGAGTAGCAATAAGAACCTCAATTTTAGGTTTTGTTTACGTAGCATTTTTGTTTGATTATGCTGCAATGATCAGTTACGCATATTCTTTCGTGGTGTAAACGTAAAAACAAAAAAAAATACACATTTTTTTTTTTAAAGAAAAACTAAAAATTTTGGATGATTATCAAAATGGATTGTGAATTGTAGATTTGTGCAAAAAGTATGGCTTAAGAAAGGCGACAGTATGTACGATCTTAAAATCAAAACAAAGTCTTATAAAAAATGCGAAAAGTACAATCCTTGGATTTAAAAATAGGAAAGCCATGAGACAAGGTGAATTTTCAATAATGGAGAAACAACTTTTTTGGTTTCTACGACAACGAAATTCAAACATGCCTGTTTCTGGTGCAGTCCTTCAATTTAAAGCCAAAGAAATTCATAGAAAGCTTTATAGTTGAGATTTAAATGCAAGTCACGGTTAAATAATTTCTTGCCGAAAATAATTTGCCGTTAAATGCTGTTTTACCTCTGGATAATGCGCCGTCTCATCCTCTGGCAGAAGAAATGGTAGAAAAAACACATAGAGGCAAAATTTGGGTGCTTTATATGCCCCCCAATGTTACACTCCTGATTCAACCAATGGATCAGAATGCTATTTTTTTGCTTAAGTTGCATTATAAAAATAGGCTCTCATCAAGACTTAACAAAATAATGTCAATTTCTCAACTTTATTGCTTTTAAGATAACTTCAGGAAGATGCAACAAAACAAAATATTTTTGTTCTAAAAAAACAAAAATTACTCGACAAATTTTTTATGTAAAATTTTCAAGGAAATTGAAAATGAATTGGAACCTATTTTTCATTAAAATTATTTTAGATTTTATGCTACCAGTGTAATGAATTGTACCTTTTTTATTTTTTTAATATATCATACAGATCTCATAACATATTTTAAAATAAACGACAAATAATAAAGTTCTAGTTATTTATTTATTCATAACATGGGTACTAGACATAAGTATGGCATATAACGAACTTTTCAGTTTAACAAACAGGCCTGACAAAGTACTGGTTCGTTAAACCGGAAAACTACTGTATATGGTTTTCTTCAAGGAAATAAAGTACTAAATATGCAACATTTTTTCACAAACTTTGCACACAAAATTTTTATGTATCCATTTTGACAGAATTCGGAATGAAATGCTGAACATTTAAATTGAGCAAGTATGTATGTCATACGTGATATTGAAAGCGTACAAGTAAAGCGATCTTTGTAATTATTCCGAGTTTTTATTTGTTTAATATAACTTTCCAGTATTTCTTTGTTGCCGTTTAGCAAAGCGAAACTATATATGAACAGAGAGGAATGTTATTGTAGCACTCGAATCTTTGCCAGCTTTGCGTATTTGCTAGAAACTTGTTTCATCTGAAATATGATGTTGCTGGCATTATGATCCTTGCAGAATGGTTAAAAAATGTTGATAAATACATATTTTCCTATGAATTATTTAAATGTAAAATTTAATGTACATATGTATACACTTAAAAAACATTTTGCTTGAATGTAATCAGATTAATTTCTTATATATTTCAAAATTTAAGTAGACCAAAATTTCTTCAACATACATTATTTCACAACAATTTCTAGTTAAAGTTTTCATATGGAATTTCACTTCATTTTGCATGAAACAGAAAACACCACTGAAAAAGAATTTCTTATGTTTCCTTTGCAAAACTTTGTTAGAAACTTGTCTCATCTGAAATATGATGTTGCTGGCTGGCTGCCATTATGTTGATAATAGAATATTTAATGGATATTTAAAGTTCTACTACTTCTTTTAACGAAGCCAAACAGAAAAAATTCCAATAAATTGTCCCGACTGAATTATGTTTTACAACAAAATTATTATGTAACATGATTTTAAGAAAAATAAATGAGACTTTTATATCAAATGTTTGTTAAATCATCGTGTTTGCCTTACAGATTCATATGTAAATTATAAAACAATTTTGTTTGCTTGCAAAAAAAAAAAGAAAAAACAAAAAGAAAACAATCTTTTGTTATAAATGGGATTTTTAATGATTATCTTCTTTAACAAAATGTGTGATTACTACACATTTTCAAACAAATTTCATTTACATTTTCTTAACATTGTGTGTACTTTTGCTTAGCAAACTTTAAACTTTAATTACAAATGTGCATAAATAAATAACAAAAGTAAGAAGAAGACATTCTCTGCGGTAGTTCATGATTTTTATTTTCACTCGTTTTATTTTCCACATACCCGTCTAGTAGTTTTATAATTTATTCTTTATTTTATTACAATTTTTTTTTTTTGTGGTTTATATGGTGGGAATTTTTATTAAGGCAATTAATTACTATTGCAGCGCTACATTCGTTTGTATGTATGTACCACAGATTTTTATTTTTGTCTAAGAGCCACATATTTGCTTTATTTTTATATTTTGGTTTTGTCTGTTAGTTATTCATATTTCTATTTTAAATACTCGTACTGGTTAAAGAATTGCTTTATTATAACATATTTTTTTTTGCAAATATTTTTTTTGAGTTACACTTTGGTTTGTGTTGTTGGCACCATCGAGCTTCTCAAATTAACTTTACTAAGTTTAGCTGAGTGTCAAAAGTTATCTTAATCTTTTTTTTTCTATTGGTATTTATACACTTTAGTTAAAAAACACCTCAGTTAGTTGTGTTAGAAGTTATTCAAACATACGTTGTTCATACGATTAGTTGGCGACAAATTTGCTTAACATTTGGCATAGAAATTAATTATATACTTTTTTTTTAAGCAATGTTCTAGTTTGAGCAGATGATGTTAAATTTCATGATAAAAATTATTTCAATAAAATTATGAATGTTTTAATTTTTATGCAGCATGTTGCTGAAACCACATGTAAATAAAAAATTTAGTGAATATATTTGGTTGCATGAGCTGTACTCTGTTTTCTCGTGGAAAAATCATATAAAATGTTCCATAATGGAGGATGAAAGGACAAAATTTGTGTATGCCCACATAGGGGCACTTATGTCAAATGTTATTGTAAAGTTGGATCTGTTGTAGCATTAACACCACCTGTAAAGACAATTCGCCTTCTGCGTGTTTATATGTTTTTTTTGTTTACATTTTTGAATAAATGTAATAGACGTTCATATGTATATATGTATATGAGTATGTACTTACACAATAAAAAATTTTCTGCAAATTTGAACAGAGAACTAATCTTATTATGCAAATATGCATGACATTCTTTTCGTAACATATGATCTATCGGTAAGTGATGATAAATGAAATATTTCGTATCAGGATGTACACAACATAGATTATTCAACACTGAATAATACCATTAATTATATAGATTGGGACATAATCTACCCGTTAGAGTCTATTGACGATCAAACCTCTTTTATTCAAGAAAATGTTAGGTTTTTGTATGGCTTGTGTGTTCCAACAAGAACTAAGCGCTTGGCTTAGTGCCGAAATAAAATCACTGATAAAAACACGTGACGAGTCTTATAAACAATGGAAAGGGTTTAAAACCAGTGAGCTTAAGGCTGCTGCAAAATCTTTGTTTTATCGAAGAAAATTTGCTTCTGCAATCGATTGCCAATCAAGATGGAGAGAGATACGCAAGATTGGTATTGGACAAATATCCTCTCCCACATACTCAGTGGATGTTAATGTAAATTCTCTTCACGAAAATTTCTTAAAAACTAATGTCCCATCTTTGCTATGTCCCACTAGAACGTCTTTTTACTTTTCGTTGTGTTAATGAGACTAAAGTCCTCAAATGTTTCTCAGGTATCAAATCCAATGCAATTGGTATGGACGGTATAAATCCAATTTTTTTAAAAGTCTTGATACCTAAGTTGTTGCCCTATCTGTCATATCTGTTTAACTTCATTCATACAAAATCAATTTTTCCAGCTGCATGGAAGTTATCAAGAGTCATTTCAATTCCCAAACCTAATAATTTTCTTATCTGAAGAAAACTGTTGTCCTTGTTACGTGACGTCCCATTTCGTTGGGGTGTACGGCGACCAAAGCAACATCCTTTCGATCGATAACTGTTTTTGCAATTTAAAAAGTGGTACATTTTTCATTGCCACAATGGCACAAAATATTTGAGGATTAACACTAATGTATAGTGTGCGTTTCGCTGTTTCTAGGAGTTTTAGTACAATTTTACCAATAAAAGACGTCAACAACATTGTTTTCTAATCAGTTACTATCATCTTCAGTTGAAGAGGATGTTTCCAGCAACTTTTCAATTCAAATTGTTTTAGTATTAATTTTTGGTTTTATCTCTTTTAACCAATTTTTTTTATAAATTTCCCGTTTGAGAAAATAGAATGAGAAAAATAAAAGTTCTTACTTGTATAAAAATGTACTCAACAGAGATAAAAAAGGGGGCACTATCTCACGCCGACTTGATAGTAGAGGGGCAAATATGTTGCATATTTTCACACTTATTGGTGCAACATATTTAGAAAGGAACGCAATCGCTCCTTAGATTTTTTCATAATGTTTAGAAGAAAACAATAGTATGAGTATAATGCAGCATAAGTGTATGTAACATTTTTATTAGAAAACGCCATTAAATTTATTTAAATTCCCTATAACTAGAAAAAAGATCTCTTTGTTCCCACCACTTTGTATTGCTCGTTGCAGTAATTAAGTTTAAACGAGCAATTGTTAATTGAAGTCAATTCTATCCTTAATTTATTGCCAAATTCACTTAAACATGTGCTTCAGATATTTTTTATCTTCTGAAATAAATACTTTGACTATAGCAATTAATATTTCCATATTTCTTGGGTGCAACATTCCGTAAAAATTTACTATTTGAACAAAAATAGCAATTTCTTTAACACATGGTGTATTGTGCTAAACCAGCTTTTAATCCGTACTTGTATGCGTTTTACAGGCTACGGTTCTGTTAAGTGTCCTCTATAATATTTCCATGTTTAATCATTAGCACGATTGTTAACATCAGTTATCCGATACGTACATATGTATTTGTATTAAGTCTTATATGCATGTATGCATATGTAAATGTGTGTTATACATGCGTATGATTTTTGATTTTGTTTTATTTATTTAAAATTTTCAAAGTGTTTTTAATAATTGCTTGTGTTTTGCTGTTGACTTAATCGTTGCGTTTAAAAGTTAAAGGCAGCCATTTAAGAAAAATAAAAGTATGAAGTGAATTATTAACTCCAACGGTTAGAGTTGATTTTTTTTTGTTAACTATTGTATGCTAATTTGTTAAAAAAAATATACATAATATCTTAATAAAATTTGTTAGCAATTTATCTCGCCTATTTAAGAATGACAACACTGCAAAATATTCATTATAAGAAAATAAAAAAAATTGCATGTGAATTTTATTAATGAAACTGACTGGAAAAAAATCTGAATTAAATGTTATGAGAAGTTGTTGTTAAATGCATTTTTCAATTTATAGTTAATTGATAAATTTTGGACAAATACTTAATTTTATTGAGAGTAAAAAAGCAGGTCCTGAGAATTTATTAACTGAACTCAAGTGCAAGTTTATTCCAAATATATTCGAAACAAATCATATTTATCCTATGATCGTATGAGAGCAATGACTTTTTTAATCCAATTACTTTTGGAGTTGTTACACTTTCGTTTATTTTTTCATTTTATTAAAAATTTGATTTATTGACTGAAAATCTAGTTTGTGTAATTAAAATCGAATTTTAGTATTTTTGTGCAAAAACTGGCCATCACAGAGATCAAATTTATTTGCCAAATCAAAATCAAAATTTTCAATTTTACTCTAATCAACGTATCAGACTTGAAATTCGTGTTTCATATATCCCAAAATTGGTCTAAGACTACATATGTAATTAAATCACGTTTAAAGCTTAAATTTTTCTTTTTGTTTTTTTGGGAGAAATTTTGTTTGTTGTAAAGTTTCTATTTTAATTTATTGCAACAGATTAATTTGTTCATAAACTTTGCAGCAAGTAAAATTAATCAAAATCAATTTCACCTAAAAACTATTCAAAGGCCACAACAACAGCAGGCAGTCGGTCAGAGTCAGAGTCACAGTCAACCAAACAAAAAAAAGAAAAATCCAACAAACATTCAAGCAAATGTAAATTAATGCGTGTGTCGCCATGGGGGACATGTTCAGTAAAAATATAGAGAAAAATCGACATTTAAAACCTGCAATCATTGGCAGGCATTGACTATTTACTTGTACATATATACATACATACATATTTACTTTTGTACATACATTTTGTTTCTTTTCAAAATTTTCAAACGTTTTGTCTTAGATATTCAAACATGATATCGCTTGAATGTGTGCCCGACCAACTTACAGATTTGATTTTTATTTATTTGAAAAAATGTTTTTTTTTTTGCAACGCACGCACCTTTATATGGTTTTGGGCACACTTATGCCGTTTTTCATATCAAGAGTTGTGCTTGTTGTTGTTGGTGTTGATTTTTGCAAAATATTTTACAGAAATGTTTTCAAATAGAGAAAAAAAATTTGTTAAATTCTGGTTTTTTCCTTACAAGTATCTGCCAGCTATTTTTTTCTTCATCTGCTAAATACAAAAACAAAAAAAAAAAAACAGAATGGCCTTCACCATGAACTTGAAATTTAATGTTTGTTTTGACTTAGTTTTGCCAGTTTAACGACTTGTTTTATTTTTTGTTTCGCAAAAGAACTTTTTATGACTTTTTTTTACTTAAAATGTATTTATGCGTATTTATTTGTTTAAAAATCTTGTTTGAAGTTAATACAGGTCTCACATTTTATATTAGCTGGCAAAACCACTATTTTATAAAATTATACATACTTATAAATTACGAGTGGACTTAGCAATCTTTTTTTTATATCTTTCCCAACACATTAACGTATCTTTTTAAATGCGTTCAAGTATTAAATTGCATTTTATTACATGCACGTGATTAAATCTGATGGTTAAATTTTACAATTTTTTTTTCTGGCTGCTACAGTGTTTTCAAATAGCGCTTGTTTGAAATATAAAAAATTTCTATTGTTTGAAAATAGCATCTAATTAAAATATAATTTATACCATTTATTGTTATAAGTGACCTTTATTTTCTATTTTTGTGCAAATGCTGATGAAAGACTTCACAGTCATTGTCTACTTTTGCTTTAGAATTAAGAAAAATTTTTGAATGAACAGCGGCTTTAACTTGCAAAGTAGATATTATATAAAAATAAATGGCAAACAATTAAAAGCACAAAATAGTATTTCTCTTTCAAGTTTTTGGTGATCCATAATCGATCTTAGATTATAGCTTTCGTAAAAGTTTCATGGATTACAAGCTGAATAGCTTTAAAAGGGAACTTGTGAGAAATCATATTAAAGCTTTTAGGACAAGCTTTTGTATATTTTAGTCGTTAGAACCAGGGTTATTTGCTTGTTAGACACAAATTTAAGCTCATTCGCTGCGCTCTCATTAGAAAATATGAATGTTGGTTAGAACCTTGTAAATTTTCTGGTTTTGTGCGAGGTAGGTTAAAAAAAAATATGGTACGTACTTCGCTGACACACGTTGCATGCTCAAAATTTCCGAAAAAATTTATGCCGTCATCCTCAGCAACTTATATAATAGTAATTCGACGATATTTCTAACTTTATACACATTTTCATCGGTTATTGATGTGCTGGGAAGTCCCGGTCCAGAGCCGCCATTCATAACTTCTTGACCTTCTCTTTTTACAATTAAAAAATACGTGTGGCACTCGGGGACTGCCGCGGTAAAGCTATTGCATAGCATTTTTTATCAACTTATGCAATTTCAATTTCAATTTCAGTTTTCAAGCTATACTGGAAGTGCCCCATACAAAGAAGGTCACCCTAGTTCCCCAGGTAAAAAGTGCCTTACCTTAGTATCCTATGTCCTTCTCCTGGTTCTAAGCTACCTGCCCACTAATTTTCAGCCAAATCTTTTCAGCCATTCTGGAGTTATAAATACTGTAACTAACACGACTTTCTTTTATATACATATATAAAAATCCCCTCAAAAAGCCAGAAATCCCCAAAAATTTCCTGGGAAAAGGTGACAACATTGGCCGAGAATTCCCAAAAACTTTGAGAAAATCCCCTCAAAATCCCAGTAATCCCGGAAAATTTCCCGGGGAAAATGGCAACACTGGAAATTTAAAAAAAAATTCCAAAGCGGAAACACTGTATAGTCATCGTACATAGACTAAACAAAAAAAAAGTTTTCACTTCAAAAAACAAAAGACTTAAGAAACAAACTTAGTGTCAGGTTTTTTCATTTCAAAAGCAAATGACAGATTTTTTCGTGTCATAAACAAAAGACTTAAGAAACAAACTTTTCAAAATTTCTTGATTCGGTCGCCGCGATAGAAGCTATGAAATAGCTTAAAATTTTTACTAACACATAATGTCACTGTCAGCTTTTCAAGTATTTTTGAGCACTTAATTCCATTTTTTTTACAAAATTTTATGCAAATTCATTGATCCTTTGTTTCGATCGCAGAAAATTCTCAAATACACAAAACACTTCTCACGCTTATCCGTCTCACCAACAAACAAAACTTGCTAAACATAGAGAACTGAGAACATATGTTCAAGACGAGTGTATGAGCATAAAAAAATATTTTAAATTAACCTTATTTTTTGAACCGACCTCGTACAATGAATGTTAAAGAGAGATGAGCAAGTTCCAATTTTTTGTATAAGACCCTGCCCATACCAGACAACTTATGCTGCGCAACTTTTGTGTTCTAAGTTTTCAGTTTTTGCTGGGTTATTTTATAAGTTTTGCTTAATTCGTTATCCATTTCATTCATCATCTTACATTTCTTATATGTTCTGAAGATAAATATAGACTGCTAAGCAGAGATTTTGTGCACTTTATGTACCATCCACTTAAAGTCGGTTCAAGTTAAAATATACTTTATTTTTGTCTATAGTAGCGAAATAGATAATAACAGGTCCTAAGTTTAAAGCTCTTTTTTAAACAAGCCGACTATAGCCTGCGACTATGATTGACTTTAGCCATTTTAATAAGTTTTATGTTTAAAGAATTTATTAACCCTGCATATCTAAGATTTTGTAATGTATTTTTATTGAAAGTTATTTAAAATTTTAGTGTATATTCGCCTAATAAAAAAGCTTTTGTTGCCTCTGCATGCATACATATATTTATGGCTGTAGTGTAACACTAATAAGAATATGGAATTCATGCGTTAACTTGCAAAAAATATTAAGTAATTATTATAGTTAGTTTCTACTAATTTATTATTGTTGTATTTTTTTTCTTAACTATTATTTAATACATACATTATATAATATACCAACATGATATTTTTTTCAATTTTACTATGAGAAATCTAAATCTTTTTTACCATTCTTTTAGAAATAGACAAAAACTTAATTGAAACCAATTGAAAGTTTTAACCAACTGAGTTTTAATAAAAATTTCCATTCAATTAAATTTAAATCGTTTTGCTGCTAAGAACTTAAAGTCAATTATTTTTACTTTAATATCTTAAATAATAAATTAAGCAGTTTATTTAAATCCATTTCCAGCTGTGTTAAAGTGATTTAAATTAAAACGTTTTAAAAAACCAAACTTGCTGGCTAAAGAATAAAAACATAAAGAAAGAAAAAAATTAATGCATTTAATTGTGGATAAGAAATAGATTTTAATGTCTTGTGTTTAGTTCTTTTAAATTTTGATTAATTGCTATAAATATGGAAAGGAAAAGGCTGGTTAGCGTAAATTAAATTTAAATAATTAAATCATTATGTAAAATGAAACTTTTAAGCTGAGAAACTAGTAATTATAATAACTATTTCTAAATTGAGAAAATAATTTCTTAAAAGAAATCATTTCTCAGATTGAGACCCAATGGATTTCCTTTCATGAATAAATTGTAACAAAGCCAAGGGTCCATGGTAGAAATCGAAAGAACGACCGCTGAACTGACAGGCTAGCATCGCTACCAATCAGCCACTGTTCCACCCACCCACAATTCCAATCATAAATTCTTGGCTTCGAATAAAGCACATTTACATTAAGCTTTGATGTTATAAGAAAAATTCTTTAGCACAAAAAAGCTTATAATTAAATAATTGTATTTATAGCAAAAATGTACAAAAAAATTAAATACGTTAATTGCTTTGGTAACCGGAAAAAGAATAGCGAAACAGTAGCTAATATTCAACAAAATGTTAAATATTTTAAATTTATTTGGCTAAAATGCCAGCGGAGTAAAAAGAAAAAAAAACATATGTGTGTGCAATTAAAATATTATTTAACTTTAAATAATTTAACTTTTTACGCCGAAAATAAAATCATGCAAATAAGCAAAATAAGTGTGTGTCTGGATTAACAAAAAAAAAAAAAAAAAAAATACTTCAAGTAGAATCGATGAATAGCCAAGAAATGCATGTGACAAACACACCTTCTTTTGAATTTCAATAAGAAAATGTATGTAATCTTGCTTTTGCTGTCGTTCCATAAAAATTAATATTGGGAACTGATTCCTGTTTCATTCTAAGCGAAATAAAAATTACACAAAATTCATTTTGTTAGAACAGGTTTAAATTTCCACAAAAATATATGAAATATGGATACAAAAAAGTTTAAAAATGGGAACAATATTTAATCGAAAAAAATATGTATATAAAGTAACTAGATGATCCGGCAAACGTTGTCTTGCCATACAAAATATTTCTAGTGCATATTTTGGGTGCTATATAAAAAATACCGAATGTATTGTAAGTGTGTGACGATGACCGCCGATGAAAAAAAATACCAAACAATAATTTTATTCTGTTTGAAATACGAACGACGACGATTCTCCTGCATGAGGCGGACGTAGCGCCATCTGTAATTCAACAACAAAACTGATTATGAGGCGGACATAGAGCCATCTGTTGGGTTAATAGGTTAGTAAATACAGAAATTTCCCCCTCCCGCGCCTCCTTGTGGCCCTAACGATTTGAAAAATAGAAAGTAGCCGATTCTCAGACTTACTGAATATGCGTAAAAAATTTCATAAGAATCGGTCAAGCCATTCCGGAAATACAGAAATTGCCCCCTCCCTTCCCTCCTCGTGCCCCTTCCGCTTTAAAATATACTTTAGAACCTATTCGCATACCTACCAAATATGCATAAAAAATTTCATTAAAATCGGTCGAGCCGTTTCGGAGGAGTGTGGTAACAAACATCGTGACACGAAAATTTTATATATTAGAG
Source organism: Lypha dubia (assembly GCA_947311025.1). Lineage (NCBI taxonomy): Eukaryota > Metazoa > Arthropoda > Insecta > Diptera > Tachinidae > Lypha > Lypha dubia. The sequence continues at coordinate 30,978,668 of OX371260.1, read as the reverse complement.
ATAACCAAGGCAAAATCATGCAAGGTGGTTTCGCCCCAATTTGCCTTAAAACTGCCTCCCTGGGATCTCAACAAAATGTACTGAAAAATGTATTTAGAGAACTGAAGGAGATAGAAATTCAACCATCGAAAGTGGGTGAATATTATCACGTGTCCTCGAGACAACCTTGTTGGAATTCGCCTTGATAATATTATTTAGTTTTTTAGTTTTGCATTTAGATTGCCATAATTGCCATTGAATTTATTGGAAATATGTTTGTATGTATTCGTTCATTGCCAGTCAGTATTACCGACAAATTTTCAGTAATTAAAAATTTTAATTTTAGTAATTTAATATAAAATTTTCGTCGAAGATTGAGCTTCAAAAACGAAGCTTATTGCGTCACAAAAAAGCTCATTTAAAATTTTGTTTCGTTTTTACCAAAAATTAACAAAAAAAAAATAATAAATTGTTTATTAATTTCAACTCCGAGCACCAGGACGTTAAGTCAATGAAACTTTTCATCTTTTCTTAAAGAATTGCAAGAGTGAATACTGAATTGAATGAAATTTTTCATGGGACATTGAACTTCAATGAATATTGAATACATTGAATCATTCCGTATAATGTAAAGTTATAAATTATAAAGAATTTTAAATAACTCCAGTACGAAAACTATACTAATACGAAAGTATTAGAAAGCTTTAAAGAAATTATAATATCACTGTCAGATGCCATTCTCTTATACTGTGCCTTTCCCCATTCGTATTAATCGAAACCAAAAACTTTTTATATTTCTTTGTTAACAATAAGTAAAGTATTATTTTCCGTTCGATTTCCTTGTAACTGCCTTGTTTAAGAATTGTAAGATTGCGAGTGTGTTTTTTTTTCTAATTCTCTAACCTGGTTATTCGCAATAAATTTTTTCATTCGTTGGTCTCTTTGTGTGGTTGTATGTTTGCTTATTTCTGTTCAAAACCACAGACAAGAACAAGACAAAAACTTGACATACTAAATTTAGTTTTAGTCGGTTGTTATTGTTTCATATTTATTACATATACGAGTAATGTTATAATAAAATATAAAACCTAGTTGGTTTTTAGTTGTTGCTATTGTGTTGTTGTTAATGTTGTTGTTTGTATTAAGCTATTTATTTGCAAAAATGAAGTGATAAATATTGATTGTTTAACAGAATAGAAGCAATAAATATAGAAAAAAAAATTGAGCAATTTTAATTTATTTTAGTTTAGTGACGTTAATTTTCAACTATTAAAACGGAAACTAAAATATCTATCAAAGAACAGTATAACATTTTCGTTACACATGTTGCACATTTTCGATTTATTTATTTTATAAATGTTCTTCTACTCGTATGTATGCATGCATGCACGTTTTTTAAGCTTTAAATAATGATTTTGTCGATTTTGAGAATTTTATTTGATTTTTAAAAAGACAATCCTAAAAATATATGTACGTACATATTTAAATTGTATTGTAATTTTGATCGATTTCGAAAGTCGTAATTTTCCTCCATGTATGAAATATAAATGGAAGCATTGTGCATCATCAATTTTTGGATCCAATAATATGTGATTCATACAAAAACTTTTTTTGAATCTTTCATTTGTGAATCCTCAAAGAGACTTAATGATCCTTTAAAATTAAAAAAATTCGCTTGGATTCACCACACAGGCATAGATCCGGAAGAGCTGAAGGCAGATAATTCTACTTCCAAAAATAATAAATATATTTCTTTCTATTCTAAAGTGCCGCATCGAAAAGTTTATTATGATTCTGTGAAAAACAGGCTGAGTGAGAAGAAAATATAAATTTTCGTATATTTATTAGGTTTGCAGGGTGCCTCATATAAAAATCCTACTAATATTATATGAGTCATCCTACAAAAGATTGGGTGACAAGTATAAACTCACAATTTTTATTCGATGTGAGAACTTTTCACAAGTTACAGAAACGAGGTATAATTAATTTACGAGTATAATTAATTTAAAACTCATCCTTTCCAAAGCTAAAGCTGGATCCGGGTGATTCAGTATCTTCTGATTTCCCTGCAACATAGTTTAAATATAAATTTCTGCAACACTTTTGGCTTAAAATAATCGTGATTAACTTTCAACTCAAATATCAACAATAAAATGTTTGAAATTCATTGAGACATTAACAATTGTACTCCTGCGATATAAAATCTAAAATTATTGTATTTAATAAATAATTTATAGCAATTAAAACAAGCCCAGTATCTCATTTCGTTTTTCTTCAACCGAAGATATGCATTAACTTCAAGCAAAATATTATTAATAGAATCAAGACAAGATAAGCTGAAATAAAAAAAAACTAATATTAAAATTATGACTAATTCTTTACAGTCTCTACAAACAAGGAAACGTTTGAAATGTTCATAGAAATTCAAATACTTTCCGACGCCATATGCTTGCTCTGAACTGCAATTAAGAAAAATAGTTTTCGTATTAGAAATCAATTATTGAAACTTTAATGTTTTCCAATATCATGTTGAAATTTTGAACTTAAAACGAAATAAATAATAACCATGTTTGAATTAATGTATGTAAATTTTCTAGATTATGGATAGATTTTCGTTAGCATACCGAAGTATACGAAACAATTGAAAACCATTTAAAATTCTTGATAATTTTCATCGCATATTAAATGTTTCTAATGTACACGAGTATGAATAATATTTGTAGTAAATGCCTTTTTCTTATTTTTTGCTTTAAATATTTGATCAGTATTTAATCATAACAGAATGTGTAGGTATGTATGTATGTATAATTGAAAAGTTTAAAGTTATTATGTGTGGGTGCATAATCGTAGTAAACATTACACCGAAAAAAATTTAAGTGATTAAAAATTATCTAAAAAATTTCTAGATATGCTGTTTTAATATAAATTAAATCGTGAACTAGCTGCATCTCGGTCGCTAAAACTTTGCTAAAAACCCTCATGAGCAAATGTTGGTTAAAAAAGATATATATATTCATTGCGTTTGTGTGTATATTTGTGAGAAAAATCTCTTTCTGGGATAAGGCACCATAAATCTTCAGAAAAGCAAGCGTAATTTTTCAATTCATATTCGCTATATATTCTTGCTGCTCTCGATTCTAGTACTGAAACTTTTCCTTTTGAAACCTTATAAAGCTCTCTTACCGCAGCTGTATGATGATCTTAAAAGAACAATTCTAGATTTAAAGAACGATAAAAGATTTAGAAGTTTCCGAAAAAGATTGCTAAGATTTAAATGAATCAGCTGGTCTATTACTTTCTTAATCAAGAAAAGCTTTAAAACAATTTGGTACCTTTGATACTTTTTCGATTTTTCATAATATTTTTTTGTACATGAAAGTCTAAGTGAATACACAGTGAATGTTCTAGGAACTAAAATTAAACAAATTTGGTACTTTTCGTATCTTTTCTCACTTCGATGATGATCTTTGTTTAGCTTGTGCACGAAGTCACGTGTAAAACTTAGTTTCAGATAAAAGTGAAACTAACTTAAAGCTGTTAATATAAAAATACACGAAAGCTTAATGAAAATAATATATTCAATAAATATTTTCAAAAAGTTGTAAAACACAATAAAACTATAAAACTTTTATGGGAATTTTTCAAAACTTTGCCGTATACATGAACATAAATAAATCCAAAAAAATTTTTTTTTGTGTATTTAAATCTAAAATAGACAAGACTTTTGAAATTGAACAACATTTTCAAAGATAATGAACTAAAGCCGTCCAGTCCATTCAAGTCTTTCAAATGTTGTCTCTCTTATTTCACGCTCTCTAAATGTTTAATTTTCTTGAACTACATGTGGCAACAGTAAGCTCGGCACTTGCCACATTACGAAATCTATCTCAACTAAGGTCATTTGTTTAAAATAATTTGTAATTGTAGTCAACTGCAATCACATTGGTGGCAAGCACATGGATCGATCTATTTATTCAAAAGGGGGCTGGGTGGTGATAGAAATGAAATGTGCATAAATGAGTCAACTTATTAAAATAAATAAAAAAAAATGTTGTTTTCAAGGATCTACCGCCTTTAAAGCAGCTTTAATCGTTTCAATTCAATAATGAAATAAATATTTTTAAAACGTTGTTTTCTATTTGTTGTTGTTTTGTTTTAAGTCAATTTTATTTGAAATCAATCGCCTAAAATATTACAAAAAAATTATACATACTAATATTTTTTTCATATTATTTCAGTTACTTAAATTTTGTTTCCAGCAATGACTTTAATCGTTTTAAAGTTTACGAAATACTTTGATATGTTAATAGTTGTTTTTTCGGCTTTCGGCCATCCTTTTTTATCTGCATAATCAGGCTGAAAGCTTTTCGGGAATGAAAAAGTTTTAGCTCAAATGACAGCTTACATTTAAAGTTGATATTGTCGGAATTATTTGCAAACTTTGCAAACTTTGAGAATAAATTAAATGCAATACAGTTTTAGTCGATTCGAAAATACACAACCAATTAATTATAAATTTGATATATTTAATTGCAAGAAAAATTAAATAAATAAATTGGTGTTAGATAATACGAAAACAATTAATTTTAAATGACTCTCCAAACATTTTAACAGATGACAAGTTAATTGAATGAATAATAGAAATAAATAATTAAATTGTGATTCGAAAAAGAAATCAATTAAATCCAAAAAAGTTTGCTTTTGATGAAAATTTAATATCCTCTATAATAAAAATATTTGTATTCAATAAAAGATTTGCTTACAAAACGTTTGGTCTCTGATTTCAAAAGTTTTCTTTGGCCCTTCAGTTATTACGAGCTTGTGGAATTTTTTTTCCAATAAAATAAAAATAATTTAATTAAAAATTGAAGATTATACGAACTTAAGCAAGTGCAAATAAAATTTCTTTTGATTAAACACCATATAGTTCGACTAAAAATTCATAAATTAATTGAAAAAATTCACAAAAATTTAAAACAATTTTAAGTAAAACATAAGCTTTTGAATGAAAGTGCAATTTTGAAGAAAGCAAATATTAAAAAAAATAAACTTTTTATTGAGAAAGCTCTTGTTTTTAAAGCATTTTTGTATCCAAAATTTAGACTCTAAATATTAGTTCAAACCTAATTTAAAATGCTTAGAAGAAAAGCACATTATGCTTCTTGTTTTGTAAACAGCTTTATGGGTCGATTATGGATGGCAACCGAACCACAGTTGCGTTGCCAGCTGCTGAGAATTGTATTACGGATGGCATTTGGCAATTGAGAGCTGCCAGTTTCAGTTGCTATTTAGTGTTTTGCTGGTAACCGCTAATTATCAGTTGCCGGCGGGCAGCGCAACTGAGGTTCTGTTGCCATCCATAATCGACCCATTATTTTCTTAAAACAGCGATCGGCACACATACGAGTATACTATTCCATAACTTAGTTGCATCGGAGATTTTTTATTAATTTTTTTCACGCCGAATTAAGTGAAGCTAATTTCTGTTACTTTTAATTACTGTCGATTACTTTTCAATATTTAGTTTATATTTTTAAGTTATTATACTTTTTAACAGAGTTGCATTTTGACACTCCATTTGCCACACAGTTTTGTAATAAAAATACTACCCTGAAAACATCTTGTTGCTATTTTTGACTATCGCACAGCCGAAAATAAAGGCAAATAGTCGGTGATCTATAAAAACTACTTAATACTTTATCAGCACAACTATAATTAAGTCTTTGACTATAAAGTATGTTTTATCCAAAAACGTAAAATGTTCACAGTACATTTTTTGAAGTTATACAATCAACAAATTCTTTAAATATGTATTTGTTTTAATGTGAAACTGGCTTATTTACTGCCTATTTCACTATGTCGAAAGAAAATTTCCATATGTTTTCATTCGCATAATTACATTTGAAGCAAAAACAAATTCTAAAATTTTGTTATTGTATCAAATGTATTTGTACGAATGAAAATAAAATTCAAAATTCTTTCGACATCGTGAAATCGGCAGTTAGTTTATTTATTTGTAGTCAATACGTACGTTTTTGATTTAAAGAAGAAAATATTCCTACCACGAAACGAAAGAGCTTTTGATGAAAACTTAATATTCTAAGCAAATATTGTAAAATTCCCATAAAACCATTAAAAATATGTTGATTAATTTCAGCAGACGCGTTAAACATTAAAATTTATTTTGCGGATCAGTCTATCATCAGGACAAGAATGCAAAACACAAGACTGGTAGAAAGCTTTTCAGATTATAATTCAACAAAGCTCAAGCGGCATAATTTAATGTGAATTTTATTTCAAACTATAACAGCTATTAGTCCACAGTGATTTCCTCTTTTAATCTACTTTAAAAGAAAAACAATTTTGCATATAAAATGAGACGAAAATTTGGTGTGAGAAATAAATTTTCGTAGTTTTATTCGCATTCAAAACAAATTTAAACGAAAAATTTCAAGCGAAATTTTCGTTTCATTTAAAAACTAACAACAGATTTTAATTTTAGACCATAAATATGATTCATGTTCGATAAATCAAATCTATTACGAATGTGTTAATTTTTATTTTATTTATAACTCTCAATTTATTTTATTTCTATTTTTCGAAAATCATTTTTATTATTATTTCAATCAAACACACTGCATGATGTTCTCTACATACATACATTATTTTGTATTTCGTATTGGCTGTCATATCTTGTATCTTGCATACATTTTGTGAAAACTTTTAACTAAGAAAAGTGGAAAATAAAACTACAAACTAAATTTCGTGAGATTAATAAAAAACATGAAATATATATACATATATATATATATATATATATATATATGTACATATTTATTCCAAAAATAACTAACATTAGGAAGTTTATATGTTGAGGCATTTTTGTTCGATTTTATTTCATTTAACTATTGAGGTTATATTGCATGCCAATGCACTATTATTTGAGAGGCCAGCCACACTTCTTTGCTTTTGTATCAGTCAGTGGGTCAGTGGGGGCCATGCAGTAGACAATATAGTGTTTCTTTTGTTTGACTTTTTGAGTTGTTGGTCAAAAGCTGCCGCAGCCGCCAGCAAAACGCCTGCTGTTTAAGAAACATAATAAAACTATTTCAACGATACATTTTTTTATTGAAGTTTAAATGAAGCATGGAAAGTGTTTAATTAATTGAGTATTAGTTTGACTATTTTAACTTTAGTTGTTTTAAAGAAAATGGTTAAAAACTTTTGATTGTCTTATTATTAAAATGTATAATAAAATAATTCTGGCAATAAAAAAATCCGACAAATCAATGTAACAAATTTTGTGTTTCATTTGAATATTCAACCACACAGAAAAAAAAAATAAAAATTGATTTCAATTAAAAAATTTCTGATATCAATTAAAAATTTAATTAAATTTGCATCAGTAAGCAAATTAATAGCATCAATTTATTAAAATTAAAAATTTAATTAAATAAATTAAATATTTAATCAAATTTTTTTATATTTTTAATTAAAGGGTTAATTGAAAAAAAAAAAAGTATTTTTTTCTGTGCAGTGAGCACCTGTTAACAAGAGGGCTGCCTATAAAGCTTCGCCCAATTATTATGCATTCATAAACGCATAAATGGCATTGAATAGTTGAGTTGATACTATTTTTTTCTTATTAACTTGTAATTAAGGCGTTTAAAATTAATATTAAATTTACGTTTAGTATAATGTTTCACGTTCGACAAGTTGTCATTAATTAAAATGTGCACGTTGCATGTAATAAAATTTAATTTTTTTTGCGACAAATTACTTGAAATATTTTATACAAAATTATTAAAAGTTTTAGCATTCAATCTGTCAGTATATACTTTGAAAATGGTGGAGTTATAGCGGAAAAAGGAAATTCTTCGCACAAATTATGAAATGTGCGGGATATATACCAAAACAAACATACATGATAAATCTGCCCAACAGTAAGTGGTTGACGTAGAATTTGCAGCATAAATATGGTACATCTTTGTCGTGATATAAGACAAGTTTTTCGGATTATTTATTCAACAGTTTAAGGGTTAATAGGTTAGATTTGTGACCAATGTTTCCATGAACTGCCCCGAAGGAATCCTGGGGGCAAGTGTCTCCAAGTCACAACTTTTGTCTACAATATTGGTGACTATTAGGCGAGATTGTCAATAAAGCGTCTACAAATTTAAATTTGGCTTTGATGACAAAAAAATTTGTGGTGGCGAAAGATGGCAGATAATGTGTCGGTTAAGGTGAAAAAATATGCATTTTCATTATCGACATCTGCTTTAGAAAAGCACCAAAAGCGTAGACTATAATTTCTTAATTGAACTAGTGAATCAATGGTTCCAATGTCTACATATGGTCAAAAGAACTACCTAGTCAATAGTACCAATGTCAGTAGTGGATTTTCAATGACATGCAAATGTTAAATGTCTATAGTAAATAACATTGTCTGGGGTATGATAAGTCACTAGTACTGGTGACAATGTCAGTAGTGAATCAGTACAGTTTCACTATAGACATTTCCTGCAGTGTGTATACATACATACACATATACATCCATGCATACATACGTATGTATGTATGTATTTACCCGTAAGTAGTTTTATTTTTTGCAAGACACATTTAAATAAATAAAGCTTTTTCTAAGAGAAAAAAACAACAACAATTCTTCTAATGTAAATTGAATTATTTGTTGCCATGTTTATTTAACATAAACGTATATTTGTTATTAATTAATTTTTTTTATTTTTTTCTTTGTATTTAAAATAACTTGCAGAACTTATATTCTTAGCCACATTACCTTCAATAAAATTATGTTCTTTTTTGTATAACTTGTTGTTGGTTTGATTTTCTATTATTCTTATTAATAGTTAATGTGGACAATAAAAAAAATTATTCAATATCAGATCAAAGTCAATAGGTGCCATTATTGTTCATATCGCAAAAGTAGTTGTTGTTACTCGGCTTATGTTTTGCGAACTTTTTTACGATCACATATTTCTGACCACCTGAATATGAAATTTAAGAATTGAAATTAAAAACTGAGTTTTTTCTTCTTTTATTTACAAAGACAGTTTGAAGGCGTTAAATTGTTTTAAAAATTTAACCCACAAATGAATAGATCACTTCAATAATGGTGTTTGAACAATTGTCATTGCCACAAATGATTTAACCATTTTATTATTAATTAATTTTTTATTACATACTGTGGAATAGAATTTGATATAGTACCTGTTCATACCAGTCAATTTTTGCTGCACAACTTTTGAGATACTTGATGAAAGAGGAAAGCGGGTAAGGAAGAGTGTACAATGTTTCATGTACAGTCGGGCCTCGATTATGCGTGATGGTCGGGACCAGAAGCATTACGGATAATCGATTTTCACGGTTAATCGAATAACAATTTTGATTATACAGTTTTTGTAATATTTTTATTATTTAACAAGTGAACATTGGTGTACATACATATTTACATTAAAAAAAAAATAAATTTAAGAAGTTTATGTACATTTTTAAATTAAATATGTAAGTATGTGTACATTAAATTTTCTACTGAAAACATGAGGCAAAAAAAAGGTCATTAAGCAAAAAAGAATAAAATTTAAAAAAAAAAGTCGTGTAATGTTATTTGTCTAATATTTTTCAACTTATAAAATTCTGCCATCACGGATAATAGAGGTAATCACGGTTAATCGAAGCACACAATTTGAAAACACTGCCAACAAAAAACAATAGACTGATCTTCGGCCATCACGGTTAATCGGGGTTACCGGTTAAACGGATCACGGATAATCGTGGCCCGACTGTACTTGCAACATTCATAAAAATGAGAAGTGTGCGTAAAAAGTATATATGCTGCAGAACAAAATTTGATTGTATATACACGAATGCAACTTCAAAAAATTATTTAAGAAAGTTGGAGAAACAAAAGTTGACTTGAATAAACGTTGATATAATTTTCAAGATTTTAAAATTTTCATGGCTATCGATAGATACTCTACGATCAGTAAAAGCTTCAATGACTGTAATATGTTTTTTCGCAAAAGAATTGGCTACAAATAGGCTTAAGAAAGATCAAATGCAAAGTATTATAGCTTTTCTTCTTATTAAATTAATTAGCAGCAAATATTTAGGCAATTCAGTGCCGTTAGATATTTGCATGTTTGCAAGATCATTTGCACCAAACACTGGCGTTATTCAATATTTGGTTTAAAATGATCTTCTAAGCAGGCACATTCAAAATACCGTAACTCTTCCCTTTTTATGAAATTTTATTTATTTTTCTTGTGGGATCTAACAAAAAAGCTACATTTAAACTAAGGCAAAGTAATGTCTTTTCCGCCATAAAATATCGTAGCTATTTTGTAAAATTTACAAAGAAAATACACAGAGTTAAAGGTTGTTGGTTGAATAGTGAATGCCGCCTATGAATGCCTCTAGTATATGGAGAAAATATGCCTTTCTATGAAACCTGTCTAGATATGCACATTAAATATTTTTTTTATTAAAATACAAATTAACCAGGTTACGGATCTAATTAGTGAATTTCGGCCACTAGGCGGGATTTTGCATTAGCATTTTTGCAGACCGTTCGCATCACAAGAACACAGAGATTTTTCTTCGATAAATTGCATTCTCTCATATACTTTTTAAAGCTTTAAAACGTAACTCTATACACATACATGAATTTTTTGTCCAACCAAAATTCAAGTCCTCTATCAATTAATTAAGTGAAAAAAAGTTTTTCCACCGAATACAAACTACCCTAGAGGGAAAAGAACCTGTCACAGGACACGTCAAGTGACTGGTTCCCAGGGACTAGCAACCGCTTCGAGTTCCGGAACTTTATATGAGAGGGACCGGTAACTTTAACATGGTGTTGTCATTAGAAGGGGTCAATTGACATAATTAAGATACCCGGCGATAGGTCCTAGACCTTAATTTAAGGTACTTGTCCCGTGGTGGTTTCCTAAGTACTAGTCTCAGTTATGGTTTTATAAAAACCGGTAATAGGATTATCCTGCAGTAACCTGTCTAAAACTAGTCCTTAATGAACATGACAGAAAATAGTTCCTTAAAGCCTGGTATAAAATATAGTCCTTCGATGACATAAGTATCACCGAACGAGTCTAAATGCTTTACAACAATAACATGTAAGAAATGTATTTAAAAAATAAAAATTTTATTAATTCATTTAAATTATATTAAAGCGGTTATTAAAAATATCGATACATACATATCGATACTTTGTTGCAAAGTAGTTATACATGTGTTTCTCATAAAAATGAAATTGGGCAAATTCCGTTAAAGTCTTAAAAGTGTTACACGTAGCAGGTATGGGTACAATCGAAAATGTATGTATTCATAAGTATGTATGTAAACCTTTCGATGAGACACTGAGTTATGGAATTTTGTTAGCATTTTTGTTCTAGTTTTGTACCATTCCCATTTTCACCTATCATAGGATAGGTATGTTTTAGACAATTGATACAACATTTCCCGTAGGATATTTTCAAATCATTTAAACTATTTTAAACTATTTATTGCCTGAGGAGCAAATGATAAGAATTGAAAGCAGTTATGCAAAACTTAAGTTTGATGGATTCAAAACGAAAAATAAAATAAAAATCGAGCTAAGCCAAATCAAAACTTCAAAGTTTTCAAGAATCATTCTACTCGCATTCATTCACTAGTTTATAAATATATGATTAAAAAAAACGAACAAGCTTATTTGCTTTGGGTGATTCTTTATTACTGCCACCTAGCAGTTCTTCAATATAAAACACATTTTCACAGATAAAAAATAAATATTTTTTTAAAACAATTTAAAGGTATTTCACATGATTTATATAGAAAACCATTATAAAATAGTAACTCAACTTCAATACAAAATTACTTGTTTTGGTTATCTAATTTGAAATTTAACAACATAATAAATCTTAAAAAGATTTGATTGAAAAATAATTTATGGACTTGAATTTTTTCTATAACAAAAACCATTTAAGTGCCAAAAAGACTAACGGATAAATGTGCAACTAAAGTTGTTGGATGCAAAACAATTTAATTTTAGAAACATTTTGTTTTTTTTTTTTAAACAAATTAAAGCCAACAAATCAAAGGAAAAAAATAATTAACATTTTTTTGTTGCAGAAAATATAGCAAATATTTATGTATGGAAGTTATTAAATATATTTTGTTTAAATATTTAAAAGAATCCATCCATTTTTAAATGCACAAAACTATTATTTAGACCATAACGGACACAAAATCATAAATAGATACAACTCAAACATCAGATGTCTTCAGTAGAGACAAAATACTGTTGATGCTGTACAATAAACGCAATCGAAATTAAAACAGCAAGAGAGGAGTTTTTTTCCAGCTAACGAAAGCGGGAATAGAAAATAAACTTTCAAAATCGTTAGAAATTAAACACATGTGAGAATAGGCTTCAAAAATAAAAATCATTTTAGAAATTTTGAAGTTGTACAGGCTTATGATTTAAAGTGCGAAACGTTCTTGATCGATATGCCGCCTTCTTTTGACAGTTATGGTAGTGCTGCCACAGTATTAATGTTTAGGAAAGTTTGTTTTACATATGGAACCTTATATTGGACATCGATATAACGAAAACCCCTATACAATGGGGTTTTTTTTTAATCCTGTGAAAAATTTTCAATATTACAAATATAACTATAAAAAATACACTATATCTATAACGAAGAAATTCTGAGCTATAGACAGGTATCAGGATAAAATGTTAAAATCCCGTTGCCAAAACAACGAAGTCTAAATGTATTTACAAGTTCGAATGTAAAGCGAAATATTCAGTCCCTATACAACGAAGTCCAAAATAAAGCAAATTATATTTTAAACAAACTGAATAGTGAATGTTATTACATACTATATTCCATTAATAAAGAACTGGGATAAAAAAAATTATAGGTATAAAAAATTTTGCCGTTATTTATTATTATTCGTTTTAACAAGGTTTGACTGTTACATATGTACAACGAAACAATAGCAATAACAAAATATTTTGCCACACCTTTCAGCTTCATTTTATCAAAGTTTCACTGTATTACGTTTGTATTTGATTGTAGTTTAACTAAACCCGCGCCTAAACGTTAACTCAATTTTTAGGATGACAGTTAAGTACATTTACTTGAAAGTTTAAGCGGCCAATGTTGGTGGGTTAAACTTACTGAAATATGGTAACACAACAACATTTATAAAAAGTCAGCTGTCAAATTATTATAAATTTATATTCAGATTAACATAAACGTAGTTTTAACCTAAACTTTTAAAGTCTATCCTAAATCCTCACTCTTAGTCATTAGAATAATTGTACATGTGATTGCTTTGAAATTTTCTTTAAAATAACTGAATTTTAATAGTAAAACTGACGTCTTGTTAGGTTTAAGTATTTTTAAAATATTATCATACTTTACGATAATATACATATTTTTTAAATTTTTTTATAAAAAATTTTATTTATTAGTTGCGGGTTAGCAATATCTAGATATATATTTCGTTGGTAGCTATACCAATTCATCAGTAGATGTTTTACCCTTTATGTTTAAAAAATTCCAAAGCATAAACATAAACATAAAGGTAAAACATCTACTGATGAATTGGTATAGCTACCAACGAAATATATATCTAGATATTGCTAACCCGCAACTAATAAATAAAATTTTAAACATAAATACTTGAGTACATGCTCAAATAAATGTAAAATTTTTTTTATAAAAATTAGATAAGTTGTCAGAATAAATTATAAATATAAATTTTTAAGTTTTTTTCCCATATAAATTTTCTTCCTCAACTTAAATTTGCATACAAAATGACTTTATCTTTCACAATAAAAATAAACAAATCATTTTATTTAATAAGACATGGCAAATAAATAAATATACATAGACATAAAGAAGACATGATGATAAAAGTCGTCTCGCTTAAAGTCTAAACAAGCCATAGATTAAACATCACTCAAAAGTTTTAAAAAATGCTCTCATCAACATGATGATATAAAAAAGTAAGCTCGAGCACTATATTAAGCTGTGCCGAATCTTATATACCCTTCATAAAGCTATTTATGTGTAATATGGAAACGCTTATAAAAATAACGAGCTGCAAAGTTTAAGGGGCCGGTGTTTGATATTTTGTCGAATTTTTCATTTCATATTCCAAAAAAAAAAAAAAAATCCATTTTCCGTTCCAGCACATTGCCATCTTTGAACAAAAAGAAGGGGGTTTGAAAAATTCAGTACCGGGGCACCGTCATATTTTAATTCATAATGCATACATGTGTATATTTAATCCAATACGGAAACCTGCTGATTTTCAATACGAATCGTCCTAAGACACTTCCTTATACATCAGTCTAACCCCTAAGTCTAAAACTCTGCTGTTGGCTTCCGAAAAACGATTTCACGTACAGACAGACAAACAGACGGTTACACGGACATGGCTCATTCAACTTCCCCAACTATAAGTATCCGGAATATGTATAATTTATGGATATCTTATGTGGAAGTTACATACGGAATGACAAACCTATAAATACCCTTATCACTTTTGGTGAAGGGTATAATAAAACTTAATAAGTATTAGATTAGAAGTATTTTTATTCGTCTTTAAATAAAACTTAAACCAGACACTAAAGTTAACAAATTTGTAATAGAAAAATATACTCAACTTTAGTGACCCAAGAAGTTGAACTGCAGATAGCAGCTACACTTAGAAGGCACCAAGCACTGCCAATCGACAACTTCAGTCAGTAACTTAAAACATGACAATGTTTACAATGAATTTTACAAAAATACAACTCAATATTTTAACATGTTTGAAAACAATAGAAAACAGTGACTAGAAATAATAATAACAGTGTAAAGACAATTTGCTGTAAGACGTTTTAAAGCTTCTGTTCGATTACGATTTCAGGTAGATGGTTCCTTATTGTTTAAGCAAATGTTTTGTTTTTCTGTTAATGATCACTAGGATCACGTTTTTGGCTCAAATATTTGACAACAGAATAAGTTTTTTTGTTGCTTTTTTGTATCTTATTTGATTTTAAACTAGAAATATTATTTCAAACCAATTAGTTTAATACTCGTCGCATTGCAACAACAATATTATTTAGGTTAAAGAAATCATGGTCTATTTACACATACTAACACACGATATAATTTTTAAATTTTGTATTATTTTTTTTTAGCCATATTTCATTTGATTTTCGTTAGCAACTAGATTTCAAATTCATTAAAAAGCTTTACGTGTATCCGTATGTACTAAAATATTTTTTTGGGTTTTTGTTGTTGGGTTTTTTTTTTTTTTTTGGTTTCGGACTCTTCGTTCGACACATGTTTCTTTGTTCATGTCCTCTTCATTGACAGTTTCCATTATATGGTTTACTTGAATTATATTTACCTTATGGTTTGTTTTAAATTTCGGTCTATTTCATTTTCGTAATATTGTTTTTTAGCTGTTGTTAGTTAATTTACACCACCGCTATTTGCTTTGTTTGTTGTAGATACTCTGTTCGTTAGTTTGTCTATTTGTCTATTTGTTTTTTTTTTTTTTTTTTGGTATCTCCAACTATCTTGTTATTTGCGCATGTGCGCTTTCGTTTTTGGTAACTAGACTCTTTTTTTTCTATTTTAATTTTAATTAAGTGTCAAATTTTAGAAAATTAATTAACTGGCAAGACAAAAAAAAAACCTGTGAAAACTATTAGTAGAACAAAATTTGTGTTCATAAAGTATTTTGAAATAATTGTTGAAATGCCTTAAAATTCCAAAAAGAAAATTAGTTAGTTCCGCATCTAAATCAAGAACGCACAGTGGTGCAAAGTAAACAAAAAAAAAAGATATTAGAGGTGTTCAGTGTTTGATGCATTTAAGGTTGCAACTGTTTGTTGCATTGACAGTGGGCGGTATTTGTAAGCAACTTTGCAGTTCTAGATTGAAATGAGTTAACAGCTGTTATACAGAATTATTGGTCATGAATAACAAAGAAATTGATTCTGAGAAATTCAAATTTCTCTTAAAAAATTATCTCTATATATTCTGCCTCCTCAAAATAATTCAGAATAATTTTTGTATCATCCCGCGTCCCTTTTTTGATGGGTTTTTCTCTTTTTATTTTCCTTTTGTGATTTTCGGCTCCATATTGTTCGACCATTCTAAAATTATTGCTTACAAATATCAGCTGTTCGAGTCTCAGGGATGTCAACGCATACTCATAGCAAAAATAGGAATACAGTTTTATTATTGCGCAAAACAATGATGTGACAATTCCAATTCTGTGTAGGTATTTTGTTGTTGGATTGCAAACGAAAGCTACAATATTTTTTTTGTGCTCTTTTGCAAGACCATTCGCATCAAACACTGAACTCCGCTATTGATTCTGAATAAATTTTATTGATTAATACAGTGAATAGTGTTGATCAAACTGCTGCTGAAGATGAATACTCTAATTTTTATTCATAATGCAATTGGCTCTATGAAATAAGGCCCAATGAAATAAGGCCCAATTAAGAAAATGAAATAAGGCCCAATAAAATTGGATAATTTTTAACTGGGCCTTACTTCATTTTATTTGGGCTTTATTTCATATTCTTAAAAATTGATTTTGTACTCATTTTAAAGACATTTACTTGTTCATTCCATTAACGATTTTCTCTACCATGGTATATCCCGACTCGGCGGTATGTAGAATAAATTTTTTGCATAGCCGGCCTTCGGCCGGGCTTAGTGATTTTCTCTACCATGGTATATCCCAACAAGTTTGTAATGCATTTTGGGTGTTATTTCATTTTTTGGGCCTTATTTCATTGGGCCTTATTTCATAATTTCCTTAGAAATTTATTTTTTGTTAAATAAAGCTCAATAATTGGGATTTATTTCATTTTCAGTTTGGGCGTTATTTCATTAAAATTGGGTTTTATTTAATTTTTTTTATTGGGCTTTATTTCATTTTATTTGGGCTTTATTTTATTGGGCCTTATTTCATTTTCTTAATTGGGCCTTATTTCATGCCGCCAATGCAATTGGGGTTCATTGGTTGCACTCAAAGACCTTGATGATGAAGATAATGTAGTGGAACCAGTTCAAGTCTTGTCACCCAAATAAAATGTCTTCAAATAATTGCTTTCAAAACACACAGAAAAAAATATGGTTGCATCATGATCGCGCCCACAATATTTTTCCAAATATGTATTTGATTTTTGTGGGAAAAAAGTTATTATAGTTTTAAATAATCATTAGCCTTAATTAGTTTACAATAAACAAATTCATGTTTGAATTGAATAATCACATTATTAGCTTTAATAAAAATTCCAATATGGTTTTAATCAACAATATAAAAAAATCTATCCACAATTTAAGCCAGTATTTTAAGCAAATTTATTTGTAATCAAACGGTGGCTATGAAACACAGAATTGATAAAGATTTCATGAACAAAACTTTTTTAAATGATCAACAGAAAGAATAGAGAATAAAGTGATATGAAATAAAATTTAACATACCAAATTTTTGTGAATTTTCCGTACCCTATTGACTTTTTCGCATTTGCAATAACAAAAAACAAATAAAAGAAGTTGCATGAACAAAAATTTATAATTCATAAAATTGTATTAATTAAGTCTTATCTAATAATGATGTGCAATTTGTTCACACAATTTATCGAACGTATTTTAAAAGTTCTTATAGCAAATTTTGCACTCAATGCCAAATATGAAATACAAAATATACAAACAAATATTTCAAATAATATCTAATGAATGTTCTTTTGAGTAGTTGCATGTAAGACAAACAACTCGGTAAATTCTGTTCAAGTGCCTCGTTTGGTTAATAATTTTTGTTTCTTCTATATTATTTATAGTGCAAAGCTTTTGATAAGATCTACACAATGTAAAATAAATATTTATACTCGTATATGTATTTAGAAACTTTAGTTTGAAATAATAATTAACTTGACGTGATTACGTGTAATAATTAATTATCAAATCGAAAAAAAGAGTGGTAATTAAAAAAATCATTGTAGGTTAATTGAATAAAACGTATCTTATCTAAAACAAATAAGCAATAAAAATTAAAATCAAATATATGTTCAGTGTTAATTAAATCATTTTTCATCAGCTAAATGAAAAGAACTTCCATAGTGTTCTCAAAAATTTAAGTTATTAGTGATGGGTTAGCTAATTTATATGCTGCATTCCGGAGTTTGCTAATGGCAACTCAACAGTAGATTTTTACAACCATGATTTTCAAACTCATTTGCTTTTACACAAACTGTCAAGTCAGAACTGAGAAAGATAAGATCTCCGATATGTATCTGTTTGTTTATTTTTATTTAATTAATTCGAAAAGATTGCAAATTCACAAAACTATGCAAAAGCTTAAAATCATATGTGTGAAAGTGAATCTTTTCCGAATATTTTGGTGTCCTCACATTCACTTCCGAACAATTTTTTCATTTTACTTTCGACTGCTGTGTGAAAACAAATAGAATCTCATTTATTACACAATAAAACTAATTTAAAAAAAATCTTTTTTGAACTTAAGTTTGATATCTTATCTACCTAATTCGGAAATAAAAACCAGTATATGTTTGATAATAACACATGGAAAAGGAGATGAAAAAAAACTCCCATATTAGCCACCAATCGAGCAAAAATATTCGGATGTATGCCGGACAACAAATATTCTATTATAAAACGTTCGGAACTCATGACAGACATGATAATCCTGACTTCGTTTAGAATACATGTTAATGAAGGCATTAACTCTTTGTATACAAAATTTATCGAAAAAACAAAAAGTACCAAAAGAAAAAAGTACGGAAAACTAAAAGTACCAAATTTTCCTCTTTTCACTTTCCAGAAAGTACCCAGTGTATAAATACAAAAAAAAAAAAAAAAAATAGTGAAAAAATAGTACCAATATGCTCGGTTTTTACCCCTGTCTAATTTTATCCAAATCCATTAAACGAGTTTCCAGTTAATAAAAAAAAAAAAATGGGTCCAAATACCAACGAAATGATAACCTTCTTATTTTTTAAGGTTTGATAGAAAAATATCCAGTAGAAATTATTGCTTTTGTTTTTGTACTTTTATCGCAACATGTTGCTTGCAACATTGTACGGCGTACAGCAAGTATTATTTATTTTTTTCTAAAAAAAAGCATGAACATTTTGTAAAAATTCACAATTAAATTATCTGCAGTTCCAGTGATCTATTTAGAAAAGATTGCATGTAATCTTTTTCATTGCTCTTTTATCTAAAACATTTTATCTAGTTAATTTTTTGTTTTAGCCTTAACGTTGCATAAAAATGTTAACAAGGAAGTATTTTTTGCAAACATTACAACATTTGGCAAAACATTTGGTTTATAGCCTTTAAATAGTTTAGGTCTGTTGAACGATGAAGCAAAAAAAAAAAACAAAAATGAAAGCAAAAAATTGTAACACCACCCCCTTCTAAAAGTGAATGTTGATGTTGTTGACCAAACAGACAGACCGACTGACATTCAGACTTTTTTTTTACATGGGCCATAATTTTAATACATTTAGTACTTATCATTGGATTTTTGCTTTTAAACGTTTGTTCATTAATAATCATTGTTTTTGCGGTGGCCTGGGCCAATCGTTGGTGTAAGATTTTTTAGTTAACAGAAAAAAAGAACTTAATACACTTTACAAAAAAAAAAACTAAATTAACAACTGCAAAAGCAGGATATAATAAAGAAAAAATCCATTATCATCAAAGAGATTGCTTAATCAGATAATTCATCTAAATCATCTAAATCTTATCTAAATGAGTTTCTTTAAGTGTATAAGCAGGAGCGGACTTTGATAGGGTATATCTTTTTTTCTCCATCCCTGAATTCGCACCTGATGCTATTGAACAAAAAAACAATGTAAATAAATAATTTCTATAGAAAATGATGATAAAATTTAATGTCTTAAAAAATTCCCTTCAAAAAAAAACTTGAAAATCCTGACTTTATTCAACACTTTTGTGTGTCGACTGGCCGCAAGCTAAAGTTGAAGTTCAATTCAATTTATTTATAAATTAAAATTAATAATGGTCGTTACTAGGCAATTTCTTAAACGTTTCGTAAATATTTAAAGTTGTATTTCTTTCTCAATTCATATTTGATTTTATTTAAAGGCATGAGTTTGGGAAAGTCTTTTTCAAGGTTTTCTTGTTGGCTGCCATCTCTCTGGTATAACTTTCAAAAGCGGAAGCCTTAAGTGGCATGTTAAAGTATGCTTGTGTTTAGTTTTTAGAGGCAGACAGATAGGCTAAAAGGAAAATGTTTACACATACATACCTACATACATACATACATACATACATACATACATACATACATACATCTATGTAGATGTTATATTCGCATTTTGTAAATTATTGCTTCACTAAAGGGCTGAACTTGAGGTTAAATTGATGATTGTTAATGATTTTCCATAAATTTATCATTAAAACACTTAAAGGAAATGATCTACGTTATTGTTTAGTGGCGTAATAAATTTGGACAAGTGCTACTAAAAAAAATTAAAATAAAGAAAGATCAATTGAAAAAGATCAAAATAAATTGTTAAATAAGTAAAAACTTAAACGTAGTGTATTTGTACGAGTATGTACAAATATTTGAAATACATTTTTTAAAGGATGTTTTAAAGGCGCAGGAAATGACAATTAATAACAAATTTTATACTGTTTTTCTCTTACACTAATAAATAAATTATTTTTAATTTTAGTTAATGCTTGTTTTTGCCATCTACGCTTCAATTGTTTTGGCAGCTGGACAAAATTTCTTTGGTAATTTGCCAAATAGACTAATCAATTTTAATACATTCGATTTTCCACAACAGACACAAGTTAGAGATCCCAGACAAAACAGAGGTAAGATTTTTTTTTATATTATTTGAAAATTTAACCACTTCTTGCAAATTTCTTTAAACATTTGCAATTAAATTAAATAGTTTTTTTAGTCTATCCACCTTTAAAGCTTTCTTAAAAGCTGCTTTTATTTTTGCCCAATTTTAATTTAAAAAATAATTCTATTCTTTTAGGACCCGTTGTATTCCCACCATCACCCCCAGACGCAATTGATGAATCCAGCGGTGTGATTGTAGGCGCTTCAGGTTACGGATTTGTGCCACCACAACAGAGTAAATCCTATTGATTATAAATGTTTCTTTTAATCTACAAAAACAACTATTTTCAAAGAAAAAAAAAAAAAAAAAAAAATAAGCACCATGTAGTAAGAAAAGCACCAAATTAAGAAAACTCAGTGAATGGAATTTACAAAAGCTTTATGATTAAATAGTGCAATTGTTTTATTATTTTTTTAAATTTTTATTTCTTAATCAAATTTATTTATTAATTTATTGTTAATATTAATTAATAATACTAAATTTAAAATTTTTATTTTTTCCAATTAACAGCAAGAAGAGGTTAAAGCAAAAGTATTCAGAGCATTCTACACTTTTACATACACACACACATACCCAAGCACACTCACACACTCGTATAAAAGCGTACATCTTTAGTTATAACAACAGCAACAACACAACAAAAAAAAAAAAGCTTCTATTTTATTATAACGGATTTTAGTAGAGATTTTATAATTAATTACCCGCAAAATTTATTCCAACATTCACACCTGCATTGTTACAGTGTGGCTGATTTAAATAAGCGCGCTTTGTACCGTAAAAGTATTAAATATCATGAACACACTGGGAAAAGCTGTGACAACAATTTTTAATTTAAATTATATTTTTTTACTTTTATATAATAAATAGAATAATTATTTACATAGAAATAAAATTTGTTTAACAAAACTTAACCAGAAATTTACTTTAAGCACTAAATCGTATAAAAGTTTTACTCAAACTGAACACCATTTCCAAAAGGATTTTGATACCATTTCTTTTTATAAGAATATTTTATTGTCATTTAATGAAATTTAATATTTGGAATTAAACAAATTTTGTTTATGAATTCAAATATTAGATTTTCTCAACGAAATTATTTGTAAATATTTTTGACTTTTGGAAATGGTGTATGGTGTAGTTATTTGCTGTTGCTATCTACATATAGGTAGCCCACTATTAATTAAATAACGCTACCGGCTATTAAAACACAAAGAAAAACACACTCAGGCAGACAGGCAGCAGCTTAACTAATGGCGCAAATAATTATGATCATGACTGATACTATAATCACATCATGACACATGACGCAAGTTGTGAGTATCATCACCGCCATAGTTGTTCACAAAATTGTTGGTTGGTAGAAATGTAAAATAAAACTTAATGTGTCCAACTTGCTTAACTGTTTCGATGCAAGTAATGTACGTGTTCGATATGAAGACAATTTTATTTTTGTTAAATCTTAATTCATTCATCTTTAAAATAATTAGTTTTTATCGAAAGAATAGTTTTTAAATGATAAATCGAAATTTTACCCCGCTTCAAACCACTCTCACCTTTAAATATTTAACAGTGTAGAAAATTTTCAAGACATTCTCCCAAATTCTTAATTTGAAATGTTAAATAACGATTGTATTAGTTTGACATCTTATTGCCATGCCATGAAGCGACCTTGTCATATGATAAAGTTTCCCTACGTAATTATACATATCGTTACCCTAATATAGAAAGGCCCTAACCCTTTTTTTTAATAGTGTTTTTTTTGCTTATATTTGATAACTTAGAGGTTTACCTATCGAAATATGATAAATATGCGATTGAAGTAAAATAATTTGTTATGGACTTTGTATGATATGGATTCGCTAAATTATTAAGAATTATACAATTCAAAATAAAATGGAAATGTTAAGTTTTTTTTTTTTAAGGAAAGTGATACCCTACATAAATCTTGTTAAGACTTGTTTCGGTATTTTAAACTAGATCGCAACGGTGACTTAAATGCTATTAAAAATAATTCGAAATTTCGTCAAAAACTATTAACCCTTCTATACTTAAATGAAACTCCAGCGGTGTGGTGTGCAATAAATTTCTTGGAACAAGTACAGAGCGCGCGATTCAAGTATGGATTCTCAAAAAGATAAAAACTTAGTTTTAGCCAATGTGAAGCGTTATCCGTACTTGATTCAAGTCAAAAAAGAAAAAGATTAAGAAAGCGTGAGGCTTCATTTAACACGAAAATTGGTCGGCTTCGCATTGGATACTCGATGTTATACTCGGTGTTATAGTGTAGTCCACCCAACACACAACAAATCCACGTGAATCCAATCGTATACCGTTCAGGGTTCTATTGAACAATAATCTGTTTTAATTGATCCGGGCTTGATGCTTGTATTAATATTTTTAATACTTCACAAAATTTAATTTTCTTACTTACTATTACGACAAGTAAAGTCCAAGATGATTCATGAAATTGTTCTGTGAATGTTTGCTGAGAGAGTAGCGAGAGTAAATAATAACTTCGTTTATGTTTCAAGCTTTTCTCACTTGATTTTATATTCATTTGAAGAAATTCCAAAATTAGTTTTCTTAAGCAATCTCTTTTTGATTGTTTTAAGTGTGATTTAGAATTATTCATACTTAAGTTCTTAAGTAAAAAAGAAAATACTTAATTTAATACGAGTTTTTTTCTGTCTGTTTCAGTTTAGGCAAAATCTTAAAAACGTTACGATCCTCTTAACCATTCAAAAATATGAGTGCATCATCACAAAAATATGAACTCAAAACATAGAGATCTGATAAAAACTCGATTTTAGTCATTTGGGTGGGGTAAAGTCACTTCCCCTCTTCTTGCCCTTTTCTGCTTTGAATTATGGAATTTATAAATATTTAAACTTAATTAATAATGATGAAGGAAAAGGATGTGTTTAGTAGCTCTTCGCAAATTATGAAGCAATAATTTTGACTTTTTAATACTCCTCCCCACAAAACTTATTATTCCCACCTTTACCACCAGCCACAAACCTCCATAACCTCCAATTCCCACCTTTCCCACCACTCTATAAAACAATTTCCAATATGATTCCTCTAACCCATAACAAATTTTTAACCATTCCATTCCCCTAAACTTGTTCAGCCCGATATATTAAAGAAAATTTCTCCAAACCAATTTCCAGTTAAGTGGTGGAGCATACTACACACTTTTTTTATGTAACTGAAAATAAACATGTTGGTCACGTTAAGCTTCTGTTCCTTTGTTTGCAATGGCTTACAGCTTAATGGTTGCATCAAACACACATTTTGTATAAGACATAATAAAGTGAAAATTAAAAGCTAAAAACCGGTTAAAAACATTTTGCTGTTAACATAATTATAGATGACATTAATTAACAAAATTAAATTCACTTAAAAATATTTATATATTTCATGCACACAACAACAAACATTTATAATAACAAAGTAGTCAAAATTCATAATAATAAACGATATTCCTCTTTAGTAAATACTATTATTAAGGCACTTAATTAATTGTAGTATAATTAATGCACTGTGGTTAAATAGTCTTAATTTAATATTACAAATATTACAAAATTTGTTTTTATTGTTAATTGTTAAGCTCAAGATTATTAAAAAAAAACTTTTATGTTTATAATTTTGTATTTTTATTTGATTTTCTTTTTAATTTTTATTATTTTTATAACTGTTAAAAATTTTCCAAATCCTAAATTTTTATTTCTTATTTAAAAAAAAAAAAAAATTTTTTATTTTTAATTTGTATTATTGTTTTTTATTTAAAATATTTTTATTTACGTAAAACATTTTTTATTTCAAAATTAATAAAAATTTTTTAAGTTATTTTTTTTATTTATTGAATAAAATGCAATTATAAAACTGTATTTACACTTTATTGTTTGATTAAAGCCCTGATCCTCCCGTTCTTTTTAATAAATTATGATGACCTTAAAGCAGAACTATAAATTTGTTTGAAGCTTAAGAAAACGCTAAGAAATTTAATGAAACGAAAATAAAAGTTTTAAATAGATTTCAATCTTTTATAGTTCTGCCTCCATCTCCTGGTACCTTACACTTATTGTTGTGGTAAAAATTTGGGTTTTTATTATAATTTATTCATATTAATTTTTAAGTGCTTTATATTCTATTGAGTTGCATAACAATTTTTTACAAGTAATCGCATATTTTGTAAATTGCAAAAAAAAAAAAACATTAAATGGGTGAAACTAACCAAGAAATAAAATAATGGCCAAATGGTTTGGTAAACAAAAAGGGTTTGTTATTTTATTACACAAAATAATAAAAAGAGAAATGGTCAACAAAAATACATTTGTTTCACTTTATTTGGAAATACAATGCACTTAATACATGCCGATAAATTGGAATATGTACAACCTTAAGAAATAAGATAAGTGTGTATGTATGTATATACTCGTATAGCATGAACAACTGTAAGAATATATAATATTTAAGAAACTAAACCAGGAAGTGGTGTAGAAAAATCAAGATTAAAAATCAGTAAAATACTGATTAGACATTATCTAATATCGCACAGTGTGTAGAACTACTATTGATTTGATTAGAAAATAATGAATGTAAAAGTCACAGTGGAGAGCCAAAGTTATTTTAGAAAACTAATTATTTAACAATTATGTAATCGAATGATGAATAATAACACTGTGCAACAAATACATTCTTTTGCCGACTGGTTCTGATTAAAGACATCAAAAAATTAAATACGTGTATCGGCGTTTTCAGAATTTAAATCGGAAAATATCGGAAGTATATGCAACACATTAACAAGCCTTATTACACAACTGCAGTGTGATGAATTCTAATCCCGATGATTCAATATTCAATACAAGGCAACATCATATATTATTAAACTTATATGCGGAAAGGATAATATGGAAACCTGTTTTTAAATATTAATCGTCTTTAGACAAATCCTTAAACATAACTCCATGGCCCAAGTGTCTGACTCTTCAGGTGGCTTCGGAAAACTGATTTCACGTACAAACAAACGGAAAGACAGACATGGCTTATTTAGCTTCTCTGCCAATAAGGATCCAGAATATATACATATACAGGCATGTTCCAGAAAAGTAAAAGTAAATGAAGTTTACTTTTCAAACTTTTTATTTTTTGCAAAACCAAAAGTTTGTTGTTTGTACTCGTAATGAATATAAATATGTAATAGTGATGATGAAATAGATATGAAATAGTGATAGTGATCTGTCATTTTTATGTTAAATCAAAAATAAAACGATTGAAAAGTAAACTTCATTTACTTTTACTTTTCTGGAACATGCCTGATATACTTTATGTGTCTCATATGAATATTGTGGAAATTACAAACGGAATGACAAACCTATAGCATTTAGTATGATCTAATTTCAATCACAAATACATACACATTTCTCTTTGTGACGATCACTGGTTTAAGGTCTAATAAAATGGAATGGAAAATGGGGAAATATTCTCCGGAAATTGTTATTTATATCGGGTGTTTTTTTTAGAGGTATAGAACTTCGAATTGAAATAAAACACAAGAAAATCGTTTTAATGTCCATCAATTTGGCTTTATTGGAAGGATAATTTAATGCCATTAATGTTTAAATATGATTTCGGGCATATGGCCGCCGCGGCTGGCTCGAATAAAGCCAATTCTACAGGTCCAATTTTCAACCACTTTTTCGAGCATATGGGGCCGTATGTTGGCAATAACGCCACGAATGTTGGCTTCCAAGTCCCCTAACGTTTCTGGTTTGTTGGCGTAGACGAGCGACTTCACATATCCCCAAAGAAAATAATCCAATGGTGTCAAATCACACGATCTTGGTGGCCAATTGACAGGTCCATTGCGCGAAATTATGCGCTCATCGAATGTTTCCTTCAATAAATCGATTGTGGCATGTAGCGCCATCTTGTTGGAACCACAACTCATCCACATTCATGCCATCCAATTCGGGAACAAAATAGTCGGTTATCATGGCTCTATACCGGTCTCCATTAACGGTAACTGACTCTCCAGCATTATTTCGGAAGAAGTATGGCCCAATGACTCCATTAGCCCATAGAGCACACCAAACAGTCAGTTTTTGTGGATGTAATGGCGTCTCAAGGGTCTCATGTGGATTCTCTTCACTCCAAATGCGGCAATTTTGCTTGTTGACGTAGCAATTCAACCAAAAATGAGCCTCATCACTGAACAAAATTTTGCGATGAAAATCAGCATCGAGATCAATCTCATTTTCGGCCCATACACCAAAATCACGACGCATTGCATGGTCTCGCGGCTTTAATTCTTGCACAAGCTGGATCTTGTAAGGTCGCAAGCCAAGATATTTGCGCAAAATCTTCCATAAAGTTGATGGACAAAGCTCCAATTGCTGTGCACGGTGGCGAATCGATTCATTCGGGTCCTCTTCAACACTTTGCTCTACAGCGGCAATTGTTTCTTCGGTGCGCACTGTTCGACGTCTCTGCGGATGCGTATTATCACATAGAGTAAACGTAGTGCGAAAACGATCCATGGTTAACCGAATTAATTGCTCTGATGGACGATTATGTCGACCATAAAATGGACGGAGCTTGCGGTAAACTTCGCAAACTGAACCATTATTTTCGAAATAAATTTGCACGATTTGCAAGCGTTGTTCTTTTGTCAACCTGTTCATGATGAAATGGCAAACCAAACTAAATATTAATCACTTGACAGCTGACAAAATGGCCGCCAGTTAAAAAAGTGATGCCAACTTAAAGTTCTATACCTCAATAAAAAACACCCATTATTTAGATTGTTTTTAACAGAGTTTTTATGAAGTTTCGCTAATTTCTTCATGAACTTGAAAAAAAAATGTATTTGCAACCAGAATATCGAGGATTGTGTCGTTCATTGGCTATACTAGTTTTTATTACAAGCCAAATTCACAAAATACAAGTTGGTTGTTTTATTACTAAGTAGCTGTTACCCTCGGCTTCGCTCTAGTAAATTGGATTGGATATTGACGTGACTATCGGTAACACAGTGCGACGGTATTGCAACACTCAAGGTTGGAGCTTCATTACTGGAATGCCAGATGGCGCTGAAGTAGCAAGAATTAAAGATTTTTTGACAAACAATTTTTTTATCTTTCGTAAGAAATAAAATTAAAAAAAAAAAAAAGGATCCTATGTTACTTCTAATACCTCCAAGAATATGTGTACAAAGTTTCATGATGATCGGTTTAGTAGTTTTTGCATGAAAGCACTACAAACAAACTTACATTCACATTTATAATATTAGTATGAAGTATGGTTGTCGATATGTAGGAAATTAACCTTTTAAATATTCGTACATTCTAAATTTTCATTGATTTCTTGCGATCATCTTGAAATACTCTTGGCAGAATTGTGGGGCAAATACTTTTGTGAAACATTCATCTTATAAATGTTCCACGAGAAATTTCATCGTGGTGTTTAATAAAAATGTATTAAACACATATTATGAATTAAACGAAAATATTATACAATGACTTATGCCGATTTACAAAAATAGTGTACACAATAAAGTCGCTAGGGATTTTCAACTCTCTCTTATATGTGAGCTTACGAAACACATTTGCAAAATGCTTTTTTTATATTTCCCACACATATAAGACAATAAATGACACTGTGTAACTGACTGACTGACTTATTAAGAAATAAAATGAGTCATATAATAACTTTTGGCACACAAATACAAAATTAATTGATTCAAGCAAATTAGTAATTGACTCTTACTAATTTGTTGCAGTTCATAAAGCATATGTTTCGAATTTTGGACTAAAATTTGTGATGCATCTGTGCAGGTTTTATAATTTTCAATTTCCTATACAAAATGGTACGCTAAAGCCACGTTTTATTAACAATTAAATATATAATTGTTTTTGCTCATTTTGTTTCCATTCAAAATTATACAAAATATTCGCTGCCAATCCTTGTTTTCCATCACACAACATAATAAATGAATGATAATCGTCCACTTGAAAGAAATCAACTGTAAAATGAATATAAACTCAACAACATGAAAAATGAAAATTGTAACAAAATGTTGTTGTTGTTGTTGCTGGTGTTGTTGGTGTCTTGTATTCTGGTACCTACTTAAATTACATTTACATTTTTTACGTTAATCATTACTTATTTATTATGTATTTATACTAAAAACTTATTTATTTAAATATTTATATGTAATTTGGTACAACTTTTGATAGTAATACGTTTTATTAGCCAACGAGTTAACAAAAAAAAAAAGCCAGAAAAATAAAAAAAAGGAAAAATTGTTTCTTTTAACAAATGACAAAATCATGTTCGATTGATATGCAAAAAAGGAAAAATAAAAAGTACATGATGAAAATAAAGCAACAGGCGAACATGCAGAACGAACAAGGAGCGAACAAATGAACAAATAAACGAGACCCATTACAAATTTCCACCACCAACATCACTATAGTGTTCACGTATGATTATGTAGTGACTTTGATTTAAATACTTAAACATGGACAAATGAACTAATCCAAAAAATTAAATCGAATAAAGTCTGGAATAAAATTTTCAAGAGTTCACAGCAGTCAGAAAACATGAAACAATAAAAAATTCAGGCAGTTGTGATCTGTCTGACTCAGTGGGTATATGACGTTCGAACAACGTTGCTAAATTTCGAAGGCATTTTATGTTTCTTTCAAAACTTTTTTCTATTATTTTTTTGGATTTTGGCTGCTGAATGACCAGTGTTTTGATTTCTTTTAAACAATTTGAAAGCACTTGTCGCTTCATATGTAGTGAAATAAACGTGATCATACAAATTGACAAAAAGCCTTTGAAATGTTTAGTTTGTATATTTTTTTTCTCTTCGTTTTCATCTTGTCATTAGATTTGAATAATGAATGGGAAAATTTGTTGCTATTATTTTTGATTTGATACAAATTTATTTTGTTTTCAGCTGGACTACAAATAAATGGTATTTAGAAATAGTCTTATTATCGTATTTTAACTTCTAATGAGACTAATGTTTTGCAATTACGCTTAACTAAAAGATCATTATATGAATCGTTTGAATTTGCTTTAACATATTTTTTTTTTGGATAATGAAGAAATTGCAAGAAAAAAAAGTATAGATCTCTTTATTAAGAAGGCAAGACTTGTATAATTATGAATTAATTTTTGAATAAAAATTTGGCGTTTTATAAGTTAAAGTTTGTAGCTCTGTGAGTGTATCACCGTAATTAAATTTATTTGGATTTGTTTGAAGTTTTCCGGAGTTTTTTGATGTTGATAAATGGATGACACAACTTCTGATCGAGTTGAAATATTGAAATCTCATATTGCAAAGATAAGAAAACGGACATTGCCACTTTAAGTTGATTCGTCAGTAGCACATGTAATCGGTCATTCTAAAGCTTTTGATTTAAGCTTGTTACTAAAGATTTTTGACCAGTTGTCTTTAGAAAATATTCGACCAGTTTAATGGAGAGCCTTTCATTTCGAAATCCCATTGGAAGGATTTCTGTAGAAAGTTTTGGGCGAGTTTTCTGTAGCAAAAATTTTCGACGAGTTTTCTGTACAACATTTTCGGCGAGTTTTCTGTACAAATTTTTCGACGAGTTTTCTGTAGCAAAAATTTTGACGAGTTTTATATAGAAAATTTTCGATGAGTTTTTGATCCAAAATCTTTCGACGGGAGAATTTTTTAAACAGTTTTCAATAAAAAAAAATTTTAGTGCGTTTTCTTTACAAAGCTCCTACATACATGTCTGATTGACTAGCTTCCCGCGTATAGCGTTTGGAGCAGTTTGCAGTTAAACATTTTTCGATCAAACTCAGTCAAAAATGTAAGTTTTATATAGAAAATTTATATATATGCTTCTCATAAAATATTTTTCGACAAGTTTTCTGCCGAAATTATATGGAGAGTTTTCTATTGCAAATTTAGGGCAAGTTCTGTTTAGAAATCTTTTTTTCTCCCAATAACTTTCGACGAGTTTTCTACGAACTTTGTTTAACAAATTCTTAGTTTGTTTGGAATACTTTTATATCAAACATATTTCCATCCGTATTCATGCAAGTGATTTTCTATCGGCATAACCGTTTTTCAACCAAACTTTTTTCTGGGTGTATTTACATTCTAATACTTTTTTTGAAGAATACATTTCTTTTACGAAAACCAAAAAACAAACGCTCTTCGTACAATTTGTATTTTTCTGTCTTTTAATTTACATTTTAAAGCC
This sequence comes from Lypha dubia, assembly GCA_947311025.1. Classification (NCBI taxonomy): domain Eukaryota; kingdom Metazoa; phylum Arthropoda; class Insecta; order Diptera; family Tachinidae; genus Lypha; species Lypha dubia. The sequence goes on along the minus strand of OX371260.1, from coordinate 30,947,489 downwards.
TTTAAGCCGCAGTTTCACCACTACTTTATATAAATTGGACATGCCAGTAGAAAAATGTGTATTTGTTTAAAGTAAATTCTAATTTAATATAAACAAAAGTATTTATTTCATTTTAATACGAATCTTGTTTGGGGTTCCTTCGCTAAACACATGTGCATAAATTAATAGTGGGAGTTGTTGAGCTTTCAAACTAAATAAAAATATAATAAAAATAAAGTTGAAAAAGAAACATGAATTAAAAACATCTTAAAACAGAAAAAGCCTGCGCACATTTAGTAACATGCCCTGGCAAAAGAAATAGTAAAATTGAAATGAAATGTTTGTTGTAAAACCAAAAAGAAACATAAAAAACAACAACGAAATAAAAAGTGAATTTAAATTTTTGTTTCTTATTTTATTTATAATCTAAAATGCATTTTTTTAACTTTAGTAATGTTGAGTTTAAAGGTATTTGCTTATTTTTATGCAAGTGCTCGAGCTGCTCATTCATAGTTTTTGGGTCATTAATCTTTATTTTTCTCCAGTTATGCTAAAATAAAAACGTTTTAATATATTAAACTAACAGCTGAGCTTAGTTTCGTAGCCGAAAAAAAAACTAAATACAGCAGAAGCAACAACAAAAACAAATATTAACAAGAAAAAGGAGTATAAATATTTGTTACTCTGACTAAGCAAAAAAAGAAACATACCTTTCCACAGGCATTTTATTTGAATTTATAAGTTTTTCCAATGTAGGGAATTTTAGTGTTTCGTTTTTTTCCACTTCATCTTGTATTTAGTTGATGGCAAACATATAAAAACATTGCATTCATTGTAAGTTTAAATTGTTTATGTTGTTGTTGTTATTATTGTTGTTATTTTCGTATTTAACAATTTAATTAAATTTGTAAAGTGTGGTTTTATTATAATTCACTGTTTATTTTAGATGATTTCATTTTTTTGCGTTGTTTTCTGGTGCAAACTTCCTTGTGTGAATAAAACAAAAGACTTAAGACACAAACTTCATTTAAATGAAAAATTAACACTTGGGATTTTTTTTATTTTTTTTTTTGTTTGTAAATAAAATGTTGTTAATAAAATTTAGCTTAAAGGTAACCAGTATTATGTAATTAGTATGATTCGAGGCTAAATGATAACTTAATTTAACAAAGTTTTCGTTTTTAAGACTGACTAAAATCGGTTATGCATACAAGTAGAGGCATGTGAGAGAGATTGTAAGCTTGTGTGTAAAATTGTATATGTTATAAAAAAGGTTTATGAAAACTAATGTATGTTTTTAATGTTGATATAATGACCGTTCTAGATATCTAATGCACGAATTTCTGAAAAATTGGGATATTAAAAGGAGGCAAGTTTGAAAGAAACATCATTTCGTTGGGTACAAAAATTTTTATAAAAAATTTAAGAAATTCCAAACACATTTTTATTATACACATCAAACTTCCTTCAAATTTCTGGCAGTACAGAGCTAGAAAGCCCATACACTTTTGGGGCCTTTTAAAAAATATTATTTTTAAAAATTTTCAGTAACGTTGGTTCTCGCAAAATAAACGGATGATTGTTTAAAAAATAATCCAATATGAAATATGGAAATAATTACATCATAATGGTTGCCTTTAAATAAAAACGATGAGTATGGGTGGCACCATGGCTGATAGGTAGCCATGCTAGCCTAGTAGTCCGGTGTTTGTCGGTTCGATTCCGGCCAAAGATCCTGGGTGTTTTCTGCAGACAAGTTCATCGCTTTGTGAGGTTGTGTTTGTTAAAAAATAGAAAATACCAAAAAATATATACAAATTTGAAAATTAATGTGTCCACTTAACCCAGCAAAGGTGTGTAAATTAAATGAAGTAAGATTTCATTCTCTCACCGTCTGTCTGTCCTCTCTAAGTTGTCCTATAGCAATAAGTACATGAGTGGCCTAACTCTAGAAATGGAAAAATGAAATTTTACTTAATTTGAGTAGAAAACGGTAGTCTTATGGTACCAATGCCGCTTTTTTTTACACAATTTCTTTAAATTTTTCCTTCATGTTAAAAAATTTTCACAGGAAAATTTTCACAATTATAGGAAAATATTTACTAAGAATTTATTTAGTGTTTAATGAAAAATTTGTAAAAATATTGTCAAATACTTTCATATAATTGTATAATGTAGTTAATTTCCTTGCTGTCTGATTTACGAACAGTCCAAACGAAGTCAGAAGAACGCTGGAACGTCCATTGCTGCTTCTTTCCAACAGGTAGATGTATTGTCTGGAATGGCGGTGGTTGAAAACATTTTAATAAACACAAAATCTATTGGGATTTGACCCGAGGTATTTCAGTTTAGTAGATTGGCAGTTTGACCACCACACTACTACATCTTGCTACCTCTGTCTAGCCAGTCCACATGGCCCCGTTCTTTCTCCTACCCTTTTTCTTATTTTCCTTAATGATATTCTACGTCAACCTTGCACTCTATCTGCTCTTTTGCCGATGACAGCAGCTTAGTTTATTCGTATTCATTCAGTAACAGGCCAAACCCGTCGGAGATCCGGGAAATGTGGCTGTGAATGATACACTAAATCGCGATCTCCTGAAAATTACAAATTGGGGTCAAGCTAATAGGGTCAATTTTAATGCACGAAAGACTCAATGTGCTGTGCTCACGCACAGACGTATGACCATACATGCTCCTCCATCTATAAACATGGATGAAATATTGAGGAATCGCAAGCTCTTGATGTTCTTGGCATGAAAATTCATTGTGAAGTTCGATGGAATGATCACATTTATCATGTCTTAAAAGAAGCATTCAAGTACCTCGGCTTTTAACACGGTGTAGGACATATTTCACTCCATCTGATCTCCTTTATCCGACCTAAAATGGAATATAACTCTCATGTATGAGCCGGTGCTTCAAAATCTATTTTGAAGTTACTCGACCGCGTACAGGATAGGGCGAAGAAGCTTATTGGTGACAGTAAGGTAGCCAACTCTACTGACTCACTGGAGCATCGACGCAATATTGGGTGTGTTTCATTGTTCTATCGCTACTACAGCGGAGTGTGTTCTAATGAAATCAGGAAACTTGTTCCCGAAACCCGTCACTTTTCACGTACAACACGCTCTTCATCAAGGACACATCCCTTTGTGGTTGATATGTCAGTGAACCGCACTACGCATTACAGGCAGAATCCGTATTTTAGCCGTACTGTTCGTATGTGGAATAAACTCCCCGCAGAGGTTTTTCTGCCACTTTCGGTGTGTTAGGGTTCAAATTAAATGTCCACAAACACTACTCCCTTTATCCTCCTTCCCAAAACCTATTTTCCTAGTTCCGGCACAATGCCATGCATACGTAGGGGTCATTCCCTGAGTGCTGGTCCTAATTAAAAAAAAAAAAAAAAAAACTTCTTAAAACGTAGTAAGTCTTGAAATAAGTACTAACTCGTAGCGATCATAATAAATTAAATATCTTTTGTCTTTCTTTAGTAATATTAAAAAGCGGTTTTCATATTACAAAAAATTGGTTTGTATAGAAAATTTGTATGGAAACACTGACTTTTTTTTTTTGAAAATTTTCAACTCATATCTTTCGAACTATTATGGAAACAGCACCTAATATACATAAATGACTTGTGGAAAATTTGTATGGGACACACTTAAAAAACTGAGTGGTTTTCATACAAACTTTCTACATACAATACATACAAACAGTATTATATACCCCGTTTATACGCACTTCTTATTTGCAAATAAGAGTGGAAAGCGTTGCCGTATTACTTTTTTATTGTAACTTAAAATGTTTCGAAAACTATTTGCAAATAACAAGCTATTTGCAAATAAGATGTGTGATGCTACCAGATGACTATATATTTACTGCGTGTCATTATCAAAAATACAACAATATTTCTGAATGCTATTTGCGTATAAACTGTGAGTTAAGTTTTTGCAAATAGTTTTATTTGCAAATAAGAAATGCGTATAAACGGGGTAATAGAAACCGCACATAAATATGTTTTAGAAAAAAGTGATCATAAGGACTCTTAACCACCACTTCGTTTGTATATAAGTAATGTTTAGTTTTACAAATATAATTGTAAAAGATTTATGAAAAATTTTGGAGAAAAGTGGCACTTGTGATTGAACTTTTAAAAATTACTTTGTAAGAAAAATGATATATTACAATTAGTGTAAATTTTGTCCTTTTTTACCATATTTTGGCATGTCGACTAGGTCACTTTTTCTGTCAACGCTTCAAATGCATTTATGAAATTCTAGAAAATTTTGTACTAGAAATTCTTTATGTATTATTTCGCAGCAATCACTGTCAGCTTAAAATAATAAACAATTTTATAACTTTTATTTTTATAGTCGAAAAAATATCGCCCACTTTGTGAATTAAAAAAAAAATATATTAAATAGTGTTTCCAATTGGTTTTTATGTCACATGCCAACTGTTTCATTAAGTCATTAGGTCAATTTCAGTGGACATTTATTTAATTCGTTAATTCTCTGTCTCGTATAAAAAAAACACAAACAATTAGGGCGTCACCCTCTTTACTTTAAATAAATAACAAAATTTTGTAAATTACTTGGCATAAATAATAAACTTTAAAAACAATTATTTCATACAAATGACCTGAAAATAAGTTGTCTTTTTAAATATTTTACCCTTAAATGTTCTGTTTGTCATTTATTTAAAATTAAGTCACTGGAATTTTAAAATATGAAGTCTTTATACATTCATTTCATAAATGTTTATGAAAACTACTAACAAAATGTAATCGCGAAAAAAAATTAAATTTGTGCCAACAAATGCAAAAAAGTACTAAAATTAACCTTCTTTGAAATGACCAAATTAAATTGATTGAATAAAACGAATTGGTTTTTAACAGCTGGTTGCAAACACGCCCCACAAAAAATAAATAAATTGCATTTGTTTAGTTGAAAATTTAAAAGAATGCTTTTTAAATAAGTATAGAAGTCAATTTTTATTAAAATTGCAAGAAAGGCAAGAACAAAGGGAAAGGAAAGCTATTTAGCAGGGAAGTAAATTTCAGTCTAAACCATGTTTGGAAGGTTTTGAAACATACACAAGCTCTCATGGATGAATTTTAAATTACACGAGTAAAAGCACTTAAGTTTTATATAAATTTATATAGACAACACAACAAACATATTTTATTCGATATGAATCTATTAATTTTTCTTCCAACCTTTAGGTTTATTTTTGAAATTCTTCTCCATTAAAATAATTCGGCTAATCTTACATCCATCTAAGATGTGGAATATTTTGGAAATTCCATAATTTGAATTAAGGATAACAAATCAACTTGGAAAACTTTCAAGTCTTTTAAATAGCTGTTGGTAATTTTTATGTTAAATTTACAAATTGGAAAATTGCCCACAATTTGAATCAAACAAATAAAAAAAGAAATCAAAAAGTAACAACAATTGAAGAGTTGTATTAAAGCAATAAAAAAAACATTAGACTCTCATTAAACTATTGAGTCTGACTTTAAATTAGTCTTGGCCAGTACAGCACTGGTAATATGTTAAAATTTGCTTACTCAGAGCGCAATAAAAGAAACTGTAATAAAATATCCTCACCACCCACTTACCAAATTTCATTTAAGCAAATGCTGTTTATTCGTCATACAACGAGCCAGCCAGCCAATCATTAATTTAGTAAATTTAAACTAGAGTTGTCTTATATTTTTTGTTTGTTTTATTTTTGTTTTTGCCAAACTGGCTGAGGCAGACGTCCATCAGAGTGGCATTCATCAGATAGATTACATTGCAATAACACGACAAATGTAACCTTCGTCAAGTTTTGAGTAGAAACACTCTTGTACTTGTGCATAAATTCATGTTTTGTTGTTTTGTATGCTTTTTTATACACAAAAAGTGCGAAGTACGTATGCAGTCGTGTGTTTAAAAGTTGGAAACATTAAACCATTTTAATGCTGCATTGACTGAACGGTGTTTAACAAGCTGCAACATTAAGAGTGACAATTTGTAAATGAATACAAACTTAAGCTGGCTGAGTATTTTTTTTTTTCATGTAACAATTTAAAGATAATCATGTGATTAATATTGTTATTTCGTATTGTGTAAACTGACTAAACGGCTTCGCTTTTGCAGTTTTCCTTAGCAGTTTAATATTAAATCAAGTGTGACTTATATCACATATTTAGTTGAATATAAATGATATAATTGCCGGTTTCAGAATTTATTTTTAATTTAAATGTAATTCTACGAAAAAAAAAAGAATTATGTCGTCGACATCGGTGGAACAGACATTAATTCTTTTCGTTTTACAAAGTTTTCTTGTTTTGTTTTCTTTTTAATTTTATTAACAACTGACTGTTCCCGCGGCGTTGCCCGCATTAGCTTAAATGCTCATCCATCTATAGTTAAAGTTTCGTGGTAATCTACTGAAAATATAAAATGGGTAACTTAATTTGTTTATGACAGATAATTTCGTTGACTTTGTTTTGAAAAATCAGTTTATTATGATGAAGTATCGAGGCGTATGATTAATGTCGCAGTTTTTGTCACTGGTGTTTTGCTGGTACTGCTCATGATGATATTTGTCTTTTTGTTGGTATTCTTATAAATATTTTTTATTATTCACCTTTTAAACCTTTTCTAGACCTCCACAAATAATTCAAGACCAAAATTAGCCAAATCGGTCCAGTCGTTCTCGAGTTTTAGCGAGACTAACGAACAGCAATTCATTTTTATATATCGCTGGCTTAATATAGAAAGGTCGTACCTCAGCTTTTAGCTTATTTACAGGAGAAGGAAAAAACCCATAAAATCTTTGGTTAGTAAGTTAGTTTGGGCTTTTTTTTAATTACTGTAAATCTGATATTCGTCAACATAGGAAACTGAATTTTTAAGGATCTCCGCTGGATAATGATTTGGTAACAGGAACAAGCCAACTAAATTTACACAATGAAAATTTATGCAGACGATTAAAAATATTCAATCGCTTATTTGTGTTGAAAACTAAAACAAAATACAAATTTTTGTATAATTTTTTTTAACATAGGAGTACATATGTATAAATGCTTTACCATAATATAGATAGGCCTTAACTTGTTTTCTTTTTCTAGTCGCGTATTTATCCTCATATTTCGACAGCTAACACTCTAAGCTATCGAAATAACCAACAAAACTCGTTTTGAAAATAAATGAGTTAGGACCTTTCTAAATTAAGGAAATGTTATCTACGTATGTATAAGATGAAAAATTTTCAATCGACTTTAATCACTTTCTGCAAGGCAGTAAGTCGTTAAACCAGAGTGCGCATTTGAGCACACTTTTTTTATTTATGCGCCTTCAAAAAAAAAAAAAAAGAGTAGCAAATGTTTAAAGAGCGGAGCAAAAGAAAAGGGAAATTTACTTGTGCACAGCAAAAGATTTTTATTTTAATGGCGTCATCACTACAGCATTTCTCTCCTTCTAAAAACGGTTTTCCATGTAAATTTTCACTTCTTCCAAACGTTTTCAAGAATAACCACACAAATTGATTAGCTTTCATTTACACGGACCAACATACTCTTTTTTATTATCTTTTCTTGTGTAGTTTTTTAAAGTGGATCTGATTATATGTAAACTAGTGTGTACCAACCGTGTGCTAGTCATGGAAAGAAAAACCGTAAAAAATCTCTAATAAAACAGTCATACAACAACCAAAACTATAATTATTTAATGACACATTTGTACGAACTTACAAATATGTATTAAAAAAAGAACGGTTAAATGCAAAAACAAAATACTCAACTCTCTCATCTTTTTTCCTACATTGCTCCAACGTCTTAGTATGTATAGATATGTCTTGTTGTGATTTTCCTCTTTCTATCCGAATGTGTAAAACACATGAGCAATAATGTGAATGAGGTACTAGGAACTTTAAACGGTTATGCTCCAAAATACTGAACCCACCAAAAACAACAATACCTCGTTCACTTCTGTGAAAAAATATCTTTAAAATGTCTGGTAAAAGACTTCTAAAAATCGGTTGTATGTATTATAGGTGCATGAAGGGCAGCACAAAAAAAGCAATTGTCTATTAATTATATATGTAGATACTATATTTATTTACTCAGTGCTTACACCTGACAATACCGTCATGATAATAAAATATTTTAACTAATACCTGAACATATTGTTAATTGACTCTATTGAATATTGTGACGACTCTAAATCGAACAGTATTTCGAATATAATTCTAGAATAATGCCGCGCCACCGACGGAGACGCCAACGCCGTCGACGTGTGAAAAGTTGAGGCCTAGTAGCTGGTTTTCTCCTTTTTTTTGCTTTTGCCGAATAAATGGTAATAAATCTGTAACTTCTAAACTGCTTTTTGGATTTTAATGAAACTTGAAACATTTTTAAAAGAAGGAGTCAGTCCTTATAACGCAGGTCTTATAGGTCTTAATGGAATTCTTGCGTAAGCACTAGAGGAGCTACAGTAGACCTAAGGAGACTACTTGGGACTTAAAAACACTTCTGACACTGTGTAAATTTTTTTTACAATGCTGGGGACTAATAAGTATTGCCAGTTTTAAATGCAGTATAATAAAAATCATATATGAAACAATGATACGAGAATGATTATTTGTTCCTAATTCTTTTGTTTTTACGTATACAAAAAAAAAAAAAAAAAAAAAATTATTCAATTATTTGAAATTTGTAAACATTTTTGAAAAATTTGCAACTGTTTTGTTTGGCTGCTACTCCGTTTTCCTTGTCCGTTCACAGTATCGAAGATAGACTCGTAATTTTAACCAGTTTACTTTATGTGCAACATTTTAACTAATTCATCTAATTAAATATTTTAAATACAAAATAATTAAAAAAATATAGGGACTACAAAAAAAAAAAAATAATTGCTTTAAATTATTTATCATTTGCATAGAAATATATTTGTTACATACGACATATGCACTAGTCTGTATATAGTGTATGTAATTACACCTACTACAACCACATGCATAAAAAAAGATCACGTACGTGTTCAAAATAAACGAGATTACAAATTAAACGTGGACCATAATAGATATATGTATATGTTTGTGTTTATGTATGACCTAAATCTGTTTGTCCATGTTACGTCCCTCTTTCGTGTATTACGTTCATTAATTATTTTCATTAGTCGTCTATTGCTAACAAACATACGTAATTGATAATTACAATTATATTTGTTATAAAATGGTTAATAAAGAAAAAGTGTTGTAAAAACTTAAATAAATTTACAATGTCATCAATTCCATCAACCAAAACCAAACGATTAGCACTGACGACAAATAACTTTTCGTAGCAGGCAGGCTAATAACAGTCATGGTACGCTGATTAATACCACCAGGGTCTTGTTAAAATTTGGCTTTATTTGCTGGACGTTGTAATGATAACAAGAAATAACTAAAAAGTTTATTACAAAAAAAGAGAAATTTGCCAAATGTGGTCTTATTTGAATCTTTCGAAATGTTCAAAATGTAGTTAATTAATTTAGGTAGCGATATCTAACAATAGAAATGAATAATTTCATAACAAATATTTCGAATTATAAAATGCGTGGACGAATGTTTCACAATTGTAAAAATATTGTCTATTAAAATAACTGAGGCATAATAGAAACCAATACACTTATGGCAAATCAAAGATGAAATACACTCTGTATTTTCTAAAATATATTTGTCACAATCACTTTGGCAAAAATGTTGTTGAATTCAAAATCTTATCATATTTTGTGAAAATGTATGAAAATATTGTCTCGTAAAATAAATAAACAGTTTTGCTAATCTATTCTATATAATTAATAAATAGGCAGTACCATTTTTAGTTACATATAAACCACAAATATAAAATATTTGTTAATATTTGTACAGGCTAAAGTTCGTAAATGTTATTAATCAGAGAAATATGAAGTGGACATTGGGCGCGTTCAACTGAAAAATCTGCTACTAAACAGTTTAGATGTAGCAGCTTTTGATTTGATTAATTTTTCTGAACTATCTGCTTACATTTTTGTCAAAAATATCAACAAATTTGAATTTTCAATTAAAATTATTGAATTTTATTTTGTAAAAAGATTTCATAATATTTATTTGTGAATTGAAATGAATTAAAATTTAAAAATTTATTATGAAGTTTGATTTAAATGTCAAACTGAACTGAAATATCGTAATTTGATGAAATGTATCGTACTTTTTCTTTGCTACCTAAAACAGTGAGCGCTCAGTTAACATGTTTGCTCATCGCTCAGTAATCAAAGCGTTCAACAGATAGTTGAGCAACAGTTGTGTAGTAAACTGTGTCTGCTGAACGCACCCATTGTTAACATATTTCGAGCAAAAAATGAAAAATTTAATATTTATACATCCCTTTTATAGATTTTTCAACCGCACTGGCCGAATAGAACAAACGTTGTTTTCGGTAGAAGCAACTAAATTATTTGTGCACATCGTGAGCAAAGTCTTTCAATCGGTTCAGTATTTTGAATGAAATAAGCGCTTAAACATTTTTAAATGTTAACATAATTAAACTAACAACTTGCCTCTGCGATGCAAAAAAAACTATGGAACCATACTACAAGGAAACCCATTCAAACAAAAAAAAAAAAATTGAAGAGGTATACGATAACAAAATTATTTTTTTTTTTTGGGTAGAGGGGAATAAGAAATACCCCTGATGTTCAAAACCAGGCACACTAGTTCAAACAAAACAAAATTATAATGAAAATTGGAGGAGTTTTTCAAAAAAAAAAAATTATAATTTAGGAGAACAAATTTCCTGCATTTATGGGGACAAATAAAAAATATTTTGTAAATCGGTCAATAAATGTAGTTGTTATGTCGTCAATATTTAGGGGAACAGAATTCGATATTTCAAAACAAAATTTATGGGACCATACTGTCAGCAAAACCTTTCAAATAAAAAGAGAATTTTTAAATTCAGTTTATAAGTGATAGTCAAAGTTTTCTTTAGAGGTGGGGGCAGACAATTTCCCCCAATTTTAATAAAAATTTTATGGGACCTAACACAAAAAAAAAGGTCTATAAATGAAGGTTTTATTCGATAATCATTATTTTAAGGGAACAACATAACCAACTCCGATTTTCCAAAAAAAAAAAAAAAAAGAAATCTGGGACCATTCTGCAAGCAAATATTTTGCAACAAAAAGAGAGGGTGGTGTTAACTAAACTAGTTACCGCGTTGGCTATAAAACAAACTATGACTTAGGACCTGGGTTGAAACCCTGGTCAGATCAAGTTAAGCAAAATTATAAATTTCTCTGATGTGCTTGGGTGTTTTAGATGTTGTTGGTCTGATTAATTGATGAAGGCATAACACTGGTCAGTAAAATATGTTCCGGCAGCGAATGACACAGTTCCTTTGTCGGTTAACAGAATCGTCGGCGAAGTAACACAATTAATAAAATGACTGCTTACAGAGCTTAAGAAATTTAATACACCTACTTAGCACCTGAGGTGCGCAACACTGCTATAAAAATTAACAAAACGAGCTATAGCACAGTTGTTAAAGAATTATGTCTATACGGACAATTGTGTCGTCCGTTGGCTATACTAATATTTTGTCTTGCTGTTGTTAATGGTATCTCAAGTCGTTTATATTTATTATAATTTAGACAATTTTTTATACAAAACATATCATTAATATTACTGGCTTTATTGAATATTGAAAGTGGACATTTTTTACTTGAAAAAAAAAACACATAATAAATAAAATAAAATAAAAAGAGCAAAGAAATTAGAATAACTTTATAATTTAAATACGTACAATTACATCAACATCCAGTGAGGATAATTAAAAATTTTCAGAATATTCTTAAAGATCTTTTGCATTTTAACTTCGTTTTAAAACGTGGTCCATACATGAATTTAAACTCATGTCATTTGAGAAAGAATTAATTTGTAATCCACCAAAATGCTCATGTCAATGACATGTTTAATCGAATAGTAAGTAACTTGTCACTCAAAGCCTTTTAAAGCAATATAGCAATCCTTTTTTGCAATATTTTATAAACACATGAACGAACATAAATCGCCTACACTCCCCTATAATAATACAAAAAAAAAAAAAAAAAACTAATGCAGATAAAAATATGTAACAAATCAATATTTAGATACGTGTCCACACATACCTCCATCCACCTGTTACTAAAAACATACTCGTATGTATGTTTAAAACCAGTTAATCTGAAACAATTTGTATAAATTTACAAATGTTAAATAACAAAGCAACATGTTGTTGTTTTTGTTGTAGCTGACTGTTGCTAAGTTCTCTTGCCGTCAACAAGTTGTTAAAGAAATAACATAAACTTATTTACAATCAATGAAACCACATCTACGATCAGCTGCAAAAGAAACTTTGAAATTATTTTTTTTTGCATGGAATTACATAGTTGATTTAAAACACACAACAAATCACAATAATTTTAAGTTAATACTAGAGTTATTTTGGAGCTCAACAGTAAAAAAAAACAATAAGATGATTATCGCATAAATTACAGAACATGTCCCCTGCAATACGTGATCATCAGTAGCTATTAAAATGTTTTAAGACAATTCAAATAAATACCAAAACTACTGTATGAAAAATGAGCTGCCAAATGAAAATTAAGAAAATCATAAAATATTTCGATTTTCTTTAAATTTGCAAGCATGTAAATGTAAAATAATATTAAGTAGAATATGACATGGCATATTTTCAAACAAAAGATGTTGATTTTTTTTTTCAGAACTACCGGGATATGAGATCAAAACTTAGTCATGCTTTGCATCTTTCTATTTTAGTTTTCCATATATCAGTCACCGCCAAGATGCGATATTTAACATGTATCTAAAAAAGATCAAACGATATTGCTGCAAATCAATTTGAATAAATAATAAATTATACTTTGTTGCGAAATTCGTTTAACCCTTGGATGATATACGATTTTTTTTTCAATCCGTAACACAACTTTAAAAAAACATTTCCAAATCATTTGAAACCTCGATTTTTTTAGATATATTAACTAAAAAATTTAAAATACAGTCGAACTTCCGTAGTTCGAATCAACAAATTAGCAAAAAAAATCAATTTACGGACACTTCTACTTACAGAAATTTTCAATTTCTTGTGATGTGTGTACGCACAACCCCATGAACTTGTAACAATCCCAAGGCAAATTCATAGCAGGTACACAGAGCCAAAACTGCCTAATAGAATCAATAAGATTTTCTCTATGAAAAACTTTTATGCAAAGAGGTATCCCAGCAGAAAGAAGCGAAGATTTTTTCGAAGAGATTCCTTATTGTTTTTATGTGGTAAATCTTATTAATTTTTTCAATAAGGAAACCACATAAAATCAAGAAGAAAACTTGTTATTTACATTTTTTTTTACCCAATTTCTGTTACTTTTGGCACCAAAAAAACAATCCCTAGAGAAAAACTTCTTGATTCAATTAGGTTTTCGTATGAATTGTAATTAAAAGGGATTTCTTATTGATCGTCTTATTGTTTTTTTAAAAAAAGGTTTTCTTCTTGATTTTATTAGGCCATCTTATTGTTTTTTTCAATAAGGTGTTCTTCTTGATTTTATTAGGTTCCTGTATGATCATGTGTAAATCATCTTCTTAATTTTTTTAATAAGAATATCTTCTTGATTTCATTAGCTTGCTTGTTATTTCATACATATAAATCAACATAGGAACAATTTTTTCATAATTTTTTTGTGCTACAATAAATCGTCTTCTTAAACTGGCTGCTAACATGTATACTATAGTAAGGTGTAGTAATGAGGTGGTTAGAGTGCCAATCTACTAAACCGAAGTTCCTTGGTTCAACTCCCTGAATACGTAAGTTTTATAAAAATGTTATTATTACTCCTCCATCCAGATAATACAAATACATGTTGTAAATAAGCATTCGGGACGTACCATGACGTTCTGATGACATCAAATTTGTATTTCCTAACATCATAACAGAGAAAACAGTGCCTAATAAATACCTAATAAAATATAACAAAATTAATAAGATATCTATATGGTTTTTTTTCAAGAAGGAAGTCTTATTATTTTAATAAGGAAAACCTTTTTGAAAAAATCAATAAGAATGCCTAATAAAATCAAGAAGAAAACCTTTTTGAAAAAATCAATAAGAATACCTAATAAAAACCATAAGATTCCATATTGATTTTTTCGATAAGGTTTTCCTTATTAAAATAATAAGACTTCCTTCTTGAAAAAAAACCATATAGATATCTTATTAATTTTGTTCTATTTTATTAGGTATTTATTAGGCACTGTTTGCTCTGTGTAGAATCGGCTCAATTCGAGTTGAAAAACTTCTACTTACTTTGTCAAAAAATGTACCATAAAATGTGTCAATAAAGCATTTCACAAAGTATCTGCGTACATGTGTATACAAGGCGATGATAACTGACCTTGCGAGACTACTTGTTATGAGTTTGCCTTGTAACAAGCCGTTGAACACAAACAAATCACATTCACAGCGGCGAAAGTCGAGAGCAGCTCTTATGAATTCGCCTTGTTATAAACAAAAGCTTACGAAATAATTATTAATTACAATATTTATTTACTGTTATATATGTAATTTTAGTCTGAAGATTATCAACAACAGTTTTATACCAAATACATACTAACAACTAAAATACTAACAAACATTTGGCGCTTTCAATGGGTTAAATGTTGTATTCAACGTAAATGAAAATGAAGTAATTCAAGCACGCAAATAGATTTGTATGCTGAAGTTACATATTTAAAGGCAATTTGCATTTCCGTAATTGCTACGGGCAAACATACTTTGAAGCCCACTGTAGGTAAACAAAATTGAAAAAAAAACAACACATGCTTTAATCCTGACACACAAAAAGCACACACACACCACCTCATTTAACTAACGATGAAACGTGAAAAGCTTAAAGTCACGTGTGTATATTAAACGAAAGTACAAATATTTATAAAATGTGTTTAAATACCCTGTACGTACATAATAACGTACTCGTATGTTGTAAATTATTTAATACTGGTATTTTCCTCTTCTCTTACATTTCATTCACACAGCAACGTCATATTTTACATCTGCATATCGAGCTGCTGTTTCACCAACATCTTATGCGGAATTTAACTATTATAATTTTCCATATTTACAACGATTTAGATTTTAGTTTCTAATTAAACTCTTAGAAAATAAAAAGCAAAAAATATAATTTTAAAACGTAAGAACGAACAAACAGCAACATCATCATTAATAATAAACAAACCACAAGACAATGTGTCCATGTGATCATTAAAAAATCTTTAATCTTTTAAAGCAGCCAAGAAGCCAAACAGCAACTGGAGACTAATGCCACCGCACTAGAGGCATTTTTTTGGGTCATTTGCAAAGACAGCAAATAGATGCAGGGCAGGCGGCAGTCTTATTGCAGACTTGTTGCAAATGCAAAAACCAGTCATAGTTTTAGTAGTTGTGTTGTACGAATTTTAAAAAGAAAAACAAACAAACAAACAAATAAAAATTTAAATATATTTAAACAAAATAGTTATAAAACATAAACCTGTGCATAAAATAAAGATTTTTATTTTCATCGTAAAATAGAAAACACAGATACTTTTAATTGTACTTTTAGCTTTTATTGTTCTCTTAGTGTAAATTCTAATTTTATTTTATTTTTATTTTATATATAAAAAAACAAATAAACTTTAACGTATTTAATTACTATAAGTACTTATTTAATGCATTACAAAAAAATACATACCGTAGGCGTAATGTAGAAAGGACCTAACAAACATAATGGAAACTTTACAGGAGAAGGTAAGAACATCTTAATTGTATATTATCATACATTTGTTGTAAAATATTTCATTGCGACGTGCACTTGTGTGAAATAAATTGAAATCGCTTTTCGAAAATATGCGAGTTAGGGCCTTTCTACATAAGACCAACGATAATATAAGTATAAAAAACAATTCTAATAAATAAATTTAAGAAAAACAAGAAAAGAACATTAGAACTTATTTTAATTTGATGACAATTATTTAAATGTCGAGCCTTTGCTGATGGAGTCATAACTCCAAAAAAGTAATTTTGCAGAAAACGAGCTTAATGGTGCGCATTCGTTAACAACTTAATGGTAAACGAAAATTTAATATTTCTCTCAAGAGTTTAGTATGCAAGATATTTGTATGAAATTTTTACACATTCTGAAGCACGATATTACAGATAATTCTGCATTATTAACTCAAAAATCTAGTTTTTGGAGTTATGACTCTATTGCAGCAAAGGCTCGATATGTATGTAAGTTTAAATAACAAAAACTAAAAATGAGAATTCAGTTTATTGAAAAGTTTAATTCGAAATACTCTCACAAATATTTAAACTTATTGGAATGAACTGTTGGCGGCGGCAAGCAAAAAATCTCAAATTTTGAAATTTTGGGCGGGCAACTAGCCATCTTTGATAAAAATTGTTGCAACCAAACTGCAAAAAAATATTTAAAACAAAGAATAGTTTTGAAAATCACTCATTAAATTAAAAATTATTACGATAATATTGAATCGTCCAACAAACAGAGGAGCTAATAAATATTTCGAAAGGCAACTTCAAAAAAATTTGTTTTTGCACCGAACTTTCATATAAAAAAAGGAATTTTGAATATCATACCATAAATGGAGGAGCTATATAAGATTCAGCATTTAGGGGGACAAGTTTCCTCCATCGATTGTGTGAATAGGGCAATGGGACAGAATTATCGAATAAGTGTATTGTCATTCGCCCTTGACAAGTAGGCGAAGTTTGGAATAAATCTGGCCGTTTAAAGTGGAATCAAAATCGACTTCAAGGATTCTTGTTACATACAGGTTAAGTTAATCACCCCTATCACGAATACTTTTCCCTCGAAATTTTTCCCCTTTCCCTAAAATTGCAATCGTGAAACAATTCCGCGAGAATAGTTTCATGTTAAAATAAAATTTCCCTAATTGTGAATGATTTTTTCTACGAGAGATTTTATCACTTTTCCCTTTAATTTATTCACTTTATTTTTGGTGGGGAACAAAACAATTCTTTTTATAATTCGAATATTAAAGTTTACAAAATTTATTTTAAGAGCATGATTAGTTAATATGACACACACTGATATGTTGCTCGACAAAATGCAAAACAACACGTCGAGTGCCTGCGGATTTGTGAAGATTTTACTTGTTGCAATTTTATTTTGTTTCGTTTTTTCCAAAAGTAGCCGCATTATTTTAGAGTACTAAAATAAATATTTAGGTTTTGTTTTTGTAACTGTTCTTAAAAATATTATATATGGGCATTTCCAGGATCGCGATCGGGACATTCGTACGCACTCAACTTGAAAAAAAAATATGAAAACTCAAATTTTTTTTTTAACTTTTTATAAATATTTAATAGCATTTTAGTAGAACAATTTTTGAGAACAAAAAGAAAATTATAAAATATGAACGTTCTCCAAATATTTTGGATAAACTTGCGATCGCGAACGGGACAAAAAATGTAAGTCATTTTTTTCGGTGTGTGGTTTTGTTTAAAACTCTGCGAATTTTGTCAGTTTATTAAATGGAGATTATTTTTTAACTAAAGCAGAGATATAAAGCTTTTATTTAGCATTTTGTTTTTTTTTAATTATCCTTATTATTATTTTTTTAAATATTTTTTTTAGAATCGCGAACGGGACAATGATTCCAAAGGCATTTTTTAGGTTTAACATTTTTTTGACCTTTTTCTGGAAATGCCCATATATGAGCAGTGTATTTTGAAAGTGGCATAAGTAACTTTTTCAAAAAAATCGAGTTAATGGCAACACTAAATAAAATTGAGCGGTATCTCTTCATTTGTAAAACATTTGCAATCAACAAAAAAAAAGTGACTTATGCCACTTTCAAAATAAACGGCTCATATGTACATATGTATGTGTATATTTTTTAACAAAAATTTATTTGATTTTTAATTATTTTTCATCTATCTTTTTATATTCACTGAGAACTGATATCGGGAATAATTTTTTCACGTGAGATTTCCCTTCGAGGGAAATAAAAATTTCACGTGAACAAAAATTTCACTTGTTATTCACGATAGAGGTGAATAAAAAACGTTTAAAGAAAAAACACATCAAGTAGAAGAAATTAATTGAATAAATGCATATTGTGTTAGAAATAAATTTAATTACTCTGTAATTAAATGTTCAAAGGATATAAATGAATAATATTGAATGATGTTTCCCTTCGAAAACTATTGGAAACGAGAATGTGATATGAAATCTCAATAAATTTTCTTAACAATTCTACATAAGTACTTAAGTACATATTTCAATTACATGCCAATTATATACAAATCAATTATTTACTCGTATATTCAATATTCGTGCATAAAATATTTATCATTTAAAATAAAAACTACGCTTGTCAATCATGTTCAGACTTCACCTCAACCTTGCTGGCTAAATTCAATTGTTTTTCTAACGAATACTATTTAACCTACAATATTCGTGAATTTGCATCATATGCAACTGATACCAAAAAAAAATATGTCACATTTTTAACACCTTATTAAAAAATAAAAGACCATAACGGAACATTTCAAATAAAAATCTATACAAGTAGACAAAGAAAAACTATGTCTAACATAATATCCAACACTTTAGTTGAATAAAACATATCTTACAAATATTTAGTCGCTCTTAGATTCTCTAATGATTTTCGTTTCTTTGTCTATTTCACAAAACAATGCCGCTTTTTAAGGAATATTTGTTGTGAGTTAACAAAATGCATGTACTACCAAAAATTAAGACAAACAAATTTTGTATGTAAACTTTTTGTTACAAAAAAAACATACTATTAAAAAAAACAATATTTTCGTTCACATGTGTTAAAAGATTCGTAACACTGTAACAACAACAACACTAAAAAGATACACAGCAGCACAAAAGAAACATAAAATACGACGCCATGCAACAATGGCTAAATGCAAATTTCCAAACGGTTGCAATGAAAAAAAATGCGTTTAATTTAGATGCTGAATGTATTAAATATTACACATCTAGAGGAGCCCCTAGTACACTGTAAATAATTTCGTTTAGTTTAATTTTTATTTGAAAAAACCATGAGGTAAAGAAGTAGCACTCATTATTTTGTAATACAAGGTTTCTAAAGAATTAACTTAACTTAAGGAACTTATGGGCACAATTATTTGTGTGTGTGTATCATCATTAAATTATGTTCAGTGTACATATATAAATATGTTTTTTTTTCGGAATTTGTGTAACTTCTACAATTTAAAGCACACTAAAATGCAAGCAAATATAGTTTTTATATTTCTTAGTTGGAGGAAAAAACAAAAACACAACATTGCCAAACATCAAATGATTTCTTTATGTGATTTCTATTGTATTTTTTCTCTCAAAAAAAAAAAAAAATAAAGAAAACCATTAGGAATATTAGAAACACATGCACTGGCAAAGGGGCTACAAATATTCACATATAAATTTTCAGGTTTTGCTTTTAGATTAAGAAAATAACAAGATAGATGCGAAAAGTTCTCTTTATATGGTCATAATTTAAAGAAGTGTTATAATTTAAGTTCAATTTGGTGAAAAATGCTCACACTATGCAGTAAAAATGGAAATTCTTCTGTTAAATTTTTGTATGTATGCACATACATACATAAGTGCATGTGAGAGCATACAACGTATAGGACATAAATATGTTATGCAATAAAAACAACATATGGCGCATTTATAAGCAGTTTCAATTCTTCAAATGTTTTGCTATTGGCCATACCATCTTTTGAAAACAGCATGAGATTTGAATTTCTCATTTCAAATGGCATTTTTTTAATATTGGAACTTTCATCAATTCTGTTTTTTTTTGTTTGTTTGAACGAGGTTTGATTGCAGTTGGATCCCATTAAATAATGATATCAAATAACACTGCCATTTATACGAGTAGACCGATTTTATTAATAGTTTTTTTTGTTTAACAAGTTGTCCCATAAAAATATCGGGGAAAATTGTCCCCTTCCCCAACAAAAATTTGATTTTCCCATAACTATATTAATATGAGGAGGTCCACGCCAAAACGCAACAATTCCACTTTTCAAGTTTTTTAGCTTTTTTGACTGAATCCAATTCTACATGGTAAAATCTATCTAACAATTGTTATAAAACATACGAAATATCAATAATTTTTTTATAATTCAATTCCAAAAATATCGGTTCAGACCAAAATGCAACATTTCCATTATGAATATACAAAAATTTACTTAAGAGTTTTTAGTGACTCGTCTAAGGCTATCATTAAATTTATTGTTATGGCAACTCTGTAATAACTGTAAAACGGCAAATATTGGATGACGTTTTCTAGTAGCTTGTGTTGTTATCATGTGAATAATTCATTGTAAATTTGTAAAATTTATTGTACTACGTTTTTAAAAAGCAGATATGGCAGAAGCAACTGTTGGGAGTCTAAACGTCGGGAAAAGAAAAAGTGATCCTATACGTAGAACAACTAATAAACGTGCAAACAGGGATAAAAAGTAGTATATATGTATATAGAGATCACTTTATATATTATATAAAGTGATCTCTAAAATTATTTTTCTGTTCGAATGGATTTGATTGCAGTTGGATCGCATTATTTTATATATATATTTTTTTTTTTTTGGGAAAAATCGGGGGCAAGTTCTTACCCTAAAATAGTGATTATCGAATAATACATCCACTTATGGACTGATTTTCACAATTCTTTTTCGGTTTGAACAAGTTGTCCCATAAAATTTCTGATTATCCCATGACTTTAACATTTTTAATACGATTTTTAAAATATTTTTTCTTTGAAAGGGTTTGATTGCAGTTAGATCACGCAAAGATGTTTGGAATCAGATCCCCTCCCTACCCACCGAAACATATATATTATTTATCGTATAACTCAGAAATTTAGTGACTGACTTGCAATACAGTTTTTTAGTCTGATAGATTTGGCAAACAGTTTGGCCTCATAATTTTTTCTTCGGAGGGAAATTTGTTTTTCCTAACTTATACATAGTTTTTTTTTTGCAAAACTCCTGCAATTATATACTAATTTAAATAAATCGTTTTTGTTAATATTTGTACAGGCTAAAGTTCGTAATTGTTTATAATCAGAGAAATATTAGGTAGACATTGTTAACATATTTCGAACAACAAAGGAAAAATTTAATATTTATACATCCCTCTTGTTTTTGTTTCCATGTAAATATTCACTTCTTCGACGCGTTTTCTGGAATAGATATGAATATCTGATTGAAACATAAGCTGCCATAACCTAAAAAAATAAACTGTCAAAGAGAAAATGACAATGAATGGCCAACCTCATGGCGAACATTGTTGCTCAGCCATTGATGTCAGAGCATGGACGAAACATGAGCGGTCATGAGCAGTCTACATTAGCCGTATGCGATGTCTGACATGATGCTCATACCAAGTTCATGGCTAATGGAGACGCCTAGTTACATACTCTATTTATACACAATTACAAATACAAATAGAAAACGCGACTTATTTCTACTGGATGCTAGCTGGGGAATTTTTTTAGTAGTGAAAAAGCATTTGCACATGAATACTGACGAGGTTTAGTGGCTTTTATCGAAAAACAACGTTTGTTTCTATTCAGCCAGTGCTGTTGAAAAATCTACAAAAGTGATGTATAAATATTAAATTTTTACTTTGTTGCTCGAAATATGTTAACAATGTCTACCTAATATTTCTCTGATTATAAACATTTACGAACTTTAGCCTGCACAAATATTAACAAATATTAATAATAAACAGTTCGTAGTAATTTAAAAAATTACATTTAATATACAAATCGCTTTTTGTTTGAGCTAGTGTGCTTGCAGCTTGGTCTATTAATTGGATTTTGAAAACTGGAGGATCGCATAACTCCTCAATTTATTGACCGAAGTTTTAAATTCTCTTTTTTTGTTTGGTTAAACTTTCTTACAGTTTGACCATATAATTTTTATTGGTCCCACAAATATGTAAATGGGCTCCCGATATATTGATTAATAAATAAATTCGTTGCTTATGGGCCCAGTTAACTTTTTTTTTGTTAATGAAAGTACTAATCTTTTGTAGGCGTAATATATAAAATAGAACTAAATTATATTGGGTTTTGTTCTTTTGCATAGTTGCATTGATTTTGAAACACTTTGATGACTGGTTTTTCGTATTGAAGTAATTTTTATTATTCAATGTTTCGAAGTGGTAAAAAACTAAAGTGAAACGTTCAGCTAAGAAAGTTTTTTATAAACTGATCGCTAGCGAGCTATATTGATCTGTATTGACTTGCCTATGAATGCAAGATCTTAGAAGTTTTATAGTCTCCAAAATTATCGACATCTGAATTGAATTCAATATTCATATGAGACCCATAAAGTATATATATATTCATAATCGTTATTAGTTTTATCTCGATTAGATTCCCCATTGCGATATTATGGAAAATTTAATACTAAATACTTTCGAGTATTTAAACATTCACTCTTTATTCTTCATTTATATATATATTTTTTTCTGTACAAATTTTGATTTGTTGTTTTAAATATTAAAGAGTGGCAAAGATTTCGGTATTGTTTTGACCGTGATTGTTCTTGACTTAAACTTGTAAGGTGTGTTGTTACCATTTTGTATATTTATTAAGCTGGTCGCCAAAGCTCGTACCTGAACTTCAGTCAAAATGACAAAACAATTAATCGTGACAGCGAACAGGCGTTAAGTATGAGTTTAAAGTTAAAACAAACAAAATAAAACAAAACAAAAACTAAACTAAACAACATAAAAGTTATAAATAAATATGTTTTGTTAACTGGATTACAAAAAGAGAAAAAAAATACTCACTATTGTTTAAGAACAAAACTGAGAAATAAAGCAATTGTGCAGATTCAAATGGAACATTTAATATAATGAAGTGCAAAAATCTTTTAGAATTTCAATTCACAGTTTGACTTGAGAATGCAATCGAAAACTAGTTCAGAGATTGAAGCTAAGAATTTTTTTTTGTTTTTATAAATAAATACTGGTATAATAAAAATTCTTTTGGAAATTAGAAAAAATACTAAATAAAGCATATTTGTATAACCATTTAGGAGTGAAGTCATCCTAGAACATCGAGATATTGCTTGCACAATTTCTAACATTTGTTTATTTTTAAAGAGGGTGGTGTTGGCTGAAGTGGTTAGCGCGTTGACTACTAAGCTAATAATACTTGGGGCCTGGGTTCGAACCCTGGCCAGAGCAAGTCAATCAACATCATTAATTTCTCTAATCTACACTAGTGAGACATTGTATTAATAGTTGTCGGACTATTTAAGTGATGAAGGCATAGCACTGGTCACTAAAAAACTGTTCCGGAAGCGATTGATGCTATCCAAGCTAATGTACACAACATCGACCTCTTTCGTCGGTTAGCAGAAACATCGGCGAAGTAAAACAATTAATAAAATGCCTGCTAATACAGCTTAACAAAGTTAATGCGTCTACTTAACACCGGAGGCGCCTCAACACCGCCTTAAAAATTAACATAACGCGCAAAGCAGAGTTGTGAAAGAGTTAAGTCTTCTAAATTTTCAACATCTATCTTCTCTACCCTATCCCTCTCCCTGAGTTCCGGCACAGTTCACTGCATACGTAGGGGTAATCCCCTGAGTGCTGGTCCTAATTAAAAAAAAAAGTCCAATAAAATATTTTGCATTTTTTCTCACTTATTCGCAATGATTATGCGAACATAGACGCAACATTAAAGATTATTTATTTGAACAAATAGTCGTTTTAAAATAAATAAAAAAAAACCACCTTCTTTGTTTTAGTTTATCCCCCCAGCAAAAACACTGTAAGTCCAAGTAAAAAAAACAAAATGGCCCAAAAGTACCAATTTGTTCCACTTTTGTGCCTTAAAAAGTACAGTATATTTTAATCTGGGTTATACCCGTGTACGAAATTTCATACAAATCCATTAAGAGAAAGTACCAAAAGTAAATATCCCCCATAGTAAAAACAATACCAAAAGTTAAAGTTTTTCTCATTTCAGCCTCCAGAAAGTATTTTAATTTATAAAAAAAATATAAAATATAAAATCAAAAATAAAAATTACGAAAAGTACCAATTTTTCCCTAAATTTACCCTTTAAAAAAGTATCCTATATTTTAATGTGGGTCACATGCTATCCATCTACCAAATTTCATCCAAATCCATAAAGCGGTTTTCACGTTATAATTAAACAAACATCCATACATACAAACTTCCACATTATAATATTAAATTCGTCAGTGCTCTCATGCGTATACGCATTTAATATCATGTATACGCACAATGGTCTTATTACTGTTTTCTTTGTAAGCAACTTTAAAACAAACTTTTAGGTTTGACGTTTTCCTTTTTTACTGTCCATGTACACATATTTGTATGTGTTCTTATAATTTTGTATATTTCAATTTATTAACAATTATTTTGTTATGAAAATCGACATAACATGGCAACTAACATGATACATATATTCTTTACCGTTTATTTCCTACTTGATTTGAAAATATTCATTCCTAAATAGTATCTCTCGTAAAATAACAATTAGTATTGTTTTTTTTTTACATGAAAGACCCACCCAGAATGAGTTAAAAACGTTTTATAAATTATAATTTAACGACAAATAGTATTACAACACAATGTTATTTTTGCATGTTTCCTTAACATTCATTACTGAGCAAAATCGACACGTATGGAAATTAAATCAAACTCTGCAACTTTGTGCAAATATTTTTCAACAAAAAAAAAACATTTCTATCTATAGCAACAAAAGCATTAATAAAAACAACTTAAGCAACCAACATTTGTTGCACAAGCAACAAGTTCGAATAACACAAAACATTTGGGAAATTGTGCAAAACATATGTTTGTTTATTATGTTTTGATTACTGATTGCGTACAAATAGAGGGCATTAATTAATTAAGAATAAATAAATAATTCCCAAAGGCTAAATGTGAACTTCTCATATATTCAAAATGCCAGTGGACGCCTTCTGTTATTAGCAACATTTTTAATATCGATTATTATTTTTTTTTAATATATAAACATGAATTGTTAACACTTGCCAGATGAGAGGGATTAAAATAGGAATACCTAAAATTGTTAATTTTTTAAGAGTACTACGTTCTTTAACGGCCTGGCCAACGACGTCGACGTTGATCAATAAAGGTATAAACACATTCGCCACAGCAGGCTACCGACTACCATCTGTCAAAATTAGAATACATGTGTGCATATGAGAATGAATATATTGACGACAGCAAGGCAATACGGCAAAAGGTTTTTGTCCATGCTGCTTTTGTCGTGTAGTCAAATTAAACTAATTTCTATTTCTGATGCCTACAAAACCAAAACAGTGTTGACAATATAACAAAATATATAAAGCAAATTAGTGATTAGAAATATTTTTTATTTTAAAATAAAAAAGAAAATTACAAAATTTAAATGTTATAATATATATGCATCAAGAATTTTTATTAGCTTTATTGTTATATAGAATATTGGCTTGAGTCAAAAATACCAACATTGTTAAAGATTAAAAAACTCACAGGGTAATAGCCCTTTTCAAAACTTTAATATATTATTGATCATAAGTCCTATTATAAAGAACAAATATAAACGACATAGGTATCATTTCAAAATGCTCTAAAATCATCATTAAAGAAGCATAGCTTACGAATTTCATCGGTGACAGCTTTCAAGTATACACCAAATAAAAGCATGATATGTAAGTTCTCTGTAAAAGTGAAAAGTCAGATAAAAAAATTTTAAAATTGAATTTCACTCGCAATGTGTAAATTGTTTTAAAAAATTTGTATACCAGTATAAAGGTATTTTAGAGAAGTTTAGAGTGATATCCACATCGCTTATATGCGTTCCATAATCTAGGAGTTATGGCCAATAAAAAATAAGTTTTGAACCCCGTAACTCCGGAGCCAAAAGTGATCTATGAGATGAATTTTTTCGGTTTATGTCAAAGCGAATCCATACAAAGTGATGTGAGTGGCGAATCCAATTCGCCGTATTTAATTCGCCCAGCGAACTTTAAAAAAGTAAAAGCGCTAATTATGCACCACTGTAATATACATAAATGAATCGTTGCAACAATTCAGGATCAGCTGTTTACTAAGTATCTCTCGTTTCCAATAATTAAGTAGCTGGCCACACGGCTACAACTATAGCTAGCAGCATTTGTAGTCGTGTGTTCGTGTAGTCTGCTGTGGCGAATGTGTTTATAGCTTAATGTTTGAATTGTAAATGAAAAACTACTGATTGGCGACCTTCTAATCATCTATTCATTTTATTTATTTGTTTTGCTTTTGTGCCAGTAAACAAATAATAAGTTAAATAAATTCGTCTGGAAATCCAGCGAACGATATCGCTCGACATCGTGAGGCGGACCGTTTTCAAAAAAGCTATAAGATAACCACTTAATGATCTTTAATATGCTTAAGTATAAATCAAAATTTTCATATATTATCTTCTTCTATCTTCTAAATATATAAAAATTAATGTTTGAATGGTTGTCTGTTTGTCTGTTTGAAAGCTATGGACTGACTCCTAAATCAGTGAACAAATCTTCCTAAAATTTCCCCGTATATTTGTGATGGTCATTGAGGAGCAATACGATAGATATTTGTTCAATATCTCCAGTGGGCGTGGCACTTCCTATACAGAGGGACTGGAATTAATGCAGCTACACAATTTTAAATATTCTGTGCGTTTAAAGATAAACTATTAACAATTGAACAAGTGGGTGTGGCATCTCCCATATAATAATTTCGACATGTTTTGGGATCTAATGAAAACAATGACATAAGATTAATGTAGGAGCTATGCTGTTGACTTAGTGCAATAATCCAGAAGAAGTAATTACAAAAAAAAAATTTGGGCGTGGCAATTCCCATATAAAAGAAGTTTTTATTTGATGATGTGGAAATGACCCAGCAAAAATGTTCAAATTTCGTTTGCTTTAAGGAAAATGTATGAAGGAATTGACTCATGGTCGTGGCACCGCCCACATAATAATTTTGATATATCTTAAAATAAATGAACTAAGCCTTTTTAGGAGCTAAGCTTTTGATTAAATGACTTATTTTACCTTTCAAATAATAACGAAAAATTATATTGGAATATTTTCGAAGCTAATTAAGTGAGAAACTTGAAATTTTTAATGGCTCATTAAAGAGGTGGTATGAATTAATCATATGGGTGTTGCGTCTCCCAATTAGAGGAAATATTAAGATTTTTTTAATATACTCATATGCTTCTGGAGGAATTAAATACACATCAAAATTATATTAGTTTTTATATAAAAATATTTTAAATATTTGACCACATACTTCTTCCTGCACAGTTAATGAAATCTACTATCAGGCATGTAAAATATTATTTACAGCCAAAAATTATAAGCCAGCAACGCCGATTAAGCGATGCCTTAAAGAAAACTTCGCACGATGTCACAATAAATCGGCAATAATTTTTGAAAACTCTTAAAAAAATAATATTAAAAACTTACAATTTGTCTGATAGTTTTTTTTTTATTTTTTAAGCGCCATTGATTGCTGGCAAAAAGCCAAAATGAGTCACCGATAAACAAACAAAATTGGCCGTGCAACATTAAATTGTTGCCATTTAAAACCACTTTTGCTGCAACATATTTCAATGTTTTAAAACCAATAAATTATTTCACTTCAATAACAAACTTGTGTATTTTTCACAATTTATTTACAAATTTTTTTTAAATATCTAAACAAGAATTTTCAACACATTTATCAAATATTTTCCTTCAGGCGTTGGTTGCTTCAAGTCCTCTAAAACGCGTTAAAGGAAGTGAACAATCAATCGTATTGGGCACATTATTTTTTACCAATTCTTTTGAATAAGATTAAATCAAAAACTACTTAGTTCTACTACTCATTAAAGTTTGCTGCATGCAAAGCTCATAAATCATATAAATTCATATGGGAACATTGAAGTTAATTTTATTTGTTTAATAACATTTAAAAGCATGGAAACATTTTTTTAAGCAACTTGAACAGATTTTTCTTATATAAAATTATTCTAAAAAACTTTTCGAGTTTGGAGGAAATTTTAAGAATTAGAAGTTTGTTTTGCAAAAGAGCTTTTCTAGCTCAAGAAGCTTTGCGTTTATATTAAAAAAAATTTGTTTTCCTTTAAAAAAATTTCGCCAAGTCTTCAGATCAAAGAATTCTTCCGCATATTCATACATACATACATATGAGCCGTTTATTTTGAAAGCGGCATAAGTCACTTTCTTTTTACGTCGATATATTTAAGGGTTTGCGTTTTAACACGATTAAAAAAATGAATGCTAACTTTCGCGAAGATTTTCTTGTAATTGTTAACTCATGATACTGATATTTTTCTCAGAGTTTCTCCACTTTTTAAACGTTTTTAAATGCAAACCCTTAAATGACTCGACTTAAAAACAAAGTGACTTATGGCACTTTCAAAATAAACGGCTCAATATGTACATACATCCTTCTTCGTATTATAAATGTAAAAGTTTGTATGTTTGTTCCACTATAACGCAAAAACCGCTCAATAAATTTGGATCCGGATTAAAATATAGAGTTCTTTTCAAGCAGTAAAGAAGGGACAAATTGGCAGGGGTGGGGTACCATTAATTTTTGTACTAGAATTCTATACATTTTTTTTTAAATTATCTTTCTTTTTGGGGACTGAAATGAGAAATACTGGCACATTTGGTACTTCTTTTACTTTTGGTACTTTTTCTCATGAGAAATTCTCTTAATGAATTTGGTTGAAATTCACGTAACACAGATTACTATAAAGAGTACTTTTTAAGCGCAAGAAACGGGACAAATTTGTACTATTTGTTCTTTTTACTTTTAACTTAATATGGAGTGTAGTTTCTAGAGGTTTAAAATAGGGAAAAGTTGATAATTTTGGTACGTTTTGTTTTTTTTGTTTTTTTGCAATAATTGCAAATGGTATTTTCTTTTCTACATACAAAATGGTACCTTTTTAAAAGGTACATGTAAAAAATGTCTTGCCATCCGTATAATAATGCAACTTGTTATTTCACTAGAACAAAACAAAATTTATGAAAAAGAAGAACCCTGTTTTTAACAGGCTTGCCATCTGTCTTACAGGGCAATATCAACACTGTCGATTTATACAGGGGATAGTGAGGGTGATTTTTTCAGAATAAAACACACCACCATTTAGAGAGAAAAAAAATTTTTTTTTTTAAAAAACCAACACCAAAGTACACTTTTTTTGTAGAAAAGAAAACACCATAAGTTAAATGGAGCAAAAGTTGGAACTTTTGGTGCCTATTTGGTTCTTCGCAAAATTTGGCATGCAGACAGTTTACGTTTTCTTAACAGAAATATGAGATTATAGAAAAAATGTATGTCGTTTTATTACCATTTCAAGCAATCGTTTACTTTTTAACAATAATAAAAAGGTTATTTGGGCTATCGTTGCATTTATAACAAATTTAACAATATCTATTTCTACACGCAAATTTATGCAAATTCAGGAGTTATGACAAGCTAACAACGACAACCATTGACAATAATTCCCGTAAGGTGTTGCGGTTAACAAGCCAAAACAGACAACAGAACCAATACGAATATTTTTCTTGAACTATTGTAATTTTTATAAAACAACCGAAATATTGAAATCATTTTTTTAATGTGGTTGTAACAAAGTTTTGTAACAGTATTCCAACTACCAAAAAAATTCTCAAACTCGAATGACCTTAAGTTTTTAACCAGTTTTAGTTTCAACTAGAAATAGACTTCACAAATAGAATGATATAATTTTTAAGTGATGAAATAAAAAAAAATTTTTTGGAAACTTACAAATACACTCTTTTTTTTGCTCTAATGATTTTTGTGACTTTTATTCATCTTAAATGTTCTCACGGCACAGAGTAAATTACAAATTGATATTTTGCTAAATCAAACTTTTAAGATAAATCTAAATTTTTTGTTTTTATTTAAATCGATATGATTTGATTAACGAAAATTTATTTTAAAAATATATTTTTTTTAATGCCAATTAAATCTTAAACTAAAATTTATATGGAAATTTATTTTCAAACCCCCTTAATTAATACTAATAAGACTTTTATAAATCAATTCCCATTAATTTTCACTTAAACTAAACCTCGAAAATTCCACAAATATTTGTTTAACATTTAAACTTTTGAAACATGTAAAACAAAAGCAAATACTTGTTTTAATAATCGAATTTATTTTTTGTTTCTTAAATATTTACATATAAATTAATGTGCTTTTAAATGACTAATTAAAAGTGTAAAAGTATGATGTTTTTAGTCACTTCTTGTTAAAAACAAATACATTTACTTCCGCCGTGCATTTGTTGCAGCTGTTAATTTATTAAAATTTGAGGGGTTCAAAGAACGCATTTTGTTTAAATTAATAAAAAACAAACTTGTTTTTGCATTATTGTGCAATAAGCAACTTATTTGATAATATTAATTAATTTATTAATGAATGTAAAATTCATATCAGAAAAAATTGAGGGCTGATTGAAGTACAAAAAAAAAAAAAAACTTTAAAAAGAGTTTTTATTAGAAAAACATCGCGTTTTAAAACAATTATTATGATTATTATGATCTGAAACAGGCGTAAAAATATGAGAACTTCCTTCTTAAAATTCCGATGTACCAAAATTTGAAGCAAAACTCTTCAAAACGCCATTTAAAAAAATCTACTCCGATCTAAATTATACTCAAATAAATTTGTAACATGAAAATACATTAACGATATTTATATGGTGTAGCGACCAACATAAACAGTGACTCTTACTTCAATTTGTTTCCAGTCTATTTTCGTACTATAAATAGATAATTTGAATCTTGATTTAGCTGAAGATTGATTTAACATTTCGTTCTATTTAATCAGCTCGTGTCGAAATAATTAGTTTTATTCCAATTCTCCAAAAAAATTATAATATTTTAAACAAAGAGATTGTTTTTTTAATAAAAAAAACTTATAAAAACGACCTTCAGCCTAATTCCGTAATCAAATAATTCAAGCCAAATACAAGTTTTATTTTAATTTTGTCGAAGTGATCTATATTTATTTTCAATTTCGAATTGTGGTTAAAACGTACATAAATATTAAATAAATTTTAAATATTAAATTAATAGCAACAGTAGTTTTCAATTCGCATAATTGGCCGGTTACGGAAGCAATTAAAAATAAGCTACAAACATTTACAAACGGATTTCTGCGTTATATTTTAAAAATTCTTCTGGCCAAGAATTGTTTCCAATGATCAACTGCTTCAAATCGCCGGTGCAGAAAACATCAACAGACAAATAAGGAGAAGAAATTACAAATGGCTCCGGCACACACTAAGAAAGCCATACAACGAAATCTGCCACGAAACACTTGAGTGGAACCCCTAAGGTTCGAGGAAACGGAGAAGACCAAACACAACATGGAGGCGCATAATTTACAATGAGACCAGAAAGTTCTTCAACGAACTACGTCGTATAGCAACAGATAGAGAGACATGGAGATTCTATGTAGACCGCCTATGTTCCTGATGGAATTTGCCTGAATAATAAAAATAATTGAAGAACATTCCAAAGATCGTATGAGACAGATTCTTTATTTCAATATAAAACAGATATTAAATAAATAAATGAATAAATTTTTTCAAAATTTAATTGAGTTAGAAATCAAAAATTTAATGTATTGATCGATATATTTTTGTCTTTGACGAGCTTTTCTCTAAAAAAAATTTCAGTTTGTCGTGTGGCCATGGCGCTTAATATGCCGATTTTTAGCGATTTTTTTGAATTTTTCGTGTAGTCAATTTGATTTGTTCCAAATTTATTGCATTTTTAAAATTTTGGCGACTATTTTCCATTTTCAAGTCTTAAATTTTGCTAAATAATCATAATTTCGTGCAACGGATTTTTAAAAACTCTTCTACAATTCTTTTATAGCTGGTTTCCATTCCATGGTTAGACAACATTGCCTTGGCTTGAAATGTCAATTCTATATGCAACCAAATTTGCTGTCGTAGTAATTAGCAATTTCTTAAACAAATAAAACAGCTGTCAGCATACGTATTAAATTCGTTAGTCTAGGGTCACACACGACGATCTTAATTGCCCAACTTTTTCAGAATTCTCTTTTGAACTTGCTTTTATGTTCACACACGACGATTATAGTTGGGCAATTCTTCTGTTTTGTTTAGTTTTTATTTTCTTACAATTTGACATTTGTGCTTTCATAAAATAAACAATTTCAATAAAATATACAAAATGTAGTAAGCTTTTACTAAAAAATTTTTACTCTATAATGTAATGTAAATTTTTGCGTTTAATTGAAATTATAAATGATGTACACACAAAGAAGCGAAACACCGAATGAAAAGGAATGTCAAATATTTAAATAAAAAAAAAATCAATGAGAGAATTGCTTGAAATAGTCGGGTACCGGCGATTATTTTTTCATTTTTATTCCCCTCACCGCAAACTGAAAAAAACATCTATAAACTCAAGAGTTGCCCAACTAAAATCGTCGTGTGTGAACATAGACTTAAGAAGTAAAAATATGTTGTCTACACTATATGTTTTAATCGTAAATATACGTTTTGTTGGTATCCTGAAAACAAAATTGATGTCTATACGATATTTTGGCAGTGTTAGCAAATTTTTTTTATCATAAATATATATGCTGACTAATGGGCAGTTTTTGACTTCATATTTAAGTATGTAATTAGTTAATTTTTATTTAAATTTATGTTATATTTAAATAATGCTGCTTTCTTTTCTACACACAAAATGGCGCCTTATTGAAAGGTACTTATATAAAATGTCTTTCCAACCCTGTAATAATGCAGTTTGTTATATCACTAGAACTGAACACAACTTATGAAAAAGTGGAACGATCTGTTTTCAACAGCTGACAGCTAAGTTTTACAGGGCACTATCAACACTGTCGATTTTTACGGGGCAAAAAGTGCAATGCCTTCCACCCTTAGTGAGGGCGATTTTTTTAGAATCAAACACACTGCCCTTTTAGAGGGCAAAACATTTTTAAGAAACGAACACCAAAGTACATTTTCTGCATGGAGATGTACCATTTTTTTGAAGAAAAGAAAACACCATAAGATTCAATATTTTCATTGAATAATTAAAGTTCTTATTTAATTACGATGGAAATATGGTAGCACTACGTAAAATAAAAAATTTTCCACAAATGTCCCTAAAGAAAAGCTGACTAGAACAAATAAAGAAAAAATCCAAAAAAAAATTAATTTTGATTTTAGTTAAAAATAAGAATAACTAAGAAGAGCTGAAATGTTTTAAAAGAATAAAAGCCACTTTCAAAATGATTAAAAGGTTAATAGCAACACAACAAGACAAAATTTTATGCAACTTGTCAGCAGCCACAAATATTTTATTGGATTTATTTTATATAAGAAGAACAAGCAGTCAAAAACACATGGAAATTCGTAACTCTTAATTATTATTTAAATACACAAGGTTATTTATTTAATTATCAATTAAGTAGTTTTCTTAAATATGAAGTCAAAAATACAATTTGGTATTTAATTACAACTTAAAAATAATTATAACTTAAATAACAAGTATAAAATTGGCCCTAAATATGTTACCTAGAAAAATTTTGAACCGATGTAATCGAGAGTCTCATTTTAAAACAAAAGACTTAAAACACGAGCGTGTTCATTTAGGTAAAGAACTGAAACACAGATTTATTTACACTGGAATTCTTAGACAATTCTGATATTCATATGTATGTCAGTACATATCCACGCTAATGAAGTTCATTGCCTATTAATTAGGGATTTAGAATTGACCCAAAGCGTCTGCATTGGCACCAAATCAGAACTCTCGTTTTAAGTTGGTGTTCAAGACGTATTAATACTCATATCACTTCTAAGTCTGATCACCATTTGCTACGATACTTATTTAATAATTTATAATGGAAATATACATAACATACATACATACATAAATCTAAATTGTTTTTTATTTTTCATATTTTACAAAAAAAAAAAAATCAAAACAAACAAAAAATTCGTTTTCTTACTCCGTACAAAACAATGCTGAATATCACACAAACAAGCAATAAGTTTTATTCATAATTAAGTGTGAATATTGAAGTTGTGTAATTGTTTTAACAATTCTCGAAATATAAATTTTACATACATATCTATTTTTTAATTGTGATTTCAATGCCAATGTAAGAAGTTTTGAACAAAATCTATTGCAGAAAAGTCCAATTGCATACAATTGTATCCAGTTAAATAATTGAAATTGAAATTAAAAAAAAAAAAAATAACAAAAGAAAAACAAATTTGACACGACATCTACTTGATTCATAATTGTAAGAATTGTAATTTTGTTTTTTTTTTTATTATTCTGTACACATGTTTTATGTAAAATATTAAAACTACGACACTAATTATATTTATAAAACCTTAAAAATTTGCCATGAGAATATATGATTACATACTTACATACATAAAAAAGTACTTGTCAATTTTCACATACTTATGCTCAAATATTATCGTGAGAGTATGTAGTATTGATGAGATCGTGATTACATTCATAGATATTTATCTAAGTGTCGCGTAAAGAGAATTTTTAGTCGAACTGAACATCATAATATTTTCGAGATCACGGCAGCTCTTGTTGTTATACTTTTCTACAGAGTCAGATAGATAAGGCCGGGGCACAGAGAATCCGTCATACGATATACGTGGTCTTTTTCAACTTATATTAACGCAATGACGGATAATGTTGGCACAATGAGTACTTTGTTAACAGAGAGAAAATCATTGAAAATTGATTTAATCATAAACTTTTTCTTTATTTTATTTTGTAACACACCACCAAAACTTTATGAAATCGAATATATTTGAATTTTAATTATTTCATTTTTGAGCGAACAACAAAACAAAAACAAAGAACAAATCAACTAATGGTTTTCAAAGTACTCAACGTACGTTAAAAGTTGCCCAACTTTGTACTTTGCGTTGACGGAGAAGTACTAAATGCGGCCAAGTTCATAAGAAAACATGTATTCTATGTGCCCCGGCCTTTAAGGTGCAGTAACTTCTTTGTACCGCCACTCACTCACTATAAGTGAGACTAGTGATTGAGAAATGCAGAACTCAGGTGAGCAAATTTTAAGCTTACTTAAATTTTATGCAATTAAACAGATTACAAAAATTTGGTCACTACAGTTTGCTAAAGTTACTCACGTTAGTCAGGTGCATGCTTCCCAGCTCTAGTATATAGCATGTTTTACACATACACACACATATTCTTGTTAAAAAAATCCAATTCTATGAATGAACTAACTAATGAAAAATATGTTTGCTGTTGAATGTTTTTATAAAATGTAACATTATTAACAAAGCTAACCAACTGCCAAAAAGATTTGAAATGCCAACACGTAGTTGAATATTGTAACAACTGGATACTGTTTTTATTTTTTTGTTAAACGGCACTACAATTGGTTATTCTCAAATGAAATCACAACACAATTGTTTGCATTCTTTCAAAAGGCGTGAAATCTGGTAGATATCAAATAGAAAAATTCAAACTATTTATGAACACAGAAAGAATTATGATTAAAATAGTATGACCGACGACCATTGATAATTCTTCCTGCACACTGGGGACGAAATTCTTTTTTACATAATAAATTATTTACATGCAAAATTTCATGAAAATTGCTTACGAAGGAGAGGCAAAGGAATAAGGAACACAACTGGAAAGAAGGATGAATTTTTAGTTTCGAATTTTCGTCAACAGAATAAAACACATATGAAAATTAACTCGACACTGGCATCGAACGAATTCTGCAATAGATCGTACAAATATTTTATATGTGAAATTTTGTATGTTAAGATGTTTGTTCCACTACAACGCGAAAACAGCTCAATTAATTCGGATGAAATTTGGCAGATGAATAGCATGTGACCCACATTAAAATATGGGGTACTTTTTTTACGGGGTACAAAGGGAAGAATTGCTAGTTTTTGTACAATTTATTTTTGTACTAATATTTCATAACTTTTTTTTATCATTTAATATGGGTGTTTCCAAAGTAACGGTCGTTACCGATTTTCGGAGATTTTTTTTAAATAAAATTGCAACCCAAGCAAATATGTCACGAGGATTGCTTAATTTTGGACCGACGAAAGTTGAAGCATCGGTAGCAACCGAAAGAATTCATACAAAATATAATTTCAATACATTTTTTGACCATTAAAAAGGTTATTTATTTAAAAAAATTTCCGAAAATCGGTAACGACCGTTACTTTGGAAACACCCATATACTTTCTGGGTGCTAAAAGGAGAAAAAAAAACCGGTACTTTGTACTTTTTTTGCTTTTGGTACTTTTTTGCTTTTGCTGCTTTTTAAATTTTCGCAGTTTTTCTTCTGAGAAATTCTCTTAATGAGAATAGCATGTGAACCAGTTTAAAATAAAAGGGGCAAAAACGGGACAAATTAGTACTTTTCTAACTTTTGTTATTTTTTAATGTATATTACCTTGACTAACAGTGTACTTTTTGGATATAAAATAATAAAAATCTGTTATATTTGGTACTAATGGTACTTTTTATTTTTTTATTTGTTTTTACAACATATAACATACATATATTTCTGGGAATCACAATAGATCCAATTGGGTCTCCGAGTGGATGTGTATTTCACACTACCCTTCCTAACCTAACCTAACCTAACATATATACTATATGTATTACTCTTTCTTAGGGATAATATGAAGAAAATCTGGTACTTTTAGTACTTTTTATTTTATTTATTAACATCTAGCGTGAACGAAGGTAAAAGCTTCATAGTTTATAGCTATTTTTATGCCGATGAAAGACGAATAAATTTTTTATTTGGAAATGTTATAGTGGAAACAAAAAATTTTTTTTCTTTAAAATTTATAGATACCACAAAAATTTTAATAATAACCGGATCAGATACTCGTATAAAGAAATAAATCATTTTTATGGCAAAAATAAAAAAAAACCGCGTAAAGTTGCGAACTCCGAAAAAACGTTACACTTAATTGCAATTGATTAAAACTTTAACCGTGTTTTCTTTACTACAAAAAATGCGACAATTTCATGCAAAAAAAAAAGGAAATTCGCGAAAAATTGCAAAAATTTAAAACTTTATAAAAATTTAAGGAATACGAAAAAATCGCCTAAACGATAAATATTTGCTTTAACTTTCCAACATTTGAAACATTACACCCCACAAGTTACCAAAAATGCAAGAAAATTAAAAATTTTAGAAATACTTACTCCTGTCTTATAATAGGCTACCACTTACACATCCGGACTATAAATTTATTTTCATAAACTTCGCAAAATAAATAATATTATTATGATTTTCATTTTCTGTTCGAAAAATTTAAATGCCCAAGATGAAAAAACACTCTAACAGAATTTTATTTCTTTAACCACATTAACGAAGATTTTTTTATTTAACTTTAAAAACAGCATCTAGGCAGTACTTCTTGTTTCGTTGTACCAATTAAATGTAATTATTTGCACGTTGATTTTACTATGACTGCAAGAAAAGTAAAGGTAATTGTGTGCACATATGTAAAAATGTATTTCATTATTGTAAAACTATATGCAAAAAAAAAAAAACGCTAAAGCTGAATTAATTTATTTAAATTTTAACTTATTTTACGAAGAAAAAATATTATTCTCTCGGTCACGTTGATCAAAATACTTGTCGTGGTATTGAGATTATTTTATTTATTTGTGTACTTCCACACTTAAACTTCTTTGTAATAAATGCACGAGAATTTTATGCAAAAAAAAAACTATGCTAATACAATATATGCTCACGATATACATACATACCTTAATATATAAAGGCCCTAACTCATTAAAATTTTCAAATCTCATATTTATCATATACGGATAGGCAACCCTCCATGTTATCCATGTTATCGAAAAAAAAGCGATTTGAAAAAAATGTGTTAGGTCCTTTCTATATTAAGGTATCGTACAAACAATATAGTATGTACATACATATATTTTTATCAAACAATTAATTATTATTTTATTGTCTCTTAATTGTTGACAAAAAACAAGGTACCTGCCTGCCTGTGTATTCATGCCGATATTTTTATATTGACTTTAAAGACAACTAATTTATTCAGACTTCTCTCTTAATCAGGTCAAGGTGTTTCAAGGCCAATTAAAAAAATCTAATAAGAACTCGCAACTATTTGCTGAAACAAAAACAAATTGATTTTAAGAAATCGCTGTAAATTTCATACAAATGACAAAAATATTGTTCCATACAATATTTCATTTTTCTATGCTGGAAAGAATGATTTATGTACAGCTTTGTGCATACGAGTACATACATACATACTTATATTTTTGCAAAAAGATTATAATCAAATAAAATAACAAATTTTGTACAGATTGATTGCTTATAAAAAAAATTCGAATTTTTTTCTATTCGATTCGATTAGGTTGGTGGTACCTAAAACCTTTTCATACACTGAACGGAATTGCTAATTGATAATGTATTTGTATGTCACACGTTGGCAGCAATGGTCGTCATTTCATAGTAGAACAGCAGTCGGCGTAGCTAGCGAATGACTAGCGATTTCGCTAACTACCAGTCGTTAGCCCTAACTACCAGACTAACTACTAGCAATGCACTCGACTGACGATTTTAACATGGGGATGACATTGACGGTAGTCAATTGACGCGATCAGACCGGTGAAATCACTAGTCAGCAAAACCCAACTATTCCGCTAGTCATAATGTACCAGTAAGATCATTAATGATATTTGCTTAATGAAAATACCACAGAAATTTAATTTTTTTGGATTTTTGTTTATTTATCAAATTTCTTTTTCAATATTTATAAAATTTTCAATTAATTTTTCTTTTTCTTTTTTTATGCAACGTTTTAGTTGACTTCTGCTGCTCATTTTACCTCTCTAAAAAACACTTTTTTTTAATAAAAATTTAACATTCACTGACCACGAACTTCCAATTGTACGCCAACACAAAATCATAACACTTTCAAAAAATCTTTTTTTTTTTGTCGATTTTCTTTGGAATAAGGGGCTGTGCACATATTACGTAACGCTGTTTTCATAGATTTCCCCCCCTCCCCCGGGACGCTTTTCAATAATTTTTCAGTGCAAAATTTCCAATCCGTAACAAATCTTTAACCCCCCCCCCCCACCCCTTGGAGCGCTACGTAATATGTGCACAGCCCCTAAGGGCACAGTTTTTTTCAACTCGTAAAAAAAATTGATGTTGAAGGCATTAACATTTATGCACGTACTGAGTGCGTGTACATGTACATGAGTGAGAGAGTCAAAAGGCGAACACTTGCATTACTTGTAGCTAGTGAAGTAGTTAGTCCATTCTTCGTTAGCGAAATACCTAACGATTTTGAGTCAATTTCTACTTTTAAAACTGGAGGGACACTTATGCAGGTACATCTCACACATTTTT
Organism: Lypha dubia; assembly: GCA_947311025.1. Taxonomy (NCBI): domain Eukaryota; kingdom Metazoa; phylum Arthropoda; class Insecta; order Diptera; family Tachinidae; genus Lypha; species Lypha dubia. Next base: position 30,907,854 of record OX371260.1, on the reverse strand, counting down.
TTTTTTTATTTTATTCCAGCGACTTATGTACACACGGTGGATGCTTACAATTTTTTTTGCATTTTTTCTTTTTTTGTATTTTGTATTAAAATACAATCGTGTAAGTTTGTTGTTGATCATATTCATATAAAAATAATGTAAACTTATACACTCTTATTTCATATATTTTTAAAAAAGTCGTAAATGGTCTTAAGCTACGTTCACATTTTTTAAATATTTGGCCAAAAAAACGTAACCACTAGTTTTGCTTAGGGATAGTGTCATTTAACTTGGTTTTTATTTAGCAAAATAAAATTAATTATTCTACAAAAAAGTTTTTTTATACGGTTTTTAATAAATGCGAACCCATAATTAAAAAAATATTGTAAAGGTACGGTCACATCTGGCAAACATTTGCCCAAAAAAGCGTAACCACTAAATACTAATGAAAACACTTTTGATTTATATACCTGTTTATTACGTTAAACAGTTCCCTACATAATTTATAGAAAATGTAATAGAATCTTATCTTATTAGATGGTGTTTAACTTAATAAATAAATGCATTAATCAAAAAGTTTTTCATTGGTATTTAGTGGTTACGCTTTTTTGGGAAAATGTTTGCCAGATGTGACCGTACCTTAACAAAAGGAAAAAAATCATTAGTTTCTTTCTTGGTTACGTTTTTTTCGACAAATATTTGTTAAATGTAAACGTAGCTTTAGTATGAGTTTCGTTCAAAATTGTTGAAAATAGTTTTAAATTATTAAAAAGTATAGTAAAGTTCTAACCCATTAAAAAAATTATAAATGCTGTAGTGTAAAAACTTACATGTAATTTAGCAGATTCAATTAATGATAGGGGATCTTTAACTAATGTGATTGCAGCTGCCGTGGTGGCAGTGAGGTCTAAGCGGTAGACAACTCTGACGATGAGACTGTGGTTCAGCGTTGTCAACTTGATGCGTTTCGCACCTTTTTTGGTGCTTTTCTAAATGTTTTGTGCGAAAAATATCCGAGTTGGTGCGTGGTGCGCTTTTTCTTTAATTTTGGTGCGTTTTTTTAATTTTGGGTGGCTCCAAATCATATTAAACAAAATTTTTCGTTTCAGTATGAGAAAAAAGAATTTTGTACAAAAAATACAACTGTTTCAATACCATTTCATTAAATTTGTGTACAATTTTTACATTCAATTTTACAGATGTTTAAGAGGTACCAAAACGCATTCACAGAAAACCGTTGAACCGTCTTGTTGGTATATATAATTTGTAACATTTCATTATAAGAAATTTGATGTCCCTTTTAGATTTTCAGAGTACATAACAGTTTTTTGTCGTAAAAGTTGTTATCAAGTCTGTTAAAGAGCTTGCAAAAACAAAGTATTCTTGAGACTTGCGATCATTGTTCGTTTTTTATAAAATGCGTAAAAGTTTACATAAAGGGTTGTAACACTAAAATTAATAAAATTTATATTTAAGCTATAAACACATAGACCACAGCGAGCAGCGAGCAGCAATGTGTCAAAAATAAAACACAAGAGTTTATATGAAATTGATTATTTTGACGACAGCGAAGCAGGTTGTTGTCTATGCTAGTTTTGCTGTTGCTGCCAAATTAGACTAATTTCTATTTCCATAAGCAGCAATAAGCTGCTACAAAGCTGCCAATATAATATAAATGTTACAGCAATGAGAGCTAAAAATATTTTGTGTTATTTAACCGAAAATAACATAACAAAATTAAAATAAATAAATATATTGATGTGCTTTTATATTTTTACTCAATATTATAACGTTTTGAGCTGGTAATTTCATTTTTATTCTTGTGAAATATTTATGTGGCAGCTCTGAAATATATAGTAAAACAAATATTGAAAAATAATGTCGAAACTTCAAGTTCATTTGTCAGCTGCTGTCGTTCTCAAAATAATTCAGTAGCTAACTACATGGCAGCAATTGAAGCCTACTGCATTTGAAGACTGCTGTTGTGAAGTCTGCTGTGGTCTATGTGTTTATAACTTTACTAAAAGAAATATTTAAAGTTAGTGTCAAGAATGGAGTATAAAAAAGGAGATCATAAGCGAAATACAAAAGGATTTGGGAATCATAATGTGAGTTTAAGCAATGGATTCGGCCTTGACCAAATAATAACACAAAAGCAAGATGTTGTTATTGCAAATGCGATATCACGCTTAAATATCCAACCTTGTTCGGCATGCTGGAACACGGAAACACATTACAGCTTTAAGCCCATTTAGCTATAACCGGCATCAACAACCAGCATTGTACAAAATGTTTTATCCCATTGCAAATATGATATCATGCCATTAGCAGTACAATTTGAATCCGATGTCGAAATATTATCTAGTATTGAAAAACGGTGGAGAATGATTCAGTTCATGCATTGGCACAATATTATATCAACATTAGAATTTTAGACTAAAGTTAAATGTTGTAAAGACGCAAAATTAATTCAATAAAAATTTTCAGTAAAAAAAAATTTTACATGGTGCGTTTTTTGTTAAATGGCGCGTTTTTTTCTCCATTTTGGTGCCTTTTGAAATTTCAAAGTTGACAACGCTGCTGTGGTTAGTCTCGAAACATCGATGTCAGTTCAACCCTCCGCGCAGTCTAATTTTACTTTGTTTGCTCAAGTATTAAGAGCCACTAGATTTTTGTTTCTAATTTAAATAATAATTTAATTTATAATAAAATTATATTTAGAGAAAACGAACTTAAGCCTGGAAAATTAAAAATTTCTTTGATTAAACATCACTCAGTTCGAATAAAAAAAAAAATAAAAATAAATAAAAAAAAAAAAAAGTTCACAACTTAATTATAAAAAAAACTAAAGGCACGTAGCTAAGAATGTGTTTGTACATCAAAGTTGTTTATACAATAAAAAAACAGTTGTATATATGTATAACGTATCACATTCCATAACCTCTAGAGCCGAGGTGCACACAAGTTCCTTATGGAAGAGCAAACACCAATACATTTAAAGAACATCAAATTTTTATTCAAAATTTAAAAAAATCGAAGAAATTCGATGAACTATAAAAATTGTCAAATATTATTGTGGTCGCACTCTTTTCATATCAAAAATATAAAAGATTTTATATTGAATTGCACGATGTGTGAATAGTTTTGTTCATCACTGTAGACAGTTTAAGCCAATTAGACAATTTGCTTGCAAAAATATTATAGAACAGAAAAATTAAAAAAAAACACATTTAATTGTAAAAATAATTAAAAAAATGTTTTTCCTTTCTTATGTTATTAATGACTATTTTGACTAAGAAACAATTTAAAACTTGCACTATTGTATTATCGAAGCTGATAAATTGAACTAAACTTAAAACTTCAGTTAAAAGTTTAAAAAGCACACATACATACATAAATATTTATTAATGTTTGTAATCATATGCAATTAAATGGTTAGACGACATACTATACATATGTTATCTACATGTTATCTATAAGAAACCCTTTTGCAATTTGGTTTTGATCGTTGACCTTATCGAAAAAAAGACGTTCACTTATTTTATAAATTTGGGTTAATTGTTAATTCATATGCAAGATAATATATGTATGTTTGTGTGTGTATATGTATGTATGTAGTGTAGCGAATACTAATTGATGCTTTTATCGGTTAGAAATTTTTTTTCAAATAGTTAAAAATCGTTTTTAAAACTCTGTTGTTTTCAATTCGTTTAAAATACTTTTGGACTGCACTTCCGAATTTTACGAAGTAGTTTGCAGAAGGGTCTTTAACAAAGTTAAATTCTGAAGTTTAAATTCCGAAAGTTGAGTCTGTAGAAAACGAATATATTGGTTGTAATCATGGTCAAATAATAATAAGGTCTGCTTAAGACTACAACAATAATACAATAGAAAAAACAACATGCATTTTGTTTGTGTAAAAATGTCACAATATTGTCGAAAAAAGCTGTCTACAAAACAAAACAAAATGTGGATTGCATGCATTTATTGGTTATTAAAAACAAAAAGGATAACGTAAACAAAAATAGTCCTAATGGCGGCTAAAATGTAAACAACTTTTGACAAGATAGGGAATTTTACCTTTTGTTGCAGATTATTTAACGGTCAAAACACAACCAAACACAGTAACATACTTGAATTTTGTAAAAATTCAATTAAGCGGAGCAATAAATATCATTTCTTTTTGATCGGATATTTTTCGCGCTTCGTTGGCGGCAAACAATAGACGGCGTAGCCTTGATATACAAATTTTGTTTAAATAGTACCTTTCGTACAGCTCTGTGTGGTAGTTTCTCGATTAATACTGTAAAAGCAACTGCGCTTATTTGCTATTTTCTTTTCTAGAAAAATTCTCATTTTTATTCCATATTGGACTTAAATTTTTCTAGAATTAAAAAATTTAGCAAATAATAATTTATACTTCCAAACATTTTCTATAAAGTGAATTTTAAATAAGAGATATACAATGTTGCGTTGTTATAACCGGGGTTGTGGTCAGGAATACGATGCAAACAACAACAATGATGGTATGTGACGATAAGTTCGTATAAACAAATCAAACAAACATAACCAATAAATTTAGCAAATATTTCACTTATTTTTGGCAAAAGTTGAATGAAATTTCTTTTTAATAACTGTGTAAGCTAATCATAAGTACTACATTTTTGTAAAATGTATACCAAGGATAAATTTATCCACTATTAATGCTTGGGCAATACATATATATACATATGTGTGTAAATTTGTTGAAGCATTTTAAAACAACCATAAATGATATTGCGATGTGTGTATAATTTTTGTTGTTGTTAGACTCTTGCCGTCATCATCCTGTTGAACCATACTTCCATGATGTTTACAAAGGCTGGTCTTGCTGCAATAAAAAGTCGGTGGATTTTACAGAGTTTTTGAATATAAAAGGTTGCACTCTATCCAAACATTCTAATATTAAACCACCAGAACCAGTCAAAGCATGTAAAGTGGAAGTGGAGGAGATTAGAGAGCCAATAAGGGAATCAATGGAGAGGCCTCCTGTGGATTCAGCTATGACGGAAATCAAAGCTAATATTGCACCGGCATTAAAAGAACTTATAGATAATATGATAACTAAAACAACAATCGTGAATGATTCTTCAAACACTGGGTAAGCTAAAATATTTGATACTTGAAATCTTTTTAATAATCCTTTGTTTTAATAGTGAAATATCTATTGGGACTTTATGTAAAAACTCTGGATGTACTTATTCTTACAACGGCACCAATTCTGACTACAGTGAATGTGTGTATCACACTGGTGTTCCTATTTTTCATGAGGGAATGAAATATTGGTCTTGTTGTCAGCGCAAAACTACAGATTTCGCTGTATTTCTGGCCCAAAAAGGTTGTGCATACGGCCAGCATAGATACATTAAAGAAGATGACGATAAAAAAGAAGTGAAATGCCGCTTTGATTGGCATCAAACTCCTAAAGATGTTATTGTGTCTATTTACGCAAAAAAATATCACTACGCGCGGAGTATAATAGAAGTAAATCCAGTGCGCTTACATTGCATTTTAGTATTTCCAGAACAAGACAATGAACAATTTGAAATTGACTTGGAGTTGAGGGGCGTAAGTTTATAGTCTGGAATTATTTGCCTTCGCATATGTTAGCAAATATTTGAAACTTATTTCTATTTATTTTTCAGATAATAGATGTGAAAAATACAAAGGCTCAAATGTATGGCACCAAAGTAGAAATATCAATGCCTAAGGCGGAACCGGGATCATGGATAAAATTAGATTTTCCAAGGGAAAAGTTGCCACCACCTGTGAAAGCAGGACAAGTACCACCTAGAACTAAATCTGTATCTGTTAACGAGACCGATGATGACGACTTTGATTTGGATGATATTGAAGCACTTAATGCTGGTGTACAACTGTCCGAATTAGCTTCATCTAAAAATCACTTAGATTAAATCTGTTCACTAATAAGTATAATTGTTTTTATTAATTACATTTCTCTGGAGTTTTAATTTAACGACTATCACAAGAAAAATATATAGACAAAAATTAATTTAAAGCTCAGATGTATTCGATCAGATTTAATCATGTCCAGGCACCCAATCCTCATCATCCTCGTCGTCTTCATCCAAATCGAGTTCACCAATTCCCTGGAACAATGTTTCGTCGATTTTGACATTTTCAATACTGTCTCCAGCTTCCAATAAGAATTTAATATCAGAGTCATTGAGGGTGTTATCGCACATAAACAGTTCCCGGCCAGTGAGTTTTTTCGAATCGCTCGCTTTTTCTCGTTTAGCTGCTATGCCAGTGCTTTCCTCAAATTCCAATTTCCACTTCATGAAAGATTCGACAGTAACCCGAGTGCCCTCAAATTTCTTACGCTCAGCCTCTTCGACTTCCAAAAGTTTACGTTCGGCTTCTTCTTCTTGAGATTTTATAAATTCATCCCATCTTTCATTTAACCATTCCTGGGCTGTGCTAACTAAACTGAATATCATTTCCATGCCAATAAATTCCTCTATGGACTTTTCTATATGTGACAATAGTCTTTTTTCGTAGTTATCCTCAAAATTAACCGGATCTTCGATTTCAACCAAAGGAGCCTTATCGGGATAAGTGGGAGTATACGAAAAAACCAAATGACAAGCCAAACCATTGCTACATTGCTCTTTATCGTATTCTACAGTAGCAATAGGTATTTTGAATTTGTGCAATGGTTCTGTTTCTAAAACTGCAAAGAAATCAATCGAATCATTTAACTAAAACGTATCCCAAAATGAAAACTCACTTTCCATATCGCCACAGTATATAGAGTCCAAGGCTTCAATTTCAGTATTTTGATCTTCTAGGTAGTTTCTACTCATTTTACAGCTTGCTGTTAAACTTTATAAGAATTGCAAACTTTATAAATAACTAATATTTTATTAAAATACGTGCAGAAATTCCGTGGCGACAAAAGCAAGCAGTTGTAATTGAGGTTAATCTTTAATAATTGTCAAAAATGATTTTGTAAATAAACAAGCCAATGGTGCCACTCGTTCAAAAATATAAAAATTTTTTTCATAAAGTTAAAGCTGGCAGTGCTGTATCTTATATTCTTTCTTATGACATTCTTGTAAAATCTATTTGACATCTGTCAACAAATGTGAGGTTATACTGTTTGATTATCGTCTTTTGTGAATTTGCTTTGGATTGCAAAACTTGAGAAAAAGGTAAAATTTATTAATTATTTGTGGAAAAATTTCAAGGAAAATATAATTTTATTACAATAAATTGATTAATATGAATATGTCCTTCAATATACAAATAATTAATTGTTTATTTTAAGGTTTGTTCCTGACTGCTACTTTTGCCACAGCATTACATAACATCATTAAACAACAATATGTCTCAAGCTCCTGTGCGTGTGTCTCCTTTGATCAAATTTGGAAGATGGTCCTTATTGACCATTGGCATTGGCTATGGAGCATTCCATCAAAACCGTTTGTCAAAGAAGGAAACAGAGATACGCAAAATCGAAGCCCAGCAAAAGGTTATCCGTGATGCTAAATTGGCTGAAGAAAAGAAACGCAACGCTGCCGCTGAAATTCGTGCATTGGAAGAATTGTCAAAACCTACAAAGAAAGCATAAATTCCTTTTGTAATGTATATCGTTAACTTTATTTAAATTATTAAAATACTTAAAGCCGATTACCATCACATCGCCACCATTTGGTTTGCTTGCTACTCAATGCACTCTGATGCGGCGGCTTACGTGTGTAGTGATATTAAGTTGAGAACTTTTCCTTTCAGCAATAATAAGTGATGGTGGTTTGCATTTTTTGCTTTAAAAGAGGATAAAATATTGTGTAGCCGCAGTTAATCTTTAAGAATAAAGTTAAATCTTAATACGATTTTAAGTTTGCCCATCCCGTTTATTTCTTTGCAAACTCTAGAAAAGCTGGTGGACTACGCCGTTATTCTTTTGACAAAAATTTATGATCAACGGAAAAATACAGCAATTAATACATTGGAGCATACGTTAGATTATATGGTTGGGAAAACATTGTAGGTAGCTAGGAAAGGACTTTTTGTATTAGATATACCTGTTTGTATAATAGGTATGTGCTTGTTTTTAATAACTAGTTTCTTTTGTGGCATAACGAAAAGTAGATATACAACGCTTCTTCTAATGCCATTAACCTAGGAATGTGAAAGTAAAAAAATTGCTCGGCTCTAATGATAGAAAATAGTTTCTACACCTCTTAATTGCTGAGGTGAAATCCGGCATAATGAATATAACATTTCGAAGAAGGTACCATTTGCTAATGCTCAAGTTTTCACTTAAAAAAAAATATTTATTAGATATTGTGCGATTATATATTTATTTTGCTATTGATCTCAATAAAATATTATTTATAATTAAAGACCGTTACTTTTCATCCTGCGACATTCAAAAATTCCATTGACTATTTAGCAAATACTTGAACCAGCTTAACAATATATCTCAGCTATGTGGCAACATTTATTAATATTAACAAAACAAATATGTGGCAGCTCATTCGTCATGTCAAAGAAATTAATTTTGTGCGGGATTTTGATCGAAATTTTATATCGGTGATGAAAAATTTTGTTAATTTTCATTTTTATCTTGTTAAATAAGTTAAAAAAACATGAAAGTGAGTGTAATAATGGCAAATATGTGCAACATCTATAAATTGTTGTACATAAAAAGTGAAACAAATTGATGCGGTGTTAAAACGTGTAACGCGTTGTATCAGACACAAAACTATAATATAAAGAAAGTGTTAATTTTTGAACGAAAAAAAATCTGTTAAATCAATAAAACAATAATAATAAGTGTTTGTAATTAATTTACTTGAAAAGCGTAAAAGCTTTATTATTGTGAAGTGTTGAAGTTTTCGCCACCATTAACATGCAACGTATCTATTAGCACGCCAGATACGGCCATCGAATTGGTAGCAAATAGATACAACAACACTAATAACGGATAATATTCCTAAAAATTCCATTAATTTGTTTATTTTTTCTTCCGGGCGGTAAAACTAAAATGGATAATTTTTTAGAAAATTTAGAACCCAGAGCTAAGGAATTAGCTGAAAAAGGTACTTAATAAAATATATAAAATCGTACATACGGACTCTCTTTTGCTAAATCCATTTACCAATTTTAAATAATTAGCTAAAATCAAAACTGCTGAACAGGCTATTTTAACTCCCGTTGCTCATTTATTGTTGCAAGAAAGCTCACCTCAGGACATTTATATCTTGAAGTCTTCTGCGGCGAAAATTGTGGCAAAAGAACAGATAAAAGGTAATAAATTGATTTACTTCCGAATGCAAATATTAATTTATTTAGTTTATTACAGTTTCAGATCTCTTTTCAAGTCTTCCATACAGTATGAAATGGCGTCGTTTAAGTTTTGGCTGCTCTGCCTTAGACAAGTGTACCCATGGCGGTATTGTCACTAGAGGGATTACAGAATTTTGCGGCATTTCGGGAGCCGGAAAGACGCAGCTGCTCTTGCAGTTGTCCTTAGTAGTCCAATTGCCTCAAGAATTAGGTGGCTTTTCAAGTGGAGTTGCATTTATTTGCACTGAGGATTCTTTTCCCTCGAAACGTTTATTTGAAATGTCCAAAACATTTGCGGCCAAATATCGTTCACTTGATAATAACTATTTAGCCAATGTTCATGTAGAACATGTTTTACAAAGTGTAAGTTTTTACAAAATTTACCAATTATGAAAAAAGAGTACCACAAGCCAGAGAAATGTGAAAATACATTGAGAGTGTAGAAATATTGTAAAAATTACAGCTTAAATAATCTAAACCGCTGCTTTTTGATATTTTGCCCAAATTTAAACAAAGAACTTGTTTTTTTTTCGACTCCTCATCATTTAAGGAACAACTTTTAAAAAGCGTTTCCGAACGTTTGCCTCAACTGTTGAGTACGGTGAGCATTGGACTAATTGTTATTGACTCGGTGGCTGCTGTCTTTCGTACTTATACAAATTATATAGACCGTGCTAAAGATATGCGTAAACTGGCAAATTGTTTACTTCATTTGGCAGATAAATATAATTGTGCAGTGATTTGTGTTAATCAGGTGAGTTTGATTTTTTTCAATTATAACTAATTATTAACTAAAATTTGCTTGCTTCAAACATATATCATGAAAATATGATTTGAGAATTATTTTTTATTCGTAGTCATTTAAATGCAACCACAATTTTGAATTTTGTATGCACTTTTATTGTTGTTTGTACAAGTAGCATATTATCTACATATTGACTTAATAGCCTTAAAATATTGCCGCTGATCTTCTAAATATCATAAATCGTTCTGCAAAAAGCAGGGATTTGTAAGCTTCCAAAATGTGGTTAAAGTGTACTTATGTTTTTTTATAGTGATCAAACAAATGTAGGCATATATTTTTTTAAAATTAATTTGGAAAATATTTCAATTAACAAATTTATTAAAGAAAAATTTCAACATTTTCTCACGATTAAAATCCACTTTACTCCATTGGATTAAATTTTTCAAGGAGTAAAGTACTATCTCGTTCATACATAATTGGAAAATAACAGCTCTTTAGAAATCTTCCTACAACAATGTCTTTCGAACGAATTAATAAATTTTTACGAGACGTAGATTTTGAACACGATTGGAAGAGTTTCTTGAAAATTTATAACAAATAATAATATATACATATATTCAAAATAAAACCTCCAAACTTTGAAAATTACCAAAAAAAAAAAATTGAAAATTATCATTTTGCTCTCGTAGAGCAAACGGAAAAGTAAATTGTCAGTAAATTGAAACCACATCTTATTTTTCATATACTGACTTTTTGCAATAATTTTTATTCACTTGTTTAAAATCTTTTGTTTTAAATTAGCCGGAAATTCGCACATTCCAATTTGATTTCAGTATTTGTATTCCGTTCGTTTTTGATTTACAGTGTCCAGGGTCCATTTATTTTGTATTTCGAATTTAACAATGATAATGTTTTTTTTACTAACCCTCTCCTAAAAGTATGCATGTTTCTTTTTATTGTTTACTGCAAATGATGTTAGTAGAAAATATCATTGTCTCTTTCATTTTAAATTTGAAAATTGGTTTGATTACAAACAAAACTTTTCGTTTTTCGTTTTCTAAAAACTCAACTTCCGCAAATAAAATCACTTTCAATCGAAATTATGTTCTGGTAAATATTTACTTTAGTAATTCTCAGTTATTGCTTGAGAGTTTGTGTATAAATAAATGAGTTTGAAATTTTTCAAACATGTTAAAAATCTACTAATAACTTGATATTTAGTACCCAATGAAATGCAGCATATAGATAAGCTAACCCATAATAAATAAATAAATTTTTAATAACATACATTTTTGATTACTTTCTCGAATAAAGTGATATAATTTATTCTACAACGCTTTATGAACGTAAAAGTATTCGTTTGAGGTCATTTATTTAACCAAGTTTTTAGATTAATTTCGAAGTAAATAGAAAGTTTCTTAATATATTTTGCAAAGTAATTTTTACATACATGCATGTAAATTTTGTTTTTAATCACGAAATAATCATAATCTATAATAATGAGCATTTGTACCAGCTTAATCTCTCACACCATTTAGAATAATTTTATTTTTTTCCAATTTTCTTACCTGGTAATCATGAAACTTTCTTTATACCAACTTTGTGTTATTAAATTTCTTTCCTTCATATTTTTAATTACATGCTTTTTAATAACCATAATTAATTACTTGATTTTCTCTTAATTGCAATTTTTGCAAATAATTTCTTTTACTGCTTAAAATCCCACCTTTCATATATTTTTAATACTTTCATTGCAAATATCTAACAATACTGATAGAAACAGTGCTTTTTTTCAATTATAAAAATTAAAAATTTTTTTTAAACATTTGTCCCACTCAATTTTTGCACAAGGTGGCAACGGTGAGTGACAAGGAGCCTGAAGTACCTTGTTTGGGTCTATCCTGGGCCCATTTAGGTAGAACCCGTATGCGTATCTCTAAAATTCCTAAACAACTGCAACACAATGATAAACTTTTAACTGTGCGTAAATTAGAAATTCTTTATTCTCCTGACACACCGATTGAATATGCCGAATTTTTAATAACTCCAGAAGGAGTTGTAAATGTTCCTTAAAGTTACAAATAAATAAAATTCTTGTTTTAATTTAATTTACTTTTTAAATTTAATTTTTCCATATACGAGTACATATTTTATGACTGTTTTGTTGTTTCATTTAATAATAATTAATACATATTTAAAGCTAAACATGAGTTTTGTACATTTAATAATTAATTACATACATTCGTATTTATTATTTTAATTTTATTGTAAAGGAATTCACAAGCTGCAGTAACTACTATTGTAGCGGTTGTTGGTTGTAAAGTTTATCAAAACTTCTAAGGATCTTGGTAATATTCTTCATAAATATAAATTTGTAATATTTAATATCAATTTGTTTTTATATTATTTTAAACTTTAAAACAAACAACGGATGCAACAGATGCAGCAGTTAGTGCAGCTTCTACTGAATTCTTTTATAGATTTCAATTTATTTATAATATTTTTAATTATAAATATTTAGTCTTAGTTTTAAACTATGCTTATCCATGAAAGTACATACATACTTACATGTTAAGCAAATGAGTGCTAATTGGATTTTAAAAATATTCTTTTTTTATGTTAAATTTTTTTTATCGCGTTTTTTATAATAATTTTTTATTGGTTTGAAATTTAAAAATATTTTTATATCTCTATACTCGTACATACATATATATTTTATATCTTTATTTTCATATACATACATACATATTTTTTATGACTGGCTGACATTTCTTATTCTAAAGTATACTTTAAGTTGCAGTATTTAATAGAATTGTAATTTTTCAATTTATCACATGACATATTAAGAGTGTTTCACTTTTGCATATTAATTTTATTTAGGTTTTGTGGTTTTCTGAAATCAACATATCGAATATATAGGGTGTTTTTTATAGAGTGTCACAACTGAGTTGGCATCACTGCTTTATTTGAGCTCCCATTTAACAGCCGATAGTTGATTGTTGTTTAGTTTGCTTGGAAATTTCATTATGAATCGACTTACACTAGAGCAATGCGTGCAAATTGTTGAAATTTTCAATCAAAATTATTCTTCTATTCATCAAACTCATCGTACAGCGGGCGCTACAATTGATTTACTCAATGAAACTTTTGATGAAAAAATAATTTCACGTAATGGCCCAATTAGTTGGCCACCAAGATCGTGTGATTATTTTCTTTAGGGTTATGTTAAGTCACTTGGTTATGTCGATAAACCACAAACAATTGAACACCTGGAAATCAACATTCGAAGAGTTATCGGCGAAATACGGCCGCAAATGCTGCGAAAAATTATTGAAAATGGGTCTTCCAGATTGCGCCTTCTACGCGCCAGCCGCGACGGCCACATGGCAGAAATCATATATAAACATTAATTTCATAAAATTTTCTTTCCAATAAAGCCCATTTCAGTGACATTAAAAATATATTTCCTTGTTTTATTATGATTTAAACTTGTGTCACTCTACAAAAAACACCCTTTATAATGCAAGGCGAATTCAATCCTAGATGTCCTCATCATTAGCTGTCCAAAATTTTATCGGCTATTTAGACCCGGACTGTTGCAAAAATTGTAAACAAAATAAATAATTTCAATACAAATATTGTTCTATTTTTTTCGGAAGATTGGTAGTTTTGTTGCAGCGATCTTATGTTTTTTTTACTGTTGTATGGATCATGATATAATGAATTCACCTTGTTAGGGTTAAGGTCAAGGCAAATTCATAACAGATAGTCTCGACAGCTCAGGTGATTATTTTCGCCTTGTTTCACCTCTTGTATATGTGAGCCACTTGCTTTGTAACACCCAATTTACATGATGACTTTTGCGACGTCGCTTTTTCGACGTCTCTTTTTGCTTGTAGGTGAGCGGTGTAGGGAAGAAAGAGGGGTAAACAAAAAGTCTTGATTTGTGTTTTTCAAGACTTTTCTTCTATTTCTCTTTGTTACTTTTCATTATTTTTCTTACTTTTGTTGTTTATCTTTGTTACTTTCATTATTTCAAAACAAAAATGGGAAAAAAGACATGAAACTAAAAGACATCGTCTAAACGCACAAAGATTTTGGTAGCAACTTCAAAAGGGAATTCAGTAAAAACGACGGTGCAAAAGTCATCATGTGAATTGGGTGTTACTCTAGGTTTTCATAATTCTCTTGGTAGCGCTGGTGATTTTATTCGGAGCTGCACTGTTAACGCCATTTGATTACTTATTCGCCTCAAATACATTGAAACTGCAATATAACGAAGTTGAAATGGATCAAAAAATACTTCGTTATAGCTAATGTTCCGTTGTACATATCAACAGTAAAAGTCAAGCCTTGGTAAAACGAAATATGAAGAAAAACAATAAAAAAAAAATTGTTAAAAAAAGTTTTTTTTTTCAAATTCTATTATATTGGAAATTAAACTTCGTTGCTTTAATAACGGTACTTTATTCTCAAATTGTTAAATGCTTCTTTATATAGAGATTTTATAGTTCAGGATATCTTTGTTATAGCTAAAGCATATTTTGCAATATCGAGTTTTTACAGGGGCCATAAAAAATGCGTTAAATTAAGGGTTTTTATGTTATCGAAGTTTCACATATAGTTTCCACAGCGTATTTTCTTGCGACTACCTGGTGCTGCTGAACTTCTTTCATTTACTGAATAGTTGTGGTTTTTGTATAAAAGTGAACCTAAAAATTAAAAAAAAGACATGTGGCACTGGGGGACTGCCGCGGTAAAGCTATTGCATAGCATTTTTTATCAACTTATGCAATTATATTATTACGTTTTGTTTAATAACTCCGTTGTTATTCTGGCAATACTGTATGTTAATGAAATCTAAATCAATAGCATGCTTTAGGGGTTACCATACATTGGGCGATTTAAATACTTAAAAAAACAAAAGACTTAAGAAACAAACTTAGTGCTAGGTTATTCGTCGTCAGGTTTTTTCGTTTCAAAAACAAAAGACTTAAGAAACAAACGTTTCAAAATTTCTTGATTCGGTCGCCTCAAAGCCCGCGATAAAAGCTATGCAATAGCTTAAAAAAAAAATCAGACATTTATTTAAAATTTTCGACAAATTGGAAAAAACTAAAGTAGCAAAATTTTACAAACGTTCTCTTAAATTTCCATAAAAAATCTGAACTCGACCTTTGACTTTTTTTTAGATATCAGTAAGAATACACATATATGTAAATATCGGCTAATATGTATATCAGAATATTCCCTGCCTTTTCCATTTCATATCAGAGTATTTTTCGGCACAATACTCCGAATTTCCCATGACATACATATTTGTCAGAATTGTTGTCAAGCACTTTATCTATACATTTTT
This sequence comes from Lypha dubia, assembly GCA_947311025.1. NCBI lineage: Eukaryota > Metazoa > Arthropoda > Insecta > Diptera > Tachinidae > Lypha > Lypha dubia. The sequence continues at coordinate 30,892,417 of OX371260.1, read as the reverse complement.
GGATCTAAATTAGAACAACAAATACCGGTTCTTGTAAAGAATAATTCCTGTAAGGGATGTAGCTTTAAAAATCACTCGAACATTCTAAGAAAAAAAATCCTAATCGATTTATTAATGATGGAGTTTGTTAATGAAAAGATGTAAATTTCAAATAGATCGCACATTTTATCGGTTAATAGATTAAATATCGTTTTTTTTTTTATTTTGACCCCAATAATATTTTATTCTTTATTTGCTAATAATAGTGTGCATTGTATCATTGTACTAAAATTTTGGAAAATATATACATCGTTTTTACACAACACGTCGTGCTTAAGCAAAAGGAATTGGAGGCATGATATTGAGTTTTAGCTTCAGCATCAACATGGAAATTCTGTTCTTAGTATTCGAAAGTATAAATAATTTTTTGATAGTTTATGTATTGATTTAACTTTATTTTGGCTTATAAATTATAATTTTTCAATGATGTTTTAGAATCAAAATTTATGAAAAAGTATCTGAAAATAGGCTGAAAGTTTTCATATTCCTTCTTTAATATATTCTCTTTACGATATATAAAAATGATTTACAAAAGGTACGTGCTATGAGCGAACACTAATTTCTTATTTATATTTTCTTCAGTTCTACTTAAGAGTGGTTTATAAATTAGTTTTATTTCTTTTTTAAATTTATTATTGAACATTATTTGAATATTAATTAAATTATGAGTATAAAAATATTATAAATATAAAAAACTTATAATAGCATTTATGTGTGTATGTATGTATTTTATTAAAAGTACATTTAATTTCAAAATACCTTATGCATCTATAACTTCAACTGTTATATTATATAAAGTATGTGTGTATTTTAAAGATATGTCAGTAATTTCAACAAATAGATATCACAAGTTCAAATACTTTTAAAATAATTTAAGTATTAAAACATTTTCGATAAAGTGCGCAAAAACATCTCGAATTTCGAAAATTAAAAAAATAAATAAAAAAAACTCCATTTCGTTGAAAAATTATGCACTGACTCTTCTTCCTAGATTCGTTTTGAAATTGAAAATCGGTTTGTACTCCAGTGAGTCATTGGCTAATAAAAGCAGAGATATCAAATCCCGTTAACCCGGTTTACCCGTAACTCCTGATTTTAGAAGTGTTCCGGAAATTAAAAAAAAAAACGCAGTTTTATTGTACTCGACAAAATGTACTAGATATTTTTTCCAAGAATTCTTTCCCATATTAGAAAGGCAAACAAATTTTGCCAAGTTTACAGGTTGCCTAGAAATGAGATGGAATTGTACCTATTAAGAACTTGGTCCTTATTTTGATCTCAGTACTTTTTACGGCCGAAATATTTTGGATAGGAACTTGGCGTTATTTTCACATTTGTGTTTTTGTGCGGATCTCACTTCTTTTCTCTAAGTTGTTTTTGTATAAATATTTATATGTATTGTTTATCTGGGCCTACCTGTGTACGAAATTTCAGCTTTCTAGCTATACATAAAGTGCCCCATAAAAAGAAGGGGCATGATAGTCCTCCCAGATGAAAAGTGCCCTTTTAAAAATAATTTTCGTTAATTGCTCATCAGGAACTACCTGTGCACCAAATGTGTACCGTTTTCACATTTTTCTGGATAATTTCTCACCAAAAACTACCTGTGTACCGAGTTTCAGCTCTCTAGCTATGCTTGAAGTGCCCAATAATATTGAGGAGTCAGTGAGTGAATATGTACTAAAATATGGACTTTTCAGACCTTAATACCTCGGGAAGCTTTTACGGTAGAACATTCAAATTAAACCTCTGTGGGGAGACTTTATTTTTCAAGTTTTATTATATTATAGTCAAGAGGAGCAAAGTTATGAGGGGGATAAAAACATCTCGAATGGTTTCGCGTAAATATACACACTGTGTGGCCGAACTTGGCCACACTTCCCATGAATTTTAATCATTCTTTTATGTATCACTGCATTATGATCGATAAAGCATTAAGAGTATTTAACAAGTAGATGGTCCATAAATGTTTTATGTAAGACTATGTCACGATCACTTTGAATAGAGTGAGTGGATCGACTACATGAATGATTTTTAAATTACATCAAAATGTTAAATCCAACTCGGGACCATCTCCAACTTCACAGGCAACTGATATTTATAATGTTATCAAATTTAAAAAGAAATTTGTTCTTTAAAAATACGATTTGTTTAAAACAACAACAACACACAGGTGGTGGATATCTATTTGTTGAAGAAACACAAAAACTGACATTAATTAAAAATTGAGCTTCTTTGTATTTGAATTATATATAAATTTTATCAAGTAAAATTAATCTCTACATACACAATATTCTTAATTAATTTCCTTTTAATTTTTGGCACAAATTTAAGTTTTCTTTTTCGACTGGAAGATCTTTTTTAATATAATATTTTTAAATTTAAGTAAATTTTAAATTTCTTTCATTTTAGCATCCTTATCAGCATCTTCTGTTTCATTGTTATGCGCTAATCCATTATTGTTCTCAATAAAATCATTAAACTCTATTTGATGATCTTTATCATCTGCCTGGTGATCTTCAACATTATCACAATTTACATTTCCATCAGTTTCGGCTTTAGTATCATCAGTATCGGCGTCATCAACATAAGTTTCTTTTTTACATTCAATATTTATTGTTGCTTTAATTTCTTCTTTCATATTAAATATATTCAACTTTTGCAAATTATTAATTTTTTTAAAAGATTCTTTATCATCAGCCATTTCAATTCTTTTATGGGATTTTTCTTTAATGGTCAATGGTTTAGTTTCACTGGTATCTAGTTTGGCCATTGCTAAAGCATTGGAAATTTTTGATGCAGCCAATTTACTTTCAAAATCCATTTCACCAAAGTGCGGACTTTGACCATGTGCTGCTCTCAGCAATGTTAATTGCAGTTCACGATGTTGCGGTGATTCTTCGAGTTTAATATCTAATTTTTCAGTCTGTTCCAAGGGTGCTGCAGGCTCTACCGTTAATGCAATAGCATGATGATGATGTGGTATATGACGATGGTTGTGATTGTGACTGTGATTATGATGATGATGCTGATGATGACGATGATTGTTGTGAGTTTGTGCTGATGTTGTTGTCTGTTCTTTGGCATTTGAGCTTCTATCCATGGCCTTTGTATTATTTGATGATTTGTCTGTAGTAGAAATATTTAATGTACCTCCTCCACCTCCACCACCTGCTGTTGCTCCTGCTTTGGCTGCAGTATGGCCATTATTATTCTTTGTACCTGCAGCATTTTTCGAGGTTTTCTCTAGTATTGCATTCAATTGTTTTTTGATTTTTGTCGCTTGTTTGGCGGTTAATTTTGCACTTAATTCATTTGCAATATTTCGCTTACTCTCAATATTGCTGTTGTTGCTATTAATGCTATTACTGTTGTTGTTGTTGTTGTTGCCGCCGGTTAAATTGTGTGAAATCTTTTTAGTTGTTGCCACTGTCATCCCTTCAGCATTTGCTGATGAGGTTGTTGTGGTTACTGAACCATTTGTTGTTGCCGCTGTTTTTCCAATTGAATTATCAGTCATTGCCGTCGTTGATGACGTAGATGTTGCTGATGATGTTGTTGATTTGCCATGATTTGACGATTTCACATCGGCTGCCTCAGAGTTGGTAACATTATCCTGCCGTTTCCATTTAGTACGGCGATTTTGAAACCATATTTTAACCTAAAATAAAAAAAAAATCAAATGTCTAAATTATTAACTTTCAACGTCAATGTTCATACATATGTATGTATATTGGGCATCAATAATGAAGCGCTCTTAAAGTTTAATATTTCACCTTACTAAAAGGATAATAGTTTTTGACAGGAAGTTAAAAAATTTATTTAATTTGCCACATAATTAAGAAATATTCTATATCTTTCCCTCTTGTCAAATGTCTTTTACGCACCAAAGTTTTCTATGTGCCAAAATAATATCATTTGCGAACCTCATATTGATGTAATTTAAAAACTCATTAACGTTTTTTTCCCACTTCTAGATTCTTGAGACACTCATACGACACATTCGCAAAAAATAAATGTAATAATAATAATGGGGGAAAAAAACTGAATAAAAAAACTTAAACTGCTACAAAAAATTTAATTAAAAATATTCTATATTTAATCTAAAGATTAATGCAGCTGCATATTTTTCGCACTTAATGTAATAGAAAATTTACGTACAACAATAATTAATGCAGCAAATATATTTGGCGTAAATCAAATTTACTAAAATTTAAATCATCTGATAGCTAAATACTTTTTGCTTTTCTGCCTTTATTTTTATAAATTCATGCACAAACAAAATTTTGTAAGTTACTTCTATATTGTAATGTCGTGGATTTAGTATGTCCTATGTATGTAATCGTATATGTACATAAATATAAATAAGTATTTGGCTACAGTTTGTGGTACAAGCAAACATATATTTCCTTGGCTGGCTAGATTAGTTGACTGTGACTTGAAGGAATGCAATCTGAATGAGTGGGGGAGAAAAAAGATTTAGACGTAGAAGAAGATGTTTAGACACACGTAGCTTGAAAATGATACCGTGTTATATTTGAAGCCCCGTGTAAATTCGATATGTGCATATAATAGAGATATAACCAGCGATCGTCGTCACAATTCGGGCAGAATATTTTGGGAAATTATTAAAAGAAAGTATGTAGTGAACAGTGCTGAAAAGCGGTATTGGCAGTGAAATTCAAAAACAATTTTATTTTGTTGTGGAAAATTCACTGTAAATTTATTTTTTATTTAATTATTGTAAACAAATTATCATGTGTAGCATACAAAAGATGGAAACTACTTTAACCTATTCGTTCCGAATGTCGTTTAAGCAACGGAATCCGCCAGTGAAACTTCATTAACAATGACATAAACGAAGACTTTGGCAGCTTTGACAAAATTTCTACGATTATTTTACAAAACAAATCACATTAGATCCTTCAGATTTTCAAATAAATATTGAAATAAACATTAGCTGATCGAGGATGTTTACAAATGATAATAGGGTAGCGTGTCAATGGAACCAGCATGAAAACTAACTTCCCATTTTGCAAAGATCCAATCATGTCATCGTAGAGAAAACTATAGGTTCTTTTAAGACCATCCATCCATTGGCTTAATAAAGATATCAAAGGGATTTAGGATCACCAGAAAACACGATAAGAATAACAGTACATCTTTGAAAACAGAGCTCTATAATATTGTAACTGCCACAGAGGATATCCCTGATCTTTGGACATACTTTCTAGAAATAGAAGGCGCACTTGATATCGTGAATATGTACTCAATAATCGATAAACCTACATAAGTGTTGGTAGATAGTATTATCACTGACTGCACGAGAAATATACTCAAAGCAAGAACACTGAGTTTCAGTTTGATTCTGATTACGAGGACGAATGTTGCAACAAGAGACATTTCTTAGGGTGGACTTTTATATCCAATCTCATGGAACTGTGTCGTGAATTAAATCCTCTTTAAAATAAAATGGCGCAAATGTAGGAAAATATGCAGATGACGTCAGTAAACTCTTGGAGTCGGCACTCAGCAAACAAATTGGATGGATAACAAAAAAGAAGGCTTAAAATCAATCCTATAAGCACCGATTTATTACTCTTACTGTAAGCTGTCGTGAAAACGAAGCTCGAGGAACACTTTTCATGCGCGTTTAAGATCGTTTTTGTAAAAGATGGGGATATACGGCTGAACTATATCCTAAATTAGATGTATATGGCAGTTATTCCCATTCTCATCTATTTATCTTTAATGAGGCTAATTTCATAGATTAAAGCTTGGAGTCAGGCAGTCGGTCGGCTAAAGGCATGACCGTATTGGACACTCCACTATACGACGATGCACAAAACCCTTCTAAATCAAAAGGCTGAATAGGGACAACTGAAAGGAAAATTACATAATTCGTTATAGTGATCTTTCGTTATTATGGATTATCCAAACTTTTACGTTAGCAATTGCTCAGGATAGTCTCTGAAGATCCTAGTCGTTTATTCCCTCGCAGGCTACAAGGTACAAGGTATGTGTACTGGCGTTCATTCACACTCTGAATCTCTTTGGAAGACATACTATCAAAACATCTTAGAAACAAATGCAGGGATGTGAAATGGTAGAGTAGGTTCGACCTAAGATGTAGCAGACTTATAATGAATGAGTCTGAATAATTACAGGGTAGGTCAGGACGTCTTGCCTTGGACGTAGAAGCTGCGTAGGCTTAATACCTTCTTCATTATTGCCCAGCACCGAATGGAAGCATGCGTAGAAATCACAGCATTTGATTCCATTAGTACCCTTTGTGCAACACTAGCTGTCCTATTATGAATTGTGAAAATTTCCCCTAATACCTACAATAGATATAATGGCCTTATGAAAAATTAGAAATTTATGAATTTAATATTCCTTTAGAGTTCTGCTACTCATTCCGCTTGTTGGGTGCTTAGTGAATTGTGCATTGTCGTACATGTACGTTTGCTAAGTGTCGCCACACATTAAACACTCGTGCATAATACATACACACATACATGTATAAATTGTTATTAATTTTTTTGTAGAATTTTTATATCTCAGCAATTTTTATACTTTTGACTAAACGAAAAACGGTGGTGGCAAGATACATGCCACCAAATAGAATTCAAGTATTTTTATAAGATTTCTTTTTTATTGCTTGTGAATCGCTTTATTTCATTAAATGTTAGAAAGCAAAAAAAAAAAGAAAAATACTGTGCAAGAAATTAGAATTAAAAAAACAAACAACATCATGAAAGACATGACAACAGTTAAAATAATTTTGTGATACCTTGTCCCAATTCGAATGCCAGAAAGGCAAAAACCAACGAAGCAGTCTTGCAACTTTCTCAGGCGGGATGCGGATATAAAAGAGAGAAGACAGTTTTTAAATGTGGTACTTACTTTCATTCTTGATTTTCTGTTCTTTATGAAGATTTTAAATAAGATCAACAAACAAAGAAAAAGGGCGGCATAAATTGCTTCTTATATTCCATTCTTGTATAATTTTCCTCACCAATGAGTTTGAAAATTTTTAAAGCAAAACTATTTAAATTGTTATTTAACAAGTCCATCAACCGCCCATAAATAACGGTTTGATTTATTAAGCAATATTTCAGGGATGCGCTTAAATTTGTATGGGGCCAATATTTCAAAGAGACAACTTGGGGCTTCAAACAAATTATGAAAATCGGTGAATAAATGCAGGAGTTTTACGAAAATAAACATTTTAGAGGAACAAATTTTCACACGATTTTAATAAAAATGAAATGGGACCAAGGTTAGGTTAGGTTAGATTAGGTTAGGAAGGGTAGTGTGAAATACACATCCACTCGGAGACCCAATTGGATCCATTGTGATTCCCTTCATTTAGAATTTATTGACTAATTAGTCTCCTTACTGTCCAAGGAGAAACAAAGAGCCGTTATCATCCATCATTCAGCCATTTAATTCCCATGATAAAGCCCCTGATATCCTCAAGTTTGCACTTCGCGATATCACTAATGCCCTCATGGAAACGTCTGCTCAGCCATCTTTGCCTATGGCGTTGCAGGCTTGGGTAATGACAGATGATTTGCTCTATAGTTTCAGGCTCCTCGTCATCCCCACACATCCTACAGAAATCCGGAGTGCCATTTCCCATATGCTGGTCCTTGCTCTAACCGAGCAATGGCCAGTCAAGGCGCCTACTAAAACTCTCAAACCTTTCTATTCATACCCAGCAGTAGATCAGATTTACCTGAGTCTAGTTCTGTCCATATGGATCTAGAGACTCTACAATTTTCTCTATTCCTCCAGAAATGGTTAGTTCTGCAAATTACCCAATTACTGAGTTCCCTATAGTAGTGACCGATTGGAGGTTTAACCAACTTGTCACTAACTGCCACATATAATGCTGACCCTATTCTTGCCAGCTCATCAGCGATTTCGTTTCCCTCAATAAAATGGGACCAAATTTCTTGCATTTGCATTTTCTTTTTTGTCTGATCGGGTATCAGTATATATATATGGAATTAAACTGCAAGGAAACTCTTTCAACCAAAACCTTAATATTGAAAATCGTTTAACAGATGATAGAGTTAGAGGAGCTTCACGTATTAAAAAAATTATCCTTAAATTGATAACCTCCTTCTATTTATTTGAAGTCGTTTAAAAATGCCTCGCATTTCCCAGTACACTGACCCACTGTGCAGACGTACCTTTGCAAAAATTAGCCCACTTTAAATGTTGATTTCTTTTTTCGGTTTTCCTTATATATTATTTTTTTATATTTGTTTTTGAATATTAGCAACTACTCACTGTATTTTTGCAACAGCAGTAGCAGCTGATGATGATTGTGCTTGCAAGCCAATTAAAATTCAAAGAACCATGAAGGCCTGTTTGTACAGAATTTTCTTATTTTTTTTTTTCATTTAATTTTTGTTTCTTCGTTATATATTTCTTTTCTGCGAATGCTATTTATTTGCACACAAAAATTTAAGAACATTTTACTCCCCATTTTTTATATATTTTCTATTTTGTTGGAGAAAAAAGAAAAATATGTGTGTGAAACTTAAAAGAAAGGTTTTTTATAATTGATGTTAAGCAGAAATAAATTAATGATGCTGCTGTTACCACTGTTACTGACTGACTGACTGGCTGACTAACTTTGTGGCTGAACCATACAAAGAACTTTTGTTTCTGTAAGTTGTCCTGCTTCCAAAACTATAAACTTTCAAATATTGTTGCACAAAAAATATTTCAAGTATTTTCTTTTATACTATAAATCTTTTTAGAGATTTAAAGTTAATTTTGTTTCAGCAAAGAAGAATTTGGTTTGTTTTAATGGCAGAATGCTAGAAATTCGTAAAATTATTAATTTTTTTGCAGCAAGAAAGGATAGAGAAGTTAACGATTCATTTAATTTAATGCGTTAAATTTTTTGGAAAAAATTATTTAAACAATTATTACAAGGGAAATTGAAAACTATATTGGTAACATGTTTCTTGTTGTTAATAGTTGTATATGAGTTTTAAGTATAAAAAATCAAGAATTAATGAAATTATGTATAACAGTTTATTCGAAAAGGACCTTGAGAATTTATGTTTAAAAAAATTTTAATTGTTTTTTATGGGTTAGCAAATCCATATGCTGCATCTCATTATCTGTAGATCTTTACCACCATGCTTGAAAATAAAAAAAATGAATTTAATGAAATCGATTTGACAAAAATTTTCCACGTAGCAAAGTTTTGAAAAAAATTTGTCTTATGATATCTTTCGCTATAACAAACTGATAAAGATCAGTCCGAAATTTTCAATTATTTGACCAAATTTAAAAAACCGAGTTATTAAAATCAATTAAGTTTTTAGCAATTTTCGTTAACGAAAGTTTGGAAAAACCATTGAATCTAGAAAAACCATTTGGCCGAAAATCTTAGAGTAAATAAAATAAACGTGTCCGTCATGAGCTCCGAACGTTTATAATTAGAATGAAAATTTCCGAATCAGAAAATAGAATATTTATTGTCCGACATTCTTCGGAATATTTTTGCTCGATTGGTGGCTAATATGGGAATTTTTTTTCATCTCCTTTTTCATGTGTTATTATCAAACATATATTGGTTTCTATTTCCGAATTAGGTAGATGAGATATCAAACTTAAGTTCAAAAAAGATTTTTTCAAATTAAATTAGTTTTATTGTGTAATAAATGGGATTCTATTTGCTTTCACACAGCAGTCGAAAGTAAAACGAAAAAATTGTTCGGAAGTGAATGTCAGGACACCAAAATATTCGGAAAAGATTCACTTTCACACGGATGTGAAACTCATGACAGACACGATAATCACATTTTTACTCTAAAATTAAAAAAAAAAAAATGTCCCGATATTAAATATACACCGGGGGTTACTCTGTATTGCGATGCGATAACAAATGCGTAGCGAAAAAATGTAAATAAGATCGCTTTCGCATCGCAATACAGAGTAGCCTACCCCTCAGTACTCTAGATAATTTTGTATATAATCTCGCAATTAAAAATAAGCAAATCCTGGCTTTTACCAGCACACCTTCAATCTGTGATTGTACTTGAAAGCTATAATCTCATGATTTTTTGGCTTCCAGGGCAGGAAAGCATTCAGAGGAACGAAATTTTATATCAATGGACAAGAGAAGATTCAACATCCGACAAAACATATTCACAAAGATAGATTAGTATAGTTTGAGGTCCTTGCACATTTTTTGGAGAAATGTAGGCATACATTAAAATAAATACTTTATTTTTGTTGATAATTTGTTCTTTAAGCTAATAAGCCCTAACGTAGTTAATGTTAATAAAACAGCTTTATTATATTTGTTACCCAACGTTTCGTCAATTTTTTGTTGACTTCTTCAGGGGTTTCGTCTATTTAAAATTAAAAAAAAAAACATTATGTATGTACATATGTATGTATGTACATACATATATTTTGAAAAGTTTTACACAACACATTTTTTAAATACTATAATACAATTGTTCAAAAAAAAAAAAATAATTGCTATGAAAATATATTTGACATTTTTAATGCCAAACAATTTTTTTTTAATTAATGAATAAAAATATATTTAGTAAAACACAGTTGGTGAAAATTTTAAATTTTTGCCTAATTTGATTTTATATTGGTTTCAGGATCGCGTTGTATAATAGTAGTTTACAGTCTAGGCTCAGTATAGAATTTCTTCCAATTCAATTCAATTCAATTCAATTTCAGCCAATTCATTTGGGCTGCTTTTAATTTCATTTGTGTCAACTTTGCGTCTACATGCGAATGCCATGTTAAACGACGATCCAGATGAACGCCTAGATATTTTACTGCAGTGTGTTGCGGTATGGTCTCGGTGTTAATTTGTATAGGCGGGCATGTTTCTCTGCGCAACGTAAAAGTGACGTGTACAAAGTTCTGCTCATTAACTTTTATCCGCCATTGTTTTAGCCATTTTTCTAATTTGGATATATATCCTTGTAAGTTGCTGGAAGCTTCTACAGGATTTTTTTAAAAGCTTGCGGGTAGATTTTGTGTTAATTTTTGGATAAGATATTCGTACCATACATAATCGAAATCATCTGCTGTAGCTAGGAACAATGCTTTCTTTTAATTGCATATTGGTTTATTGTCTTGTTATGTGGTTCCTGATCTTACTAAGCGCTTCTCATTTCCGTGTTTTCCCCTGTGGATAGCGCTTCTTAAATCGTCCATGTGGTACAACGAAGGTTTTGATTACTACAAGTTGAGGGTGGTGTTGGCTGAAGTGGTTAGCACGTTGACTACTAAGCAAACAATTACTTGGGACCTGGGTTCAAACCCTGACCAGAGCAAGTCAATCAACATCATTAATTTCTCTAATGTACGTTATAGTGCTGGCAAAGTATTGAGTAGTGGGTACCGAGTATCGAGTATTTGCCCTTTTTTTTGGATACTCAATACTCAAAAGTAGTTACTCGATACTTTCAGAGTTGTATTTTTAAGCAGTTGAGTGGCTAAAATAGTGTATAAAAATACATCACTCTACAGAAAGACAACAATGTGTAAGCTAAAAAATTAAACCAACCGCCGAAATAAAGCTGTCAATAAAATAGAACAACCATAAAAAAGTATTAATTTTCCAAAGAACCCTTATATGCATAACTACATTTTTTTGAGAACAATTAAATTATTTCTTAAGTTGTTAACGTTGAATTAAAAGTTAGCTTTACATTTATTTTTGATTTAATAATAAAAGACACACAAAACCAATAATAGTGAAGATCTATTTCTAATTTTTGAAGAAACTACTTCAATTTGCAGATAAAAACTATGCGTTACAAATTCAAAAAATCCGTTAAAAGTATCGAGTAGTATTGAGTACCCAAATGAAAAGTATTGAGTATTATTGAGTAATGAAAAATAGTAGAATTTGCCAGCACTAGTACGTTAGTGTGGCATTGTATTAATTGTTGTCGGACTATTTAAGTGATGAAGGCATGTCACTATGAAACTGTTCCGACAGCGATTGATACTATCCAAGCTAATGTACACAACATCGCCCTCCTTCGTCGGTTAGCAGACACATCGGCGAAGTAAAACAATTAATGAAATGCCTGCTAATACTACTACAGCTTAACAAAGTTCATGCGTCTGCCTAACATCGTAGGCGCCTCAACACTGCCTTAAAAATTAACATAACGCTCAAAGCAGAGTTGTGAAAGAGTTAAGTCTTCTAAATTTTCAACATCTATCTTCTCTACCCTATCCCTCTTCCTGAGTTCCGGCACAGTGGCACTACATACGTAGGGGTCATCCCCTGAGTGCTGGTCCTAATTAAAAAAAAAGATTTTTTCCTTTAATTATGGGAAAATTTTCCAAGCAAGAAAACATAAATTATAAACTTAAATTGAGGACAATGTTATGACAATTTCGCACATTTTAATTCCGCGTGGAATACAAAACTCACTTGAATATATTATTACTAAAAACAAAACAAACAAACATGTTTTTAAATCAATTAAAATTTTGTAGTCATAACATTTTGCTATTGGAACTTACTCGTACATATAGTACTTTTCTTAAAACTAGTGACTATAGAACTTCTTACAGCTGCCTCTATTTTAATTAAATTTATGATTCATAAAATAGCTTTGTAATTTTGAAATTTAAATATATTAGCCGAAGCACAAAACTTTTGATCTGCTGACATCATTTTGTTGTTTAGAAAAACACACTCAACATTTCGTCGCCCAAGAAAAAAAGGAAAATTAATTAAAATGGTTTGAATTTAGAAAGCATGAAAATGCACAGTAATTCATAGTCTCTTACACATTGTATGATATTTAGTATTTTAAGTAGTTTGGTGAACTAACTCAGACTCTTGCTATATTTAAAATATTTCATGTAATGATGGCCTTTAAAGGCAAAATATTTTGTGTAGAATGTAATTAAAAAATTAATTGAAAGTTTGGTAAATATTCAGCCAAAAAGCTTTTTAAAAATTCTAAATGGAACTTCGCTAAAACTTTATTGCCTTGCAAAATAATTGAGCAAGTCCTTAATGTTTACCATCGATACCGCAACAAGTGAGTAAGTTGCTGACCTCATTATACATCTTTTACATCAGTTTTTCATCTTGTCATCAATTAAATGATTAGAAAATTTTATTTAATTTTCGCTATTTTTACTTTTTAATAATTTTTTTTTTTTTGTTTGTGGGGGGGGGGGGGGGGGGAGTTTTGTAATGTTGATTCGGACTCATTAAATCATGGCACTTATTTTCGGCCAATGTCTGAAATAACCTAGCCACTTTTCAACATGTGGGCAGCACAAAATTCAATATAAACATTATTTCTGATAATGTCCATGCGGCATATACATACTATGTAATGAGTAAGTGTCATCATTATAAAGATGTGGTGTTAGGCTGAACCCACACAAACGAAAGACACAACGTTTTTGACTTTTAAGTCTAAAGCTCTTGTTTGATGCTAATCCATATCAAAACGAATTAACATCAAGTTTTTGACTTAAAAGACAAACCGGTAATCAAACAGCAATGCGGCAACATTTATCATTTTTTTTACTTGTCTGAATTGCTATGGGTTGCAGCATAAAAAAAGCACACAATTATATGCAACGAAGTTCGTTTCAGTCTATTTTGTCTTACTCTAGTGTGGGTGTGTTGTATCAAACCACATTTATTTTTGACAACGAATGTTATGGCGCTGTAAGTCAAACACGACAGTTTTGCGTTTGTTTTGTTCGATGCGGATTGTCGCATATATGCTGCATCTGTGTATGTACGCCGTTCTATAGGGTTGTAGAAAATCATTAATGAAACAATAGTTTTTTTTAAATCATTAGATTGATATTGGTTCTTATTTTTCTTCCGACCAGGGAAACCGCAAATATGCAATTGCATATATTTTCCTGTGTAATAAATGTAGACCCAAATAAAGTATTTATACGTTTCAGAACTTTTTAAGAATTTTGGAGTTAGTTTTTTAGTACATATATTTGCTTATTTTACATTTTACTGCATAAATTTGCATATATCCGACTTCAGGGTAGTTTTAAATTTTTGTTCGTTTTAAATGTTAATATTTGTCTTTTTTTTCAAAAAGTCTTCGAAAAACAAAGTTTTTCGAGCACAACATTTTCCAAATTTTTAGTAGATTTTCCACTTTTCTTTGATTTATTCCGAGTGTATACAAAGCTTTAATATGTTTTTCATTAATTTTAGAGAATGAGTTTTTGAGTGCATAATTGTGCATATTTTCGACGGCATGGCCAATTTGGTGTTTTTCCTGCATACATATTTTAAATGTTTCTTTTATATTTAATATTCGGTAATTTTCCTAAAAATATTGAAATTTTTTTATTATTTTATGTAATGAAACTTTGTATGTGTGTATGTGTTCCAATTATGATTAGAATGAAATTATATATACATACATACATATGTATATATTTTTCTGCATTATTTTCATTCTTTTGCTCTACTGTATATAAATCCATTTGTGATAAAACTTTATGTATACATTAGGGATGCCACTCCCGAAATCCCGATCCCGAAAATCCCGAGATATTCGGGATTCATTTAATCCTGAATCCCGGGATTTTAAATCCGCGATTTTCGGGATCAGTCAATCCCGAAATTGTTTACTAATTTTTTTTCTTTTATATATTTTTATTCATATCTACTTATGTATGTATATACTAAACGTGAGCATAAAACGTCTTGTTGGACTAACTTCATAATGTTCAATGATGAATTGTTCTCTTTTTTTTGCACTTGATTTCATGAGTACACAAATATTGCTGTTCTCTTAAATTATAAACATACAATAGCATTTATTCTTCCTCCAACCAATGCAATATTTATTGTTGCTTAAAATCAAATTTCAGTACTGAATTTTATGTTTCAATAGTGTCTCTTGATATGAAATACTGTTATAGGAGACAACATGTTTGTAAATGAATGATGTTAAAAGCAACGGTTTGTACTTTGCATTTTAGTTATTTTATATTAATTCGCGCGTTGAGTGGTTGAAATTAGAAAAAATTAATTTAGAAAGTACATGTATATTTTTATTTCATTATGGATATATGTAGATGTAAGTATTAATTATTATAATAAGTAAATGCATATGTACATACATACATATGTACATATATCGTACCTTAGATAAAATTATTTACCAATTTAACATTTTTTGGTAGAATTAGGAGAAAATTCATATGATAAATTTAAAAAATTAATTTTAAACTAACAAAAATTGAGTTAATATATTTTTGTTGCGAAAATCATTTATTTCATTTCTTCTCATTCTAGAAACTGTAGTAGCTTGAATTTTTTTACGTTTATTAATGAATAAAAAAATCTAATTTAAATTTTTCTCTAAAAAATAAAAGATTTTACTCTCAAAAAAGTTTAATTAAAATGAACTATTGAACAATATGAAGTGCACAACATATTTCTTGCACACTTGATAAAACTGTCCACTCAAATGAGGTGCAATGATTTTTGCGTTGTTTGCTCTCTTGTTCTCTGTATTTACTGTTTAGTCATATTCCCATACAAATACAATCAATATTTGCGCTTCAAAAATATGCAATAATGTACACTTTTTAACATCTTGCGCTAACCTTTAGTATATACTATTAAAACAAAGTCATCATAACTTTCCCCTATAAGAACATAAGCAAGTTAATTGTCGATGTCATTGCTCTTGCGAGAGTCAAATGAAAATACAATAGCCTTTTCCTAATCAAGCAACAAAATACACAGTTTTGCTGTTTATTGCTTTCTGAATTGCGTTTATAGCACGGACACATGAACAGATAACACCCTTAACAGACATTGGATTTGTATGCATACATATCATTAATGTTTCTCAACTTGATGTTTTCATTCATAATTTTTTTGGACACGTACATATCTAATTTCTAGACCGAATATAGTAAAAAAATAATGCGCACGGTTAATAACAAATCTGATGCAATTGAAAATAATTGCAAAAAAAAAAAACGCACCAAAGACAATAGTGGAGTTCTACTCCACTATTGTCACCGTGTGGCCACAATATTGATCTTTTATATATTTTTGTTTCACCCTGTTAAAACTGTCAATGAAACTAAAATAAACATATTTAACTTTATTTTTCTTTTTAAACGCGTTTAGCAATTATAAAAAAATAGGCCGTTAAATACTTTTATTTAAATAATATTATTTTGTTACTTTGCTTTTTGATAAATACTTTATAATTTTGTTATATGTTGGAATAATATAAAAAACATATGTAATTATATTTAACAATGCGATATAAAATGATTTATAAAATATATATAATATTTTATTCGAATAAATGTACTCAAGAATTTATGTTTTTATATATTTGTTGTTGGTTAACTAATCTATATGCATTTGTATTTTAAAAAATCCCGGGATTGGAATTTTTGAAATCCCGAATCCCGGGATTCATAAATCCAGTCCCGATTGGCATCCCTAGTATGCATATGTGGCTTTTAATACACATGCAAGTGCACATATTTATGCACATATATGAACATATACGTGGTGAGATTAAAAATCCTTTCATTACATACATAAATCATTAATAAATGTGTACGTATGTATGTATGCATTTATATGAATTATAATTTGAATCCCTGTTTGTTACACAGAAATTTTATTAACAAATTGTTTGATGCTGGTCGAACAACCAGACACAGCAGACAGGCATTCATTCATTTAATTAATGAAACTTGTTGTTGTAATCATCAATTCCACTTTCAATTTTAAAATTTTTATTTTTCATATTGCCAGCTTAAGTTGTAAATATTTTTCGTATTAAAAGAGTTTCATTTTCACTGGATGTCTGCCCTTCACTTGTGTGCTTGTTTATTTATACAAATTGTTAAGTGCGTCGTTTTGTCTGTTTCCGTATGTTTTAATATTACTTTTTGTTTAAACTTTTAAATATGTAACCACTAGAGTTGTCAACCGATTAAGAATAATTCGATTAATCGATCAAACAGAACGAAACTCTTGTTCGAATAATTTTAAAATGCCGATTTTCGAATAACGAATAAATCGATTAATTAATGTCAATTAATCGAACAAATTTTTTCAGTTTGAAATGCACACGTAAAATTTTTTTAAATTTGTTAGTTTGGATGTTTCTAGTTGTTGTCGAACTGCGCTATGTTTTGAATGAAACGTTAAAAAATATTCAAGAAGGGGTTTTTTCACTCTCAGGTGAATAAGTTCGAAATACACTAAAGCCAAAAAATTGAGCCCAGTTTGGAAGTAATTTACAAGTGTCCTAAAGTATACAAAATTGTTGGATCAACAAATAAAAAATTAATAATTCTTTTGCGATAGAGTTACTAAAACGTATTAAAATAAGAATAAATGAGAGACGTATAAAATTTTTAAATACTTTAATAATATTTTTAACATTCTGGAAATTTTCCGAGCAATGAAAGTTTTTTAAAATATTCTTCAAAAAGTGAAACTAAGGAATATTCAAATTAATTATACTCTAGATTATTTTATGTTTAAAATAACCTCAATAATTCAGATGAAAGTAATGTTATAGAAGATGATGTTAGTAATATATATGTATATAAAATAACAATCTTTTATGCGAATCAAATAATTATATTAAAAGTATTAAAAATTCAAAATTCAAAATATAAAAAAAAAGACTTCAGCGGTATATTAGACGATATGGTATATGTGGAAAAATCTAAAAAAGAGCAGAAAAATTAAAACTAAACTATTTTATGCTCTTCTCACTATATCACCTACCTCGACAATTAGCGAAAGAGTATGTTCAAAATTTAATTTAATAAAAACCAAAAATCGTTTGAAAGCTTAAATTTAATCAACTTTTATTTGTTAAAGATTATTTCTTAAGAACAACCCAAATTGTCTGAATTAAAAAAAAATCATTTGATATTTTTTTACTGAATGAAGCATGTTCATTTGAATTAATAGTTTTATGTATTTTTTTGTTAATAAAAATATTAACTATTTTATTTTTAAATTTTTTTATGAAATTTTTTTTTTGTCAATAAATTTTTTAATCATTTTTTATTCGTTGTTGTCATCGATTAATCGAATAATTTTTCAGCTTTAATCGTTTGATCGAACGAATAAAAACAATTATTTGAAATATTCGAACAAAGTTGAGAGGCGATAATTGACAACTCTAGTAACTACATTTATGTTTCCTTTTAACATATGAATTGTAGTCATTCGTATGTACATATGTAGCGATGATTGTTGGTTGGTTGGGTTGTTGTAGTGGCAGATTTTTTTTATTATTTTATTAAAAGTTGTTACCATTATAAATGTCTGCAACACCATTAAATCCATAAAATCTTTTTTATACTGTTGCTGTTATATATTTTCATTTGTTGCTGTTAAATATTTTCATCATCATCATCAATGTTGTTGTAGTTAAATTAAATAATAAAAATGAAAATGTGAAAAATGATAATAAAAATATTGAGTGTTTTTTTATTTGTGAATACTGAAGAGATATCAGCACAAATACCTGTAAAAATATATATGAGTGTACCTTAAACCGTCAATTAAATTAACAAAAAAAAAAAAAAAGAAAAGAAATTAGGGCTAACTGAAAAAAATAAAGTAAAAAAGTTTGAATGGAAATGAATTATTGCAAATGGTCAATACTAAACGAATATTTTCATCTTAAGTTCGTATTGAAACTTGTTGTGATATTTTTCTATTCTTAAATATGAATAATTCACTAGATCATCCCTGGGAGTTCTCTCTAAGTTTAGTATCAAATTTATAGATTTTTGCAGTAATTGAAATATACTTCCGAAGATTTTCAACAACGGTATTAATCATGTAGATAAAATTTCTGGTAGGATTTTATCACAGTTATGCGAACAAAAAATGTTGATTGAATCTTGAAAATTGCAAGTCATTTTACCAAATTATAATTTGCTTCTGAAGAAGTTACCCAATGGCTTGATGAAATAAACAACTTCATAAAAATGTGTAATCTCTTTCTCCCAACAATAACTTGGTGAAAATTTGATAGCAGCAGTTGAAAATTAATGAAATCAGCTGTGCTATCAACTCTACCTAGTAAATAAATATACCTTGTTTGATGCTAAATTGTAGACTTTGTAAAAATTAATTAAATATTTTTAAGTTTTTAATAAACATATATTTTATGTTTTAAAATTTTTATATCTAGGCGCAGGGTAGTGCCAAGTTCCGGCCACACAGAGTGTATATTTATACGAAACCAATTGAGTTGTTTTTACCCCCTCATAACTTTGCTCCTCTTCATCATAACATAATGAAACTTGAAACATAAGGTCTCTCCCCAGAGGTGACCTTACAGGTTAAATTTGAAAGTTCTACCGTAAAAGCTTCCCGAGATATTAAGGTGTGAAAAGTCCATATTTTAGTACATATTCACTCATTGACTCACTCACTGACTCATCAATATTATTGGGCACTTCCAGTATAGCTAGAGGACTGAAACTTGGTACTCAGGTAGGTCTTGGTGAGAAATTAAGAAGAAAAATCTGAAAACGGGTACTTTCCATCCGGGGGGCGTATGGTGCCCCTTCTTTGTATGGGGCACTTCCAGTATAGCTAGAAAGCTTAAATTTTGTACACATGTAGGTCCTGATGAGAAATTAACAAAAATGATTTTTAAAGGGGCACTTTTCATCCGGGGATACTATCATGCCCCTTCTTTGTATAGCGCACAACCAGTGTATCTAGAAAGCTGAAATTTGGTACACAGCTAGGCCCTGATAAGCAATACATATAAATATTTATACAAAAACAAGTTAGAAAAAAGAAGCGAGATCCGCACAAAAACATAAATGTGAAAATAAGGCCAAGTTCCTATCCAAAAAAATTTCGGCCGTAAAAAGTACTAAGATCAAAATAAGGACTAAGTTCTTGATAGGTACAATACCATCTCATTTCTAGGCAACCTGCAAGCTTGCCAATATTTTTCCAAGAATTCTTTCCCATATTATCAAGTCAAAAAAATATTGCCAAGCTAACAGGTTGCCTAGAAATGAGATGGTATTGTACCTATCAAGAACTTAGTCCTTATTTTGATCTTAGTACGTATTACGACCGAAATTTTTTGGATAGGAACTTGACTCTTATTTTCACATTTATTTACACAAATGTATGATTTTTAAATTTGTTAAAAGATTTAATTTATTAAAAGTTCTGCATTTAGCAACTAAATTCTGTTGGCTAATATCAATATGTTTGTGAGAGGTTGTATTTATTCGTTCGTTTCGCTATGTATGTATGTTTGTTTATATATGCCAGTGATTGCAAATAGTTTAATGTATTTTTATTGTTTTCTGCTGTACATGCTAATATTGTTATTGTTGTATGTTATTTTACGCACATTAATGTTTTTTTGAGTTAATGGCGTGTGGCATGTTGCCACTCATCGTTTAACAGTGGTTGGCTATTATTTGTTTATTTACATACATATGTATGTATGTACATCATTTTATATGTATTTATCCACAATAAGAAATTTATGTATATACATACATAGTTACATAAACATATATGCATATTTATATGCATTTAAATAAGTGCAGCAATATCACCCATCATCATTAATTTGCTAGAAGACCTGATACACTGCATTTGAGCTTTAAGCTTATGTATGTACATATTAGAGATGGCATCATGAGTAACATTTCACTCACGATCATATGCACGTTGAAGACAAAAAAATGTGACTCATGCTTGTGAGTATAAGACATAAACGCTCACCTCAAAAGGGAAATTAATCATAATCACAAATTTAAGTTTTTATATTATCAAAATATTTCAATATTTTGAAATATGTATCTAATTTTGGTAATTAATTAATTTTGTTTATTGGAAATATCTATTAACTTTTAAGAATTTTTCAATCACGCTCACTGACGTCAAATCGATTTTGTACTTAGATTAATGTACGCAAAAACTCAATGATTTTCATGGGTGAATATGTCTGATTCAAGCAAATCACTTTATCGTTCCTCATCTCTAGCGGACACTCGTGTAAATATTTTCATGCAGACATGCTTTTAAAGGATACTTTAGTAAAAAAATTAATTATAAACATTTAAAAGACCATTTATTAAAATCTAAATAAAATTAAATAAATGCAATTTGTAGATCAGAACTGTTCTTTTTTTTTTGCATTTAATATAGCAGACATCAACGAGATAATATTCCATTTATTGTAGCATGCTATAATAAATGTTACGCCTCAATTATTTAAGTTAAATTATTTGCTCAAAGTGTCCACAAAAAGTAGCAATAAAAAGTTAATAAATTTTTAAAACAGTAAATCCGAACATAAAACTGCTAAGACGGTTGTATTTGACTTATGTACCTCAAACTACCATACAAGTATTTTATATATATTTGATACACACATACATACATATATGAAAACTTGTTTTTATATCCTTCCCCAGAAATGTTAAGAGTATTTATAGGTTTAACATTCCGAGTATAATTTCCACAATATTCAGGTCTGCCCGACTGTCTGTTCGTATAATCGGACATGACTCATTTAACCATCCCTATCTATAAGGATCTAGAATATAGATATTCGTATGAGTCACATATTCAAATATTTTTCGAAGGGCACAACACATCCTTATTATAAAATCATAAATGGTATAATAACTGGTTTTATACCCATCGCCAAAAAATTAAAAGGTTTGTGTAGAGTTTTTGTGATTCTGTTTGTAATTGCCAGAATATTAATATTAGACAACAATATTTTGGATCGTTAAGAATAGGGAAATAATTACGCGAAATCGGGTTTCCGAAGCCACCAGAATATCAGACTGATGTATCAGGATTTATCTTAAGACGATTCGTATTGAAAATCAGCCAAAAGTAAAAGATCGCCAACAACATTTGATTATATACATATGTTCATGTATGTATATGTATATGTGTATATGTTTTTGTATATAAATCCTATCGTGCACAAGTTAATAAATACATTATACTGTCCCAGTATTGAACCTCAGTCTCTAAATGCAACATACTGGTATCCTATCTACTCTAGCGGACACTCGTGTTAAGGTGTTGTTGCTGAATAAGAGCATTAACTTTTCTTCGCTCAAACCGCAATTTGCTTCAAGCATTGAAAATTGTCAGGACTGGAAAATTTAAAATTTTGTTTGGTATTAGAAAAATAAAATTTATACAGGTAATACAAAATTTTAAAATATTTTAAGTAGAACAATTGAATGCTTGTTAACCACGTTCATTAAAAAATCTGCATTTGTTATTTGTTTGATTTATCTAGTTTCAAATCCAAATTCTAAATGGTGGCTTGTGTGTGTATTATGTCATTTTTTCATTATATAAATAAATCTTTAAATTGATCTAATCTAATTTAATTAATTAATTAAGGTTTCTAATCTTTGGTCGATAGATTATGTAAGTGTCAAGTTTACTTGTGTGTAACTGATCTCCAGATGGCTTTGCTGTCACTTTAATTGTTCATATTCATAGAAAAATATTTGGTTTTGAGTTTTTTTCTTTTATTTTATATTTTCTTTATTGTGGTTCTATAGATCGTAAGCGCCATACCTATTGCTGAACACTTGGTTTTTATATAGACGAAAAAAATCGCTTGTCGTTATATCTTTAATATGAGATAAAACGATCATAAGGAGATCTCTCGTTTTACTACAAGATTTTCTTGAATTTCCATTTCAACGAAGCCATTGGCTGAAATCTACATTCGTTGACATTTTTAATTAGTTGTAGATTCTCTCTACCCACTGTAATAATTTCTATTAATTTGTCAATGACGTAATATTTTCTTTAGAAACTTTTTCACTTTCAAATGTTTATAAATGTTAAGTTGTATGTACAACCCCGGCATTAGAATATAATTTTCGAATAATTTGAAATTTATTTCTGTATCTGATTTGGTTGGACTAAAAATATCCATTTAATTACATGGAATAATTTTAGTTTAATTTTCATTAATCTCTCGTCAATTATATATTCTAACAACAAACATGTTATGGCCATAAAAGCTACAAAAGTACTTGAAATACAAAATGAATAAAGATATAAAATCATGCTTAAATAATGCTTAATTCTATACGATTTCATTTGATTCAATTATAAATTATAATTGAAATAATACTCGTAACAATTGCCCACATACGGTCTATAAATATTTTAAATGGCATTCATTGTTACCAAACTGACAACTGTGCAGCAGCATGGCGGTGGCGCAACTAAATTTTATGCTGCTGCTGGATGGTACTGTAAAGACGGCAAACCCCAACAATGTGCATTCGTATGTACATATAGGAGAACGAATAGATAAATGTAGAAGTGATGAATAGTAAAAGAAACACAACAATAAATATTTTGTGGCAAAAGAACACCCCTTGAGAGATGACTACGAAACACAATAAAATAACAATTAAATGATACATTAAAACTGTTTGTTTTCAAAATTGTAGGTGCTGTTTCCACATGACGAACGAATGATTTGATCACTTACTTTGTATAACGAATTATAAAAAACGGAAAAAATTTTTACAACAATTGTTTTTTTTTTTGTCCAAATGCTTTAATCTGACTTCGTTGTTTAAAAGCTTTTAAATGATCACTTCGTTATATAGAGGCAGGGATGGCAAAGTTGGTACAATTGTACTTTTTTTGGTACAATTCAAACTCGAAAAGTACAATGGCACACCAATGGCTAATTTAGTACAATTAAGGAATCTCCCCAGTTTTAGTAATTTTATATTGCAATTCATCATTGCAGTCATTTTACATTAAAGTGGTTCGGTAAATTTAGCCCAGAAAATGTAATCAGTGGAAAAACTAATAGTATAGTACCACGATTAGTAAAATTGTTTCCAAACGAGTACCAAAATTTTGATATCATAAATTCGCAATTCAGAGCTCTTGCTGATGCTCAAATATTAAAATCTTACAAAGATTCGAATATTAGCGATTTCTGGGCAACAGTTGCTAAAATAAAAAATGAAGCAAACGAATTCATGTTTCCAGAACTTTCAAAAATTGTAAGAGGAATATTATCAGCTCCACATTCATCAGCAAATGTGGCAAGAATATTTTCTTACCAAAATATAATTAAAACCAAAGAGAGAAACAGATTACAAACTGCAACTCTTTGCGGCTTAATCCAAACAAAGGATTTACTGAATTCACAAAATTCGAATTGTTATGATATAAATATATCAAGTAAGCTATTATCAAAATTGTAATTGTGATGTCGAAATCGATTTGAAAGCTAGTACGTAGTACTTTAATTTTCTCTATATGTAAATGATTTATATATATTCAATGCTGAATTGCTTTTTGTTATATTATAGTACAAATGAAGTTTAATGTACCTTCTTTGTTATATCTATATATATAAAAGAAAGTCGTGTTAGTTACTTCACTTATAACTCAAGAACGGCTGAACCGATTTAGCTGAAAATTGGCAGGGAGGTAGTTTAGAGCCAGGAATAGGCTATAGGATGGGCGGGATTGGACAAAGGGGCGTGGTACCTCTCATACAAACCACAAATTAAAAATCTATTATTTCTGCTCCTGATAACGGTATTTGAACAAAATTTGGTACGTCGGTTTGGTGTGCATTTTTTAAGTGCTGCTGCAAATATGGGCGGGATTGGACAAAGGGGCGTGGTACCTCTCATACAAACCACACATTAAAAATCTATTATTTCTGCTCCTGATAACGGTATTTAAACAAAATTTGGTATGTCGGTTTGGTGTAAATTTCTTAAGTGCTGCTGCAAATATGGGTGGGATTGGACAAAGGGGCGTGGTACCTCTCATACAAACCACAAATTAAAAATCTATTATTTCTGCTCCTGATAACGGTATTTGAACAAAATTTGGTATGTCGGTTTGGTGTAAATTTCTTAAGTGCTGTTGCAAATATGGGCGGGATTGGACAAAGGGGCGTGGTACCTCTCATACAAACCACAAATTAAAAATCTATTATTTCTGCTCCTGATAACGGTATTTGAACAAAATTTGGTACGTCGGTTTGGTGTGCATTTTTTTAGTGCTGCTGCAAATATGGGCGGGATTGGACAAAGAGGCGTGGCACCACCCATATAACCCAAAAATTTAAATCGCCATATTTTGGGCATTTTTTGACCTACGTCGATGATATTTGGTACATATGGTATTGCCATAATTTGGAATACGTACCGGGAGAAAAGTGGATGGGACCACGCTCCTTTTTATTAAAATTAAAAATCGTAATATAGTCTTAACTACTGGACCGATCGTCACAATAGGATATATAAATACTTTTAATTTTATTTTATAACGAGGGGGGTAGCGAAGTACACCGGGATCAGCTAGTTCTTAATAAATCTAAATAAAAATAATAAAAAATTAAAAAAAAAAAATGTGTTTTAGTACAATTTTAAGGTCAAAAAAGTACAATTTTCCAGTTATTTGGTGCAATTTTAAAATTCCCGATGCCATCCCTGTATAGAGGTTTTATAGCTAAAAATTTCTTCGTTTTTTCGTTTAATATGAATATCGAGGTTTGTCATTGGACTCAAAAAAAAAAAACAATTCGAATATTGAAGGTTTTATTGAGGGTTTTGTCGTTTCACTGTATTTCCATTGCTTACATTGGGTTTTATAATAGTTTATTAAAAAATTTTGATTTGGACAATAGGGATAGTGTAATTTAACTTAGTTTTTATATTACAAAATAAAATTTATTATTTCACAAAAAAGTTTTTTATACAGTTTTTAAAAAAATGCGAACCCAATTAAAAAAAAATATTGGAATTAAAATAAATAAATTATTAGTATTATTCTTGCTTACGTTTTTTCTACAAGTATTTGATAAATGTGAACGTAGTTTTAGTAATTTGAATTATCATTAATTTAATTGTGTGGAATTTTAAGAAGCATCGACTTTCTCAGAAAATGTGATGGTAATTGCTAAAAGATGTGAATGTTTTATTTGACACAAAATCAATTTTAAAACGATTTCAATCAAATAACAACAAAAATATACAAAAAAAAAAAAAAAATAAATAAATAAATTTTTGTCGTTTACACGAAGGTAAATTGACTCACTTTGATGTCCAAAACTCTCTAATGCTCTCACTTATTCAGTAATTTTTTTTCTTTATGAACTTCCCAAATAAACGAGAATAAAAGGGAACACCATGAAAATAATTAAATGAAATTATGAAAAATAAAATAAAATAAATTAAATAAATGCCACAATCAACACAGCATGAATAAAAACATTCAAATTTGGACGTTTGTTCTTTTGAAAACTCAACAAAAAAAACACACACACACACACTCGCACACAAAAATTCATCTTATTTCATCATCAACGATTTATTAAAATTCAAAGATAATGAACAAACAAACTTTCAAACATATTCAAACATAATAAATAATTTTTGAAAAATAGAAATAATGATTTAATACTAAATCGAAGAATAACAACGAAAATGCAGAAAAGAAAGCAACAACATTTGAAAACATTTTTCTTTTATTAGATTGCGGTTATTTTATTGTTGTTTTTGTTGCTGCTGTTGCTGCTGCTAAGTTTGAACAAATAAATGTTTGCGTTGATCGATGTGTATTTTAAGTGTTTTTGAAATTTTTTGTATTAAAAAGATATAAATCTCTACAAAAGTCTTAATGTGTTGTGGTTATTGGAAAATAAAATTAAATACTCTACACACATTTTCTTCTACATAAATTGAAAATTTTTTGTGAATGATTATATTTTTATCTTGGCAAATTTAGTTCTAAAAGAAAGTATATTTAGAACATTAAAAACAAATTTTGTCATTTTGTAATGGACCACTGCACTGGGTATTAGATTTTGAGACCCTACAAGAACTTTAAGGTCATTTGAGTTGTTTTACAATTGGATAGAACAGCTTATTATTGCACATACGAGTATGCTAAGCAGTATTTCCTTCCCGATATATCTTTTAAGATCTTCAAAAAATACTTCCATTGAAGAAGAGGCTTCATTTGTTTAAAAAAAATGTGGGATATGGTTGACCTTGTGGGTTATCCCTTAAACTTTCCTTATTAAAAATTTAGAGCATCTAACGCTGTCTTTTAAGTTCAAAAAAATGGTCGAATCTTGAATTTTTTTTTTTTTTTTTTAATTAGGACCAGCACTCAGGGGATGACCCCTACGTATGCAGTGCATTGTGCCGGAACTCAGTGAGATGGATAGGGAAGAGAAGATAGATGTGGAAAATTTAGTAGGCTTAACTCTTTTAGAACCCTGCTTTGCGCGTTATGTCAATTTTTGTAGCAGTTTTGAGGTGCCTCTGGTGTTACGTAGACGCATTCACTTTGTTAAGCTGTATTGGCAGGCATTTTATTAATTGTTTTACTTCGCCGATGTATCTGCTAACCGACGAAGGAGGGCGATGTTGTGTACATTAGCTTGGAACAGCATCAATCGCTGTCGGAACAGGTTTTAGTAACCAGTGCTATGCCTTCATCGCTTAAATAGTCTGACAGCAATTAATACAATGTTTTATAAAACGAGATCTGTCGTTATTATTTTAGTTTAACAGTTGATTCATTTTTGATGGATTTTGAAATTTATTTAAAAAAATACATTTCTGCGAAAACTTTATTTTCGAAAATTCTCTAAATTTAATTCTCGATTCCAAATTTGGTTCTGATCGGCGTAACCATTTCTAAATTCTAAGGAGACACATACGCGCACATGAGCACGAGTAAAATTTATTAGATACTCAGAATAGATTTCCTTGGCCCCAAAACGTCGACAACTGAAGAAAATCCGATTTTCGATAATTGGGGAAAAATCAATAACTTTTTATAAATAGAATATTATAAACTAATCAAAAACATTTTATATTTCGTCTTCTCTAGCATCTACTGTAGATCTTTCAAGACTATTTATAATATTTTTGTTTTTAATATTTTTATTAAAGTGCTAATTTAATAAACAAAGGAGCCAAATAAATTTAAAATTATATGCTTTTACAAGTAGAGCATTTAAATATTTAATTATAAAACAAATAGCGTATCGTATAAAAACAACCCAGCCAACTTAAAAATTATTACATGCTTTAAATATAAAAAGTTTTTATAAACGAGAAGAATAAAAAAAAATAATGTAACGTAAAATTTATTAAGTGGCCTGCAGCCGACCGCCTCTTTTTCCTTTTTGTTCATAATCTGATATTTTTTTCTTTTGTTTATCAAAACTATTCAAAATAAGTTTTTCTAAACACACATTATCACCGTGTGTATACATTTTTACCCATTAAGTCACTTTAACGAGCAGACAGCAATAAATCATAAATTTTGAATAAATGAAAGAATTTATTTTTTTCATTTTCTTTTTTAAATTCAAGAAGAAAATTTAACACAAGTTGCACACACACAAATCAAAATACATACTAAAATTTCAACGCCTTCAAATAATTTAATTAGAGATGGGGTGTTGCGTTGTTGTTGGGGGTGGTAATTCAGAAATTAGGTTAAAATTATAAACATAACAATAAAAATACAATTTCAATTAATTAAGATTGAAAATAATATTTAAAAGCTTTAAATGTTTGTGAACTTTCTGTTTTTATTAAACTCTTCCTTTAGGCATTAATAAGTGTAAAAAGATTTTTCTCTAACACACAAACAAACACCCACACTAAACTCAATTCATAAAATTTTCATTGAGTTCAATTTGTGCCCGACTGGCACTTGTGCTTAAACGCCACATATGCTTCATATTTAGTTTTGCTTGTAAGAGTGAACGAACATATTGATTTAATTGATATTGCAAACATTTCCATCATTGAAAAAGTCCATCTATTTTAATTATCGCATACAAATCATTACAGATTTATCAATAATCATTGCCCATTAACACTTGTTCTTGTATTTCTATGAATGTTGTACTCGTAGTATACGGGCTGTTTTTTATTTAATTACTTTGAAAGATTTGTGAAAAAAAAAAACGCAACACGATTTTAAAATTAATTAGAAAATATTTTTTCTTCATTTTCTTTTCTTATTTCGTTTCTGATTTGTGTTCTTCGCTTTATTTTTCAATCTAGATAATACTTTTTCACATTTAATCAAGAATTTTTTTAATATAATCAAATTTTTAATGTAATTATGAGCAAGATTTCATTAATTTTTAATTATTTAAACGGCAAATGCTTTCAAACAGGAAAAGCAGTGAAATAAATAATAAATTCAATACAGTAAAAATAGCTTAAGTGGTAACGAAAACAAAAATAAATTTAGTGTTGTTTTGTGTCAATGATAATTGATTACATACATATGTACGTATGTATGTACATACATACATGCGTACATATGAACATTTATGTATTCCAGGGGCCAAATTACGGCCCAGCGGCGGAATTTTGGAGGCCTTCATTTATAAGGCCCTCCGTAAGGCCTTCCTAGAGCTTCTTTTAGATTTTTGTACCTTCTCACGAAGGCATTATGGAAGGCCTACCAACTCCCTTCTAAAAATGTAGTGTTTAATATGGGTATGTATGCATCAATAAATAAATAAATAGTTAACCCTGAGAAGGCAAGCGAGCATGAGTAAAAAAATCTAAAAGAAGCTCTAGGAAGGCCTTACAGAGGGCTTTATAAATGAAGGCCTTCGAAATTCCGCCGCTGGGCCGTAATTTGGCCCTGGAATACATAAATATTCGTATGTAGGCATGTATGTATGTACATACATACGTACATA
Organism: Lypha dubia; assembly: GCA_947311025.1. Lineage (NCBI taxonomy): Eukaryota > Metazoa > Arthropoda > Insecta > Diptera > Tachinidae > Lypha > Lypha dubia. The sequence continues at coordinate 30,862,580 of OX371260.1, read as the reverse complement.
TGTATGTAATCAATTATCATTGACACAAAACAATACAATAATCACTATTTTGTAGAGTTGATATTTTGGCACTTTCATGGATTTTTACTTCGTTTTTGCATTTCTAAAGGTAATTTCAAAATAAATTTGTGACTGAATAAGGCCTTCTATCAGGCCTGTGTATGAAGGGAATTTAGAAGGCCTTGGCTGGCTAGGACATCGTGTGTAAAAAATTTATGCTTATGGAATGGGACAGGAGGCCACGTAAGGCCTTCCAGAAAGCCAAATAAGGCCTTCTAGAAGGCCTGCTTAGTGCTTCTTTCCGCCGCTGGGGGCATTCGATATCGATCGAAATGTACATTCAAGTTGTGGCACCACGAAATTAGCCCCAATGAAATAAGCCCCAAATCGAAAAATGAAATAAGCCCCAAAAAATTTTATGAAATAAGCCCCAAATTTTTAAAAAATGAAATAAACCCCCAAAAAAATGAAATAAGCCCCAAATTTGTTAACTTTATGAAATCATAAAATGCAAGAATTTTATCCTCTAAATTATATCGAACACCGGCTTCGCGTTCCAAGCAGTCTCTGCATAACCGGCCTACGGCCGGGCGCAAGAAATTTATCCTCTATGGTATATCGAACACAGGCTTCGCGTTCAAAGCATTCTCTGCATAACCGGCCTACGGCCGGACGCAAGGATTTTATCCTCTATGGTATATCGAACACCGGCTTCGCGTTCAAAGCATTCTCTGCATAACCGGCCTAAGGATTTTAGATCTATTTTACGGATATGAAATAATCCCCAAATAAAATAAAATAAGCCCCAAATAAAATGAAATAAACCCCAAAAAATTTTATGAAATAAGCCCCAAATTTTTAAAAAAATGAAATAAGCCCCAAAAAAAATGAAATAAACCCCAAACAAAAAATTTGAAAATTTTTTGGGGCTTATTTCATTTTTCGATTTGGGGCTTATTTCATTGGGGCTTATTTCGTGCCACCTCAAATTGTATGGAAATTTCGATCGATATCGAATGCCGTTATTTGAGCCCAGGAAATCTTCTAAAGAAGTCATTTAGATTCAAAAGTGATGCGAATACAGATAATTAGTAACGAGCGTTTCTAAATGAAATAAATTGATTCGCATACGAAGGATTCCGTAATTCCTTTGGAGAACCATTTAATTTTTATTATAATTTATTTTACCTGCTTGTCGTTGCATTAAGTGTCTACTTATAACCAGGGAAACCAACAAAACAGTTGCTTTAAAACTGTAGTGACTCAAAAAAGTGGTATTGCCAAAAACCAAACATTAAAACGAATTTAAAATCGTTAAAGCAAACACCAGCAAGCCCCCTCCCACCCCATCGTACTAAATTTTAAATCCGTAACAAATCTAAAATCTGTCTGAAAATAATATTACATTTTTCTGATTTTCGAAGAAAAAATATGCGGTTAAACCATTTTTAAGTTCTGAGGAGTTACACACGCACACACACATATACATAAAATAGTCAGAATTGATTCCCAACCCGCTTGTTCGACAAAACTGCTATTGACGTTTCTTCTGTAATAAATTCGTCACTCACAATTGCCAGTACCTACTTGGTGTACCAATATATTATATGAATTCGTTGATCGTATATAAGCAAGCGAGCAAAATTCTTTTTCTGTCATATTCTATTGTGTACGTTGATTATCCAACGTTAACGAAACAGTTCATTATTTAACTCCGGCTGCAGTGTTCTTTTCATCATAGTATTTTTGTGAATAAAAACTATGATGAATATTCGTCACTGTTTTCGTCAACGGAATGTAAGCGAGAGGGTGGCGGTTGTATACTTCTAATGACATCCCCATGTTAAATTCGTCACACAAACGCACTGCGTAGGTATTGCCGAGCAAGTATAGGTCATTGCTTTGTGCATAATGGTATAATGACTTATGGAATGTGTCCTCGGACAAGCGGGAAGCGCCTCAAAACTTCAAGAGCTGATAAAAATCCATATCGGATAAAATATTAGGATAAAATAAATAACTTTATATTTTTAATAGCATTTTTTAATATAAAAAAATTGTCTTTGCAAAAAAAGGGGAAAATAACGGCCTGTCCTACGATGTCGCTGGATTTCTAGACGTAAAAATTAAAAAATTAACTGGCTTTGCACTATTAATCGATTTTATTTAACTTGTTATTTGCTTACTGGTACAAAAGCCAAACAAATCAATAAAATGGATCGTTATAAGGTCGCATTACCGATCGGTCGGCATCATGGGGCAGGCCGTAAATTAGAACTTTTCTTGTAGGCATTTATTTTATTTTTTTTTTTTTTTTGTCTACATATTTTGTATAATATGCACAAAATTAAAGAAAAAATCAAGCAAAAAAGCACAAAATAAACGCAAAATAAGCCCAAGAATAAGCAAAAAAAAAGCTAAAATATGCTTCCAAAAATTAAACAGTGTAACCACTTTTTATTTATTTTATTACATAATTTTTCATTGCAAAGCACAATCATATGCTCTTTAAGTTTTTCAAAAAGAAAAGATCGATTATCGCTTAAAACTGTAGAATAAATTGAAAAAATTCATTCAACATAATTGAATGTAGTAGGAGCGAACTTAAACAATAATAATTCGCTTGGAGATAGCGAGCGAATCAATGTATTCATCAGCTTCGCTTTAGTTTAAAAAAATATTATTTTTAATTTTAACTAATGTTTGAATTTCAACGTTTCGATTCATAACTTTGTTGAACTTTTCAAAAAATATTTTGTTTTCAAAATTTTTCATCTTTTCTTCCACTTTTTCTATAAAAGACAAATTTTCTTTTAAATAAAGTCCTCTTCTTTCTAGTTTGATTATACTTCGGCAAATACACTCGAAATTATCTTTTATGTACGGGACATCAGATTTTAAAGATGCATTTTTAAATAGAGCTTTTGCTTTATATATTGAATCCACATCGTCATCGGAAAGTGCATTTAACATATTGCAAATTTCTGTATAGTTGTCACAATAATAAATAACACCTTTAAGCCAATCTAGTTTGCAATGTCAAGAGTTAAAGAATAGAAAATTGCATGTGTGAAAAAAGGACAAACTTTTGCTTTTTATTTGCAACAGAAAGATTCAAAAATTATTTTCAAGGGCTGCCAAACTGCATTATAAGCAAATTCAAGCAGAGTGTATCAAATAAAGCAATTTTTCAAAAAAAGGAACAAAATAACCGAAATCAAGCTTTTCCAGCAAAAAGCTTAAAAAACTTGCCCTGATAATAACTATCGACTTGAACACGCAAAAATAAACATCGAGTCATACTAACGGTTTAGCTGGTACAGAATCTGAGAAACAAATTTGTCTCTCTCTTTCTCCCTTGCATTTAAATTTACAATCACGAACGTTACAAGTTTAAATGATAAATTTTTGGCGTTTTCAGTTACAAAAAAAATCTTTTAGTTATATGAATTTCGTTGTGCTATTTTTATTCCCTCATCTGTTTTGTTGGGATCCCTCGCCCTCCTCATTCCAGCGAAGCTATAATGATTTAGTTTTATACAAAACAGTCTATTATAAATTATGGATTATTAAAAGAACAAGGTGTTTCTATTTTATTCCCTTTTAATTTTAGTGTGTATAAAACAACAGATCGTATATTCATTCATTGAGTCTCTCGGGCCCGTGTTTCATTTATTCGAGGATGTCGTATGTCAAAATGTAGTTTCTATTTTCTGTCTGTGGTTTTCCCCCCATTTAGATATTGAAATGTGTTTACATTTTGGCATAATTTAAACAAATTTCATAATATTTCTCATTCCTACAGCCTGGTCGATTGCTACAATATTCCAAGTAGATGATTTTCTTTCTTTATATGATGAGTCAATACAAAGGGGGAAGGAAAAAAAAGTATGTACTCAAGTTAAGTAAAATAAAATCTGAAATATTTTCTGGTTGTTTTTTTTACTAATTAAGTGCGTGATTTAAATAGAATTTCATGTTTTTATTTTCAATTCTGATTGACTGACTGGATGACTGACTGGCTGGCTGACTAAATGCTTAAGTGTTATTTTCATAATGTGTTTATGAGCAAAAGATTGTGGTCGTTCTTTTTAAAACTGTTAAGGTTCCTGATGCTGATAAAACTGCTGAGTTTCTTGGATAAACTAAGCGATACTTCCGCCAAATATTTTCTATAATTTCATTTAATATTTCTTTTTCGTTTTTTTTTCTCTCTTTTTATCTTGGGGAATTTTGTAAAATCTTCGTACTCTTGACAGACATTCGTCATTAAAATTTATCTCATTAACTTTGAAATATACATTTACTTATTTTTCATACATTTCTCAGTGCACGATTTGGTAACGCGTCTCTGCTGTTGAAGTGAGAAAAATTGGTTTTCAAACAGGAAATGTTTTTCACATTTTTTAGCATTTAGTAAAGATTTTTCTTTTGCCAACTGCAAGAAAGAAAGAAAATAAATCGTTTCATGATATTTTGTCACTGTACTAATTAATGTTTAGTTGCTTCGTACTTTTTTTTCTTTACAAAAGATTGTGTCATCAATTTTCCATTTGGTTGATTTAATCGACTTCGTTTTATTTTTGCTACATTTCCAGTGCAGAGTATTTTTCATTTGTTTTTTGCTTTTTCGTGTTTTTTTTTTAATCTTCACCAGAAAATTGACATGTTATGAAAAAATTGTGTTTTGCATCAGTATAATATTTGTTTGTGTTTGTTATAATTTTAATGATCTTTTCAATGTGTAAACCAAACAATTGATTTCCTTGTGATTTCCGCTTTCAACGATTTTAAGACGAGCGGTCTGCCGGTTTGGCTTCTTATAAGCAACATACAAGCAAACAGATATAAAAACACAGATTCAGTTTTATATACATACTCGTATGTATATGGATATAAAAGTATAACTGTATTTACCAACACTAGTCTTCAGTTTATTAAAAAGACAACAATTGAAAATGCAAATAATTTCAATATTAAGTTTCCAAATAAGTATCATTAATACGATTAATTATTTTAAACAATCAAAATTCAAGTTTGATAATTTAACATGTCCTTTAATCGTTTTTGTGAGACAATTACTTGGGCATAATGGGTGTGTGTTGTGTGTATGTATGAATGTATGTAGTGTATATTTCAATTATCCATATAATTTTCTTTATAATGAAGCATGTGTTTGCAACTGACTGTTATCTGAGGTTTCAACCGAACTTCCTTGATGTACTCAACCCATTTTTTCCCAAGTCTGTTTGTTGTTGTTTGCGAGAAAACAATAATGTTGTCGTTATAAATTATGTGTTTAAATAATATTAAGTTGTCATTGTTGATTATATCCTAGTTTTACACATAAACATTTTATGCACACAGGCATGTAAACATATGTATATGTTTCGATACATATACAATGTACGAGTATGCATGGATTTATGTTTGCGAGGAAATGCATTCATTTACACACACACAGATGTGTGTAGGTAAGAGTACACTTTGTTGTACATTGAAAGTACATACAAATGACATTTGCACTTGTGCTTATTGCCTAACAACTACAGATATAATTGTTAATGCATATACTTATGCATACAATTACACTTAAAATATATATACATATATACATTCATTTATACTCATGTAGATCTACGAAGTATCTACAATGTTTAATGGAAATTACTTAACCACATCTGTTTAATTACCAAGCGGAAAAATGTAGTACAGGGTGTCTGGTGGAAAATTAATATTTTTAAATACGATTATTTTGAAAAGTAATAAATGGTGTGGAGGGAGAGTGGCGTTACGCCATTGGAATAATCGATTGTGTGGATTTGTCAGTCACGATGTCGCAGTGGTCAAGTGAGCATCGCGCGTTCGCTGTGGAGACATTTTTTAAGAGTAATGATCTTACGTAATTGATCGTCGACAATTTTGTTCAAAGTTAGGTCTCCAAAAACCCGCATCCCTCGATTGAAACATCAAAAACCATTGAATTGCCCCAGGGTAACTGTTTGGTGTGCCTTATCCACGCATGAGATAACATATGGCTACCTTAATATAGAAAGGCCCTAAATAGTTTTTTTTTCAAATATGGGCATTTCCACAGAAATGTCTACTTTTTGTCATGCAACTAAACTTGTATTTTAGAGCCATGCTGCTCGAATTTCCCCTACTCTCACTAAATGTTAACGTAATTACTAGTGTATGCTAAGATACAAAAAAAAAATAATATACAAAATTTTCTTCGAGAAACAAGCTTAATTGCTTGGTGTCGTTACGTGACAAAAAGTAGACTTTTCTGTGGAAATGCCCATATATAGCTTTTTTTGGTTTATATCGATAACTTAGAGAGTTACCTACGCCCACAAATTGAAATCTGATTACAATTTTTTCTACACAGTAATACACTTAGTATATAGAAAGACCCCAACTTGTTTTTACGCTATTGCATAGCTTCTATCGAGGGCTTTGAGGCGACCGAATCAAGAAATTTTCAAAAGTTTGTTTCTTAAGTCTTTTGTTTATGAAACGAAAAAACCTGTCGTTTGTTTTTGAAATGAAAAAACCTGACACTAAGTTTGTTTCTTAAGTCTTTTGTTTTTTAAAGTGAAAACGTCTTTTTTGTATAATCTATGTATGATGACTATACATTTGGATTTGGAAATATTTTTAAATTTCCAGAGTTGCCATTTTCCCCGGGAAATTTTCCGGAATTACTGGGATTTTGAGGGGATTTTTATATATGTATATAAAAGAAAGTCGTGTTAGTTACACTATTTATTACTCAAGAACGGCTGAACTGATTTTGCTGAAAATTGGTGGGCAGGTAGCTTAGAACCAGGAGAAGGACATAGGATACAAAGGTAAGGCACTTTTTACCTGGGTGACTAGGGTGCCCCTTCTTTGTATGAGGCAGTTCCAGTATAGCTAGAAAGCTGAAATTTAAATTGAAATTGTATAAGTTGAAAAAAAAAATGCTATGCAATAGCTTTACCGCGGCAGTCCCCGAGTGCCACACGTCTTTTTTTTGTCGTATTGTATATGTATGTCTATAAAATTTTTGATAGGGTGACCTAAATTATCGAGAGAAGCAAAAAAAAGTGAATTAAAAAACCTTTCTAGATTAAGGTAACGATTTGTAATAATTGGTCGATTATGGATGCCAACGGAACATCAGTTACGTTGCCAGTTGCTGAACATTGTATTGCGGATACCAACGGGCATCTCACAGCTGCCAGTTTCTGTTGCTATTTTGTGTTTTTCTGGTACTCACAAAATTTTCAGTTGCCGTCTGTAAACGCAGCTGAAATTCGGTAGCTATCCATAATCGAGCCATAACATTTTTTATTCATAATATACATTTTTATTTGAAATTAAATTTAATTTCTTTCTGAGAATTTTGCACTGAAAAAAAAGTATTTTTTTCTGGTTTAACTTGATCAAAGATTAACTAAAAGATTAAAACAACTAAAGTTAAATTATAAAAACTATTGGGAGTTAAGCCATTAAAATAATTTTCATAAAATTTGATTTAAGAAGATTGGAAATTTCATGTTTGAATTTAAATTGTAAATCTAAAAGAGTGTGATCATAAAAAAACAAAAAAAAAAAAATAAGAAATCTGGACAAACAGAGAAGAAAGGGACGGAGTAAAGGGGGTTGATTTAAACCTTTCGCACAAAAACATGTGGAACTAATGTAAAGTTCCAAAATACCAACACACTTTCACATTTATAATTTTTTTGATTCCTTCTACTTGAATCAGTTATTAGCATTTATATTTTGTTGAGTAGTGTACAAGAAATCAATTTAAAATGTTCCTTGCACTTGTGTATCCATCCTTTATTGTGTCGTATCTGTAAACGTTTAAATTTTTATTACCAACATTTATACATTATGATCATTTACAACTGTTGGCATTTGAAGCATGTAAATGATTTTGCATTTTGATGCTTGTTTGTGCACCTCGTTGGGTATATGCACGCATTTAAGTTCATCATTATAAAATAGTTTAAACTATTGTATATCGTTAGCTGAAATGAAAACCCACGTAACTCTTGTGAATTGTATTCAAAAGCAAGTCCAAAAAAAGATTTTATTTCAGCCACTTGATGAATTTTATTTGGTTTTTTTCCTTGCCAATAAAATTTTAAAAAGTGTAGTTACGTGATTTTGCATTTTAGCTAACGATATGTGCATAATTTCAAGTAGACAGATGCATATCAGGAACCACACAATGTTATCGTATTTATTGTTTAATCCTTTTATAAGTCCATATAATTTATAAATTACTTTACAATTACATGACTTATGTTTTATCGAATAGGCAAGTAGTCCCAGGTACATATTGGTACCATAGCGTGTAATTGAGCCCCCTAAATTAAATTATTAGTAAATAAAACCGCTATTTAAAGAAAGTATTTAAATCTCTCGTGGGAGTAATCTATACTAATATTATCAAGAGAATTTTTTTTTGTTTGTTTGTCTGTTTGTATCGAATAGGCCACCCGGGGGGTAGATAGAGTCATCTTTTTGATTGTTAACAACAAGATGCTATGCCTTCCGGGGTATAGTGTTATTTGACTTTTATTTACATAACCTTTGTCGATTGCCCATAAAACTTATATGCACTGCCCAATCTCTGAATTAACAGAGCTACGGAATGTGTATATATTTATTATAAAGGAAGTGGCATGCCACATAAGTCTATATAGGTGTAAGGGTACCTAAGGTCTAGCCGAAGACCAAAACCAATAGAAAGCTAATCCTTAGGGGTTTACTTTCGAAACTCCACCAGTAGCTTACAACGTGTTGACCTACGTTGGTCACACGATTTGCGGTGTGAAGTACGAATGAGCCGCCTCATCTACCCCCCGGTGGCATGATTCCGTAACCGGTTGTTGGTTGAGATCTCCTTTGGGAGTACACGTGGTGGTTGTGGTTGTTACAAAAAGCTGGGAGAGGTGTTGGTTTAAAGACTGATGCTTGTTCCGGTGCTTGCGCTGGACGGCCTTCGTGTCTACCAACGTGAAGCCTCTACATGCTGTTGTGAATCAATAGATAATAGAGTTTAGGTAGCTCGAACACTTTAGCAAGGTGTTTAGCCATGGTGGGCCTTGGCACTGTCTGAGAATTTTTTAACTGATGTTGTCCCCAAAGGGATGACTTCAGGTTGTCTCCGAGGGGCTAGCTCGGGGGCGATGGTGGACGCATTGTACACCCAGTGTTTAAGTACACCGTCAGATGAACCATATCGGTAGGAGCTGACGTAAACTTGATACACTTTCTGTATCGAATAGGCTCTAAAACTACTGGACCAGTAGGACAGGGGTTCGTTTCTCCATATAAAGAAAATATTCTTACATCTGCGCGACTAAGACAATTAATGTCTTGAAATTCGGTGTGTTACACCTAAAACAAAATATGTACAACTTACAGCAAAGTTTAAGGGTGATAGGACGAAGGACGGTGGCACCTCCCATACAAAATAATTATTAATATTCACATACGCGAGAAACTAAAACAATGGCAGTATTAAAATTTAAAGTGGGGTACTCTTAAAATATTCAGGCTTATCATGTGTGGCGTTTTTCGACTACGTTAAGTACCAGATTAAAGAAAAATCTGGCGTTTGTCTTTAATCTAGTACTTGACATAGTCGAAAAACGCCAAACACGATAAGGCTGATTGTATAATAAATTTATTTGAATCGATAGGAGGGGGAAACGGTTACCCTCTATACAAATAAATTATTAATATTCACATATTTGCACAGCTAAAATAATTAGTTAACTTAGCTGTGGGATAATCCTATATAAAAATTCATTTTACATTAAAAGCTTGGGGTGATTCGACGATACACAAAGTTCATTGGGGGTGAAGCTAGGCGGTTCAGCTAGTATACATATAAACTAGCAATTAATTTGATTGGAGTATGATTTTTTATGGCTTATCTTTTTGGATTTCCCTTTGTTTGTATTAAATTATGTTTAAACTATTCTTTTTCAGCATGTAAATAAATGAATGCGTTAAATAAATCAGTATGTATTGTATGCAACATTGTTGCACTGCATGTTCAAGTGTTTAATATTTATCCAGATATTTATTTAATTTAGTTGCATTTAATTAAACTCAAGTAAATATTAAACACACAATTTGTTTTCAAATACAAGCATAATTTCAATGATACTTGTGTCATTTAATTTAACATTTTAATGTTAATTTAAATAATATTTATTGTTGTTATTTAATTCATTGAAAAAGTATTTGTCAAATACACACATTTTATAATCTATTTCAATTTGAAATACACACATGCATACATAGTTTGTAATGTAATAATAGGAATTTTTGTTACGAATAAAAGTATATACCCAGCAACAATTTTGATCCACCTAGCTTTGTCAGGGTTTTAACTTCTGATCGTCTGCATGATAAATACAGTCACTGTGTAAATGATGAAATAAATGGCTTGATTATTTATTTAGTACTAAATAGTTTGAAGTAGTTAGTAAAGTAATGCGGTCGGTATGTACATAGTTTGTGTTGAAAAGTATGTTGTTGGGTAGTTGCAAAACATTGCCAAGTTTTTGCTTGATATGAATATCTGTCAATAAATTGCTTAAGGATCAGTTTGCTGTTATAACTCATTTAATTTTATAAGGATTTTAAAACTTCTGTGGAATGTAGCGATTTACTATTTTATTAATAAAAGTAATTAATTTTCAGTTACTGACGAAAAAAAAGTTTCTCAATACCTTCTGTATTTGTAAGAAAAATTTCATAAACATATCTTTATCTAAACATAAGTTCTAACCACTCACATGGTCAAGCCGTCCATATAAATGCTTACGTTTTGAAAACTTTAAATGTATTTTGCAACGTTTGATTTTTTTTTTGAGATATTACTACGTTGCTATAAAGAAGCGATATGTTGTACAAAAAATACTGTTGTATACTAGATTTTAAGTAGATTTTCTCAAAATGAATGTTGTTTTCTTTTCTACACACAAAAGGCTTTCAACAAGGCACATTTATAAAATGTCTTGCCAACCCTGTAAAAATGCAGCTTGTTATTTCACTACAACAAAACACAACTTATGAAAAAGTGGAACGCCCTGTTTTTAACAGCTGACAGCTAAGTTTTACACTATCAACACTGTCGATTTTTAGGGGGCATAAAGTGCAATTCCTTCCACCATTAGTGAGGGCGATTCTTTTAGAATCAAACACACTGCCCTTTCAGAGAGCAAAATATTTTTAAGAAACGAACATTAAAGAACATTTTCTGCATGGAGATGTACCATTTTTTTTTTTTTGTAGAAAACAAAACACCATAAGTGACGCAGACTTTGCTTTGTTTGTGAAAACTACGCAAAATTTATTAATTTGCTGCAAAATCTACTAAGTAGTAGATTAATGCACTATTATTATTTAAATAGGTTTTATTTCTTAAACATTTTCTGTACAAAAACAGTTTATTTTGATGATAACAATTCTAAACATTTAAAATATTCATGTAATTGTAACAATTATTTTCTTCAACTTTTTAGCAAAACGTTGCTAATTCATTGCTGATACATAAACTAGAGATATTTTGAACGAGATGGATATAATATTTATGTTTATTAGCTCATGTATAAGACTTTGTGTGCATGCATTAGTACTACTCGTAATTATATTGGTTTTCATATATAATTATGCTCTTGGCTGAATAGTTTCATCCTTGTGTTATATGTGTATGCGTGTATATTCAAAATTTAATTAAATGAAAATACTCTGTACTCGTGCTTTTTTTTAAGCTTTCAAAATAAGGCCAAATACACCAAGAGAAATAGTATAGTTTAGATATAAAAATATTTTTGCACAGACCAAAAGTATAATGCAAGTCGACAATGTTTAAAAATCGAAAAATCGAAAAATGTTTAAAAATAATGGGCCTTATTACGGTGCTCGAATCAACTTCGACTGTTGTACTAAATTCAAGAAACACATAACATATTTGTTTAATCTATTACAATACTCGAAGTCGAATCGAGAACCGTAAAAAGGAGGAAATAAATGCTTTTTATTTTCTTAGAGTTCTATGAATTTTAAGTTTTCGAGACCTTTTAGTAGTTAATGCTCAGACATAATTTAACTGGCCTTTACCTGTGACTTTGTTCAAGCTTCATGTTAATCAAGGCACAAACTGTCTGTATACCAAATTTATCGAAAACACAAAAAGTACCAAAAGAAAATATAAATAAAAATAATTTTTTTTCAAAAATTTACCTTTTAAGAAAATTATTAGTAAACAGTGACGTTGCTCGAAATTCTATGAGAGAACAATTCGTGAAGTAAACTAAGTCCAAAAAAAAAGATTGAAATAAATCCCCATAATTTTATATGCTGGTCGATTTTTGTGGCAATAATCGACAATGCAGAGAGTCGGGAACTAACTTGGTGGAGAAAATCCTTAAGCCCGGCCGAAGGGCGGCTACGCTGAGAATCTTTTTTAATAAAAATCAAATATTTTAAAATTTGTGACTAATTTGCAAAAACGAAGCTGCGGCCGGGCTTATGGAGTTTCCCGAAACTGCGATACTTACTAAAGATTTTTTGCTTTTCAAAATGGAAGGCAGAACATTTTTAGTAACCATAGCAGGCTGTTGCAGGAAATACCATGGCTGAGGAAATTCTTAAGCACGACCGAAGTTCGGCTATGCAGGAGAGCCTTTGTTATTTGTTCCATTTTTAACTCCTAAAAGGAGCATAAGGCCGTGGTAAGTTGTGCCAATATTAATTTTTCCCTTAGAACCATTTTCAATAGTTCTGTTTGGGTCCATTTTCCGTTTTTGATTTTTGGGCCATTTTTCATTTTAGCTTGTAAGCTTTGTATTTTCATGCAGTAAAAAAATTACCCGATTGCAAAATGAAAAATGGCTCCAAAATAAAAATTAAAACGGAAAAATAGCCCCTAAAAATAGGAAAAATGGCTCAAAACTAATTGTTGTTGCTTTCAGTACAAAAATTTCGGCCAGTTTTCAATTTTAGGCTTGGGGCCATTTTTTATGGATCATAAAAAACACAAGTTCAAACGGAACAATTTTCGTTGAAATTTTCATATTGGAATTAAGGCTTTTCATATCAGGATATACTCGTATTCTCTTATTTGCAAATGTTTAATATAAAACTTTTCTCTCCGTGCACACACATAGTAATTATGTATGTACATTTTCGTTTTCTCATTTAGCTAAAGACAATTAACATAATTAGTTATGGGAAAATGGATTAAAATACACACGTAATTAAAAAATCAACAGCAATAAAACTAAAACGAAAACGAAAAAACCAACCGAAAAAGGAAACACAAAAAAGTGCTTCAAAATATTCGTTTCGTTCGCAAAGTAAAAATAAATAAATTAATTAAAATGCAAAAGCTAATTAAATTCAAATTGATGTAATAAAGCATATTAATACTATTTAACATATTTTTCACATATTTTTTTATAAATGCGTGGTGTTTCAGTAGCAAATAAAATAATAAAAAAACAATTAACAAATTGAATTTAATTATTTACGCTTTAAATTTCATTAATAGACAAATATTAAACATAACGATTAAAAAAAAATTCGTTTTAAATCACGCCTCTAAAGTGTGCATGTGTGTGCATTTTATGTTAACTATTTAACAAAAACACAAAAATAAAATACTAATAAATATTTATATAGTTTTGCTTGCTTTCTATGTATCTCTCTTTTTAATTTTTAATATATTTTTCTCAATTGAAATACGTGCCAAAATATCTGTATCGCATTATAAACAAATTCTATGCCCCGCCTTTTAAAATATTTATATACAAAGCAACAACAAACACAACATCTGCTATTAACATTAGCAATAAATTTATTAAAAAGAATATAAAAAAAAAATCATAATAATTATTTGTGAGAGTTAGTGTGTGTGAGTGTGTTTGTGTGCGGCCGTTTTTCTACGTTTGCAGTAAAAATGATTTAAACCAACACTTGCGATGATTTTATTTTCTCGCAAAAAACAAATGAATTATTTATTTATAAAATATATTTTGTTCGTTTTAATTTTTTTTTCAATGCTCGTATTTGTCTATATGGCCAATAATAAAATTAATTACTGTGGGCCATTATAAATAATCATACACAAGTTGTTTGTGTGCGAGAGTTTTAGTGGCAGACGTCTTTTTACTCAACTTTATATCCTAGGGGAATACACACACACACATACATACACTCTACATATCGTCTTTACTAAAACAAAATTGGATGCAAATCGGACAATATTTTAGATTGGTAACAAAACTAATTCTTACTTGTTGTTTTTATTAACTTTCTACCATTGTAAGATTATAAGAAAGAAACTTTTGCACAGTGGGGGATTTTGAAAAAAAAGTGGAAATAAATCTGAAGTTTCCATACGAGCAGTCGGATTGCAATAAAATTTCATACGGCATTTGATCAGCTGTTTGTGTGTTTGAAGTTTTACTGTTGTATCTTAAAAGAGGTCAGAGCCTCAAGAACACACAAATAAAAGCTCATATCAAGGAAGTCAAAAGTAATTTCGTACATTAGATTTTTGCAGAAAAAATGCGTTGTTTTAAAATTTAATTTAATTTATTTGTTATGAGTTATAATTTATATGCATTTCATTGGTAGCATATTTGTGGCATATTCGTTACCATTAAGACATTAAATACAAAAAATAATAATACTTTTTCAAGACATTTCTCAACACTTTTTTCTTTCGTTCTGATGAATGATATTTGTTTTTTGTTTCATCTAAATGAAAAAATTTCCCACCCATTTATGTTAATGTGTGAGTTTCAAATGTGTTTCTCTTTATTGAATTTAGAATATTTAAATATGTACATATGTATGTATCGTTTTTGTTGAGCAATATTTATGTTTAAACGAGCATTTTTTAAATTGAAACATGTTGTGTTTAGGCCACCATTTTTTTTATCTTCAAACATTTATTTAACTTATATTTCTATTAAATGCTTTTAAATTTAAATATTTTTACAAATTTATGCATTTATTTAGACGATGGCATTCTAATTGTTGTAATAAATTATTTCGGAATTTTATAAATTTGGCTTTCCTTCAAAAACAAAAAAGCTGAATTACTAATTTTTTATGTGAATAGATTTTTCCATAAGAAAAACAAAGAGAAAAACATATGTAATCATCTTTTAACCTAAAATATATTGATGTCTTCGTGACTATTCCACAAACTATGGCCAAATAGATATAAATCTGTTTATTTGATCGGGAAGTATAATTGTTAAAAATTTTATAACTAAAAATTGTCTTTTTATGAAACTGTAACAGTCTCGGAAATTGTGAAACTTCCTTCACAAACACTTCATTGGTAAAACAATTCGTTAGAAGTGCTTCATTAAGCTGTTAGAGTTTCGTTAGAAAATTTCATTAGATTTTGTCATATCCAGAAAACGCGTTTAAAATTTTAACAAAAACTAATTTCAATAAAAAATTGGGTGCCGCCATATCTGAAGGTTTTCTGTTCGATTCCGTCTGAAGACACTGGTTGTTTTCGGCTTCGCGGGCTGTGTTAGTTAAAAAAAAGGTCTTTACAAAGTGTTACAGAATAAAGGGATATAAAACAGTCCAAGTATTTAATTTATTAATACACATCCATGTCACAGAGCTCCATTCCGATCGAAAATAGTTTTAACTCCGAAAGTAGTGTCTTTAGAAAACGAAAAGCTGAAATTTAATTTATAATCAAACATCTTTTAAAACTCAAAATGAAATTGACAATGAAATTTTCTACTACCTTCATTTGTACTAAACGAAAAAAAAATATGCATACTTTTAGGAGTATCAGTAAAATAAGCTTAGATATAAAAAAACTTCACTGTAAAATCGAAATACAAAATAAACGGAATCTGAAGACTGTAAATGAAAAATAATCGAAATATAATTATGAAATTGAAACCATTCCGATCGGTATATGTGACTTGATCAAAAAATTAAATAATTTCATCAATACAACGAAACAATTTGATTGAAATAATGAAGCGACATTTAAATAACAAAACTATTTCTTGAAATTGCATCAATAAAAAATTATTTCTAATATTTGGTAAAATTTTCATTAAAATAATTTAACGCACGTTGTTTCAATTTTAAAAATATGTTTTCATATGACTAATTCTGAAGTTTTACGGCATTTATGAAGAAAATTCTTTCAGTGCAGTGCTGTACTTTTTCTGTAACGAACATTTTTAAAATTAATCTAAATGCCCATAAAAACCTCAATTATTTAGAAACGAGAAAAACATGAGCAACGATGGCAATTATAATTATAGAATTTTATTAAAATAAAATTGTTATTTAATATGTTTAGTGTGTTTTTTTTTGCCCAACATTTTAACCGCAAAACGTATGAACCTTATCTCAATAAATTATATATTTGCTAAAAATATAAAATCATTTTAATGCACATTTGGTTCATTTATTTGTGTGTTTGCACTATTATAAAATTCTAATAAAATTACAATAACTGAGCAATTGAATTATACAATTTTTTCAACATTTTAATTTGCCATAATCGCCGCAAGTAAAACCAACGAAAAAAATTATGATCAAATAATTAAATTGTATAGAATTGCAAAAAAAAAAAAAAAAAAAAAAAAAAAAAAACGAAAAGAAAAGAAAATATGAAACGTCATATGTAACCTTTTAAATTAATTACAATTTTTATTTTTAATATTTCAACAATGTCAAGTGAATAATAAACTTTTAACAATTAATTATAATTTTTATGAAATGAAAAAAAAAAAACGTTAAAACCAAATTTCACCCAACCAATTAATGTGTGTTCATGAAAAACAAACCACAAGAGATTATAATAAACAGACGATATATTTATTTAAATTAAAATGGAAAAAATATAAATTCAGCCATTAAAATTACCGCATTAAATACTACAACAGCAGCATGTACACATTTCAGTATCAATTATAATTTTCATAATGAAAATAGTAAATTCCCCTACAAATAATTTAATTTATGGTTAGGGTTTCCCCAATCGCACACTAACATCC
Organism: Lypha dubia; assembly: GCA_947311025.1. Taxonomy (NCBI): domain Eukaryota; kingdom Metazoa; phylum Arthropoda; class Insecta; order Diptera; family Tachinidae; genus Lypha; species Lypha dubia. The sequence continues at coordinate 30,845,505 of OX371260.1, read as the reverse complement.
CTGGAGAAACTTTGAAAAACAGGGATATTAAAAATATATTCAGAATTTAACATCCAAATAATTATTAAAAATTTTAAATTATTTCCGCTAACATCTCTGTCAGCTTCTCTCACGAACTCGCTTTAAAAGCTATATTTTCACTGGATATCAAACATGTTATGTTTGAAAAGAAATTGGCATAAAAAGGATGTTAAATAACATTGAAATCAACTTTTCACGGTAATCCCAGTTATTTCCCGCTATCCGGGAACTCATAATTTCTGGTAAATCCCAAAAAACCCTATATAACAGTCACTTAAATCATTTTATTTTGCAAAAGCTCTTTGACTCAAACTACACCAACATGGACTTGAAACATCAACGTCATCATTTTTGCTCATCCATCATTGCAAACATTTTCCTCAAATGCACAACCAACCAACCAACCAACCATATTTTCAGTCGTTAATTCCAAAATCAACATTTACGAATAATTAAATGCTTTTAATAAAATAACAAATAAATGAAACAAAATATAGAAATAAAACAATGAACAAACAGTTTACGAGAAAAACCACAACTTAATTAAAATTAAATTTATTTTCATATATAATTACGTCCACGGAGTATACGATTACGTCTGCTTGTGTAAATATATATGTATGTACATATGTTTGTCGAATAATAAATGTCCATTAGCTGTTTGATGAAAACACTAAAAATACAACAGGGATGCACACAAATCAAATGAAAATGAAACAACGCGATTGCTTTTAATTTATTTTAAAACAAAATTTTCAATAAAAATTTTTTTATAAAAATTTTTAATTAAGGGTATTTCTGATAACTTTAAAGTTCTCCATTGCCTATGGTAGTCCAACGACTTTAGACGAAAACAAAACTGTGGTTGAGAGAACCATAATCTATGGGCAATATACCAATGGTTGAAATATTTGATTGCAGTAAATTTTCAATTACAAGCTTTTCTAACGTCTTCATACTTGAAGAAAAACCTTGGTTAAAAGAACCATAATCTAAGAACAACATACTATGGTTCAAGTAAAACCATACTCTTTTGAAAATAAATCTTTACTAAACATAATATTGTTGTCTTATGCCAATAAAATGTGATGCTAATATAATATGATTTAATTAATTCGATGAAAATATAATAGGATTTAAAATTATCATATTATTTTTGTGCATTAAAATATTATAGTTATAAGCAATCATATTGTTATGTTTTCTACATTGGTTGTTTTTATCGCCCAGTCTATTCCAATGGCTTATGACATAATCTAAGAAAAAACATACTTTTTTGGAAATATGTAAATCTGTTCGAAACATAATATTGTTGCCTTATGCCAATAAAATATGATTTAATTAATTCGATGTAAATATGTGAAGTAGTCATATGTGACCTTCTCCGAGAAAAGGGACCTAGTGTGTGAAAATGAAGTTATGAGAAAAACTTATTTCATCTTATTCTACACCCTTTTAGGTACCAGAATCCACTCTTAAGTCCATACCCATTTTTTGACACACTGGATCCCTTTTCTCGGAGAAGGTCACATATAGTAGCTGTGCATCAAAATATTATAGTGCTAACAACCAAATAAAAACGTTATTTTCTACACTGTTTTTTTTTTATCGCTCAGCCTATTCCAATCGCTTCACACATGAAAACAGCCCATGAGAAACAACCACAGTCTAAGAGCAACATGTCATGATGGAATCATATGGTTCAAATCACACCATACCTTCTTTGAAAATAAATCTGTTCTAAACATAATATTGTTGTCTTATGCAACTAAAATATGATTTAATTAACTCGACGTAAATAAAGTATGATTTAAGTAATCATATCATAGTTTTACATAAAAATATTATGTTTGTATAGACTTCTATATAGTTTTTCCAAATTTTTTCCGAATTTTCTAAAAATTTTATCAATTGCTGTGGGAACAGTTTTTAGTGACCTTCATTAGTTAAATAGTCCACCAAAAATTAATATAATTCCCCACTAATGCACATTAGAGAAATTCATGATGTTGATGACTTGCTCTGACCAGGCAATAAATCCGGGTCCCATGTCATTAATTGCTTAGTGGCCAACGCGGCAACCAATTCACTGCACACGCTCTGACGTAAATATTAACTTCGCGCAAAATACGTATAAATAAATTGTCCTGGGCCCAAATCGTTACATCCGTGAACGTAGGACTCGTTACGTAATAACTGTGTAATTGGATGGGAAATTACGTGACGAGTTCACTGATGTAACGATTTGAGCCCAGGACAATTTATTTATACGTATTTTGCGCGAAGTTAATATTTACGTCAGAGCGTATATCACGACAGCATTGTAAGTTGTACTCGCAGTGCAGTGTTAGCATCTTGTCACGTTAAAAATAAAATTCGATATTATTGCAAACTTTAATATTCTTATGAAGAAATTAGGTTCTTTTCTCTGTCAGTTTTAATCGTTTAACTTTAGTTTTGTTAAAATGCTAATTAAGATTATAATTTATTAGTTCAATTAAAATTTCGCAAATAGACTTTACACCTCAAAACCTCAACAATGTAATTAAACAAATATACTTTATTATAAAATGCATCAAACACTTAAAATGCAATTAAATTTTTTTTTAATATTTAGTTAATAAATTCATTTCTAATGTTAAAATTTACAACACTTTTTTTCTGTTTAATGCAAAAATAATACAAAAGGCACTTAAGTTTCCTGTATTTACATCCATACAACCCCAATCAAGTATTCCTGTATTTACACATCCACGTACATTTATTCTCAAATACCTCAGGATATTTAAGTTCATCTATATGCACATATGGGTGTGCGTGTGTGTGTGCGTAACTGTGTATGAGTAATTTGTGGTTGGAAAATACTAGTTGAACAATATGTTTGCACAATTATTATTGATATTTTGTTTATTATAATTATTATTTTATTTAATATTAATACATTATATAAATTTGTTACATCCCAAATAACTTGTTTTCTTTCCCTGTTTCTCTCTTGATTTAGTTTCCTGTTTAAACATTCAGTAATCCCTGTGGCATTTTTGCCATACCATAAACTTAATTAGGTGTGATTATGTATATCGATTTCAAACATGCTAGAGATTGCGTATGAGTTTTATTAAATATTGTTAGTTTATATAATAAAAGTTGTTATGTATAATAACTCAATATATTGATGTGAAAAATTATGATGATTACTGTAATGTACGATGTACGTATAAAATATGAGTACTTTTTATTGCATATTATAAATAAACTATATGATTCAACCGGCTTCGCCCGGAAGCTATTTTCTTATATGGGGAAACCAATCTTCCCTCTCATCAAGTCATTTTTCCAATTGTGATACGCGGACGTAGCACAATCTGTCATTCAACAACTAAAATAATTTTGTTCTACTTGAAATACGAACGATGTCACTTCTCGTGAGTGAGGCGGATGTAGCACCATCTGTCATTCAACAACAAAAATAATTTTGTTCTGTTTGAAATACGAATTGGGTTAATAGTTTAGTAAATACAGCAATTGACCCCTTTCCTTTAAAAACTAATCTCATACCTACCAAATTTGCATAAAAAGTTTTCATTAAAATCGGTCGGGCCGCTTCGGAGGAGTTCGATAACAAACATCGTGACACGAGATTTTTATATATTAGATAAACTGCTATTTGGCGAATGGGGAACTTAATGCAGTAACCAAGGAAGTGATATCCTGCTATCCTACTAATTAAGGGTTTTTCAACAAGAACTTTGTTTTTAAAACAAAATAAAACAAAAAATTTAGATGAAGATGATTCAAAGTTTTACTGTATTACGAAGAGAAAAGCTCAGCAATATGAATGAAAAATGATTTCTGGGAAAGTGTCCACCACGAGCACGCTGACAAATGTCGATTCTTTCATTAAAGTTTTTAATCATTTTTTGGTAAAATGGCGGGTCTATTTCGTTAATCACATCACGGATTTTGCGGGTTGTTCCTGAATGAATTGAGCGAATCTACGGCGATGATAATATAAACGAATAAGTTTTTATGTTTGAATGCTTATACCACTTTAACCCGAAATATTCGTAATGGATTTGGTAGACGGGTAGCATATGATACAGATTAAAATATGGGACACTTTTTAAGGATTTAAAACGAAACAAATTGTACTTGTTTTAATATATTTTTAGACTAATTTTTTATACATACTCGTATTAACATTCACTGTACTTTTTGAAGGCTTACATAAAAATAAATTTGCTACCTTTTGGATAAATTTGGTACACCAATAGCTTATTACCAACATTAATATGAAGTGTGAACGAAGCCAGGGATAAAAGCTATTGCTAGCTGAGATCTGGAGGTACTCAATTAAAAAATCTAAATAATAGGATTTCAAGTATTAAGAGCCACTAGATTTCTTTTTCTAATTTAAATAATAATTTAATTTATAACAGAATTATATTTAGATAAAACGAACTTAAGCCTTTGATTAACTAAAAGGACTTTTAAAATTTTAATCGTCGGGTTTCTAAAATTTAAAATCCTGGAATTTTCGGAATATTTTCATGCCCATTTTTTGTACAAATAATAAATACTCAAAATTAAAATTTTAAGTACTTTTTTCTTGTATTTTCCCCCATTTTAGTGGGCGTTATCATTCAGCCCCATACTAACTTTATATTGTATACTTGAGTGCAGGATTAAAAACATACATACATACATACATACATACATACATACATACATACATACATACATACATACATACATATGTATGTAAGTAAGTATATGTTTTGTACATATTGAATATTTAAAATAGATTTAATAGCAGTTATAATTATTATATAAATTAAAACAATAATAACAACAGACGATATGTATTTTAAAAATGTCTTGCAGCAAAATTTACTCACTTGTATGAACAATCACATGCGTATGTACAAATATGTATGCACGTATTCATTAAATAAACATCTGATATTAATTGAGATTTATTGACTAATTATAATAAATTTATGTTTTCACTGAATACCAAAAATGTACATATTTAATAAATGGCAAACACATAGAGTTTAAATTACAGTACAGGTTATACTAATAAGTATATGTACGCAAATATTTTTACTGCAATAATAGGTATGGAACATTTTTTGGTAAAAAAATTATCTTTATGTAGTACTACTTTGTTAACATCCCAAAAATACTAATGGCTCGATTATGGATGGCAACTGAACTTCAGTTGCGTTGCCAGCCGGCAACTGAAAATTTTTGGTTGCCCAGAAAAGCACTAAATAGCAACTGAAACTATCAGCTCTCAGTTGCCAGTTGCCATTCGTAATACCATTTTCAGCAACTGGCAACGCAACTGAGGTTCGAGCCAGTAAACTCAAATGTTATTTTTATTAAGCAAAAGCTTTAAGTTGCAGGAAGAACGATTACTAAAATTTATTTCCTTTTGAAAACAAATTTTTGGCACTCATTTGTCTTTTAAAGTAATAAAGTTGGAAGTGAATGTTTTATAAAGAAATATGTATCTAAGGAAAAATTAATTTTGATCAAAAGTAGTTATTGCATAAAGATCTTTTAGAAGATTTTAGAAAAAATACTTTTTAGATAAAATACTGTTTAGAAAAAGTAGTTTTTAGAAAAACACTTTATGGAAAAGTTGATACATTTCTAAAAACTCACTACTGAGATATTGTACTTTTTTGATCAAGTTACTTTGAACCTACCAAAGTACTTTTTGGCATACATATTTGCAAAAGCCAGTTTTTGAAAAGAGTTCATTTTGAAAACGATACTAATTTAACAAATACATAAAATTTTTGGAAAATATACTTTTTGAAAAGGTTATTTTGAACCAAAATATTATTTAAATAACTTCGTTTTTAAGTGGTACTTTTTGAATAGGGTACTTTTCCAAATATGTGTTTGTTTTTGCAAAATGAAGTATTCCAGAAAGATTTTTTTATCTCACTTGCTTTTTAAAAATTGAGTTTGATTTATATTTTAATCAATGTTTGTTGTGGAGAAGACTGAAACCTTGTGTAAAATGATTAAAATCTGACGAACTGTTCTCCAAAGCGACCGAAATGTGCAAGTTAAGACATCTATAAAATATGAACTACAGGAGTATGATGCGCTCGATTATAACTTACATTTCGGAGAGTGTAAAAATATAAACTTGTTCTACTTTTGTAAATTAACCTTTCTTCTCTTCTCATATAGTTTTTGGCTGTATGAAATTTTTATATAACCCGGGCCATAGAAAATTTGGAGACTTAAATACCTTTTTTTATTGTTTGTAATGAAATAACCATGGGCGTGGCATCGTCTAATTTTCTAAGCAACGAACTTTTTCATTTGTGACATTTGCTTGGACATGAACCTACAATTAAACCAATATAATTTCAATGGTTTTACTTGTATTTTAGTCTGGCATTTTTCACTTTTCTTATAAACAAATTCGCCTTGCCAAGGAGAACTCAATTAGTTACAAAACCACGTAATACAAATTTAACCAAACATGTGTTTCGGGCCACCATGTATGTGTTATAATATGATCATTAACTTATTTTGTAACCTGTCTGTAATAAATTGTCTGCAACAACTCACATTTGTTGTCATTCATTCGATAAAATTGAAATTTCTCTTTTCTAATCGTACGAGCTTCAATAAAATTATATTTATTTGAATACCTTTCACCAGTTTATTGATTTGTCAAACTACTTAGTTTAACAAATAATATGCTAAGTATATGGCAAATTGCATGAGCTGTCAAATAATCGCAAAAATTCATCGGCACATTTAATTGCACACAACAGTGGGCATTGTAGAGTAGAAAATGAATACATAGTCTTTGTTTTTTGACATGAAAACTTTTTCATTTTTGCCAACAAATTTAATAAATTGCCAACTAAATGCCTACACTTGTTTTCGTTTTTTCTTCTTCTATATTTTTTTCATTTATTTTAGCTGTCCGGCTGGCAAACACACAAAAATATTTCTATTTCTATTGCAATTTATTATTGCCTGTTGCTGCTGTTGAAATGTTGCACACAAGTTGCTTGTAATACAAACAGATCCAGCGACAGCAAGTTAGCACAGCACAAAAAAAAAAAAATAACACAAGTAGAAAAAATATATTAAAAATTTTTAATCAAAGAAAACTAACTGAACAGATTTGCCAGCAAAGTGAACAAAATACTTTGAGGTCAACAATTTTTGAGATTTTCAAAAAATAAAAAAAAAACTTGCTAGAAAAATCATGATGCAACAAAGTTGTTGCTTCAAAATTAAACTTGATGTTGCATAAAAAAATTTTGAAGTTTTATTTTTTCTTTGCTCATCCTTAGCTACAAAATATTTCAACTTGATCGTGTTTCATAGCTGGTATTTTTGTTGACTGCATCAACTGCATCTACTGCACAAAAAATATGACAAACCCCCTCCCAATACATTTACGTATAAATTTCAAATATTTAATGCAAATAGAATTGCATAAACTCAAGTACTTTTGGCTCATTTAACAACATTTACGAGTTAAATTTAAAAAATTTTCAAAATTTGTAAAATAGACAGCAGATCATAGAAATTTGTATGCAAAGTTAAAATAAATTGTAGAGACCTCACTCACATAATGTGTTTATAGTGATGCGCTTATTTCTTTGTTTTTGTTTGTTTTTGATTTGGTTGAACAGCTACTTTAGTTTGCTTTACTAGAGAGTGTGTTTGTGCGGACTTGTAGCATATGAATTGCAGAATTTTAAAGGAAGAATATTAGCGATAGCTGCAACCAACTCTGAGAAATATAAAATTAATAAACAGAAATATTAAAACTCATTAAAATGAAATGGATATTTTATTTTAACGTCTGCACTGTCGAACTGGAAGTTCGCATTGAAAGCTTTATGGTTGCAAATTAGCAATCAGTTTATTTTTCGAAATATCTGACAAAGAGTGTTTGTTGAAATATGAGTAACGACAAATTAGGAAAGGGAAATTTTAGGCTAATCTCTTTTAACAATTTAGAAAATTTAATGAAATACAAATCCCTAGAAAATTCAAACAGTTTCTTGATTCTAACTTCATTAGTGGTAAAATTGAACGAACGCTGATTTGAGGTCTTGAAATTAGTTTACTTACATGTGATAGTAATTTTCATTAATTCAATAATACTGAATTTAAAACTATATAATTGGAAAAGTCACACATTTCGTAGTTGTATATCAATCGTTTTTGATTTACAGTCATTCCCTATATTTTGTCTTTCGATTTTACAATAATAAAGTTTTGTTTATCTATAGGTGTTGACTTCAATTGTTTTTACTAGCAAAGTTTATATTAAGCTTTTTTATTCACATGCTCTTATTAGCTTTTTTATTTTTTGATGTTCCTTAAAGTATGCATAGTTTGTATTGCCTACTCTTATAGTGTTTTGTTTTCTACCATAAAATGGCACCTTGCTGAAAGGAATTAATTAATGATGAAGAATATTCATCCATCTGATTGAAGCCGTCGTGATGGGCTGACTGTGAGGTCTAAGATGTAAACAACTTTGATTATGAGGCCGTGGTTGGTATCGTAACATCATGGTGTCCTTGTGTAAAGTTAAAGTTTTCTTTGTCTGTTCAATTATTACAAGCTTTTAAAGTAATAAAAATATAATTTAATTCAAAAATTAGATTATACGACATTAAGCCTGAATTAGGATTGAAATTTCTTTGAATTAAATAAAAAAATGTTGAAAATCGTGCAAAATATGTTTTTAACGAATTTTCAAAAAAAAATATCAAAAAAAAAAAAGATGGGGTCAAATTGCAAGTAAAAAGGTAAAAAAAAGAGAATTTATAGTTCGACTTATAAATGACAAAATTTATTCATGTAGAAACATTAAAAAAAATACACACGAAAAATCCTCTTAGTGCACGAGTTCAAATGCACGAAAAGCTTTCCTTCCTCCTCTCAGCGCATTTAATTGTTTAGTAAAAATTTCAAGTTTGTATTTAGATATTCGGCGAAAAAGTCTTTGTGGAGGTAACCAAGGCAAAATAAATAATAGTTTTACAAACTGGCACAAAATGATGATGATGTTTAATAGAAACACTATAATGCATTAAATAAATTAAACTTTACAATAGACATTTGCATAAACATGCACGCACTAATAACAACTCGACGAATTGAATCGAAACAAATTGAATTTTGTGTTGTCTAAATACCGTAAACATGACCAGACATTCCCGTAATTAATATGAACATTAATGTGGCGCAATTTCCACGCGAACCCACACATTTGTTAATCAAGTCTTTAAAAAAAAGAAAAAAAACTTATTTTTATTTGTTTATGAGGTTAGAAAATTAATTTTTTGTAAATTCTAAATCATTGGGCCTTCCTAATAATAATTTGGGTAAAGTTATAAATTATATCGCCGAATGTATTCTCGTAATTATAATTCACTAATGGGAAATTTTGCGCCCAAAATTTCCTTCTTCATGTTCCTAATCCCCCACTCACGTGAATATTTATGTTAATTTAGGAAGCTTATTTTCTGTCTGTTTTTTTTTTTGGTGAGTTGCTTGCTGCTGCATTGCACATTTTATGCGCACTATAGAAATGAAATGTTTGTAAATTTTTGCATTTTGTGTACTTAATATTCAAAATGTAATATGCCGCGTCGCGTGACGTATGTAATCACTTTTATTTAATTCAAAAGTTCACCTCTTCACTCATTTCCTGTCTTCCCATAATCAGTTTGGCTCATGCCAATGCAGACACTCATTTATTCACTCGATAATTGAATGGGTAAGGCGGCAAAAACAACAACAGCTACAACAACATGCTATCTCACTAAATTTTATATTACGACCGAAACATATTTATGTACACTGCTATTGAGTATTTATGGAAATGCAATGTTTTGTTATTCAAATTAGTGAAATTAAAAAAAAAATTTGGAACATTTTAATAAAGTAGATTCCTACTGATTTTTGTTGCCGAAATTAGCAGCTGTTTTGTTTTGAATTTAGAAAAATAACTTTAAAGGGCATTCCATAAGAATTTGTCAGGACTGCATTTTCTACAAAAATCTGCCAATAATCTCATATCCCGCTGATATAATTTGATATTAAGACTGCGGACAAGTAAATTATCTTTTAACATCATGACACATGTTATTATGTTAATGTCAACCTTTATATTAATTAGCCATCTTGTCATCAATGACAAAGATGACAATACTGTGACCAATATAATGATTGCAAAATCGATTAATAAATAGTGTTATTTTCACTTATTTTTAATTTAATTCTAATTTATATTACTAGTAGAATAAAATCAACAAAAATATATAGTTTTATGGTTGCTTTTAATGTCTCATATAGATGGTGAAAAAATGTCATCATTATAAAGACTAGTTATCTATTGTGTAAAGGTGTAGAGTTTACTCTCGTAGTGTTGTCATAGTTACGATGTTGAATGTGCATCAATGCGTTCTAATTTTGCTTTTGACTAATGAAAAATCTTCCCTAAAACAAGAAAAAAAATTTCTAAAGTTTAGAATAATTTTATGTATATATATTTTTCTAATTCACTCGTTAATAATAATTGCATTAAATGTCACATTGATGTCACAACTGTCGTAGCATACATGAGACAGCGAGTACTACAAAAGTTTATGAATACGTTTGGCATCATTATGATGTTAGTTTTTGACTTATTGATGTTTTCCACAACATTCATGTCACAATTCTAATGACAGCGAGCTATTAATCCGCTAATGCATTTCACAATAAATGAAGAATATCGCTAAAAAAAATCAACAAGAAATATGAGGATATTCACTGAAAAGTTTTTTTTTGGCTTGTTACCTGCCTAGCATGACTGGCATGAGTGCGACGACAACCGAACTTCAATTGTGTTAACAGTCGACAATTGAAAAATACTAAATATTTGCTTAAACTGGCAACCTGAAGTTTAGTTGTCATCCATAATCGACCCCTAGGTGCGGTTTATACAAGCCGAACGAGTGATTTGAGTGTAAGTAAGCACTCAGTTTTTTGAGTGGTTTCCGTACAAAATTTACACTCAAATCACTCGATCGGCTTGTATAAACTGCACCTTAGTCTTCAGTTAATTTGAAGTTGCAAAAAATTACAGGTTTCTGTAAAAAGAATTAATATATGATGATGTTATTTGCTTTTAAGCAGAACTCTTAAATTTTTTAATGCCTCGACGGATTTGCGATGAAAAAAAATTTTAAGTTGACTTCCATTTCATTATCGATATTTAATATCGCTGGTACCAAGACGAAATCATCATACCAGGTAGTCTTATCCCTGCAACAATAACATTCGCCGCTAAAACCATCTCCATCTATCAAAACAAATGAAAAATAAAAAAAGAAAATTAACCTAACTTTTAAACATACCCAATTTTTGACAGTTCAGGATTGCACAGCTGATGATAACGTAGACTAATAAGACCGACCACCTTATGATAAATTCGGCTTGGTTATAACCACTGCCCTAAGTTTTCAATAATCGTATTATATGGCTCTAAAAATTTCCACAATTATCACTTGTATTGAATTTATTAACGAATTTTAATTGATTTAACAAAATGTCAGAGATTTTATTTTTTATAGGTTTTTAAAATAAGATTTTAACTAAAAAGTATATAAAATAAATTTTTTAAATTGTCTGAAACCATACTTTTCGTACACACATACATAGCTGGGCATTTCTCTATTTATGTGTGTGTACGTATGCGTGTGTGTTTAATGCTTGTGCAACAAGAGCAACATCATCAACAAAAGACAACTACAATAACAGCAACATCAAAAAGTATTTAAGTTATGTGGTATGCGGCTGAGTAATTAATTGATTTTTATCTGACTTAAGGCTATTTTACAGTTTGTTGATGACAGTTTAAATTTGTTTATATCTCTCTTTCTTCTTTATTTTGCGTTTCATATACATTTGCATATAATTTCAAAACATATGTGTCTGAACACATATGTATGTATGCATCTGTGTAGCAATGTATGTACGAGTATACCTACACATACATATGGTTGTTAGTAATATGCATGTGTTAAATAATCTAAATAAGTTTGTCTGTTTCTATTTGTAATATTATTTGAATTTATTTGTATTATACAAACTTGTGTTTATATCTCTCTGCCACATTAACCGATACCACATGAGATTAAAAATGTCGATTTTACTTTCATGTTGTCATATTTCAATTAGTTTTGTCTTTTATATAAAATTTATTTGATTTTTATGGGATATTTAAGGTGCTGTCAGATAAGAAAAATAGTCGCCTTGCAGCATTAAAGGGAATTCTAATAAATAAGGATTACATATATGATGGAACTTTATTACTTTTCTTTGTAATTTTAATTCTACGGGTAAATTTTATTAGATTCGTCCAAGGTTATATCCTTAAACTCTTGTTTAATGGCAGTTAATATAATATGGAAGTGTTTTCTTTAGTTCAGAGAAGACGAGATAATGTATATGACTTCTTTTCTGTCTTAGAAAAAAAGTTTAATGCTTAAAAAATGCAATAAAAGTTTTTGAGTTTTTCATTGTGTCTGACGATTATGTGAAATTAAGTGATCACAAAACAAAATTCGTCGCAGAAAACGAAAAATCATTGCAAAGAAAACTTTTTATTAGACATCAAATTCCTGCAGAATATTACTTGAAATTTTTAAAGAACTTCGAAGTGGTATTATAATGGTATTATTGTGACATGACCGCCAGCAAAATTCTAGGTAACTGCGTTTTTCAAATGTTTCTGCAGTTTCCGGGAAATAGCTCATGTTTAAATCAAACAAAAATTCCCACTACTCTTGTTTTATTTATATATCTTTCATAAAATATTTGCTCAATGTGGCTGCTTCATTCACTTCGTTATCTTTTCCATTAAACACTGAGACTTTTGACGCACAAAAGTTATTGCTTTTCTGGTTGTGTTCGAAAGCTAAAAGTTTTAGGGATTATGGGAGATTAAGTATTAAATGTAAATACTTTGGGAAGAAAATTCAAATTTTTTTAAAATAAATTTAGTATTTCTTACTAAATAGTTTTATGTGTGCAATGAAAATAGTTTCAACAAATTTAAAACATTCTTCGAAACTACGAGTATTAAGTTAAATATTTTATGACATGCAAATTTTGAAATCTTTTGAATTAAAAATAAAGTTTTCATTTTAAATAAATAAAGATAATCTTAGGGGTGTGTCAAAAAAGCTTCAAATCGTCTCGTAATAGAAATTTCAGAAACAAATTCCAACGATCCCTTCACTTTCATTATAACATCAATAAACCCTTAATTTTGCACACCTCTACGTATGAGCAGTAAATGTTGATTCAATTAATATTCCTTATACGCCATAAGTGCCACAATCCTTAAAAAGTTTTTAGTTTAGAATTTATTGAAGTCACTCACCTGCGTCTCTGTTACATTCAACAATTTCGCCATCTCTGTTCGCTCACTCGAACTAAGGTACTTTTTGATTTCAAATTGCTTTTCCAATTCGAATATTTGCCGGCCCGTAAACGTAGTTCTGGCTTTTTTCTTACGTCTTGCATCCGTAGAGCCCGAATCCGAATCATCTTCAGTTGTTTCCATATTGACAGCTGGCGGTGTTGTACTCATGGAGGAGGGTGCCAAACGTTCACGTATCAAACTGTCACTGCTACCCGAAGGACTAACATCTGGCGGCAGCGTAACATTCGATGGCGGCACTATGGCAGAGGATAGCTTTTTCTTTTTTGCACTGGTTTTTGCAGGTGTTTGACTAGAATCTGAAAAAAATAGAACAAAAACATTTGATCTCGATTTCTTTAGTAATTTTTCAGAGTTTCGTACTGAAAATGTTTAAATTGTACCCTTTAGTTTCAATCTGATTCGAGAACTAAATCTACATTTTGTAAAAAAGAATTTTGGAAATCGGACCGGTGGAAAAGGTTGAAACCCAATAATTGAATTTTACAAAACGTTATTTCGGCAACATTTAAACTATGAGAAATATTTTATGGATTTGAAAATTGGAAAGAAGAAGAATAGGGCTCCCATTCCATAACTACAAAATTTCTTTGGAATTCATTATCTATTTTATTTAATTATACAATTGGTTTTGTTGTTTGCTCATTACAATTGCTTCATAATATTGATAGATTGAATTATTTTTAAATAATGACATCTGATTCAGAATTTCCAGCGTGACTGGTGACAGCGGCAAATTAATTTTAATTTTTATTTTTGTTTTTTTAAATGAAACCAAACGCAGCTGATATTTAAATGAAAACCAACTGGCTGTCAAAGTTAATTGAAACATGTAAACCCTTTACTTGGCGCCCTATAATTAAGTGCATTGAAACAATTAACTTTAATTCTAACAACGCAACTAACTATACGGTGCTTTTTTGTGTAAGCGGATATTGCAAATCCAGTTCGCTTATTTATATCAAGTAAAAGTTTAATGGACTGAAAAAATAACACCATTTAAAATAAAAAAAAATTCAATATTCATTTAACTCGTTTTGCAATAAAAATCATTTGGTTTATTGTTTATGACGTTAAACTGTTTTTGTTTTTTGTGTCATTTGTATTAATCTATGGATTAGTGTCTCTATTTAGCTTTTTGCTCAATTCAAATATTATTCGTCATATTTTTGTTTTTGTTTTTATTATTATTAATTATTTAATTAAAACATAAAAATAACTTGGAAATCGAAATGCCACAATTTGCTGTAAAACATTAAAATAAAACTTGTGCTTACTTGGCTGCAATTAATAACAACAACAACAACAAATATTTTTGGTTTTTATTGTTATTGAGTCTCGTTTAAAATGCATTAAATTTTCTTCACAAAGTTGCTGTTGGTTACGTTTTCATTTTGTTTCCATCAACTTGTGTTGGTTGTCATTTGTGTGTGTGTGTGTGTTTGTCTTCATATGTTTTTTTTTGTATAACTTAAAAAAGTCATTAGAAATATGTTTGAAAGAAACATGAAAGAAAATTATTGTGTATAATTTTAATGACTCTTTCATTGCAGTCATTTTTATACAAGTGTTATTTGCTGTTTCTTTAACTGAAATTATTTAATGGACTTTTATATCTGCTTACTTTTTTTATGGCTTATGAAAGTGCATTATGTATTGCATGTTACATATTCATAAGTTGATTTGTAAATGAAAGAAGCGAGATTTTTTTAATATTTGTTTGCCAGAGGTGTGATATATTTGGTTTTTTTATTTATTTTTTCCAATTTTTTTTTTCTATTAACACTCAGAATACTTTTTGGGGGCTAAAAATAAGAAAAACCTAGTACTTTTGATACCTTTGCTTTTGGTACTTTTTGTGTTTTCCAAGAATTTAGTATGCAGACCGTTTATGCCTTTATTTTATTTAAATGTAGCGTGAACGAAGTATTTGAGCCAAATTAAAATATAGAGTACATTTTAAGGGCTAAAAAAGGACAAGTTAGTACATTTGGTACTCTTTTATTTTTGTACTAATATTGTATAAATATTTTTATAAATTAACAAAGGGTTCGAAATAAGAAAAAAAACCGGTACTTGTTTAGTTTTGGTACTTTTTCTTTTGAGAAATTCTCTTATGAATATTTTGTATCAAATTGACAAATATCAACAGAAAGCGGTTGTGCGTTGACACAAATGTGATACTTAAGTCTAGTAGTCTGTTAGAATTTAGAGAAATTCTACGTCAGTTAATTGTTCTTAAGTATATTGTTTTAAAAATTTAAACAAAAATCATATGATCAAACATTATTCTGTTTGAAATAGAGCGCACTTGATTTATGTATTTCCTGTTTACGCACATACTACACATGTTGCCAGAAATATTCTACTTATATGTTTTTCCACAAGTAAACCCAATAGACATAGACATAGATAAGTGGATAGATCTGGTTCAAGGACCGGCACTGCGACACCTATTGGATCTTTTGTGCCATGGATCTCTAAATTAAAGCAAGCGCTGAATGACTCTCCTTATGAAAGTCAGCACAGAGCTTGGAGAAGCCCGCCTAATATCATCCGAACACACAAATTCAGAAAGAAAAATACGCCTTCTATTACTACATAAGACTATACATTCACAGAGAATGTGTGCCGTTGTCTCATCCTCTTCCCTGCATAAACGGCACAAGGGTGAGCGAACTAGTTTACTTTCCCAAAGATGGTAGTTCAGTCCTTAATGACCAGAGAGGAAACCAGTAACTAGCCGTAAGGTGTTCCTGCTGAAATTCAGGATGCCACTGTATGAAAATGGCTGTAACAATGATTTGGCCTGCCTTAGACCGGGAGAAGCCACCGAAATTTTCTTAGCGGTCGACATGTCGTTCTCTCTGATTAGAGTAGTTACAGTCGACCAATTTATGCCACAAAAGGGCTCTGGGGCTATAAGAGGAGCGACAGAGGCCCTCTTGGCCTATTCATCCGCTACCTCGTTACCCGGGTGACCGCTATGGCCAGGTATCCAGTAAATGGAAACCTTGTTTCGTATCGATAGCTTCTGTAGTGAGTCAAAGCACTCTAAAACAAGCTTAGAACGGAATTCCCATGAAACTAAAAGGACAGTCTGACTATCGGAGAAGATATGCGCGCCTGATGCCTCTGCTCAAATTAATATGAACACCTGTATTTCCGCCTGAAATACCGTGCGCCATTTACCCATGGGCACTGAGATTTTCACGTTGGGTCCATAGACTCCAGCGCCTACTCCATCTAAAGTTTTGCATCCATCCGTATACCAACATAAACTTCTGGAATCCACAAAGGGACCATTAAGTAAACACAATACGACTCTTGCAACATTTTTCCATGAATTTTGCACTCAATTCTGCACTTAAGTTAGAACTAAGAATTTTGCGATCAGTTGAAATCCAATAATTTTTTTTTTTTTAATGAAAGCAACAATTTATGTTATTGAATCAATTTTTTAAAATTAACTTGAATATTGGTAAGTCTCTAGCCAGACGTGCAATATTTCTTGCAGCAATTCTTGTTATTTTTGTCTCACCAAAAAAAAAAAAAAAAAAAGATTGTAATTCTGGGCAACGAAAAAGAAGTATTTGATATCTCTAACGTCTATAATCAAATACTCTTGATATTTATAAAAAATAAATATCAGAATAAAGATAATTTTATAGTTGTTGTAATTATTCGAATTAAACTAAAAATCCTATTCAATACGGGTATCAAATTAACCAAATAAAAAAAAAAACAAACTATTAAAATTGTAATCACTTTGATATCATCAAATTATTGCATTCATATTTCTTATTTAATCTAATAAAACTCTTAATGATAAAACTGAAAACAAAGACCGGATATTCAGGTATAGAAAAAACAAACCTCTATAAAATATAAATGACGTACCTGATTTTGTCTTGACTGTCTAACTGACTGACTGCCGAACTGACTCTTTCTTGACTAGCTTAAGCTTTTGAATATTCAATGCAGTTTGTTTTGTGTTTTTTTTTTAAATTCATATAGTTTTCTAAATAGTGAAAAAAAAAACACCTTAAAATAGTAGAATCAACAACACCAACCGTAAAGTGGGTGTTATTGTCTAGAATTAATTTCTGACAGTACGTGTTTAAATTAAAAATTACTTTGAATAGAAATAAAAATTGTTTTCATAAAACGAGCACAATTAAATTTTTCCATTCTTAATTTGTTAATCTCTATTCCCCGTTTCGTTATTATTAATAATCATCATTCTAGTGTTCATTGTTCGAATGCTTTATTTCCATTAAAATTTAATTGCATTTATAAAAGTTTTTTTTTTTTTGTTTCGCATTTGTTTTTGTTAACTCATATTTGCAGTTGTTTAGTTGTCTTAATAGTTTCTGTGTATGTTTTTTTTTTCTGCTGCATGTTTCTTGTTAATTTATTAATAAATATTTATATTTTTTTTGTTATTATTTATAGCAATAATAATAGATGAGTATATACTCGTATATATTTTTCTATTAATAATAAATATAGTTGTTAACCCATTATAAATGCTGGTAGTTTATAAATTAAATTTATTGTTTGAAATCTTGGAATTGCAAAAATAAATGCTATTATGTAAGAAATTTACTGAAGATTATAGTGAATATTACAATGTACAGAACTGTAAAGACTGTAGTTAAGACTTTCGCGAGGCTATAGTACGACTATTGTTAAGACTATATAGAAGACTACACTGAACAGAATATAGTTAAGACTATGCAGAAGGTTTTAGACAAGACTTTAGTGAAGACTACAAACAACGCACGAGTAAAGACAATATTAAAGACGATAATGAAGACTATAGGAAAAGTATAGTGAAGATTAAGGTGAATACCATGTTCAAGACAATAGATAAGATTATAGTGAGACTATAATGGCGATTATAGTCACTAGTAAGGAAAACCTCCAATTATACTCGTATAGTAGTACAATAGTCAAGAATTAATTGAAGACTATAGTCAATACTAAAGTGAAGACTATAATCGAAACTATAGTGAGCTATTATATCCAATAATGCAAGACTATCACCAATATTTTATTTTCACTTCGGAACGCGTCCAAAATATTTGTTTTGCTACATTGTATGCATATGAATTTTTTTGTTGTAAATATTGCTCAATTTAAATTACTAAAGTAGCAGATTCTAATAATTTCGTTCTTCAAGTTCAACGTCCGACGAAAATTATATATTTATTCACTAAAATTAAAATTTTCATTTGTACGAAGTATTATAAAATTAGCTAAAAAAAATAGTTATTGATTAGATAAGATACTCAGTTGATTAATTCCGAAATTAAATGAGACTAATTCAAAATTTTTATTATATATATTAAATTTTTTTTCTGTACAAATTGTAAACATTTTTCTTAAATTTTTGTACTTTTACTTCGTCATAAATTAGATATCATAAACTGGGTACAAAGCAAAAAATGGACATAACACAGAAACGTTGAGAGCAATTTTGAAAATTACTTTTTCCAAATTATTTAGAATTAAATGATCTTCCAAACTTCATCATTAATTTTTTTCCTTTTCATAAAAATTTTAAGAATTATAAAGAGTTATTTACAAATTTAATGGAAAAATGTTAATGTAGGGTACCTAAATGAGCAAATTGATTGCAAAAACTTTAATTTTTTCACAAAAAAAAAAAAAAACTCGCCAACTTTTGGAGAAAAGTGGAGAAAATCGGGATTTCGGACATGTTATGAAGAAACATACCCCCCCAACAAAAAAAAAGGCTGGCAAATCTGATTTTTGGCAAAAATTCGACTTGTGCAAAAAAATCTGAAAAAATCTCGAATTTAATTTACAATCGATACTATGGGCTTGATCAGTAATGAAAATCCAAATTTTTGTTCCACATAATTTTCAATGTTATCATATGTTTTGTCACAATACTTTTCCGGAGTTTTAATTTTTCATATATGTGACCTTCTCCGAGAAAAGGGACCTAGTGTGTGAAAATGAAGTTTTGAGAAAAACGCATTTAAAGTTTCATAACGCACCTTCAGTTGGGAGATGCGATTTGGTATGGTTAGTTATGATTGGGTGCCGACTTTGGTGACGTCATGCCTACACCCTTTTAGGTACCGGAATCCACTCTTAAGTCCAAACCCCTTTTTTTGACACACTAGGGCCATTTTCCCGGAGAAGGTCACATATATGATCATATGTGTGATAAAATATTTTGCAGTTACAAGAAAAAAAACTAAACTAAATATTGTAAACTAATTCTGTGGAATATAACAGATAATTTATTTGCATTTGATTTGAAACGAAAAATATTACAATTAAGATTAATATATTTATTTTTTGTATGCTACGCAAAATATCATGTAGTTTGCAATATTTTTAGTAAAAATTAAAAACCCGTTCTTAGATTCTGTAGTCGAGCCTATAGATAATACAACCAAGAGAGCCAAGTTTAAAACTAAGGTTTGATAGTCTAACATATAATAAAGAGCAGTTCAAATACTTCCTAGCTAAATCTCTAAGAAGCACTAATAAGTAATATTCTTACTGTAGCTATTATTTAAGCCGCTGCAGCTCTGGTATCATTTTAACCCAAATTCAGCTAATATTTTTTCTGCAAAGAAAAAAAAAAAAGAAACACTTTTCCTGCTAATTCTAATTAGCAGACTTAATGACCTGTCTGCTGCTTCTGCTATACAATACTGTTTATTGTCGGCAAAACAACAACAACATCTAAGATTCTTAGGAACTTGTTAGAGAACGACAAAGGTCTAGTACGAGTACACAATTTAAATTAATTTTTCAAATTTCTATTTAAATTGTTATTCGCATTTTGACGATTTAAATACATACATACATATGTACTCGTATATGTATGTGTATTAAACTGTCTGCATGTATGAGCTTTTAAGTCATTATGAATTTTCGTTGTTGTTGTTATTGTTGCTGTTAATAATTGTAAAATTTGTGTATCTGAATTGATATTGAATAAATAAAAAGTCATATTAATCGACATGTTGTTGAAGTAAATGCATGATTTGCATGCTTAACACATTTTTCCAAAATAAAAAAAAACAATAACAACAATTCTAAATGAAATATTAATTTTATTTTTCTAAATTTATATATTTTGTTTATTTATTGTCAGTTAGTTGCTGTTCTTTTCATTAAATATGTTGTAAGAGTGTAGGCTGATTAGTTCTGGTGCGTGTTGTCGACTTGTTAAAAGTTTATTTTTCTGCCATATTGGGTGGTAATTATAAATATGTACAACAATAAAGAGACAATAAACAAAAACAACAACAATAACACGACCAGAAATAAAGCCAACAGCAGTTAACATTAAACTTTGTCTAACAAGCAAGTACGAGTAGATGTGCGAGTACGAGTATTATGAACAACAATTAATAAAAATAATGCTAAACAAGAATAAATATTTAGGTCTCAAAGTTTCATATTTGGTATACAGCGAATTCTTGTCACTCTCCTCTATTTTTATAATAAGGGTAATCACGATGGTGATTGTGCAAATATGCATTTTGCAAATTTGCTGTGCATATTAGTGTACTTCGTGAGCGTACTTTTAAATTTATTGCATTTAAGTGAAGAGCATGTAATTTTGTTCAGAAAAATGTGGCAGCCCATCAAAAATTCTGGCAGCACTGACTTTAGATGTCAAGTTACAAATGCATAAATTTATTATTTACTAATAAATTAAAAAAAGAATACTAAAACTTTTAAAATTAAATTAAAATTAGTTACAAAATTAAATTTTCTTTTTCTAAACATAAAAATATGATAGTCTGTATGTCACAAGTTATTGTTTATTTTCGTTTGCAATTGATAAAATATGCACTACTATCTTTGCTCATGGTTTTTTTAGTGCAAACGAAGCAAAATTAAGCAAATTGCAAATACATACATTTTGTTGTTATGTTGTGCAAATGTGTGTATATTTGCACACATTTGCATCGTTTGCACACTTTGCACTACCCATCGTGATTACCCTTAATATATTTTAATGTGGGCAAATGCATTGCACAAATAAAAATATGTCTGTGATTTTTAAGAAATTAGTTAAAATTTTTAATATTTTTCCTAAATTATTTTCGTACTAATTGCCATAATCTACAAATAAAATTAGGAGAACGTTTTTTTTATTATGCAGTAAACTTAATCAATTTGTAGTATTTAGAAACTTATTTTTAGACCCCGATAACAAATTGAAAACTTGCATCGATATATAAATGCAAGAAAAATAAACCACTTCGATAAACATATTCAAATGAAATGGAACTAAATGACAATATTGCAAAATGTATTCTTAAGCAAATAAAAAACATTATTATATTCTGATTTCATTTTAAGCATCACAAATATCATACAATTAAATGCATACAGTGCGACACCCAAACTGACTGCTTTAATTTGCATACTAGAGGATCAAATCCAATTGATGTGGGCTTTAAATAAAAATTAAAATATAATCATATTTCCCACAAAATACGATAATCAAATGCAAGAAAAATGTGCCCGTAAATTGATTTTTATAATTGAAATATATCGATCCTTAACTGCGAAAAAAGCTTAAGTGACAATTTTTTTTTTTTTTTTTTTATAAATTAAATAATTGACAGCATTTTGCTTCATATCTTACAATTTCATGGCAAAGCACGGAAACGTTATTGATGATTTTTTTTAGTTTTAGGATGAAATTGTTTTGGTCACTTAAGCTATTTTTGCAATTATGACTCGATATGTACAAGAATGTGATTTTATTTAAATAATAATATGTTCTAGCGGTACTGATTGTTGTAGAGTAGAAAAAGAAAAAAAAAATTTGCTTTTGCATTGTTATAAGCTTAGCGACGGTATTAATTTAAGGGTTGGGTGCTCCTATTATAATTCACAGCGAAATTTATAGTTAATTTGTAGTTGTCAAACTCTTATTATGGATTCACCGGAGTATATACATCGACTTAGAGTGAGCTTAGCCTAGCCTAGGGAATTGTATGCTCTCTTGGTATATTTTTATATATAAGCTGCTCACTTGACCTTGAACTGCATACGTTGGGGGCATCCCCTGAGTGCTGGTCCTAATTAAAAAAAAAAATAAAACAACGTATGCAATTAAGGATTTTTTGCAAAAAATTTAAGATTCTTGGCAAATGAACAATGAAGTTTTCGGAGGCCACAACACGGTGGTTCTGGTTGTGACTTTTACAAAAAAAAAATCATGAGTGAAAAAATAATACGGGAATTATTTGCATTCCAATGTAAAGAAATTATAAAGCTTATAAATTTTTTCTTTATTTACATAAAACATTTTTGGTAAACTCTAGGAATGAGACAGCATTTTTGTGAAAAAAAACAACAAGTAAAACGTACTACGGTGTCCTTCCGATGACTAAATGTCTCTCAAAACAATTAAATTTCTTGTGAATTTTTCTACTATTCTTAGCAAATTCTAAATAAAGCATGACATTAAAAGCTTCTTAGAGCTTAACAATTTTAATTGAAAATTTCATATGAATGAAAAATTTGCATTGATATCAAAAAGATTAAAATGTTTTATTTGCTTATTTTAAATTGGCGTTTCGACAACCGCTTGTTTTTGATGCAATTATAAATAATTTTTAATTTATGTGCCAAATAATATGGCGTATTAATTAAAATCACGAAAAACACACACACACAAGTGCAATGTGTAATTTATAAAGTGCATAAAATAGAGTCAACCTTGCTTAAAATATGATCAAACATACCGATTCAAAAACATTAAACAAAAAAAAAAAAACGTTTCAATATAAATTTTTATATATTTATATATTTTTTTCTTCTAATACTAACAAGATAATTAAGCAACAATAGAATAAATATGCCTCATGATTCTTACGTAAAAATAAATAGCGATTAATTTCGCATTCGCTAAAATGAATTTCTTTTAGTCATTAATTTGAAAAAAATTGTTGTATTATTTTTCTGTTTTTTATTGTTAAGCAGATAAATTAAATAAAGACAAAAAAATAGACAAAACCGAGAAACACACAGTTAAACACTCATGCAAATTATAATTTGTTAAATGATTGAATTAATTTGCTGTTTTATTTACCGTCAAGTTCATTAAAAATAAAATTGGTTTTGAAATGTGTTTTTCGAATAGAATTTCTGTAAACCATTTACACGTTTGTTTTATTAAAATAAATAAGGACATCAAGCCAAATATTTGTTGTGTTTCAAAGTTTTTAAACTTCTTTGCTTATATAAAAACTTTCAAACAATAAATGAGAATTACAAAAATATATAAACATAATAAAGTTATAAATTTTAATTTTAAGGTCAAAGAAACAAATAAGTGGGAATCATTCTTTGGTGGAAATGCTCTTGCGAAAGTGTAAATGCGAAATATCGTAGTTTTTTTTACGATATTTTGCATTTGCATTTGCATTTTCGCAAGTCTTTTCGTACCGAACATTGAATTTAAAAAACTTTTGCAATCATGACAACAAACCACTTGTATTCGTTAAAATGCAACTTATAAAGGTTGTAAGAAAAATAAATGAATTCATTTAAATTGAGAAGTATCGCATCGAGCTTTTGTTAAAATTTTTTATAAATGGGATATGTGATTGCCTTCAACAGATCTACCTAACAAGTGATGAAACCATTATACACATGAATACTGACGAGGTTTGGAGGCTTCTACCAAAAACAACATTTGTTATATTCAGCCGTGCATGTTGATGTTGCATGAAGTGATGTTGAATATTAAATTTTTCTTTATTGCTTGAAAAATGTTAACAATGTCCAATTTTTTTCTGATAATTACACTACGAACTTTAGCCCATATAAATATCAAATAACTCTGATTTATTGTTTAAAAGTTTTTATATATTTTAATCAGGGTGATTAAAACAACAACTTATATTGAGTGTATGAGTGTATTTAATTTATTTTTAAAACTTAAATTCGTGAATAGATTTAAAAAACGTTGAAAGTTTTTTTGTAAATTAATTTTGATTTTCTCTTTCCAAGAGTATTCCAATATTCTTAATAAGTTTGTGTTCTTTTAAGCAAACAACATTGTCATTAATTAACTTTTAAAACGATAAACCTCCAGCTTCGTATTGAATTAAACAATCATAATAGAAAACATATTTATATTTTAAATATGCTTAAAATATTTAAGCTTTAATGTGTTTTTAAAAAACGAACATTATTGAAAATTACATTAACTTTTTTATAACAACTTCGTATTCTACACCAAAATGAAATCAAGAAAAAAATATACTTGATTCATGGATTAATAATTTAATTAAATTAAATATTAATAAAAAAAATTAAACAAAACAAACATTAAAACAATTAATGAAATACACACGCAGCAACATGTAAAAATTTACTTAAATACATTAATTACAATTAAAAATAAATAAGTGCAAAAAATGTCATTAAATTACACTCACACACTCACTCACTCCGCTAAAGAGCAATTTAAACGTTGTTTTTTCTTTGCCTTAAATGAAAAAAAAAACAGCAAAAACTATGTGGGTCAACAGCAACAACAACAAAAATTAATATTCGCTGTCGTTTAAGGGAGACTGGCGAAATGAAATTGTAAAAAATATAAAAACAATAAATATGACTGACTGGGGGAAACAATTAAAACCAATAAATATTTAATAACTAACAAAAAGTAATAATGCGAGCTGAAAATAATTAATAATAATAGTAACACTGTGCTGGGCAACGACAAAACCAGCGTTCGAAAAAACAAATAGTAGACTAACGTAGTGTATTTTTTGCGAACACAAACAATAATTTGTGGTTCGTTACGTTATCATAGTTTTTGTGTCCGTCAGCACACAATCGTTGTGTACCGTATTTTGTTTGTGTACAAATCCACAAACGCTAAGTACTTCTGTACGGTACACTAACGTACGCTAACTTAGTGTTTTTTTCGAACTCTGGTCAACACTAGTACATGTACAGTACAGTAAAAATTAACTTTTTCATATCAAAATAAAACAAGTTTTCACAGTTATGAGGGCTCCATTTTTAATAATCGGAATAAACATATTTGACAGCTGCCAAGTTTCAGAGTTGCCATTTACACCAGAAAATAAAATTTGAGACAACCTTTATATAAATAATTTAATTAGCCTAATACACCCGATTAATTAATAACTTTGGAATTAAGCAATTAATTACGCAAAAGGATAAATATTGTAAGACAAACAAGTTTTGAAAGCGATATTGATTTCATTCTTTGGGTTTTCTAAAAATATATCTAAAAATAAAAGGTAATCAGACGCCCAAAATTTGCGTTTCATTATATTTTAATGCGTAAAAAAAATTTATATACTTATAGCTGGAGTAAGGATTTAGAAAATTCAGCACAGCCGAATGTAGCACTCTTCTTATTGTAAAGTCGGCTACAAAACTGTCAAAACTTTCTTTTAAAATATAAGTTCACTTAAAATATAATGGTGTTTTCTTTTCTACACATAAAACGGCACCTTATTAAAAGGTACATATGTATATAAAATGTCTTGCTAACCTTGTAATAATTCAGCTTGTTATTTCACTAGAATTGAACAAAACTTATGAAAAAGTGGAACGCCCTGTATTCAACAGCTGACAGCTAAGTTTTACAGGGCATTATCATTACTCTCGATTTTTACGGGGCAAAAAGTGCAATGCCTTCCACCCTTAGTAAGGACGATTTTTTTAGAATCAAACACCTTTTATAGAGCAAAACATTTTTAAGAAACGAACACCAAAGTACATTTTCTTGTAGAAAAGAAAACACCACTAGTTTCTCATTAATGGTAAATAAATGTGACATCAGATTGATTTCGTAGCACTCATAGCATAGATGGCACTTTAAATATGACAATCATTATTATAACGACATTTGTCACAGTTGTGATGACAGGACTTAACCAATTATATGAGAAATCGAGTTTAAAAAATATTTATATTAAATAACAAGATATCGTTGTTATTTTCAAATAAAATACAAATCTAATTGCTTACAAATGGAGCCATTCAATGATAAACTAAAAATCTAACGAAACCGAATATTGTAATAAATAATTTTTAAACATCATAACCCTAATAAGAGCACTCACTATAAGTTGTTATCGACTGTTATTCAGAAAAATAAAAAATTCTGCATTTTAGATTAGAGACTAGACCATCAGTTGAAAAATTCATTAAATAACAACACAGAAGTGCAAAAGGAACAATACGAGTAAATAAGATGAAAAAGAAGCAGAAGAATGAAAAGTGGGAAAAAAAAATTCAAAATGTTCGTTTCAGGCCCGGACAAGCTGCAAAATCAATAAACTTTTTTATTTCTTTTTGTTCTTGTATTTCAGGTTTTAATTCCGAACAAAAATATAACAATTTCTTAAATCAATTTAATTAATGGCATCTTGTACAAGCAAACTTAATGTTTTTTTATTCAGTGAAAAGTTCATATGAAAGCTTAAAAAATATCAAGTGAGAATAACCACAACAACATTTAAAAATCCTCTGATTTTCATTGCATGCAAAATATTTTTTCTTTCAGAAATTTTCCTTAAAGAAAACTTGTTACATGTGACATTAACTGCATGATGGTAAATGTTTTATTGGATAAAATAACTTTCTTTACACACTCTCATGTGCATGAGTAAAAATTTTTGCTCTAACCCATGAATATGTGCTTGCACTAATTTTCCTGCTTCTACGTAATGTGACTTTTGTAATTATTTTTAGGTATTTACTTTTTAAAAAATAAAAGACAAATTTGCTATTTTAATTTATTTTTAATTTACACAACTTAATCATCAAGCTGGAGAAACAAGACTGACTTATGCTAGTTTACATTTTCTTCTTGTCTCTAGAATTATTATCTTAGTTGTTGGTAATTTCTATGACATATTAATATTGCATTTTCCTTTAGGAGCGGAAATGCTGATTTGATGAAAAGTATTGCAAGTATTCTGTTAGTTCGAGTTGAATAAACTTAATCAATTTGGCACGGTTGCAATTCATGGAATTGCGACCGAAAATTAGTTTAGGTTTGTTAATGAAAAGTCCATAAAATTGCAATTCTTGGAATTGCGACCGAAAAGTAATTTTGGTTTATTAATTTAGTCATAATTTCTTTAAACTAACCGGAAATAGGTTTAATATTACATTTAGCTTTGTTTACCACTAATTATACTTGCAATAAATTTATCTGTTGTGTCGTTCTTAATATAAGTGTTTGGTTGTGTATATGTAACTACCCTCTCCTTTATTTTAGAATTCTCCTGAATTCTATTATTTAGTTTTATTTTTATGCTTTTATGTTTTATCAAAATAATAATAATTAATATAAGTATTATGATTACAATTATAATGTTACCACCGTATACTAATTTGGTGTGGTACCTTAATGTTTCAATGTTCTTTACATTTTTTATGTGTTCACTTTCAATTTGTTGAAATGATAGTTTATATGAAAAATTCTGTATTATATTTGTGTTTTTTATAATTTGTTTTTCTTTTATATTTTCCACAATATTTGAAAAATAATAATCTCTAATTCTGATTGAGCAATTATTAAAATTTATTAAATGGTTTCTGTTCAAATTAATTTTTTCAAAATTACAATTTTGTATTATGCTCATATTTATTGCATTTTTTACTATTATTGCGTCTATATCTAGTTGTATAATTTCCATATCTTTATTATATACTAATTGACAATCATTTCTTATTATACAATGTTTACTTAATTGTAATTCTTTTAAGTATTTGTTTTCTTCGAACTTATAAGTTTTATTTACATATTCAAAGATTTGTTCTATATTATACTCTATTTCTTGGTTGTGATCATTTGGTAGTGGAACAATATTTCTTACCTTAACTGCAATAAATGTTTTGGGTATTTTTACACCAAAAACTAGACATGAATTATTATAGAATGCTACTCCCATCTGAATAGATTTTAATTTATTATAATCAATTTCGTATTTCTTTATTTCGTTGTTAGTTAAAATGCTTGGATGTACCATCCCATATTGTGTAGAAATAACATTGTCTTGCAAATGTTCTATTTTATTTTTAATAAGTTGAATATTTGATAATTGCTCTAAATACATATTTTTATCATTTTCAGTTTCTAGAAATTTATTAATGGAGTTTAATTCTTTCTCTATTTTATATCTATCATTTCTTACAATATTTTTTAGGTGACTTATAGTCTCATTAAAATAGTTATTAATTAAAACTTGCTGATCATTATTGGTTTCTATTTTGTCAATTTTAAAAAGATGTTTTTCAATATTCTGTCTGTCTTCATCGTCCATGGTTCCAAACAACCATTTTGACATGCTTCCTATACCGTTTATAAGTCCGCGTCTTTGTCTGTTCTGTTTTGGTATCAAAGTACCTAGTTTATTTCTAACATCTAACAATTCCAATTGAAGTATTTCTTTGTTTTTTAATTTCATTAAAATTATGTTGTCTGTCATTTGGTCCAGTATGTTTTCTATTTCTTTTAAATTTATTACATGTAGTATTATGTCCGATTCCTTTACTATCTCCTGATTTTTCATAAAAATATCGACATATCCTGCTTGTTCTGTAAGTGATTTTGTTATTATTAGTCCTTCAGTTGATAGTACTAACAGGAGTGTTATCAATGTTGTCATCATCTGAAAATTTTAAGGGTCTTTTAATGTTACATGAATGAATATTTTTTAGCTTTAATTTTCTATATTTTGGCTGTTCTTTATGTCTAACAGCTTTATAATTCTTCACAAAACCTTCCTGCCTTATTTCCCTGTAATCTTCTCTTGTTAAGTTAAGTTTTTCAATTTTCTTCCTTTTTCCTTCTTCTAAATTATTTCTAACTTTTTCCAAGTCTACCCGTCCATCTTGAACATCGATTGGTGAATTTTTTATACTTGAATGATACCTCTCATTATAATTTCTAAAGGTTCGCTGAATTAATTGTGGTATGGATAACCCTTTGTTATTTAAATATAGGACTCTGAATATTTCTGCGACAGTGCTGTGCAGTCTTTCTACATCTGCATTGCCTGTATGGCTATTGGGTTTGGTTAGACGTAATTCGATGTCTTGCTCTGTTAAAAATTCTTTAATCCTTAGTGTGTTAAACTCATTATCTGCTATTATTTTAGCCGGTTTTCCATATTTAGAGATATGCTCTTCTAGTTTTTCTATTAAAGTTAGTTGATTTCTGTCAGGCAATGAATATGCTGTTGCAAATTTAGACAACTTATCTATTATTGTTAGGAAATGAAATCCCTTCATTACGTATGTATCAATGTGTATGATTTCGTTTTTATTTGAGGGTGTTTCTGTGTTATGGAATTTACTTTTAATCGGATTTCTGTCATACTTTACCTGTTGACAGACTTCGCACTGATTGATTATTATTTGAATAAGTTCCATGAGTTTTGGAAAATAGATTTTATATTTAATTTTGTTATAGGTTTCAAGTATACCTGAGTGCAAACTTTCCCTTACGTGGTAGAGTGAAATTTGTTTAACTGCCTCAACTTCAGTCTCTATATCTTGTGCTCTCAATGTGCATTTAATAAAATTGATTTGGTTATCATTTGAGAATAATTCTATTAATTTTTCTTGAACGATGTTATAACTGTGATCGGATAATTCTGAATATATTCCTACTTTTCCTTTGGTTATGTACCTCCTAAATATCTCTCCCATTTCATTGAAATCACTTTCTGCAATAAAAATTATTCTTTTTCCATGTAGTTCTTTAAATTCTTCAATTTTATTGTTCGTTAGTATTATTTGTGTTTTATATTTGTTTACGATTTCTTCCTTTATGAAGAAATGGTCGCCTAAGTCTTCGTCTGCTGAATGTATTGTTGCCATTGTTACGTTTTCCTCTAGGTTGTTCAAATATTCCAAAATATCGGTATCCTTATCCTTTGTTTCTTCTGTTTCCTGATTGCTTTCTATTCTACTCAAGAAATCTGCTACTCTATTTTCTTTTCCTTTTATGTATTCCATGTCAAAATCATATTCCCCTAATTTCAATAGCCATCGTTGATGTCTTGGCGACATATCTTTTCCTCTATATTTTGTGTGTAGA
The DNA here is from genome assembly GCA_947311025.1 of Lypha dubia. Taxonomy (NCBI): domain Eukaryota; kingdom Metazoa; phylum Arthropoda; class Insecta; order Diptera; family Tachinidae; genus Lypha; species Lypha dubia. Next base: position 30,814,858 of record OX371260.1, on the reverse strand, counting down.
AATTTGATGGGTTGATGGTCAGTAAAAATTTTAAATCTTCGTCCGTAAAGATATGGTCGTAAGTAATTTACGCTCCATAGAATTGCCAAAAATTCTTTGTCTGTTGCTGAGTAGTTTCTCTCGTGGTTATTAAGTGTCCTAGATGCAAAACAAACTGGATGTCCTTCCTGTGAAAGGACAGCTCCGATTGCGTAATTTGACGCATCAGTGGTTAGTGTAAACTGCTTATCGAAATTGGGATATTTCAGTATTGGATGGGAACTTATTAGTAATTTTAATTTTTCAAAGGATTCTATGTAGGTAGGGTCCTTTGTATTAATTTTAGCGCCTTTCCTTAAATATTTTGTCATTGGTTGTGCCACTTTGGCGTAATCCTTCACAAATTTCCTGTAATAGCCTGTAAGGCCCAAAAAACTTTTTATTTGTTTTTCTGTCCTTGGCATTTCTAATTCTTGAATGACCTTTATTTTATTCGGGTTTGGCTTCAACCCTTCTTTAGTTAAAATGTGACCTAAAAATTCTGTTTCTTTCTTCATGAAGTTACATTTATCCACTTGTATTTTTAAATTCGCTGCCTCTAGTACTCTGAATATGTCCGTTATTGCTTTCACGTGTTCTTTCAGGGACGTGCTAAATATTAGTATATCGTCTAGATATACTACACAGGTCTTGTTTATGAAGTCTCGTAATGTCTCGTTCATCAGCCTTTGGAATGTCGCTGGGGCATTTTTCAACCCGAATGGCATTCTTATAAATTCGTAGAGGCCGTGTGGTGTAACAAATGCTGTCTTTTCCCTATCCTTTTCTCTTATCAAGATTTGGTGATATCCCTTGGCTAAGTCTAATGTTGTAAAATATTGGGCCCGTCCGAGTTTGTCCAGGATTGAGTCTATATTAGGCAATGGGAATTTGTCGTCTATTGTAATTTCATTTAATTTCCTATAATCTACTACAAGTCTGTATTTCTTCTCACCAGAATTATCGATCTTTTTTGGTACTACTATTAGTGGACTTGCGTAACGTGAGCAACTTTTTCTAATTATTCCCTGCTCTTCCATTTCTGTAATTTGTCGTCTAACTTCAACCTCGTGTTGTGGGGGGTATCTGTATAATTTGGAGTTTATCTGTCCGTCAGTTGTTGTCCTGATTTCGTGGTGTATGTTCATTGTACTCGTCAATTTGTCACCTTCTTTAAAGAATAATTTATTAAATCTATTTAAAATTTTCCTAACTTCCGTGTATTCTTCTTCGTTCAGATGGTCTATCTTCAATCTATCTAAATTAAAATTGGTAGTTTCCAGAGCATAAATTTGGCCAAAATTGTGGGGGTTATTAATAAATTTACTTTCTTTTTGATTTAAAATTATTTTTCTGTCTTCTACGTTTATATGTGCGTTAAGAAATGTTAAAATGTCAATACCGATTATGAACTCATATTTCCTTCCAGTGAGTGGTGCTGCTTTCCACCTCACTCTAGCGTTATTGGGTAAGTTAAATTCTTCTGCTGCCATGGTGCATACTTCATATTTTATTGTATCATTTTTAGTGATAGTACTAAATAATATTGGCTTTTTTAATTTTTCTTTTGGGAAGTCTGTTATTTCACTATTGATTAGACTAAAACTAGCGCCTGTATCAATAAGTGCATTGTAACTTTTATTGTTAATTTTTAATTTTATCTTGGGTAACCATTCCGAGGTTCCTTCATAAAAAAAACGCAATTATTTATTTCTTCTCTCATATTATTAGTCGCGAGAATTTCCTCTTGGCTTTGCCTATCCGAGTTTAGGCGATTTTGGCCAATCTGCGGATTAGGGTGTCCTGCCCTTTGAGGTCTATTCGCATTTAAATTAATATTATCGATTTCCATTGGTTCGACCGGACCTTGCCTATACTGATTCTGGCGATATTGGCCTGAATCCCGTTTATGATTTTGTGGTTGTGGTCTGTGGAAATTTCCTGAATTTGAAAACCGATTGAAATTATTTTGATTTTTAAAGCGTCCCGAATCAAAAAATTGATAATTGTTATTATATCCACTTCTATATTTATTATTATTGTTATTATAATTATTATAGCTAGGCATAAAATTTCCTTGCATTCTATTCAAATTTCTATTGTAATTCATGTTTGTATTTATATTGTTAAATTTATTAGTTTTAAATTTTCTGTATTCATGTCTTATACACGAATCCTCAAATCTTCTTTTAGTTAATATTCTTAATATATCATTTATATTTCTTTCTTCATATATTTTATCAAATAACGTGCCCTGCGTCATCTCTTTAATTGTGTTTACTAAAAGACTATCTATATTTGACAAATTAATATAGTGGTCATCCTTATAATAAATAATTAGCTCGTCTGCTTTGTATTTGATATTTTGGATTTCTACAATTAGTTCACTTACGTTATTTACTTTTAAATTGGCGATCATCTTATACAGCTGGTGTGGCTCCACGCTGGGACGATACCTTAGCTTTAGGGTTTCCTTAATCAGCTCCCAATTATCTGGTGTCGGAATGTTTATGATTACCTCTTTAGCTTGTCCTTGTATTGTTTTGTAGAATATTGTTCTCACTGCTTCCTTTCGTATGTTTTCGTCTGCTATAGTGGATAGAAGGTATTCTATACTACTAAAGAAGCTGTTGATGGTCACTTCTCCCGTTCCGGTGAAGGTAGGTAAGTGGTTCACTGTCTTTAAAGTATTTTCCCTGTAGCTGTCGTTCTGTATTGGTGCTTCATACTGCGCTTGTTGTTGGTGTTGTGCATTTATTTGTTGTAATTCGGTATATGCTTGCCGTAGAAGTTCCAATTGCCGGTCCTTTCTGGCTAGCTCGTCTGCAAGGCTGATCTGGTGTTGAGCCTGTTCCTCCATTTGTCTGCTTTGATCAAAAAGTTTTCGTCTTCTAGATTTCAAATTGTTCAGTAAAAAATTGTGGTGTCCTTTTGGCATAAATGTTCACTGCACAATTGACTTTATAGCGGCGTTCAATATTTTAATTGTTCACTGCACTATTTAGTTATTTATAGTGGCGTTCAATATTTTAATTGTTCACTGCACTATTTAGTTATTTATAGTGGCGTTCAATATTTTAATTGTTCACTGCACTATTTAGTTATTAGGAGAAATCTAAGGTTTGTTTCACTGGATCCTTATTTTTTTTTTTTTTTTTTAAAGAAAAGGATCCTACCGACTGCGCCACTTTTGTAATTATTTTTAGGTATTTACTTTTTAAAAAATAAAAGACAAATTTGCTATTTTAATTTATTTTTAATTTACACAACTTAATCATCAAGCTGGAGAAACAAGACTGACTTATGCTAGTTTACATTTTCTTCTTGTCTCTAGAATTATTATCTTAGTTGTTGGTAATTTCTATGACATATTAATATTGCATTTTCCTTTAGGAGCGGAAATGCTGATTTGATGAAAAGTATTGCAAGTATTCTGTTAGTTCGAGTTGAATAAACTTAATCAATTTGGCACGGTTGCAATTCATGGAATTGCGACCGAAAATTAGTTTAGGTTTGTTAATGAAAAGTCCATAAAATTGCAATTCTTGGAATTGCGACCGAAAAGTAATTTTGGTTTATTAATTTAGTCATAATTTCTTTAAACTAACCGGAAATAGGTTTAATATTACATTTAGCTTTGTTTACCACTAATTATACTTGCAATAAATTTATCTGTTGTGTCGTTCTTAATATAAGTGTTTGGTTGTGTATATGTAACTTGTGCTTTGCGTCACTACTGTATTTTACCGGAAATCATAGAAATAACAGCCTACAGAATTGTTGCATTAAAATAAAACAATCGAATATGGAAAAAACCATCAAATAAATTCTTTAACATACATATAATCTTAAAATGACATTTTTATATGAAAATAATTAATTTAATTTTAATTTCAAAACACAAAGAACAGAAAACAGCAGCACCCAGAGTATAAAATTAACAGATGCTCTAAACAATGCATTCATAAAATAACTTATACTTTTACTGTAGTACGTGTTGTTCTTACAAATTTGATTACGAACATCACTAAAATGTTCTTAAAGAAACAAAAAATAAGATGGCTCAATGTGCCCTGTTTCATACTACATACAAAAAGGATATTTCGTTCTAAGTTTCAGTATTTTTTAATAAATTTTTAGTACAAGTTGTAATTAAGAATTTACTAATTCCAAAAAAAATCAAATTAAGCTGCTTTTGCTTAATTCCGATTAGGGATTGATTCAAGTATGCGATAGGATTGATTTTAGGTAAAAAAAAACTGTGTACCACTTTCAATTAATTTTCGCCTTAAATTAAGAAAAAAATATGAAAAAAAAAATTTTTTTTCGGTTTGAATTAAGTATTTTGGCATGGAATAATCCCTACTTGAATCATTAATCTTTTCATAATAGCGTCAAGCAAATCCGACATCGCTTGGGATGGAGTTAAAAGAGTTTGAATTTTTTTCTGTATCGAAATGACCAAAAATAACATTTTTGAAATAAATAAAATTTTCTTATCTTTTCTCTCAAAAGATTTTTAAATAAAAACCTTTTCGTGCGAACTTGATGTGTGTATGTGTGTTTGTGACACAGATGATGTTCATAAAGAAATTTGATATATAGAAGATTAAGATTTAACATGAACCAACATGCTTTCCAGTTGTGGTTTTACTAATATTTTAACTGACCTCCAAAAAAGAAGAAAATTATCAAATCAAGGGGTATTTCTTTACAGAATTTTCTGTTTGAAAGAAGGAAATTTCACTTGATTCCCACCATTTTTTTCTTGGAAACTTTATTATCGCACGACATTTCCATTCATGACCGAAATCGGGGGAAGTTGTCCTCCCCCTTTCCACAAAATATTTATTATCCCATATACTGACTTTCAAAAGATTTCCTTTGTTTGAAACGATTTGCTTCCGATTTGATCCCATAAATTTATTGGAAAATCAGGAGCACAAAAATGGCAGCACTTTATACCATTTTGACAGCTGGTTTTGTATACATGTTATTGGGTTACCATATTTCAGTAAGTTTAACCCACCAAAGTTGGCCACTTAAACTTTAAAGTAATAGTAGTGAAGTGAGTGTCATTTTAAAAACAGATAACCCAGACTAAAGATCTGATTGGCTACTTAAAAAATCACTCTTAAAATCTTATTTATGGATTTTATAATATATTTTTTTATCTGGCTTCCTTGCAATTTGGCCCCAAGCATTTCTTATTAAAATCGGGTGGCAATTGTCCTCTTCCTTCCACAAAATATTTGTTATCCGATAACTCTCATTTATGGAATGATTTTCAAGTTTTTTTGTTTTTGTTTGCTGGCAGTTTAGTCCCATAAATTGTTAGAAAAATTAAGATCAAGCTTTTCGCGCTTATTTAAAAATTCTTTTTGATCGGTTTTCTTGCAGTTGTAACTAGAAATGGATTATATCGGGTTTTAAACTTTCAACTGTTCACAAGGCTTTTTGTATGCACTCAGAAAAAAGACATGATTGCAAAATGTTCATAGGAACTATGTATATCTGCCACAACCAAATAATTATTCTTTGAAACAAATATGGTTGCATCAAACATTCTTCCATTACTAAAATATTTAATGCAACAATAAAATAATCATTCTGGGTTTCGTCCCATAAAAATTGAATGTATCAAAAAAAGTATTTTCGCTGCTACAAGAATATTTTTGCAAATGAGAATTATATAAGTTTATTGTAACCATACATTGTTTGTGTTCTGAGAAGAAAACACAATGGCTGTCAATCGTATAAAACTTAAGTCGTTCATAGAATTTAATAAGACGAGGAGATGTGAAGTGAAACAATTAATATTAAAATTATAATTATATGATGAAAGTTATTTAATTTTACAACAAAATAAAAGTGTACCTGATATCTTCTACATCAGTGGCTTAAGGTATGTACATATACGAGTACATACTATAATATATGGAGTAAATTAAATATACGAATGTATGTTTCTTTGCATCATGACGAAAAAAATACTACGGAACTTCAAAAGATGGCAATTGGATTGGATACATAAATATGCCGATAAATAAGTTAATTATTTTGAATTTTATTAAATTTAAATTTGTCCAGAAAAGTTTATTCCATAAATATTTTCAAATAAAAATATTTAACAAAATATATAATTTGATTTAATTTAATCTAATAAGTATTCGTGTGTGCATTTTTCTTTTGTTTAAGCAAAATGTTAAATTGTTTATATAGACCAAGAAAAAACATTTTCATAGAGGGAGATGTTTGAGGACCATATTATCTTCCTTGGATGAAATGATAGTTTGCGATTATGATTCCATCAACCATGTTTTTTCTTTGCGAGTGGAAGTCGGTTGTATTTTGCCAACATTATTTTAGATTTTCAACAATATATTTTCATTCAAATGAAGACATACATTCAATTCCATCCCCCGCTAATGATAAAAAATCAAGAAACTCTTATTGTGGAAGAATTAAGAAAATTTTTTAAAAATTTCAAAGTTTTTTTTATTGTAGCGATCAATAAATGCGTGCTTAACCAGTCTTATTAAAAGACTAAAGATGATGAACTCATATTTAAATTAATTTTAGTGTCATGTTGTATTTTGGATGTTACGATATTTTTCTATATGAAAATAATGCTCCTGTGCGGCATCTTTTTTATGATGATTTTTGTTTTAGTTTTTTTTTTGTTTTTATTTTTTGGAAAGAAATCATTTAAAAATTTTTGGGATAATGTTGACATATAATGATGTTAAAATAATCTTTTTTATTAGCTTTCTTTTTTTGTTGTTGTTTATTTTTCCTTTGTAGTTTGATGATCACTTTAAATCTTTGTTTGTTGTTTTGTCAAAATTTTTTATCTCATAATACTGATCATTTGAAATTAGGTGACACGTTAAGAGTAAAAGCATTAATTTCTATTTTATTGTATTTCTTTAGTTGATACATTATTTTTGTGTAGGAAAAGTCTAGAAATAAAAAACTATTCAATGATTTGAACAATTTAAACACCTCCCAATTTTTCTCGATTTTTCTCCTCTTGGTAACTGTATACAAAATTTATTACGTCCTAATGAATTTTTTTTTAATTTTTGTGATTTTTTTTTTTTTTTGTTTGGGCCATTTTATTTTCTATTACTTGGAAGAGATTCAGTTCCATTTTTTCTAAACTTAAACATTTATTGCGAAAATTTCATATGATAGATCTTAAATTGAAAATTACATAACTTGTTTGGTTACCCTTTAGTTTTTATTTAGTTTGTTTTTCAGTATTCGTTACAGTTGATTTAAAATGCAGAAGTGTAAAAAAAAAATTAATAGAGCTTGCAATTTACAGATTCCATGATCATGACAGATCATAGTAAATATTACATCGCAAGAATTGCATTAACTAATAGTATACCCTATAACTTTTTATAATACTTTCAAAATTTTTTTTGGTAGTCGGCCCTTTAGTTTTAGCTTTTATGATTTTTTATTAGTTTTACACAAATTCTGTAAAAATTTCAGTACTTTTTGCGATTGCTTGTGACTGCCGGACACTCAGACGGACGGATGGAAACCGTAGTCAAAGCGAATGAACTCCTTTCGTTTTTAATATATAGAACTGATGAAAACTGATCATTCTCTTAATTGTTTTCTTTATTACGAGTTCAGTTAATCTCTAGTTTGCATGTAAAAATAAAATTTTGCTGTTGTATGAAAGTCATGACTTATAAATTGAATGCCCGCATTTATTTGTGAATAGAATGAGAAGGTGTTGATCGATTTTAATAAGATGTGTCTTATTTGGTTTATATCATACTAATAGAAAAATAATGAATTTTTTATAAATTTTTCAAAATTTAAAAAAGCTTTTTTTGCTCATGTTTCACATAATTTGTGAAACTACTGATCAGACAAATGAACAGTGTCGCTCCGGCTTAAAGGTTGTTGTGGAATTTTATGCAAATCAGATAATTCGTTTTCCTAGTGAGCATTTGTTCAAGAACATCAGATACGTCCCGACTGACTGGTTTTATCTTAATTAATTTCCATCAAGTGAAATTTACATGTTCTTATTTGCAAGAAAAAAAATTTTGATATTGTTTAGAAAATTAACTATCACTCACCTTTCTTTGAATGCTTGCCCAACAGGGACGATGTCTTTTCCCTGTCTGCTGTTATGCCTAGAATTTGATTTTGCTTAACAGCTGGTGGAGGTGATAGAGAGTCTCTGGATTTTTTAGCAAGACATAAATTTAAGGGTTGATCGAGAACAGGTGGCGTCTGCTGAGACTCTGAGCCCAAAGCAATACTTAGTGTCCCATGATCATCTTCGCTAGTCTCACTCACAGAAGCACTACGCAATTGAGACTGATCGTATTGATGGATTTGTTGCGAATACTCTTGTTGAAAGTTGCGCAATATACTTTTTGGTGATTTAGCAGGTGCAGGCGGTAAATTGTTGGCTGACAAATTTGACGATTCGTCTTGAGTATCATGTGCTAACGAAGCATTAAGTAGTAGCGTGGTGGTTAGGGAGGAGTGGCTTATATCACGCAAGCCTAAGATATCGGCAATAGTATGAGGTGTGGGTCTGTTGGGTGGACGGGCATAGACGTGTGGGTGCCACGAAGGCAGTGTGAACATATTGGAGGACAACAAATTGTCTTCATTGGAGATGTTGGGCGATTGAGTTTGTCGTTGTTGCGGTGTCTTGGGTAGTATTGCTGCGGCTGGTGGTATTGGGCTGGATATACTCTTGCCCATTCCCCTTTCTCCAATATTGGCATAACCATTTGTGTAATTAATTTGTTTGCTGGGAGCCTCTAATGATTTTTGTAAAAATGTTGTGGCCGTTGTTGGCTGTATTGTTTGTTGCTGCGGTTGAGTTTCTTTCGAACTAAATTGATTTGAACTAGTTGTTGCTGTTGTTGGTATCGCTGTTGCAATTGTACTTCTAGCATCAGTACAACCACTAGTTGCTGCTGCAATACAATGGGCTGTTGTAACTTCGGACACATTTTGATTGAGTGTTGCACGATTTGTTGTTGGTGTTGTTGCTGAGTTCATTGTATTATTATAATTGATATTGTAGGTTTCGATCATATTGTTGTGCTGACTGCTAATGTTGCTATTGTTAATTGTGCCACAATTATTGTTGTTGTTGTTAGTGTTAGCGATACTGTTGATATTCTCATAGATTGTGTGTGTAGCTGCAGGTGGTATCGTTAGAGGACTACGATACACATACGAACTTGTTGCCATTTTATGTTGCTGCTGTTGTTGTTCTTGGAGGTGGTGGTGGTGGTGATATTCTTGCAACTTATAGTTGCAACTACCAGAGTTATTATAATGACTTTGCTGTTGATAGTATTGTTGTTGCTGTTGTTGTTGTTGTTGTTGTTGGTGTTGTTCTGCCGTTGTCTGCTGATGTAGAAGATGAGGATTAAAAAGTTTTTGTGCGACTGCTGTTTCGAAAATTGGCACATGTGTCGCAACACTAACCATTTCTGTTGTTGCTGAGGCTGCCACAATATCACATTCAATTTGTGGCATCATTTATTAATCATCTTTGCCCAACAAAGCGCAATATGTTTGTTTTGCATCTAAAAAGCGGCGATACTGGAATTGAAGGGTAAAATTAAACCATTAAAAAATTATGCAAAAATTAAAATTGCTGCATTTTATATAAAATTTGAATTTTCTTCCGGTAAAAGCTGGTGCACGTTAAAACATACTTAAACTTAAACTAGTACAGGTTTTGAATACAAAGTTTAAAGCCATGAATGTAGATTGCAATAAACGTTTTTTAATTCAGAATAGAAATAGAATAGAAAAACTGAATTAAATTTATATGAATTGTTTTAATTTTAGTCTATTATTAAACATTAAAAGATTATCAATTTATTATAATTATTAAAAACAATTTCGACCAATTATTGAACTTAATATTGTCCTTTGCTTAGACGAGTCGTATAACAATTTAATTGAGCCAATTAATTTTAAATACTGATTTCAATGCTGATGATGCAACTTTCACAAAAACACATGTGTATTAAGCAAACACTTTCTTTCTTAATAAAGAGTACTGCAATTTATATAAAATTTATTTATAAATAGTACATACGGACATTTGTATGTATGTACATTCCAATATTTCTATGTATGAATGATTGTATGAGAAATCCCTGTTGAAAACTCAAGCAATTTAAATTGTTAAAGCTATTTAGTTTATTTTTTCTATTCAAATCCCAATTGGTATCCTTGTGAAAGGCAAAAAAAAAAAAAATATAAAAACAAAATTAAATAAATGAATAAATTTTAACTTGGCATTCAAATACGTTGAAGCACACACACGCATACACATTCATGCAACTTATGGAATTAAAATGCCATAATAATTTGACTCCTTTGCACTTATAACATTTGAAATTTGCATATGTACTCGTAGCCATGTTGATAAATATATTACATACAGTGAGGGATATACAGAATACACATTAAAATCTTGAATTAGAGAATATTAGGAAGCTGCAATTTATAAAATGACCAAAATTATTATCCAATTCAAAAAAAAAAAGATGAAACAAAGTTATAAATGCTCCGTGCATTTTTTTTAAAACCGTCTACGGAGTTTTGTACTGACTGATTTTATCAGTTGAAAAGGGGGCAGCGTCACTCAAACTATTCTACGCAAGCGGTTTTTAAAATTTTTAGCACCTACAAAAAATTCGCCCATACTAGTAAGAGAATATAATTAAAACATTGAGCAGTGTGACGCTCTCGTATAGTTAATATTTAGTTAATCTATTTTTTCTTAACCGATTCACATGAAATTTTTTTCGTGCACAATTAATTAACATGAAAATTCAAATTTGTAATTAGATAAGTAGGCAGGACTTGCCTGTAATCTTATTATCCACGAATTATTAAAACACATTAAGTGAATCAGTTCTGACATCACTAAAGCAAAACGAAAGTCGCTACAGCATTGACATCATGTTTTTGTTTTAATTAAATTTTCAAGTGTTTCTTAATTGTCAACCGAATTTTAAAATCGAATAATTTTCTGAACTTTACGTTTTGTTGAATACTTTAAGTTATTGCATAGCTTCTATCGCGGACTTTGAAGCGACCGAATCAAGAAGTTTTGAAAAGTTTGTTTCTTAAGTCTTTTGTTTATGAAACGAAAAAACCTGGAATTTGTTTATGAAACGAAAAATGTTTGTTTTTAAGTCTTTTGTTTTTTGAAGTGAAAACTTCTTTTTTGTATAATCTATGTATGATGACTATACATTTGGATTTGGAAATATTTTTAAATTTCCAGAGTTGCCATTTTCCCCGGGAAATTTTCCGGGATTACTGGGATTTTGAGAGGATTTTTATATATGTATATAAAAGAAAGTCGTGTTAGTTACACTATTTATAACTCAAGAACGTCTGAACTGATTTGGCAGAAAATTGGTGGGCAGGTAGCTTAGAACCAGGAGAAGGACATAGGCAAGACACTTTTTACCTGGGGGGACTATGGTGCCCCTTCTTTGTATAGCTAGAAAACTGAAATTGAAATTGAAATTGCATAAGTTGATAAGAAATGCTATGAAATAGCTTTACCCCGGCTGTCCCCGAGTGGCACACGTCTTTATTTTTTTTAAATCTCTGCCTACAATTTATTATTCTAATGAAATTCTAACTAAAAAAAACACTTTCGTGTTTTAATTTTTTTACCGCACTGTTTTGATGTAACACTTGCAGTAAATAAATTGTTATAATTTGGCAACCTTCAACCTTTGGCTTTATAATAAAAATCTTTGCATATTATTTGACTAAAAATAAACATACAAACTAATGCTTTTACCAACACTAACACCAATACCAACACCACCATCAGCGTAGACCAATTCACTATTGCATGATGTAACAACAAGTAACGAAAATATACATTTCCAGACACACACACTTACATGTATGACTGAATTTATATCATAGAGAATTTAAATGAATTTGTTATTGTATAAAAAATATTTTGCTACACATGCACACAGTTAAATATGTATGTAAGAGAATAAGTGTGTGTGCCTGTGTGTGTGCCTGTGTGTGGGTAGGGTCTTCGGCTTCATAACAGTTTATATAACACTTTTTCTAATGTACTATAAATATATATAAGCAATTCAAATTATTTACACTGTTTCATATGGAATATAGTTAATAAAAAAAAAAACAATAATAATAAGCTAATTTAAAGACTCACAGAAATAATAATATTTTGTGCAGCTTACAATTCTCATTGACTTTTCTAAAACTTCCCGATAAGATGAACGAACAATTCTTATATAAAACATTTACAGTTATTGAAAAACTTTAAATACATAATTGGCATTTCACCTGCGCTAATGTTGCAAAGTGTTTTAAAATCTATAACGGAGTCATCAGTGGGTCCATTCGGGTTTAGGAAAAGTTCAAACATATGCCAACCAGATATTTTTAATCTGGGCCCAAATCGTTACATCCGTGAACGTAGGACTCGTCACGTAATAACTGTATAATTGGATGGGAAATTACGTGATGAGTAGTACGTTCACGGATGGCCCTGATATAAAATAGATGTGAAATTTATTATACCAGTACGTATACTTTATATGCAACCAAATATCATTATTTATAAGTAACGTATACGTACTCTTTCACAAAAACAATCCAAAGTTTGTGCAATCTGCTGAGGGGTCTTCAAGACCTTTTGATAAAAAATTCACGTTCTGTCATAGTGATTCAAATAAATTTAATGAAGGTGGAAAAATAAATCTTTGAAGAAAATATAAAAAAGGTATTGGTGAAATACACGTGTTGGTTGTCGTATGGCGTTTTTTATAGAATTAATGTAAAATTTTCCTTGACATAAGGAAATACAAATTTCGTCTTTCACAGGATATTTTTCATTATTATAATAAAATATTTACTAAAAACTACCACAGTATTTATTCAATACAAATTTGCAGTGGCTAGGAAGAATGTTTTCTTATGATTATTTTGTGGTTGAATTCCTTGCTATGTGGTTTTTGATCTTGCTAATATGTTTTCTGTCCATTTAATTGAGGTGAACGTTTATGATGTAAAGAGAGTATTGGAGCGTCTAGGAGCTGCTCCTTGAAATGAAGATGTATTGTTTGGAATGAGGTGAGATGATTTCAATTGTTTCAATATGTAAAAATACAATAAAAATTAACTAAATTAATTCTCGTATTCTATTTCTGTTGAAAACTTGGTTAATTAGTTGATATTCTTCCCAATTAGTATCCACTTTACGAAAATTGTAAAGATGTACAATTAAACGCTGATGAGAGGTATAGCGGCCTTGAAATCGGTATACTGATACGTTCTGCTAAACTGATTGGATATACTGATGATTTTCGACATAAAAAAACTGTTAGTAATTTCAATTTTTATCAATTCAATAAAACTGACCTTGAGCCTGATAATATCGAGTCATAACCGCAAAAATATCTTAAACGACAAAAACAATTTTAGTTTAAGTGACAAGCGCCTCTGTCACGAAAAAATACAAAGAATCATTCAATGCACTCTTAAAAAAAATTGATTTTGCTATAAATTAGTAGCGGTTCCGTAAGATATTATGCAAATGTTGCGAATTATTTCATTTATTACAAAAAAAAAATTAAAATTGAAAACCACGTTGCTTAAGCTATTTTTGCGGTTATGACTCGATATTACTTTTCATATGTACATCAATATAAGTGCAAATAATAATTACGTTTATTCGTAATAATAGAGAAATTTAAAAAAAATTTAAATATTAATAAAATTTTCTTTATATTTAGAAAATTATTTTGAAGGACATTTGTTACTTAAATTTAGTACATGTTTTTTTTTTTTGAGTGTATAGCCCAAAATCCGATTGCTTTATCAACAGTGTAAGATTTTGAAGATATAAATTTTCTAAAGTATTTTCAATTTAATTTAATTTTAAAAAAGGACACGTTTGAGCACAAGTTAAATTTTGAAAATTTAATTTTTCTATTAAAGTCGAATGTGATGGGGTGGATTTTTGTAGATTGTATAAATCTAATAAATAAATTTTAGTTTTATATGTATGTGCATGAGAATGTTCGTATAAGTTCTATACAGTGTTGTTGTAATTGTGTTAATTTGAGAGCACAATCCACACACGTACGAGTAGATACATAAAAACAATTCAATAACTAAATGCCTAAATGCACATACATACGAGTACATACAATCCAAAGTATAAATAAATTGTGCTTTAAATAGTTGAGCTATAAAAATACATTTGAAATAAATTGATAAGTTTTTGTTTATTTGCAAAATTTAAGTTAGTTTTCAATGAAATGAACACTAAAACACAACCGTAAGTGAGACGGTGAAAGTTTTATTTGTTTATTTTTTTTCGCTTTTGGGAATATTTAGTTGGGTAAGAATTAATGGCTTTCGAATGTAGTGTTCATTTAGATACATATAACTTGTAAAAAATTTTATGGCACATTTGAATCCTTTTGGTTTTTACTGTATAGATCTTTTTATTCGTTATTTAAAAAAGGAACAAAAGTCACTCATCAGCATCAATATTGCGATATGATTTAAAAAGTTATTGAACATAAAATTCTCTTACGTATTTATAAATATTGCTTTAAAAACACCAAAAGCTGTAGTTAGACTCAAAACTTAGAAAATATTTAAATATTAATTTCTAACTTAGATAAAATTAGATTTTACCAATGACTTCGTTCACGCTATCTTGTTAAACTGTCTCTATACCAAATTTATCTAATAAAAACAAAAAGTACCATAAGTACCATAAGTATCAGCCCCAGAAAGTATACTGTAAGTCAACGTAAATAAAATAATAAAAAACTAAAAGTACTAAAAGTACCAATTTTTCTTTTTTTACTCCTTAAAAAGTACCCTATATTTGAATCTTGGTGACATACTCCCAAATCCACCGAAATCTATCCGAAGAATTACTCAAATGTACCAAATGTAAAAAAGCACCATAAGTATAAAAGTTCCAAAAGTACCAGTTGTTTTTCATTTCAGACACCGAAAGTATTTTATTTAATAAAACTTTATAAAATGACAGTTCAAAAATAAAAAGTACCAATTTGTCACTATTTTTTTTTATTATTATTACATATGTAAATAAAATTAAAAGGTCGAAGAAATTAAAAAAAAATCTTTCATTATTTAAAGTCGAAAAAATCCCAAAAAAAAAATTTTCAATATCTCGATCCAATTAGAACAAATTGGCAATACTTATTATAATTTTAAAAGATGACTAGAAAATATAGAAATTTAAAAACACACACTCATATTCAAACATAAACACATAAGTGTTATTTACAACCCAGCCACCCTGGCTGTCAATTATGGGATTAAGATAAATAAATTCAATAAGAGTTTTTGCTATTATTTTTCGCTTGTTTATGTGTGAATTTGTGTTTAAATTTGTTCGATAGTTATTTTCATTGGCCCATGCAGTAAAATGTCAAGCTGTCAAGTTTTCAATTGAATTAAAATAAAGTTGTTTAATTTTATTGTCTACTAAATGGAAAGTTATCAGTTTCTAGGTTTGTGTAAATTTAACATGAAATTAAAGAGTTTTTGTTTTTATTTTATTCTACTAATTTTGTAAATGAGAAAGTTTGAGTGTGTGTAAGTTTGGATGCTTAGATGTTTGTTTCCCTATAACGCAAAGACCACCTAATGGCAAACTGCTTAATTTGCATGACCCATATAGTTTTTGCTTATGGTACCTTTAATATTTAGACTAGTTTTACATTGTCGTGCACGACACTTTCTGCCGGTAGTCGTATAATATGAGAAAATGTTGTTATTTTGGGCAAATTTTTACTTATAGTATTTATTCTCTTTTTTTTATAAATTTGGTTATTAATAATTAAATCGTTTGTCGGTTATATGGAAACAGCAAAAGATTCCTTGGACGTACTGATTTTTTTTTTTTTTACTTACTCAAAATGATAATGATGATCAACGTTTTATTGAGAATAAATCAGACATGACCAGTATTCTAAAAAGTTTCCTTCAAAATAGTTTAAAAAAATTTCTAAATTCAATTATAATTATTAAATATTAGAAACAATTTTTTAAATCAAACAAAATTTCCTTCATTCAAAGAAATGTTTATTTCATAAAATTTCCCAAATTATAGTTAATTTGTTTCTAGTGCAATATTTAATCTTAAATCATCGAGATTAAAATTCAACATAACACACTTTTTTTCAGGAATGGAACTGAAACTAATAGTATAATTGTATTAAAGATAATTTCTTAAACGGCATCCCCAAACCACGTCCCTATTAAACATATAACTTGGTGAAGGATATATTAAATTCGGCGAAACCTAATGCAATACCTGCTTACTTTTTAATAATTTTTAAAATGTATAAAAAAACAAAATATTTTCAACGGACGATTTTTCTATATTAACAACATATATGCCCCTATTATGATTCACAAGTCAACTAAGTTGACAACTGAATCAACTATTAGATACATACATGCATATGTATGTACATATATTCAAAGTGTGTTGATAATATTTTTGGAAATTTTATATAAATTAATTTATAAATTAACGAAGACAACTTATTGAACAGCTGAAAGGAAGTTGAGTTGAGTTGTAATCCGTAATAAGAATTTGCAACTACAACTCAACTATCGATTCAGTTGTGAATCATAATAGGGGCAATAATTTCATATATTTTACAACAAATAATTGAAATTTATTTTATTTTAATTAATTCATATTAAATCTATACAAACTTCACATGCATGTTGTCGATAACTTTTATGCGATTAAAAACCCGCGAACACAAATTTGTCACAAAAAGTATTTGTTTTTCCGTTTATTTTTAATAAAATCGTTAATTAAGAATTTAAATGAGATTAACATTTCTAATCGTAAATCTATAAATGCTTAATTATAAGACCAGCCAATGTTAGACAACACATTGGTTGTAGCGGTTACCTTTTTCATGTTTTACGTTTCTTGTGTAGTGGTGGAAATAAAAATTTACATGCCGGGGATCTGTTAGAGGCATACAATTTATATTCCAAATTATTGTCGGTTTGATTGTTTTTCAAAATTGAGAACTTAAAATTTTTACACGATTTACAACAATTTATTTAATACTAATTCAGCTTTTAGCAACTCATGGTTAGATTAGAAAAATTCTATATTCATGTCGATAACTTTTAAGCGATTAAAAAATTAACAACAAAAACAAATTTTTCATAAAAACTATAAAAACTACAGACTGCAAAAGAAATCTAAATTCAAAATGTTGTTGAACGTGTTATTGAATGCAGCTGTCTTTATTCCAATCTTCTTAACGCATGTTTGCAGTTATCGCTATGGCTTTGTGTTTAGCCATGAGGACATCTTTTCGAAATGCAACATTCCTAACACTAATTTTATAACAGAATTATTCAGCAATTACACCCTTCATATTGAAGTCTTTAAGAAAAGTCGAGGTAATTGGATTAATACCATTTACAGTATAAGACGTCCAGATTATTGCAAAAGTTTGTTTGATCCATACGATCTTTAGGGTAACTACTTTAAGGATACGCCACAGGAGGATAAAATATGTCCAATGACAAAGGGAAGAGTTATACATATGGATACTCTGTCAGATATTAATTTCAACGTTCCTGATTTTCAGGCTGCTGGTTATTACAAAGTGCAATTATTAGTGGCAATAAGGAAAAAGTGTTTAAGTCACATTTTATAGTTATCTAGAAAAGCAGTTTTAAATGTGTTTTGATAAAAATGTAATCGCGTTGTACTAAAAGTTGATCATTCGTTTTTCGATTCTTTTGATTTTTTAACACATGGTTCTGTCCACTATATCATATATATTCAACTTGAAATTTAATATGTTTTAAGATGAGATGTTATTCCATATGGGATAGTTATTAAGAAAAAGAACTTTGTTAAAAATCGTTCAATATAAATAAAACTTTGCCCAGAGATACTTACTTTTAAATGTGAGAATACGATGGTGATATTAACTCAAAATCAGCTTATCTCGCCTTAAGCACTTTTACCTTTTCAAACCTGCTCAATGTTGTATAATTTTTGTATAAAGTACTTTTTTTTTGCACTAACAAAAATACTTATTGAGGCTTTGAATTTTTATTCATTAGTGTTTTCTTTCAAATTTAAAACTTTTAATTTGAACAAAATTATTCTCTATAAATTTCCGCCAAAATATTCGATTTTTCTAAATTTTACTAATAATTGCACTTTGAAAATCAGGAATGTTGAAAGTAATATCTGACAGAGTATCCATATGTATAACTCTTCCCTTTGTCATTGGACATATTTTATCCTCCTGTGGCGTATCCTTAATGTAGTTACCCCAAAGATCGTATGGATCAAACAAAGTTTTGCAATAATCTGGACGTCTTATACTGTAAATGGTATTAATCCAATTACCTCGACTTTTCTTAAAGACTTCAATATCGAACGGATTGTCTCCAATTCCAACATCCTTTATGATTTGCATTTCTCCATAAATATGAAGGGTGTAATTGCTGAATAATTCTGTTATAAAATTAGTGTTAGGAATGTTGCATTTCGAAAAGATGTCCTCATGGCTAAACACAAAGCCATAGCAATAACTGCAAACATGCGTTAAGAAGATTGGAATAAAGACGGCTGCATTCAATAACACGATCAACAACATTTTGAATTCAGATTTCTTTTGCAGTCTGTAGTTTTTATAGTTTTTTTGAAAAATTTGTTTTTGTTGTTCATTTTGTAATCGCTTAAAAGTTATCGACATGAATATAGAATTTTTCTAATCTAACAATGACTTGCTAAAAGCTGAATTAGTATTAAATAAATTGTTGTAAATCGTGTAAAACTTTTAAGTTCTCAATTTTGAAAAACAATCAAACCGACAATAATTTGGAATATAAATTGTATGCCTCCAACAGATCCCCGGCATGTCAATTTTTATTTCCACCACTACACAAGAAACGTAAAACATGAAAAAGGTAACCGCTACAACCAATGTGTTGTCTAACATTGGCTGGTCTTATAATTAAGCATTTATAGATTTACGATTAGAAATGTTAATCTCATTTAAATTTTTAATTAACGACTTTATTAAAAATAAACGGAAAAACAAATACTTTTTGTGACAAATTTGTGTTCGCGGGTTTTTAATCGCATAAGAGTTATCGACAACATGCATGTGAAGTTTGTATAGATTTAATATGAATTATATATTTAAAATGAAATCAATATCAATTTTTTGTTGTAAAATATATGAAATTATGTGTTGTTAATATAGAAAAGTCGACCGTTGAAAATATTTAGTTTTTATACATTTTTATTACACAATTCTTTTAATTGCTGTATTTAATCGTTTAAATGTCATCTGCATATACAAGTTATAAAATTTTTGTAGAAATTTGTTAAAAACTAAGTAAGTGTTGCATTTGGTATTGCCGAATTTAATATACCCTTCACCAAGTTATATGTTTAATAAGAACGTTGCAAAGTATGGGAAGCCGTAGTTTAGGGATGCCATTTAAGAAATTATCTTTAATACAATTATACTATTAGTTTCACTTCAATTCCTGAAAAAAAGTGTGTTTGTGAAGATGGATGCTTTTATGAAGTAAATATGCACAACACATTAACAGTATGTTGAATTTTAATCTCGCTGATTTAAGATTCAATACAACACTAGAAACAAATTAAACAAAATTTGGGAAATTTTATGAAATGAAGATTTCTTTGAATGAAAAAACAATGTGAAAATTTAAATATTAAATATTGAAAAATACTTGCAGTTTTATTCTTAATAATACAATCTAGGAAAATTAATCCTCAATGAACTCAATGTTATAACAAGTTAATAAGACAAAACGTCTGCATGCCTATGTACGTATGTATGTATGTATGTATGTAGTATTTATTTAAGTTCGAATTCTAATCTATGAAACTTAATTAATTACATAGAGGCGGCAGCCAATATAAATTCTCTTGTGTTACTGAACTCTTATTATTAAGCACCAAATATAGTTTTTTATTCAAGTCACATTCAGTCTTTGAATTATTGCGACTTTTATATACATACATACATTCATTCATTTATACATGCATACCCATACAAACATATTCACCATATTGAAAATCATTTGGAGAAAACTTTTACTTTAATTAAAATTAATTTAGTTCTTAAATTTTGTTTCTTCCAATTTCCTAAATCACTTTCCACATTCTGCCCAAATAAAGAGAAACAAAAAAACAAAAAGAAAAAATAAGAAAAACAATCAGAAAATACAATGATTCATTATTCTTCACTGTTTGTGTCCTCATAAAATTTAAACGGAAATTATAATTGACATGTTGTTTATTTTCCTTAAGCTTAATGGATCCTTTAATGCTTTTTATTACCCCAGTTAGTAAATAAAGAACATGAAATAAGTCGTATGACATAAACTGCAAAAACAACAAATACAACAGAAAAATTTTAAAAAACACTCATACAAAAGCAATTTTATAAGTTTGAAAGACTGTTGTTGCAAATAAAAAAAATACATTCTGTCTTACAGAAAATTAAAATAACAGAGAGTAATATGAGTTTAAAAGTTAAAGCGCATAATCCCTTAAGGCAACATGTTGCTTAAACATTGTTGCCATTATTGTAAAGTGTGGAAGTAGTTTATAATTATTTGATTGAATACTAAGAGATTTATTACGGTAGAAAAATGTTTTATTGTAATTTAAATTTTAAGTTCTTGTCAGTTTGGACATTTAACAACATTACAGTCCTTTAAATAGAAAAAATAAATAAATGAAAAACATTACAACCATTTAATGTATTGAAATAATCATAAATTTATTATTCCTCTTTGGAATTTTACATCATCTTGTCAGTTTTACGTAAAAACTTTCATCCCCTTTTGAAACAGAAAATGTGGGTGAATTTTGTCTGACATCAGCAAAAATTTTTATACTTCCTTGAGACTTAATTTTCTGTGCTTAAAGATATTTTACTTTGTTTCATTTTCGTTGTTGTTTCAATTGAATTCCGATTTGTATGTATTTATGTATGGGGAGTTAAGAAACGAATGGCTAATGTAGAATTTTTTTTTCTGCAAATGTATGTTTTATAATAAGAATGATTCTTATAAATGTTTACTTCTTATATAAATATTTGAATCCTAAAGCATTACACTTAAAGAAAATGTGCCATCAAATTTAAGTTAATTAAATAAAGTGGTTTTAGAGTATATATTTCATCACGTTTAATGATAACTCAATAATTATTTAAAGAAGTAAAATAGATTTTAACTGGTAAACACCATGGAAACACGAAACAGTTTTTCACTTAAACAGTCCAACAACAATTAATAGAATGCCACAATGCTGCACATTAGAGAAATTTATTATGTAGATTGACATGCCCAGACCAGTGTTTGAATCCAGGTGCTAAGTAATAGTTTTGCTTTGTAGTCAACGTTGTAACAATTTCAGCCAACACCACCCTGAATATCTACGGGGAAAAACACGGCAATAAGAAGTAATTAGCAAAGTCACAAACCTCGCAGCTGTAGTAACTTTAGACCTATATGAAGATATTGATTCCCTAGCAAGGCTCCAAATTCTTACTAATTTTTTGAATAAACACTAAACCTGTTTTTAGTAAATATTTTCTTAAAATTATGAAAAATTTTGATATCATTTTGAACTCAAATTATTTTCTCAAATTCCGAAATTTTATTTCATATTTCTAGTGTTTGGTTTTTACTTCCGAATTTAAAAAAAAAAAAATTAATTCTTTTGCTGGTAAACTTCACTACAAATTATTTCTTTCAGTGCATTTAAATGAGTATTTTGCACATTTTTCTATGGAGGCAGAACTATTTGTCATTTCTTTTTAATTTTATATTAGTGATGTTACGAATAATCGTATTCGTATTCGATTATTCGGCCATTCGACTGTTTTAAGATATTCATATTCACCAAATTCAAGCGAATATTTCTCGAATAATTTGCACATACATATTCCCAAAAAAAAAATTATACAAAAAGTACATAAAGTGTACAAAAATATATTAATTTATAATAATTTTTATTTAAAGAAAGAAATCCTTTTATCTTTGGCGCAAGATAATAATCATCTTAAAAAACAAACGAAAATTATGTTTCGTATCATTTAAAAGATAAAGACTTATATGTATATTCATATCATGTTAAGTTAGTAATCAATTCTCAGTAGAGGAATGTTGGACTTAAAAAATGGAAGAACTAAAATTTAGAATGTGAAAGTTCACTGAGACATGTGGCTGCGCCATATGCCCAAACAACACTGAATTACTAATTAAAAGCGCAAGCAGAGTATGAAAAACGAAATCTCAAAGTATGAATGTATGTAAAATAATTTAAGAATGCTCAGTAGTGGTCTTCTTTCAAATTAAATTTGAAATATTATGTGGTTCTAAACCTTAAAAGTAATATTCGTAATCGTATGCGCGAATACTAAAAATTGTTATCCGTAACATCATTATTTTATATATAGTTTTCATTTGTCGTCTTTTTGTTGGTTTTGGTGTTCGCTGTCAAAGTTTAAGTTATTTTCATTCTTTGGCAATTTCCTTTATGTATTTTTCTATTATTGATATTTTATTACTTTTATTTCACATAAATAAATAAATATTTTCTATTTGTACTCTCAGGCATATTTTTATGGCTTTGTTAGAACGATATTTTTACATAAGAAATGTAGGGAGGGGGGGAGGAAGTAAAACTCGAAAAAGTCATTGCAATCGACAACGTCATCCTAATCATTCAGCAGGGACATTACAAATCGGATCAGGCCTATAAATAAATAAAATTTTAGTATGTCTTGTTGTGATAAAATTTCTAACATCTAAAAGTCAGTTCTATGATAAATTGCCTTTGTTGTTGTTTTTTTTTCATTTTGAATTATGATTCTCAACCCATTTTGTTGTAAATCACAATAACGGATAGCAAATTATCAAAGAAGACTAAGGTGCTGTTTTCGATAAACGTATACGTCCGTTTGAATGTAAAGTTTGTAAAATTTTTGGAATTTGGTATCACCTTTTTTGATTTTTGTACTTTTAAGGGGACAAAATGGCTGAGAGCTAAGTTTTGGTAAATTTTCGGCACCTTGATTGCCCTCGAAAGCGTCACACTAAGTAATTTAATTAAAATAGAATTGTAAATCTTCAAAAAAACAAATTTTAAATGCTTTTGGCACTACTTTCAAAACACGTCAATTTGTTACCTCATTATCCCTTAATTCATAAATAAACGTTATGTTTTTTTTAAGCACAAAATTGTAAAAAAACGGATCAATAACGTACAGTGCGGTACTTTTTGAAACATAGTAGTTTCAGGACTAATTTTCTTTGCTAATTTTAATATGTTTTTTTATCGTTATTTTAGCTTAATATCACACGCTACTCCGCTAGTCTATAATTAAAATTCTACATTTCTATTATCAATTTAGTTTTGATTAATAATGGGGGTAAGTAAATTTTGAAAACCTCGTCGTATATTTTAAATCACTTCTACAAAAGAAGGATGTTATCGATTCGCTTGTTTTTAATGGTTGAACTGCCATAATTCTTTATTTGTTTTTGTTCCATAAAGATTTTATGAAAAAGAACTTTTTTATTTATGGACGAATTTAATTTTTTTTTTTAATTTTTGCTTGCAGCTTCTTCTCGCAGAAATTTTATAAAAATCGCCACTATATTGACCGATTTTCGAAATTTTTCGCGGTCACACAGCGTTTGCGTGCAGGTTGGTGCCATCTAAGTTTTTTTTTTAATCAGGTTAAAATTTTCCCCCTGAAGTATTGATTAAGGGTTAGGTTTTGTTTCCACGGCCGTCACATCTGAGACGTGACGCACTTGGGTCCGCTAATTCGGTCCCTTTGTGATACCCTACAGCAGACAGGGCATTGTCAATTGGTTATTCAATTTCCTGTAATTGCCCTGTCGCCAAATCAAACCATCCTGATTGTTGCAAGAAGGAGGATAGGTTGATTAGCCCCATGTTCGCCAGACTGTCAAAGTCTGGCACAATGTTGAAGCCCATAGTACTACCCCTTATGCTATTAAGCGCAAGGCATTGGCATAAAGATGAAGAACTGTTTCTTCTTCCTCCTCATCGTTACAACTTCTGCAGTAGTCATTGTAACTTAGGCCCATCCTTCTGGCGTGAGTCCTGAAGCACCAGTGCCCTGTCAGAACTGTTACTAATTGTCTTATTCGAAATTTACCAAGCCTGAGCAGATCGCGAGTTCTGTGCAGGCTGTAGCGGGGCCAAGTGGACCTGGCGACTTGACAGGTATGCTATTGTTCCCACCTTTTTTAAGCAAGGTTGTATGATTCCTGCTGGATCAATCGCTTGCAGAAAGATAGAGGAGTGCCAACGAAGTGACATATTATCGAGTTGCTCAATGGTGTGCCCATTTTGGCAATGTCGTCCGCAATATCGTTTCCAGTGCACTCTGAGTGCCCTGGAATTCAGACTAGTGTTGCTTTTGAATGTCTCGCTATCTCGCTTAAAAATTTCCGGCACTCGTTTACCACCGTCGATGTAGTGTATACACTATTGATATAAGCAATGGCCGCTTTGCTGTCGGTAAAAATAAGGATGTCTTCCGATATCCCATAATACCTAAGCCATCTTGCCGTCCTTGTAATGGCCGAGACATCAGCTTGCAGGACGCTACAGCCATCGCGAAGCCTGAATGCAACCTTAACATCAAAGTATTCCACATAGAAACCTCCCCCAGTGTTTACGCCTCTTTTCGATCCATCAGTGAATACTTTGGTGGCTCTTTCTGTGGCAGGGGGTAAAGAGCGATATTCCTTGTTTTGAAAAATAGATTGAAATAGCCGGCCAAAATAAGGTTCCGGTGGGCAATAGTCTGTAAAGTCATGGAGCGCTTGATGCTGCCTGAGAATCTTGGAGTGACCAAGATCGGTAATGATTAATGTATAATTTCTTATTTGAAAAGATTTGCTTTCCGGAGGATCTTGTCTCCCCACTGGAAAAATAATGATAACTGCTCAATATATTGTCCGATTTTCAAATTTCTTTTTTTTTTTTTCGTTTGATCACATTTGCTTGCAGTGTGATGCCATCAAAACAAATTTGGAAAATCGGGTAGGAAGTCCTTTCCCTAGAAGTATTGATTATGGTAAAACTTCTCCATTCTTACAACCGATTTTCAGAATAGATGTCACTTACTTTCAGATTTGTCCTATATTTTTTTTTGGGAAAGTTAACGCCCTGATTGAAATCAGTTTTTTCTTCGAGAATTATATTTTTTGTACCCTCTTAAAGTCAGTTACTAGAGTCTGGGCCGTTTTATTTTGAATTTTTGTTGGGCGCTATATTAGTCCAGCCAATGCAGGACTTTTACATTTCTCGCGTTTGATTGCAGCCTTCATGTTACCCACATAATATGCCGGAATTAAGGCAGCACATATAAACAATACTTTAACCCGAACAAGAATTTAACCCGAAGAAGAAGGGTTAAACTCGTAGTTTTTTAGTTAACTAATTAAAATAGTTTAACCACAGACATCTCATTAAAATTTGTTAACAAACAACTGTGTATACGAGTATTTTATTTAAAGCTTGATCTTTAACAAAAAACTAAAAACAATTTAATACTATCAAATATATTTTTATATTGAAAACGTTTGCACTCTTTCAAATAATTCGAAAACAAACAAAAAAAAGGAGAATAAAATAAAATACTTACAAACTGACTGTATCAGCAGCACGCGTTCATAACGATGTTATTTATAGAGTGTTTGTTAGAACATGTTCAAAACTTTATTGGAATGATGATGAAGTGGAACCACGTGAATGATGGATGGAGTGAGAGTATGACTAAATAGGGTGTGGGTATAAATATGTACAAGTATTTATCTAGTATTAAATATAAATATGATGTAGGTGTTTGTTTTATATTATTTTTGTGAAAGAACAACAAAAAAAAAAGAACTCTTGTACTCGTTCGAAGGAAGCAGCAGTACAAAAAATAAAACTCATAGAAAATAATATTGAATGAATGAATGGCGTTTAAACTTACTCGTACGTACTTTAGTAGTTTTAGTATTCATGACAGTTGTTGGTTTGCTTGTTCGTTTGTTTGTTCTGCTAATGCTGTTGTTGTTGCTGTATCGTTTAATATTTATTTATTTAAAAGTAAAAATGTCTTTTTAACAGGACACGTTTATTGAATCAATAAAATTTGCTTTTTATGTTGGATCTTTTGTATGTTGTATAAATATTCAAATTTCTTTTTCACTAAAAATCCTTTAAATATGTTTGGTTGCTGTTTCTTAAATGAAGGCTATTTTGCAAGGATGTATTTGATTACAGAGAGTAATTTTTGGTGTTTTTGGGTCTGTAAGAATTTTGTAGATATTTTTGTTGCCTCGTTTAATATTCAAGAAAATTGGCACGAGGCCAACTGAAATCAATGCCAGCGTTAACCCTCTACTGTGCTTCAATTTATACTGTACTGCAAACTTTTTAAATTGTTTATATGTTTAAGCTTCGTTTCTTTTTTTGTTTTTTTCATATAATTTTATTCTTTTCGACATCTAAATGAACTTGTTGTACTCTGTTCTGCTGTTAATGTTCAGTGGTTGTTGCTGCTGTTGCTACTGTATTTGCTGCTGCTCCTGCAGCATATACTGTAGCTCTGGTCTTGTTGTTTAGCAACAATGTAGTCGATTGAACGTACATACGAGCATTCTAACACGAATTTAATTTGACATTTGACAAGGATCAACATTGTATGAAGAACAGGTAAATATAAAAAAGAACACATTCATACATACACACATATGTGCATGCACAAATTGTTCAGTCGTGTAGGATGTAGTCTATGTGTGTGCGTTGAGAGTGTATTTATTTGTATTTATTCAAAATTTCAAAGATATAAAAATAAAGAATAAAATATATGTTGCAGCACATACAAAAAAAAATATATGTACATACAAACATACATGCCAGAGCTGTTAAAGATTGCAATCAATTTAATTGCAATCACGTGATTTCTTACTTTATCATTTCAATTTGAAATCAAGGAATCATCATGGCGAAAATTATTGAATAAATTTTTGTAAATCAATTCTTACATCAATGTATTTCATTTTAATTTGTTCACAATCTATTTCATTGCAATGATTTAATTGAAATAAAATCTACGAATTTTATTAGAATAACAATTACCGCTCACTTCAAATTAATCTCTTAATACTTTTGGAATTTTTCGCGAATTTTTGTTTCACCATCTTTAGGTTTTAGTGGAAACAGATAGTTGTATTTTTTCAGACAAATTGATTCAAATCGCATGTTTTCAACAACAATTTGATTACAATTGAATTGATTGCCAATTAATTGGATAATATTTTGATTTGAATTCTCAACACATTTTGAAGGCAAAGAACGAACTTAGCTTAATTGAAATTAAAAAGATTTAAATGTTAATTGATTGCAGTGCTTTACAGCTCTGATGCATACATATGTATATAAAGTTAAGTACCTGCAATGGAAGTATTTTAAAAGAATTCTTTTAATAAGAAATAAAATATAAATTCTTTCCTAACAACTAAAAATTTTAATATAAAAAACAAGTGAAAAAAAATGGACTGTTATTACAATAAAGACGTATTAATATGTCAGCAATCGATTTCAAGTTTCAAAAGAACGAATTTTAATTTTTTTATAGTTCATAAAGCACATTTTATTGTTTTTCTTTTGCTAATAAAATTTCGTCTTATTTTTAAAAATATAAACATTTTATCACTTCCTTTAATTGTTTTTTTTTTATTAATCTGTATACTCGTTTTTCTTTGCAGGATCCTGTCTTAACTTAATTCGGTGAGATGGTAAGTAGACTTTCGCTGTTTTTTAAAAAAACCACACTAAAATATGTTTTCAATTTGATATATTTCTCCCATGTTGGGACGGCAGTATGTAGACCGATTATTCGACTTTCCAATAAAGGGTTTTCGAAAACCTTCAATAGTTCGATTTTTAAAAAAATCTGGTTTTCGGTCAAAATTAAACTGCCTGGTTATGAGTAATAAGTTCCACTTTTTCCCCTTTGCCACTTCTCCTATTATTATTAACGATTTGTGAGGGGGAGGAAGATATTGGTGCCATTAATATAAGGAGGAGTGGAAAAGCCGAAAAAAATTCCCCGGGAATTCTTATTTACAAATGGGGTGAACAAATACATGTAATAGATAAAATTATTTAAGTGTTGTTGTATATAAATTCTTCACTTCGTCACATCAAAAAAAAATTTTTTTCTTTTAAAACAATTTTTCCTGTAAATATTTAATTTTTGTCTTTGAAAATCCGGTTGCAGACCTGTTGTTTGCAAAAACAAAAAAAAAAACTACTTTAAGTACGAGCACGTTTGCAATAAAAATAAGACAAACGTAAAAAAAATTTCATATATAAAATAACCGGTTATTTTAATCGAAATATCGAAAATAAAAAAACCGGTTTCGGAAAAAAAATATTTTTTTTTTAACTAGGACCAGCACTCAGGGGATGACCCCTACGTATGCAGTGCATTGTGACGGAACTCAGTGTGAGAGATAGGATAGAGAAGATAGATGTTGAAAATTTAGAAGGCTTAACTCTTTTATAACTCTGCTTTGCGCGTTATGGTAATTTTTATAGCAGTGTTGAGGCGCCTCCGGTATTAAGTAGACGCATTAACTTTGTTAAGTTGTATTAGCAGGCATTTTATTAATTGTTTTACTTCGCCGATGTTTCTGCTAACTGACGAAGAGGGCGATGTTGTGTAAAGTAGCTTGGAACAGTATCAATCGCTGTCGGAACAGTTTTTAGTGACCAGTGCTATGCCTTCATCACTTAAATAGTCCGACAACAAATAGTCTCACAAATGTACATTAGAGAAATTAATAATGATGATTGACTTGCTTCGGCCAGGGTTTGAACCCAGGCCCCAACACAGTGTTTGCTTAGTAGTCAACGCGCTAACCACTTCAGCCAACACCACCCTCTAAAACCGGTCGAATAATATTCCTTCGATCTTAAGCTGATAACAATCTCTTTGAATCTCCTATGTAATTTGTTTTATATATTCGCTCTTTTATTTCAAAGTTGTGAATCCATTAAAAAAATACCCTTTATGTTGGTAAAAGTAATCTATTATCTTTTACTAGGTCAAAGTCTTTACGTACTAAGCTTTCTTTAATCTCAAACAAAAATAAAAAAGTAGTTGTGTATGTTCCAAAAAAAAAAAAGTAGTCAGACACATACACACATCCACACAGTCGCAATCAAAGTTCTACATACTTCTTTTTTAAGAAAAATTTTAAGCATTTGCAAAGATACAACATACAACTCTTAACAAATTTCAATCTGACTGTAAAAAGGAAACATTTATAAATGCTCATTTCCCGTTTAAAAGCCACAAATACGTTTTTTATTTGACAACATGGTGAGTCGGCCGAAGGAGAGATAACCCAACAAATACATTTAGTTGGAGCTCATATATAGTGTTATAATTCTTAATTTTTAATCAACTTTGAAGAGGTTATTAATTCGTATAATGTTTTTTAAGGTTCGAACACGATTTAAAAATTCTTTTTTGATTTGAAAGGATTTGTTTGCAGTTTGGTACCACTTTTTTTAAACTCGGTGGCAAGTTATTCTAAAATATTAATTATCGAGTAACGCCTTAGATTTTTAAATCAGTTTTTTTTTTTTTTGTTTTGTTTGAACGAGTTTTCTGCCTAACTTAATTTCAATATAGAAATACTTCACTTCAGACTACTGGCTTGTAATAATCAATTTAACATTCGAGTATACTTAAAGAAGACTAAATGAAAATAACATGACTTAATCACAGATTTGTAAGTTCAATTGTTCACCAGAGATAAAACCAATGAAATGGTTTAAAATACCACAAATCACAAGAGCGGCTTAAAAGTTTTTTTTTTTTTTTTTGCTATTAAGTAAATGGCACCCACGAAATAATTGAATTCTATAATCTTAAATATTTCAATGTCCAATGAAAGATATAGAATAATGTATTTGAAAAGACTTGCCTAAAGCCATGTACACGTGTGTGTATGTGTGCATTTATATCCTTTGTTGGGTTTCCGTTTTGATATTTTTATTGAAAATGTCCAAGTAGTCAAAAAATTTATTTCTCTATTTTAGAGGGTATTTTTTTAAGGCACAAAATTTTAAATTAAACTGCGACAGAAAAAATAATTTTTATGGCAAGTATACATGAATACCGCTCATGTTTTAATAAGATTTCGATCACATGTCTGCGCTACTGGCGGGAAAGGAAATAGTGTAATTTGGGTTTCCAATTTTTTTATGCAGTGATTGCGGCCATAATTCGAAAATAATACATTTGTATGAACCTGAAATAATCTAATTGGTTTTGAACTACCCTGGAATAATTAGTTTTTCTTCGATATTTTTGTGCAACATTTATTTTAATGACTCAACAATTTTGTAGCACTGCTCCGAAAGAATTCCAATTTTATTATAAAATTACCAAATAAACTAACCGCAAAACAACTGACAGCTGTCAAGTTAGTTGCCAAACAAAATAGCGTTGCAGTGAGTGTCTAAAAAGAACACCCTTTTCTAAATACATATATTCTTCTCTTTCGTAAATTGAAAATAAATGTGTTTTTTTTTATTGTTTACAAATCACTTATGGAATAACATGAACAAGACATCATGTCTCTAAAAAAGTTTTGATATCGACGTGGTATTTCATATAATGAAACACTCTGTATATATTTTTGCTTTATTGCCTTTGCACAGAATTAGGATCACTGTATTCTTAGATTTTTTGTGTGTGTATGTTTGTATGTATGTTTTAAATTTCTTTTCGGATTGAACTGGTCTTGAACTCAATTTTTTATTTTGGGTTTTTTTACTCTGTAAAGAATTCCTTTTTATTTTGACATTTTTGTACATTTAACGTAATTCTTTCATAATTCATTTCTTTTTCAAGAGTTTTTTTTCCAAGAAAGGAATTGCTTACATGGGTTGGTAGAAAAGAAAAAATAAATAAATACACAGATATACAAACATACATTCTATCACATATATTTTTACAAATATTTACAAAATATAAATGGTTATGAGTATTTCTTTGTGGATGTGTCTTTAACAAGAAAAGGACAGCAAAGAAACAAAATAATGAAATATATTTGACAAATGAAATCCGAGTGGCTTTATTAACTAAAATTTTTATATAGAAAATAAAAGATATTTCCAAAATTCTATTGAAAGAAGAGAGTAAATATTCATTTAAAAGTTTTATCCCATTACACGCAAAGAAAAACATGGTTAAAGCAATCATAATCGAACAGCAGCATCTAGCAAATCAAACATTTCAATCAGAATGGCCGTAATTGTATAAGGTTTTCTAATAAGAGTGATATGATTTCTTTAAAAAAAACACACACACTTATTGTTAAGGAAATTCAAAAGTTTTTTATTAAATGTGAAGTACAATCGATACAAATAAGTTGTAAATAAAACGCCATTCAATTGGCCTCCACGATTTCTTCTGCAGAAACGAATTCGATGAACCCAATTTTCGAGCACTTTTTCCGATAAATCGAGTCGTATGTCATGAATGGCACGTTCAATATTGACTTGTAAAGCTTGAAGAGATTCTGGTTTATTTCGAAAGACCAATAAGTTCAAATAACCCCACCCCACAAGAAATAGTCTAATGGTGTTAAAGCAAAACTTCTTGGAGGCCATTCAAAATCACAATCTTAAAATAATCGAATCTCCAAACTTTTCTCGCAATAATTCAAGTCCTTCCAAGGCAAAATCAGCAAATTCACGAAATTTACGGTGGTACAATGGCTTCAGTTCTTGGGTGAGAACAATTTTATACGGATGCAAACCCAAATCCTTTCTAAAAATCAGCCAGGTTGTGGTTTGAGACTGTCCCAATTGTTGAGAATGTCTTGGAATCGACAAATTGCGGTCTTCAGCAACACTTGCCTGAACGGCAGCAATATTTGCATTACTTTGAGCGGTTCTTTGTCTTATTGGCACTTGAACATTATGTAAAGATAATGAAAGCTCAAAATTTTCAACAATTCGACTTTAGCGAGCACACTTGGACGATAATTACGACCATAAAATGGCAAAAGCGCACGAAAAGTTGCAATTGGAGAACGATTATTTTGATAATAAAACTGAATAATTTGTAAACGTTGTTCTTGCGTATATCTCTCCATGATGAAATTGTAAACACTACTGAACACAATGAAAAACAAATGACAGATCATGACATATTAAAAATGGCCGAAACGTCATAAAATCAAATCATCCTGTTGGAAAACCTTTTATTCCGATCGTTTTTGATTTACTGTATGTATTTCGATTTTACAGTGATAAAGCTTTTTATACCCAAAGCGTTTGTTTAAATCGTTTTTACTAGCAAAGCTGTCATTAAGCTTTATTTTATTAGCATGCAAAGCGTACGTTAAAATATTGTACCTAAAACTCCTAAAAGTATGTACGTTTTTTTATTGTTTACTAGAAATAAAGTTGGTCGCAAAAATCAATATCAATATTTTTTTGGTTTTTAAAAGTCGTTTTTCGTTCTCTAAGCGCTCAACTTTCGGAATTAAAACCAATTTCGATCGTTATTGAGTTCTATAAGATGGTGGTATACATAATTTTTAATATATTTTATAACAAATTTCTTTATCTATTTCTATTTTTTTAAGTGGGAGTTCTATAAGGAAAAAACAAAATATTCCAAATGTGAGTGAAAGATTGTAGCTTGAATTAAGAAAATAATTGAAACTTGTTTAAATTAATATAAAATGATTTACTAGATACAAACAAAATCACTAAAAGAGTATAAATTCAGAAAATCTGTTTGTTGAAAATGCGAAAATTAAAAGACGTTTTATAAAATAAGACTACAGCCTACTATAAAGAAGCCATTAAAATGATCATTAAGCAGTTCATTAACTTCTCTAACAGACCCACAGCAAATATAATTTATTTGAATACTTGAATATTAGTGAACTTTTAAGTTAATTGTTTCATGCCTTTTAACAATTTTTTTTAATGATATTTTGGCCTCTATGGCCGTTTGTAGCGGCAAATCGGCTTTTAAATGCGACTTAGAATGATTGTAACTTTTTAGAGAATTAGCAGCGGTAATTAACTTTGTAGCCTAAAGCCATGATTAATGAAATTTTAAATGCGTAAATCATCATCATTTACACTACATGTCGAAGATAATTTGCTAATAATTACATACACTAGAGCTCCGTTTTTCGTCGTTTTTTAAAATTTTGGTTTTACCGGCTTTGCGTCATTTTAATTCCGATTTGCGACGAAACATAACCTACTTGTTATTGAACTTTTTAACTGTGGGGTTACTGTGTATTTCGAATCGAAAGCAAATACATTCGAATATCAATTTTATAAGATATAAATACGAACAGTTTTCTTTTCAAATCGAGAGTACAGAGTAACCCCCCTGAAGTCATAATTACAAGTGAAGATTTTATCAATTAGCATGTAAAAATGGCATTTCTCCGTTTATTCTTTATGTACATTTTTATGCGATATCACTTGTTTTTTATTAATAATAAAATTTTTTGCACTTACATATATTTAAGTATGTACATACATACATACATATATAGAAAAAAGTAATCTGATTTGCGTCCTTACGTTTTGCATCGCATTTCTCCGGTCCCCATTAGCGACGTTAATCGGGACTCTAGTGCACTAAATATTTTTAAAATATTTCTTTTTCGTCCAAATCATTTCAAAAATGTTTTGTTTTCTATAAACGTTGAAAAATGTTTATTTTTAAAAATTTATGTTAAAAGAGTTCATGGGGCATGTCCGTCTGTCCGTCTGTCTGTACGTGAAATCGTTTTTCCGAAGCCAAGAGAAGAGTTGGAGACTTGGGTCTTAGAGTCTCTTTCACCAATTCTATTTAAATATCAATTCATATTTAAACGTAGTTATTCATTTTCACCAACATATTCTCTTTACACATTTAAAAGCTGTTTAAATAGGTAGCAGTCTCCATTTAAATACTGATTTTGCATCTCTCGCACAACAGCTGTCTATAGCGAATTTTCATATTAATTAACAAAGGGCTACCATACTGGTGTTTTATTATAGAAGTTGGTGAAAATGGAATTTTTTTAAACAGAATTTAAATAGAGATCTTTAATTAATAATAAAAAAATAAGTGCCTTAAGACTATCACTATTGAAAATCAGCAAAAATTAAATATCGGTTTGAATATTTGTTTAAATATCTATCCGCACAAAAACACAAATGTGAAAATAAGGCCAAGTTCCTATCCAAAATATTTCGGCCGTAAAAACTACTGAGATCAAAATAAGGACCAAGTTCTTGATAGGTACAATTCCATCTCATTTCTAGGCAACCTATAAGCTTGGCAATATTTTTCCAAGAATTCTTTCACATATTAAAAATCATTTTCGTTAATTTCTCATCAGGACCTACCTGTGTACCAAATTTCAGCTTTCTAGCTATACTGGAAGTGTGCCATACAAAGAAGGGGAACCCTAGTCCCCCAGGTGAAAAGTGCCCGTTTAAAAATTATTTTTGTTAATTTCTCATCAGGACCTACCTGTGCACCAAGTTTCAGCTCTCTAGCTTGACTGGAAGTGCCCAATAATATTGATGAGTAGTCAGTGAATATGTACTAAAATATGGACTTTTCACACCTTAATATCTCGGGAAGCTTTTACGGTAGAACTTTCAAATTTAACCTTTGAGGTCTCCTCTGTGGGGAGACCTAATGTTTCATGTTTCATTATATTATGATCAAGAGGAGCAAAGTTATGAGGGGGGTAAAAGCAGCTCGAATGGTTTCGTGTAAATATACACACTGTGTGGTCGAACTTGGCCTGGCGCACTACCGTGCGCCTAGATATTTAATTCGGAAATTCATTCATTAAATCATGACAGTGCCCCAGTATTGAATATTGAACTATCGGGACTAGAATTCAAAACACTGCAGCTGTGCTACTGAGGCTTGTTAATGTATTGTATATATTTACTTAATAATATCAGCTTCTTTTTTCCTTTTTGTTCATGTATGGAAGTCGGCAGGAATCGAAAATTGTGTTTGGAAAATGTATTATTTATTATTTTTATTTATTTTTGGTTTCTGATATAAATTTGCAATGAATAGAAAATAATTTAATTTTAAAATTTGTGTTTAAAGAAAATACAAACGACGTAAGAAAATTTGATTGGAAGGAGATCACTGTTTTTCAAATGCTAAAACACATTAAATGCGATGCTAAACAATAAGGAAAACTTAACTTGTTACACAGGATTAAGAAAGGAAACGAGAAAATAAAGTAAAAAAAATAAATTCCATTCATTATAATTACTTTCTTATGTTCATTCTTTAAGTTTGTTTTATATTATTATAAACTTGTTCAGTTTTTATTTCATTTAATCCGTTAATCCGCAATTAAATTAAAATTCCCGAACAAGAGTAGACATCAATAAACAAGTAAATGCGTATTTTGTCTTTGTGAATTCACGCAAATACAAACAACGCAACCCAACAACTTCACCAATTACATAAGAAACGATTAATTTCCTTTAAACGAAAATATTTTACAGTTAAATGATTTTTTAGTTTTTTTTTTTTACTTTACTTTACAGTTTATTGATTTAACTCTTAAATCAGATAAAAGTTTTTTTACTTATTTTTTTTTTTTTTTTTGAGGCATTTATTATTACTGCCATTAATACGGCAGACATCATCTCCCTGGCGAAATGCATGAGAAAGGGAATAGAGTCAAAAAGCTGCCAACCAGTCAACAAGACAGACAGACAGACAGCGAGTTAACAGCAGCAGCAGCGGCTACAGCAGCAAAAGAAGGATGTGATTATTTTTATTTTTATAAACTCTATAAATGTCTTTCAACTGTATTTAATTATCATGAGTTTTTATGAATATAAACGGAAATCATCTCAAAAACACTCATCATTAATGAGCACCAGCCAACCCAAGCCAACCAAGCAGCCATTCAACTGAAGTGGGAAACAGGCAGTCAGCCAGTTTGTCAGTTAGTTAGTCAGCCAGAGGACGGTCTAATAAATGTTTCTATATTGAATTCCTTTTTTTTTCTTTCTTGTTGTTGCTTAAATTTTCACTCACGCTTAAAGTATTCTGTGGCATGGTTAGTTGTTGTACGTGCCACTTATATTTCCTTTCCATATTTTTTTTCTCTCTGTGTCTTGCTAAAGAAATTTTATTATACTTCTTCTTTAATATGATATTGGCAACAAACTTGTTTCAAAACGTGTGGGTTTCTCTATTTTATGGAATGTGCCTTTAATCTTTTATTGTAATATTGAATATAAAAGTTATGGAATGAAACTTAAACTGTTACGAAATAAACTCAAAAATATTGTTTGAATAGTTTTCTTTTTTCCAATTGCTACATATAACATGAAAGCTATTTATGGTCCTTCGAACCTTGTTATTATAAAGTTTGACGTACTGCCACAAAGTTCTTGCAAAGTCAAATCAAAAACCAGACATAAGATTTGTACTCAGAAAAGTCCCGCCTCGAAGTAACCAGAATAAATCAAACTCTTTAATCTACGTGGTGAAGTTGTCTGGTAGAACAGAAAGCCAATGGCGCTGGTGGCAAGCTGTGTATGCAATTAGGATTACTATACAAACGTTTGACTGTATGTGTTATCATTTGCTTTTATTATTATTTTCAAAATATAAGGGTAGGTCAGACAATACGATCGCAATCATTTTTTTTGATTTTTCATTTTTGATTTACTGTCTTCAGATTCTGTAGGTTTTGTATTTCGATTTTACAGTGATGTAGTTTTTTATACCCATAGGCGTTTTCTGAAATTAATTTCACTAGAAAAGTTCATATTAAGGGCCAATAATTCAGTGCTGATTTATATGTCATTTATTTTAAATGCTATTTATATACAAAATTGACTTTTTCACCGCAAAATTAAGTCAACATTAAATAGCGAACATTGTGCATTTAAATACTACATACGAACTTCCATATGTTTTCGACTGCTTGTTCTTCTTATTTAACCAAAGCCAATAAAAAAATTTGTGGCTGCTGTCAAGTTGCATACAATTTTGGCTTGTTTTGTCGCTATTATCCTTTTAATCATTCTGAAATTTGCTTTTATTCTCTTAAAACAATCAGCAGTTCTTAATTATTCTTATTTTGAGCTAAAATAAAAATATATTTTTTTGGATATTACTTTATTTGTTCCAGTCAGCTGTTCTGTAGGGAAATTTTTTATAT
Source organism: Lypha dubia (assembly GCA_947311025.1). Taxonomy (NCBI): domain Eukaryota; kingdom Metazoa; phylum Arthropoda; class Insecta; order Diptera; family Tachinidae; genus Lypha; species Lypha dubia. The sequence goes on along the minus strand of OX371260.1, from coordinate 30,777,424 downwards.
TACGTTGTGTTACCAAGTTTTCAATACAATTAAATAAGAAGAACATTTAAATACGACTGGAAAACAGAAGTAGCGCTTAAATGCAAAATAAATTTAAATGAAAATTAGCTAAATGAGTATTTTATACGCAGTCAATTATTGGCCCTAAGTTCTTTTTAGCTAGGCTAAGCTTGTTTTACTCACGCTCCTAAAAGTGTGCATGTTATTTATTGTTTGCTATAAATGAAGTTAGTAAAAAATTCGTTTTCAACTCTATTTTGAAATCGGAATTAAAAACATGTTCGATCGGAATTGAGTTTAGTGACATGATTGATAATTATGTTTTCCGCAACAATTTGTTGATGTGTCTTGAATGTTGCTTTTCTGCAGTATGTTTTATAAAAAAGTTCAGTTGTTCAAATAAGGTTCCACTGAAAAGCTGTGAAAATTTCAGTACTTTTTTAGAAAAGGTTACATTAATAGTGTGTAGTCATGTGTATCCGTGAAAATATGTATATTGAACGTTGCCCATAGTATAGATATATTTTTTTTAATAATGGGTGATCCAAGCAGAGATACTTTTTTCAATAGCCTTTTTTTGACAGATCACGTGTGAGTCGTGTCATGCTGTCATGTTATTTTTGCTTAGTATTGTTTAGCATTTAATAATGGAAAGACTTACGCCTGAACAACGTTTACAAATCGTTCAACTTTATTACGAAAATTCACGTTCTGTGAGGAATGTGTTTCGTGCAAATTTTGCTTAGCGATGAGGCCCATTTCTGGCTCAAAGGGTATGTAAACAAACAAAATTGTCGCATTTGGGACGAAGAGCAACCTGAAGAGATTCAAGAACTGCCCCTTCATCCAGAAAAAACAACGGTTTGGTGTGGTTTGTGGGCCGGTGGATTCATCGGTCCATATTTCTTTAAAAATGATGCCGGTGCGAACGTAACCGTCAATCGCGACCGTTATCGTGCCATGATAACCGACTATTTGATGCCTGAAATTGAAGCTCGTGATCTCGGCGACATTTGGTTTCAGCAAGACGGCGCCACTTCCCACACATCGCATCAATCAATGGATTTATTAAGAGAACATTTCGGTGAGCACACAATTTCACGTTTTGGGCCGGTCTATTGGCCACCAAGATCGTGTGATATCACACCGTTAGACTTTTTCCTGTGGGGATATGTAAAGTCTAAAGTTTATGCGGACAAACCCGCTTCGATTCAGGCCTTGGAGAAAACCATCACGCGTGTCATTCGCCAGTTACCAGACAGAATGCTCGAACGAGTCATCGAAAATTGGACGCAACGGATGGACCATCTGCGACGTAGCAACGGCCAACATTTGATAGACATAATCTTCAAAAAATAAATGCCAAAGAATGTTCTTTCAAATGAAACAAATAAACATTCTCCATTAAATTTGAATTTTCTGTGTTTTTTTCTTTAAAAAAGTAGGAAACCTCGAAATGGATCACGCGTTATATTCCAAAAATTTTTGGATACATCTTCAAGAAGATTTTCCATTACAATTCTTATTCATTTAATTTGCAGTCTATATACTTGAATTGTATTGAACGTTATTCATGGTGTATTAATTTAACAAAAAAAAACTTTATTCAAAAGTTTTTGAGTCAACTGAGATCAAAAAATGTTGACACAACTTTAAGAAGATTATCTTTTTTGATTAGAAAAGCATTAAATTGAGATTTAGGATGATAAAAATACTTACTTGGTTTTCTGTTTACCAAAATTTTTGCTCTTTATCAAATTAAACTTTTATGTTATTGTGTTCGTAATTGTCTTTACTGAGTACTGAACACTATATCAAATAATCAAAATGACAGCGACAATCATGAAATCATAGAATTGAATAGTATTTGTGCTCACTCGTATGTATGTATGTGTCAGCTTTGTATGACAGTAAAAAGATAAAATAATACATGTATATAAAAATATGTGCATATTTTGCGTCAAAAACTTGACACTAATTAAGCATATCTGATTGTGATATGTAGCAGCAAAATAAAAACGTTATTTAAATTATAAGTACAATCATTTTATCTCTTGGTGTTGTACAATTCAGTGCAAATATACATAAGATTGTCTAATTCTACTTATCTAGAAAAGTTACTATTTAATAGAAGTCGGTAATAAATGTCATAATTGTTACGTTAACAATTTTTCCATTTATTTTGTTTATAGAATGATTTTAGAGATAAAAATTATTTCATATTTTGAGAAAGAAAATACAGAGAAAAAATATAAAGTTAAAAATTTCAACAATTATCAGTCATTAACCAAACAATAGATAATAGAAACTGGAAGTCTCAGCTGAGCATTGAACACGGTAATATTGTTCCTTCATTACTTAAACAGTCCAAAAACAATTATGTAATACAATTAATTTTTTAATTGCATCATCTGTTTTCGTAACAAAATCTTGTTATATTTTTCTGTTTAACTTTCGCTGACATTCATAAAAATTCGTTTATAAAGTATTGTGTTTTATTTAAAGAACTTACAAAGGAACTACTTAAGGCAATTAAATAAATTATGAAAGTTGTTCGAAGGACCACATGTGAAAAAAATTACATGTACATAAACAAATTTTATTTTCTAAGGCCATTTTCAATTAATTAACAATTCAGTTAATTGTATTATTTCGTAATATCCGCCATTTAAACAATTAAATAATACTCAATTAAAAATTTATCCTTTATACTGCTGCTTTATAATCTTCATATAATTGTTATAAATAGTTATAAAATGTATTGAGTTCTAAAGGACATCCTGTTTTTATTGTTTGTAACTTATTTGTATTTGTTTGTATGTTTATTTGTGTGTGTATGTGTGTATGTATGACAATGTCTTATTATCACGATTACAATTGCAATGCAGACATAATTATCACCCTCGTCAGCAACATCATCAAAATGATTATCATTAAAATCTTTATCATAATGAACAACTTTATTATACTTTGCTGTAATTTGAAGTTGACACTGTTGTCGTCGTTATTGTTGATTTTTATTGTTAAATGTTTTATTTTCTTTTTCTCTGTTTCTCTCTCTCCATTTATGGCATTCTTCTGGCTGTCTGTCTGTCATAAAGACCATCTCCTTGTCTGTATGTGTCGTTAACAAAAAAAGTACTTTTCATTTTGTAAAAATCGTTTTGTTTTATTGAAATTAAGTGACACAAGTCAATTTATTTTCCAATTTATCATTAATTAATGTGTGTTAAACGTTGCATAAGCATCCTTTGTTGTCGTATATAAATCTGTTTTCAATAATCTGTTTTAAATTGCTATTGAAATTCTTGGCACTCGAAATATTTAAGGACATACACATATACGAGTAAATACATAAATATTTTGTTATTGAATACCAAAGAATGTTACTTTTATTAACGACAGGCTACAATACAATAAAAAGAAAAAAAAGAAACACAACTAACAAAATTCTAACGAGTTATTTAGCAACCTTGCATTTAATTTTAGGGAAGTTTTTGATCATTGTTGTGCAAAAGGATTTTTATATTTAAAAAAAAAAAAAATTAATAGATTTGATTTACATATTTTATAGTGAATTATTTTGGCGATTAGGAACTTGGTCCTCATTTCGAGGTCAGTAGAAGTAACGAGCGAGGTAGCAAAACATTTTCTCGATTTAAGTTTCTTCACTTTACAATAATCTCACAATCTTTTTATACAATTATAATTAATTAGTTTAAAAGTAAGAAACGTAAAGAAGACATTAACTCTTCAACATTTACATTATAACGATTAATGAGTTCATCAGATCTTAAGCACCATTATGAAAAATAAAAACACTTTGAAATAAGTAAAAAAAAAACATCAAAATTCTTTTCCTTGTATCTTGCCAGTTAATGGTTTTCATATACAAAAATATTGTTGCAAGATGAAACAAGCTAAGGATTTCAAATAATTGTTAAAATTAGCAAAGAAAAAAGTCAAAAAGTCTAGCTTAATTAAATGTTGGATACAATCACAACATCATCATTATCACAGAGCTCATTATAACCCCAATCAAATGGTCCAAACATTTTCCAAATGGCCAAGTATATTTTCATTATCAAAAACCCTCAAGTTGTATCTCTGGTCTACACAAGCCTTCTTTTCTTCGGCAGCTTTAGGAACACCAAATACACACAAACACCCTCAACAAAATGAAAGAAAATGGAAAAAATGTGAGAAAATTTCCAACAAAAGCATTCTACTGGCCATAAGTAGTGAAGGGTTTGTGAGCTCCAATACGGGTTTATCCAAAAATAAAATGAAAAAAAAAAGCAGCAACGAAAACATTTTTAATGACTTTTTAAATGTAATGAAAGTAAATTTCTGTAACATTTTCAGTGATCTTTATAAATTGTAAATGGCAGTTTATTAATGTATGTCTGGCAATTGTTAATATTCCGCGTAAAGTTTACAGTGGAACGGAAGTGGACTAATTTTTAAATATATTAATTTATATTTTTTTATATTATTTTGAATAAACGTAATTATTATTTGAACTGTAATAATGTATAAATAAGAAATTATTATTATTATTATTAGGCTTAAGTTCAGTTTTATTGAATTAATGAAAATTATATGAATAAAAAGAAATTATAACAATTCTCGTATTATATTTCTGTTGAAAACTTGGCTAAATAGTTTATAATCTTTTCCAATTAGTATCCACTTTACATAAGGGGCTGTGCACATATTACGTAACGCTGTTTTCAGAGATTTTATACCCCCCACCACCTCCTTCGTAACGCGTTTTATACATCAGTGCAAAATTTCCAATCCGTAACAAATCTTAAACATCATCCTCCCCCCTGGAGCGTTATGTAATATGTGCATAGCCATAAGTTGTAAAACTGAACGAACGAACGCTGATGAGAGTTGCAGCGACCTTGAAATCAGTATACTGATTCGTTTTGTTAGTCTGATTGGATAACTAATGTTTTCACAAATAAAAACTCTTAGTAATTTGAATTGTCATAAATTCAATAAAACTGAACTTAAGCCCAATAATAATAATATACGACTATTAATTTATTAAAATATTTCAAACCATTAAGTTTGGTAATCATTTTAAACAAATTAAGCTTATTTTGTTCTTAAGACAAGAGCTGGAACTTGTTAAACAACTTCAAAAACGAAGCAGGTTATCAATTTAAGGAATATTTTTTTTAAATGTTTAAACCTCTACAACTATAATTTATGATCGGATTTTCAATATATATATACTTTTTTTTATAGCAAGGGTTTGCTTTCAGCTGGTCAAAATCTTTTTCGAAAATCAACAGCAAGCTGTTCTGCAAAAATATTGATTACCGAATAACTCTTCAACTTATAGATCAATTTTCAAAATTCTATAATTGTTTGAATGGGTTGTTTTGCAGCTTGGTACCATAATTTTGTTTTTAAATGGAAGAAGGATGTTTCCACCTAAAAAAATTTTATTATCTTATAACTCCACAATTTAGTCAAAGATTTTAAATATAACTTTTTCGTTTTATTGGGGTTTCGTGGTCTTAATAATATTGATTAATAAATAAATCCTGTAGTTTGGTTAAGGAAAGTACTTTAATCTTTTGTGGGCGTATTAAATAAACTAGAAATAAATTATATCGAGCTTTAACCTTTTGCGTCGATTTTGCAATCTGTTCGATTGGCTTTTTGTATTGAAGTCCGTTTTGAGGTTAAACTAAACCAAACAGTGACTTGACCTGAGCTCGATCTCTGGTCAGGGCAAGTAATCAATATCATGAATTTCTCTAATGTGCATTAGTGTGTCATTGTACTAATTTTTATTAGACTGTGATTAAGAAAAAGGGGAAAAAACTGTTTCAAGGTAATGTGCACCACAGCGACCTCCATCGTCCATAAGCAGAACCATGGGCAATATAAAACTATTAATAAAATTGACACTAGAAGCGCTGAATTATTGTTTTATGTGCAATTAATTTTCAATAAAATGATAATTGTTAATTGTTTTTTGTGTACCGAACTTAAGCTCAATACAGATTTCAATTATTTATCCCACTGTATATATTCAATTGTGCCTTTTAACTTCCCCATATACCACATCTTCTCTGCTTTTCTTTTTATACTTTCGCTTTGGCTTATAAACAGAAGGGAATTAAATTAATGAAATAAAATACAATTTAATTTGTTAAATAAGAGTAATAACAACAAAGAAAAAAAAGCAAAACAAAAAGAATTAACGACAAGAACAATATGAAGTGAAAGGAAATTAAAAATTTTGGCAAATACGACACAATGGTAGTCACTACTTAGCTAACAAATTTCTAATTATCATTTACCGACAAATATTTATTTGATATTGTTTGCCTTTCGCTTAGGACACAAAAAACGGACGGCATTTGATATACTTGGAAACTCGCATTTAAATTGTATTGTCGGTTTTTGACCCCTGTTCTGAAAATGCTTAAACTTTCCATTTTAGCATTTTCATGTTCATTAACAGGAATATTATTTTAAAAGGCTGTGGAACTTTCCACTTTTACTCAAGATGACTTTTAATTCCATTTTGTGACTACAAGTCATGCAAAAGCTCATTGGAAGCATTAGAAAAATCTTGTTCAAACTTATTTCAACAGTTCACTTCACTTGTGACAGGCATTTAATTAAAATGCCACTATGAACTGTAGGGTGTAAATGAAAATCCAAAAACTACAATGATTCTGCAAACATTTTGTGTAAATCTGGAATAAAAAAACGTCGAGCAATTAATTAGTATCCAGCTCTTATACATACTTAAGCTATCTTTCTATTTCATGATGTTTCTGATGCTGCTTCTGCTTCTGTTACTGTCGTTATGCTGCTGCTGATGATGAGTCTGCAGTTGTGAGAATGTGTATAAGTATGTGTTTTAAGTTTGACTATATTCCAGCAGTTCTGGCGTATGTGCTCTTTGTTTTATAATGAAATCTTGGATAGAAGACACATTTGTGATGTAAATTAACTTTTCGCAATTTACGAAAATAAATCTAATGTGTTGTTTATGTATTCTTCATAAGTTTTTAATATATTGAGTAGCCCTGTGCCCTAGAACCAGCTGCACCAAATGTCGGGAGGCAAGTAACTAAACATAAACATACAAAAACATGGCATTGAATCAGTGTACTGTGTAGCCTTCAAAACTACTGGGATTTATCAGCTTGTATGTACATAATTGCTGTGTGTCCGTATCTTCCTATATGTAAGTATGTGTGGGTGTGGGGTTTGTGTGGGTGTGTCCTGTGTCTGCCTTACTACAAGTAGTAGTTGAGTGCATCTGACATGTTTGTGTTAGTACGTACGACTGTGCTTACATTACATTTACAAAGTATAAAGGATTAATTAAAGTTAAAATAAAATGGAATAATGAGGATGTTAATGCACTCACTTCATCTACTACCAATAAACATTCATTTTATACGAGCTTGTACATTCATTCAACAACAGGCTGTTTACTAAAAATTCCAGAGAGTTTACGATAGAGCGAAAGAGAAAGTCAATAAAACTTGCTATTGTTTAGTTTGAAGATTATTTTTCGCTTTTAGCTCACTGAATAAGATCTGGGTATTGTATAGGCAACAACAATTAAAACAGAAAATCTAACATGGTTAATGTTATCTATTAAATTAATGAATTTCTACACTGTAAAATTTTTTTGTAGAGAAGAAAATGAATTTTCCCAGCTAAAAAATTATATATATATCATTGGATCCCAAAATTCAGGGTATATGGTCCAGATATTACTCATACATATTTCATGTACGCATAGATATCTTATCATATATGCACTTATCCATGAACATATATGTAGGTATAGAACATATCGCACTTGATCAACAAGAGGGTGATAACTCAAACTTTTAAAATGTTCAGTTGAGGCAAAAAACTTGGAGAAAATGGTGTAAAATTTTCACTGTGGTTAGTTATGACCACAGTACATCAATTTCTTGTAAAAAATTAAAATTTAAAATTTTTGAGTTAATACCATCTTGTTGATCAAGTGCGATATATGGAATCTTAAATCCTCAAATTTCGGATCCAATTATATACGATTATATACTTTTTTTCCTGGGTTGTTAATTTTATTAATATGTGTTTCATTATTCTATTTTTTATCATTAAATAAAAATTCTATTTTTAATCTTTACAATTTTATTCATTTCAAATTTTATAGGCTTTTCCCCCGGCTGACCTGAGTCATTTTTTAAAGGGGAATAAAGCGCGTCGTCAATACAAAAGTAAGTGTTTGGAATTCAACATTTTCCTGGGGTGACTCAGGCCATAGAGACCCTCATCTGCATCGGTGGTCATGTCATATAATCCATATGGAGTGCTTTAATTTTTTACTTGTAGTATTCCGTTAGTTATACTACACTAATTTCCATAGTTTTCTCTTCTGTTTTATAAGGACAACATATGCATGCATGAAGGCGTTACTTTTATTTATATATTTTTCTTGGCACGCAAATCTCCCATTAAGCTTTTTATTAGCATGCCGAGCTTAAGATTAAAAGTTTATTTCTTGTTGAGCTCCTAAAAATATGCAATTTTTTAATTATAACTGCAAGTGATGATACACAGCAAAAAAAAAATAACACAAGGATATCACTATTTGTTGATATTTGTACAGGCTAAAGTTCGTAAATGTTTATAATCAGAGAAATATTAGGTAGACATTGTGTTAACATATTTCGAGCAACAAAGGAAAAATTTAATATTTATACATCCCTTTTGTAGATTTTTCAACAGCACTGGCTGAATAGAACAAACAACTTGTTAGGTAGCTTCGTTGAAGGTCATTACATATTCCATTTATACACAATTACAAATACAAATAGAATACGCGACTTATTTCTACTGGATGCTAGCTGGGAATTTTTTTTTTTTTTTGTTTTTATTTGTTGATTTATATTAAACATTACAGTGTTGCCAGCGAATTATATCCTACAATACCCAATCTCTTGTTTTTTGTTCTACTTAAGACAAACTTTTGTGATTTGATTTTTAAACTTAACTCACATTATTCTAATAAATTCCGACTTTTTCAGTATTTCTTTCACAATATGTAATCGTATTCTTATTTTACAGAAATTCAACTTCGTTCTAATTGCACTTCAAACAGTTGAAAATATTAATTAAAATATATTGCCAGGCAACAAAAATTAAAATACAAAAACAAAAAAAAAAAAAAAAATATCTAGAAACATTGTTGTACTCTTATTTTTGTATGAAAACAACAATAAATATTTTTTCTAGAAATTTTAAGAGAGAAAAAAATAAACTGAAAAACACAAATAAAGTTGTTTCTTAAATAAAGTAAAAGGATAACTGCAAAAAACATGATAAAATATAATTAAGCTTATGTTTGGCTGTGTGTGTGTGTGTGCATGGCTGTGTTAAAATAAAATATATGTATATCCTTGCTCTATATTTCTGCTAACACTATGAAATTCTCTAAATTCTATATTCTATCTTCTTCTCATAGTTAGTCCTGGTAATATACTCGTAGTTGCTGTTTTAACTCAAGGTATTCACAACAATTACCTGTCTAATAAAATAGACTTCTAAATGGCTCGCTCCTCTTTAATGTTTTGTCGTTTCATGTTACACTTTAATTTTCTTCTACAAAACTTAAACTTCAGAGTAACTTTATAAATACATAAAACTATAATTGAACGCATGCAAGGATGTTTAAACAAGTGTGTGTGTGTGTGTGAATTAGTTTAAAATTAACATCCTACTTAAAGTGGTGCCAAATTTTATTCAATCGTTTATATATTTCAGTTTATCCAACTTAAGAACTGCTGTTGCTAAGAGTTGCTATTTATGTTATCATGTTCATGGAAGTATTACAGAATCCTAAAGGAATTAATCATACAGGAAGAGATTTCGCCAATTTTTAATTGATTTTAAAATGCTTCTAGTCGAAGAAATCAAATGAATGATTATCAGTTAGTAGATATTTTCTTTACCGAGATGTGTATATATGTATGTATGTATGTAGTAGTGTAGTTACGAAAATCAATTTTTATTATTCGCGAATACCTAATATTTCAAATTTAATTGGAAAAAATCCCTCCCTTTGTGTCAGCAACAACTGAGGGTGTTGTTGGCTGAAGTGGTTAGCGCGTTGACTACTAAGCAAACAATGACTTGGGGCATGGGTTCAAATCCTGGCCAGAGCAAGTCAATCAATATCATTAATTTCTCTAATGTACATTATTGAGACATTGTATTAATTGTTGTCGGACTATTTAAGTGATGAAGGCATAGCACTGGTCACTAAAAAACTGTTCCGACAGCGATTGTTCCAAGCTAATGTACACAACATCGCCCTCCTTCGTCGGTTAGCAGAAACATCGGCGAAGTAAAACAATTAATAAAATGCCTGCTAGTACAGCTTAACAAAGTTAATGCGTCTACTTAACACCGGAGGCGTCTCAACACTGCCTTAAAAATTAACATAACGCGCAAAGCAGAGTTGTGAAAGAGTCTTAAGTCTTCTAAATTTTCAACATCTATCTACTCTTCCCTATCCCTCTCCCTAAGTTCTGTCACAGTGCATACGTAGGGGTCATCCCCTGAGTGCTGGTCCTAATTAAAAAAAAAAAAAAAAAAAATTTAATTTATCAATATTATGACATCTCACAATTTGTGTTTATCAAATTTTTAAATCATTTTACGTAGTACGTATTTTCAGATTTCGTTTTTCTTATTCTGTTTTCGTTTTTAATTAGTAATTCAGTGCGGTTTGAGCATATGGCGCAGCCACCTGTCGGTGGACTTCCACATATTAAATTTTAAATCTTCCATTCTTTAAGTCCAACATTCCTCTACTAAAAATTGATTACTAACTTAACACGATATGAATATACATACATATAAGACTTTAACTTTTAAATGCTAGTTGCAAAATATATATTTATTTTTGTCTGTTTTTAAAGAAAGTTATTATCTTGCGTCAAAAATAAAGGGTTTTCATTATATAAAAATTATTTAAAATTTATATATTTTTGTACATATTATGTACTCTTTTTTTTTTTTTTTTCTTTGGAAAGTATGTGCAAATTATTCGAGAAATATTCGCTTGAATTTGGCGAATACGAATACGAACATCTTAAAATAGGCGAATAGTCGAATAATCGACTACGAATATTCCTAACATCACTAGTATGTGGTATATATTATCGATATATAAAAGAAAATTTAATATTTGCTAAGTAGCAGGAGATGAATAATAAATTAATTTATATATTTATATGTGTCATATAAAAAACTATTTTCAAATCATCGCTCCTCTCTCACGCTGTGTGTATCTGTCTCTTGACCACTTTTGGGGTCGGGAAGGATATACTTTGATACAAAACCAACAAAAAATATATACATTTATATAAATTGCTTTAATTATTATGTACACTTTAAAGGAGAGTTGAGAAATCAAACATATAAAAAGTAGATGAAGTTTAGCAAGTTTTAACGAAAATCAAATTATATTTTCAAAATGTTTTTATGGACAAATTTAAGGAATTTTTATTTACCCATTAAATTGAAAACTTCTTGCAGTAGCAAATTTAATTTTATTTAAGTTGTTGTAGTTTTGTGGAATAAAATATAGAAATTTTCAATTGATATTTGATTTTACTATAAACTGCATATTATAACTAAATATTCACCTATACTAAATGTTGCTATTCCTTATCTCTCTGTACAGTGTACACTTAATAAAATTAAATTTTTATCGTTCTTTTCATAAGCGATTATTATAGTTAAAAGTGCAATTGGCTTAAAGAAAATACAATTAAGAAAAGTAGCAAAAACTTTCTTAACTTTAGTTTGAGATGGTGAATAAATGATTTATTTAACGCTGATTATTTCGTTCATATTTAATATTAAATTGCTTCATACCGATACATATTTTAAAACACATTAACTTTTCTTATTTTGCGTTTTGCAAATAACATCGCCTGAATTCTCATAAACATAAAATATCAATTAACCTTAAATAAAAATATAAATATTTATAACTATTGCACTTTTTAAAAGCAACGCGAAAAATAATAAACCTTCATTCAGAACTCGAAACAAGAACACAAAATACCAAATTGCTTAAAAAGCCTTTAAAACGAACTGCTCTAAAGTTACGTAAAGAAACAAAATTGCACGCAAAATGGAAATCATTTCACTTCTTTAGCAATTTTATTAGCGCAGGCAAAAAAGCTAAAAAGAAAAACGAAAGGGTTTAAATTAATTAAAATTTTTTTCATTGCCAACACAGAAGTTGGCATACGTGTTGTATGTGTGTGTGTGTGTGCATGTTTTGTTTTTCAGGACTTCATCATAGAATTTTGCAAAAAACAAAACTTGTGTGCAAAATTTACAAGAAAAAAAATATAAAGTAAAAAAAGAAGAGGGAAATGAAAAGAAATCACCAGTAATGTTGAACAAACAAAGATATTGTTGCATGTTTGAAAGTAAAATTATCGTGTAGTTTATTTTTTTTATAATTGATTAGGGCCGGCTAATAATTGAATAATAAGCGACTATTTGATCACAGTCCAATACTTTGAGAGCTGAATTTTTTTAATAAATCCCTTAAAAACTTAACGTGCCGAAATGAAACTCTGAGGTAAAGTATCTGACATTAACTAATAACCAATTTGCTTTTGTGTGAAGCCTTTTCCGTTTAAATTATGCTGACAATTTTGACAAATATAGATCGAAATTTAAAGAAAGTAATTAGCAGATGCGCACAAACAATATTTTGTCAAAATCCTATCAGTATTTCGGAACTTATAGGTTGGGTTTCGGGAACAGCTTGGTACTATACTAATACTATATACACTCAATTATAATTCATACAGGAGTGGAAACTATACTGTTTCTTACTTTAAAAAGATTGTTAAAAGTTTTGATTTAAGGAAACCCGACATTTGGAACTGCGAGTGAATTAAAATAAACACGTGTAAATTCATCATCATGCATCCAATTGATAATCGTACACGTTTCTTTTACCTGAAACCCATCCTGTCACACATATTTGAATCGGAATATGATCATTTTTTTATTCTGGAACACAATTGAAGTACTATTTCTAAAACTTTTATTTACTCATTTTAATTTAAAATTTAGTTCTGTCCATTCTTGGTATTGAACATAGAGTCACAATTTTTTAATACATCCCATCAGACAACTCAGCCACATGAGTATAATAAAATCAACAAATAAAAACCAAGAAAAAAGAATCATAGTATTATTTTTGTTCATTTCTGGCATTGAACAGAGGCAGCTTAAAAAATTTGGAATTCCTTTTAGGATTGGTTTAAGATCTTCGGATTAAAATTTTTAATCTCAACTCGTGCTCAAAGTAATTCTAAGATACTTATATTAGGATTTTTTTTTGTCTGTACAGATACGATATATTTCGATGTTCAAAAATCCAAAAAAAAATTATACCTCAATTAAAAAAAAGGGACGAACTTATATTTTATAAAATGATTGCATAAATTCAATTTTCATTTGAAAAAAAAAAACTCTTTTTCACTTCCTAAAATATTTTTTATTTTTGTCTAAAAAAATGGCATTATTTTCTAGCAAAAATAATTTGCATTACCGTACCACACCAATGTAAATTTTTAATTAATTACAAATTTGTAATAAAAAGTAAACAAATTTAGTTTTTGTTTACAGTCCATTCGAAATTACGCAGCTATTTTTCTAGAACTAATCTAATAATAATGGCCAGTTTTAACTTAATGTTTAAGTATGTAATTAGTTAACTTTTATTTAAATTTATGTTGTGTTTAAATAAGATTTAATTTTTTCAGTGAGTAATTAAAGTTCTTATTTAATTACGATGAAATTATGGTAGCACTACGTAATATAAAAAATTTCTCACAAATTTCCCAAAAGAACAGCTGACTAGAGCAAATAAAGAAAAATCGAAAAAAAAAAATTATTTTTATTTTAGCTATAAATAAGAATAATTAGGAACTGCTGAAATGATTTAAAAGAATAAGAGCAACTTAAACAAAAATATGTCATAATTAACATGAAACTTTAAAGACTTTTTTATATCGTGATCTTGGCCTAGCAAAGCTTTTTATAATATTACAGAGTAAAAACAAAAAAACTTTATGAAATGAAAAGGGTTGCTGTAATTAAAAACTTGCTTTATTTAAAATAGCTTCCAAATATAATGATAAGTTTATACATGACATACAAGTAATATTTTTATTTCTTCTTGTAATTTCTGTGGGATATGCCCCTTTTAATTCTCATTTTTATTAACAAAAAAAAAAAAAAAAAAGACCTAACAACAGGCAAAAATATTAAATAAGTAGAGTATTGTATTCAGTATTTTGGTACTTTTTCAGTACTGTTTCAACTGGTAAATTCCTCAGTATTCCATGTCAGTGGATTTGCGTTTTTCAACTTCTATATGTTAGCAACATTGACAACAGGTCAAATAACCACAAATTGGTGATTTGTGTATCAAGGATTTTCAGTACATACTTGATAATACAAAATTTTCAGTTTTATTCATATAATCGTACTCAATATAAAAATATTTGGTAATAAAATTGGGTATATTTAATTATTGAATGGGAATCTACACTGGATGTGAGACTTCGATATCAGACTTTATTATTCATATGTTTGTGGCTAAAATTGATGTTGGTGATGGAAGAAATGCCACTAAATATTAATAAAAATTACCATTTTGTTGAAAAAATACTTTCTTAAAAATTAACAAATGAACGCTGATGAGAGGTGTAGCTGCCTTGAAATCGATATACTGATACGTTCTGCTAATCTGATTGGATATACTAATGTTTTTCAACATGAAAACTGTTACTAATTTGAATTTTCATTAATTCAATAACACTGAACTTGAGCCTGATAATATTAATTTTCATGTATACGTTAATATAAGTTCAAATAATAATTACGTTTATTCTTAATAATATAAAAATAAAAATACTTTCTTGGTTGAAATTCAGTGCCATATCAAAATTTTAATTTTCCATTATTGTACGCATACAGTGGATTTGTAAGCAAGATGTATAACTTTTTAATTATCCTCCAAATTTTTCTGGTCTGGTAATGTAATGGAAAATTCCCACTCCAACTTAAGTATTAAGTGGCAACTCTGCTCTAAGTGTCAAAATAAAATTTAGTACCCATATTGTCGTTTTAAGTCCATACATACATACGCTGCCGTTCAAGTTAATGTGCATTAAAAGATTGGTGAATGTGTTTCATAATTGTAAAATTCATTAAATATCATTTGAATAAATCAAAAGTGTTAATAATTAATTAATTAACAAGAAAAATATGTACTTATAAAGCAAAAAATAGAAGAAATAAAAGTAAAAGTATTCATTGTTTTTTTTTTTTTTTTGTTATGTATAACGGCATTTTTCTTGTTATTATTAAAATATCTTATACAAGTATGCATGTGTGTACAAGCACATGTTAATGCATGTTTGTTTATACAATTACATACATACATTCCTACATACTAATGTTTGAGGAATGCATTTTAAAGTGTCAAAATAAAATTTAAAGAGAAAGAAAGCAGAGAAAATTTAAAAGAATTGAATCTGAATTAATGTTCGCTTTGTTGAAAAGTTTTCATCATTAAGTAATTGTTTCTTGGAAAAAAAATGCAACTAGTGCATAGAAGAGTTGCCAGCATACAAAAAATTGTAAATAAAACGGTTACCGATTTAACCCATAAAAGCTTTAAATGTTTGTAGTATATGTTAAAAAATATTGGTTGTGAAAAAATGAATGGTGATGTCGGTGAGTGAACTTTTTGGTACTTAATTCTGCACAAATATTTTTTCTATAGGGGCTGTGCACATATTATGTAACGCTGTTTTCAGAGATTTTATACACCCCCCGCTTTTTTAGTGCAAAATTTCTAATCCATAACAAATCTTTAACCCCCCCTTAAGTTTCGAGGGCCGCCACATCTGAGACGTGACGCACTTGGGTCCGTTAATTCGGTCTCTTTGTGATAACCCCCCCTTGGAGCGTTACGTAATATGTGCACAGCCCGATACGTATGTAATTATAAGTACATACTGATAGATATTTTTTCCAATTCTTGTCTATACCCTTGAGCACTTTATTTCATATAAGAATGTAATATTTGTGTGTATCGATTTGTCGAAACTCATTATTGTTTATACCCTAGGATGTTAAAAATTTTTCAAAGTTACAAGCTTTTCACTTAACTTACTTACTGTTAACGACGAAAATAAAATTCGAAAATTTATCAAAAAAAAAAGCCCTTATATTAACCTCACTTTCTATTAATGTTTGTTAAAGTTGTTCATCGTATATCTCCATAACTAATTGTCGTATTTTGATGAAAATATTTTAAATAAAAGATGTCACTCTCAGCTTTAATATAGAAATCTTTTAAATGTATAAAACATTAACAAACTAATCACTTCCACACATCAAATTTACTCTGCAGACTCTTCTTTTTTTTGATAGTCGTAGTGAAAAATCCTACCACGTATCGTTTGATATGAAAATTTATATGATTTAAATATTCGTCAAACCATCATTTGGGTATTCGTCAAACCAAAATTTTACCATCAGAGGCAAAAGTTTGACGCATCAGTGTGATGTGTAGCCATGTCGCTTTAATGGTCAACTCTACAACTAGTTTGTTACAAGAAGGTATTGGTTTCAAACTAAGTCAAGCGTTGGCAGTAGGGTACCTAGATATATACGGTGCAATCTGAGATAAAAAACGCAACATCTTTATATATAAGAAACCATCCATTCTTTCTACAAAGTAACTTCTAAAAAAACAAATTTTCGTTACAATTTTTTAAATACATATTTTCATACAATTTAATTCCAAACAATCGCAAAAAAACTTTCATTAAATTTGAATTTTAAATGCTTGTCAAACTATTCTTATTTATTTATTTGTTTTATTTTTATTTACTAATAAAACTTACCACCATTGAAATATTTATTTATTTATGGTCGGTTTCTTTATTTTTGAAATTCTATTTAGAAATTTACTGACCTGTAAAGAAAGAAAAAGACATAGAAAAATATCAGTGTTTTTTAATTAAATTTTATAAAATATATTTTTTAAGCTTTAAGGCAAAATAAATATTATATATTTTCTTCTTATTGCAATAAATTAAAAATTGCTTGAATTACTTCAAAATTTGTCATGTTATGAATTATAAATAATTCATTATTTTCGATAATAAAATTAAAAGAAACACATTGGATTTTTGCTTAGAACGAGTGCCAGCGAGCGACAAGATAATTTAACGTTAAAAAAAATGCTCCTTTATTGACGTGTTATTTTTGACCACTTTATTTCAAACCAATTTTGATTGATTGATTGTCACTTACTTTATAATTTTTTTACATTTTATTAATGCCTTAAGTGGTTTTGTATGTGACTGTTTTTATTTACATACACTCATACATACATACATACATACATACATATTACAAAGGAGAGTGTGATCTAAATAAATTGAGTAGGTTGTTTTTTGAAATTTTTTTTTTAGTTGTTGCACAAGTGCAAATACAAAAAAAAAATTATATGTGTAAATATAATTACTCCGAGTTTGTGGCATATGCGTCAAAGATGACCTGGCGAAATAAAAAAAAGGAACAACACTTTTAGTTTTTACTGACTGGTAGATGTCTGTCCTATATGTAGACGATTTTATGGTTCAATCAATATCATTATATTTCCTATACTTAATATTACTTAATAAAATAATCAGCAATGAAAGTTTTTTAAAAATCTCTCGAATGCTTGAACCTTTTTTGTAAAATTAAAAACAAAGTAACCGAGAACTGCCAAGTCAGGTGTCACTAGAAACGGTTTTGTACACTTTAAGTTGACTGCCTCAATAAAAAGGAAATGCACGATAGATATATTTGTAGCACTTATTAGAGGTACTCACTCTTCTCTTTTAGAAAGCGTTGTGCACATTAATATCGTAAATAATTACTGTCTGACCGTATCTTTACTAAGCCGTATACCATAATAAAAATAACAACCGTTTAATTTGACTAATGAAAAATTCATGTTATTGCCACTTGTGGAGATTTGTTTTTCTCCTTTTTCACTGCTGATACGAATATTTCACTTTATTACAAATTTTATGGTTGTCCACTATTCCATAAATATTTTGAAGAAACGATTTATAACATTGTATCTCAATATTTGATAATGTCTCTATACATACTCTGTCTGTATTATCATACATTAGTCTAGGAAAAAAATGCTGCTATAAATAGTATACTTGCATTGTTTAAATCAGAGGTGCCCAAACTTTTTTGTCCAACTTTATTTTTTATAAATAAACTTGACATTTATGCTGCAAGTACATAATACGAGTATATCGATATACGAGGTTTGTTCAAAGAAAAAAGGTGAATCAATCCAATCAAATGAATATCCATTGTGTCCTCTTCAAAGTAATCCCCCTCAGATATAATGCACTTATGCCAGCGCTTCTTCCATTCCTCGAAGCACTTCTGATATGCGCTTTTCGGTTCTGACTTTATCTCATCAATTGTGGCAAAACGTTATCCTCTCATTCGGTCTTGGCTCATCTGGCCGCTTCCATTTTGATAATTTGGCCTTGGTTTCGACGTCATAACCATATACCGACGTTTCGTCACCAGTTATGACACCCCCAATATTTCAAACACACAAACGTGACTAACCTTTTCAATTGTCAACAACAAACTACTAATCCAAATGGCCTGATAATGCCAACATAACAAAAAACAAATTCGATAATCGAATGTACACATAATTTCTTTTGAATAAACCTCGTATATTTACTTATTTAAGTGAAACTTGTGTTATTGCACCTCGAATTATTGTTTTTACATGATGACTTGCCTATTCAAATCAGAAATGAGAAATGGATATTTTGGACATGTCCATCGATCGATATTTCACGAACTATAAACAAATAACAGCTGAATTGATTTGCGATCTTCTAACCCATCCATTTTATTTATTTGTTTAGCTTTTGTGCGAGTAAAGCAAATAACAAGTTAAATAAAATCGGTTATTAGTGAAACGAAAGTTAGTTTCTTTTCTAGTCTAGAAATTTCGGGATAGATTTTGATCTACAACGTGAGACATTACTTTGGGAAACACGGTCTTTAAATAACAATATCAAAAACAAAAACAAAACTGTTGATAAAGTCACCTGACCGAATTAAATTTATTGAAACCGCAGCAATATGATCATTTATGTTTTTATTGAGTTTTTGTTTTGTTATTTTATTTATCAATAGATCATCTTTTTAAACACAGATCTGCTTTTATAACAATTTTGTTTCCGATGTTTTTTATATGACTTAAATGTCACTCAATATGATCAATATAACTTTTATGATTTTGTTTTTTTTTATGTTACTGTTGGCATTGGCCTCATCATTGTCGTTAAGCTTATTAGTTCTTCTTTAACTGGTAGTTAAAGGATTAACTTGAGCTTTTGTCAATTTTAAACTTAAACGCTCAATACAAATTTTATTGCATTCTCGAAAACCATAAACCTAACTATTTGCTAATTTATGACTGACTTTTGACGTTTCCTTATTTTAAATTGTGAATCAGATCTTTTTTATTATTGGAGATTATCATTGGCCAAATACCATCTTGTATTTTTAATATTAATTGTTTGGTAGGAATAAAAAAGAAAAGAATACTCATTTAAAGACAACAAGTTTTTTATTTATAGAACTTAATCTCTTCACATAAAAGTGCCAATGGTGATTGCTAGCATGGCATATCAGCAACCAAAACGTTTAACTTGTCTAATTGTCAAAAACAACACTCCATATAGTGTTGTTTATAATAATTTTATATGGACTTTGATGCAGAAGAAAATTGATTTCTAGAGATCTGAATTTTAATCCATTCGCTTTATTTTTTAGCAACATTAGACAAATATAAATTTTGTGAACCGGTGAATCAAAGAAACTACAGAGTCCATTTTCGTCTTAAGCTTTAAGCTTAATTTCAACATCGTAACAATCAACTCTCATATATATTTTCTACAATTTCATCAAATATTCTTTCCCATCATATAAGTTTCTAAAAATTAAACTTTTTTCTTAAAATACTACTGCTCATTTAATTTTTCACTATAATTAAACTTGACAATTTAAAAACGTTTGATCTTTAATACTCGTATTTTTATTGTAAATGGTTTGGGAAGGAGGAACTCTGAGCTCTTTCATATGCAAACATGAGTCACTCACTATCAATTAAATTGGACACTCCAATAAAGTGCTTCTCATAAACTGTACAATAAAATTTAAAAAGAATTTCATAAATGTTTTGAAATTATTTAAGAGCAACAAGAAGAAATACGAAAACTGCACATCGCTTTTTTTATAATTTTCTTTTCGAATTAATTTCGATGTTTACAACAAGTTTGTAATTGTTTTACACAATTTTGCAAAATATACTCGTATTTAATTGTTCAAGTAAAGTTATACTTCGTTGTTGCTTGCTGGTAGCATGTGTAAATGGGTCACATTTATTAAAAAAGAATCGTTTAAAATTATTTAAATGCGACAAGACATTAATATCTGCCGTCACAAAAAGCAGTAATATAAGATGATGAATTCTTTGAGTTATAAATATTTTGAAATTTTTTCGGCAAAAAATTTTTAGATCAACTTGACAACATAAATTGATTTATTCATATGAAAAAATGTTCAAGAAAGCATATCAATATTTTGAAAGTGCATTAGTTTTTTAAAAATTTAAAACCTTGAACTTTTTATGGAAAACAAAATCTGTTTTAATAATGATAATTTATTCCAGAGGAAACTAACTACAACACCATGTAAATTAACAGTGTTTTGAATCGAAAAAATAAAACCACAAAATTTAGTTTTTGTGCCCACAATCGATCATATAATTTGAGTCCTTTTTAAAATCATGTAAAAAAAATTTGTCGCAAGTAAATCGAAGGCTGTTGTTTTCCTTCACGCCCAATTGACCACTCACTCTTCCTACTGTTTTTAGCCAATATAAATTTCAAGATTTCTCCTACATTAGTTACTCTATGGAAATAACAATTCTTTTTATGGGAGGCGTGGCACAGCAGTCATTATTTGGAATTACCACGCCCACTTTTCAAATTTATATTACTTATTCCTCAAAACCAATTATAAAATAAAGCATTCCCACAAATTTTAAAATATTTTGTTACATTATTCTTATAATTGCCATAAAATTAAAAGTTCCTTTATATGGACAATTCTACGACCACTTAAGTTATTAAAATAAATAAATACTTTATGATTCTTTACTGACTATCGAATATATATTGTGGAAATTGGTTCACCGGCTTAGGAGCACATTAGTGATGTTACGAATATCAATTTTTAGTATTCGCGAATACCAATACGAATATTTAAAACAGTATTCGCCGAATACGAATACGAATATTTCTTTTGAGGTTTATATTTCAAATTTAATTGGAAAAAATCCCTGCCTTTGCGTTAGTAACTATAAATGAGAGACATGATGACCTTACTCATGGATACAAGTGACAGTGACTGTGAAAATGGAGATGAAATTTCTCAACTTAGTTTCCCAGATTCCATTCATCATTTACTTAGAAAAACTATCGCGGAATATATATCGGAAAAACGGGCGGCAAATGACTTTAAACCACTGATATGGTGGAAAGTAATTTTTTTTGGAAAATGTATGGAAAAATTATTCGAAAAATATTCGCTTGAATTTGGCGAATACAAATACGAATACGAATATCTTAAAACAGGCGAATAGTCGAATACGAATACGAGTACTCGTAACGTCACTAGAGCACATAGCTTTCAACCAGGCAAACATACGAACAGACAGTTCCCAGCGAATCTACAGCCTAGCGCTCGCCTTCGTCGGTTAGCAGAATCTTTAGCGAATGAAAACAATTAATAAAAATTGACAAAACGCGCAATAGCAGGGCTGGAAAAGAATTAAATCTTCTTTTACATAGTCACCATCTAACCTGCTTGCCCTCCTATTCCTTTTTCACGAAGTTCTGGTAGAATGCGTTGCATAAGTAGGGTTCATATCATAGCTTGGGAATTCCGATTAGAATTAGAAATCATTACGATTAGAGAAATAAAATAATCCAATCATTAGAATTGAATTTTGATAAAAATTGCAGATTACTAATTGATTAGATTAGAAATAATCAAAAATCTAATCACAATTAGTGACGATTAGCATTTCTAATCAAATCTAATCAAAACTAATCAAAAAAATAATTGATTAGATTTCTTGGATCTTGGAAAGAGGATAATAATACAAATGTATTGCTGTAGACCAAAAAATGGAATGTCCTTGCAGGCATACCTATATTATCGTTATCTTACTTTAACTGTATGTCGGTATGCCCATCTAAAAGCAAATTCATTTTTCATCTACTAAGCCCGGCCCCAGTCTAAACAATTAAAAATAAGTTCAGAATTTCTTTCTTAAATCGTTCGCATTTGTTTTTATACATTTAACTCTCTGCATTCATTTGTTATCTGAATGTAAACAAATTTCTGCTATTCAAATGTGGTTATTCTAATGGAGTAAAATGAATCTCATACTAATTGTGGCTGACCCCAGTTGTATTTCAGTGTTTTCCTTTGTAGAGTTTCTTGTTCTTTCAATTTTATTTAGCAACAACTAACAAACAACACAACAGCAGAGGAACAGAGGAACAGAGAACTAAAAAAACTAAGAAAAATTAAATGAAATAAAACGACTTTAATCAATTTAGAAATTCCACGAAATTACTTGTCATTCATTTAAAAGAAAAACAAATTTATAATGAAATCAACATGTTGGTTTGATGAGAAGACGTTTAAACTCTTTCAGCGTATGAAGTATAAAAGCAAAATAAATAGGTAGGTATATTGTTTTTTTTTTCTTTTAAACTTTTAAAGGCAAACAACCACAACAACAATAAAATTATTCATAATGCTACGAGAAGTAAATGAATTATAAATGGATACTAAATATGTATGTATGCATGTACATATTTTGATATACTTATGTTGGGTTTCAATGAGTCAATTTAAAAGAAACAAAAACAAATTATAAAAAAAAACAAGGCGACTAGCATTTGCTTAAAAAAAATTACCTACAATTTTAAATTAATTACACAAAATGGCAAATAGATAAAAATATATTTATGCAGATAAAACGAAAGAGGAAAAAGAATGATAAATAATTTGACGGCATTTGGTCGGTCGCCTGATGTTTGAAGCCATAAAATTGCAAAGCAATTAACATTTAAATGAAATTAACAAGAATTAACGGTACGACTATGGGTGAGTCCATAAAGAAAATAATCACTACTGTAGTTGTGTACCTCCCATATTCTAAACAAACAAAAAATCTTTGCAAGTTCAATTGTTGCTCAATTGCATTGGTTATCCACTAAATACTTTTATTAATTTTAGTAGTTTAGTAAAAAAAATTCCAAAATATTTATTTGGTATGAAGTCACCCATATACCAACCAAAAACACAAAGCCTTCTCTCAAATTCAAATAAAAATTCCAATCATATGCGTACACTTGCTGACAGTACTTACGGTTCGATTACGAGTCTATTTTAAAAGTGTAAAAATAAACGTTTTGATATAAATCAAACTACTAAACTGTACTTGATGTGGTGCTGTTTATTTAGTGGAAAAGCAAAAAACATAAAACGTTTCATACACAAGCTCCTGAACGTACCGCCTGTCTGTTCGTCCGTCCATCCATCGGCCTTACTTAATAATCAACTTGTTTATTAGACGCCTGTTAAACATGCAGATCAGCATAAAATATTGAAAATTACTGGTATTACTGGCAAAACGTATGTACGAGTATGTAGATACGATTAAGTATTTGAGAAAACCGCAACAGTAGCAGTATAGAGTATTTAAATTACTATTTATTGTAGTTGTTGCTGTTCGTTTTTTTTTTTTTTAATAGCATGACTCCGCCCATTTATATTTGTTATCTGGAAGTGTTTTCTAAAGAAGGAAAGGAGCATAAAAAGCTCATAAATTGCACTGCAGAAAAGTAAAGTGTTGACGACAATGTGCGTTTTTGTCTGTCTGTATGTAAGTGGACAGACATGTTGCTTTTTTTCATTTAAGACGCCAAAGATATGAAGCCTACATACATATATACATATACATGTACAATCAGTAAGATTATGTATCCTAATACAGAGTTTTTTAGAAATATTAAAGTTTGAAAAATTCAGATATTAATCGTACCAGTTTCTGGTGGCTTATAATAGTTGGGCAGATTTCATATAACGCGAATACACTCGCCAGGTCCTTAACGTAATCCTATTGCCATTTGAAATATATACACTCTAGACATTTAAAAAAAATATGACAATTCACAGACAATTCACAGACAGACAATTCAACGACAGATAGCTGAGAAATCGTAAACCAGAAATCATGCGGGTTTATGCATTTCCTCACCTGTAAAAATGGCATAACCGTTTTCAATTCCCACTACCTATATGTTCTTAATACGAACCAAAAAGTTCTTCATATCACGCCAGTGGAAATTGCCAAAATGCTAAGTGTTGCGAACGCGTACTCTTTGCCTGCATTATCCAACTCACACAAGAAAAATAAAATAACTAATATTTTATTCCCACGAATGCCTCCAATCCATTGAGCTCAAACTATTCTGGCATTATATCGTTTACATCGGCCCAAGGATTGATTTCAAGCCGGTATACAATTCGATTTCACTACATTCCCATCAAGGACGCTAGGTGTACCTAATCTGTCCTAATAAATATCGGTAGTACTGAGCTTTCAAAGGATAATCGCAATTTTATTACATGTCTTCGGTTATGGAATAAAACTCTGTTGGATAAATTGTACATTGGTTCAATTCCGATCGAAATCGATTTCAATTCCAAAAGTGGAGTCTTTTAAAAACGAAAAACGAAAATTTTGTTTGTAATGAAACCATTTTTAATATTAAAAATTCAATTGACAATGATATTTTCTACTAACTACACTTGTAGTAAACAATAAAAAAATATGCACACTTTTAGGAGCGTTAGTATGTTTATAGAAAAGCTTAATGTAAGCTTTGCTATTAAGCACTATTCACAGAAACGCCTGTGGGCATTGAAACATTCATCACTATAAAATTGAAATGCTAAATAAACGGAATCTAAAGACTCTTAATCAAAAACGATCGTAATACAATTACGGAATTCTTCCAATTCGAATTGAACTCTGGCAATTCAGGCGCATCTTAATAAAAATACACATCATTCTGATACAGTTCTATCATTGACAGATTTGCAATAAACAAATTTTTATTGCGATCATTTCGCCAACATGCATGCCGCTCGTATCATGCAGGAATTTTCTCTATTCCAAATACACGCTTAAACCTGCATACTCTTGATGTTTATTTTTAAGTGTATTTTTTTTCGCTTTTTATACTAGTTTTGAATTTAAATGACGAAATGCGATGCGAAAAAAAGAAGGTTGCAAAAAATTAAAACGAATTGCACTTAAATTGTAATTAATCATTTATTTTATTAGATGCAATTTTTAAGTGGTCTTGCTACTTACAAATTAACGCTGAACTAAAAAACACTACTCGAACATGAAATATAAATTTCATTTCACATTGCAAAGTCGAGTATCTACTTTTGTATGGAGGTTTTATTTCTATAGTTTTCGTTATTTGATTAATTGTAAAAAGTAGTTTAACAGCTTTTTATTTCTTTGCTGTGAAATAAAACGGATCAAACTACTTACATTTTGCTTTTGTGCATTTATAATCCAATAAATATATTTGTGAACATGGGAAGTGTGCTAAGAAAAAAAAATCAAGATAAGTTTCGCAGAAGGAAATATTTCCAAAATAAATATAATTTTTGTAGTGTCCACGAAATATCGAAAAGATTTATAAAAATTAAATTCATTCGTAATTAAAATAACATTCAAATCATATTTTAGAAATCATTGCATGCAATTAATTAAATGGCAATTTTCTTTTAAACTATTGTAAAATAATAAGACATTATGACAATATGACTGATATAATTGCAGCGTGAATACCCCAATGATATAATTATGATTAAAATATACAAACATTTTAAAGAGTGAAAAAAATTCTGAAAAAATCGCGAGAATGTCGAAAATTCAGCCGAACTTGCTAACGATGCGAAAATTTCAAATAAAAATAAACGAAATATTTGTACAGGCTAAAGTTCGTTTATAATCAGAGAAATATTAGGTAGATATTGTTAACATATTTCGAGCAGCAAAGTAAAAATTTAATATTTATACATCCCTTTTGTAGATTTTTCAACAGCACTAGCTGAATAGAAACAAACGCAGTTTTTCGGTAAAAGCCACTAAACCTCGTCAGTATTCATGTGCAAATGCTTTTTCACCACTTGTTAGGTAGCTTCGTTGAACATCATTACATACTAAACGAAATATTGTTTGACTCAAATGATGGAGAAAGATATAGTTTTTGTGCCAATTAAAGCTTTTGAAGATGGAGGTTCGTTTAAAGAGAACGGAAAATTTTGGAATCTGATTTAATTTAGATTGCTGGTATTGGATTTGATTTCAATTATATAATTGCAATCAACTAAATTGTAATCAAATTTGATTGCAATAAATTGATTTAAAACAATTGATTCAATAATTTTTGGGGTATTGATTCCATGATTTCAAATTGAAATTATAAAATTAATTTACGATTTGGAAGGCAAAAAAAAAATAGTTACGAATCATTACCGGGAAAACACTTCATTGTAATTAAATCAATTGCAGTCTTTAACGGCTCTGATATGTATATTTTTGTTTTATGTTGTAGTTACGTAATTATATAAGCATTGGCCACAGCCGGCACAGAGCCAACTTCCTCTTTTGTATACCATTTGTTATTAACTTGAGTCTTGTAATTGACATTGCAATTATCACTTGAAATATTGCTAATCACAGGAAATAGAGTAAAACTAATGCAGGTTTCTATAGAAATATTTAATGAGCTGGTTTGAGAGGTGTTTTTTTTTTGCTTGTAAAATGAGAGAACCAATTATAAAAGAGGTTTTTGAAAATAGTATTTAGTGTTTCTTTAATTAATACAAATGTATCACATGTAAATAGATTTAAATGGGTGTCATAAATTTTTGCAACTTATTTGTGTTAATAATTAAGCGAGGTCAAGTCCATAATTAAATTTATGCTTAATAAATAATTTACTTATGATTAACCGCTTAAAAATTAAACATTTGCCATAAACACAGTTATGAACGAAATATTTTTTTTTTGATAAATTTTATTATATATTGAATCTTCAATTATATATTGAAACATCAATAAGTTTTCCAAATCTTAAATCTAAAAATATTAAATATAAGTTTAGCGAATGCTAAACAACATTTTTAGTTACAACGGTTGATTTTTGTTGTTTTACATCTCTCGTCTACGGCTGATAGAAAGAGTGTCCCTCCTTCTAAGCCGGGTGTGGCCTCTATACTCTAGAATATTGCGCGCAAGTGGGTTTGGGTGCAACTCAAGTCTTCGAAATACTGTCTTCACCAACGGAACATCAAGGTCTTTGTAAATTCGCTGATTACGGATATACCAGGGGCAGGTGTTATTGTATTTTATTTTGTCGCCTTTGAATTTTTTCTACATTCGATGCTGAGGCAGTGCCCCATAGCTGGATTCCATAGGACCATATTGGTTTCAGGATCGCGTTGTATAATAAAAGTTTGCAGTCTAGGCTTAGTATAGAATTACTTCCCATAAGCCAATTCATTTGGGCTGCTTTTAATTTCATTTGCATCAACTTTGCGTCTATATGCGATTTCCATGTTAAACGGCGATCAAGGTGAACGCCTAGATATTTGACTACGGTGTTGTTTTGTATAGGCGGGCATGTTTCCCTTCGCAACGTAAAGGTGATGTGTACACATTTCTGCTCGTTTACTTTTATACGCCATTGTTTGAGCCATTTTTCCAATTTGGATATATACCCTTGTAAGTTGATGAAGCTTCTACTGCATTTTCATGGACGCTTAAAAAAGCTGTATCATCAGCAAATGTTGATGTATGAATGTTATTGCTTAACGGTAAGTCAGAGGCATATATTAAATAAAGTAAAGAACCGAAGATACTGCCTTGGAGGGACTCCGGCTTCAATCGACTGCGGTGGGCTTAAAAATTTGCCTTCCCTAACTACAAATTTTCGTTTATTTAAATAGCTTTTTAAAAGCCTGACGATGTTTGCGGGTAGATTTTGGTTTATTTTGTGTATAAGACCTTCGTGCCATACTTTATCGAAAGCTTGAGAAACATCTATAAAGAGCGCAGAGCAATATTTCTTTTTTCAAAGTTGTCTCTACCTACGTTCACAAGTCTGTGAGTTTGTTCAATAGTGCTATGTTGTCTGCGAAAACCAAATCCACTTCTGTGTAGTCACTATAGGCATCAGCTTGCTCATATACACCTTTTCAAATAGTTTTGAAATGTTGGGCAATAAACTAATAGGCCGATAAGATTCAACCTTCGTATGATCCTTGCCGGGCTTTGGTATCATAATAATCATCGAAACCTTCCATTCTGTTGGATAGTATTGCAGCCGTAAAATACCATTAAAAATGAATAGTATTATTCTTTTTGCAATGTAAGGCAATTCTTAAAGCATTTTGTTGCTTGTTTTGTCGACACCTGGGGCTTTTCTGGTGTTAAGACTAGTAATAGTATTTTCAATCTCCACCATGTTAAATCTCAGCGGTATTTCTGGTAAGGAGACGACTGGTGGCAGTTCAACAATATCAGCAGAAATATTCGGAGTAAATACTTTTTCTAGGTGCTTATCAAATAGATAACCTTTTTCAGCATCAGTTCTTGCCCAGTCACCATTAGAAGCTCGTAATGGAGGTTTGCAAATCACTGGCCTTTTAAGTCCTCTGGCTGTGCACGCCACAGCGAATAATCTGTTGATGGTGTTGCATCGAGTTCTTGCAGAAATTTTTGCAGTGAAGCTGTTTTTTGTGTTTGCAAAACTTTTCTAAGCTGCTTGGTACACTCTTTAAGCTTTAATTTTAGCTGAGGCGATCTGTAACGTTGCCATTCTCGTCGAGCTCTCCGTTTTTCAGTCAATAGCCTTTCTATATCTGCACAAAAAATATTGTTAAATCTCGCTTGTTGATTTGGTTGAATTGAAGAAGCATTAAGAGCAGCTTGTTTAGTATGTGCTTCAAACGACCTAATAGAATTTTCTATGTCAGTAGGTGTTCTCAATGGCATATTTTCCGTGCAATGAGCACTCAAATATTTTTTGTATTTCAGCCAGTTAATACGTGCAGATGTCAGCGGAAAATCACATGTTGGTCTTGCAGTTGTGTGTGAGTAAATAGTGATAATAGTAGGCGAGTGATCTGAAGACGAATCCAAAGATGCTTTTACTTCAATCATTTCGCTGGGCACACCTTTCATAATTCCAAAGTCGATAACATCAGGAATTTTTTGGCGATCCGTTGGCCAATATGTTGGCTGACCACTTGAAACTACATGAACGAAATATATTTTAAGAATTTGAAACCAGTATTTTGTAAGCGCATACTGGTCTTAAAGTATACTTTATTTATGACTATGATTATGATAGAGCTCGAACTAGTGACAGCACAGTTTCAGTTAAACCAAACCCAAATTTTCTTTTATACCGTAAAGTAAATTTTCTATTCTATTTAAAATTATCGACCAAAATCATGTTGACATTAATTGCCCATACATTTTTTCATATTCAAAATCAACTCATTTAAGAGAAATTAAATTGTGCTGTCTGTCACATATGTACATACATAACTGCTAGTGTAAACAGTTTCTTCAAGCTAAAATAAATATTGAAATATAAATTACAAAAACCATAACAAATTATCTTATTAATGCAGATAAAAACAGTTGTTGTATATTTTACTCACATTACTTTTCTACACTGTCTATTAATAAGAAATTTTTAATGAAATATTTTTTCATTTACATTTTCCAACACACAAATCAGAGTTAACCCATGTAAGCCGGCCGATGTTCTTAAGTAGACGATGATAAATAAATTTCTGTCATAAGACTTGTGATAACAAAGTTTATGTCCATAATTTCTAAAAATTCTTTAAAAGTGTTATAATGTTCAAGCACTTTTCCAAATAAGTCCTAAAAAGCGGCACAGTATTAAAGATCAATTTGGCAACAATTTGGGACTAATTACAAAATTGTCTATATTTTTACGAAAAACCAATATTTTTAGCAACGTAATAAAGCAATAAAGGTGTATTTTTGTAAAAAAAAATCTTGCCCAACATTCCTCTGAATGTCCGGTTCTGCCAACGGTTAAGCTTTAATTGTTATACACAAATACATAATTAAAAGCCACAACGGCAAATTAAAGATACAAAATGATACAAAACCAAATGGATACAAAAAATAAGAGAAAAAAAGAAACAAATTTAAAACTGGTTCAGATTACATTCATTCATGCGCTATTGTTGTTACATTAATTAAGTTGTTGCTGCTTTTGTCTTTTATTACAGTTGCTGCTGCTGCTGCCGCTGATGTTGCTGTCCTCATACACTATTGTTGCATTCTTTTGGCTTTATAAACATTTATTTTGAACAAGCACTAATAGTAACAAGAACAATATCGGCAACAAAAACTGTTAAATTCAATTAAAGCAAGTGACAAATGAACAACTAATTATAAGAAAAACAGCATGAATTATTACATCCATAGATACGAGTATATTTTATCTATCTAATTTTACAAATGTATGTATATGTATTTCCACACGGATTTATTTAAAAAATAATATGGCATGCACGCGTGTGTGTGTGTATGTACTTTTGTGATAGTGATTGTGAATGTAAAATTCCCTCCATTATTAATTGATTCATGTGGCAATTTCTGTTTTTTTATACAATTTTTAAGACAAGATAATTAGTCATGGTCATAAAATATTTTAGCTAATATTTATATAGTCTGAAGTTCGTAAATGTTAATAATCAGAGAAATATTAAATCGACATTGTTAACATATTTCTAGCAGCAAAGGAAAAATTTAATATTTAAACATCCCTTTAGATTTCAACTACACTGGCCAAATAGAACAAAAGTTTTTTTCGATAGAATCCACTAAACCTCGTCAGTATTCATGAGCAGATGCTTTTACTACTTGCTCGGTAGCTCTGTTGAACGTGATTACATATTCCATTTATACACTATTCCATTACAAATATAATGCGAGACTTCTAACTACTAATTGGATGCTAGATTTCAGCTGTATGTTTTGAAGTACTCAAAATTTAGAAAAATTGTTTTCTTCGATCCCATAAATAGCATGCATGTGTTTGAACTAAAATTTAAAAAAATAAAACTGTAGACACAAACCATAAAATATAACCTAAAAAAAAATGTGGCCACTCTGTAGAGAATTCGTATTCCTCTAAAAATTTGCGTAAATCAAATATATCTCGGTCCAACTCAAACTGTTCCTAAATACAATTATATAATCTTGTATAGGGTAACTTGTCCACACCACCCAATATTTTTTTTGTCCACTTTGACTCCTTGCAAAAAAATTAATTTTTATTGTACTCATTATGTTTTTATATGTCAACAGAGCAATGTTAACTTGTTAACAGATCTCTACGGTTTGTGTCTAGGATTTTATATGCAGTCGAATTCGGTTAAGCGGAAATTTAAAATTACAAGCAGTTTGTTTCGCTTATGCGAGACTTTCGATAAAAAGAAGTTCGGATAAGTCAAAAACGTTTCAGTTAAACGAACTCACTTCAAAATTGCTCTGTAAAACGAAAATATATTACTAAAAGTAAAACTTTTGTGATTTGTTTTTGATTTCAGATTCATTTTAAAAACTTTGATATATGCTTGCAACTATATTTGAAAATAATAAATAATTAATTATATTAAATTGAAATGTGCCGTCGCTAAAAAGTAATTTGTCACCAGTGAATTAATATTTTTTGCTTTTACGCGGTGTTTCTTTTATATAAATTAGATTATTTCTAACCAAAATATGTTTCAATTAAGCGGGGTTTCTTTTAAGCGGATTTTCTTTTAAGATAATGTAAGTGCTTTGAAATTTATCAAAAATACTATATAAGAATTTTTATTTTCAATTAACCGATTTTTTCATTTAAACAGCGCGCTATTATCCGAATTCGACTATATTAAAATATAACTTGCAACAGATTAATGACAATGTTTACAATGACTGACTAACGATTCTATTTATACGAGTACATCGTTTGTATAATTACTTTATTATAATAATTTAAACCTGTAAACCACTTTATCTCAACTATGTATTTCGGTAAGTTATTCAACTAATTTGTTAAAATCATCAAGAAATTCTTGTGAATTCTTCTTTACAGCAATTAGTAATAATATTCTATAGAATATATATTCGAAACTTAAGTGTCCACTTCGCAAATTTTATCAATTTAAGCATTTAATATTTGCTTAATTATTCATTTGAAATGTAAGTTTTATTTTTATTTCGTTATAGAAAATTATTATACAATTTGCTTTGAATAATTTGTGAAAACAAAATAAATTAATTTGAATTTAGTTAAAGTCAATGTTTGTATTTAAGTATAAACGGATGTATGAGTGTATGAGTGTAAACTATTAAAATTATAATCGCTTCGAAAACAACATTTAAAATAATTAGTAATTTATTTATGTATGTATAACAATTGTGTTTTTCAGTCATTAAATTACGATAACATATATTTTCACCTGCAAAAATAACAATAAAAATATCTAAACATACACAAACGATTACAGCAACGATTTTTTAGCGATGAATATTCGATACTGTTTTTACTGGGTGACATTTTAAGCGTTGACATAATTTTTAAGCATCTCACATTTTGAAGCAGTTGTTGGCTATTGTTACCTCCTTATATTTCTCTTACATCTACAGCTTAATTTTGTAAGTTTAAGTACACATAAAATTTGCCTTTGAATACATTTTAAGCTTTGGTAGTAATTTATAACTTTCAAATTATGTTTAGATCTTTCATGTCTTTAAAAACTTATTGTAGAACTGTAGTGCACTTTAGTTCGCTTTACCGCAAATGAAGGCTA
The DNA here is from genome assembly GCA_947311025.1 of Lypha dubia. Lineage (NCBI taxonomy): Eukaryota > Metazoa > Arthropoda > Insecta > Diptera > Tachinidae > Lypha > Lypha dubia. The sequence goes on along the minus strand of OX371260.1, from coordinate 30,744,193 downwards.
TTTTTTTGAACGATAGAGACAAAAAGTATTTTACATCGATGCGTTAGAGAGTTAAAATCTTCTAGAAAAGAGCTTGATGTACTGTTTTACGTTAAAGTGCTGCCTGCCAAATTGAGTCGCAATTGTAAACTTGCAAAATACCAAAAAACTTTTTTTAATTCTTTTTTATCGCTTTCTACTAGAGTCAGCTCTTAGAACCACGTTGTGGTTTTAAATTTTTTTGTCTCATTTTCATCTTTAATTTCAAATTCATTTTCAGCTTCGTTGAAACTAAAAAAAATTGTTTAGCATTGGCGAAACATATATTTAACATTTTTGTTTTTTTATTTTTTAGATTTAAGATTTGAACAACTTATTGATGTTTCAATTTATAATTGAAAATTCAAAAAATAATAAAATTATCAAAAAAAAAAAAAAAAAAAATTTCAGCTTCTAACCGCCTTAAGGTGGACCCATGACTGACGTAAGACAAACCAATTGTTTGACTAATACAACAACATAACATTAGTTCTTAAAATACAACCCACATCGAATAAAGTAAACGCAAAACTGTCTGTTGGACTTAAGCTATAGACCACAGCGAGCAGCAAGCAGCAATGTGTCAAAAATAAAATACAAGAGTCTATATGAAATTGATTATTTGACGACGGCGAAGCAGGTTGTTGTCTATGCTAGTTTTGCTGCTGCTGCCAAATTAGACTAATTTCTATTTCCATAAGCAGCAATAAGCTGATACAAAGCTGCCAATATAATATAAATGTTACAGCAATGAGAGCTAAAAATATTTTGTGTTATTTAACCGAAAATAACATAACAAAATTAAAATAAATAAATATATTGAAGTGTTTTTATATTTATACTCGATATTATAACGTTTTGACCTGGTAATTTCATTTTTATTCTTGTGACATATTTATGTGGCAGCTCTGAAATATGTAGTAAAACAAATATTGAAAAATAATATCGAAACTTCAAGTTCATTTGTCAGCTGCTATCGCTCTCAAAATAATTCAGTAGCTAAATACATGGCAGCATTTGAAGCCAACTGCATTTGAAGTCTGCTGTTGTGAAGTCTGCTGTGGTCTATGTGTTTATAGCTTTACTGTACGATAACATTGGTTGTAGAAAATACATAATAAGGCAAAACAGACTAAAAACAAACCTCGTTGTACACAACTTTGTGTGCTTTTTTATGTTGTAACCCAAACCACAAAGGCAAAAATACATAATCACATTTTTGTGTGATTACCGTTTGTCTTTTAAGAAAAAAATTTGTTGTTAATCTTCCTTTGGTGTAGTTTAGCATCAAATTACTGTCTTTGACTTATAAGACAAAAACGTTTCGTCTTTCGTTGCTGTGGCCTCAGCCTTAAAAATTTTGTGTGTATTTTTTAATTGTGTTTTTTAACGGGTTTGGATGTTTCCCCTGAAATATTGATTATTGTAGAGCTCCATTTATATACCGATTTTCAAAATTGTTGTTTTTTTAACGCAAATAAGTGGGTGCGTACCTTAATCTCTTGTGGGATTGAAATATAAGCTACTAGTGGAATGAAAGCTTAACCAAATTGCGTCGATTTCGTAATCTGTTTACTTGACTTTTAGTATGAAGATACCTTTTTTCTGTCAGAATTATGTACTGATTTTTTAAACAATCATGGCTAATAGTCTGTTTTCGGCAAGTTGAACACCAAAAGAGGGTGGTGTTGGCTGAAGTGGTTAGCGCGTTGACTACTAAGAAAACAATGACTTTGGGGCCTCGGTTCAAACCCTGGCCAGAGCAAGTCAATCAACATCATTAATTTCTGTAATGTAAATTAGTGAGACATTGTCTTTATTGTTGTCGGACTATTTAAGTGATGAAGCCATAGCACTGGTCACTAAAACGTGTTCCGATAGCAATTGATGCTGTTCCAAGCTAATGTACACAACATCGCCCTCCTTCGTAGGTTAGCAGAAACATCGGCGAAGTAAAACAATTAATAAAATGCCCAGTGATGACAACTCTTGCAACATAAAAAGCACTTTGAGCCCATGGAAATAGGGTAAAAAAGGGTAAAAATTAAAAAAATTTCGGGTACAAAAGCACTAACCTAATTTTGTTTTGAGTCTGGTGGATCAAAAGACAGCCTTGGCTGCACTGAAAAACTTGAATTTGGATCTATTGCTTTTTAATTTTTTTTGTGGGACTTTGTCGGAGTAAATCGCTTTATCGTGAATTTATTTCACAATTACAACATACGCAATATGATTTTAGTTTATCTTTTGCTGGTCTAAGCCACCTTTTAAAAGCTGGATCATTCTCCCAAGCTTTTCTATACATTTGTTTTTCCATCTAAAGGAAAGCCATTGTTAGATCCTGAACTTGAACACATATAATAATCAATGAATAACTTACTTTTAATAACGGTTCAGCTTTATAATAACCAAGGCACGTTCTTGCTTAAATTTTCTCAACAAACAAATCAACTTATTAAAAGTTAAATCCTTGCTAAACAAATAAATCATAAAAATTTCTGCACGAATTTGAAAAAAAAGATGCTTGACAAATTCTAGAATTCAAACTCTTAACAATTTAAGAGTACTACTCAAAATGTAGATGCAAATAATACGCAGTTGGTTAAAAAAGTATTAGATGTGTTTAAAGAATAGAATGTTGATTATCATGGTACAATAATAACAGGTACACGCCTCAATGCAACTCTGCGTGTCTCTGCCTTTTTATGCTGCTGGCTGCAACTATTCTGGTGACTTGTCAAAAAATCAACACACAAACATGTATGTTTTCACATGCCAGATGTCAAAATATAGCACTCAAGCGTTCAATCACACAGACAAACTGAAACCAGCTGACGAGCAAATATTCTGATGCGTGTACCTGTTATTATTGTACCATGGTTGATTATTTAAAACGCACTTAAAAGCACTGTGAGAAATTGTTAAAAGCACTATAAATACACGCTTTTCAAAAACGGGTATTTAACAAAATTTTGGGTAATGCTTAAGTAAAAAAGCACCAAAAAATATCCGAAAAGCACCAAAATGTCAACGCTGAAAATGCCTGCCAACACAGCTTAACAAAGTTAATGCGTCTACGTAACACCGGAGGCGCCTCAAAACTGCTATAAAAATTAACATAACGCGCAAAGCAGAGTTCTAAAAGAGTTAAGCCTTCTAAATTTTCAACATCTATCTTCTCTACCGTATCCCTCTCACTGAGTTCTGCATACGTAGGGGTCATCGCCTTAGTGCTGGTCGTAATTACAAAAAAAAAAAGACGAAAGATTAAATTATCCGCCCTTTTCTTTTTCAAACTTCTGAAATTAAACAAAACAATTTTCTAAAAATTTATAAAAATTTAAAACTGCCAAAACTTTGTTTTGTTTGTTGCTTAGCACGGCGTTGAATAATTTTGATTTTATTTAAAATTATGTGAAAGGAACTCAATTGATTAAAATCACAATTCTCATACAACAATAAAATGTTAAATTGTATATATGTGTGTTAATGTGTATTGTAAGAAAATATAAATTTTTGTCTAATAACTTCATTTAGTTAATTGTGAATAAAATCAACAGACAATTTAACACTGAAATATTCTATTAAAAATTTAACAATATTCATACAATGAAACCGTAATGAATTTACGAATATTTAAATATTAGTTGCACAGATTCTATCAGGCCATAAATTTTGTTTAATCAATATCAATGTTTATTTGTTTTTTTTTGTCTCTCTAGCCACACTATTCTAGAAGAATAGAGAGAATTTTATAACAACTCTATTAAAAAAATAGAAAAATAATAATAATAGAAATAGCAAATTGACAATTAAATTGATTGTGTATAAATTTTAAAGTAAATAATAAAATATTTCAATTTTAATTAATGTACAATTTTTAATTATTGCATAATACTTTTGCGACATAAATGAAAATTGAACTACTATTCAGATAAATTAATTTGTAATGAAATGAATATAATAATGTAAATATTTCCATTGAAATTTAATTATGAGACTGAAACAGTTCTATGAGAGTCATATTAAATTCCCATTTCATATTTTAATTATAATTTTGGCTCTTTTTACATGTTATTTAATTATTTATGACCTTTTTATTTGTCTGCTGCTGTAAATGGGGATTTAAAGACATTTGCCAGTGGTGTAGATAATTATTTTCTCAAGACAGACAGTAAAGAAACAAGAATTTTTAACATTTTTATTTAAGGTTGTGGTAGTTAGGAGACAAACTAAAACTAAATTTCCAGAGATGACAATACCCTTTCTTGAAATAACATATATACGCTACTGTAGGTTGTATAAAATAATTTAATTATAAATATCTTAATTTTTCTGTATAAATAAAAGGTTTTCCAATAGGGATGATATGATTTTGAAATGACGTTTCGACCATTTGTAATATGTCATGATCTGTCATTTGTTTTTCATTGTGTTCAGTAGTGTTTACAATTTTATCATGGAGACATATAAGCAAGAACAATGTTTGATTTGAAAACGATAAATTATTTTTTTAAGAAAATCATCTTCTCCGATGAGGTTCACTTTCATCTGAGTGGTGCGGTAAATAAACAAAACTGTCGATTCTGATATGAAGAAAATCCTCAAATTATTCATGAAAAAAATTACATTCACCTAAATTGACTGTTTGCTGTGGTTTTTGGTCTTGTGGAATCATCGGTCCGTACTTCTTTCGAAATGAAGCTGGTAGCACCGTTACTGTCAATATAGAACGGTATAGATCGATGATAACCAACTTTTTATGGCCGAAATTTGAAGAAATTGATCTTGACAACATTTGGTTCCAACAAGATGGGGCTACGTGCCATACAGCAAATGCAACAATTGAATTATTGCGAGAAAAGTTTGGAGATTCGATTATTTCAAGAAATTGTGATATTGAATGGCCTCCAATAGGTTGTGATTTAACACCACTAAACTATTTCTTGTGGGGTTATTTGAAGTCATTGGTCTTTCGAAATAAACCAGACTCTCTTCAAGCTTTACAAGTCAATATTGAACAAGCCATTTATGACATACGACTTGATTTAGTGGAAAAAGTGCTCGAAAATTTGGTTCATCGAATTCGTTCCTGCAGAAGAAGTCGTGGAGTCCATTTGAATGGCGTTTTATTTAGGACTTAATTGTATCGATTGTTCTTCATATTAAATAAAAAACAAATATTTTTCAATATTTTGATTGGTATTTGTTAAAATTGTTATAAATTAGATTTAAACTCAATTTCTCCTGAAGAAGCCAACCAACGGTGTGGCGAAATATCGAAAAATTAATATTAAAAACATTTTTTATATAAAAACGACCTAAAGCTTTAAAAATTATTATAAAATTAAATAAAAAACTTTTGAATTTCCTTAACAATATGTGTGCTTTTTTAAGAAATCACTTTTATTGGAAAACTTTTTATATTTCTCTTCATTCCACATATTTTTTCAAGGTCTTAAAAATTTTATATTAAAAGTAAAACATTAATATGTTAATACTTTTTTGGTTAAAATATAACATTATACTTGAACAAGTACTAAAGAGTTTATGTTTTTCAAAATTAATATATTTCTTATGGATTAGCTATATGCTGCATTTCGTTGGTTAATAAATACCATCTCATTAGTAAATTTTTACCACCATGATTGAAAAGTTTTCAAACTCATTTGCATATACACAAACTTTCAAATAAGAAATGAGAATTACTAAAGCGCAAGCGAGGGTTACCCTTTTCCTATCCTATCGCTTTAAGATTTCCCTGGAAAATGTATTTTATTCCAGCATTTGGTGTACAATTTTCCCCCGTCCAATCACGTCAAGATTTTGCTGTAAGTTGAATTTTTTGCTGGTAGTAACCCAAAGTAAATTTCAAGACTTCAGTGAACATAAATATATATATATTTTGTAGGGGTACCACTGTTCCCCGTCCTAACCCCACGATTTAGTTGTAAGTTTTATTATATTCTTGGAATAATCCACAGCGAATTTCAAGAATTAAAAATTAATTTGTATGTGGGGTACCCATTCCCTCGTCCAATCGCATCGCCCCAAAATTTTTCTGTAATTTGTATGTATGTTTTTAAGCGGAACCCACAGCAAATTTTAAAAAATTCTTTACTTTAGTTGCGCTGAATGTTTTGAATGATTCGAAATTTTAAAGTTCATACACAGACAGAAAAATTCTATAATGTCTAATGAAATATGACGTCAATTTTATGGCAAGTGTCTATGTTTCTTATAACAAGACATTTGTCATTATTTCGATGTAGACATGAGTTGGTAGTCTTTTCACTAATGGTAATGATGACACTTTTGTCATCCATAAAATTATTATACATAAATTTAAACTCTTTTTTCATTCATTTTGTTGCTCAGTCATGAATTGAAGTTTCGATACTTAAAAGACCACATAATTTACATTCTTGTTAATGTTGATACGAAATACTCATGATGACAAAGTGTCATATTTAGTTGAATATTATTTGTCATATCCTCGTTTGCTTACATTTTAGTTTAGTCATAAATGCCCTATAGATTTCACTGTAAGTTTTTTTATAGTAATCATGATGTCAAAATTTATGTGAAAATACATAATGTAATTTTTTTTATATATTATAGGTATGTATATATTTGGGTGTTTATATTATACAAAATGTGTCATCATTATGGTGTTTTAGTCAAAGCAAAGATGACAGTTTAAATACAATAAAACTTTTTAATGACATTTGGCAACAAGTTTATATCAGTGTTTGCTTTAATGATAAAAGTATACAACATCTTTACACAACATTTATATTTGGTTTAAAAAATTCCATTTTTCTTTGTGCACATAATTTTTTTTTTTTTTTTTTTTGATTTGCAACATACTGGTATTGCCCTTAAAAGGGTGAAATATAGTTCTCATTTAAAAATAATTAAAACTACATAAAAGCAATTTTTCTATTTTATAAACTCACCTTTTTAGTTTAATTTATGAATAATTTGGTTTTCACTTTTGAATATTTATTTTAATTTAGTTTTTAATTCCACTTTAACAACTGCAGTAGTAAATTATTTTATTATATATTTCTACTGCTGCTGCTGCTGCTGCATTTGTTTTTTTATAATGAAAACTTTATTCACAGGTTTTTATTTTCTTATTTTTCAACTCTCGTACAAGTACTTTTTTCTTCATTCTTATTTTCCACATAAAAGGTCACGTGTTGTTGACTGTGTATTGCATTTTTGTTTTAAATAGAGAAAAATTATAAAAAAATTTCTTTTCCATCCATTCAGTATAAAGCAACAGCAACAGAAGTATGAGTAATTTATAAAATGAAAATAAAGGAAAGCAAAATAACTTTTGTATCCTTGTAAAATTCTAAACAAGAGTTAACGAAGACGAGTACAATGTGAGAAAGAGAAAGTGATAGCGAATAAAATTTGTTGCTATTTAATGGGCGAGAGGAGGGCTTAAACGCCCATCATCATTATAAACTTCTATGAAATCATGGAAATGATGTTGATATTGGTGATAATAATGTTGCTGAAGCTGATGTTGATGATAATAATGTTCTTGTTGTTATTTTATGCCATTGTTGTTGTGCTGTTGTTTTAATTATAATTATTATAATAATTTTGTAATATTCTCCTACTCTATATACCTAACTTTTTGTAAAAAATTTTTTTCTCTTACCTCTTCTGAGTTGCTTTTTGTTTATTTATCAAGCGTTTGTATGTTACACACCAACAGATGCATATATACATACATACATACAGCTATCTAACTAACTATATTGTTGTTGTAATGCTGTTTTATGTAAACACATACATGCATACATACATACATACATACATACATACATACTCTTCTTGCTGTTGTTTATAATCCTTAATTAGTCTAACAAGGTGCAAATTAATCCACTTTAGTTAATTAAATTGTTTAGCATGCCACAACAAAGTAAAAGAGAGGAAGATAAATTTTTTTGTTGCTACTGTTGTTTTATCTTTGCTATCTTCTCTAGGTTGTTATTTCATATTTTGTTAGAAATTTATATCAATTTTTATATCGTTGTTTTACTGGCTTACTTTTTGTTTTAATGTATTGTTGTGTTAATACTATTTTTCAAATTTAGTTGTTTAACTCATTTAAGGCTCTAATCCACATTATGAGTGATTTTGCGATTTTGAGGCCAAAATATTCTGAAATCAAAAAAATAAAAAAAAAAAAACTAATTAATTACTGAAGCAAGTTATTTAGATAATGATAAATATGTAGTCGTATAATCGTATAAAAAAGTGGTGATAATCACACACACACAGAAATGATCACTGACGATGGTATTTTAGCGATTTCAAAAACCATCGTTGCTATGTTCCGTTGTGTACGTTGGAAATTAAACCAATAGATTCATAATTTTCACTCTAGAATATTGATCTTATCAATCTAATTTTTTCTAAGTATAACGTACCGACTCTTTGGATTAAAAGTTCAAATTACTTATTTATAGGTATTTTTAACATAAAAATCTGTTCCATGTGTATATCTACATAATTAATAAGCAATGTGGTTTTTTGTGATGGACTTTTTGCACATTTTATACAAAAACTTGACAAAACTTATACCAAATTAAAAATATTTTTTCATAGAAGTAAACAAGGTATTGTATGTTAATGTCGGTGCAGTATTTTGGGAGCAATTACCGTTTAAAATTGCTACTAATACATTCACACACACGTATTACCCATTATTGTAAGTTAAAAAAACTCCACATTGTCATACCTACATTTGTTGGTGAACTTATTTAAATTTGACTAAATCTTATCTACTTTCAAAACACAAATTCTATACAAAAAAAATATTAAATCTTTCTATATATTTTTATATGTTTTTTTTCCGTTCCCTTTCATTCTTTCGAACATTCAAAGCGAAAATGAGAACAAATTTAACAATTTCAATTCCTTTTCTTGTACAATAAACAACTTAACAAATTTCTCACGCTTTATCGCTTTAAAAAGTAATTAAGTATTTAAAGTTCATAAATGTCAGTAAATTGTTTTTCATATTGTTAATGGGACTTCAAGCTGAAAATACTCACAGACACGCACGCACACATACACATAGCGATTACAACAAATACTGTAATAAAATAAAAAAAATAAAATACCTATATATATGCAAAAAAATGTAAGAAATGAAGATCACAGAGAAAAGGAAAACAAAGTTGTAGATAAATTAAATATTCTGACGTGTATCAAAAAAAAAAAAAAAAAAAAGAAAAGAAGCACGCAGCATATGAGCAAAGCCGACGGCGTTTTTAATTGTGTACAGTGTACACTGTACAATACGAAATTAAAACTATAAATTAAATTATGCGTTATCAGAAAATAATTAAAACTGTGTTACTGCCTTTAGATTGTGAATACAGGCCCGCCCAGCAACTGAAATCTTCATTTTGATAACTCTTTTCGAAATCTTATATAATTGATAAAATATTTTTAGCATCTTATTGTCAACCAATATTGCTCAAATATGATTTAAAGATATATTATTCCAGATAGGCGCAATGTATTTATTTTTGCCTAAGAAACTGATGAAGTGTAGAAAGCACCATCAAATGAATGAGTTCGCAAACGCCGGTTAGAGTAATGTTTTAAATTAATTTTTCTCTGTATTTATTACAAAGTATTTTGACGGGCTTCCTCTATGATTCCCGGTGAAGTGTTTGTCACTTCTGCTGACTGGTAGTTGTTTAAAAAATATAAGAGCTTTAAAAAAATATTTGAATGTAAATAAATATACTCTTAAGTATATTTTTAGCACAATCGTACAGTGGGACGATAGTTTCTTAACATGCTATTGGATGTTAATAAAATTGCTATAGATGAAATAAATATTTCATTACTCGTATGGTGATACATTTTGGTGATATATTTAGAAAAAAAATAGGGATTACACAACTTAATTTGCAATAACTCGAAAATTAGTTTTTAGTTTGAATTACCAATAACGCACTAAAATCGGGCAGAAAATAACCTTAAAATTATGATACAATAATTTTTTTCGAATCTTTATAGCTTAATAGGAGATACTCAGAAAGTTTAAAAAAATTTTTTTCCTAGAAAATTTAAAAATATTTTCTGATACAAAATCTATTAAAAATGTAAAATAAACAAAATGATATTTTTTTTTTTTTTTAATTTTGAAACCTGCATGTGTAACAAATAAAATGAGCCATACTTCATTAAAATCCATTCATAAGCTCTGATTCTATTCACAATTTTCAATTAGCATTACTTTTATAAAATGTTATTTTACTATTTTTATTGGTTGTTTTAACTATTTTTATTGTTTGGTGCAATTCCAACCAACAAAATTCAATAGCTAGCAAAAGTTATTAAGAACAAGAAATACAAAAAATTTACCGAAAATTCAGAAAATATAAAAGCTCTCCGGGATTGTAACACTCTCACTTTTTTTTTATCAAAATTAAATGAAAATATATACATTAAATCGGTTAGCAGAACCGTCGGCGAAGTAAAATAAGTAGTAAAATGCCTGCTCAGACAGCTTAAGAAAGTTAATGTGTCTAATAGGCATTCCAACACTGCTCTAAAAACTAAAAAAACGCGCAATATCAGAGTTGTAAAAGAATTAAGACTTTTTTTTACATTTTCAACATATAATCTTTCTCTTTAGTTCCGGTACTAGATATGCATTGCCTAAGTAGGGCTGCAGCTGGGCTCTGTTCGAATTTGTATTTGATTTACAATGCAAATTCGATTCGAAATATCCTGGTCTAAAAAAAAAATAATTAAATGACTACATACGTATGCACATACATACACATGTACATTCTTACAACTACATACAAAAGTTTGTTGATAATCAAAGGATTTAAGGTTAATTTTTGGACAGTATGAATATCTTTAATTGACATATTTTTATGGAAACATAAAATATAGTTTAATTATGTTTATCTAAAAAGTAATTTACATAAAAACCCCATTTATGTCAACATGTCGTTGTTAGTCTTATAACTACCGCTCTCCCACATGTTAAAGTTCTAGAAAAATAAAAATAAAATTGCTATCACAACAACAAATACAAAAATTAACAAATCTAGAATTTAGGTGCAGTTTTTATCGCACACTTAATCGCAGAAGTATTTCGAATTATTTTTAACCAATAAAATGAACACTATTCATGTTGGTTGCTTTTTTATTTTTTGTTTGTTTTTTTTTTTTTTTTTTTTTTGGATTTGCTTTTTGTCATTAAAAGCAATCAACACATAATATCACAGAAAATAAAATTAATTTAACTACAATCAAATAACAAAATGATATAAACAAACATAAATAATTGTTTAGAACACTGGTGGTATGACACCGAGAACTACATTGACGATGATGGTGATGATAATGATGATACACTTAATGCATGCATTTGTATGTGAATAGTATCGGTGTGTGTATGTGTGTATCTAACAGCGTAGTGATTTTGAAAAGTTTGCCGCTTAAATGTTGTTTGTTTTAATTTTATTGTTTGGAAACTCGCATGTTGGTTGAATGGCATAAAATAAGTCCCCCTGGGTCATTGTATTCCATTCTATCCTACAGATACCAACTTACAAACATCCATTATACACACACATCCATACATGCACATACATGACTTTTTCTGTGTCATACCCAGGCATCGTGCTCTTTGTTGTTGTTAGTTCATTCGCAATTCAAGTACTCAATCGTTTATATTACGATAATAATAATACTGATGATTTTTTGTTGCTAATAATGTGGCAGTGATGGTAAATATATATTTTCCTTCTTTTTTTATTTATTTTTTTTTTCTTGTGCTCGAATGTCTTTTTAATGCATTTTATGCCGCTAATTGCAAACAAGTCAACTACTGTTTGTTTAAATACTTATTTTTACACTCGTAAAAAAATGGTGAAAATAAAAAATAAAATACCTACAATTTTTGAAAAATTTAATGTGCGTAAAATTTAAAATATGAACAAGATTTAATAAAAAAAAGCAAATATGAGGATGTATGCAATATATTAGTCTGGGAAGGACCGAGGTCCAAAAAATCAAAAATTGCACTATTCACTAACGAAAATTAATTAATCAATGTTATTTCAAAAATTGATCTTATTTTCTTACGTCCTAAAATACAGTATACTTTTTACAAATAGTACATCTATCTCGGCATATCAAAATATGAGACTTTAAGGCGAAAGGACCCTTAATGCTATTATTAATATTTGAAAAACAATTATCAAACGACACACAATATGTTGATTTTTAAAGCATTAGAGGTTAGTATCCGAGCAATTATAAGAAACACTCATTATTTGATGTCAAATTAGAAAATCTCACCAAATCCAAAATTTTATTCAGGCTGTTAACAACAAATCAAAGAATTATGGAACACGCTTGAACAAAAATTCTTAATTTTAACTCTTGGGGTTAAAAGTCAAACTAAAAAATTTAACAAAAATTACACAACCGGTCAAATAAAAAATATAGACTGCGACAATACTCAATAGCAAGTTTTGCTTACGTTGAAAATAATTTGTATAATTGTCATGATAACAATATCATGTTCCTTGCAAATAACGAATGGTTGCGTAATCCAGGTTTCTTTTTGTAGCCAATATACGTTTAATATATCAAAGTTCTCTCCTAACAGCTCTCATTCCATTGATACGTTGTTCACAGTTGTTGTACAGTTTCAATAAAATTAATTGTAAGCCGATGAAGAGAGTGTTCGAACCACAGAAGATGATCAGAACACCCAACTTTGTTATCATGTGTAATTACCCTATATAGTTAATACATAAAACTAAAATTATCAAGTTAAAATAAAAGAGATGAATACAGAATTACACAAGATTTGCAGTCGATTTTTAAAAATTCTTATTAATTTGGCATTACTGAGTATTGAGGTACAGGATCTCGTTACATAGTCTATAAAACCCTGTTGCAAGGAGCAAAGCGTGGTAAACTTCCATTTACGAAATACAAATTTCACATCGTCATCTTAAAAGTGTGAAACAACATCGAAACAAAAGCACACTAATATTTAGACTCACGTTGATCTCGAAAACATCATGAAAAATAATTTGTGGCTTTTGCGTTGAATATTCCTTTAAAAATAAAATAATTTAAGGAATTTTATAATTTCTAGACCATTTATTATTATTTAATATAAGAATTTTACTAATCTTAAGGTCTTTTTAGTTTATTGTTATTTTTTTTTCCGGAAAACAACATAAACAATCATTATATGATCATCTGCAAACATAATTATATATAACAATATAATATGATAAACCTTGATCATATAATATTTACATCTAACTAAACTCTTTTTTTATATATAATCGGAATATGATAGTTTTGTGCTTGTGTTACTTTGTATTATGATTAGACAAAACGAACATATCGCACCCTAAATACAAAAGGGGCAAAATTTTCCAAAACTACCTTTTTTCCATAAATTAATTCAGAGTACACATCTCTAACTACTGCAAACATTTCTTTCACATCACTATCTTCTTTAACTGGAAAAATACAGTTATGTCTATTTTTATGTTAATTGTGTTGCTTCTGCACGAAAACAGTTTTTTATCTCTCCTGAAAATTTTATTATTTTGAGTTGTGACCCTTTTGTATTTATGGTGCGATATGTACAATTATCAAATAATCGACTCGAACCGCAAATATAGCTTAAGGGCCATAACCAATATTAGCTTAAGCGACAAACTAATGTCACTTCAAAATGCAATTACACCATCTTAAACTAATATTAATTTTATTATAAATTCGTAAATGTTCTGTGCGTGACCATAAAATTGTAAGATATGATGCAAATGATGCCGAATATTTCGTTTAATAAAAAAAATTCAAATTAAAAACCTCTTCGCTTAAGTTATTTTTGCTGTTAGAGCTCGAAATAATGTAGGGAATTATGTATTTGATACGGTTTTATTATTATCATAATATAATTTGTCTAAAACTATGTGTACAAATTACGCATATCATTGCGGTCATATATTATGGTTGTCTTAACCATGTTGATCTTTGTGTGTACCATTCAACCAAATGGTTAAAAAAATTATAATAGTTGGCTTTCTTAACCAAAATACTCAGCATTTATCAACTTTTTAGTAACTAATTTAATTTTTTTTCTCATTTTATTTTATTTTAGTATGTTTATATGTATTTTAATGTATTGTATTTAAGAAGGTAGTTTTAAGTAAATTAAAATTTATTATCATTGCGTAAAAATAAAAAATAAATAAATACAAAAATAAATTATCACGACATATTAAAGCTTCCATCAATTATTCTACATATTTGCTACATATTAATAATCGTAGAACACCCAAAAGTGCCAATTTACAATCATACATATAGAAGAAAAATTTTAAGAAAAATAAATTGCAAAAATTAAACCTTAAAGTTGAAACTGGTATTTTTTAGTAACACCAACAATTTTTTTCGAGTGTAGCAATTCGACGTATAATTGCATGTTAGTACTTATTGAAGGAGCGAACTTTTTCTTTCAATTGCTATCTTTGATGTTTGTCATAATATTTTTGTAAAATTTACTGTTTTAATACAAATAATATTATTGTGTAGAATTTTACGCGCCTTCTCTTTATCGCTTTTTATGTTTGAAGATTATTGTTCCAGTTTTTGCTACAACAATGTGGCAAATTGTTGTGTGATAACAATAGCAAAAACTATATTTATGTATGTGTGTATATGTAAATGTTTAAAAATTGGCTATAAAACACTTTGAACGATATAAAGACCATAAATGGAAATCAATTTTTTTTGATAAGTCAGAAACCCACAAATGTGAAAGCTATTAGTACAAAATTCATTAGTTATAGAATTTTTCTAATAATAAATAATCTAGAGACAAAAAAAATATGCGTATGTTTGTCCCTGATAACAGTCGATTTTTACACATCCTCTTAAATGCATCCTAAATAAGGCAGATATTAGATTTCTGATACATTGAATTACTCATGACAACTCAATAGTTTCCATTCGGGTACTCAATCAATATTCCTTAATACTTTTAAAATTTAAAATATTTTATTACAGAGTTGCATATCGTCCGTTAAAATTTCATTGTATTTAATTGTGGAAATACAACTCTGAAAGTATTGAGTAACTACTTTTGTGTGTTGAGTACCCTAAAAAAATAGCTAGTACTCGATGCTTTGACAGCACTGCAGAATTTTTTGCTGCATATCGATGAGTTGCGATTGCAAAATCAACAAATTAATTGGGGGCGTTCTATAAATATTCGTTTATAGCAACAATGCTATGACGATTCCGCACATTTTAATTTCGCTTGGAATACAAAACCTCTTTGAATATTATGATTTAATTATATACTAAATGGGGTGAAACTAATGCTGTTTAGTTGGAGATCATTAACAATTATCGTGCAATAGATAAGCAGGCTGATAAGCACAAAAATAGCTTCTTCACAAAATTTACTTATGCCGAAGCAGTTGTTTTTATAAAAGACAAGAAAAAATATCAGTTTCACTCAATCCCTTTCCATTTCTTGATAATAACTATTAATTTTTTTTAAACAAATATTCTTATAAACTAATTAAACGAACGAAGCAAATGAAGTGGCTGCAGCAACTGATATTTTTATTGCTTGTTTAATTAATTAAATGATCGTTTTGACTACCGATTTTTATACGCCTGTTTTGCTTTGATTTTTATTTTTGCTGTTTATTGTTTTCTTTTTAAGAAAAAAATAATTTATTGTGCAAATATTTGTTTTTTTTATTTTTTAATTAAAGAAAAAACCAGACAAATATAACAAAATGAACGTATTGTTAATATACAGAGTGATTCACATTTTCATTTGATTGATAAACGAAATCGCAATAATAAATTCAAAGTTTTCAAATAAATTTTTATTTCGTATCTATAGTTTTCTTTGTGAAGTTTATCTGATTACTGTTTCAGTGACAGTTTAGTTGATTCTAATTGATTATTTAAGAATCGTACAATTCTGCGGTTTGAACATCTGATTTAGGTTAAATGATCTATAAGACCAAGTTCCGCTGTAGGCAATTTAAACTATTTATTATAATCCATTGTAAACGGTAATTGTAGTTTAGTTTCAGAGTAGATTTATTTATTAATGAATATTTCAAATGCCCGCTTACATTTCTGTGGGGCCAAACTACAAGCGTACACTTCCAAAATCGATCCATAATTTCGGGCAAGCAATTTTCCCCTAACAATAGAAAAAAAATTATGTTTCTAAATCTCCCGGAAACCTCTTCAAACAAAAGGAAATTTGAATATCGGCATATCAATAGAGAAGTTATGCGATAATCGGCAAATAATAATCGCATTTTTTCATAAGCAATAAATAAAAATCATCTTGGCTTCCTATTATTTAATTTATAAATTGCCAGAACATGACCTCGACATCGAATAGCTTTTATTGAAATCCCACAATACTTGTTTTGCACTAATACAAATCGTTTCTTTATAAGCGATAAAGCGATAAAAATTTATTTTGGGTCCTTTTGTATCACATTGATCTTTAGTGTATATGCTTTCGCCAAAGTCGCTAAAAATTATTTTCCGGCATATTAATATTCCGTGAATATGGATGACAATTTAACAAGTTTTAAATATTTTAAGTGGGGGAGCGTTGTCGTGTTGTACGGCTCTGCTCCTCATGATATACTTTTTTACAATCCTTCAGTTTATTTTTAGAATTTAAATTAAGTTACTGTTGTTAAAAATAATGCAAAAAATTCGGTTATTGTGATCATACTTTTCACTTTTTCGAAATTTAAATACAAGAATCACTTCACAACTAATCAGATATTTTTCATAAATCCCAAAGATAACGAAAAATGTCCGTTTTTAAATTCAACTCAACGATAACACTGGGATTAAATGCGAGCAATTGCAGATTAACATCAATTTAGCAGTGAAGTTAAGTAATTCTCGTATTTTATTTTATATAAATATATATAAAAATTTCAATTACGCTCAGCAGATCTAACTAACAAGTGGGTCACTAGCTACGAAAAGTCTAGCACTAATATTTTGATCCTATAATGCCTATAAGTAGTCTGTCTGTTGTAACAGCAAACGTCGTATGAATCACTAATCCATCGGTTTAAAATAAGTTGTTTTAGATGATGTTAATCTTCCTGCTATAATCCCTAATCATTGAGTCTTTTTATGATTTTCATATGAAATATAGCTCGTGTCTCACATTGAAAAAAATGTGAAATAGTACATGTCACTTTATCTTTTGGATGATGATTCAAAAAATATTAGTACGATTTTTATATGAGCTACCCTGCTTGCCTAAAACACGAAAATTAAAATTTTTTCTCACTCATTCAGTTTTTCACAGAATGATAATAAACTTCTCGGTGCGAGAAACTCTCACATTAGTTACAGAAACGAGGCACTGGATAGCTAAGATAGAAGTATTCTTTAGCTCTATCAGTTTTAATTTTATGACTGTTATTTGATTACTTTCCTTGACCATTTCTAATTCAGAGTGGAGTGTTGCAACCTTTTATTTAAAAGAATTTAAAAAAATTTTACACTAAGGGGCTATTTGGGACGATATAGTTTAGTTTTTATCGAAAGTGATCGAAAGGACACAATTTAGTAACGACGTATTTTTTAAAGAAATCGATATAATTAATATTTGAAGGAACATGGGTAAATTGGAATCAATTGGTTGATTTTCAACTAACACGGCAGAACATTACAACGTTGCTATACACCTCTCATCAGTGGTTTGAAGAAATAATTTCTCTTCTCGCCATTTGTTTGTTTTTTTTTCTCCGTTTCTGGGGAACATTGATAATGTCAAAAATTAATAAATAAGATGAATTAATCGAAAGTTAAATATTATAAAAGTGTTCATAATATGTCATCAGCGAGAATGTATTTAAAAATAATTTCATTCTATTGAAAAATTTTAATTTTGCATTATTAAGAAAATTTAGCGCTAAAGGGTGGTTATTTTAAAATTATTATTAATTGATGTTTATAAAGAATGCAACCTGGTTTAATAAATTCATTAAGAAAAATACAAAAAACCCAACTCAAACTGGCTATTAAATATTAATTAAGAAGAATATTATTAAAGATCAGTTTTTAATATTCTCATTTGATGCCAAGTGTGGGATTAGAAATTATAGAAATTATATTTTTTTTAACGGCAAAATGAATTCAGTATTAATAATAGAATGCTTGAAATGCTGACTCAAGCTTTTAAATAGCTTTAAATCTTAATAATTTCTGATAGTATTTAAAAAAATTTATTTATTTGTTTGTTTTTTTTTTTTTTTTGTTCATTCTTACCCACTTTAAGTAGTTTTTGGTCGTAAAATATCCGAATCTTGGTTTTTAAAAATGTTGTTAATCTGTATGTTTTTATAAATTTTGAATTTTATTTATTATTTTAATTTCTTATAAATCTCTTTTGTTTATTCAAAAAATCCAGAAAGATTACAATAGAGATACACTTTAAATGGCTCTAAGCAGATAATTATGCAAATTAGCTCAGATTGATTTGTATGGAGAAAACAACAAATTTCATTGTTTGTATTTTTTTTCACCCGTAACATTTAAATACTTTTTCTATATGTAGGTATCTTGTGCTCGTTTTATTTGCTTGATTTGGGAGAATAGTTTATTTTTTTTTTATTTTTAATCGTTTCACATAGAAAAAAATCTATCTACACAAATAATGTCATAAAACCGCCACCTGGTTTTACGAAATAAGTTATAAGAATTAAAATTTATAATTAATTTGTTGTTATTATTGCCATTTTTATTATTATATCTATGTATTCGTGTATACATATACATATGTATTTTTAATTTTTTCTATCATTTAACTTGTGGGATTTTAAAGACATGACATAAATTTACACTTTGAAAAAATTTTTATAGGTATATTTTTTTAAATATTTTTCATTTAGTTTA
This sequence comes from Lypha dubia, assembly GCA_947311025.1. Lineage (NCBI taxonomy): Eukaryota > Metazoa > Arthropoda > Insecta > Diptera > Tachinidae > Lypha > Lypha dubia. Next base: position 30,725,170 of record OX371260.1, on the reverse strand, counting down.
ATTTTTTTCACAAACTGCGCCTTTTTGCTATTCACCTATTTTTTTACGACTTTTAAAGAAATTTTTTTATTAGTTTCAAACATGTTTTGTTAGTCAAATTTCTTTTTGACACAATCTTTTTTAATAATTTTTATGTTTTTGTATATATTTTTTATGACTTTTTTAATAGATATACATACATATGTATGTATGTATGATCATATGTACGTATGTACGTATGTGCATATATTTTTATGAACTTGTGTACATGTGCTTAAACATATGTACATACATAAGTATTTTAACAGAAGTTCATACACACACATATATATGATGTACACTCGTAGGTAGGTATTATTTGTTAAATATTTTAATTTGTTGCTTCACTTATCATATAATTAAATTGTTGTAATTTTCAATAAAATTATCTCTTTCAAAAATTTTTTAATTTCCCATAATTAACTGTTAGATTCTTCTTGTTGAAAACACTTGTAGATAATACTCGACTTAATTGGTTTGAAGAAATAATTTGCCGTCGGCAGAAATTATTAGTATTCAAATTGGTAAACGTATTTAATTTAAATTATGCGTATTTAAACGTTTTGTAACACGTTATAATATCGTTTGAATACACATAAACAATAACAAACATCAATAAAATTATTTAAGCTCTTCATTCTAAATTACAAAAAAAAGAATCTATGTATTTAGTAAAGAAAACTCCAACAATAAGAGCACGCAATTATAAAATCAAACACAAACACACTAACGTAGAGTATTTAGCAACATCATCATCATCATTATGATCATTTTTTAAAGAGCTGGTCGTAATCATTGTTTTTGCCACTGTTGCTGCTGTCGCCGTTTACTGCAGCAACATCTACCACAAGTCATAAAATACACTTTTAATGCAAACAAATGAAAAAAGCACACACGAACACACACACAAAGCAATCATTTACTTGAAAAAATTAAAAAAAAAAATCGCCAAAACAATCATGGGGCAAAAAAACAAACGTGATAAACAAACATACATACGACCGTTTAAATTGTATGACAGACAAGAATAATGGGGAAAAAAACGTGTATCCACTAGATTGTTTTTAATTGAACTAAATGGCACGACAATAAACGACCGAACGTTTAACTAAAACTGAACTCCACTCTACATTCTACATCCAACAAACATTCAACACAGAACATCATCCAACCATTCACACAATATACACCGATACTCACATACACGAACACACACACATACAAATCTCTATCACATGTATCGAATTGAGATGGTGATTATGATGATGTTATTGTTTTTTTTTTTTCATTTGTTATATTCATTATTGTTGCTCTCTAGTCAAAGAAAAACAACACGAGCACAGTGTGGTAAAATTTCACATAAATACACTCACACATAAACATTGTGAACACCAACGATGTCTGTTGTTGATGGAATAAATAAAATTTTATTATTAATTTTTATGATTTGTGAACTTAAAAGAGCTGCTTGAACTGCGCCGTACAACTATTTAACGACGACTGAATGTGGCAATTATGTATCTAGATACATTTTGCCCAACTTAACTCACAACATTTACAAATACACAAACACACACACACACATACAAACATACATGGCTAACAACAAAAACAACATGCCAGCAAAGAACACATTATTCTGCTTTATTACTCGTAGATACTTGTGCCACCACCACCACCATCACCACTCGCTACCATGACTGTTTGCAGCTCCTTGTGATTACTTTGTCTCCCCAAAATTGCCATTTACACAATGTTTAACGTTAATGTGTGCGCCAACGTCAATGTTGCTTTCTTGCACATTATTATGAATGACAAACGTCATTATTTTCATGTTTATTATCAAGATAATCGTTTTAAAATCATTAGTTTTTTATTGCTATTGCACAGTGGGCGCAGATATAAAACTATTGAAATATGTATATGAAAAGTTATATACCTAAAATCACGAGAGCAAGAAGGTATTGCGACTTTCCATCGCATACGAATATATTATTTTATATTTCATAAATATCGTTTTATTTTCTTTTTAGCGATTCCTAACTGTTTCTGGAAAACTATTTTCGAAACTTTGCAAGTGTTGGCGATTTTTAATTGTTTTGGCAAATTTTCGCTTTAGTCTTTCTTTTTGTCTTAGCGCTTTTTCGTTTTGGCTGATATTTCTTTCCAGCGGTTTTGTAATTTTAGCGATTTTTATCGCATTAGAGATGTTTTCTTTGTAGCAAATATTTTTTTTTTCGATTTATTTTTGTTTCGTTAACTAAACTATTTTTTAGAAGGAAATCCGCTGAACCTCTTTTTTTTTGTTTTTAATTAGGACCAGCACTCAGGCGATGACCCCTTCGTATGAAGTGCATTGTGCAGGAACTCAGAACTCTGCTTTGCGCGTTATGTTAATTTTTATAGCAGTGTTGAGGCGCCTCCGGTGTTAAGTAGACGCATTATTTTTGTTAAGGTGTATTAGCAGGCATTTTATTAAAACATACAAAGAATACAATTAAAATTTCTTTGTATTAAATTAGACAATTTAACACCCACTTACGATAAAAGATACAAGCTTTTAGCAAGAGAAATTTTTTTTAACCATATAGACAAGCGTTGAAAAATTTTTAACTTTTAATTTTTAATTTTGGACTGCATATCACTGTTTCTCAACAAGTTAGGAGAGATTATTTCTTTGGTATTTCCATGTGTGTTATAGTTATCGTATTATACTGTCTGATTTATTTACCAAATATTTAGATTTTTCACTACTGTGCATTGTAATAAATCTATGTATGCTGATGGATACATTTTTACGACAAAAATAATAAAATAGAATTTAAAAGTTGAAATAAATAAAAATCTACCTAAAAGTCAATAGGTTTTGGTTTGAAAAAAAAAACATATAAATTAATATTTTTTATTTCATATTTTCCCTCCATCGACCCACTGTTTGTTGCTTATTTCACACTACTTGTTTTCCGTTTTGTTAATATACAATATTTCAAAAAGTCCCTCCCCAGTAGTTCATCATCATGGGAGTTGTTGTATTTAGGCATGAACGTCAATGTGTCCGTGTGTATGAATAAGTTATTTTTAATGCATTTGTATTGTGTTGCGCGCGCCCCCATAAATAACTCTGAAACATTTAAAACGTGAAATGATATATTATTTATTATAATTACAATTATAATACTTTTTTTTTTGGGCTCTCTTTCTCTCTCTCACATAAAGTAACAATTTAAATTATTGTTGTTGCCAAAGCTTCTGCTGATGACAGCGATCCAAAATCAAATTTATAAAGTACTTTTTTCACTTGGATTGTACCAATTTTTATTTTTTAAGGATTTTTATTTAAAATTACCTAAAAACGTTCACAAAATTCATTTGTACAAGACACTTAACAATTAACAAAAAACCATATTGAAGTTCATGTGTAGCAAGTATGTAGTAATGGGCGCGTTCATCAGAAAAACCTGCTACGAAACAGTTTATCTGTAGCGATGACCTCACTCACGTTTTTACCAAAAATATAAAAAATTTACTTTGCAATTAAAATTATTGAATTTAATTTGTAAATAAATTTTATTTGTGAATTAATTTGATTCAAAAGTCGATTATTTTGATAAAAAATAAGTCGATTAATTTGATTCAAAAGTCAACCTGAACTGAAATATCGTACTTTTTCTTAGCTACCAAAAATAGTGGGCGCTCAGTCTTTGCGCATCGCTTACTAATCAAAGCGTTAAGTTGATTGTTGAGCAACAGTTGTGTAACGAACTGTGTCGGCTGAACGCACCTAATTTGACGAATATTAGAATTCGTATTGCTGAGTATTCGAATATTTCAAGAATATTTGGCAAATATTTTCCAAACAAAAAGATAAAAAACATGAAGTTTGCAAAAGTACATAAATTTAAACCATAAACACTAATTTGTATTTCAAAAACACATTTTGTAAGTAAAATAATTTAAAAATGTACTTAGTGGCCTTAAAATGAATCATCGGAATGTCATAACTATGTTAAATACCGATAGTCGCGTAATGTTTTTTTTTTTTCAAATTATTGTTACTGACACAGAGTAGTGATTTTTTCCACTTAAATTTAAAATATTGAGTGAAGCTAAATTTCAAAATGAATATCCATATTCGGCAGATATTCGTATTCGCGACTACCAAAAATTTATATTCATAACATCACATCACTCCCTGTACCACAATATATATTTTCTCCATCGGAATATGGGTTTCACTTATTCATCTAATTTATTTCTGTGTATAAAAGTACGAGCTATTTATTTATCTAAAAAAATATGAATTTTATACATTCTCGGACTGTGTTCCAAAATCTATAGTGTTGATCATTTTCACAATATACATATTGTAGAAAAATAAATATCATTTTCTAAAGTGAGTCTTGGGAATTGGCTTCAAAATCGTTAAATATGTAGTAATTAATATTGAACTGCATCCCACTGTTCCAAAGATCTATATATTACTAGATGTGCCATGTGATAATGGAACGAACATAAAAAAACGTGATAATGATGAAACATTGTGGTGCTGTTGGCTGAAGTGGTTAGCGCGTTGACTACTAAGCAAACAATGACTTGGGGCCTGGGTTCAAACCCTAGCCAGAGCAAGACAATCAACATCATTAATTTCTCTAATGTACATTAGGGAGACATTATATTAATTGTTGTCGGACTATTAAGTTATGAAGGCATAACACTGGTCACTAAAAAACTGTTCCGACAGCGATTGATGCAGTTCGAAACTAATGTACACAACATCGCCCTCCTTCGACGGTTAGCAGAAACATCGGCGAAGTAAAACAATTAATAAAATGCCTGCCAATACAGCTTAACAACGTTAATGCCTCTACTTAACACCGGATGCGCCTCAACACTGCCTTAAAAATTAATATAACGCGCAAAGCAGAGTTCTGAAAGAGTTAAGTCTTCTAAATTTTCAACATCTATTTTCTCTACCCTATCCCTATCTCTCCCTGAGTTCCGGCACAGTGCACTGCATACGTAGGGGTCATCCCCTGAGTGCTGGTCCTAATAAAAAAAAAAACATATTTATTTAACATATTTCAATAATTAATGAAAAAGGAAATATTTCTTAATAGTGATAATTTAAAAACTAAGGGGCCATGGTACTTTTTGCTTTAAAATAGAGCTAAAAAAAGTACAAATATAACATCTTATTTATCCCTGATGATGCGTATTGTTTGTCTCCTAAACTCATTTCCTATGAATGCTTCTGTGTTTGTATTTTTCTCTCAATTTTTCGTTTATTACATTACAAAATATTTGTATCCTCATCTTTATCCTTATCTCCAATACAAGATGACAACAACAAAACCAACAGCTTTCACATCATTATTACTTGCATGGCTACAATTGCTGCAAAGATAGTATGTGTTTGTTGTTATGTTGTTTGGATGTCAAAATAAGCCCAATTCATTTAATAACGTTTTATTTAATTTCACAGATAAACAAATACATTCATTCTTTTAGTATTAAAAGCGCACACTTAAACTCGCTCACCCACACTCAGATACCTACAAAGAGTCATCTGTTCTATCATTGACTGACTGACTATTCGTTACTGCCTGTAGTCATCTATTAAATTGTAATTGAAAATTGTGTTCTTGCTGCTTGTTTTTGCTTTTTATTTTATATGTTGCTGCTTTTATTTTTGTAATCGTTTTATTGTTTGTCTCGTTAAATGTTCAAGAATTCATCCTTGTTAATGTTTTTTTTTTCTCTTTAAAAAAATCATTTAGAGGCAATTAACTAATGTTTCAGCAACATGTTGATAAAGATGGAATGTTGATTAAAGCTTAAATGAGCTCGATGTGGATATAAAAATTCGTTTTTATAATTACATGTTTATTTTTATGACATTTTTTAGAAATTTAATAACAAAAAATATGATTCTTTATTATTAAATATCTATAGTACCTACATACTTCTAATTTTTCTTGATTACACTGTGCTCAAGAATAATATTATTATCGGTTCTTTATATGTATAAAGTTATTTTAATTGTTAAGAATAAAATGTGCTATGTAAGAATCTTTTTTATATTTTTTCCGATCTCTTTACAGATTTTACTCAATGGCCTTGACTATTAGCGTTCTCTTTTCTGAACAAAAATGTTGCCAAATGATGAAGTTGTTTCCAATAACTCATTTTAAATAAAATGTTATTTATCAATCACAAAAATAAAAGTTTTTAGATGTTAAATAGGTCAGGACTTAAAAGTAGAGGGTCAAATATATTGCATATTTTGACCGTTATTGGTGCAGCATATTTAGATAATTCGTTTTATGAGTGTAACTGGCATTATGTATCATGTTACCAGATATCTTCTTAAGGTCTCTCTAATTGCCACTGCAAATTGGTTTATCAGAAAGTTTTAAAAACACCATTTTAAGAAAGCCATTTTCAATTATTAGCTTACCCGGGATAATATCTTTTAGTGTTTATTTGCTTAAGGCTTAAAGAGTTTTTAACGACTCCCGTCTGTTGTCATTTCAATGCAAAAAATGTAAATATTTTTCCTGAATTTATTTAAATAAAGACATTAAAATTAAGTTTTACCTAAGCATGTTGCTAAACATATTGTATTGTTGCCTTGTTGCACATCTAATACATATCACAGTGATTTGTGGTTGTTGCTCTTGTTGCTATACAAAAACTAATTCGAGTTTGTACTCGCATCTCATACTCATACACAAACAACCAAATCTGCATTAGTGGCACACTGCTGCTTACTCACATTATAACTTTATTCAGTTTGTCATTGTTCGGTAATTGTTATTTTACGAGTCGAGCATTTTAAAATGAAAGAAAAATAAAACTTGAACAAAACAAGAATTGAATGAATGAATGAATGAATAATTTAATTTGTTAACTCGTAAATGTTGCTGACTTTGCAATTTTAGATGAAAAAGAAAAACACAAACACAAAAAAGATAAGGTAGCAAGCAATCAACAAGAAGGCATTTTAAACAAATTAAAATCATTAATTTGTTTTAAAGCACAACAACAACACCAACAACAACAAAATGTTGAAAAATAAAAGAGGCAGCCCAACCACTTGGATATTATTATTATTATTTTATTTTAAATTCAAACATTCAACATTAAATGAACTCATTTTAGTTGTTTGTTGTAATTTTATTTTTAGGAAAATGAGTTAATTTCACGCAGTGCCCTGAACAAGCAACAAAAACACAACAAACAGACTCGTAATGAACTTAAGTACTTTGTGAGTTATTGTGGCGCTGGAGGTCGTTTGTTATTTAGTTTTTGCTGGCTTGTTGTTTTTATTATTGTTGTCTTTGTTGTTAGTGTATTTTTTATTTTTACATTTTCCTTTTAAAGTGTGTCTTTTGGTGTGATTGAGTGACTGACTGACTGACTGAATGTTGTATTACTCTTTAGGGGTCGGTAATAATTTAATGGGGAGTACAGAGGGGCCCAAGAAATTTATATGTAGTTTCGTTTTTAATATGATTTTTGTATTGTAAGTTAGTTTTTTTTCGTAGTATGTATATTTTTATTGGGGGGTTCTTGTTGTTGTAGTAGTTTTGTTTAACGATGACGTTGTTCTAATAATGAACTGCATTTATTACTTTAAATATTTTCTTTGCTTTTGTTTTCCTTTCTCTCTGCTTTAACTTTTAAAGTGGTTTTTTGTAAGCAGAAAGTGTTGTGCATGTTGATGATGTATTTTGTTAATGATTTTGATTTATCTTTTTATATATAATGTATAGACACTTACACTCAACAAAAAAAGATATGATATAAATTTAAGTAAAAAATTTTTTTAAAAAACTTTTGCTTTTAAATTTAATAAAATTTTCTTAAAATAGGAAAAAAATCAAATAGTTCATGTCATTGAAATTATGTAGTTCATAATTTTACTCCATAAAAATCTTACTTTCAAGGAAATGTTTATTTAATTTGACAGAGCATTTTCTAAAAACAAGAATGTTTTTACTAAATTTAAGGACATTTTGTCATAGGAATGAGGTTAGTGACTTACTCCTGAATAGTTCATGCAAATTTGCTTACATAAAAAACGGAAAACGGTTGACCTCAATTTTAGTTAATACCTATAATATTTTTTACATTGGAAAATTTTCCAATTATAAAAGAACACTATTTGAAAAATTAATTTTAGTTCATAACTGACTATGTAGTTTCAAAAAATTAACTTTTTTAATTGCAAGGTATAGCATCGTTGTGATTAAAGACCCTATTTACTAAATGAAAGAAGCTTAGTCCAATATTCTTCGAGTTTTATTAAAGGGTTTCCAATTCTCTTATATCTGCTACGTCCTAGCGCTCTCCTAACATCAAGCTTCAGCAAGGCCACAAACCACATTGCAATACTCCACCACTACACTATTATGTGAACAAAAGACAGATGACTTTCTAATTTTTAGAAAACTAGTTCTTTGTTTGTTAGTAAATATTCACTTTTTATGATCAAAAATTTTTTGTAAAAGAAAAATTTTAATTTCCTAACAGAAATCAAATTTTTACAGAGTATAAAAAATGGCATTGGCGCCATACTCAAATTAAGTAAAAATTTCTACGTATGTAGAAATAGATTCGTATAAATGTACTTACAAATACACTCAACATGCAGTAAGTTAATTTCGTAAACCGCACGCACAGTGAACTAGTTTTTTTAAAAACGACATGCATATTTTTATTAATAATACGAAACTACAAGCCATCAGATGAGGTCTGCAAGTAGATTTTTTTTATCGAAAGAGGGCGGTCCCACCCACACATCCTAAAATGTAGAAAAATATATTTTAGTTAAATTTTATACAACCTATAAGTTGCCTGCCGAACTACTGTTGCAAGCATGTTAGGGGCTATTCACACATTAGGTAACGCTATTTTCGCAGATTTTTAACGCTTTTTATTCGATTTTCGGCCACTGAGCGGGATTCTAGTATAAATAAATAACCCAGACGTGATCTATAAAATCATTATTTTTTTATTACTTTTCTTTCAGATAGTGTTGTTTGGCATTAAAAAGGGTAAATAAGTCTTAAATAAATCTTAATTAATTCAAATGCTGTCATTAAACATTAAACACTGCATTTATTCTTCACATAAGTTTTAACTGATCTTGTGCCAAAAGTTATAAATCTTAAAACATATCGCAGTCAATTAAGGCGAATAAAGAGTTTATGGTGTTGAATAAAAACACTCGTATATTTCGAATTTCACATTCACATTCATACTTAAACTTGCATATTTTGTGAATAAAAAGGCCTTAATCTTGATAGATCCTTATTTTGTAAAATTGTTTAATAAGAAAAATTAAGTTATCAAATTAAATCACATTAGAAACTATTTTTTTCAGTATTTCTGTCAAATATAAATTCAATAAAAGTCATGGGTACTGATCACATGATTAGCACGAGTCAAGCGACATCACTTACCATGGTGCTCATTTACAAATGCGTGGTTATATCAAAATTTTACCGTGACCACAGATCCATGACGTTATTGCCAACTTATTGCTTTTGACACTATTTTCAGAGCTTTTTAAGCTTTATGACTTAGGACCTGGGTTCAAATCCCTCGTCAGGGTAAGTCATCAACATCATGAATTTCTCTAATCTAAATTAGCGTGACATTGTATAAATTGTTGTTGCACTCACTTAAACAGATGAAAGAGCACAAAAACAGCTGAAGGAACAGCAATTGATACTGCTCCAAGCTAATGTTCACAACAGCGCCTTACTTTGTGCGTTAGCAGAACCGCTGATACAGCTTAAGAAAGATAATGCGTCTAATTAGCACCAGAGGCGCTGTATCAATGCTCTAAAAATTAAACCTTCTACATTTTCAACCTCTATCGCTGTCTCACAATGCATATCATAAGTAGGGGGCATTCCCTGGGTCCTATCAAAATAAAAACTTACAATTTTTAGAACTTTTCCTAAAATTTTAATTTTTATGTAAGTTTTTCTGCAAAAATATGGACGTTATTGGAGCACAATATGAAAAAAATAAGGTTTTTGCAACAAGCGTCTCCTAAGACAATAAAACTAAGTTTAAGCTTTAAAAATTCTAAAGCTATCATAATATAAAATGCCAAACTGTATATAAAAAATTACTTTTCCTGGTTGCCTCAGTTTCTCTTTCTTCATGCTGTAATTTCCACTGTTTACCCTGATACACTCCATGTCCAACTGTGCCACAAAACCTAATTCATTTAGTAATAATATTGTTTTTTCTTTCACTTTTTATTTCTAATGTTTTCTATTCATTCAAATGGTGAACTTCTAGCAGAAGTAGTGTTACGAATAGCAAGTATTACTAATTGGTGATGATGATAACGACGATGGCGAAGTTTTAGATGGTGATGGAGAAGCAAACTTGATTTTATTGATGCTCATGATGATGATGATGATGTACAATTCGTACTATTTAATATACTACTATAGTAGTGTTGTTTACTTTACTGTTCTTGTTTGTAATGATGACTGCTGATAGTGTTGGTGGTGGTAGTGGAGAAGCACGTTCCTTGAACAGATTTTATTTGTTGTAGATACATTTTTAACTTTTTGTAGTTAAACTTCCGTAGATATGTACGAATAAATTTCTCTTTTTGCAATACTTAGTCATTAGTGCTGTGAACGACGTTCAATTGAATTGAATTGAGTTTTATGTAAGTTTATTTCATTTTAATAGAACGAGAATGAGGTATTTTTGTTCTTTCTTGTTCGTAATTAATTAATTATTGTCGATTTTTCATGGTGATTATTTATTTTTTTGCGAAATTGTAGAATAGAATAATTTTAATTAAATTTTAAGTGAATGGTTTATTTTTGTTTTTTTCTACTGCCAACATTTCGCAAGAATTAATTTTTTGTTTTATGAGTCTATAAGTGCTTGTCGGTTAATTAATCTACATATTAAGGGGAAGAACTGATTGTTGACGGAATACCTATAATTATTTCAAGTTGTTAAAGCCATAAACGTTAGTAAAACGAAATTATTCTGCCATAAAAATTAAGTTATTCACTTTTAAGTTTATTTATGATTTTATTGTTTTGGTTTGGTTTTGACTCATCAAAGGCCAGGTAGGTGTTTTTCTTCTACAAAAAATTCTTACAGTTTGTAGTTTTTTACGGTAAAAGATAATATTTTTTTTAATATTTTTTTTTTTTTTAATTTACGATTTGAGTTCATGTGAAAGGGATTCATAATAAATCGAGTATTTTTTGTAAATATTTTAAATATTACAATTAATTGCAGATATACATTACCTTTCCAACGATATGTAATATGTGGTGCTCTGTTTTTCACTTGGCCTTAAATAATGCATTTTCAATGCAACATTTGTATTAGTGCCTACTAGGCGATTGCCAAAACGGTATTCTGTAAGTAGAGTACGCCATGTTTAATATTAATTAATTAAAGCGTGATTGGCATTGAGATCTAATCGGTAAACAACTCTGATCATGAGACCGTGGTTGTTCTCGAAACATCATGATGACAGTTCAATCTTCCATGCAGTCTAAATTTTCTTTGTCTGCTCAATTACTAAGCGCCAATTTTACACTATTTAACTACTTATTAGTAAATTAAAATGATAACTACTGTTTAACTAATACCTCATATTCGCAGTGTATTGTTTAACTAACTCTTAATATGAACAAGAACTAGTTACACTATCAAACTATTAATTTTCAGTATTAGCAATTCTGTTAGATACGATTTTTGTTTACACGTTTGAAAAAATATGGCCGGTTTCTTAGATTACGTTGGAGACGCTCAGCAACAATATTTCATATATTATCAATATCAGCGCCACTTTCAATAAAGGACTTCTCATTTTCAATTTCACATGCCATATCTAAAATTTTTTACAACACAAAAATACTTATAATAATTTCCAACGAATCAGCTGTTATGTAACTATTAGTTAACCAATGGCGTTTGATGGTTTAACTAATGGTAGACCAGAAGCTCTGAATCAAATATTGTTAGTTAAAGTATAGCTATTAGCTACCTAATGACTTTGAATTTGGGCCTAATAGTTTCTAAAGTTTACTTTTCACCAAAAAAAAAATATGAAATTAACCGTGAATAACTAAAATATCTCGGCTTATCGCTGAACGTTAAAAGCTTTTTCTGATAAGTATTGAACACGTGCCGTTTAATGGCAAATGTTTGACTCTATAACTATTTTATTATCGGCTTAAAAATTGTTAAGCAAACTCGCATACAAATAAAAATAATCCATTTTGCTTTGCAAGGGGTTGAACTCATCATAATCTGCTTGATAATCAAAGACGATATTACTGTCTAAATTATAAAATAAATAGATTGCTTCTTTACTAGTAAGTAGTTGATATAACTACTGTAAAGTAACGCCGACGGGACGGTATGTAGTTTGTGGTTAAAGAGTATGTTGTCGTGTAATTGCAACACCTTACGGTGTCACAAAAAGTCACAATGATACCGATAAATGCTCACTGTAACATATATAACTCCACGGTTACACTGGTTTTTGATGCCATAAATAACTGATTAACATAAATTTGGTACTGAAGTAATTCTCGTATTAAAATTTCACGAAAAGTTTGTAAAAATACTTGTTAGTAAAAATTTCCAATAAGCAAAATTATGTTTTCTTTCAAATAATCTTCGAAAATACAGGAAATCTGAACTCGATTTAAGCAGAAAATACATACATACATATGTACATACATACATACATACATACATACATACATACATACATACATACATACATACATACATACATACATACCTACATACATACATACATACATACATACATGTCTATGTATACATTTATATACTAACTGTGTGTAAACACCTCTCTGTCACTTTCAAACATCAATTTGTAATAGAAAAAAAATTTCTTAAATGCACACCGTTTATAGTAAATGTCCACAAATCATAAATCCCCATAAATGTGCAAAAAACACGTTAACGTTGCTGCACTTTATTGTTTCATATTTTTCGGAAGCAAAAAATGAAAAATGAATGTTGCAAAATAAATAAAAGTGTTGTAATCAAACACTGGAAATATTAATGTGATAGACAGACTACGAACATTTCGGATATTTACAATTTTCAAATTTCATTTTCTTTTCATTCATGACAGATTTTATGAAACTGCAAAAATATGACTCGTGCTTTTATATATTTTTAACTGGAACTTGAAATAAATACAGTGGCTCTGTTTGCACCTTTTCCCCTCTTGCACTGTATTGTTTTTGGATTTTATTTTTTTTTGTAAAACTTTTAACAAATACATTTTGGAGTGTCTTTGCACCCATTCAGTAAAGTATTGAGTGAAAAATAAAATCAATTCATTAATTTGTTGAATCTTTACAAAATAATACAAATTAAATATATGTACAAGTACAAATTAACGCATTGAAAGAGTTCTGGGGCCAAATCACCGCATACGATAGCGAACTAACTATCGTACCGAAACCCATTACGATACGTGTCGAATAAGCAAATTATGGCATACGATGCGTCAAATTACGATACAATTCATTCGATATCATATGCGATAATACCAAAATGAAAAATTTCGATAAATTTTGATCGATATCGTATGCGGTGATTTGGCCCCTGTTCATAAAATATGTGAATTTAGAAACTTATCCATTTTAAAACATTATTACAGTTCGTCGGATTAATGAAACAAGTTTCGTCAAACTTATTTAATCAAATGTATGAAACAATTTCATTGATTTGTAAATGTCGTAAGCTTGTGATAACAAAAGTTTTCGAATATATATTTCTTCTTTTCTATATTTCCTTTTTGTGATTATAAAGTTTGTACGCCCAAACTTCTCTGTTCGTAAATAAAAAGAATTATAAAATTAAAATAAAAGAAACAAAAGAGCAGAACTCTGTTTCTAATTGTCATGTTAGCGTTTCTATTATTTTCTATATATTTTACCACCCGTCACCCTTAAATTTACTGACGCAGTTACGAACAGAAGCAACAGACAAATCTAATTTAATGCTGTTAAATACAACAATTATTTTTTATTAGTTTCGCAACATGTTGCTTAAGGTCAAGTGGTTATGCAACATTGAAACAATAAACTTTCTCTCAATTTGATTTCTACCATTTTCCTACCCTTTTGCCTCATCTTCTCTCCTGTCTATTCGTGGTACCCATAGCTGCCAGATGTGACGATTTATCGTCATTTTGACGATTTTTGGTCATAAAAATGACATTGTGACGATGGGACGATTTATATCCTAATTTTGACGATTTTAAATAATTCAAGCTTGCAACATTTATTTGTACTATTAAAGCAACCTTGAACTGCAGAAAATTTTAATGACCAACTTCCTAAAAACTAGTTTGTTTAAAACTGAAAACTTTTATTTAATTGATGGAAAAACAAATCTTTTAAATTTTGAAGACATTTATTTAGGAATATTATCCAGAGACGTATTGGAAGACGCACAAATAAATGCAAAAGAAAAATAATTATTGTGTTAATTTTTATATAGAACTTTGTGATCTGATATTACCAATATTTGATTTTGAAAATAAATATAAAGCTCTTGGCAAATTAATCCAATTAATATTATTAATGAAGAAAAAAGTTGGTTTTCTGAAAGTGAAAGCCAAGAGCTAGAAACTGATTTCAGACAATTAAAATTATTATCCTGATAAATACATGTAATTATTGGGTTTTTGGAAAACATATATCAAAGATGCAAACTAGGGATTCAGGTCTTTTGTTTCCGGTTTTGAAAAAATTTATTAGTAAAATCCTAGTTTTACCACATTCTTCCGCCAATATGGAAAAAATATTTAGTCAGATAAACATCTTTATACAAAAGATTATTTAAAGCTAAACAAATGTAGCTGCTATGATCTAGCAGTTGTACCTGAATTAATCAATATGGTTAATTGCAATATATGTATATTTGTGTAATATATTATACATATACATACATACGTATGTATATGCATATAGGTCTATTTTTTTAAAAAACTATATTTTTATTGTAGTTTTTAAGGTGTTTCAAAAATGAAATTTAAAATGCATATTTTACTACATTGGAAAAAAATAACTGAAGGATTGAATATTTTTATTTTTTCCATAGAATGTATGTATAAGTATGTGTATACATATATATTTCAAAGTTTTGAAAAACATGCCATTTATTTACATGTGATTTATTTTATTGTGAATTCTAATTGAAGTATCTGATCTCGGTATTTAAAATAATGCTGTTTTATTTATAAGATTTGTTGTTTTAAGAGTTTTGTTATGTTTTGCCTCTAATAAAATATGTTTTGTTGGTAAAAAAGGCGGTTTTTTTATTTGACGTTTTTATGACGATAATGACGATTATTGCCCAAAAATATGACGATATTACCTCCAAAAAATCTGGCAGCTATGGTGGTACCTTGAATTTTTCTCCTTTAGCTTCATTGGCACAAGTACATGAATTTGTGTTTGTGTTTGTTTGGTAAATGCTGCCATAAATTTTGCAAATGTTTTCTATTAACTCAAATTTTATGACTTAAATACAAGTTCGATTGTAATGCGTTTGTGTATGTATTCGCAGATATGCACTCACACTTAAATTGTTGCAAGAGACGTATCTGTTGGGAATAAAACAAACAATTTGTAAAGTAGTAAAAGTGATTCTAGAGCGTAAACTGAGGAATGTTTAATTAACTCTTCCATTTATTGACCGATTTTATTTTTTTTTTAGCGATCGGCTTGGCAATTTTCACCCGAAATATTGTTACAAAAATAATTTATTTATCGACCGCAATTACAATTACTTTTATTGTTTGGAGGGGGTTGGCAATATGTTTTTTTTTTTTTTGTTCAAATCAGAAGAGGGGCAAGCTACCTCAATTTCTACAAGTGTAAAAACACCAATACATACATTGATATTTCCTACATGTTCTCTTTATGACAAAGTCTGTTTTGGACCCATATACATATTTTGCTTATTCGCAGGGGCAGTTAGTTACCCGCTCTAAATATTAATTATCACATTACTCCACCAGTTATAGACCGATTTTTCATAATTCACTTTATTAGATAAAACGGTACTTTAATATGTCGTGGGGGTACTTTAATATGTCCCTTGAAGTCGGTTTTTTCCGAGAACTGTTATCTACTATATACATATGTACGTATAAATATTGAGTCATAACAGCAAAAATAGCTTAAACGACAAAAATAATTTTAGCTTAAGAGAAAAGCTTTTATTACGAAATTATACAAACACTTTTAAAGTAATTTTTTTTTTATAAATTCGTGTTCGTGCGTGAAATTGTAAGACTGTTGCCAATAATTTAATTTGTTAAAAAATAAATTTAAATTGAAAACCATGTCGCTTAACACATTTTCGCGTTTAAGGCTCGATATGTACGAGTATGTGAATCAGGCGCGTATCCAAGGAAGAGGATAAAATGATATGCCCTTTTTCCGATAAAAGTACTAAATTGAGCAAATTGAGTAATTTCATTTTTGAAAAGGAATTGTACAATATATTTTATTTCACAGTTCAGCCCACCACCTCCTGAAATTATAAATGCGCACCTGACATAAGGGTATCTGTTGATAATGTCTTTGATAGCAAAAGTATTTTAATGGGTGTTTAGTTTACATATTAAATTCGATTGTTTGGTATTACGATCATAAATAAAATTTATTGCTTTTCGTAATGTAAATCAATGAAATTAATTGTGAACATGAAACCCCTCTTTACAGCACTCTTTAGTAAAATTTATTCCACACTAATAGCAACAATTAAGCAAACAAATATATTAATTTAGTTTTGAAATTCATATCGAAAAATAAAACAAACTCAATTACTGGAAAAATTCCATTTGTGACTATTTCTGTATTAAACGAAAATTTTATTTATTGTAAGAAAACTCTTATTTCTCTTAGTGCCCTGTATAAACTGTACAATTTCCGTTTAATGCCAACAATTAAGTTGGGATATAAAGTCAGGTACAAAATATATAACAAGTCAAAATATGTATGTATGTATGTATTGCGTACTGCAAATACAATAAAACAAGAAGGAAACTGAAGTCATACAATTCAACTCGGGTACCACTAGATACTCTTGCTTCAATGAACATAAACTCACAGCCACTCAGTCTAAAAACGTATAGAAAAACTACAGACAAACAGTAAAATTTTATTATGTGTTTCTTTGAATAAATGGAGATATTCATAACTGGCACAAACACACTTTAGTTCGTACATGTTCATACAGTATACGAGTATACAGGATAATTGGCATGTTGTAGTGCTACATTTGTAAACGATTTGAAAATAGAAAAGAGTTTTTGTTATGCAACAATAACAAAAGCAATTGCACTCACTTAAAATAAACTGTATTTAGAATAACGGAAAAAGAAGAATATAAACATCAATGAAGAAAAAAGAAAGGACTAAATATGTAGTCGAAGGCACATGGCTAACAAATAAAATGAAAATAAAAGTTAGAAAAATGAAGTGTAAGCAAAAGGATTCCATATAGCAATTACGTAAATACGTTTAAGGAAACTCATATACATACATACAGATATATTTACATTTGTAGATGACGACTGTTTAAAAAGCAGATGCAGTACAAGTAAATATCTCAGCATGCAGAAGTAAATAGATGCTTTAATTCTTTCACTTTTGAATTTTGTTTATAATTTTGATTTAAAATAATTTTGACGGATGCTTTCAAGCAGTTAAAATAAAGCTTTTTGAAATGTTTTCATTCTATTGAATCTCATTTAAGAAAAACTTTAATTCTTTGTGGGTAAATGAATGTACCTACTTATAATTGGATTTTATACTAAATCATTCGTATATTTTGAAAAGTTCAAAAGCCTCTTTCTTCAAGCACAAACTTTCAAAAAGTATTTGAGAATTACTAAACAATATTAAAAAAACAATCAAAATTAAAAATAAAATTCAAATTAGAGTAATTAAAATAATAATGCTTATAAACTTTAATTTGTTAGTGATATTGTTGTGGAAAAGAAGCTGTTATCGTCTTAAAAATTGTAAATTTTATTTAGCTTACGATGAACAAAGTAATTTTAGCTTTCAATCATTACATGATTACTATTAATTAAAATTTAAAAATGTTTTATATGTGTATAACAACGCAATTTAGTTGAAAAAAAAAATCATGATTACCATCAAAGCTAATTTATTTTACACAATAGTGCATTCCTATGACAATTAAGTACTTTCAACAACCAAACCTAATTTATTTGCAATCATATTATTTCTATAATACGCATCTTTTGTTGAGAGTATTTCTTTCCGCTTGTTATTAAAAATTTAACTGGCAAAATAAGAAAATTAGCAATAATGGAGGATAAAAATTAAAAAAAATAAATGACAAATTTTGTCTACAGAAAAACAGAAAAATATTTAATACAATTGCATATTTGATTTTATTTCACAAATATGTAATTTTAGTTGTAGCTAAAATTTTTGTAAAAATTTGCTTAAGAAATGAAAATATGCTTGTGGGGGTATTTACAACCATACCATATTTCTATACAAATAATCGTATAACATTATTTAAGTTAGTCTTCCACATAATAAACGCGTTATTGCAAACTTTTTCATATAGAAATGCGCATTAGCTGTAACGAAGAAAATCGGAGCTATAAAACATCTACATAACAATTTTAGAATAAATCAAAGCCTTAAAATCCCGTTGTCAGAACACAGAACTATAAATGTTAACGCAAGTTCATCTCGCTCCTTCATTGCAACATAGTCATATCTCAAAAAAACTAAAATTTTAATTTACTGACGAAAAAGAGTTTCTCAATAAGTTCTTTATTTGTAAAAAAATTTTCATAAACATATCTCTATTTAAACCCAAATTAAAACCACTTACATGCTCAAGCCGTCCATATAAATGTTTACGTTTTGAAAACTTTAAATGCATTTTGCCACGTTTGAGGTTTTTTGAGATATGGGGTTGTGCACATATTACGTAACGCTGTGTTCGGAGATTTTATACACTCCCCCCCCCCCCCCCCGCCACGCTTTTTAATAATTTTTCAGTGCAAAATTACCAATCCGTAACAAATCTTTAACCCCCCCAACCCTTGGAGCGTTACGTAATATGTGCACAGCCCCTATGACTACGTTCCAATAAATGAGCGATATTTAAAGCCTCTATATAACGAAATATTCCTTAAAAAGTCTATAAATCGAAAACAGAATTGAGCAAATTAAATTTTAAGCGAATTGGTAACGTCTCGTTTTAAAGCCACGAAGTTTAATGTCCACTAAAATAAAATTTGGATAATATGAACTTAATTACAGCAAATTTGTTTTTGTTTTGCTTCATATTTCGTTATACCAAGGATTGATACGAAGTTATGCA
The DNA here is from genome assembly GCA_947311025.1 of Lypha dubia. Classification (NCBI taxonomy): domain Eukaryota; kingdom Metazoa; phylum Arthropoda; class Insecta; order Diptera; family Tachinidae; genus Lypha; species Lypha dubia. The sequence goes on along the minus strand of OX371260.1, from coordinate 30,705,712 downwards.
CAACGAAACAATATCTGCAAGGAAATACATATTTTGTGATCCCCTTCAACTTCGTTATATCGAAGATTCACTGTATTATCATCAGTTTAAATATATAATGGATATGTAATAAATATGTAGTTGTAAAAATACATATATATTAAAACTAATTTATTTTAATAATATTATCTAATTCTAACCATATAAAGCAATTAGATTATGGTTGCCTCAACAATGATTGGGTTCTAACCATATATGTAGTACATTTAGTTGTTTCAAAAATGTTTTTTTCTGTGTGTGCATCTACTTTTAATCTAATAAAAATATTTTGCCATATATTCTGATAATATTTCTTACAAATGAAAGTAAATGAACAAAACTCAATACTTGGATGTTGATAATTAAATATGTATCAAAATTAATATTAAGAATAAGAAATTCTTAAACATACATAAATATCGAATTTTTTCGTTCTGTGTAGAACAAGCGAATCTTACAAATGGTCGTTAGTGGAATAATTACATAAATACCTACCTAAATTTTTTTTTTAACTCATATTTAACTCTGTAGAAATAAAGTGGTTGCTGCAACTTATGATTCATGATATTTTTCTTGTGCCACTTGATGCCTTTGCCAAATTGATAAATTTCTTTTAGTGGTTAAATAAATAAATAGAAAAAAAAACAACTTCAGCTGTCTATCAAATTACAAACTTAATCCTTGAGAATTTTAATACTCCTTCCACAAAAATACACAGTCACTTACTTGTGCTAGTGCACAATATTACTATAGATTAACAAGTTACCATCTATCTAAATTAAACACATTCTATCTGTAAATATGTATGTATGTATGTATGTTTATAAATATATATGCAAGTTCTTGAAAAGAAAAATGTTTATAGTGGAATGACATAAAAATCACTTAACTTTATGAATTTCAAGGGAATGTTGTCATATTTTGTCATGTTAATATGTAAATTGACTTAATTTTATACCACACATATCCACACACACAAAGGTATACAAGCACACACACTCTTACATATTCGCGCATACTAAATCAGTCTCAAAACCAACTAGCACACCAATTTCACAAATTTAAATCCATACCCTTGACTTCAACTGAGAAATTTCCAACATTATTTACAACGTAGAAAGGAAAAGATTCTTTTATTTTTTATTTAAACGTTAAACTAAGAAACAGCAACCGATAAATGTTTATAAAAGAAGAAAGAATTCCACAAATTTTCAGAACATAATATGCAGTATGTCAGGCTTGGAAATTTGAGCGCTTTTGTTCTGCTCTAAATGCCTTAGCAAATGGCCCAGTATTTTCGTCTTCGAGATATCAGCTGTTAAATTGAACAGATAATAAAGTACGGAGCACTTTCTTTAACTGGAATTCGGGGCGGTATTCAGTGCATGGTGCAAATGCTATTGCAAAAGAGCAAATGTTAAATGTCATATCCATAAAATAATAATTCTACAATATTATGCACTTTGGATTTCACTCTAGTGAAACGGCAATATTAGACTATTCCGCAGATAGCTAAAGGGTGTGAAAATTAAGGAAATTTTATAAATATTCTTATCCCCTAATTCATAAACGATTATTGTGGTGCTAATGTACGAAATCGGAAAATCGGTTTTATTGAACAATTTAATCGTTTATGAATTACTGTAACGCAGTATAAGCCCAAATTACATATGATGTGTCTTTTAATGTTATAAGGAACATTCCAATTGTGTTTTATATATCGGTTGTTTTTTACCTGAATGGCCCTTTATTTTATTTTCATGTGATCATTATTTTTAAATTGGATTTCCGATATATTTCCGCCACGGCTACGAGTTGCATGGCCGATTCGATCAGTTTAATTTTTGACGACTTTTTCCAATAAATCTGGCCGTATTGGCATAAATAAAGCTTCAAGAGTTCCATGTTAGTCGACCATCACAACACACAGCCCCATAAACAGTAATCCATAGATATTGAGTCGCACGAACGAGGCGGCCAGTGAATACGACCACTTGTGGAAATAAAGTTTCCACCTAATTGATTTTGCAATTATTCGATTGTTAAGCGCGCTGTATGGCATGTTCCGCCGTCTTGTTGGAAGAAACTGTCGTTGAAAGCTGATTAACTTTTGGAAACTAAAATTAAGTCAGCATGGCTAGATAGAGCTCGCCATTCACCGTAACGGTTGTTCTTTGTTCATATCGAAAGAAATAACCAAACACACCAAACAGTCAACTTGTACTGGCTGTAATGGTGATTTTTTAACGGATTTTGGATTGTTTTCGATTCAAATACGGCAATTGCGGTTATAAACGCTACAATTTAACCAAAAACGAGCTTCACACAATTGTTTGATAAAAATGGACGAAGTGCTCTATGAACTTTTTTAAGTAAATTTCTATAATTTACAAACGTTGTTCTGGCGTCAAAAGATTCATGATGACATGCCAAGCCATACTGAACAAAAATGTCAACACAGTTTGACATTCTCAGCTGTGAAACCGTAGTTACCAATATCGATAGCTCTCCTGCAGGCAAAAAAAAAAATACGATCTTTATAAGCTCCCTTACTTTTAATTTCAAGGTAAGTTTAGCCAGATTTTTAAATCAGTATTTTCCATACCTGACACAGAGGAGGAAGTTTTCTTTTTTGCAAAAAAAAAAGGAACAAAAACACTCAAATACCGGAGACAACCAACTAACATTAAGGAAGAAGGTAGACGAAAAAGCAAAGTTACATTGCAAATAACAAATAATTTAAAAGCTTATGTAGAATTTGTTGAAAAGAAAATATGTATAAAGATAAAAAAAAATACTGTAGGAAAAGTTAACGTAGTGATGCGGTCGCTTTAAACTCGAGTTGGATCATTGTACTACATTGGCTCAACTAATCGTTTTAAATTAAATAAAAGAAATTTAAGAAATACGGTTTTATTAATCACCAAAAACTAGAAAATAATCAAATTTATTTGTATTAGTTTCGATATTTGTATCTCATTATATATTTTGCCATTAACAACTTTTTGACTTTGATGTAGAATAAAATCCGATTATAATTTTTTTTGAATAATATGTCGTATAGATATCCTCGAAACTCTCTAGTAAGATTGCTGAACATATCACACCCATTGAATACAACGAATAGGTCGCTATCTTGTGTGGAGGCACCAGTACCAGTCTCCCCCATAAGTATGTATACACCTGCCGAATTTTGTTTAAAAATTGCTTACTGTGTGTAACCTAAATCAAATTTCGATAGTCTTGCTAAGATGGCTTTGTAGACTTTAGATATTTACAAAATATGTAGTTTCAGAGGGAGTACCCATCCCCCTCCTCCTCCTCCTCCTTTGCTTCAGAACGCACTTAAATCTTAGAGAAAATTACAAAATATTTATACAATATTATTGTTTATGTGTGCGCTACACATAAGAAAATTTCGCTTTAATTTCAATTTATTCTAAGAGCAGCCCATATTAAATTACGATTGGCTCACTATTACAGTTGTGCAGATGTAGAAGAATTATTAAATACTTTCTGTGGGAGTACCCATCTCCGCAATCTTGTAGCTCCAAGAATTTTCTCAAGATTTAAATTCATTCCAAGTGTAAAGTATGTTAAATTTAAAGAATCCTTACTGTTAAAAAAAATATATTAATTAATCACTAAATTATATTATCATGAAAATGTATAGTTTGAGGAAAAACTTAAATAAATCGGGAGTTTAGAAAATTTGTAAACAAATTTTTAGAAAAATTTAAATATTTTTTTTTTTTGTTAAAAGTGAAGATAATTGAGCAATTTATAATTAAGTTTTTTTTTTAATATTATTAATATCCTTATAAATTTTTTTAAAACTAATGAAACCTCATCCAACGTATTTATCGTCTTAAGTACTCATTTATTGGCTTATAATATTATTCGCAGAATTTTATAATTGTGCTTTACATCTCTATTACATTCGAATAATATGGACAATATTGTATAAATCCTATTGCGTATTTAAACATGTTATACCGTACAAAATCATTTAATTAAAAAATTGTATCAAATTTGTTTTTTAGTCGATAAAAAGACCGTACAATAAACAATCAATGTACTTTTATCATACATATATGTAAATTTTGAAGAAATTCCACTAGGGTTGTACTTTTACTATGCAGAGTTATTAGAGTTTTGAAACGTCACGGAAAAAAATTTTCAATTAATATAAATAATCAAAATTTCACAGAAGTTCCAATTAATTCCCTAATCGATTCAATCAATCATATGAACAAAAACAAATTTTTCTAAAAATTTTCTTTGGCAGTGAGCACTTTAACAACGCAATTCGTTTTCGTAACTTAAATTGTTGCCTCTTTTTTCTCTATTAAATTTATTTAATCCTAAATAAATCAATTAATAATTTTATACGACATTAGCAAATAATTTAGAAATGACTTGCATATTTTTATCTAATGAAATCATAATCGGTGAGAAAAATTCAATTGGGAACGACCCTATTACTGCACTTCTGTATACAAATACTTATATGATTTAGATTTGATTTCAAAGCGAACAGTGGAATATAATATGAAATGTATTGCTCTAATTGTTTGATAATTGTCCATAAAATTGTTGTAAGTACTGAAAAGCGTTGACCTACCTCCGGAATAAGAAATTATTTGTACCTCATAGTTTCCTTGAATACATTCATATATTTAAATTTGGGTGTAAAAAAGAAAAGAAAACTTATGTTTGGTATACGAATACTTTAACTCGTTTTTTTATTTTTTTTGGGTTAACTTAAACTTTTCGTTGATACCAAATACTCTTTTTGATAATGTGTATGTACATTAGGGGTGTAACCAATTTTTTGGCATAGTACCATGAGGTCAACCATGTCCTAGTAACCACGAAAATCATAATCGTTTGTAATTTTTCTCAAAAGAGTTCACGCACCAATTGGTTTTTCTAAACTTTATACAATATTGAATATTCCTAATTTTATATGGTGTTTTTTATTCACTTTTAATTTTTTTTCGTTAAAACATGTTAAAGATACGTTTTGTTTTGCGGAAAAATCTCTTACCATCTCTAAATATTAATGAAATTTCATACTTGAGCTATTTTTTGTTTTAAATAAACATATTATTAACCCTTATTCTATTACGCTTCGGAAACAACGTCGGCAATTTTAAGGCAACATCAACAGAACACAACGTCAATACTAATTTTGAATTCCCTAACAAAATTGTGACGATGTTGACAGTTTATCGAAACATACAACACATATCTAATATTTGAGTCAGTTGACATTTATTTGACTATTTTCGGTAAAATAGTTTTTGAATAATTGAAATTTTTGTGCATACATTAAAATAAAAATGATTTTTCTTCTCGATTCGGACTTCAGTGGCGAAGAAAATAAATAAATAGACAGTGGAAAGAAGACTACTTAGACAGAAGTCTTGTATTTTTAACTTGCCCGATGGGAAGTAAGTAACAAATTTTAAGAAATAATTTCCCAAGAAATGGATTTTTTTTGTTCTTTTTAAGATTTTGAAGTTATTTTCCGTTAAATCAATCATATTTTGAACATACGAGTCTACTAGTAGGAGCGATTCCTCTGCGAAATCCTCTGGCTAGTGATGGATTCTTTTCAAGTTCTTGCACAATCCTCTCCAATATTTAAATTTTTTCGATTAGTTTATTTGAAACAAAAACACAACACAATTATATAAACATACCAAAAAGCAAGAATGAAAGACAACTTTAACGTTAATTTTTTCAAAGTTTTAAAACACAACACAAAGCAACGCAAGGCAATACCAAAAATGTCGACGACAAAATTGAAGGCAATTACAGACAACATCCACATCAAATTTGCTTACAAAATACCAAACATATGTAAAAGTTATCGATAAATGGCAATATTGCCACCTAGAATACCGATTGGCAACAAAAGATAAAAAACCGGTGTTGCCTTCTATTGCCGTTGCCATATAGAATAAGGGTGATTAATTTTTCTTAACCAAAAAGAAAATTACAAATATTCAAAACTTTATCGCGGTGGTATGTGAACTTTTTTGACCTTAGCGAAAAAATAAATATACGTTCCCGTATAGTTTTTTATGCTCTATCGGACTGTGCTATGTCAATTGATATTTAAACAATAGTTAAAAAGTTATATCCCTAATGTACATACTTTTAAAATGTGTTAAAATTCAAATAAAATTTTATTAAATTTGCTGCAGGAACATAAAAGTATCACATATTTTTATATCGATAAAGAAAAATAGATCACTCATACGCACGAACGCATGGCACGTATGAGTAATATTATTACAGTTTATTACTGGCATCGAAAATAAAAGTTATGTTTTAACAAAATTTCAATACAAAACGTCAGATAGAAAAAAATTCTCATTAAGATATTTTAAGTAAAATATTGTGTGAAGATACATCCATATGTATGTGCTAAAGAATAACAATTTTAAAAATTTTTCTTTAAAGTTTTTAAAAACATTTGAAAGCCGCATATTATTTTACTTAATTAAGTAGAAATCAATCTTTTTTTTCTTAATTTCTTTTTGTTCAAATTTAATATTTGAAACAAAAATATTTTGGTTAGTCTAAAATTGCGCCCCTTCTTATTGGTCCCTACTAATATTCTAACAAATACTCCTAGTTCGTAATTTTCAAAATATATAATCTACTTTTCGATTCAACACAGAATGTTTTAAAATTTTGGTTTTATTAACTCGGACACAAATAAAAAAAAAATTCAACTTGCTTCGCCAGGAGCTGAGCTTCTCAACATCTGAATGATAAATACCTGCAATTCTACTGTGCAAAGTAGTTTGTGTTGAAAAGTATGTTGTCTGGTAATTGCAACACATTACAAAGTTTTTGCTGGGTTTGTTCAAAAATTTTAAGAAAGTTAATTGTGTTTATGGGAAAAAGGCAACTCTTCACATTAAACATAACGCACTTGACGACATTGCAATCCTATTGTAAAGGTGAGAGTTTACACTAAAACGTCGCAAAATTAAAACGGTATTATGTAAATCTTAAGAGAATCGTAAAGCGCCTTCTGTTAAATATTAATGTAAAAAAATAATAAATAAAAATTGTGTAGTATAAAATAAATTTAAACCGCCAGAAAAAATTTTATAAATGGTTTTGGATCCAAATTTAAAAAATACTAAAAACATGCAGTATAATTTTAATAATTGAAAGATTCAGCGATACCTAGTACAGTTTAAACGGTCCCACTGTGCAATATAAGTTATTTTCCCAAATAATACTACTAATCTTTAAGGTAGTAACAAACTCAAACTAAAATATCAGGAAACATTAATAACTCCAACAAGTTTGTTTTTTGTATGTTTATTTTCGTAGCATTTGTGCGAAGAGATTATGTTGCAAGTTTTCATGTAGATCTGTAGTTACCCATATGCAATTCCCTTCTTTCTTTCAGCTCATACACTTGTCAAAGATTAGTATTTATTTGTTTCATTGTATGACTCCCAGATAGTCTTTCTACCTTTATGACAATCTATCAAAATTGATGTACATATTTATGAAGTTATTACATGCTTGTACTCATTCTTATTGAATTGTCAGTAGTTAGTTGGAGGCATCAGGTTTTTTGTGTTTTTATTTTAGTTTAGAAACTCGTATTTTGTTGAACAACGTTGTTTAAATGAAATGCCCACCCACATTTTATTGTTTGCTGTAAAGAAGAAACAGATTGTCTTGCATTTGCGCTTTAATGTGAGAGTATGTGTATTTGAGAATGTATGAAACTTTGTGTATGTGTGCGTAGTTTGTGATGAAATAGTACAATTTACCTTGCAAATGTGCTTGCTTTTCTTTTGTTCATCGAATTTGTAAAATACACTTATGAAATTAAAAACTGACTTCAATATCCATATGTTGCTCATTATGGAGTTAAGATCAAATTGTTATTTTTGTAGTTTCCAAATTAATTGAATTAGCAAAAAATACAGATTTCATCATGCCACTCTTTATCATCGATTATGATAAACTTGTTCTTATCAACGAAAAATTGCTTGTTTGGAATTCTGCTGAAGGTTGGTTATTTTACTAATCTACCAAGTATCAACTAAATATACTCTTGAACATATCAGACTTGTTAGCAGCCATCATTGGTGTTTCAGTATGGTGATACGTATTGTTCTGCTGTAGTTTAGTAACTGCAATAATATACTTTATTTTTTGTTTAATTAGGACCAGCACTCAGGGAATGACCCCTACGTATGCAAAGCATTGCGCCGGAACTAGGAAAATAGGTTTTGGGAAAGAGGATAAAGGGAGTGGTGTTTGTGGACATTCGATTTGAACCCTAACACACTGAAAGTGGCAGGAAAGACCTCTACGGGGATTTTATTCCACATACGAACAGTACGGCTAAAGTACGAATTCTCTCTGTAATGCGTGGTGCGATTCACTGACATATCGACCTCAAAGCGATGTGCCCTTGATGAAGAGCGTGTTGTACGTGAAAAGTGACGGCTTTCAGGAACAAGTTTCCTGATTTCATTAGAACACACTCCGCTGTAGTAGCGATAGAACAATGAAACGCACCCACCCAACATTGCGTCGATGACCCAGTGAGTCAATAGAATTGGCTACCCTACTGTCACCGATAAGCTTCTTCGCCCTATCCTGTACGCGGTCGAGTAACTTCAAAATAGATTTTGATGCACCGGCCCATACATGAGAGTTGTATTCCATTTTAGGTCGGATAAAGGTGGTATAAATATTAGGGAGATCAGATGGAGTGAAGTACGTCCTACACCATCTTAAAAAGCCGAGGCACTTGAATGCTTCTCTTGAGACATGAAAAATGTGATCATTCTATCGAACATCACAATGAATTTTCATGCCAAGAACATCAAGGGGTTCTGATTCCTCAATATCTATACATCCATGTTTACAGATGGAGCAGCATGTCCAGTCATAGGTCTGTGCGTGAGTATAGCACATTGGGTATTTCGTGCATTAAAATTGACCCTATTAGCATGACCCCAATTTGAAATTGTCAGGAGATCGCGATTTAGTGTATCATTCATATTTTGCCGCATTGCCCGGATCTCCGGCGGGTTTCGTCTGTTACTGAATGAATATGAATGAACTAAGCTGCTGTCATCTGCAAAAGAGTAGATAGGGTTGGAAGTTTGACGTAGAAAAATAAGAAAAAGGGTAGGAGAAAGAACGGAGCCTTGCAATTGATTATTTATCCAAGCTAAAGAAACTGTAAAGTAATGAATGGATATACATATTTTATTTAACCCATCTAGAAATCTACAAGGTGGGATCCTTTGAATTAGTTGAATATTTTTTCAATAAATGCGTACCATGATTTCATTTCATTTCATTTTAAAGCAACTATTTCTTCCAGTGTATTCTCTATAAAATAACTTGAAAAAATGTAATAGAGTTATTTTTTGCCATGAAGACTTTTTCATCGTTTTCTTTGGGAAGTAAAAAATGTTTCTTTTGTGTGTTCATTGTATACTTTTATGCTTAATTGTACATACATAAATTCATTTAATTGTCTCCCTCTCTCTGTGCCGCTCCCACTATCTGTCTTCTTAGTGTTTGTTTATTTTACGTCAATGTTGTCTAAAATTAATTCTTGTCAAGTTAAGAAATTTCATTGGAATTACTTCTATTTTAGTTTTGTTGCTTCTTAAGGCTTTTATTTTATTTTCCATTCATAATTATGTACGAAAAATTTGCTAGCAGCGTTTGTTAAAATGTTTAAATACGCCAACCTTTGCACAATTTTTAAACGACTTCCAAAAAAGAAGGAGGTTACCAATTCGATTGATTTTTTTTAATGTTTGAAAATCCATAACTATGTCATATATGAACCGATTTGGAAATTGGTTTGCTTACAAATTTTTTCTTTAATTTTTTTTTAGAAAATTTTTACTATTTTGTATTTACACAGAAAAAAATTTTTCACCAATTAAAAAATTAATTAAATAAATTAAATATTTATTAAAATTAAATTTGATTATTTTTTATTAAAATTAAATTTGATTAAATATTTAATTTATTTAATTAATTTTTTAATTGTAATAAATAATTTTAGTATAAAAATTTAATTGATACTATTAATTTGTTTACTGGTGAGTATCAATTAAATTTTTATACTAGAATTATTTATTACAATTAAAAATTTAATTAAATAAATTAAATATTTAATAAAATTTGTTTATACTTTTAAGTAAAGAGTTGTGGTGTTGGCTGAAGTGGTTAGCGCGTTGACTACTAAGCAAACAATGCCGTGGGGCCTGGGTTCAAACCCTGGCCAGAGCAAGTCAATCAACATCATTAATTTCTATAATGTACATTAGTGAGACATTGTATTAATTGTTGTCGGACTATGTAAGTGATGAAGGCATAGCACTGGTCACTAAAAAAATGTTCCGACAGCGATTGATGCTATCCAAGCTAATGTATACAACATCGCCCTCCTTCGTCGGTTAGCAGACACATCGGCGAAGTAAAACAATTAATAAAATGCCTGCCAATACAGCTTAACAAAGTTAATGCGTCTACCTAACACCGGAGGCTTCTCAACACTGCTATAAAAATTAACATAACGCGCAAAGCAGAGTTGTAAAAGAGTTTAGCCTTCTACATTTTCAACATCTATCTTCTTTACTCTATCCCTCTCTCTGAGTTCCGGCACAATGCACAGCATATGTAGGGGTCATCCCCGGAGTGCTGGTCCTAATTAAAAAAAAAAAAAAAAAAAAGAGTTAATTGGTGAAAAATTTTTTTCTGTGTAAGAATGTACGTTAATGTTTCGTAAAGGAAATATAAGGTAGAGTTAGACTAGGTTGTGTTTAAGTTTTCCTATCGATCGTTGTATCGATTTTGTAATCTAAAAATTGAGTTTTTGTATTGAAGTTGGCTTATTTTTTGCCATATTTGTTGATATATTTACAAAATTTATATATGAAATTGCCTTTCACATATATTTGCTTTCAATTCTAATTGCCATATTTTCATATTAACTTTGCTAGTTTATTGTCGCATAAGTTTGTTTAATAAATTCTTATTTGTGAACAATCATTTAAAGATGGTATTTTGTATTTAATTGCTTTCGAATTATTTATTTATATGATATTTGATACAATCAATCAATTAAGAAAGAATTTTTTGGAATTTCAAAAAGACTATGTACTGCAGTGTTATTCTAAGTTATCTCCTTTGCCAAATTCTTTAATATTTTAAAGTGTCTCTTAATTTATAATTTTGCATTTTGAATTATTTAAGTATTTAAGAATTTAATAACAGACTAGCAAATTTACTAAAACTAGTGGGTTGCAATTTTAATGAAATAACTTAATAAAATATTATTTAAATCGTTTTTATATACTGATAACAACTGCACAATAACAATAAAATATTTATCAATTTAAATATTTATAATCGATAGGCAGATATAAATGGATGTATGTTTGTATGTATGCTTGTATGTATGTATAGAGACACAATTGTATCAAGTCCACTTTCAAATAGAATTGAAAATTAATTGTCTGCCAACTAAGCAGAAAGTTACAAATTTACACATTTATCAGACAATCAATTGCTATCGTTTACTATGAGAGATGGACATGTGATGCTCGAATATTGAAATGGGATATCTAAAAATTATATACCCATCAGGAAATTATGGATTATACATCCTTAAATTTATGGTATACATATTTTCAAGATCAGAACGTAAAAAATTTTCTATATATGCAACACATTAGCAAGCCGCAGTAGCACTGCTCAAGTGTGTTGAATTCTAGTCCCGATGATTTAAAGGTTCAATATTGGGGCGCCGTCATATATTAATAAGGTTATTTATATATTTTTCATATAAGTATGTGTGGTTATATGTAATCAATTATAGCAACCGATATTTAATTTTTGCTGATTTTCAATACGAATTGTCTTAAGACAATTAATTACACATCAGAGTAATCCCCAAGTCTCCAACTCTTCTGATGGCTTCAGAAAATCGATTTCACGAATAGACGGACAGACTGTCAAACGGACATAGGTCATTCCACTTCCCCACCTATAAAGATCCGTAATATATGTATGTATATGGTGACTTTTGACTCACCCTATCCTATACATATACATACGTACTTATATGAAAATATGTATGCTTACTTTTCGGACTCTATGATAAATTATCATTCCAAAACTTTTTTTCAATTAAAAAAAATAGTCTATCTTTATTAACTGTCTGTTTTTAGAAAATGAAAACAAAATAGTGAGTGAGAATTTATATTGAAAAAAAGAAACAAATTTTCGTATTTTATTGTTGTTTTCAATATAAATTCTCACTCACAATTTTGTTTTCATTTTCTAAAAACAGGCACTATTTCAACGGTTCTTGTAATCGAGGTTGATATATTGAATATTTCTGTTTAATTACAAATTCGATTCCAAAATGTGTTAAACATCTAACATTGAAATTGGAAAACGTGACTTGTTTTAAGTCTCAACAATCACCGGCACATCCCTTTTATTTTAATATTAATACACAGACAAATAACAGACAAAACTATATTCATGTGAGTTTGAGTTATAAAAAGAATTTTGATGAACAGCACAATATGCTTTCGTAAAAGGTACAGATATAGAACACTTGTATCAACATATTTATGAAATTTTGTATGTAAAATCAGAATCAGAATAGAATGACAATAAATCACTAAATTGAAACGTACACACTAACATTTGAATAGATGCATAAACATACATACAAACGTCTGCAATAGCAGAAAGAGTAGAAACAAATATTATTAAATTGACATTTTTAAAATACAATTGAAAAACGTGGGGTAGAGTTATAAGTTGCTTCAACTTGAAATTAGGCTCGTTCATCTATACCACCTTGAGGTAGTTGCATTTCCTTAAAACGATTAGAAAAACGACATCGAGACATATTTTTAGAACTCAGCCGACTTACAAAGGATATCATGAAATGAAATGATAAAATATTGTGATTAATTCTGCTTTACTACTGAGTATTGTCGTTTTAATTTATTGCAACTTAGTGGCGTCTGAAGCTGTCAAATGTACAATTAAGTTTCATCCTGGCGCAAGGAAAAACAAGTAGAATAATTTATTGAGTAGTAACACTAACTTAAATTGACCCAAATACTGCAGAAGGGTGAAAAAGTTCTTAAGTACGAACTACAATCGCGATGTTTTCGACAGCTAGAAGGCCTTCCCATTTCTATCGATTATATTCGATAAACCTTCAAAGATAATTTTCAATTGGCCTAAAGTCTAGACGACAATTTGTCAAAATTAAAAAAAATACGCAAATTTGAAATGAATTCGATAATTGCAGCAAAAAGCCACAAATTCAAATAGACATTTACACACTAAACGGGTAAGACGGATGGCTGGCTGCCTTCTCCTGAAATTACAAGCGAAAACTATAAATTCAATTTAAAATCGCAAGCAAACGTTTCAAATGACAATTTCCGCCTAAAAAGATCACATAACTACGAGCATAACGTGAAAGAACATCGACATTATAAAAACTATAAATGAATAGATTAAAAATTAAAGGATTACATAACTGATTGTGTCATTTGAGTAAATTCGCCCAAACAAACAATTAAATAAACATAAAATCAACCAAACGAATCATAAATGGATTATGATTATGTTACCACAATTCAATTAAAAAGCAAACAAAAATAGAGATAAAAACATGGAAAATCATTTGGTCCAAACAGTTACAAAAACAAAAAAAAAAACTCTTTTTAACGCTTTTGCCATTTAAATAAATGTTCACATAAACATTTCTGTATTAATGTACGTTTTCATAAAGTTTTTAATTACGTTCACAATAAATAAATGATGTTGCAAGTAGAGTTGCGTTGCGTTACTTGGCATGCCATGACCGAATGACTGGCTGCAACGCTTCTCACAGTAGTCGGACATATTTTATTTATTTGTTTGTTTTTTTTTTTCTCTTTAATTACAAAATATATGACAGTTTACTTGTTTCTTGTTGTAAAAAAAAGGAAGCATACCAGTAGGATGATTGGCAGCAATATGCAACAGAGAGCTAAATGCTGCACAAAACATTCAACGCCTGTAGCAAACAATGCCAACTGCAACCATTCTGTTTTTGTGTCAGCTTTTATTAAAGCAAAGAAAAATACATTATTTTATGTCTGCAACTGCCCTAAACAAATATACAGGCTTTTAAAAATCCTACAACATTGTTACCACCACATCAGACAAACTAATAGGCTGACTGTAGGTGATGTGAGTTCGAGTGCGTTTATATACATACAGGAAAAATAATGGTCATAATTGATTTTATTTTATTGTCCCATAATCGTAGTAATTAACATGGTATATTTTAAGAGTTATAAAGTATATTTTAGCTAAAAACTACATTAATGGCGTACTATAGACAAAATAAAGTATACTTTAATTCTAAAAAATTAACAAATTTATATTTATTAAATTTTAATAATTTTATTCGGGCTCAAGGTCATACCATTTGTTTAAATAAAACTCTTTTTTGTTTTATTAAACTATGTAATTTTAATTATTTATTTATTGTTTCAATATTTCGAACACCTTCGGTGTCCTTCCTCAGGAAAAAACTAATTGAATTAGGTTTGAGATTAATCTCAAATGGTATGACCTTGAGCCCGAATAAAATTATTAAAATTTACAAATTATAAGGTCGAATATTAAAAAATCAACATATTTATATTTATTGAAATTTATATTATATTTTATTTGACCTTTTCTTTATATTTTTATTAGAATGTTTATTTAAGCAATAGGTCTATTGATTTAATATATAAAATAGGCTGTTAGCCTAGATACATACTATACATTTTAATGTCAATGGGTTGATATATTGAATTCAATGTTAATTTTTTTAATACTATTTTTATAACATAACATTTTTAATAATTTTTTCTATGTTAAAAATTTTATATCTATCCAATACTTAACTCATTTTCAATAATTTTTTTTATGTTAAAATTTGAAAACAATTTTTGTGACATTTCATGCAAAAACCTTTTTATATACTGTAGTTAAATTTTCCCAGACTTTTTCCATAAAAAATTATTGAAAAAATTTTATGACCCCCAATACACAAATCAATATTAGAATTTCAAATAATTTATAAAATTTTCCTGAGGATGCTAACAAATTGTTAGCGCAATATCGAAAATAAATATAAATATAAACAACAATACGAGTATGTAGTCGTATATATTAAATCAAAAGACCTATTGCTTAAATAAACATTCTAATAAATATTTATTGAAATGTTAAATTCAAGCTAGTCTGAAAGCTGAAAACGAACTAGATTTAGAAACACTTGATTCTATAAATTATTATGATGAAGTACTAAAACTAGTTACGCATTTGAAACACTTTGCGAGAAATGAATTTGTCGCATTCCAACATTTCAGAAACATTGAAACTAATTTTAAAACTCAATAACGCAAATTGAACCGGCAGTATTAAAGATATGATGGTATATAAATTTTATTTACTTTTTATGGATTAGCTCATCCGTATGCAGCATTTCTTTGGTTGCTAATACCAACTCGAAACAATTTTAATATAGAAGAACTCATCAAGTTATTTTAACATATAAATTATGTACATCTTATTTTTATATTATGGTAAATTCATGTTAAATTAATTAGTATGAAACAAAATCATTAAGGAGAATTATAAAAACAAAAATTTGACATTGCACCCATTTCTCTAAGTAAATGTCCTTAGATATGAACAGAACAGATGAGTTGTCTCCAATAATGCAGACAAATCACAATTTACCCTCTCTTCGAATGGAATGTTGCTATCAAATTCTGTTTTTTTCTCCTTCTTGTTCTCTATAGAAAAAGAACCCTTTTGAATAAAAACAATTGAGCGTTTTATAGTCCCCAAACGACATAAAGACATACTCCATGATAACCATTTTCGAACAATTATTAGAGATGTTCAAAAGTTAAATTTTTTAATTTTAAGTGTTAAGTTTCTTAACGAAAATAATTGGATGGCATTAATCAGGACTTATTTCATATACATTTTTGGGTAATATTTGCTTTTTGAAGACAAGTTCAAATCCTAATCGTGCTAGAATGTTAGTAATGTCGGAAGACCATTTGCACTACACGGTGAATACCACCAGTGTAAATTTTGGTCTGTTGCATGATACTGTTATAGTTATATCGTGTGGCAAAGAATATGAAATTTGAAAATATTGTTTCTTAAGCGGTATGAATAATACAAAGTTCACAATTTACTTACAATCTCTTCTCTAATAACTTCAAATCTCCGCTTGAATGAAATCTTTTACTTTCCATTTATCTATTTTACAAGAGACACCCCTATTCCAGTTACACTCATACTTACATACCCATGCATATTTTTGATACACGTGATGATGACTTCGTTTATGAGTCGAATAAAATGCAAAAATGTAACAACTTCATTTCATTGTTGTCGGTGTTAAAAAAAAGGGAAAACGCAAAAGACTTACAGAGACGTGGTGCTTTTAAAGTTCTTTTGGAAAATGGTGATTGAAATCTCAGGCTCCCGGATTTATTAGTTGTTTTACTTTCGGAATATTTTAAATATGTCTTATTTTTTCGTTTTAAAAAAAAAATTTTTCCTATGAAAAGTATACTTTTGCACTTTACACCCACTTACATCTTGGCCGGTTGGAAATTTTATACGCTTTTGACTTTTAGCAAAATTTCATTCTATTTAAATTTTTGATCCATTTGACCTTTATACGTGTGTGTGTGTGTCTGTGTATTTGACTTGAATCCCCAATTATTTCTGCAACAAATTGTGTACAAAAAATGCCATAGTAACTACTACATGGGCTTGCGGGCAATTTACTTCCACGTTGTATTTCATATTTTGTTTTTACGAGACGCATATATATTTTTTTTATATTTTTTTGTATTCTTGCATTTAATATTTCTGAACTGCAAATTGTTATAAATTGAAATTGTTGTACGAGCCAAACAGTTAACACGAATGTTAAAAAGTACCGAGTGGAGGTGCTTGGAAAAAGCTGAGGAAGGTGTAGGGAAATGATAGACATTTTATTTCTTCATATTGTTGCATGTAGAATTAATGCAGATTTAAATACACATACGATTACATGCATATACGAGTAAGTATGTATATGATATATCTGTTTGTTCATATACTTTATGCTTGTGAATGTGTATGATGTTGTATATGTATGTGTATGTATGTACATATGTATGTATGAGAGACATCGATTCATTTAGCATTGTTTACCGCAAGTGATTAATAGGAAAATGCGTTTATATCTCTTTTATAGTCAGTGCCATTGATAAAGTAGTAACTAAATGTTGTCTGTTTTATATGCCCGAGTGTCTGTACGTGCGTCTGAGTGTTTAAGTGGGTGTGGAATCGATTTGAATTCAATGAAATCGAATTGAATTGCTTGTTGGTTGGCTGGTTTGGTCGTTCGTTCGTTTGTTCATTTATTTTATGGCATATGTCAAATATGAAAACATGTCTGTATGTATATGTATATATGTATGTATGTATGTATGTATGTATGTATGTATGCATGTGTACGAGTATTTAATAGCAGACAACGAACGTTTCCCAATGGTATTCACCAAATGATTTGTCACTTTTTTTAATTATGAGAATAGACGTGCTGTGTTTGTATATGTGTGTCTGTATGCGCAAATGATGTGAAATCAAAAATGAATTTGTTAAAATGTTTCATTTTGTAAATAAAAAACACTAAAGTAGACATAAATAATTAAAGAATTTTTAAATTTATAATTACGAGAAATAAACTGATGAGTACTAAAGCACCTTTCGATCGCCGATTGAACGAACTGATCTCTGATCGAACGAATTTTTATATGGTATTATGGCACACATTCACTATAAATATCGCTACTGTGAATTTCACTAATTGGTTTGTTCACAATACCTCATACAGTCACACAGGAAACTCCCCCTAACCCCCTAGAAACCAGCATTTTGAGCCAATTTTCAAAACTTTTTTAACGAAATTTATTTAGGAACATTTCTTGTAAAAAAGTAAAACTCATTTAAGGAAATTCAAGTTTTATACATACTTTTATAAAGAAGAATACCCGAAGATCCTATTGCATTAAAAATAAATGCATTGTGAAAATTTTTTGGACCTACTTTACCCTCTACACGTTAGGTTAGGTTAGGAAGGGTAGTGTGAAATACACATCCACTCGGAGACCCAATCGGATCCATTATGATTCCCTTCATTTATAATTTATTGACAAATTATTCTCCTTACTGTCCAAGGAGAAACAAAGAGCCGTTATCATCCATCATTCAGCCATTTAATTCCCATGGAAACGTCTGCTCAGCAAAGGTCGAACATCGAATGCAACTCCTAATAAGAAGTTCAAAATTTGCTCGGTAGTATCAAAGATATCACCAAACTTTGACGCAGAATAAAATTAAATTTTTATAAAAAAAACTTTCGAATTTGTGTTTATGTCTGTGGAACTGTTGTATGGAAAAATAATTGCCTTTTCTATTAGTTGTTTTTTTTTTCTTACACTAAATCAAATCATAAGTTGTACAAGAATTTCCATGAAAAATGGCTCAATTTCTTTGGAATATATATAGCTACATGCTAATGGACAAAAAACGCGCCAGTTGTATCTTTATTTTGTTTAACTGCCTGTTTTTAGAAAATGAAAGCAAAATAGTGAGTGAGAATTTATATTGAAAACAAAAACAAATTTTCGTATTTTATTGTTGTTTTCAATATAAATTCTCACTCACAATTTTGTTTTCATTTTCTAAAAACAGGCAGTAAGTCAGTTTTAAAAACAACAATGTTAAAAAATTTTATTATAATAATTTTTTTTGCTGAAACTTTTGCGATACATAATACTGTGCATTTTTTTAAATAATATTTGCGTGGCTTAAAGATAATTAACAAAATTTTTTTTAATTTTTTTTATTTAACTGAATAGAGCTGGCCTTCTCAAGTTATGCATAACTTGCATGGTAATAAACGCAATCGTGTGTAATGTATGATATATTTACCTTGCCGATAAGTATGACAAAATAACTGAAGCCACTACATAGTAATTCACTTAGGGTGCCGCCGTGGCTGATAGGTAGCAATGCTAGCCTAGTAGTACGGAGGTTGTCGGTTCGATTCCGGCCATAGATCCTGGGTGTTTTCTGCAGACAAGCTAATCGCTTTGCGTTTTGTGTTTGTTTAAAAAAAAAAGAAAACTATAATGCTGATCATCGCTCATGATTATATTCTAAATTGTTCCACTGTACATAAAACATTAATACAACGTCAAATACACTTGGGATTGTGATTATCAAATGTAAATAACTTCATTACGATGAAGGTTTGTATTCTAAAAAACGATCTAATAAAAAAAAAGAAAAACAATTTGATATTTTTACTTGGTTTGATTCATCTGATACGGAGTAGGATTTTGCGTTCGTGCTCACAAACTTTTAGAAATTTTGAACGTTTTAATTGTTTTACTTGAACTTATTGTAAAAGATAGAAAGTGCGTTGATAATTAGTGTTAATGGCATACGAAAAAGAGTTATTATTATTTGTTATTTCTTTTTTTTCGTTCTTCAAGTATATTTGCGTGTTTAGGTTGTCGTTTATTCAAATTGGAAATTTATTCATTTGAAAACAATTAAATGTATGTTTATGAAAACCACTTACATACATACATACTTACGAGTATACAGATAATTAAATTTTATGAGTATGTTCTTTATTCTAGTTTAAATTGTGTATCTTTTTTCGAAAACAAAAATGTTTTATATGACTGTATAAATTCTTTAAATGACTTGTTTTCTGAAGTAATATACATTTGAACTCGCTACCTTTGCTGGTATTTTAAGGATTAAATTGTCTTATTAAGTTAATTGCTTATGTAACATATTTGTATTATAAAAAGGAAAACTGCAAAAATACTCATGAACAAACCAGATTGAATAGACACATGTAGAATTTGTATATTTTTCCGTCACCGCTAAAGATACATTTTATCAATAAAATTATTGACTGCATTATCAATAGATTTAAAAATAAATATGATTTATAACCATACAAGTAGTGTGTAAGTGTTTATTGTAATTTTTATCTGCTATTTAAGTTAGCAACAACACAGATGCCATGGGGAATCTCTATCCAAAACTCGGGTATTAATTCTGTTTAAGTGCAAAATAAATATAAGTTCTTCGTAAAACAATTTTTAAAGGGGAACAATACAGAAATTTAGATGATTTTATTAAAAAAAAGAAAGATAGATTAAAGAAAATTCGTTGATAATATTCACTTAAATCAAGCAAGTCTTATCACTTTCGAAATAAATATAGAAAGATCAAAATCAAACTAGTATTCAAATTCAACATGAGCACAAATAGCATTTTTTGAATACAAAATGTTAATTTCTTAATTATATTTTCCAGGATTAATGTAATGCTAGAAATCCCGGCTTGGGATTCTATTTCTTAATCCCGAATAATATGGCATCCCTATTAGAAACATAATATAATACGATTTATTATAACTACAACTCTCATTTAACATTTTAATTAAGCAAATACATATTGATATTTTTCATAAACAATTTGTTTTATTCTACATATTTTGCAAGAATAGCAAACAAATTATATGAATGTGTGTATATAATTTATTTATCTTCATTCTCATACTCAATTGCATTATCATACAAAAAGAGGGGAACTTTTTTTTCTATTTTTAAATGAATTGATAGTTTCCCAACCAAACTGTTCGATTTACAAATTTTAAAACTCATTATTAAGTATCCTTTAGTAGTCTTCATCTTCTAAAAGCAGTAAAAATTTGAAAAACAAATATGTACACCCTTTTGAGTGTACCGAAGATTGAACTGATATTATAACGCTGCGAGACCAACGATGTTCTCATCATTAGAATTCCTGCGCGCATAGATCTCAAGACAGTTGTAATCAAGCTGTTGACTATCCTTTACCATTAAACTGCTTATTGTGTGTCTAATATCCCTTCTTTTGGCTTTCCTTTACTTCTCTTGGAGTTTACAGGACCAGCTAGTCAGAGATGCGCTGAACTTCTATGTATTTTTGTACACAGATTGTATTTATCACCCTGCTTCAATGTAAATTACATATAAGAAAATTTCATCATATTTTTCACTTTTATGCCACTGTACGGTGTGTATATCATTAATTTAACGACTGTTATAATATCATAATTAAAAGCTATATACAAAATCCAAATAAATAGAAAGAAAAAAATCAAATAAATTAACTGCTTAAATCGTTAATAGTACGATGACATTGAATAATTCCAACCAAATTGCCATTTGAATCAATTTTTCAGATTATAATGCTATCAAATGCCATCATCATCATCATCATCATCATCGTCAACGTACACACATACTCTCGCAATTATTTCTCTATAAAATCTCTAAAGACCCAACGGGGATTTAAAATGCTTGCAATACGCATGTCTCCTCAGTCTCGTATAATTGTAATGTAATGGAAGGAAAAAATAAAAACAAGAGCAACGCTATAACAACTACAACTACTTCTACTGTTAAGTGCTTACAACATTCTCTATCTTCCCCATACCCGCCCCGCTTAACGAAGTTACGAAACTCATCATGATAATTGAAAAAGATTAAATAACTCTTATTCAAAAAGCCAACAAGCAAAACAAAAATATAAATCCAACAAGTTTATTACGGTTTTATAGCTTTTTCAACATGTTGCTAGAAGCCATAAACTTTTGTATGTTGTTAAACATTTGAATTATTTAATTTAATCAGCAATCAGTCAAGTCAGTGAGTGTCTCATAATCAGCTTTCACATATTTTCTTAGTTACTCTCTCCCTCTCTTCCCCTCTTTCACTGGATATTTTTTAATACAAAGTTTAGAATTTTTCATAGAAATAAATTTAGTCTGGGTTTACACGTGAAAGTTTTCTCTCATGAAAGTGGTTAGTTTGTTGGTGAGAGGGGAGAGAAGAATGGTGCCGGGTACCATTTTTCTCTCCCCTCTCACCAACAAACTCCCACTTTCATGAAAGAAAACTTTCACGTGTGAACGCAGACTTATTTTTTGTGCAGTTTTAAATACCGTGTATACGAGTAGGTACGTTTCCTGTTTATATTGCATTCATTTCCGTTTGAATTTTTTATATACGTTTCTTCTTCCAATGCAAATATGTACAGTGGAATCAAGGGAGAAAATTTACAAAAAAATTTCATTTCAGTATATTAATTAACTGATGAAAAATATGCATTGAAACTCAATTTATTTTCGACATTTTCTTTGACCTTTACCAAAACTCCGTGTACTTTCTGTTTGTAGTTTAGTCAGTTTTGATGTGTGTTTCCCTAAATTTGGCATTTTAATAGTGAATTTTAAAACCACTTTAAACTCAGAATTTATTCCATAAAGTTTTATAACTTTTAGTTATAATTAAAATAATAAAGTATGTACTTGCACTGCCTAGAATCCTGAGCTTTCTATGTTGTTAATTTCTTATATGTATGTATATGTTTCTCCCAGCTCCTACACTACAAAAAAAAATGCATGTACTAAATTTAGGTAAAACATTTTCCAAATTTTAGTTAATTACTTTTTTTAGTGTTGTTATACGGCATACAATTTATCTATTGTGAGTGAAAAGTAAAAAAAAAATTTTTACCGGTTAGAACTAAAATCTATGCAGTTCAAAAATCTATTATACATACTTTGTTTTCTTTTAGAGCCAAAATTATATTTTAATATTCTCTTAATGCGATTTGTTAAAGTATTTGCTTAACATAAATTATTATTTTATGATGGTATTTTTATGAAAAAAATTTCATATTTCCTACTTTAATATTTAATTGCAAGTAAACGATAATAATTAAGTTAAAATATCACTTGGCTTAATTACAAATGACAGTCTGCGCTTTTTTCTTTCATATACAAACAACCATCCAGCCAGTCGTCATAAAGCTGTTTTGCCGTTAAAAGTGAGTTTGCAACCGACATGCAATCAATGGGTGCAGTGCAGATGATATAAAATGAGAATTTAATGCAGAAAAATGCACACAAATAGCGCCAAACAAATGGATGGAATGAAAAGCATAAACAGGCAACAAATAAAATTAAATGCGAAAAAAATGAATAAAAATTGCAAATTGAAATAGAGGTGTTTGGATATGAAGTTATGCAGGATTGTTGCATTCATTTTTGTTAAAAAAAAAAACTTATTTATTTTTTAGTTAATAAAAAGCAAAACAGATGTGCAATTTACAGAGATCATTGCAATAGACATTGTAATTATGTGACGACAGTTTATAATTCTTTCTGATATGGCATGTCTTTTGATGTTTTGCATAAATTATTTTTATTTTGAAACAACTTCAAATTTTATTTAAATATGAGTGACTTTAAGGACAATTTTAATTCTTTTTTAAATTTCAACTTTGGAGATTTCAGAATAAAATTTTATAAATAGATATTAAATACGAAACGGGTTTAGTTGTGTTGTCTTGAATTGTTTTTAAAGGCAACATTTAATTATTAACACCGTTGTACAATGCTACCGAAATTTAATAGGTTCGAGCGACCCATGATGTGAACATGAAACGTGGGATTCATTTCATGTCGATCAAAAGCTTGCACATTTTTTATAAGTTTTTACTTTAAGGTATAAGAAATGTTTAGCACTTTTGTGTAAAACAGCATGACAAACATATTTGTGTCACATTTCATTTCTTTAACTCTTTGCTAAGCCAACTTCAAAAAAAGAAGGACGTTACCAATTCTGTTGTATTATTTTTTTAATGTTTGAACATCCTTAACTCTATAATTTAAAAACCGATTTTCAAACTTCTTTTTCGAAAATCGGGGCCAAGTAGTGCCCCTAAAATATTGCTTATCAAATAACTCCTCTGTTTATTGACTGATCTTCAAATTTTAGAAATATATAACCATGAATATTATCAGCATTTTAACTGTTATAAATCAATTAGCAATAAAATTGTTAAGAAAAAAATAATTATTTTGTTTTTCAGACTTGATTTCTTGTTAAACATCATCAAGTCAATAGCTGGCTCGAAATGGATCAAATGCACTTGTATCTACTCGCCGACTCTAATAATTTACTAATCATTAAATCTACTTCTTTTCATTGATTTTAATATCACTTTACAATTATTTACTTTTGCAGCACTTCTCATTAAAATAACTTTAGGCTTAAAACCGCAAACTTGAATTCAATTTTATGGAAAGTTTATTAATTGTTCATCCTTCTTTTTCACTTTTGTGCTGGGTTTATTATTATTGATCTATTAGAGTATCAAGTGGGACTATTTATCAGTCTCGATGGTTGTTGACATTTCTATTGCATTTAATATTCTATTAAAATGATGATGGAAAAAAGCACAGTCGCATTGCATGCGAGATCAGTGCTTGCTAAACACTAACAAATAACAAGGATGGACAGACAGATTGTGTAACTTTGTTTTTGTGTTCCTGCTTATTTTACAGTTTGAATGCAATTAATATTTTTATAAATTTATTTTTGTAGTTTTGTCTTTTTTCTGTGTATTTTTTTTTTCTTTAATGACATTCGTTGCGCTTTATTTAAAAGCATTCAGCGATGTCTTAGCACATCATCATCTTTATCGTCGTCATCTTCATCTCTTTCGTATCCAGAGGCATCGGCATCGGCATTGGCATCGACATCGTCACATCTTTTTCATCATCATCATAATATAACCATTAGCATTTAGCTTGCAACATGGTAGCAGCATCATCAACTGCTGCTTTCAAATTTAATCTTACAGTTCTTTAAAATAGTTGAATGTTACTGAGACTATAAAATTCTTGCAAAAAAATCGGACTTTAATACAAAAATCCTGCAAATTAAATACGTTATGTGTTTTAAATGTAACATATTTTATAGTTTTGTTTAAAATTTTCATAAAATCTATCAAAGACGTGTTTGTAACACATACCCTTTTTCTTATACCCTCGTATTTCTCTTTGTTAGCATTCGTTGGAAATAGGCAGTAGAATATAACTAATAAATTAGAATATTCAAGATACTGTCATCTAGAATACGGACGATTATGTCGTCCGTCGTCTATACTAGTACATAATAAATTTTCTGTGAACTTTTCTTGGTCTGATTAAAAAGCCATGAGCTCTGTTTGCAACTAAAAAACAATCATAAACAAAAAAAAAACATTATGATTTAGTTCCTTAGAGCTCCTGACAACCATCCACTTTAATTAAAAAAAAATACGAATGAGGTTGAACACGTTATAAAATAAAACAAAACGATGATGTTTTCAGCACGAATCTTTAAAGTTGTAAAAGTGCAATTAAATCGACATGTTTGAATCGTTCTGGTAACATGTCATTTTTAAAAGTGCGTTTAGTTAGATTTGTTCTTCTGTTAATTTTCTTAAGAAATATTTTTATATTTTCGTTCCATCCATTGCTGTTGTTATTGCGAACGTTAAGTACCACCACCAAACTCTCATCCTTCCATTAATTTAGTCATAATTTTATTTTTAAATATTTATTTGTATTCGTTTCTTTTCTTCCAATTGCCTGACTGGGGAATGGGGCAATGGAAAATTGAATGAATAAATGCTTGAAGAAAATATGTAAGTTTATTAGAAATATTTTTTTTTATGAAAATGCTTTAATTTTAATCTTTTCCATCATAAAAATCCTGTTAAATAGATCATAAAATTAACGTGGATATTAGAAACAAATAGAAATTGATGTCATAAATTTGTTTATTATTTATGGCTGGGATTCTTTAATGCTGCTGATCTTTTTTTTGTGAGCCGAACAATGACAGGAGCCTTAAAAATTTTATTTTTCTTTTTAATGAAAATTTCATTGGTTTCTGTGGCGTTTTCATTGTACAATTAATGATTTTTTAAATCTTGTAAAATGCTTTTGAAAAAGTTATAGTGTAAAAGAGCGAAGTATTATGTACTTTTTATATATTTGAAAAAATAATTTTAATTTAGATCACATATGACTACACATTCGAATATTTTCAATATTTATATCGATATACACTTGGGAATTTATTTAATTGGGCTTTTGCTTCAAACATGTAATTACGTTTTTTACAAGCGGTGCTCATTTAAAATTATACGAAATTTAATAAAAAAAATTACAATATCGCTGACCCGGCAGGCGAGAGGTCGTTCCTCGCTGTTGGAGTCAGACATCAACATCTTTCCACTTGCAACCAACAAATTGTTAACATATTCAGAGAACTTGCCCAGGATATAGGTTTTGGAAAGCTAACCTGTAAGTCTCCTAGTGTGATCTGGCCAAGACTTGACCCAATCTGTACCAGGAGCCTTTTAAAATTTCAAAAAAAGCAGAAGATGCCTTAATGATGAGGAGGAATTAATCTCCCACTTTCTCTATTTCTGTTTTTCTCTGGAAGGCCAACAAATGGGATTTTTTTTTTTTAATTCGGAACAGCACTCAGAAGATGACCCCTACGTATGCAAAGCATTGAGCCGGAACTAGGAAAATAGGTTTCGCGAAGGAGGATAAAGGGAGTAGTGTTTGTGGACATTCGATTTGAACCCTAACACACTGAAAGCGGCAGGAAAGACCTTCTGGCTGACTTCCAAAACGTTCGTATACAATGTTTGTATACAGTATTGCTACTGTATTTAAATCACATACATATGCAAAGTTCGGAAACAATGCAACAACTATAAAACCGATGCCTTGTTTGCTCTCTCACTGAATTACAAATACTTTGCGGCGGCGTTTTGAAATGGTATACATTGTTTAAGTATTGTACTGCGGCGTTATGAAATGTGATGCTTTGTTCAAACACAAATCAAATGACGTTTTGGAAGTCAGCCTCTCTCTGCAATGCGTGGTGCAGTTCACTGAAATATTGACCACAAAGGGATGTGCTCTTGATGAAGAGCGTGTTGTACGTGAAAAGTGACGGGTTACGGGAACAAGTTCCCTGATTTCATTAGAACACATTCCATTGTAGTACCGATAGAACAATGAAACGCACCCACCCAACATTGCGTCGATGACCCAGTGAGTCAATAGACTTGGCTACCCTACTGTCACCGATAAGCTTCTTCGCCCTATCCTGTACGCGGTCGAGTAACTTCAAAATAGATTTTGAAGCACCGGCCCATACATGAGAGTTGTATTCCAGTTTTGGTCGAATAAAGGTGGTATAAATATTAAGGAGATCATATGGAGTGAAGTACGTCCTACACCATCTTAAAAAGCCGCGGCACTTGAATGCTTCTTTTGAGACATGAAAAATGTGATCATTCCATCGAACATCACAATGAATTTTCATGCCAAGAACATCAAGAGCTTCTGATTCCTCAATATCTATACCATCCATGTTTACAGATGGTGCAGCATGTTTGGTCATACGTCTGTGCGTGAGTATAGCACATTGGGTCTTTCGTGCATTAAAATTGACCCTATTAGCATGACCCCAATTTGAAATTGTCAGGAAATCGCGATTTAGTGTATCATTCATATTTTGCCGCATTGCCCGGATCTCCGACGGGTTTGGCCTGTTACTGAATGAATATGAATGAACTAAGCTGCTGTCATCTGCAAAAGAGTAGGTAGGGTTGGAAGTTTGACGTAGAAGGTCATTAAGAAAAATAAGAATAAGGATAGGAGAAAGAACAGAAGATCGTCCTTCGTCGGCTTGGCTGAGCTGGCGGAGGTCAGATTCGTTAGAATGAAGTCCTTTATCAGGAGCGGTGGATGGTTTCATACCCAACCACGATCGTCACCGTATGTGATAACAGCGATTTTTCTTTCTTTATCTTATTCACTCTCTCCTTTTCCTTCTTATAGTTTTTCCTTTTTATCGCAAGGGACCTAACCTAAACCAAAGTGCGCTGTAGCAGCCTACCTAAGCCAATATAAAAACTTTGAAAAGCCAATTTTAACCCATATGGTTCCGAAACATTTTTTAAAAATCTTGGCTGTCGGTAGATAACTTGAGTTTAAAAAAACAAAAATCTAAAGAGTCAAAACATGTTGATTATATTTTTTTTTGGAGAAAAATTATGTCCAGTCAGTGATGCCAGGAGATTTTTTCTGAAATCCCTACGCTTATGAAAAAAAATCCCTTTTTTTCCCTACACCCGCTTTTTTTTCCCCTACATTTTTCCCTACACTACTTTTTTCAATTTTTTAAAAAATAAAATTTTATCTTTAATTTGTACATTTTCAATTCAGGTACATAAATTCAGGTTTATTTAAAAATAATACAAAAACAACATAAAAACGAATAAAAATAACGTAAAAAGTAACATAAGAATAACATAAAAATAATATAAAAAAAAGGAATACAAAAATTATTTATATAGTTCTGTATAATTCATTTTTTTGAAATGACTAGATGTGCATTCAAAATTTACACAATTAATTGCATTAGCTTGTAAATTAGATCTAATAATGCAAATAGAATTTAACATTTCATGGCTTAATTTGTTTCTTTTTTTCGTACGTACGTCAGTAACAACAGAAAAAATCCTTTCGGCGTCAGCATTGGCATGTGGCAAACTTAGTAAAATTTTTATTATTTTTGCGAAATTTGGAAAAATCAAATTTTCTAAAATTAATTATGTTTTAATTTATAATGTTTTAATGTTATTTATTACTTACAAACTTTCTTATTAAAAAGATCGAAGAGACGAGACCGGCAAAGATGGCGTACGTATGTATAAAAAAAATCCGCAAAACAAGTAAACTGCACAAAACAAAACAAGTGTTTACCTGTCATTATTATTAAAGATGCCACATATTTACTTACTTCATATTATAGAGATATTACCAGATTTACCAATTTCTAATGATACACTTAAAAAAAAAGTATATATTTTTTAATTTTAAAGTTTACAATTGGAAAATATATAATTTTTATTTGTTTTAAAAAAAAAAGTTGCAATTGAAAAAAATCCCTACAATTCGACAAAAGTAAGAAATCTTTCCCTTTTTCCCTACATGTCAAATTTTTTAAAAAAATCCCTACAAAAAGGGAAAAATCCCTACACTTGGCATCACTGTGTCCAGTTAAATGGGTGTTCGATTGAGTACTATTTGGCATTTTGATTTTTTTTTCTACGCATTTGAAATACTCCTTATACTCGTAGTATTTAAAAGTATAGAAGATATAATTATGAGTTTTAACTAAAAAAAGAAAAAGAAAGAAGTATATAGAAATGCCAGAAACTAACTGTTCGAATAATCGATTAGCGGGACGATATGGATTGATTATTTTTGGATATTAAAAAAATATTTTGCATATTAGAAAAATAGAACTACAGAGCATAGCATAGACAAGTTTTTTTTCTCAATATTTTAATTATCGAAAGTGCAAGTTTTCCAAAATATTCCTATAATTATTGAACACATCAATTCTGTCTTCTTAAATTAAAAAAGTTGTAATCATAGTATACTTTTAAGTATTTCCAAAAAATATAATCTTCAACTTCAACCATTTTTGGGATTTTCGGAAGTTTATTTGGGAATTGAATTGTTTTCATAAGAAAAAATTATTTTTTCCGCTTTGTTTGATGTAATTGCAATCGGATTGATAGCTTAGAAATTACAGATTTATTTCCATTTTTTCCTCAAAATCCCCATTGTGCTCAACCGAAATGAATTTTTATCGATCTGTGTTAATTATGTTCAAGTATTAACAAAATGTAATAGCTTTTTTAACATTTAATTAATAAATATTTATAAAAAGATCTGTTCTGCGCCACTCATTAATTTAAAAAATATGTTTTAAAACACTCAATATTTCCCTGCAATTACATGTGCGTTTTAATTTACATTTTTATTTATTTTTTGTTTACCCATTAATACTGGGAATTACGACAATTAAAAATATGCATTGCAAAATTTCCCATTAATTAAAAACGAAACAAATTTAAGCGAATAATTATTAAACATTTGAGTACTTAAGCCAAAAACAAACATTATGAAAACATGTGCAGATATTCATTAAATTTATTTCAAAACAAAAAAAAAGAAGAAAAAAAAACAACAGCAACAAATAAATATTTGCATATGCATTTTTTGAATATTTCTTTTTAATTGTTTTGTAATGACTGAACGAAAGCTAAATTGCTTTTTTCTGTTTCTGTTTCTGTTTCTGTTTCGGTTTCTGTTTTTTGTTTTTGTTCAGTTTAAATTTCATTTTACACTAAAACCGTTTCGTAGTATAATTTTGTGAAAAAGTGTCAAATTTTCATTTTCCACGGCCAGAGTCGTTGGTTGATGTCATGTTAAACGTGTTTTAAAGTATTGAAGGGTTTATGGTTACACGACACTCCATCCATCCAGCCAGCAAGCCATACATCCCCACCACCAACTTTTTTTTTTGGATGGTATTCAAAACTGAGACAAATTCTCATGAAAAGAAAAATTTTAAACAATTAATAATAAAAGTGGTCGGTCGCAAACAAAAATAAATTAATAAAAACAAATGAACATGTTCATAATGACAAATTTAAGCCAAAATTGCTTTGCTAAACATTTTTTTTTGCATAGCTAACGAGTGGATATTAATAAAACGTAAAAATAATCATGTACGGAAAATAAAAATACAATTTCAATGAATGTTTTTTATTCATTTTCTTGCAAATTAACATGAAAAACGGGCAAATTATTTTAGCGTTAATTCAATTAAAATGTGGCTAAATTAAAATTTATAATTAAATAAACATTGTATTTTATTTTATGTTATAAAAAACTAGAATAAATGTATTAAATGGCAATACATGAACATACACAGATAATTTTTTTTTTCAATAGAATTAACATAAAGTCAAAGGCATTAATATCCGCAACAGCAAACAAAAACGTTGCAGCAGCGGCAGTGGCAGTGGCAGTGGCAGCAGCACCATTTAACAATACCCGACATTAATGACTAAAAGAATAAAGCTAAAATATAAGCCAACACAAATTAAAAATAACAAAAAAAAAAAACAATAAAAAGAAAAACATGCATATAATTTGTCAAAGCGCCAAGTACCAAACTTAAGAATGTCAACCCAAAAGATATTCAAGAGATTCTAAAACATTTTTCTTTTTTTTATTGTATTTTATTTCGAGAGAAGAAAAACAATTTAAATATAAAAGTTAAGTAGAAAAGAAAAGCCCAGGCAGAAAATAATTATCTAAAAAACAATTAAGCGATTGCAAATAAAGCATGTCGCCACAACTAAATTAAAGTGATTTGGTTAAATAGTTGCTTCTCTATAAACTCATTTTATTGCTGCGAATACCAATAATGTACTTTTTACTAATAGGGAGCTGTCCGTAGTTGTCGTGAACTAATCAGGGAAGATACATTATTCCACTTTCTTTGCGAGTGGCCAGCTCTGCATTTCTTCAGACACAAGATTTTAGAGAATTGTGTACTAGACGACCTTTCAGATTTTTCAGCGATTTAGCACCACTCATCGGGTCTAGATGTACACTTTCGTGGGTCGACCAGTAACCACACATTGTTACCATTAACTTTTTCTGAATGTTTAGAGAAGTGTTGTTTTTATAGTCGATTCACCTTACGATATGTTTCGAGGTGAATATTCTGACCCGTTGGAGATGGATATGCTAGTGGGCATTGTGGTACTCTGCTTTTTGGTGGGGACTTCTTCTTGCGGAATACATGGGGTGTCTGTAGTTGCTATCCACATCACTAGCAGAGGTATTGGTTAAATGACTGATGTTCGAATAGCTCATGTGGCTGGCTGGTTCGACTTCGAACAACCAATGTTAAACCACTTTCTAAAATGTTGCTAAGCAACAGAATCTTGATTACAAGGTTGAGATTTAGCGAAGTCTTTCTGCATCTTTGTCGGTCCATGTATGAGAAGTTGTCTCCTGTTGAGTACCTTGCTCACCACAATGGTTTCTCTTCGGAGAGACTCGCGGTAGTGGTGAACACGGTGTTAAGATCAAGGCATGAACTTATGTTAATCTTGAAAATATCTGTATAAATTGTGTCAACTTTCATATGGATGGTTCTTTACAATTCATTATTGCCGAGCCTAAATTATGTTGAATAAACTTTTTTTTATCCGTCTCATTTCCTAAAATTTATTTCCATTTCATTTTGTTTTGTCTTATTTCGGTCTGTTTAAAAAACAATTTCAATTTAATTGCAGTGTCTTTCAGCGAAATCCGTTTAATACCATGTGATTTAAACTAAACTAATTATGGCCAAAGAAACTTGAAATGAGAAGGAGTTTCATTTGCAGAAACGGTAAGTTTGAATATTTTCTTGACATTTTGCTAACGGTAAAGATAATTACTTATTTTCTGGATAAGCGTTAAGCGATAAAGATAAAAATACAATTTATTGCTAATTTTTATAACCATTTCAATGTTATTTGTATGCAATTATGCTGCAAGCTTAATTGTGTTCCAGAAATTATTTAAATTTTTGTCAATTTAAAAAATATTACAAAAATAAAACAATATGCCCCTGCATAGTTTCGTTATGCTGTCAAATTGTTAATAAAAATATTTTGTACTGACACTAAGCATTTGTTGCTTTTTAAAATGATGCATTTACTTAAAATTATGTATGCATCTACTCAAATACACACAAACAGTCGGCAACACATCCAATTTAGTTAGTTTTTTATTTTCTTATTTTTACTCTGTCTCATTTTACTAACTGTCACTAAGGAGGGGTCCATTGATTTCATTGCAAGAGCAAAACATGCAATTTAATGCATGTGTTGGTTGTTGTTGCTTTTAGTATTGTTAAGGTTGGTGTCATGCACTTGTGTTTAACACAACAAATCGCTTACATTCCTTATGACAAATTTTAAAGAATTGATGAGATGCACTCATGTCTTTTCTTTTAGTTTTCTATTTAAAACGGAAAAGCGCAGTGTTTTTGATTTCGAAGTTGACTGTTCACTTTAATGAAAATTCGATTTATTCGATTTGATTAGTTTGTGGGATACTCTACACATATCATACTAAATTGAAGATTGTTATTAATTTGTGGGAATTATTTTTGGTCTTCTTTGCTTGAGAGAGTTTACTCGCAGTTTGTCGTGATTTGTTTTTCTTCTAAAAGCGGAAGGGCAATTCTTACATCCGAAATATTCATTCTAATTTAGAAATCCAAAAAAAAATTTTTTGTGTTTACTCGAAATATGGAGTCATAATTATTTCCGAAGATCAGACGTGCATATTGCTCGCCTAAGTTTGCAATTTAGGAAGCATTAAAGTCAGAGTGTGTCAGAATAATTTTACCTTTTTCACCAACTTTAATTTAAAATTAAAAACGAACATATTTTTTATATAATTACAAATAAACGTAATTATTATTCGAACTTATATTGATGTACGAGTACATATGAAAAATAATTTTATCAGGCTCAAGTTCAGTTTTATTGAATTAATGAAAATTCAAATTACTAAGAGTTATTTGTTTTTATGTTGAAAAATATTATTATTCACCCTTATTCTACTTGGCGGCGTTAATGTCGTCATCAATTTTGAGTCAACATCACTTTTACTCAACTTCAACACCGCGTCAACACTAATTTTATATTCTGTAACCATGTTGAGGTGACGTTGACTATTTATCGATAATTTTGACACACATATCTAATGCTTGAAACAGCTGATTTATTCTGTTTGCAATTTTTGTTAAAAGTTTTGGTGGAAAAATAAATAAATAAATATATTGAAGTAAAATGTTTTTTCTTCCCGTGCCTAATTCTAATTGTAATAATGAAGAAAAAAAAATTAATAGTTCAGAAAGAAATCAAACATTTTTAAATTGCCTGATGAAAAGTAAGTGATAAATTCAAACTCCTCTAATTGGAAGTAATACATTTTTGGTTTGGTTTATTTAAAAGGGTTGAAAGTTATTTTCGGCTGAACAAAGCAGCATTTAAGCATCTGCAGTGACTATAGTTCCTCATTTGAAAATCGGGGTTAGATCGAGCACCATCAAATTGGCAGCAACTTTACGATTTTTATCCCAAGGATCGTACCAGCTGAGTGTGGGAAATGATTTCAATTTGGGATTATCACAACCTGTCATGTCGAAGATTCTGTTTGAAACTCTAGATGGCATTTAACACTGTTGAAATATATTCCCACAGTTCCTTAAAATTATTTGGAACAGTGCCCCTGCGAAATCCTCTTGCAAAAGTTCGGGATTTTTTTCCATTTCCCCAACTAATTTTTCAAATTGGTTTGGATTTGTAATTTTGATTTTTTTCCTTTTCCATTTCTTTATTATATTTTGTAAAAAAGTAAAAAATAAAACGAAACAAATCTTCGTCAACACCAAAAACACTGACGATAAAATCAGAGTCAATATAATGTCACGTCGCCGTCACATTTTTTTAGAAAATACAAAAAATATGTTGACAGTAATCGATTACTTTCAATGTTGACATTGAAAATAGGGATACAAAACGATGTTGTGTCACATTGACGCTGCCAAATAGAATAAGGGCGATTATATCCAATCAGCTTAGCAGAACTGAAGTTGAGCCTGATAAAATTACTTTTCATATGTACATCAATATAAGTTCGAATAATAATTACGTTTATTAGCAATAATATAAAAAAATATTAATTCAGCTTGGGCACGAGCTACATACCCTAATAACAAGGATCAAAGTAATATGTGAATTTCCCTAATAAAGAGTAAAAACAACAAAAAGTTAAATTACAAAGTAGATTACTTTTGTGTTGATTATTAGTAATTTCCAATGGGGAATTTCGTACTAACCAAAGTTGTTTTCAATGTGTAAAAATAGAATAGGAATGAATTAAATTATTTCTCGTATTCTATTTCTGTTGAAAACTTGGTTAAAGAGTTGATATTCTTCCCAATTAGTATCCACTTTACGAAAATTGTAAAGATGGACAATAGCGGCCTTGAAATCGGTACTGATTGATATTTTCTGCTAAACTCATTGGATATAATAATAATATTTATCAACATAAAAAAATAACTCTTAGTAATTTGAATTTTCATTAATTCAATAAAACTGATCTTGAGCCTGATAAAATTACTTTTCATTAAAAACGAACTTAAGCCTGAATAATTAAGTTTCTTTGGAAAATTTCATTTATGGATTGAATTATTGATATTCCCACAAATTTTGTGAAGACTTAGCGATTTTCTAGATTACTCAGTTTATAAGCCAGTAACATAAGTAAAATATCCAATCTGCTGCGACCAGAAACATACGGATATTGCGAAAGAAGAATTGAAAAACAATTTAAAAAAATTTAATGTTTTTAAACTCCGTAGCGTACAACAAAACTCGCTGTAGCCTTACTAAAATGCTTTATTTCACAGTTCACTATAAATTTTATTCTTTATGTCTTTCTTTTCGACTATTTGTATAAAACTGTTAATATAAAAGCCATTTCCCTTTAATATTTGGCATTTCTTTAGTTTATTTCATTCATTGCTTTTATTGTATGAAAACGATCAATAGTCATTGAATTTGACATTTTATTTCCATTTTGATGGTGTTCAAAAATTAATTTCGAAATATATTTAATTTTTAATTTTGCTTTAATTTTGAGGGAGAACTTGAAACTCAAATGTTCATTTCATACAATCTGATGGCGCCCCATCTACACCTGATATGAAATAATTAAGTCGCCCTAGCTTGAGCAGATTTTATAGGTTAAGTACTCATGAAAGCAGCAATGATATTCATAAAATGTTAATACGATTTTTCACTTTGTGGGCAACATTTAAGAGTTACAAAAATAGCATTAACAACCAAGTTGTTCTTCAGCCAGCACATTCAACAATTTTGCTGCAAGAGGAAATTTATTCAATTCTAAAAATATACACAAGGCAGCAATGTTTCGTTTCTTTTGTAAATTTTCTTATTTAAACACCCTTTTAATGTATAAATTTTAAAGAGTCACCCAAGGGAGAATTTATAAAGTTCAATGAAAATCTTAGAATGTGATTTTTTTATTACCCAACCGAAGAACTTTATTTTATAGTAATCCACTCAAAATAAAAATAAGGCATTTGTATTATCTTAAAAAAAATTCTCTAACAACTAAAACAATAGAAAAAAGTTTTCCGATTATCACTTTGTAAGAAAACTCTGTAGAAAAATATTTATTAAGAGAAAATTTTAGACATGATCATTGATCAATATTCCTAGGAAATGGGAAGCTTAACATCATTTAATAACACGGTGCTACAGTGAAAATATACTTGGAAAGTGACCTAGTGTAAGTTATAGACCTTATTTAGTAGATCATAAATCAATTTTTAAAAGTTCGGAAACACCCTCAAATTTCGGAGTTATTCCGAAAAAACTATTTTCGGGTAGGTTCCAGTACTTATGTACACGTAACTCAGTTGATTTTAATCCGATCTTCAATTTTTGAACGCTTTATGAAAGACAAAGAATAGATCTTTCCAACCGTATACATTTTATGCTATATTAATTAATTATTGGTAGTAATTTTCGTAATAACATCTGCAATTTTTTTTATGTTTTTTTAACTTTGAGTTCTTTTTTTTATAATTTTTTCTATAAAAGCAGATGTAATTGTATAAAAAATTTTAAATAGAATTTTATAACAAATAAAATGAACTTTAGTTTTTTTAAATCAGACAATATTTGTGAAAGTTATTAAACTTTATTTAAATTTAAATAGCATCAACCCCAAGCGGAAAAAAATTTAAGTGAGAATATTTTTTTCTATACTTTTTTTAATCATATATTCTTAATTTCTAAATAAAATAATTTGAATACAGTTATTTGAAAATATTTATATAATCATATCATTATAAGATTAAAAAAATAAAGAAAATGTAGTAGCTATTGATCAATATTTGTAAAAGCAAAATTTTTAACTTTTGAAAAACTTTAATAACTTTTTGATTTTAACTCGATTTTATTTATTGAAAGCTGGTTTAACTCAGAACTAAATTAGCTTTAATTAAATATATACATAAGGGTATGTTTTTGAACAGTCTAATTTAAAAAAATGACGCCAAAGTTGAAAAACCTAGAAAAAATAAAATTAAAATCAGATATAATTGAAAATATCACTGCAAAAAGTTAATATATATACCAATAATATATATATATTTAGAAAAGCACATTTTTCTTCTTTCTGAAACCATTTAAAAATTGAAGATCGGATTAAAATCAACTGAGTTACGTGTTCATAAGTACTCGGACCTACCCGAAAATAGTTTTTTCGGAATAACTCCGAAATTTGAGGGTGTTTCCGAACTTTTAAAAATTGATTTATGATCTACTAAATAAGGTCTATAACCTACACCAGGTCTCTTTTCAAGTATAAAAAAAAAAGTGCTCATTTGTAGCAGCGTGTAATTTATGATGGTCCAAAACTGTTTACCTGCATATAAAGAGCGTTTCAAATACAGATATTTATCACTATTAACTCAATAACAACGTATGTAAGTCGACTTACGCTATTACTCATGAAAGCCACAGACATACAGTTACATATGTGTATAACGAACGAATAGCTGCATTTCGTACGTTAGTAATGAGAACCTATGCTATTTTCTATATCCTCTTTATCTTACATAACTTTTCTTAACACTCGTTTATTTACCTTAAATGGTTTACAAAAAACAAAAAATTAAATACAAACTTCTGCACCTAAAAAAAAAATATCAGCAGACAACCGTGAACATGTTTTATTACAATATTTGTATCACTTAAATGTTTGACCCTTTGTTTTTACGTACCATCAACTCCTAATGAACAATGACCAAAAATGTAACATAACAACGAAAATCCATTATGAATTGTGTTATTTTAAAGCTTCCAGTATTAAACACGATGCAGCTAAAAATACTGCAACAAATAAACAACAAAACAAGCTGATAATTTAGTAAATATCTTAAACAGCTGCAAACAAAAACCTTAATAAGTAAATTCGTCCGCGACGTTGTCGTCGTCGTTGTTGGATTCAAACGATTTATCGAATCGCCTGTGAAAATATGAAATTGATGTTTGCGTACAAAAAGCCAAAGAATTGTAAAGAATTTAAGAAAAATATTTAAAGAAATTTACTGTTACTAAATACAAAGTCAAATCTGCAACAATTGCAGCATGCAACAATTTTTGTTTTGTGTATTTAATTTAAAATTCATTTAAATTACAATGAAACGAATCTTAAGCAGATGAAATGTTTTTTTTTATACATACAAATTTTGTCAAAACTCGCAAAATTTAAATTAGGTTTTCTGTAATAAATTGATGTACAAGAACACACGCCCAATTCAAAAATCCTTTTGTATTATAAAATTATCTCTCAACTTGCTTATGGACAAATTTAGCGTTAGGCTATGTTGGGTACCAGGACATTGCAATATTGAGGGAAACGAAATCGCTGATGAGCTGGCAAGAATAGGGCCAGTATTATATGAGGCAGTTAGTGACAGGTCGGTTAAACCTGCAATCGGTTACTACAATAGGGAACTCAGTAATTGGGTAATTAGCTGAACTAACCATTCCTGGAGGAATAGAGAAGATTGTAGAGTCTCGAGGTCCATATGGACAGGTAAATCTGATCTACTGCTGGGTATGAATAGAAAGGTTTTGAGAGTCTTAGTAGGCGCCTTGACTAGCCACAGCTTGGTTAGAGCGAGGACCAGCATATGGGAAAATGGCACTCCGGATTTCTGTAGGATGTGTGGGGATGAAGAGGAGCCAGAAAGTATAGAGCATATCATCTGTCATTACCCAAGCCTGTAACGCCATAGGCAAAAATGGCTGAGCAGACGTTTCCATGAGGGCATTAGTGATATCGCGAAGTGCAAACTTGTGGATATCAGGGGCTTTATCATGGGAATTAAATGGCTGAATGATGGATGATGACGGCTCTTTGTTTCTTCTTGGACAGTAAGGAGACCTGCTTCGGCAGGTTTGTAAGGGAGAGATGCTTGTTGTTGTGCCTCCTGCTGCTAAAAGCGCTTCGAACATGCATGATTTTAGCACTTTTTCTAAATATCCAAAATGCGCTAAAATCATGTTTGAGTTATCTGAATTGTGCCTTCGTTTTACTGCGTCATCTACTCACATACATAACTCATCTGTAGGCAAATACTCAAGGATAAATAAATAAGTGATAGAGGGAGGCAGAGAGCATCTAAATGAAATTTTATCTTCCATTGGCTGTTTACTTTATTATTCGTGTCAACTAAATGTAAATAGCTGACTAACTTCAACGTGATTAAAAATAAGTTGAACGATCTCTCTTGCCTTCTTTTTGGAAGCGCTTCAAAGCTGCTCATCGTGAAAGTATGAAATTTTTTTACTGCTTCCAGAATCATACTAATTTTTTGCTGGGTTCTCTAATTATGGTCCAATTTTCCTAATTCTTTCCAATGTGCAAAATATTTTTGTTATCAAATTCGGAGGAAATTGAACAATTTAAATTTTCAAAAAAATTGTAATATGTAAAAAAATTTCATTATTTTTATTTAAGAATTAACATCAATTAAAATTTAAAAATATTTTATGAAATTTGATTCAAAAGTCAAACTGTATCGTACTTTTGCTTTACTACCAAAAATATTTAGCGCTCACTTAACATGTTCGCTTATCGCTTAGTAATCAAAGCGTTCAGCTGATTGTAGAGCAACATTTGTAGCAAACTGTTTATGCTGAACGCACCTAATATTGAGTTTAGGAGGCTAAACATTTGTCATCGTCCTATTAAAATCAATTAATTTAATATATGCTTTTCTTGAGAATTTGCTAGAAAAATTTCTAAAATTCCGTTTTAGTTTGACAAATGACAAGTTTTCTAGATTGTTGACACGGAGTAAAAGATCTTGACATTCAAGCTTGTCTGCCAAGTCTAGTGCTAAGCCTCATTTTGATCTTAGTACCTTTAACGGCCGTCGAAATTTTCGGATACAATCGCGTCTTTCTTATTACGAGTACATTTATATATTTGTGCAGACAAACGTTTTCTATAAAATAAACTGATTTCATTTCCTTTTATTTTAATGTTTAATATTGAAACTTTAAAGCAATTTACTAAATACTATTTTATTTATGTATACATGTATTTATGTATATAGTATGTCTGTGTGCATTAAGTATTAAGAGCTAAATAAATATAAAGGACTACGAAGGCCTTCTAGAAGGCCTCTGCAGCCCTTCTTTTGGATGCGCAAGGCCTTCTCACTTCCTTCTCGCTCCCTTCCATACTCATATATTTTTTACACACGATGTCATTGCGGAGAAGCCCTTCCGCATTCGTTTATTTCGAGACTGATTTTGAAAGGCCTTATAATAAATGGCTTTCCTTTACTTTGGAATATGTATAACGCAAAAAATTTAAATCTCTCTTTCTCTCTTTATTAAATTGATTAAATTGATTAAAAAACATTCCTAAGAAGGCGTTTAATAAGGCCTGAAGTTAGAGGGGCTTCTGAGTTTTCCCGCTGGCAAGTTACACACAAATTTTACGAGCAGAAATACATATGCATGTTTATGAATGTATTTTATTCCATAAATGTATAAATAGATGTAATTTTAGACAACATTAACGTTGAAAATGCAAAATGTCATAAGAATTGATTGCATTAATTAATAAATTAATTTGAAACCTCATTTAGCAACAACTGCATGCAGCACTAAATGAAAATACATGCATACTCATATGTACATATTTGTACATACATACATACATACATAGATATAAAATATGTTCATGTTTAGTTGACATTGCTGTGGTACGTACACATAATCAATCAGATGCTTGAAGGAATAAATTTATTTAAACATTAAAAACAAAATAAAATTCTCAATCAGTTACAAAAATTTTAAGTATTTATTTTGAGACACCAGAAAATATTTTCAAACTCCTGCAGATAAAATTTAAATATATTTTTAAATATTAAAAATGTTTTATCAAATAATATATTCAAAATACTGTTAAAAATAGTAAAAACAAACAATAATAAAGTCCAACACTGTCTGAAAGTATCAAAAACAACAAATACTGCGGACTATATGTGCAACGTCATCATCATCATCGTTCTCTTAAACATCAGCAACATCACATGAAAATGTTAATTGAATTTTAATTGTTGGCAATTCTTTGTACTATTTATGATTCATGTATTTGTAAGAGTGTATTAATGGATTATATTTTATGCTTATTAGGGTGGTTAGCTTCCCCGAAATTGAAGTGTTGAATTTATTATATTTAAATATCATTAATACATTAAAATTCTGAAATTAGAAATAATAATAGAGTTAAGATGTTTATTGAATTTTGTTAAAGAAAAACCAAATAAGAATTCATGTGATTGTCATAAAAAACTAACCTAACAATATTGTCGTCTCTACAATATCGAACTTCAGATAATATAAAACACTAATGTGCTGTTTACATTTACCTGACGAACAAGTGATTTGAGTGTTTTTCATACAAATTTTACACTCAAATCAGTTGTTCGTCGTGTGAAAACAGCATAATATGCTTCGCTGCCACGGCAATTAAAAGCTTTGTAATTTGGAGCTTCATAATATTCTTTAATTAAGCAGAATTAAAAGGTAGGCTGACTTCCAAAACGTCAATTGCTTTGTGTTTGAACAAAGCATCACATTTCATAACGCCGCAGTACAATAATTATGCAATGTATACCATTTCAAAACGCCGCCGCCAAGTATTTTTAACGCAGTAAGAAAGCAAACAAGGCATCGGTTTTATAGTTGTTGCATTGTTTCGGAACTTTGCATATTTATGTGATTTCAATACAGTAGCAATACTGTATACAAACTTTGTATACGAACGTTTTGGAAGTCAGCCTCAACTTTACGAAATGCATTGTTTTAGTGCGCAAATTTGTGAACATTAGTATGTATTTATTTTGTATGGTGGGTACCCGCCACCAGCCGCTTCTAATATAAAACAAATTAGTATCCTAGATGAATTTTCTGCTCATTAGTTATACGGTCTTAAAATTGCAAGACGATCGGTCTTACCATAAGAAACATGCAAACAAATATCCAAACATGATACATGTGATTTAAAAAATACCGATTGGAAACTTTCGGTGTCGTCAGATGAATATTTTTATGGCGACAGCGTCGAATGTATGTAGATCATTTTCGGCGATCAACGTTTTAAATATGAGGCTGTGCACTAGAGTTGTCAATTATTCGCCTTTCAACTTTGTTCGAATAATTCAAATAATAGTTTTTGTTCGTTCGATCAAACGATTAAAGCTAAAAATTTATTCGATTAATCGATGAGAACAACGAATAAAAAAATGCTTAAAAATAATTTATTGAAAAAAAAATGTTTGTCATTAACACAAAAATGCATAAGTATATAATCAAAATAAATTAAAAATTAAATAGTTAATATTTTTATCAACTTTTATTTATTTGTTGCGGGTTA
The DNA here is from genome assembly GCA_947311025.1 of Lypha dubia. Taxonomy (NCBI): domain Eukaryota; kingdom Metazoa; phylum Arthropoda; class Insecta; order Diptera; family Tachinidae; genus Lypha; species Lypha dubia. The sequence goes on along the minus strand of OX371260.1, from coordinate 30,663,150 downwards.
GCAATATCTAAATATATATTTCGTTGGTAGCCATACTAACTCATCAGTAGATGTTTTGCCCTTTATGTTTAAAAAATTTTAAAGCTCATCCATTTATACGAAAAATCACAAATAAATTTGTGCATTACAAAGCTTTAAAATTTTTTTAAACTAAAGGGTAAAACATCTACTGATGAGTTGGTATGTCTACCAACGAAATATACATATATTTAGATATTGCTAACCCGCAACAAATAAATAAAATTTAAAACATAAATACTTGAGTACATGCTCAAATAAATGTAAAATTTTATTTTGATCAACAAAAAAATATACATAAAATTAATAATACACAAAAAAAACTTAAAAATGTAATAACTGATATTACTTCGATTTTAATACTTCAAACACACATGTTTTACTCAGTCAAAATATCTCAAATGATTTTTTTTTTTTGTTAAATTAGACAATATAGGATGTTCTTAAGAAATAATCTTTTGAAAACAATTTTTTTGCTTTCAAACGGTTTTTGGTTTTTGTTTTTATTAAATTCGATTTTGAAAAAACTCTCGCTAATTGTCGAGGTAGGTGATATAGTGAGAAAAGCATAAAATAGTTTAAATATCTAATTTTTCTGCTCTTTTTTAGATTTTTCCAAATATACTATATCGTCTAATATATCGCTGAATTCTTTTTGATTAACTGAATTTTTAATACTTTGAATAGAATTATTTAATTCGCATAAAAGATTGTTATTTTCATTAATAATAACATCTTCTATATCATTACTTTATTATGATATTATTGTGGTTACTTTCAACTAAAATAATCTAGAGTATAATTCATTAGCATATTCTTTAGTTTAATTTTTAAAGAATATTTGAAAAACTTTCATTGCACGCAAAATTTTAATGCGTTTTAGTAAATCTGTTGCATAATAATTATTAATTTTTTTGTTGTTGTTGATCCAACAATTTTTTATACTTTAGGACACTTGTTACATGTGACTTTGTTTTTTTTCTTTCATTTTTGTTCTTGGTAAAATACTTCCAAACCCAGCTCGTTCTGAAAGATAATTATATAATTTTAAAAAAATTTAATAAAATAGCAACATTTTCTACTTATATGATAAGATTTATATAAAGCAATTGTTTCTTTTTTAGCTTTTAGTGTATTTCTAACTTATTCACCTGACAGTAAAAAAAAACCCATTCTTGAAAATTGTTTAACGTTTCATTTAAAACATAGCACGACTACTTGGTGTGCGCAGTTCAAAAACAACTACAAACATCCAAAATAACATGTATTATTTGATATAAAGTACTCGCTTTGGTTCAAATCATACAAACAAATTTAACACATTTTTAACATATGCAAAAATGTGTTCGATTAATTGCCATAAATTAATCGATTTATTCGTTATTCGAAATTCGGCATTTTAAAATTATTCGAACAAGAATTTTGTTAACTACTGTTAACGCTGTTTTCAGAGATTTTATACCCCCTCCACCCCTTCGTAACGCTTTTTACTAATTTTGCAGTGCAAAATTTCTAATCCCTCCCCCGGGAGCGTTACGTAATATGTGCACAGCCCCTAATTTCTTTTTATTATGTAAAAAAAACTAAACTTCTGCTAATCCCGCAATCTCAGATGAGTTTTTTTAGAAAGTGGAACACTAAGAGTATTTACCCTAAAAATTTGGTGAAAATTATTACTCCAGTTATTTGATGAACTGTTTATAGTAACTTTGAAGCCTTCGTATTGATTTGATAAAAACATTCCAGAGGGACTATGAGCATCGCTAACCCACTGAGCGACAAACAGCTTTTGTAATAATTGTTAAAGTTGTATGTTGTTAGATACTTAATGCACACGAATGTCGGTCAACATAAAAACTCGCTGTTATAAGAAAATTTTAATAGAATGTTGAAGCCACCTTAATGAACTCATACTTGTAATTAAGTGGAAATGTATTTTTCAATTTTAAAATTAAAAATGTATTAAATTGTATTTCCGTTAATCTTCTGATCTATAATTTTTTTTATTAGTCACACATTGTATGCAGTATTGCCAATGTATTTTTAGTTCAGTTTGGCGAGCAAAAAATTTATTTAGTTTTGAAAACTTTATTTTAACTGTTGCTTTCATATAATATTTTTAGTGATATACATACATATATTTAATTAGCACAAACTGTATTAGCTGAAATGGAAAAACACTTAATATCACTAATTTCGAAGTCAAGGTTGTTGTGTATTATCTCTGCGGGAAATTTAATATGAATTGTCTTCAATGTAATCGTACGAGAGTAATGTAATATGTTCGCGATTTGTAAGTAATGAAAGGAGAAAATATTACTAAATATTTTCTCTGTACAAACAGAATTGTTCCGCCACAAGTTTGGCTCAAGAACTTAAAACTTAGTGCGTGAAATAGGTCAATGGTTACTATCTAATGACAACGCCATTAAAAAGTGATACAAGTATCTGCCATTTAAAGTTCCAAAAGATAAAGCGCTCGTTGCTCCTTGGGAACCAGTCACGTCTAGTCTAGTGTTATTTATTACATGAAACACAGAAATTAATAAAAAAAAAAAAATAAATTTGCTGGGTGTTAAAGTTCTTCTAACGATATGTTTGTAGTTGTATGTATGTGCTTATGTTTGTATAAATATAAATATTAACTTTCTCGTATTTATATTTAATTTATTATTAATTACATTTGCTTAATGCGTGTATCGTATGTATGTCCGTTCTACTGCCTGATTATGTGTTTGATTTTTTGTTCGTTCCTTTGAACTTAATTAAAAATGAAAACAAAATTAATGTAATTAATTAAAAAAAAAAAAAAAACATACAATTTGCATTAAAACAATAAAGTATACATAAATAAATAAATACTCTTCCCAACGGAATATCATGAAATGAAAAAAGAACCAAATTCATCAACACGGTTTTGAAAAAAAAAAAAAATTATTAAATACAACAAGTACATGAAGTCGTTCGTGCTTATGCAAATTAAGTCATACCGGTATCAAAATCACACTTAGTAGGGAATTTCGTACACAGGAAACAAATCCGTACTTTGTAATTTACATTTTAGGATATTTAGAAAATCTCATAACTCAGAACATATAAATGTTTTTTTATTCAATTATTTTATATGTACTCGTATGTAGGTACCTTGTATTTTCTACAAATCAATAACGCTGGCGCATTGTTTTCTGATTTTTCGAGTGTTTCACTTTTTTTCTTTTATTGTAAGCTTTTATTTATCACCGGCAGACATTCTGATGTTTCCATAAAAAACTTTGCAATGAAAATCACTTTTAGATTAAAATAGAAACAAATTTTGCGAACAAATCTACAAATTTTCTTTTTATATATTTTGAGAAATAACGTTATAAAATAGTCAACAAAGAAAAGAATAGACTAGCTAGTGACAACAATTAAACAGTTGCAATCAAAGAGTCACACATATAACACTCCTTCTATAACTTAAATATTTTAGTTGTTACAATAATCGAGGAGTTGCGACCAACAAGGAGTTGCAGTAACCGTGGGTGCACTGTCTTTATTAGCTATACAAAATTTGTGACTCGGTCAAAGTATCAACCGTGGTTGCTGCAACAAAGTTCATTTTTATTAGTTCCAATAACTGAGTGTGCACTGTAGAAAGTTTTTGCAAGGAAAACAAACATAGTCGGCAGAAGAGCATCTAAGATAAATTTAAACGTTCGAAGAAAAGTTCATGTTTTTAAGCCTTCAACTTTGGATAACGTTTTAGACTAGTCGACGGAAAAAAAAAATTGATGTTTTTAGGTACATTTATAATGGATGGTGGCTTAGAACAACTTGCCACTGGTTTTCATGAAAATCTATGGGATCTAGCTGCTGCCCAGCTGAAAATCAAAAGTATTCGAGAAAACTACAATTATATAAAAGAATTTTGAAAATCGGTTCAGAATCGATAGCTAAAAGTTGCGCACATAAACTGATAACCTGCTACTTTTTTTCGAAGAATATTTTATGTTTATTTTCTGATGTACGGAAATTGATGTAATAAACAAAGACTATTAATGCAAAGCTCGCATATCGGATGGATATAAAAAAAAACGCTATTTTCACTTCCTAGAATTTAAATCAAAACAGAACTCTCATAAAATATTGGTGGAAGCAAATCAATTCTTTTTTTTATTCTATGTCATTGCGGTAAGGAAATTTTTACCTGTGTGGGTCCAAAACAAATTTGTGTTTAAAAAAAGTTTAACGAATTACAATTACTTTTATTAGAATGTTTGTTTAAGCAATAGGTCTTTTGATTTAATATATATATATATTGTTGTTTTATTTATATTTAGTTTCGATATTTCGCTAACAATTTGTTAGCATCTTCAGGAAATTTTATAAATTATTTGAAATTTTAATATTGATTTGTGTATTGGGTGTCATAAAATTTTTTCAATAATTTTTTATGGAAAAAGTCTAGGAAAATTTAACTACAGTATATAAAAAGGTTTTTGTATGAAATGTCACAAAAATTGTTTCCAAATTTTAACATAAAAAAATTATTGAAAATGAGTTAAGTATTGGATAGATATAAAATTTTTTAACATAGAAAAAATTATTAAAAATGTTATGTTATAAAAATAGTTTTAAAAAATTAACATTGAATTTAATATATCAACACAATTAACATTAAAATGTATAGTATGTATCCAGGTTGTTTTTTAACATAGAAAAAATTATTAAAAATGTTATGTTATAAAAATAGTATTTAAAAAAATTTAACATTGAATTCAATATATCAAAACAATTAACATTAAAATGTGTAGTATGTATCTAGGCTGTTTTTTAAATATAAATATCAAAAATTATTTACAAATTTTTATAAGCTTTATAAAAGTTAAGAATAATAAAAATCCTACAGGAAATTAAGTTATTATTGGTGTAAAACCAAGAAGCAATAATGTGATTATTTTCCTGTGGGACCATAATATAATCAAAAGACCTATTGCTTAAACAAACATTCTAATAAATATAAAGAAGAGGTCAAATAAAATAGAATATAAATATGAATTACAATTACTATATAAAAGCTTAAAATTAAGCACTTGCGCGTAGAAAATAAAGCTGTAAGAAGTGTATGTATAAATTTTATAGAAATTTTGCATACAGTTCGTTCTTTTCTACATTATTATGGAATCAAGTCTTCCCACCACACTGATTTTTCTTTTCCCTTAAACTATGCTATGCTTTGCTTTTCTACATCTCCGTTTTTATCTGGCAACATCTGGCCGTTTGTGGTGTGTATTTTGTATAACAGTATTATACATATATGTATATGTATGCTGGCAATTGCAATTGCAACGAATTACGGCAAACGGCGAAATTAAAACATAATCAATAGTGTTTCTTTTATACATTTAACTATTTTATAAATTATAAGCAAGATTTGAAAATTGTTAGCCCCAGCAAAATTTATAGCATTTAACAATAAGTTGTTGTATGGTTTTATTTTTGCAATTTTGCAATTATTACAGTTTAAGTATAAGATGTGTTTGAAGTAAAAAAAAAAAACACCACGAGAAACTTTTCGCAGTATGGCTCTATTTTGTATCATGCATGGTAAGAGGTTGAAAAATGCCCCTTAAGTTGCATTAAAGCGATACGAAAATATTTTCCATAAAATAATACACAAATATTAAAAAGTTAACTTAAACAATCAAGAGTGAGGTATTCGGCTGTGCAAAATCTTATATACCCTTCATATTTGAGTTTTCTATATTTACTATGGGGACTCTACCAATTGAGTTGAATATAAGTTTTGTTATCAGCTGCCATCTTAGAAAACCCTTTCTTTTGATACCAATATTATGGAGACGCATCACTAATGATGAGCAGCAAACTTTTGGGCGCGGATGTTTGGTGTGGTTGGAAAAATATTAGCTCTAAAGCTACGTTCATATTTATCAAATATTCGTCCAAAAAGCGTAACCACTAGTTTTGCTTAGAGATATTGGCTTACGTGGCTGCCTGCTACGCGCAAGCATTCAAGTAGAATCAATGAGATTCCGTTTTGTCAAAAATTCTTTCCCATATTAGAAAGGCAAAAAAATTTTGCCAAGCTTACAGGCAGGGCTGGGCAGTATTTGAAATACATGTATTTGAAATACGTATTTAAAATACAAATACGTATTTTGTATTTGTATTTTAAATACATAACCTGAAAGTATTTTGTATTTTGTATTTTAAATACATGTCCTGCAAGTATTTTGTATTTTGTATTTTAAATACATACAATAAATAGAAGTAGTTTGTATTTTGTATTTTAAATACATACAAAAAATGGCAGTATTTTGTATTTTAAAAACATAGTTAACAAAATATATTTTGTCAGTTTACGGCCGTGCTTCACTATTCTACACAATCGTACGATTTATTCACAGGAAAATCTTGCAAAAATCTGACCGACTTTAAAAAATCGTTTCAAAGTGGTGTTGTAGGTGCCACACTATCATAGAAATCTGATGCCAAAACATCTGGTTGACAATAAATACTCCTCTGATCGCATGAAAACTATCATTTTATGAAAATTTTCATAAAATTTTACAAATCGCACGACTGCCAAAAAATCTGTCACACAGTTGCATTTTTAGTCCACACTACTATACATTTTTAGCACACATGTCATATTTTGGAAATCGCGCGACTGTGTAGGATAGTGCGGTGATGGTTGTTTGCATTTTGATCTATTTATAATAAGGGTAATCACGATGGTGATTGTGCAAATATGCATTTTGCAAATTTGCTGTGCATATTAGTGTACTTCGTGAGCGTACTTTTAAATTTATTGAATTTTTGTGAAGAGCATGTAATTTTGTTCACAAAAATGTGGCAGCCCATCAAAAATTCTGGCAACACTGACCTCAGATGTCAAGTTACAAATGCATAAATTTATTATTTACTAATAAATTAAAAAAAGAAGACTAAAACTTTTTAAATAAAATTAGTTACAAAATTAAATTTTCTTTTTCTAAACATAAAAATATGATAGTCTGTATGTCACAAGTTATTGTTTATTTTCGTTTGCAATTGATAAAATATGCACTACTATCTTCGCTCATGGTTTTTTTAGTCCAAACGAAGCAAAATTAAGCAAATTGCAAATACATACATTTTGTTGTTATGTTGTGCAAATGTGTGTATATTTGCACACATTTGCATCGTTTGCACACTTTGCACTACCCATCGTGATTATCCTTAATGTATCACGCGTCAAACCAAAAACCAAAAACTAGAATCGCTAAAAAACGTAACTATACAAATTCTTAGAGTTGGCATCAACGCAATTCAGCTCTCAACTCTAAAGCATTTTTTCACAATGCGATTTTATTTTGCAGGTAGTACTGTTACGACAACAAGTTTAACAATAAAAAAAATAGCATGGTTCTTTTTGCATTGGGAGTCAACATAAGGGCGAACAATTTTCAACGTATGTACGTGCCTCTCACTAGCAAGAATTGTGTGAGTCTGTGTTAGTAACACCACCTGTAAAGTGAATACATCTTCAGCGTTGGGCAGTATTTGAAATACATGTATTTGAAATACGTATTTGAAATACAAATACGTATTTTGTATTTTGTATTTTAAATACATACATGACGTGGAAGTATTTTGTATTTTGTATTTTAAATACATACATGATGTGTAAGTATTTTGTATTTTGTATTTTAAATACATAACCTGAAAGTATTTTGTATTTTGTATTTTAAATACATGATCAGCAAGTATTTTGTATTTTGTATTTTAAATACCGCAAACCATGTATTTTGCCCAACTCTGCTTACAGGTTGCCTAGAAATGAGATGGAGTTGTACCTATCAAGAACTTGGTCCTTATTTTGATCTCAGTACTTTTTATTGCCGAAATATTTTGGATAGGAACTTGTCCTTATTTTCAAATTTGTGTTTTTGTGCGGATCTCACTTTTATTTTCTAAGTTGTTTTTGTATAAACATTTATATGTATTGCTTATCTGGGCCTACCTGTGTACGAAATTTCATCTTTCTAGCTATACTGAAAGTGCCCTATACAAAGAAGGGGCACCATAGTCGCCCCAGATGAAAATTGCCCGTTTAAAAATCATTTTCGTTGATTTCTCATCAGGACCTACCTGTGTAGCAAATTTCAGCTTTCTAGCTGTACTGGAAGTGCCCCATACAAAGAAGGGGCACCCTAGTCCCCCACGGGTGAAAAGTGCCCGTTTTCAGATTTTTCACCAAGACGTACCTGTGTACCGAGTTTCAGCTTTCTAGCTATAATGGAAATGCCCAATAATATTGATGAGTCAGTGAGTGAATATGTACTAAAATATGGACTTTTCACACCTTAATATCTCGGGAAGCTTTTACGGTAGAACTTTAAAATTTAACCTGTGAGGTCACCTTTGTGGGGAGACCTTATGTTTCAAGTTTCATTCTATTATGATCAAGAGGAGCAAAGTTATGAGAGGGGTTAAAAACAGCTCGAATGGTTTCGTGTAAATATTCACACTGTGTGGCCGAACTTGGCCTGATTAAACAGCGGATCCGATATATTATCTTTGGAAATTTTTAATACGAATCGTCTTAAGATAAATCCTAACACACCAGGGCATCGTTCATTCAACGTCCCTAAATATAAGGTTCCAGAATATATATCACAAAGAATGACAAACATATAAATATCCTAACCAGATGTGGTGAATTATAAATTATGTTTTAAGAAATATTTTTTTAATTTTTAGTTGTGACTGATAATGATTTTTTACACGATTGTGTGAACATGCATACGTTCTTTTCAAATAAATTAACTCTATTTAATGAATAGAAAAAAGAAAACACACATTGTTACCATTTATTTACTGCAAAGATCTTGGATTTATTTTAATAAACCCATCGTAAAATAAAGTAGTCCAAATGTTCAATAAGCAGCAAGTACAATTTCAAACAGTCATATGATCCAAGATTGTATGAACTTATAAATACATATACGAGTACATATGTATGTATGTCTAATCACTTGTATGGAAATATTTTATGAACTGAATCTCGCAATTATTTACTTAAAATTTATCAGCGTTTAGCGCAATTATCTGATCTTAATAATACGAACTAAATTTTAATAAAATACACAGACGATATTTAAAGATAAGATAAGTTGCATTTGTGTGAAGGTGTATCAAAAATGCAAATACACATGTAGCTTTTTTCTTAGCAGAATACTGAACAAATATTTTTTGTAGATTTCATTTTCATACTGCAGGCGAATAATTCATAAAGTATTTTTATATGTCTTGAATCAATAAGACTGATTGTACATAAATTTATTGTTATCATAGAAGGTACCCACATTCATACAGAAGTATATGCAAGTACAGTGACACTTCGATATAATGAAGTTCAAGAGGATCGCAAAATACTTTATATAACTAAAATACTCGGTATAACTATAAGTTATATTATCCAAATTCTATTTTACTGGAATATGTGTATGAAGTAATAAAATTCACTATATATTATAATTTATTCTAAACTCTTTGTGTAGAGGTTTTTGACTGAATTCTTCGTTGTATAGAGGTTTTATAGCTACGAATTTCTACGTTCTGGATTATATTTTTATATGAAAAACTTTCAAAAAACGAGGGATTTTTAGAGGACTCGGCAAAAGTTCGTTAAATTGAAGGTTTTTGTTATATAGAAGTTTCACTGTTTCACAAACTACATTTATTTTGTTGTTGTGAAAATTATTAAATATATTAAACGTATTCGTCAAGGCCAATTTATAGAGGAGGTATCCAACTTTTGTGTGGACAGCTATGCCACTTTATTCGGCCAATTAGTGTCCCTTATGTTAAAATTTGTATTTGTTTACATTGAGGCTAAAAACTACGACAAACTAACTTTGTACGAAAAATATACATACATACATATTGCTTTTATACCCTTCACTAAAATGGCATGTGTAATTTCCACATATGAGACTTATAAGGTTCCGGGTCCTCATCGTTAGGGAAGTTGAATAGCCATGTTCGTTTGTCTGTACATGAAATGGGTTTTCCAAAGCTTCCAGAAGAGTTAGTGATTTATGCCTTGCACTGTTGTGTCGGAATTTTTCTGAAGACGATTCTTATTGAAAAAATTCTTATGTACATTTATTCTTGGTGAAGGGTATATAAGATTCGGCACAGCCTTGTTAAAAGTATCTCGAACAAAAATCATGCAAAAAAAGTAATTTCTTCGTTAATCGCGTTATTACAAAATCGTGTAAAGAAAGAGTCGAGTGTAGATGCAGTTTGTCGTTATTGTGAAACTGCGGTTCGGTTATCTTCTAAAGTTAATATGTTTTATATCGCTCTCTTTAACAGTCTCCATTAATTCGAAATTGTATTAATTTTTTTTCAGTTTGCATTAAATTTTGTTGGAACACTGTTGCTAAAAGCGGAGTTATAATTTGTTGTTGTGTATTATAATTTTTTATTATTAAAGCAACTAAATTTCAACTAACTAAATGTCAATTGTTCAAACTGGTGAGTTTGATATAAAATGTATTTCGAATGTAAACCTTTTTCAAAAAACGGAGCAATTTTAAATGTCCTTTTTAATGTATTTTTCATATTTTTTTTATAATTTTTCTAATCAAGAACATACCTTTAAATTTTTATAATAGCTGTGACATAAATATTTATTAAAAAAGAAATGTTATTAAAGGTGTCTTTACATGGTAAAACATGTATTATGGTATGTCATAAATTTTAAGAAATCTTATAAATGTTCTAAACCATTTTAGAAACTTAATACTTATAACATCAGAGGTGCATTTTAAAGTAAACATTGGCACATTTAACAGTATAAATTGAAGGAGTTATCAATTTTATTACAACTATTACAAAAACAACCAAAAGAAACTGTAGAACTGTAACCACCAGCTATTTGGTATATATTTGCTTTGATTTTGGCTGACTTCCAAAACGTTCGTATACAAAGTTTGTATACAGTATTGCTACTGTATTTAAATCACATATATATGCAAAGTTCCGAAGCAATGCAACAACTATAAAACCGATGCCGTGTTTGCTTTCTTACTGCGTTCAAAATACTTGGCGGCGGCGTTTTGAAATGGTATACATTGTATAACTATTGTACTGCGGCGTTATGAAATGTGATGCTTTGTTCAAACACAAAGCAATTGACGTTTTGGAAGTCAGCCTTTATTAATACCATCCAGACTTTTTGACTTTTCTTTACGCAAAGAGAATTTCATAATATTTTGATTCTACAAAGTCTTAATATTTTGTATTACCTTGTAAACACGCCTTAAGAGACAAATTGAGTCGTTTTCGAAAACGATTTCCATCACATGTCTGTACTACATTTAATACACATGTCTGAGATAGTAGAGGTATTTAAGAAAGAGTTAAAACACGTCAAACGATCACGAAAAAATGGCATTTTCGGCATCATCACCTCCGATTTGAACACAAATGTCATACACTATAAGAGTATAATTCAACAAAAAAATTTGACCCCAGATTCTTTCGGGTTCCGAAATATGACGTCATTAAAGTTGTAAAATATGTTAAAAAATCACAAAAGTCTCCTTACAAAAAGCGATAGAACTTTTGAACTATGAAAGATAATTTAGTTTTTTTGGTATCGTTTTAAAGGTGAAAGTGCACCCTTTAAAATTATATGCATATTTTGTTTTTTTAAGAAAAGGTCAAAGGACATTTTTTGGGGTCTTGAGTTCATAGGTCCATATCTGAAAAAGTATATATTTTAAAATTCTTAAAAAAATATGTCAAGTAATAGACCCTCTTCTACATTTGAAGAAAATTTAAAGGTGGACACTCGATTGGTGTCAGAGTTATAGACCAAAACATGATCCTAAGTATGTTTTGTTTTCATACAAGAAAAAACCTTATATGTTTGATTTTTAATATGACAATTTTTTTTGCATAGATAGGTACATACATGAATTTTAAGCTTAAAGAATATATTGTTGCATTATTTTGATAGTTCGATTTCAGCACGTGACCTCGAAAGAATAGCTAAATCACACAAAATTAAAAATTGTTACATAAAAAAACTCGCAAAAAATTAGTTTAAAAAATTTAAATAATTGTGATCTGTGTTTAAAATGTCACATAAAAAATGTATTGTTGCAACCCTTTCGAAAAAGTGGGACATAAAATCGCTTGGGCACGAGCTATAAATACCCTAATAACAAGGGTCACAGTAATATGTGAATTTCCCTAATAAAGAGTAAAAACAACAAAAACGTTAAATTACAAAGTAGAATACTTTGATGATAACGGACTATGAGTTTGTGTTGATTATTAGTAATTTCCAAACAGTGATGAGGGAATTTCGTACTAACCAGAACTGTTTCAAAATGTAGAATAAAAAATGAATTAAAAATTAATTCTCGTATTCTATTTCTGTTGAAAACTGGTTAAATAGTTGATATTCTTCTCAATTAGTATCCACTTTACGCTGGTGAGAGGTGTAGCGGCCTTGAAATCAGTACTGATACGTTCTGCTAAAAACTGATTGGATATAAATAATAATATTTTTCAACATAAAAAAACTCTTAGCAATTTTGAATTTTCATTAATTCAATAAAACTGAACTTGAGCCTGATAATACTACTTTTCATATGTACATAAATTATTTAATATCGAACAGGTTTTTCTAAAACTTTAGAAAACCTTGTACCATTTTTTTTATATTTGCTTTATATCTAAAGTGAGAAATTTTCAAAAAATATCCGGGAGATCCAAGTCAAGTGTCCTCTATAGCACAGTTGATTCGCCGCATATATTTTTTTCTCTCTCAGATATTTAAATATGTATGTATGTGTCGAGGCCATTTCACTTTACAGGTGTTGTTAATTCTACTACAACTACAACATTACAATAACAGCAGCACTTCTTATCAAACAATTCCAATTTTAAAGATGAGGATTTAAGTTTTTAAATAAAATAAACTCTCTACACATTTATTTTTATTATTAGTAACCCAATTTTTATAAATCTTACACTTTTATAGTTTTGGGAGCCGTTGATCCTAATCTTTTGGGTCGGACTCTAACACACGAACATATCACTCTTGATTTTGAGTATTTTCATTGTGATCCTCCCGAAGACTTTAAACAATTTTTGAATGAAAAAATAAACATTGGAAATTTAGGTTATGTACGGCAGTACCCATATTCCTCGTTGGACAATGTACGATTCTACGATGAAGATTCGCAAAATGCTGCTCTTAAGGATATTGAATTATATAAAAAATTTGGTGGTGGCACCATAGTGGAAAATAGCTCGCACGGACTTAAGAGAAATATGGAATTTATGGTTGAAGTTGGGAAAAAAACTGGTGTTCATATTGTTGCAGGCACCGGACATTACGTGCATAGCTTGCAACAGCCTGATCATAAAAATATGACCGTCGAAGAAATGACTGATTTGTATTCTAAGGAAATTATAACAGGAGTGGAAGTTGAAAAGTTTGGCATGGCTAAATGTGGTTTTATAGGCGAAGTGGGCAGTGTTTATCCAATACATGGTGAGTGAATTTTACAGACGGGAAAGAGAATATTAATTATGAATTAGCTTTCGTATCTGCAATCAAAAGATTTTGAAAAGCGAGCCATTAAAGCTACTGGCGAAATACAAGAGGTACTTGGCTGTGGTGTTTCCTTTCATCCTGGCCGTGATGCTCAGGCTCCCTTCGATATAATGCGATTGTATTTGGAAGCCGGTGGTAAAGCCAATAAATGCGTAATGTCTCATCTGGATCGCACCATCTATGATATCGATCAGCTTCTAGAATTCTCGAAACTTGGATCTTATCTACAGTACGATCTCTTTGGCACCGAATGTTCTTTGTACCAACTGAATATTAATGTCGATATGCCTTCTGATGCTCAACGAATTAACAATCTTATGAAACTTATTGAAGAGGGTTTATTGGATCGTATTTTAATGTCTCATGACATTCATACTAAACACCGTTTGGTAAGTGATTTTATTTATTTTTATTATGATTATTTCAAATTTTTTATTGTAAATATAAATTTATTTCAAATGGTTTTAGACATCTTACGGTGGTCATGGATACCATCACGTTCACATGAATGTATTGCCTCGCTTGTTTGCCAAAGGCTTAACTGTGGAACAAGTCGAACAAATAACTGTGACCAATCCTGCCAAATGGTTAGAGTTTAATATTTAAATTTCTTTCATTGCAGTTTTATTTATTCGTTTGTTGTGATTTTATAATCCGCCCGGAAACAGAATTCAATCCGCATTTTGGTTCTTCAAAACACAAATAGATTTTTCACAGTGAAACCATTTCTAAATATAAAAACGGAAAAGTTTAATTTATTTAATAATTCTAAAAAAATTAACATAAATATGAAAAACCAATCGAACAGATTACAAAATCTTAAAAACCGATATTGTCCATTTGTAGTTTATATTTTATTCCCACGATAGATTAAAGTATCTTCTTAAGCTTAGATCCCACTATCGGCACAATGTACCGATTTTCTTCGGCTCACTGCAATAAAGTCATAAGTATTAAACCAAAATTGCATTATTACTCAATTAATTCTGGAATAAGTCTATACGGCTTTATTACCAATGCAGTGTGGTGCAATTATGTCCTTATATTTCAATTAGTTGACAAATAAGGAAAATTTAGCTTATTACTTATAACTTTATTTCAGTGAGCCGACGAAAATCGGTACATTGTGCCGATAGTGGGATCTAAGCTTTACTTTGGTTTGGGACAATTTGCCACGGCTTACAAACTTATTCTAAACTGGTTCAAACAAAATAAAGAATTTTATAAATCGTCTTAAAGGAGAGAATTTGTAGCTAAAAGAAAAAAAAAAGTCCGTTTGGTTTTGAAGATCAAAAAACATTTTAAAGAATCATGAAAAAATATACCAGTTCATTAGGAATAATTTAGCAGTGGTTGAAAACTAAACAGGACTTTTTCGCATCTTCTCTACGCCATATATACATATATAAGTATGTATGTATGTATGTTCATATGTGCGGTTTTCACAATACAGACAAAAAGACTTGTGGAGAAATTTTGTATGGGAATCACTCAAAAAAATGATTGGTTTTCATATAAATTTTCTACTCAAACATATTTGGGGTATTCACACTGTAGTCATAAGTCATATGTCATTAAATAATAGCGCACCAAAATATGACAAGTGTGAACACCCCGTCATAATTTAGTGTGCTATGTCATAATTGTGCCAGCTGATAAACATTTAACAACACTCCATTTTTAGTTGGATTATTGCGCATACGTTTGCATTTTTACTTAAATGTAAATGTTTTTTAATTGTTAATAAAGAAAATAATAAATTTCCTGTAAATTTTCTAAAATGTCTATTATCAATTAAAATTTTAAATTTTTTTTATCTATACCATGGTGGAATTAATAAGGTGCGCGATTTATAGTTTAGATAATCTATGTGTAGAAAAAAAACACGTTTTAGTTCTTCTGTTGTACGATTTAGAATGATTTATTGTTTGTCTTTTCTTTTAAATGAAACTTATTAACTAAATATAAAAGTGCTTATTCTATTAATTTAATTTTAATAATATTTTTAATAATCGGCAATTTTATGTATTTCGCAATTAAATATTAAATAGGTTAATAACCGATATTGCATTTTTTATATTTCGCAACTTGTCATTTCCGTTCGATATTTTACAATTTTGCATTTTATTAATATGAGGTGTTTGACCTGATTTTGTGTGTTGTTTATGTGTGTGTGTTGTTATTTCTTAGTGGCTTTGGTGGGGGTAGATGTGGTGACATAACTCGCGCAAGAAGGAATATGGTTTTTTGTAGGGTTGTGTTTTGACCGTTAAATAATCTGCAAAAATATGGCAAGTTACTTCGGTCTTGTCAAAAGTTGTTTACATTTTTGGCCGCCATCATGAATATTTTTGTTTACGTTATGCTTTTTGTTTTTGCATAACCAGTATGTATGTTATGTATACAGCTTTTTTTTTTACAACATTGGCTAATTTTTACACAAACAAAATGCATGTCGTTTTTTGTTGTTGCATTGATAAGCGCACCTTATTAATTCCACCATGATCTATACGAACTTGCTGAAATAAAAATATGTAATCACAAGCCGGTAACATGAGCTGAACTATTTTTTTGGACGGCGGCAAGTGGAAAAACGTTCACAAGCTGCCAGGCAAATCAGTTACACAAACACATATGTATTTTCATTCAAGGCGAATTAATTATAAGGTGGATGCAGTGGCGAATTCACGCGAATTTATACATTACCTACACTGTCAAATTTGTTAAATTATTTCCCGCGCCATTTTAATGTAATTTTTTATGCATGGAGAATTTTGACAGCATAGGTAAGGAATTCGCCGTTTACAGAAACAAAATGCCTGTTGCACGAATATTACATTAAAATGGCGCGGGAAAATATGTAACAAATTTGACTGTGTAGGTAATGTATAAATTAGCGTGAATTCGCCAATGCATCCACATTATAATTAATTCGCCTTGATTGAAAATATGTGTTTGTGTAACTGATTTGCCTGGCAGCTTGTGAACCTTTTTCCACTTGCCGCCGTCCAAAAAAATAGTTCGTTGCCTTGCTTTCATTCTTGTGTTAAATATTATCGCCGGCTCGAATAAGGAGTTGCAGCTGCTCGACTAAGATTTCTACTAATATTTTATGACAAACCATGAACATACACCTCAAAATGTCTTATTATTTATATGGCTTTTTTGTTTGAAGCACAACAACAATTTTTTAAAGTATTGTAAAATAATAAGACATTATGACAATATGACTGATATGACAACAGTGTGAACACCCCAATTGTTTGTTGTAATCGTATCCATAGAAAGAAGAAACCTCACTTATGAATGAGTAGAATCGACATATGTATATATTGTATGTATGTATTTTTGAGTGGCAATTTCTTTCTACTAAAAAAAAGTTTATTTTTTTATATTAATTAGCACCTAAGAAACTTGTAAAATTACCAGGCGAACAGAAACAGCAGGAAGACGTACAAATTTTTTTAATATTACTCACATTTCATGCATCCAAAACTAATGAGACGAAGAAGTTATTCTCTTAAACTTCTTTTATTTATATCAGTGTGACTGTTGACTATTTTTAAAAAGTGGTCTGAAAAAAGGATTTTAAGAAGCAAGTTTATACGGAAAAAAGGGAACATATCATGTAATCGAAGTAATGTAAACAATTTATAAAATTAAAAAGTTTGATGTTTTTATAAATTTTTTTTTTTTGTGCGGAGGATTATTCAAATATTAAATGATTGAAATCAAATTTGTTATTTCTGGTTTCCGCTTCTCTTCGTCAATATTTAAATTCCCTTGGTCCAGATTTTAGCACGCACTCTACCATTTGGGGTTCATCTCTTATGATTTTAAAAGGCATTGGTTTCTTTTTTGCAAACATTAAATCAAAAATGTCTACAATTTCGAACTATGTACCTATAAAATCTATATAATTAGAAGGCCAAATGATTCGTATCGACCCAATTTATGCTCAAATCAACTGCATAGATTCCGATAAAAAATTTTGTATATTATTTTTATTTTTTATGGCATAGGATCAGTTTTTTGGGAGATAAAAACGATTCTTTTTAAATACACTTGAATAGTTCACACTGTTTTCAATCAATCTCTAAGTTAGGCAATGTTCTAACACTACGATTTTTAGGATTTTTTTCGATTTCATGTATCGTAGACAACTACCTACTTTAACAGCTGATTTAAAAGTGGGTTTGAATTGTGGATCACAATAAGAATTTGACAACTACAACTAAAATGTCAATTCGGTTGAAAGTAATAATAAAAGCACAAATTTCAATTTTGACAAAAAAGACCGACACCAAAACAGACAAAAGTTGTCACTCAACTTAAAGAGAAGCTTGAAGCAGTAGTACCATTATGACCGTATACTTTTTAATATTGCCCAAATCTGTATATAAATGGCGAAATATTCAGTGAGCAAAATTTTGTTTGTAGATAATACATTTTGAAGAATTTGGCATCGAAGAAAGAATTTTGCAATATTCTCCGCAAATAATCATCCAACTAATTGTGGCGGGTAATCAAAGAAGCAAAATGCCACTTTAGTTGCACAACGATCACACTGATTCTTGTTTATTATTATGGGGACTCACACAAAAAATTTTTGTCTCTTCTCTCATGACTCATATATATACATGTGTATATATATCTGCTTACATAAGTACATAAATATGTATGTAGTTCTCTCTCGAAAATGCATCGCAAATTGAGATGTAGTTTCTTAGTAAAATATAACGGTTTGCGGCGGTTTGGTAAAAGTGCTGTAACTCCACATTACAGAATATACAACATATCGTTCCTTTATTGCAACATAGTCATATCTCAAAAAACCAAATTTTTCAGTTACTGACGAAAAAGAGTTTCTCTCAATACCTTCTTTATTTGTAAAAAAATTTGCATAAACATATCTCTATCTAAACCCAAGTTATAACCGCTTACATGCTCAAGCCGTCCATATAAATGCTTGCGCTTTGAAAACTTTAAATGCATTTTGCCAAATTTGAGTTTTTTTGAGATATGACTACGTTGCAATAAAGGAGCGATATGTACATATATTAAACTGTATCAATCATTACCTGATGAATTTTTATCATGATAAAAGTTAAACTTCATAGAAAAATATCAGCAAATACCTAAGTATATGTATTACGGGGTTATTCTTAATATTAAGTGTGACATTTGTCATGTTATAGGTAAAACTATGTAAGTATATGTAAGTATGTATGTATGTATGTTTCTCGATACACAGCCAAAAGTTACTAACTACATGACCAATGCGTAGTTCATTCATGTGTTAATTTCATCACTAAATCTAAAGTTACATTTATGTATCACGTCACCTTAATAAAAAAATAAGTAGTATCTATACTTATGTCCTGGGAAAAATTCCAAAAGGTTTAAGGATTTAATCACCAACTCGTTTTTTACATTGTGCCAAAATTTAATAAAAATGTTGTGTATACCCTCGTCTGGCGAAAATAATGTAATTTTATTCGTCCATTAAATTATATGGACTCATAAATTAAAAATCTTAAAGGAGTTATTTATAAAATTAAATTTTTGAGTTATGACGTTGTTTGCGTAAACTATTTACATAGTAAATGTATAATGCTCATGAGAACAGACAGACAAAGTTCTATGAATCAATGTGACCGTTGTAAAACTCATTGATTGCCTGCCGCTTTTAGCTATTAAAATATGAGCTAAGTTAGTTGTATGATTGTTAACGTAGTTGCAAAATTCATTAACCGATGCCAACAAGTCTGAGAAATGTAAAATGTTTTAAAAATTTTTGTTAGAGCAAAACGAGCGCAAATTTATTTGTAATGTATATTATATACATAAATAAAATATTAATAGACATCATTAAATTCGTTTTCTGTTTCTTCATACAAAATTTCGCTATATATAAATAGACGTGGTCATATCTGTACTAATGGTTGAACCTTCCTTCTTTTTAAGTTGAAGTCGGTCTTTTATGCCAAAATTTTAATTTGTTCTTTTAAATTGATATTTTAGTTGTCAAATTCTTATTATAGATCAATTGTAAATATTCAAAATTGATTGTGAACTATGAAATTATAGAGAGAAATGGTTGTAAGTCTCAAAATACAGATCCTATTTCATATAACATAAAAACACATAAGTTTTTGACCAAATCTGTGCAGATGATTTGAGCATAAATGGGGTCAAAACGACAAATAATTGTATAGATTGTAAATGATAGAACATATTTGTTGCATAAATTCTGGGAGAATTAAAATGTGGACTAATGAAATTAATATATTGGTAAAGATAAGCGGAAGTCAGAAACAACAAATCTAATTTTAAAAATTGTTTTGATTACTTCGTTTTTAAAGGAGTTTTCTTCTTTTGATGACATCTTTCTCCTCAAAATCCCCATTTCATATCACTTTCTAAAATCTGTCAACGGTCACACTGAAGTAATGGAAAAACGTGAAAGAAGAGAATAACTCCGCCTCCATTGTTTTGTATTTATGAAATATGAATAATGAAAAATGCTTGTGCATTTCTGCTGATTCTGTTCGCCTAGTATTTTTACAAATTTCTTAAACTTGCTTGCTTGTTCTTTCTTCCATCCAGTCAGTCAAGCCAGTCAGTAGTAGTATACGATGTCGTTGTGTGAGTGCGAAAAATTTGTTTTCTTTATTTGTTTTAGCTACTTGCCAATTTTTCTGATGGCCTGGTATTTTTCATGCTTTTGTGAATTGAAATTACCTACCACCCGGCAGAGTTGCCAATTTTTATTTTAGTCCTAAATATGTGGGGATTGATTTCCTTTCGTAACAAAAGAAAACAAACGAATCTTTATTTTTATATGTATATATAGTATATTTTAAAAGTTTATTTATTATACTTATATTGTTATATTTATAACTTAAAATAAAAATGTTAATGTTTGATTAAAACATATTTGACAAATAAAATGAAACGAATAAAAATATTTAAAAGCTAAATTTATACAATAAAACAAATTAGTTTTATTTCTTTAAAATCAAAATGTTAGTTTAAAAATCTAATACATGTGTAAAAATTCGTCTTACAAAGAGATACTTTCGAAATTTTATTTATTCAAGTAGCAAATTAAATTTAAAAAAAAATAAAAATAAATGTACAAAATAAAACAAAAATTTTAAAGATAATAACAAAACAAAACTCAATAAAAAAAATAAAACTTAATAAAAAAACAAAGTTTTTGCAATTGTTTGTTTTTTTTTTTTTTCTGTTTCAAAGGTATTTTTTTGGCACATTATACGATAGACTGAAAAAAGCTTTATGAAAATAGTAAATTTTCATGCAGATTCGTAATCGTTTTGCTAGTTTTTTTTTTTTAGTAAAATGCTGTTATATAAAAATTTGTTAAAAAAATATTCGATCGTTTCAAAAAAGCGATTGATTGATATTTTCGTTGTAGTCTGACAATAATTTCTTTTTCTGTCTAGTTTTCACAAATATTTGAATTATTTTTGATCAGTTTTTCTTGTATCACCTTAAATATATACGCTTAAAATAAAATGGACGCATTAATATAAATAATAAAATTTGAAAATAAAATAATAATTGTTGGTGTTGGTGTGTAGTTGTGGTATACGAATATGGATGGTCTTATAATGAATGGGTATAAATACATACAAAACTATTTTAATGACTATTTTCTAAACGTAAAATCAGTGCATCGACGACATTATAAATTTCATCGAAATGTGGCCGGGATTCTGCTTCAGCAGTCCAGCATTTTAACATTAAACGATACATTTCAGGTGGTGTATTCGATGGAGCTGGCATGCGATAACCTTAACAAGTAAATAAAATATATACAAAATTAATACAAATTTTTTATTTCGTTTAAAATTCTTTGTACTTTACCTGCGTCAATTCTTTCTCTAGCCTTAGAATTTGTCATCCCAGCATAGGGTGTATCACCTCGCGAAAATATTTCCCACATCAATATGGCATACGACCATACATCACACAACGATGTATATTTGCCAAAGTTTAAAGCTTCCGGTGCTGTCCACTTGACTGGGATTTGTTTCATGCCATCCGATACTGAATAAAAAAAAAAGATTTCATTTTGACTATTTTATTGATTTTAAATTTAATCTTAAAATTTATTTATAAGATTAAACTAAATAATAATAATAATAATAATAAATTTAAATCTGTATATTTACCGATATATTCCTCCTCTTCGCGTGACATACCGAAATCAGAAATTTTGACAGAACTTTCTAGGTCGACCAAACAGTTACGTGCTGCTAAATCACGATGTATACAATTTTTGGATTCTAAGTAACGCATGCCTGAAATTCAAATGAAAATTATTAGATAAAGGTGGATTTTATGTGTAGTTTGATGTCCCACTTTTTGAGTGAGAGAGAGCAAAAATTTTTTGACAAGCAATTCTGAGCTTGTATTGGAGCTAACACTTCTGCATATCAAACTTTTAAAAATTACTTGAGAATTTTTATACGATTTTTAAAAATTACAAATAAAATTGTCTTTCTAGCATTATCCGGAAAAATTTTCAACTGCACCTCTAGGTTAAATATTTTCATATAAATTTGAAGTGCCGTTCTACTTTTAAAACCCTTTTCAGGCAAACGTTTTATTACTCTTCGTGGTGAAATCTTGCAAAGTGTTCCGCAAATTTTGGACACTTATTTTTGGATTTCTTCAAAAACGCGCTGACATCGCGCCTGAAAAAATTCTTATAGATCTCGGCTTATTTTCAGTATTATGGTTGTTTTCATAGTTTCTAGTCAAGGCGAATTAACTTTACAGATGGTGTTAATTATTACAACAAACACAACGTTGCAATAACAAATGGCATATCGGCTCCTATGCTTGTTGCCAAATTTTGATACATATATCGACCTCCTTTTATGTAAGAAAAGAGTAGCTCAGCTGTGTTAATAACAACACCTGTAAAGTGAATTCGCCTTGGTTTCTAATAATGGTTCGAATAGTAAAGCGAGTAAATTTCATTATTTCTCTTCTTCATTTTAAGTGTTGCCACTGCTGTATGTAGAATGTTTTTGTCCATGGTTACCGTGTTCGTCGCTAGGAGTTTGTAAATGATTAACATTTGTCAATTTTAAAAATTATCACCGAATTAAACGAATATCTTAAAAAATCAAATTGTTTCCACTAAAAAGGAAATAAATTCCGAATAAAATTATCAGTTTTTTTCATATTATTTCTTTTCTGGCAAGCGAAGATTAATAGATAGAGAGAGATATTTTTATGAATTAAGAATCCTAATGTAAATACTTAAGTGCTTTTTACTTACCAGCAGCTGCATCACGACACATTCCCATTTGCTGCAGAGTGGTTAAGTTATTTGTATTTTTGCGTAAATAATTTAACAAGGAACCACCTTAATATATAAAAAAGAAGAAACTAAAGTTATTTAAAACATAATGAAAGAATTATTACCACTTACCTGGCACCAATTCCATAACAATCATTATGGGCTGCTTTTGAACACAAATGCCAATCAGCTTGACAATATTGGGATGATCGTATTGCTTTAAAATGCGACCTTCTTGTAAAAATTTCCGTTTCTGTTCATCGGGTAAAGTCATACGACAAGTCTTGACAGCAACATCCAAATTGGTGGATTTTAATTTTGCTTTATAAACATCACCAAAGTTGCCCTAAAATTTAAATACGATTGTATATTTTTTTTTTATTTCTGTGCTTTAAGCTTCCAACTTACTCGGCCGATTTTCTCCAAGAGTACAACATCATCGTTGCTTAATTCCCATATTTCTCGGCATATGGGTCTTCGTAATATGGCTCCAGATTTGACTGTAACCGGTAATTCAGATTGATACTGATGTAATATTAATTCTTGTATGCTGGGAAAAGGTGGTCCTTCGAATCTAAAATGTCCATCTACTGTAGTTTGAACTATAAAATGTTTATGGCCATTCCAACAGACACTCAAAACGATTTGACTCTCTTCATTACGTATGGTTTCGCGTACTAAGAAATCACCCTCGTTGTTGAGTAAACGTACAACTTCTTCACGCGGCAAAACTCCATGGAACCATTCCTCTTCATACAAGGGACGATTGGTAGATGTGGACAACTAAGAATCAAAAAAGAGTTGAATAATAACTTTTTATTATAGTTTGCTTGTGGAATTTAATACAGTAACAATATTAATAAATTAACACTAATTAAACGTAAATATAAAGTTTAATTTATTGGAAATAAAAACAACAAAGCAAATTCATGCTCAAGATTAAAAGGCAACAAAATAAACTGTAGCATTACTTAATGAGTTTTTCTTGTCACTTAAATCAACTTAAAATATTGAATTTTTAATAAATAATAATTTCAGCATTTTTTCAAACCAAATTTGTCATTTTAAAAATTATTTTAACATGTAGATTTCTTTTGGAATGAATATCAGTATTAAGTATTTTGACGAAAATGCTTTCCTGATTTAGTAATTTTTTTGATTGGAAAATACTGAAGTTAGTTTGAAAAAAATTTAAATTTGTTAAAACAAATCCATAATTTTATATAGAAATTTCATATTTGTACGACATACAAAACCAAAAATAGTATCTACACGATTGTTGGTTACCATAAATTAATTTTATTTTTTTGGCCAAATTGCCAATTTTATAGCTCGTGTGATATTGAATTTTTCCAGAATATTTACAAAATAACTAAAAATAATTGAAATAATTTTATTTTAAGAAATGTGTGGGATGCTTTTTAATTGCTTTTTTTGTTTTTTTGTTTGCAAACTTGTTGATGGAATTATATCTACTAGATAATAAAATTAGATTAAATAAATCTCCGGAAACAATTCAAAATTATTTCGAAATCATCGTATGTTTTGTACTCACAACCAACATGGATTTTGGTCGACGTTTACGAGCCGGTGGTCTTGGAGGTCCATTGGAATTGTTGTTATTGAAAAAATAGACAGGCACAGGCGTTGCATGGGAACTACAACAACTACTTTGTCCGGAAGAGCTCATTTTTAAATGGCATTTACGTTTCTTTAATCAGAGATTTTTTTGTTGCAGGTATTTAGAACACTGACTTTTATTGAAATTAATATTCACTTGTGCCACTTTTTTTTTTGTAAATTCAACTCACATAATACTAATAATATGTTTTGCAAAAATTAGAACAAAATTTATATTTTTCACACGTTTTTTTTTATTTTGATTTAGAAGGTGAAACAACATTTAGCAAGAACTGCTGCAAAACTACTGATTTATTTGTTGGGAGGCAACTTTGTTTTTTATTTGCGTTTGCTTAGATTTCGATTTTTTTTTATTTAAAATGGAATTCATTAATGAAAATTAAACGAACAGCAAAATGTTTATTAAGAGAAAAAAATAAAATACTATTACTCGTAGTTCTCTTATTTGTTGTTGTTTTAAAATTATTTATACCTTCGAGAACACATTTTTTATTGCAAAATTTTCCTGAACTTGTTACATTTAAGATTTTGTTTTAAAAAAGTTCAGTGTTATTTTCAGTTTTGTGTATTGCGATATTGTGTAAATTTTCAAATTCACAATGTCTAACATAACTTTTAATGCTAATTTGAAACATTAAATGCAGAACATTTAGGAAGGAAAATAAACTGTATTTAACTATAAAAATTTACAAGAACCGTTTTCAAAATTAATGGTGTTTTCTTTTCTACAAAAAAATGCTACATCTCCATGCAGAAAATGTACTTTGGTGTTCGTTTCTTAAAAATGTTTTGCTCTCTAAAAGGGCAGTGTGTTTGATTCTAAAAAAATTGCCCTCACTAAGGGTGGAAGGCATTGCACTTTTTGCCCCGTAAAAATCGACAGTGTTGATAGTGCCCTGTAAAACTTAGCTGTCATCTGTTGAAAACAGGGCGTTCCACTTTTTCATAACTTGTGTTCAGTTCTAGTGAAATAATAAGCTGCATTATTACAAGGTTGGCAAGACATTTTATAAATGTACCTTTCAATAAGGTGCCATTTTGTGTGTAGAAAAGAAAACACCATAAGTTAATCTAGAATTCCTGTATTCTCCTTTGAGAAGCTTGAGAGAAAGACGATGTATTTGGCCAAAGTCTTTAGTACCGCCATAAATTAAACAAGCTTTATTTTGTAAATCACAATTGATCTGTTCTGTCTTCCCATCTACAAGACTTCAGTTTTGTATTTAAATTTAAAATTGTAATACGAAAAACTCGTACCACTCTCTCTCTTACGTACATATTCACACGCATTGACTAAAAATAAATAAAATCAATCATGGCGCAGAAATGGTGTCCGTTGAAAATTTTCGAAAAGTGCCACAAGAAAGGATTTGGAGGCACCATATAAGAAGAGAAAAAAAGATTTTTCGAAAAAAGGGAAACATTTTTTGAAAAGGATTTAAGTTTTGTATTTAATGTATTTCGATGTCAGTTAATATTTTTTAAATAAATATAAAAAATTAATTATTAAAAAAAAAAGTAAATTTATTACAACATACATAATTATAAAAGAAAAAAACTTTTTTTAAATCCATGCAAAATAAAATTGTAGGTATAAAATATACCTACAAAACTAAAAACTCGTAAAAGCCATTTTATAACTTAAAACAAAAATAACATGCTTATTTTTAAACTTAACGGTAAAAGAGCAAAAGCATAAAACTACTTTTTAGAGCTTATTTTAGTAAAAGAAAAAAGATCAACAAAAGATTGCTAATTATTTGCTATACAGAATTCAAGTGATGTTCTAAGGGTGCTTCAAGTTGAACTAAAAAGAAAAAAATACTACAAACGAAATACAGAGTGAGAGAAATTAGAATAAAAGAGATAAAAGAGGCCATATATAAACCCTCTTTTTGGCGTTAAGATGCCAATTTACTCACACTCATTGCCAAACTTGGAATACAATAGCAATGATCCTTAATAGACAAAACATCATCACTTGTCTCGCCATCATCATCGTCGTCATCGAAACAGTTGGTTATGTGCGATGACGAAATGTTAATACGTTTGTTAGAGGGTGGCGGATAGGAGTTGGGATGATGATCTAAAGGACATTTACAAAAATCTTCATTGCCTTCGTTTGTCAATGGATCGTTGGCCGTATTGAAACTGAATTCTTTGGAAAAATCAAAAACACTTTTACTCGGATGTATGCGTCTGCGCTTCGTGCAGGTCTTGCAAAGTTTTCCCTTTCTCAGTTGAAAATGTAAAAATTTGCTACGAAATGTTTGCCGCAGGGCTTTTGATTTCTTTTGTATTTTTGGCACTTTAAATTTAAGTTTTGAGGTAATTATATGTGTTTCCTTGGACGGATTTGAATTGGCAGTGGTGGTGGTGGTATGATCGATTGAATTCTCTTGGGAATTTTCTTTGCTGGCAGTTATTTGTGTTGTTTTATCCTCATTATTAATAACAATAGTGCTGCTTTGAGCTGTTTGTGTTTGAGTCGAATTTATATTCGAATCTATTAATTCAGTATTTGTTGTAGTAGATGATAATGGTGGCGGCATTGGTTGTGGTCTTGCCATTGAATTCGTTTTATTGTTCGACATTTCCGTTAGTTTATTTTCAACAAACTGTTTGCCACTACCACTATGAGAACTGAAGCACTTAATATCACTGTTATCAATATTTATTTCTTTATCTTTATCCTGCGATGTAATATGCATTTTGGTAAGAGGACTTTTCGAAAACTCTTTAATATTACAAAGAATTGCATTAATGGATTTTTGCGAGAACGAAAGTGATCTCTTTTTGTGTTTTTCATTTTGGTTGCTTGCAGTAGTAACATGCACTTCTTTATCTGAACTTGAGGTAGAATAACGTTTATTTGAATTTTCATTGAGACAAATGGCGCGTTGTAAAGCATCTACAATTTCAGCTGATTCAATGGCATCCAAATCTGTTATTTGCGGTGGAATATTTCGTTTTAAACGATTATCTAATGTGCGATTTAGTTCATCGATCTTGTCTAAATGAGCATCAATAGAATTTTGCATTACTTCGGGTATTTCGGGTGGAACTTTTTCGCTTTTAACTTCATTTACGATAACATTTTCTATATGAACCGTTGTAGTATGCACTTCTAAATTTTCATCAATTTTATTTATTTCTATAACAACTTCACTTTGACATAAATCACTTTTTTCTGTTGTAACACTCTTCATTTCTATCTCGTCCTTAGTGGGTTCTTCAATAGATGCACCAATATTTGTATTATCTACTTCTTCTTTCAAATCTAAATCGGCATATATGTGATTGTTATTTAAAGCTTTGTTAGTATTGGCAAGATCTTCCATTTCATCATCTTCATCCTGCTCATTAAAGGAATTTCTTAAACAAATTGCTCCATGACTCATGCTGCGTCTTAACTTAGAAGGCACAAATCTTAATGCACAATCCTTTTCAAAATCACTTGAATCATGCAGAAACCCTTGATTATTATTTGTTTCATAACTGGCAGCCATGCGCATGGGAATGTTAGTAATAGGCTCATATAATGCGGGGCTATTAGGACTATTTACCAATAATGAACCCAAACTTTGTGATCTTGGTTTCATTTTATTGTTGAGACGTTTCGATCGGTTAGCTGCTGTCGGTGTTGTTGGCTGTGGGGTTGATTTACGTTTGAAATGTCGCCCGCGAAGTAAAGTCAGGACACCTCCACGTCTTCTAAGTTCGTTAATTATACTTACGGATGCAGTATTATTGCCGTTCTAATTTTTACGATATGAATGTTAGTTTTTATTTATTTTTTTTTTTTTTTTGTGAAATTTATAAGGAAAAGAGATTTGCATATGTTTTGTGTGGAATAGAAATAAAATTGAAATGTCAGTATCACAAACAAAAAAAAAACATAACATTTAATATCTTTACGTGTTGACTCGTTTAGTTTTTATATTTTTCTTATGCACATGATCGAAAATTAAGTTTATTCTAGAAATGTCGAAAACTAATTTAAAAACTTATTTAAGTGTCTAACGTAAAAACTTTTCAGAATAAAGATATAAATTTCATGATTTATATTGTGGACCTTGATAGTTCCATGAGGAAGTTTCACTTTCTCTTTTTTCTGAAATATCATCATTTACTGCTTAGGTAGCACAATTTATTTTTATCAAGGTCATGAAGGATGTGACATAGCTACATACAAGCGCGAATATTTGCTTAGTTTTGGGAGAAATGAAAAATCTTTTTTAACGTCCCTTTGCTACAAATCTGCCTGCAAAGCTGAATATCTTTGATAAAGAGAATTGCCAATCTAACAATCCTTTGCTCTTTCATTATCTAAAGATTTTAAAAACTGAAAAAAATCTCTTAAACGAAAGCATTTTTCTATAACTAAAACGTAATACAAAACATACTGAAGCTTAAAAAGTTTAAAAGTCATTGCAAGAGGAAAGATATAACCAATTAATAATCACCTAGTTATAATCTTCTCGAGTTCAAATAGTGATTAATAAAGTTTTAACGATATTGAAGAGGATTATTAAAAATTAATGTGTGTTTTAAACTTATAATCTTAACTTTCGATCGTCATCTTTTTATTAAAAAAGTAAATTTTTTAAGTGTTCCTTAATGCATACATTTCATGACCTTCTTACAATAAAAACTAATAGATTTGACAAACTAACTACCTCAACCTGGTTAACAAGACAAAATAAAATTAAAACCTGCACCGGTAAAATTCAAATTGTCAGATGTGAAACATACATACCTGATGATTGTTATCATTATTAAAGCCATGTTCGAAATTGGGATCTAGATGATCATCACAACCGGAAGGCAATTCTTCACAGCCAACTTCGTTTAAGGCAAATTTAATCATATCGACTAATTTTTGTTTTTGTTTTTCTTGACATCTTAAGGCATTTAAATCCTTGGATTGGCGGCTAAGAGAAATGATTTTATTTTTAAATCTTGAAATGTGTATGAATTTAAATTTGAATAACAAAAAATATATACTTTTGATTTTCTTTGCAGGATTGTATGCCATTCGTTATGCTTCCATTTGATGTTATTGTTCCATTGGCAATTATCGGTGATCCACCATTGACATGTTCTATCATTTTAAGTTGTTTGTCTTGGCAATCTTTAACCGACAATTCCAGTTCTAGTTGTTTAGTGCGCAACCAATCGACAGTTAGATTATCAACAGCCAAAGTACTCGATTGCAATTTTCCGGGTATATCCTCGATAAGAGATTCATCAAACTGAAATACTAGAGGGCTGGTGGGAGATGTTCTGCAATGTGGTGATAAATATGAAAATAGTAAATAGAAGTAGAATATGTGTGTGTTTTTCTCTTTTTTTTTAAATTATGTACATACCTATGTTTTTCTGTAAATTCCCGATATTCCTCATTCGGATTTATACTATTTATCACATGATCAATACGTTTTTGAATTTCTTTAAATTTATCTGAGGTTAAATCACTATGCTGGCTGGCTTCTTGTAAAATATTCTTCCACAATAATATGAAACTTTCTTGCACCGATTGCTGATGTTCTAAAAGGCCGGGTAATAGTATTTTTCGAAAATCCTTTTCCACTTCAACGGCTTCTGTTATTGAGAGAACATACTCATTGTGGGTTAAATGTAATTTACGGCAGGCTTTCTGATACTTATCACGTACATCATCTAATTTACGTCCACCACGACCAGCTGAAAGTAAAATAATTGAAATAAAAAAAAAATATATAAAAAGAATGTTAGTTAAAAGCTTTCAAGTATGTACATGACAGATTTTCGAAAATACCGCGATTCGGGATTCAGAACCGGAATCTCGGGATTTCTTAATCCCGAAAAATATTTTTTAGATCGGCTCCTCTAAAACGTAAGTTCGGCTGTTTAAAGAAATTAAAATACAGTTGAAGTTCTATAAATTGAACTTCTAAACTTGAAGTTTCTATAAATTGAAGCAAATCGCATGACAAGAGCGGCACTATAAATGTGCAAAGTTTTGAAAACTTATTCCATAACTTGAAGTCTCCCTAAATTGAAGTTTCTTTTCTGGACAGTGCTGATTAAAATAATGGAAGTTCAACTATATGTGATAAAGTCACTTATTCATTATTATCAGGGATTTTCGGGACCCTAATATTCAGCTTTTTAGATAAAAAAAATTTATGTAACACGTGTTCAGTTGTTAATAAAATTAAAGCTTTAAACTAAATTTCTGCAAAACACGTTTTTTTGGGTGTTATGACTGACTCTTATTCAGCAAAGACTCATGTCCATGTTTGCACAAAAAAAATTATATATGGGATCAATTCGAAAATCATCGAAAAATGGCTCAAGAGCTGTAAACATCATACTCGTACCTTTAATATAATGTTCTTCAAATCGTGTCCTTAAGGCTTTATAACCTTCAAGATGTTTTTGATATTCGGACTTTTTGCGCACCACTTCATCTGTGAGCTGCAATAAAAAGAGGGAGAAAATTTTTATTAACAGTGTAATTTTTATATAATTCAGATAAAAAGTATGGTTTATTTTGCAAAACGTTACATAAACGTACTCTTGATTTTTTTTAGTTTTTTTTTTTTTGTTGTATGACTTTAAAAAACTTGCTGTAGAAATTTAAAACAAATCCTGCAATGATCGATCAACCGACCGACCAGACACTATCACAAGTTGCCTCCCATTTGTACGAGTACATTGAATTTCCCAATTATTATTGTTGTTGTTTAAAGTTTCATATTCAAACTTCATACAAACTGATGCAAATTGTATTTCTCAATGGAAATAGTTGAAATTTTACAGACTATTTGCTTAACTTGGGTGTTTATTTAAAGTTTGTATTACGAGTGTATTAGTGTAAATTAGTAAAGTTTTGTTTTAAGCAATTTTTTTTTTATTCAAGTCACATTTCTTTTGAAGCAGTTTCTTACAAGCGGTAAAGGTGTAATAATTTTTTTTAGTTGTATGTACTTTTAACTAAATAGTTTTTTTATTCATATTTCCAGCCGTTAAATTTTTTCACGTTTCTATTATTTCTTTGAAATTTGTGTGTTGCAGTAACTGAAACAAATAAAATATATTTTTTATGACGTTAAATTTTTAACCGTTTTACAGAAACATACTTAGTCTCATACGAAGCTTTTTTTCCTTTGATATCTACTGGTATCATTTTTCTTATTTAAATTCTAAACAAGTTTTAATTTTTTGTGAAATTATGACGTTTTGTTGTCGTAATTAATTTAATGAATTATTTTTTTTTAGAACGAAAACGTTTACTAAGAAGAAGCAGAAAACAAATAACAATAAAGTTGAACTTCGTTATAGCAGAGCTGGTGGTTGTTGCCGATTTTCTTAAATAAAGCGAAAATTATTTAGAAAAAAATATCAATTCAAACAATAATTCCAAAAACTTCTAAACGTGCCCTACCCGATAGAGAATCACAAAATACGACAAAAATTTTAATAAAAATAATACCGGCGGACCTTTGCGAGTTATGGCTAATTAAAGTACGAAATGCTGATTATCATGGTATATTTTTCATCGAAAGCGGTAAAAATTGTTAGCTCTTGAGAAGATCTTTGGGCAGTTGGACATATTTTTAATAAATTCTTTAACCGATTAAAGCTGTGTGTGAATAGCGGCGCTTCGCTGACTAAAAAATTGAAATCTAGTCAAAAGTCCTTTCTACATATTTTCATAATCAAGTTTATACATTTGAAAACAACAAATTCTGATTCTAACATATCTAAACACCGCTGAGGTCGTGTTTGACATTAGGGTATTCAATTAAATAAGATTCTCCTTCAATTGGTTAGTCGTTAGATTAATTAATCTGTATTTAAAACTTATGCTGAGATCACACGGGATTTTTTTTAAGTAGACTTTCAATCTATATTTTTTTTTATTAAATGAAAATAAGACTCTTACATACAAATTTACATTTGTTTTCCTATTTGTCATTAGGATATTCAGGATTCGCTTATAATCGACAAATCTTTTAATTAACTTATCGTTTTTGAAAGTTGTGCTGAGAGTTCACAAGTAGATTTGGCATCCTCACTATTCTGTTGTAGCTGAAATAACACCCTGTAATAGAATAGTTTCATCAGCGAATTGGTTAGCTGATTTATTCCTCAATAGAAATTAGTAATTTTTAAATGAATCGACGGCGAATTGTTGAAAGCCCAAAGTTTTCAATAGTTTTCCACTTTTATCTCGGAAATTAATATAAAAATGAAAACAAATTTTAAGCAGGAACCTTTTCTCCAAAGTTCAATGAAAATCCATGTCTTGGAGAACTTTTTTGTCTCTAGAGTCTAGGCAAAGCAGTAAATTAACTTTCCATAATAATTGATCTCACTATAATGACTCAGATAATATGTATTTTAAGTAACTATGTCGCTATTTTGTTGTTGTTTTTTTTTCATTTTTCTTTATAAGCTGATTAATTTTATATAAAATTGCGACTGTTTCTTTGTCGCAAATGTGTGTAAGATTTAAACGATTTTTATTTGTAGCACTTTACAACCACAGATAAGAAAATATTTTGAAAGTTGCCAAACCAGCATAATTCAAAAAAAAAAAAAAAATGATCTCTATTTAAAAAGCCACACAGCGAAAGTAAAAATAAGTAGAATAATTTTATTTCTGCACTAATCGAAATAAATTGCCACAATTTAAATGTAATTGGAATTTAGCAATTAAACAAATTAGTGAAAAGAAATTAAAAGCAGGCATATTTTTCTGTATGTAGAGCGCGTGTGTGCTATAAAGAACCTATTAATAAGCAATAATAATATGTGTGTATGTGGTAATTTCTTAATTATTTGCTGAAATAAAGTATTCAATATTTGCGAAATTTCAGAGAAAATTAATTTTGATAAAATTTCATCGACATGATTTTTTTTATTAGATTCACGTAAAAAGTGTGTTTGATTTATACATTCATATTAATCGTTTGTAAGTCGTTGTTGTAGCTTCCAACTGTAATTTGATGTGGGTCAAATTCATGATACGATTGATAACTTAGCCCGAAGGTTACACAACTTATGTTGAAAATGTTAGCAACTCCGACACTTGTTGTGTGACAGATGACATTACCATAAAGTCTAATGTTTTGATTTTGATTACATATAAAAACATGCAAAAGAGAAATAACTGTTATATTGTTTTACAAAATATTTTTTCATTATACGAATTTTCAGGCGCGATGCACCGGGATGCAGAGGGTAAATTTTATTTTTATTTAATTTAAAGATGATGCCATTAAAAAAATCACTCTATATTTATTTCTTGTCAGTTCTGTCTCTTTGAATATTTGTATTTACTGCTCGCTGCTCGACTATTTTAAATGAATTCTCAAGTTATTTGACATTTGTTAACCGTTCAACTACAAATAAACTGACTTTTTCATTTACCATTTAAATTGTCTATTAAGAGTAATTGTTGTTGTTTAACTTTTTATTTTTTTTATTTATTTTTTATTGCTTGCATGTGTTTTAGCGTATCGTCTTGCTTTTTATAGAAACTACGGGGGAAAAATACATCTGTAAGATCTTTTTTTTTATTATCTTTAAAGTTTAGATAAAAATTGTTTTATGATTTCACACAAGTAAAAAACAAAACAAAAAAATACTGGCAATATTTTAATATGCATTATGTCCGAGTTGTCAAGGCATCTTAAATCCAGGTTTTATGAATTGCAACATAATGTGAAAAGTTTTTACCATACAAATTACGAGGGCATATTAATAAGATGAACTGCTGGGATTTATTTGAATAAATAACCATCACTTTATGCTGAAGTTGTAAGTGAATAATTTCAGTTACAATTAAAGTCATTCCACACTGCAATAAAATATTATACAACAGAAAGCAAAGACTTGTTAATTTCAAATGAAGCATTTTGTGCTCATGTAATAAAATTTAGTCAAAATTACACTGAAGAACAAAATTTTAACTTCATTTACGAGTATATGTTTTACGAGTACTTTAATAAAACGTTAATAAAACTGAGTACAGTGAAACATCGATTTCACAAAGTTGATCCTAAATATTGTTCCATTGTACACATGTATCCCCCGGGTGTTACATTTAGCCATCTTGTTGACATTAACATCTTGATGCTGTGCCTTCTGGGGAAAAAGGTAATTTGCAAACATAATCTTTTGTCAATTACCAATAAAACTTGTATGTCACTGCCCAATCTCTGAAATAACAGAGCAACTGATGTGCATTTATTTTATATATAAAGGAAGTGGTTTTGCACGTCAGTCAGCTACGAGTAGAAGGTGAAAGGACATCTAAGGTCTTCCCAAGACCAAAGTCAATAGAAATTTAATACTTCGGGGGTTTCTTTCGAGGCTTTACCAGTAACCTAAACTGGTGCCACGGTGAGTGGTAGCCCTCATGGCTGATTGTTTACCGGGGGTAGCAAGTGTTATCCTATATTGGACACACAATTGCGGTGTGTTATTGCGAGATGTGTATCTGTTCTCTTGGCGATGGGTATGCATTTGGCATATCCATTTCTTTGAGAAATGCTCCATTTGAAGCATCTTCGCTATATCTTAGTCGCACTGTAATAAGAACATGTATATGTATGTACATTGATCTCCCGGCAAATTTTGCTCCTTGAGTTTCATTTATTCTGATAGCGATTTCCCATTAAAATAAATTTCTTTGTAGGTCTGTTTCTAAACAAAATATTTATTAATTATATGAATTTATTTGCTACAAAACAAATTTTGTTTATTTTTTTTTGTGTAAACTAACGTTGTTGCGTGCTAAAAAAAGCCTGCCAGAACTTGTTTTAAATAATCATTTTTCATATTTTCCAAACAGTTTTAGCACTTTCTTAACAGCGGCAACAGCAAGTGAAGCATCTGTTTAATGCTTAAACTTTAGAAATCTTTTAACACATTCATACACTCGCTGGTATAAAAGAAAAACTGAATTTTGTACAAGAATATATAAACTTTTTATTATTTTTTTCCAGTTTTCTATGCACAAAATAAAATCAATTAATTTTCCTTTTTTAAAAAAATACTGGTTTTGGCTGCAATGTTTTGTTTATTTATACGGGGGGTAGAGAAATCACAGTAAATTGCAGACAATTTATTTTCCAACTCAGGTGTGCTTTAACAATATTTAGTTTTTCTCTTGAAGTTTTTTTTCTAGCTCTTGTGTTGCTGCTGTTAATTGCATTTTATTTTCTAACTTGGCTTTTTGGTGTTTAAAGTTCATTGTGACCAGCTGCAATTTGGATGCAACAACGAGTCTTAAATCTGCAGCAGCTGCAGCAGCCGCACAAGTAGGAAGAGAAAAAAACATAAAAAAGCTACAACAACAAAACACTTAAAGATAAACAATTGTGGCCATAAATTTCAATCAATTTTCTTGTCGTTTTTGGTAAAGAAAAAAAATCAAAGCAAAATAACAAAATGATCTTGTGTGGTAGACGACATCACGTGCTGCTCCTCTAAATGTTAATCACAAACGATTCTACTAGAGAGGCGGATGTTTCGTTTTTTACTTTTTTTTTTAATAAATGCTCGATGGTTGTTAATTGTAAATAAAAAACATTGCAAATTAAATTTTTAATGATTTTGCCTAGAAAGGAAGCCCCAAAGCAAGTTTTAAAAACTTTACATTAAATATTTAGCCAAATAGTTTCCACAACAACAATAGATTAGACAGTGTTAGATATTAATTTTTTTTTTAAATATTAAAAAAGTTTTCAACTTTGTTTGTTTACATACATATCGCACCCTAAATACAAAAGGGTCACAACTCCAAATACTAAAATTTTCAGGAGAGACAAAAAACTGTTTTCGTGCAGAAGCAACACACTTAACATAAAAATAGGCATAACTGTATTTTTCCAGTTAAAGAAGATAGTGATGTGAAAGAAATTTTTGCAGTAGTTAGAGATGTGTACTCTGAATTAATTTATGCAAAAAAATCAGTTTTGGAAAATTTTGAGTTGTGACCCTTTTGTATTTAGGGTGCGATATATGTATGTATATGTAAAAACTTAAGCAATAAGTGAGAATTATTATAACAACAATAAAAAGCGTGCAGGTGCAACATATTTATTTTCGAGGAAATCTTCATTAAACAAACTTTATACAATTATAGTGTTTTCTTTTCTACAAAAAAATCTTACATCTCCATGCAGAAAGTGTACTTTGGTGTTTGTTTCTTAAAAATGTTTTGCTCTCTAAAAAGGGTGGTGTGTTTGATTCTAGAAAACTCGCCCTCACTAAAGGTGGAAGGCATTGCATTTTATGCCCCGTAAAAATCGACAGTGTTGATAGTGCCCTGTAAAACTTAGCTGTCAGCTGTTAAAAACAGGGCGTTCCACTTTTTCATAAGTTGTGTTTAGTTCTAGTGAAATAACAAGCAGCATTATTACAGGGTTGTCAAGACATTTTACACATGTACCTTTCAACAAGGTGCCATTTTGTGTGTAGAAAAGAAAACACCATTAATATTTAATATTCGGATGTATAAAAATCGTCATTCGTTTGTTGTCATTTATAAAATTCGGAGTAAAAAGTATTCTGCACTATAATTTGAGGAAAACACTTTTAAATCCTGAAGGCCGTAACTGAACTTTTTTTATTATTTTACAAGAGAACGAAAAACCTTCTTTTAATATTATAAATGTGAAAGTTTGTATTTGTAGATGTTTGTTTCACTGGACAGCCGATTAATGGATTTGGATGTATGCAATTTAATAGACAGATAAAACATGACATACAATAAAATGTAGGGGACTTCTTAAGGGCTAAAAACTGAACAACTAATTATCAAGTACATAATAATCAATTAAGCTGAATAATTTCCTCATTGTGGCCTTAACTTACTACCTCACATAATTTATTGTGTCAAAATATAAACAAAATTGATAGTTAATAAATGTTTAAATATTTTGAAATGTGTATCTTGCGTTATTTTTTTTATTTAAAAATAAACACAATAGCGGCGTTCCACTTGGCACTTGTTATTAGACAGATTGTAGTCATGGGGTTTGAAAAATGTTTAGAACGGAAAATATATGTACACATGTACAACTACTTATAGTTAGTTGTATGCGAATATGTATTTACAATATTCATTTGGTATTTGTTTTCATGTTAAAATTTTTAGGTCAAAACCATAAAACACTTATGTATTTAAAATAAAACTTTCAGTTAAAGTCTGGTGCTTCTTAAAAGGTTAAGCACGATTTTCAGAAAACTTAATATATATAATTGTGTTAAAGTTAACTTGATCGTAAGGTATGTATATAAAAATTATTAAACATAAAATGTTATATTAAATCATACTTAAAGACTAAAGTTATGCATGAACTTTCTCATCTCATAAATAAAAATAAAATTTTGATTAACTTAAAACGCTTTAACGAGCAAAAACAAGACTGCTGAAAGACGTGGTATTGCTGCTGCCATATCTACTATCGTTTAGAGATGTGCGCGTGATTAAAATTACGCTCACGATCACGAAACATAAATATTTTTCACGCACGCTCACGCACGACTGATTTAAAACTTTCACGATCACGCACGCTCACGAACGCAATATGTTTAATCACGTACTTTCACGCACGACGGGAATAATTTTGCACGCACGCTCACGGTGAAATACAAATTTTGCAATAAAAGATTTAGCATATGCTAAAAAATTTTATTTTGTAATTAATTTCTTTATTTACTTCAAGATCATCAATTAAAAAAAAAATTAAGGAAATGGTCGAAAAATTACAATACAAAGGATAAACATAATATAAAAAAAACGCACGATCACGCATGGTATTATATTTTTGAATCACGATCACGCACGCACATGTGATTTCTTCAATTTGTAATCACGTGATTCACGCGTGACCCGAAAATTTCACGACATTTGCACATCTCTACTATCGTTAACGCAATGATATCAGTGATGGAAAAGAACTGATAAGATCGTATTTTGCTTTGATACCATTTTATATTTAAAAATAACGTGTTACTACACTGTGTTAAATAAATTAATCTTATTAAAGGACTTTGCAATTAATACAGGGTTTGCCAACTATTCAAAAAAAAAAAAAAAAAAAAAAAAAACAGCCAAAAAGCAGACAAAAATAACTTAAATCAGCTAAATTTTAAAATTAAAGATTTGTCTCTTTTTAATTCATTCAAATCATTTTTCAATTTGTACTTTCAGACCATTTATATAAAAATATTCAATGTTTAATAAAATTGTTTCAAAGAAATTGTATACAAATATTTATACATCGTCATATCAGTGAAAAAAGCCATCATCACTACACTTTAACCATATTTTTATTACAAAGCATCTTAAGTTATGTACCAATTTTCAAAAACCATTTGAGAATTACAGAAGGCTAACCATAGTTAGTACAATTGGGCTAAAGTCTACTCATGATTCGATATAAACACCAATGAAATGCAGGCATATATACATATATCAATGTTGAACACACAACAAATGAACAATTAGGATAATGTCTCAAATAATAAATTTATAATTTTTTGCTGTTTATTTAAATCAAGTTATTTGTGAAAAGAAATATTTTTGAAAATTTGCAGACCACCACAATTATTTTTAATTTTACCAAGTTATACATAATCTAAAATTTAGTTACTCATTTGCCTTCTCTCACGGCTTAGAATATTAAATAAATTTTTCTTAAATGAAACTTGTTGTATTACTTTGAATTGTGCATTTTATCAAGTCTTTCTTGTTAATTATGTGTAGATATGTGTACATAGTAGATATGTAATGAAAGACGTACTTTCATTCCATACATACATTTTTTTTATTGATATGGTGAATGTATCTGCAGCCACACCAGTTTTTACTTTAATTATAAATTTTTTTATTCCAATAAGACGATTATCAAAAGTTACTGAAACATGCGCCATGTCAGACTGGCTCGTATTTGGGTTATTCGTGAGTAAATTATAAATGAGTAAGGTCGTATTTTATTTTCTAGATGCAATTTAAAAGGCCATTTATGATTAACAAACCAGAGGTTTAACTACAATTTTAATATAAATTAAATTTAAAAAATTTTTAAACTTTCAATTTATTAAATACATAATAATCGATCTGAACTATTATTTTATGTTTTAATTGAGATATCAATACGATAGTTTATAAATACAGTTACAAGCACAGGTCGCTTGCGACATTCTAAAGGAATTAACCTCACATTTTTTTTTTTTAATTAGGACCAGCACTCAGGTGATGACCCCTACGTATGCACTGTGCCAGAACTTAGGGAGAGGGATAGGGAAGAGAAGATAGATGTTGAAAATTTAGGAGACTTAACTCTTTCACAAGTCTGCTTTGCGCGTTATGTTAATTTTTAAGGCAGTTTTGAGGCGCCTCCGGTGTTAAGTTGACGCATTAACTTTATTAAGCTGTACTAGCAGGCATTTTATTAATTTTTTTTCTTCACCGATGTTTCTGCTAACCGACGAAGGAGGCGGTGTTGTGTAAAGTGGCTTGGATAGCATCAATCGCTGTCGGAACAGTTTTTAGTGGCCAGTGCTATGCCTTCATCACTTATGTCCGACAACAATTAATAAAATGTCTGACTAATGTACATTAGAGAAATTAATGATGTTGATTGACTTGCTCTGTCCAGGGTTTGAACCCAGGCCCCAAGTCATTGTTTGCTTAGTAGTCAACGCGCTAACCACTTCAGCCAACGCCACCCTCATTTTGAGAATTTTCGATAATAAAATTGTAAAAAAGATGATTTTTTAAATAAAATTTAAACCTTAAAATCTTACCAACACTTAAATTCAAAAACCATCGTCGACTTCAAAACGATTGACTGACTAAAATCGATCGCCTCGTTTGAGATGTCATTGCCGAAAAATTTTTTAAATTGAGCTTTATAGATATTCAGAACTCCTAAAGTGCATCTCAAATTTAATTTGCGTCAAATGTCAGTTTTATCAAAGATTTTGGTGTCGAAATATTTGGAAAAAAAAACTTTTTTTAATTAATGTAAATCTTCTTTTAAAGTTTAAAGATTCGGTATCTTATTTTGATCCCACACATTTTATGTGAGGATTGCACTACGCGGCAAGTTCAGGGACGATACAGAAGGTCAACCATATCCTATATTTTAATTTTAAAATGCATACTGGAAATTTGAGTGATCTGCTTGCACCACCCATCCAGTCGATTAGAGGATGTGAATGGCAAAAATATTCTAATTCACACATGATGACATCATGTCTGAACATCAAATATCGCATTACAACTAACTAAAATATTTAACCCTGTGTGTTATGAAAAACAAAATTATTTTCTACATTTTGTATTGTATGCTCTGTGCATGCCGATAGTTACAAGTTTTTCGCACTACTATTTTTTCACCCCGAACTGAAAAAGTCGAATTTGCTACATATTTCATTGCATTCTTATGTTTATACAAAGATGTGTGTCTTGTTGTTAATTATGTGATTATTTTACAGTTTCTTAATAAGAAAAGTTAGTTTAGTTACTGTTAAAATTATTTTGTTATTTTCTATTCTCATTTAAGTTCATGGCTATTACGGCCACTTAAGTTGACGATCAGTGAGGCCAGAAATTGTTGGAAAAAATCACAATCTCGCGAAAAAATAACATTTTGAAGAAAAATATCATTACGTACTTAACATTCATACATATAGTTAACTTCATATATAAAGGCCATAACTCATATTTCTAATCCCGTTTTTTTGTCTTAATCCGATAACTAAGAGGTTCGTTCGTTCACCTACCGAAATATGATAAATACACGATTTTAACAAAATAATCACCCTTATTCCATATGGCAACGGCAATAGAAGACAACACCGTTTTTTATCTTTTGTTGCCAATCGGTATTCTATGTGGCAACATTGCCATTTATCGATAACTTTTACTTATGTTTGGTATTTTGTAAGCAAAATTGATGTTGATGTTGTCTGTAATTGCCTTCAATTTTGTCGTCGACATTTTTGGTGTTGTCTTGCGTTGCTTTGTGTTGTGTTTTAAAACTTTTAAAAAATTAACGTTAAAGTTGTCTTTCATTCTTCGTTTTTAGTATTTTTATATATTTGTATTGTGTTTTTGGTTCAAATAAATTAATGGAAAAAATTTAAATAACAAATAAATGCCAATTCGAGAAACTTGTGCAAGAACTTGAAAAGAATCCATCACTAGCCAGAGGATTTCGCAGAGGAATCGCACCTACTAGTATATGTTTAAAATATGGTTTATTTAACGGAAAATAACTTCAAAATTTTAAAAAGAACAAAAAAAATCCTTTTCTTGGGAAATTATTTCTTAAAATTTGTTACTTACTTCTCATCGGGCAAACTAAAAATACAAGACTTCTGTATAAGCAGTCTTCTTTCCATTGTCAATTTATTTATTTTCTTCATCACTGGAGTCCGAATCAATAAGAAAAAATCATTTTTATTTTAATGTATGCACAAAAATTTTGTTTATTTAAAAATTCTTTTACCGAAAATAGTCAAATAAATGTCAGCTGACTCAAATATTAGATATGTGTTGTATGTATCGATAAACAGGTAACATCGTCACAATACTGTTAGGGAATACAAAATTAGTATTGATGTTGTGTTCTTTCTATTGATGTTGCCTTAAAATTGCCGACGTTGTTGCCGACGCGTAATAGAATAAGGGTGAATGCGTTAGGGCCTTTATGTATTAAACACACATCCTTCTAGTATTATAAATAAGAAAGTTAGTCAGCCTGGTTACGGTTGGTGTATTTCGACTACGCCTAGTTGTAGATTAAAGAAAAATTTTTAAATTTTAATATCCTTCTCATCAATTAAATCA
The DNA here is from genome assembly GCA_947311025.1 of Lypha dubia. Classification (NCBI taxonomy): domain Eukaryota; kingdom Metazoa; phylum Arthropoda; class Insecta; order Diptera; family Tachinidae; genus Lypha; species Lypha dubia. The sequence continues at coordinate 30,620,655 of OX371260.1, read as the reverse complement.
AAGAAGATACTTTTCTTTTTATATCACACACATGAGAGGTCTTTCAACAAAATAAAGTTAAAATCGAATCATTTTATTATACGAGTATGACGTATAAAAATAAAATATCATCACTTGAGAAAGTAGTAATTGAAGCACATTTTGATAATAAAATATCATTAAATATATGATCAAATCATCATGCTGGCAACGCTGTTCACGATAATTTGAAATATTTGAAATTATGCGCTAAATAATTCCATCATTATGAAAAAAAATATCAACTCGAGTCACTTGGTGCTCTACAAAATATGTGTAATTAAGTGCATTTTGCACGATGTCGGCAGATTGGCTTCTTTCGTACGATTAAATATAAAAAAAACAAATTTTCAAAGTTAATTTTTGTTTTGAATGCCATTGAACGAAAGAAAGAACTCCTCCGACATCGTGCAACAGGCAGTAAGTTTTACTTTGGTTTTTTTTTTACACGTGCCAAGAAGCTGTAGTAAAACCGAATCAATTTACCAGTTTTAGAATATTTCTGAGTTGTATTATATGCATATTCATAAGTATTTTTTGTTGTAATTTTTGCATAATAATTCGCTTTATAGCATCGTCCACATTATTACTGTAGATAAATTATAACATATTCATTCTGTTAAATTATCAGCAACTAGTTGGCTGTCTTCAAGTAAATTATGTAGAACATCTTGTTTGAATTAGTTTGAACTACATACTTATAACTACAACAACTACAAGTTACTAAGTAGAGTTACATGTAAGTTTACAATTAACACATCCATCCATTTATACAATAGGGCAGTTCCTAAGTTCAAGTTTTTTATATTCTTCGTATTAATCTTTAATGAACCAAAAGCAATGCAAAGTTTTACGTTCTTCGAAAAATATGTTTGAAAGTCCAAAAATTCTGTAAAAATGAGGTGTAAAATCAAAATTTTTGTGATCTTAGAATCAGGTTCATACAAGGCAATTTTTCTTGCTTAACATTTAATTCAGCTGAGAGAAAAACATGAAAACTTTGCTGCATTTTACAGTTGAATTGAAAGTTACTCTGTATAAACCTGGACTATTGGAATTTTTGCCAATTTCGAGAATTTGTTTCTTTCATTTAAAATCAGTGTCACCCTATTGCGAATTTGTGTTATAAAGCAATTATCAAAAGTTTATTCAACTTTAGTTTGTTGTAAATACTGAAATATATTCTCGACTAAATTGTAAGTTTTTAATGAGCTGAATAAGTGTTCTTTCTATAAATGCTCGGGCATATTTTTTTAATTAATTTTAGCTTTAATAAATGATTTATTAATTTAGCAAAGCTATTGGTAATCAATTCAATGACACGAAGTTAATTAATGTATGTGTGTAGCACCCGTCAAATAAAGCTAATTTTAATGGAGCGATCTATATTTTTATTGAGTATTGATGCAGCGAAGTAATGCAATTTGATCACGAATGGAAAAAAGATTTCACGTAAATATACGATGATTTACACCCGTCACAATTATGCCCCAAATAAAGGATACATATTTTTTTTTTATATTTATATCATATTAACTAAATATGTATTAGTAAAGTGGCTACGCTTGTTTTTCTATGATTATTGCGAAGAACAAAGTAAGTCGACTTATTTTTACTCTTTAGTGGCAAGTTGCTTTCTTTCAAGCATTTTTTAGGGATATAACATTATTTAAGATATTAAGACACATGTTTCAACAAAATAGCCAAACTGCTCTATTTTATCAAACAAATTTTATATATAACGACGCAACGGGATGGACCTACTGCCTACTACTGTATTCGAGAAGCTGAATTCGGACTTGCATTAGCTGACACTCATGTATAACGTGGTCTGTAAAAAACAATCATCTGTATTTTACTTAAGTGCTTGTCAACCAACGCCTAAGTCCCAATTAAAATCATACACTTGCCTTCGCATATTTTCAGGCCGATTTTGAAGGGCTACGAAATATAAAAAACACGTTCACGTACAAAGATTTAGGAAAAACTTGTTCTTCTTATTTTCAAAACAATTAAGAAAACAAAAACTCTTGTTAAATTTATTGCTATATTTTCTTTAAAAATATTCCCACGTTGTTTGCATAAAATATTCCTTTTAGTTGATAAAATCAATATAATGAAAACAAACAAAAAGAAATTACCAAAAACTCGAAACGACGCAATGTGATACCAGGCAGCTTCATGTTTATAGAAACGATAAAGGGAACCCAGTACATTTTAATAAACCACTGACTGACTGGAAAAGAGATTGGATTTTATACGCAGGAATATTGTAGTACATAAAATAAAATTATCTGAAATGAATTAATTCTGGTGGTTTTTATAAAATACGACATTAAACTGAAATAAATAAAAAAAATAAAAAAGCTCCAAATTAAATAAAGAATCTATGAAGAGACTTTGGAGTTTTGCTTTAAAACTCAAGAACAGACAATTTTCGTGTTATTTTTAAGATTTTGACACTGAGTTTTGATCTTATTTTCTTCTTTGTATTTTCTTTTGTTGTATGTAGGTATAAACTTATTATTTTTTTGTTTGTTTTTAAGTTCCATGTTTGTTGCTTAAAGTGTTGTGTTTCTCGGCCAAACACACGAAAAAAGTTAACTAGCAACTAGATGTAAATGAAAAGAAAAAATATATATGTTTATTTACTGGTTTATATTTCCAAGAATTGTTGGCGGCAGCTTCAAGTTTTGAATCTTTTAAACATTTTACGAACAACAACAACGATACAGTAAATACAACAAACCCCATAAACGTACAAATACAACTGATGAGATACTGAAGCTGGTGCTAAAGTAGTAACTAACAAAAACAAAAAAAAAAGGATGCCCGCCGGTTTGCCTGCCTAACGAATCCAATTTTTGTTGAATTCAACAGATATGAAGCCTCCACAAACATGTTTATGTATTCGTTGTTATTGTTTTATTGTTGTGGTGACTTCTTCACAAAGAAAACAAAAAAAAAAAAAAAAAGAAATAAAGAAATTACATACTTATTTATACCAACATATACGAGTATAACTAAAAAAAAAATAAATAAAAGAATTGTTGTAGAATAAAAGAAAACTCGTTTGTTACTGAACAATCTGCAGCACTAACTAACCTTAAAATAAAAATAAATAAATAAAGAGTCTAAGTTCTTGATCAGTGCGTTGATTTTTTTTTTGTGTGGCCATACCTTTCGGCCGTATAAATATTGGAAACGATGTCTTTGAACTAAAAGATGATAAAAAAATTAAAGCACACCAGTGCGCACACTGGCTTACTAAAGCTTTGAAAGTGGAAAATATTTTCGAAATTGGTCGAAAGAAAGTCGAAATATTTTTTTTTTGTAATTTGAAGTTTAAAAAGTACCATCTATTTCTTTGCTGACTGGGTACGCAATTTCCAATTTTTCGAAAATCGAATATTTATACCATTTAAACTATGTTTTTGTTTTACGCTCCTCTTTTCCCTAATATGATTTTGTAACGAGTTACTGACTGACGACTGCACCTCATATGGCTGATACATACATATGTAAATAAAATCACTTCAACACATAGGAAGTGTATTTCCGAGTATGAAGAAATCATTAACACATCTGCCTAAGATTTTAAAAGATAAAAATAATATGTGAAACAACTGAAATCATCCTTCATAGTCTACTGTTGCAGGCTCATAATATTTGCCCAGCATTGACTAGTGTTTTCATTATTACGACTTCGTAAGTTAATTTTTTTCTTAACTAGAAGTATTTGATTAATTGTCATAAACAGCTTGAAAATCTCTTTAAATTTACTTGAAAAATTAATTAATTTTTTGATGTTTTTGTATTAATCTATTGAATAACACAAATAAAGTAACGTCAAATCAAAAGAGTTAAGCAACAAACTTGATTTGCTAAGCCACAAACTTGATATTTAATTTGAATGTAAACATTTTAAAAAAATTAAATAAAAATTTATGTATTATATTTTAATAATAAATTGGAATAAGTTATTGTTATTATATTTTATTTGATTCTTTAAGCCGTTTAAAAAAAGTTCATAAAAATCATTCCATTACGTCCATCATTGTCATGGTCTAAAATATTTGCTCATTTCTTAAATCTATCTCGCATGTTTTGTAATTTTTTTCATTATCATATTTTGAGTGTTACAGTTAGTAAAAGCTTTTATAATTATTATATAAAAGCCAATCATACATATTTGCCTTAACAAATCAAAAATATTAATACTATTGTCATAATAAGTTTTAATTCGATTGATATTAAAATTTCTTAAACGTGTGTTAAAACCCATTAAAATATACACATTTAACTCTTAAAAAGTGTGGTTTTAATTTATTTTTGGTACGGATTAATGTTACCATAGCAAATAATAAAAACGGACAATTTATAGTTAATATTTTTTTTAATGTCCCGAAATTAGCATGATGTCAATAAATTATGCATTTGCTTATTTATTATTTATACAAATGAATATTATTTATGCAAATGCATATCTATACAAAAAAATATGTAAAGATTTTGAAATACTTATTTATACATTAGTTTTTAAAAAGTCCACAGTTATTTTCAAGGTATTTCGTGTTAAAAAAAAATTGCATTATTAGTCGCCATTTCAGCTTTAGTTACTAATATTAGAGTAACCATAGATACTAGATCATATAGACATTAAAAAAGAAAAAAAACAGCAAATACATTTTGAAGCGAGATATATTTACGTAGGAGTTCTTCGCTCGCTCAAATTGAATTTCAAATTAATTACGATCGCACGAAATGCACGCCAATGACGTTATCAATACCCATTAAATTTTAAAGCCACAAAATATTTAGTTCAGCATTATTAATATATTTTCTTTGAAAATTATATCGTGTAGAATATATTTAATACTATGGAAAAATTAAGATTGAAATAATTGAAATTTCTTTCGAGTGCACAGTCTCCCCAGCCACATCCATTTAAATAATTGGTTGGTTTGGTTGGTTTACGTGGCTGCCTGCTCCGCACAAGCATTCAAGTAGGCTGTTGCCTAAGAATTTGTGTCTCGAAAGGTACAAGGCCGGGCATTCGCAAAGAAAGTGGAAGACTGTTTCCTCTTTGCTATGGCAACTACGGCAGAACGCATTGTAGGAAAGGCCTATCCCGCTAGCGTGTCTCCCGATTACCCAGTGCCCCGTCAATACTGCGATGAGCCTCGAGATGTCCCTGCGGTTTCTGTTAATTAGTTGTGTTGTGCGCCTATGGTTGTAGCAAGGCCACATTTTCTTTGCCACCTTACACGTGCTCAACCTGCTCCACCTATCTTCAGCTTTCTGCTGGTAATAGTTGAGAATGAGATTTCAAATTTTGCCAAACGGCATGGCTACCGATTCAGCAGTGGAGACGTCCATGGCAGATCCAGTCCTGGCCAGTTCATCCGCCTGTTCGTTGCCCTGGAAGTTGCTATGTGCGTGAACCCAGATGAGGGTAACGTCAGTGCGTCTACCTAGTCTGGATAACGCGTCTTTGCACTGGCTAACTAAAGTAGAAAAAGTAGTGTATGATCTTAGTGACAGAAGAGCCGCTTGGCTATCGACAAAGATGCCGACATTCCTTGGACACCCCTGTCAATAAAAACCCTACACGCCTTCCTCAGGATCAATATTTCCGCCTAAAATACACTGGCTTCATCAGGAAGTCGGAATGAGAGCTTTATTCCAAGGTTCTTCGAGAATACTCCAGAGCCCACACCGCAGATCAATCTTGATCTGTCAGTATAGATCCTGAAGTTGAAGTCTTTGTTCTATGTTTCACCCCTTCCACTCCCGTCTGGATGGAATAAGGACTTTGAACGTACTGCCAAAGTCCAGATGAGGTACCAGTTAATCGGTGGGTTTCCTCAGTGTCGGTGGTAACTGATCTAGGATTCTGGCATGGCCATCTCCACTTCCCAGGTGCCGCCAGTCTTGCCGCACTGCTTGAGGATGCAGCCAATACATGAAAGTCGATCGGAATCAGGTTTAGCATAGCATTAAGAGCCTCTGAGGGACTAGTACGTAAACATCCAGTAATCCCGATGCAAGCAGATCTCTGTATCCTGTATAGTTGGTCTACCATATATTTCTTACTTGTGGCGGGCCACCATATTACCGATCCGTAAGTTAATATGGGACGTACAATTGCTGTGTACATCCATTTAAACATGTTAGGGGTTAGGCCCCATTTGGAACCAAACATACTTCGACAGGAGTAATAGGCAACTGTGGCAATTTAAATAATAGTTACCAAGAATGCGTTTAGTTTTTTCAACGTATCAGTTTGCACTCAAACATTTTGAAGGTTTTAATATTGAGAATATTCATAGAACAAATGAGAATTACAAAAATACAAATGGTATTAAGCTAAAAATATTCTGCCAACAAGTTATATTCTAGATGATTTTAATGGCTTCACATCGAGTCTTGTGGCGCTTGTTCTACATTTTAAATATTTCTTATGAACTATTGCATACACATTGGGAAAACTGAACGGTTTTGATTCGACCGGTTTTCGTTTAAAAATATAATTTTTTCCAATATCAAATTAATCGGTTATTTTAGCACAATTTAAGTGTTATTGTATGTCATATGTCAGTTTTTTAAGACATATTTAAAAAATTTGGTGAGATGATGGAACTCGCAATGAAAAATAGCGAGCTACGTCTACTTTTTAAAGGCAAAAGTGGGCGTTGAATTTCAATTAATATTTTTTGAATATGTTGTAAATTTTTAATACATTCAACATTTTTTTTTTGTAGGAGCAGCAGAGGAATCTTTGAATATTCAATTAGATTAGCAGAACATATCAGTCCTGATTGCGAGGTCGCTACACCATTTTACCACCATTAATTTGTTCATTTATACCAATTTCGATGGTGGATTCTTTGTAATTACATATTGGCTATTTAATTACATTTTTAAAATAAATCAAATTTGAATGATTTTTTTTTCAAGTTCACTGATTCAATTTACAAGATAAATCAATTATTGGTTAACAAGAAATTCTCCACTTCTGATTGGATCTTTTTTTCAAAGCATTCTACTTTGAACTACTTGTTACAATGTGTAAAAATATAAGTTTTTTTATACAAATGTATATTTTATTAAAAATCTACTCACATTTTTTGTAAACTTTTCAAAAATCATCAAGACTTACCTGAAAGAAAAAGAAGATAAAATGAAATTAACATTTGTATTCATATTCTTTTATTGAGTAGTAAAACGAGAAAAAAAAATTATGATCTATGATACTTTTCATTGTTTACAATATCTTTCGTTTCGTAAACTTTTCGTCTTTGTCATTTAAAATTTAAAACAAACACTTTATTTATTTATTATATTTTATTTTCTGTTCTTGTTTTATATCTTGCTGCATAATTAACATCAACATTTTGTACCAGGCCGTGCCTCAATTTACCTAAAGGCCATTAAACTTTTTATACAAGTTTAATATATTTTATATCACTTTATTTTAAATGATATTCTGTTAAGACATCTTTTATTTAAATGAAATGAAAAAAAAACCACAATATGCGTAGTACGATTAGGTTTTTTCACAAGAAAAAATAATTCCACTTTTCGCCAAATAAATTTGTGTGTAATACAAAAAACAAACAGGTTAAAAAAATTTAACGAATATAATTATTTTTAGCCGCAGCAGGATGTTATTTAGGTTAAATTTAATTAATGACACGATCATGTATTCAAAATAGTAAGCAAAAAGCGATGAGGCGTTAACAGATGACTCAATTTATGCAAAGTCGAAGCATATAATGTTCTTTTTTTTTTACAAGAAATAAATTTATGTAAGAGTATAATTAAAATTTTAAGAAGCTATATTATAATTTCTTGGAAGAGGTTAACAAACTTCTTTATGACGACAAGTGTAAAATTCAAAAATAAAGAATTTATGTTAGTTTTTTTAACATCGCGACTGTAAATGTAAATAATAATAATATCGTATTAAATTTAAGAATTTCGGTCAATGATATTTGGATGCCTTTCAAATGCATACATGATGATGTTGTACGTAGATTCATGCATTCAATACAAAGTCAATAATTATCGCATTAAGCCAATCCCGATGTTTTTTTAACTTATCTTTTTTTTGGGTTGAATTAATCTTTTTAGGATTAAATAATCCGAACTTGAATCAATCGTTTTTGATATCATTGGAATAGATTTAACCACGTTTGGGATTATATTTTTTTCTGTGTATGCAGTCATGATGTTCAACGAATTAATAGCAATTCCAACTCGATGCACAAAACCGACAGTAATTTAAACAGCATTTTAAAATCTTTATTTTCTAAATCCATTACAATGAAAACACACTATAAGATTATTATTACTTAGTGGCAAAAGAAAATAGTTACATATACAAGAGAATTGTGAAAGATATTTAAACGGATCTCAATTAAACCAAATTGGCAAATGATATTAATAAAATCGTCTGCATTTTTGCTGATATTAAAAAGAGAAAAGACAAGTAAAAGTATGTAACTTTCTATAGACCAGTTTTAAGAAAATATTAAAAAAAAAAATACATATTTAATAACAGCGTATCCGCTTTAATGGAGAAAATATTTGTGCATTTATTTTAAGAAGATTTATGTGTACTTTTTTGTTTCGAAAGCTTATTTATTAAAAAATTCCAGGTACAAGTACATTTTCACAAATAAGTTTTTGTAGTTTTTAACTAAACCTTTGTCGCTTTTAATATACTCGTATCTATTAATGTGGCTGAGTTGTCTAAGGCGATGTGTCACGAACATAAGACTCGATGTTCAATAGCAGCAATGAACAAAAATAAATTTGATATTGAAATTATTTAATAAGAAAATAATAATTAAATTATGTTCAAGGCTAAAAATCAACTTTAATAATCCCGATTAGGTATTGATTCAAATATGCGACAGGATTAATTGTAGGTGAAAGAAGTGATAGTTTTGGACACGGACTCATGCATGCCAATTTAAATCAATCATTAAATCAAGCCGAAAAATTTTTTTAAAGTAAGCCATTTTTTCGTGATTGAATATTGCGTTCTGTAATCAATCTTTTTGAACTTGATAAAAAAAAACCATATTTACACACAGTTTTGATTTTTTTTAAATACATGTGGAAATTTTTATTTATTTTTTTTTTTTTTTTGTATGTTTCGAGAATTATCTGAACAAAATGATTCTTAACAAAATTGAGGAACAAATTATCTTAAAATGTTCATTTTAGTTTTCTTTACAGAAATGCTTAGTTAGTGAATTTTTATATTATATGAATCTTATGAATATTTTTAAGATTCAATTTTGACAATATATTCCTCTAAGAAGATATTATCGTTATTGTATTTGATATTGTTTTTATTAGATTTCTTAAAATATAATAAGTTCATTGACTGACTACTTGTAGATGCCTTAGACATGAGAAGAAGATTGCCATTTCAAACTAAACAGCTTCATTAAACTTAATGCCTTTTAAAGCTGTACGTTTATCTTGTCTCGCTCGTACAAAAGCCACATAAAATGTACTCGTAAATTTAAAACACTATTTCAACCTGTCACTGTAAATTTTTTTGTGTTGTTTGTGCTGTTTTTCTTTTATAAAAGATATATTTCTGTTTTAACACTGATTCGATTTGATTTGTTAGTAATGATTTTCGATCTTTTTTTTTTTTTGCGTTTTTTGGCAACATTCAACGCAAACTTGAGTGTAATTTTATGGTCATATTTGAAGTAGAGTAATAATTTGAAATTAAATAAAGTTCAATGTCGTAAACAAAAAACATTTGTTTTTTATTTCTTTTTTGTTCGTGTAATTGCAATAAATTTAATTTTGCCCATTAGATACAAGTTTGTTAGTGTTAGTTGGATGTATGTGTAAGATAATTTTATTACAAACAACAGTGATTAGTAACACAAAACCAAGTGTAAGTTTATAAAATATACTTTCAATATTTGACCCAGCAATAAACTTGGTAAAGTATTGCAATTACCCAATCAAATACTTTGCAACCATAAACTACATACCGTTACCATTACTTTAATAGTATGCAAATAATACATTTATTCTCTCATAAGTTTAGTAGTAGTAGATTCTGTGCTTATCATGCAGATGTTCAAAAGTTTAACGCCCGGCGATGCAAATAGATTTTTTTTATTTGTGTACGAGTTTGTAAAACTCAGTTTTATCCGGCCACAAAATCGTTGTTGATTAGACCAGAGAAAACACTTGGCATACAACACGCTTGGTGTGTGTTCAATGTTCAGCAGAGACTTTTCAATATTTAAGAACTTCTAAGTATTGGAATTTCCAACGTATTAAATTTTTAAGCCAATGTGGCAAGTACATATGTATGTACTTTCATCTAATAGCATCGCCATGTTAAAGTAATTTCCAGCAATGTTAAAGTAGAAGTAGTCAAGCTTCTGTTTATTAGCATTTTTTCTAATTACTTTTCCATCAAAAGTGTTGCTGGGAGCATTTTTTCAATTAAATTTTTAAAATGCTTATTAAAAAACGATTATATTTAGTTTTTCACTCAATTTACAATTAAGTTTAAATATTCATTCAATGGATTAGTACGTATGAGTAGTCGCAGCTACTAATTGCAATTGAAGTAAAAATATTTAGCAAATTAAATATAATTTATGTAATTTTTACGACAGGTGCAAATTTAATTTAAATATTTATTGATACGATATTTAAAAATTGTTCTTTAGTTCATAGAAAAAATTTATTGAAAATAAAATCTCGAAAGCGAGGTGTGTTTGAATTCCACAAAAAAAATCGGGTGTTTTATTTCAATAAATACATATTTGTGAAAAAAATCAAATATGTACAATTTTAAAGCATTTAAATGATTAATTTTAAATTTATAATAAGTGGTAAAATGTTTTATTTGATTGCAATTTTCTATAAAAAAAAAATAATGGATAATCCCTTGAATTACTCTTCTTTGATACGTTCGCGGACAGTTGGTTTTTCGAACTATACCTTTGTGGGGCATAAGATTTACCTTCGGATTTACAGAAAATTTTTAATCTACAGCTGCAAAACTAAACAGATTCATATCGAATAAAATTTTTTTTTTGTTGTGTTGTTTCTATAAGTCTTTTAAAATGTTTGTGATTGTGCTTTAGTAATTCTAATTTCTTACTTGGGAGTTTATATATAAACAAATCAACTTTTCAAACATGGTGGTATTTAGCAACAAATTTAATGCAGCATATAGATAAGCTCACGCCTTAACAAATGAAAAATTTTTGGAAATAAAGAATTTCCAAACCATTAATATGAAAAAAATTTGATAAAAAAACTTTCAGTGACTCAGAAAAATTAATTATTAGTAAAGGATATTTAATTACTTAATTTCAGCTGCAGCTGATTGGTAAATTGCAGCGTCTGGGCGGTAAACAATTCTAATAATGAGATCTTCTTCTTAAACCATCGTAATGTCAGTTCAACCTTCCGTGCATTCAAAATTTTCTTTGTCTGTTCGATTATTCGCATTGTTATTATCTTAATAAAATTTAAATTGTAGGAACTTAAGCTTGAATAATTAAAATTTCTTTGGTTTGAAACACCATACAGTTCTAATAAAATTTCATAACTTAATTGGTTTTTAATGACTTAATTTGACGGTTAATGGCCAAATATTTTTTTTTTAATGACGTGTTGTTCTGATGTTCTTAAATAATAGCAAAATTTAAGTCTAATATCACAAATTTTCAAATTAGATTTTTCCGAATTTGAACAAAAGTTATTTAATATCGGCGTTATTTCATAGTAAAAAATATAATTTAAATGATTATTTTTTTCTAAACTTGAATATGCTGAACTTTTTCAATAGATTAATTAAAAATTTAAATTTATTAAATTAAATGCATTAATATACACAATTCGTAACTAATTTTATTTATGAAAATCTATATGATTTAACACTTAATATTAATTTATAAATAAAAAGTTATTTTTTCTAGTTTTAGTTTTCTAGGCAAACTTTTCTATAACATTCTATAATTATTAATGCAATTTTCAAAAGCATGTATGCAACAGCGTGATACGCTTTGATGGTGTGATTTGCTTTATTTTTTTACATCTCCATTAAATCAAGAAAGAAACACACAGAACCAATTCGACGAAACACTAATTTAAACATATAATGCATAAAAAATTGTGCAATATGCAATCAAACGTGCATGCTGATACAAAAGTTTTTTCCTTTCATACAATTTAACAACTTTTGGCACGCGTTTCGTCCACTTGTAGGTGGTTGTTTTGGTTAAAAACAAAAAAAAAAAAAACAAACTGAAAAAAAAAATTTCATGTTTTAATTTTAAGTTCAAATATGCATTTTTAATATTATTTTTAAAAATGTATTTGGAGGAGGATGTTTGCAATCTTTCGCTCTCGTATTTAATAGTTAGTGGCTGGCGATTGCTTCACAACTCAAAGTCACGTTTTAGATATCGATAATCAAACAAAACAGCCAACTAGAAAAAGAGAAGAAGCTAAAACGTTTGTGGCCAACATGCTTGCAGAACGTGTTGTACTGACTGGCTGATGTGATTTCTGTTGCTGTTGCATTCATTTATTTAACCCTTAAAATAACGAAGTGATGATATAAAGAAAACAGTTTCAAGTACCTTTTTATGTTTCACATGATGAGATTGTTTGAAACAATAAAGAAATAAAAAATAAAAAAAATTTAAATTAACCATAGATTTCGTTTTTAGATGAACAAAAAAGAAAACAAGAACTTAAAAAAACATATTGAACGAATATCGCAAAAGACAAAAGAAAGCAAAAGTGCTGCAATTTGACTTTGAACTGAGGTTCTTTTTTCACAAGTGAAATTGGTATTAACAATAGATGCTGTACAATAAGTGCAAAAAATCGATATAACTTATTTAACTGCTTCATTCTTAATTTACTTATTTGTTAAGGGTAAGCTAATCTAAGGTTGACTGAAAAATAAACAGATTCATATCGAATAAAAATTGTTGGTTGTCTTGTTTGTGTGGAGTCTTTTAGCAGGGACTTTTAAACTTTGGCAGTTGTGAACGTCAGTTGTGAACATTTTGTTGATGATAAATCTGTCAAATTAGATGTCATTTATTCAGTCTGTTTTGCCAAATCGCCATGGACGGATATAAAAGTCAACAACACGTGAAAATAATAAAATATATAGTTTTATTAAAATAGGTGTTCTGCTCGGACAACATTTTTTTATCGGAAAATCATAATTTTTAACAGAAGGCCCTACATGCCACACAGCTCATGCTATATTGGATATTCTACACGAGCGATTTGAAAGCATGATCATCTCAGGTGGTGTTGATGTGAGCTGCCCACCGAGATCGTGTGCTTTGACACCTTTGATTTTTTTTGTTGGGTTTTTTAAGTCGCAGGTGCATGCGAATAAACCTTATACCACTGAGGTCCTCAAAGCCAACATAGCTCATGTTATCGATTCAGCCTGATTGATGCGTTACAGTCACGGAAAAGTGGACATTTTGGATGCGCTTCATCCAGAGAAGCCGTGCCGGACATTTGTAGAATGTTATATTCCACACATAATGGCATCAATAGGTCTTTCAAACCAATACAAAATTTCGATGATATCTAACGCACCTGGTTTTATTTTAATTTAAAGATGCCAAGAGCTTAATGAAAGACTAAACGAATTTTTTTCTTCTGCTTTTGTAATTCTAGACTTGGGAGTTGTAAGTTTCGACATAGGAGTTTGCGTATAAGCAAATGAGTTTAAACATGATTAAAGATCTAATAATTAGTGGGCATTAGCAATCAACAAAATCCAGCATATAAATAAATTATATTCTTGAAATATTAAAAATATATATGTATCAAAATATGTACTGTATTAATGCTTTCATTATTTTTCACTTTTTCACGTTCACCCATTTTTATCGAAGGGCATTGTTAATTGTGAGGTGAATTAAGCAAAGGCTATGTGTCTTGGTCACATATACATACAAACAGACATATAACACATATTGTGAAATAATGCTAAATAGAAATAGAAAAGTATGACTTTTTCTATGACCTATATGGGTCTTATAACACTTGAAGGGATTCTAAAAGTTAAGGCTGTTAAACAAATTAAGTCAATATTATAAATAATGTAAGGAAAATATAGAAATATTATAGGCAAGAGAAGAAAACACAATATTTCTCTTCAATATCTAAAAGACAACAATAAAATTTAAAAAAAAAAAAAAATATGCTAATTGGGAAAACCTTTCATAAATAAATTTTAAATGCCTCTTTGATGATATGAAACACATACAAACAGACGTACTAATTTTAAAAATGAAGAAAAATTTAAGGTCATTTGTCGGGGTCATTGATTTTACACATATTAACGCCATCAACAACAACATTATTTAACAAAACGATATTAGACTTGTTGTTTTGTTTTTTAAATAAATACATATTTGAACATTTTAATCTTTAACATTAATTTTTACATTTTTGTAAGGTTTTTTTTGATTTTATTTTGATAATAATAAAAATAAAAATATTTGAAATTTTTAAGATGCCGCCTACCAAAACAACGAAAATTCAATACAAAGTGTTTGGTGATGATTCATTTTTTTATATAAAACATCTTTGAAAAATACTTATGTTGATTTTAAAGAAAATTATTTATATACAAAATATTGTCTAGCAGTAAAGAAATGTCGTCATTTTTAAATATGCACAGTGGATATCATTGCAACATACAAACTTTGTATACAGATGCAACCGAACTATTAAACATTTTCTCATTATTTTTTTTCTTTAAATGTACTTTAAGAGCAGATTGTTTTTGAAGAAACTATGTACTTTCAAACGATCTATTTAAAATTTGGACTCATTAAGCTTTCGTTTCTATTTTTCATGTAAACCAACAAAACCCATGAGCAATTAGATTGTCTGCGAAAAACATCCAGCAGGATAATAGGATATCACGGGTAGCGATCAGCCATAAATGACGGAATCTTCTCAAGATTTTCTGTTATTTTCTATTGTATTAAATCTGTTTTTTGAGTAAGAGATATACTAAAAAAAAGACTTAATCAACATAAAAAAACAGGATCAAAGAAATTAGAACAACTATTTTCTATTTTAGATGAGATCATGTGAAATTTTCTCTTCTTTTTTCCATTTAGTGTACATGATTTGAAATGAAAGACTAAATTTTTTTTCAACCCAAACTAACTCTTTAAAACAAAAAAAAACAAAAAATATTTTCAAAATCGGATAATGAGATTCTTTCTTCCTCCTTATTTTTATGAAGTTGTTTAAAAAACTCTTTTGAAAAATATATGCGAATACGTCAATTTCCCAATTTGAAAATTAGTATTTATTTGACTTGAAAATTCTATATTTTTATCGTTAACGCAAGAGTTTGATTTTAAATTATTCTCATATGGGTTTTAGACATTTTTTTATTTGAAGAAAATTCGGTTCCTGATAATTAGAATGTACACACACACACATTCACACAAACTACAAATTTTTCAATAGCAGGTGTATGTAAGTCTGAACCAAATTAATTATAAAATATTAACAAATAATAAACCATTAATTTATATTATTTCACGATAAGACATACAGTCGAACTTCCTTATAATGAATCTGCATGGGACCAGAAAATTGGTTCATTATATAGAAACTTCATTATACAGAAATTATATTTTTTCATTTAAAATAATCAGGTATTTTAAAACTAATCAATTTTTATTCTTCAACTAAACCTCACATTCCTGCAAGTGCTGACGGGATTTTGTTTCTTTTAATTTTTATGTTTTTTGATCTTTTCATCTTTTGGGAATCAACTAATTATTATTACTTCATTTTCATCACACAGACTTGTTAGTATGGGTAACAGAATATTTTTTTAATAATTCATTATATGGAGGGAGACAAAGCGCAAGAAATTAAAATTTACATCTGCTAAATTGTTTCATTGTAAAGAAAAATTCACTATATGGAAATTCACTATAAGGTGATAAAAATACACTACATTGAAACGAAAAAGGTGGGGGTTACTCTGAATTTCAAATCGAAAACAAATGCATTCGAATTTCAATGGAAATAAGATACAAATTCAAACAGTTTTATTTTCGAATCGAGTTACAGAGTAACCCCCATGTATTTTTAAAATTAATTAATAATAAAGAGAGCTTAATTTAGAAGAAGTTCACTATAGAGAAGTTTGACGGTATTATGGCATTTTTCAAAGAAATCTGTGGCAATAAGAAAAAAGTGCTAAGTCATATTTTATAGTTATCTAGAAAAGCACTTTTAAATGTTTAATTCGTTTGATAAAAATGTAATCGCGTTGTACTAAAAGTTGATCATTCGTTTTTCGATTCTTTTGAATTTTTAACACATGCTTCTATTCACTATAACATATATATTCAATTTGAAATTTAATATGTTATAAGATAAAATAAGATGTTATTCCATATGGGATAATTATTTAGAAAAAGAAAAGCAGCAAGTAATTGTGCTAGAACTTCGTTAAATATCGTTCAATATAAATTAAACTTTACCCAGAGTTACATTTGAATATGGAGAATACGATGGTTGTATTAACTCAAAATCGACTTATCTCAACTTCAGCACTTTTTCCTTTTTGCCACAGAAATATTGTTGATGTTTATAAAAATAATAAATTCTAATGCATGCACTGATTTTCTTTATTTATTTTAAACACAAAATTTGTCTACAATGATATCATTAGTTTTAAACAGAAATTGTAAAAGTTAAATGATCGTTGGTGGTTGCATTTAATATTTTACAACATTCAAATAAAAGGCAAGACAAGAACCACAATACCCCCAGACAAAACCCCCAAAACCCGAATCGAGTTTACAAAATGAAATAAATGACCTAATTCATTACTTAATTGCATTTTACTACGAATATTAAAACTAACGACCATTAATAATGATTTAAATTGAAAATTTATTACATACAACCAGTAAAATCAGGCAAAAAAAAGCAAAAAGCAATGAAGAAATCGAATTGAAAACAAAAAAATATATATATATGTACATATATACATATATATGTACATATTTTTACAATAATTACTTTCAGATAATAAGTTATTTGCTGTTTTGTAGCTCGCGGAATGAATAGACAAACATTTAGCAAATTTTCACAAATGGAAAACAAAAAACGAAAATTTTGTTAATGGAAGTCATAAATTGTATATAAAAAAACAAAAAAGAAAATACATACAATATTAATGTTATCCGCCGCCGCCATACATTCTGAGAGGGAGTGAAATTATTTCTACCAACGAGTTTCTTTTATTTATACATTATCTGTGTTGACATCCAGTAGATATTTCCTTTTTCGAACTCCTCCTTTTTTCTTTTAAACTCCACGCACCCTTATCGTTTTAAATAAAATTCAAATATGTTTTATAATTTTATAGCCTGATTATTTGTAAATCTTTTGCCAAAGATTTTCGAAATGTAATCAAATTAACAAGACATACTTTAAGAGGTTGTATACGAATTTCTTAAAGCCGTAAATAATAAGAGTGAAAAGAAATATCACATGAAAAATTAAATAATAGTACAATAAAAACTTAGTGCCGAGGGGTTAGAAATACTTTTTCTGATTTTCAAAAAAAAAAAAAAAAATTGTGCAACTCTTCCAGCAAACCCTTTAATACAACAAAAAATTTCGGAAATCGATCGATTAATGGATTTTTTTATGCGATCAGTGTTTGGGAGGGGCAACTTGCTAAGATCATTTGACAGTGGTACCTTCAAGACGTTATAAGTACTTTTCATGTGCTTGTTTTAATATTGTTGAGTTGATATTACTGCAGTTTGAATTCCTAAAGCTTTTTGGTGTTTGTTAATTGGTGATTTTCTTTTCACTCCTCAAGGCTCGACATTATGTTGTACCACTTTAATATAAACCAGTCAAGGATAAGTACGTATTTTTCTCGCATACTGACTTCATGTATGGTAAAGATATAAAAATATATTAAAAATTCCTTAATGTATCAAACTTGTGTTCCGTTGTGTAAATGCTGATAATAATATAAAACTTTATTATGCGTAAATTTTTTTACAGATGAAAATAAATGGCAAAATAGAATATCGTACAAAAATGCAAGAAAAAAATTAATAGATATTGAAAACAAACAACAAAATACTCGTAATATCTAAAACGATTTTGAACAAAATTTGGCTAAAAGCCAAATTAGCACAAAATAATATTCAGTTTAGAAAATGAAAACGGAAGAATAAATAAAATACATGCCTCTCGACAGACAAGAGGTGGGGAACGGTTTTTTTTTTGTATCTGAAACCATTTAAACACTGCAAAACAAAAACAATTTTAATTTTGTAAAAAGCTTGTCTTTTTCAACAACGACAATAAAATACATAAAAATGAAAACCAATTGGGAGATGATGACAAAATTATGCAGGCAAAATTTTAAAGAAGTATAGGTTTTATTGTTGTTGTTTTAAATGAACAATTACAACAACAGCAGCAGCCGCCTATTTTTGCCAATATACTCGTATCGTATACAAACTAGACAGTCGCAGTATGCCCCTTTTTGGGAATATTTTCATTTCGTACATATACGAGGTATGTTAAAAATATTAAGTGAATTTTTAAATTGTGCGGCCTACGTACATTGGATTAATGATTTTATTCCATTTTTTTATGTTGGTAAGCTCGTCTCGAACATACATATCTTCACAACTCCAGCTGTTAACTTTGATGTTGAGAGGCTATGAAAAAAATGAATCAAAGAACTAGCATAAAATTGTGAGTAAATTTGTACTCTGAATCTGAAAAATTTTACAAGCTTTTTACAGAAGATCAAAAAGATGTAAATGAGGATGGGGGCGCACCCTGGATGCCCCAGCACTTCAACAACCGATGAAAATCTTAAGAAAGTGAATAAAATTAGAGAAGCGGCTAAGGAATGTCGGCATATTGGTTGGTGCATGCGATGCAATATTTGCGGAAGTTTTAGGCTTGAAGCGTGTGACAGCGAAGTAGCAGAATTTTTACCAAAAAAAAACTCGTCGCATGTTGGTAATTTTTTGGCCAAAAATAACACCCGTCGTATCATAACTCAGCTAACGTATTTACCAGATTTGGCTCCCTGAGACTTTTTCCTGTTTCAATATTGAAGAGGCACATAAAAGGACTGCGTTTTGTTACGATAGAGATAAAAACCAAAAAGTGCAGAACTGCTTCAAGAATTGGAAAAAAACGCTGGACAAAATAGAAATTGATGAATAAATTAATAATTTTTGAGAGAAATTAAAATTTACTTTTGATTTGGAACAGACCTCGTATGCATGTGGATAGAGAGCGAGAGCATTTAAGTTTTGTTAGTTACGATAAGCAAATGCGTAAAATTAAATTTTTTTTGTTGCATTAAAATGAATATGAATACTTCGTACACAACTCAGTCAAATGGATAATTTTTCTATTTTCTTTCATTTGTTTACTTTAATTTTTATATTTATTTGGCTTAATTCTACAAAATATACGACTATTTATTTATTCTTATTTTGTTTATATAGTTTTTGTTTTGTTTCTATTTCTTTGCTTTTTTTTGTATTGGCCATTTCATAGAAGAGTATATAGTTTTCTTTTTTTTTTTTTTGGGGAAACACGAAAGTTTTATGTTGTCTCTTATAAAGTTTTATGTTGATATAAAAATTTTTGTTAATTAGGGCAAAAGTAAATTTCCTAAAATGTAGATAAAATCATTTAAATTTTTTTTACAACTTTTTTTGTTACATCTGGTTGTACAGTACCTACTTAAAATTTTATTTAATTAAAAATTTCTTAGAAATTAGTATCTATTCGAATATTGCTGTAAATCAAATCAACTAAGAGGAAATTTTGTTTTGCAAACAAACAAAAGCAAGATTATACATCTTTAGTAAACTAAACCATTTCTGTAAAGAAACAAAAATTTACAAAACTACAAATGTTTTGTGGCGCTTAAAATTCTAATAGAAATAAATAATGTTTTAAAAATGTCAGTAGAAGCAAAAATGGAATTAATAAATATCCATTTAAATATTTTAAAGTGGAAATCAAAAATATTGGCGCACCCCAAAGTCCCAGCAGCTACAACAAACACAGCGAAGCATAAATAGACAATGAAAAAATATAAAAATGTTTCAGATCCACCACCGCCAACAATGCGCCTCTAAGGTTGAAAACAGCATCAGTATTTATGTGCCAGTAAATTTTTATTTCTGTGTGTGAGTATTTTCTTAATTGTGATGAACGCCACATCATTCATACCCTGTAGTGAACTCGGGCCAATTGTCTCCAAGTCACCACTTTTGTCTACTTGTTTGGTGACTTCTTACTGGGCTTATTGCTGACAGGTCACCAATTTGACGCCTAGTGCTGACTTCTTGATGACATTGTCAACGATACGTCTACCCTTTTTAGTTTGCTTTAACAGGTATAAACTAAAATTATAGAAATGTACTAGTAATTTTCTGGTTCGAATGTCTCTACTTGGTCCGATTAGAACTACGTAATCTCTACCTAGTCAACACTCTCAATGTTACTAGTACATTTTCAATGACAAGCACATAGCTAAATGTCTATAGCACAAAGCATTGTATGGGGGGTAATACGAGTAGAGAGTAGTACTGGTGACAAAGTCAAAAGCGAGTCAGTATAATTTCACTAACGACATTTCCTGCAGGGTATAAATACAAATACACATTTACTGGAAAACGTGAATTTATTCTATGTCTGATGATGATCTAATATTCGTATAAAGAAACAACAATCAACATCATCCTTTTGAGCGCCAACATTTTTAATATGTAGTTTTCATCAGAAATTTAGGATGAAAAATTAAATTGAAATAAGAGTTATTTTTTTCCAACTCCATCAATTAAACACACACACACTCCCTTACAACAGCTCCTTACGTGCTGTAATGAATTTTTCATAAACCATTTTATAAATATATGTAACCGGTATGATTTGATGATGGTCATTAAAAGTTATGGCCATAACAAAAAAAAAAAAAAAAAAATATAAAGAAAATGTTTTACCAACACTAACATGCAACTTTGCGGTTGCAAAAAGAATCATAAATTTTGCAAGAAAAATATATGTATAAAAAATTTATTTTGCTATTTGCAATTTGCCTCAAGAGTCCTTTTTAACAATTTTGTGTTTTGTGTTGTCAGCTGTGTGGGAAACTGTAGAGTATTGGTAAGTAGAATCTTACCAAACACAATAACAACATGTAATTTTTATTTACTGTCAGTAGTTTAAAAATATATTTTATTGAAAAGCTTATTTTTAGCGCTTTCAGGAGATTTAACGTTATTCGCATGTTTGAAAAGAATTTTTTTAATTTTTAAAAGAATTTTTCTACAAGTTTTTAGTATGCCTATTCACTGACTTGTGAAAATGTCTTGCATCATTTATTGAATTTGCAAAATGGCTCATATTTACTATGCATATGTATATAAAACTTAATTGCAAACTGACAGCTGACAGAAAAATATTAAAATATCGAAAATCAGTGTTTGATGCAAATGGTCGAACAAAATATTGTAAACAGAATTGTTCTTAAGCTAGGGTTACACGATTGCCGCAATGCACCAATTTGTAACAATTTTTATTGTGCTAATTTGGAGGACAATAAAACGATTGTCCCAACCAAATTTTCTGCAGTTACATGATTGCCTCAAATTTCACATATTTGGTTGCCGTAAATTGGCGCACAACGATTAGTGGGCAATAATTGCCGACTTCCAGTTACATGATTGCCGCATAATGTGCCAATATTGAGAAACAGCTGTTTTGTTAAAATTCACTTTTTGTTTTGCTAACATAAATACCACAGAAAAGAGACTTATACACCTGTAAAAAATTTATTTAAATAAGTGAAAATAATTTCTTCTGTAAAGAAAATGTTTGCAAAGGAGTTTGTGATTGCGACTAAACAAAAAATAAATATTGGTGCGTAATGCCCACTTCGATTGCCGCACAAGAAACCAATATATATTGGCGCAATTAAAACATTTTGTTGTCGTATTATTGTCTATTGAGTAGTTACACGATTGCAGTACCAGGGTTTCATTTGATTGGGGCAAATAAGATATATATTGTCGAAGGTTGCCGTATGAACCAATAAATTGGGAAATTAGACGATTGACGCATTAAGTAAACCAATAATTGGTGCATTGCGGCAATCGTGTAATCCTACCTTTAGATTTGCTAAAGAAAAAGCTGCAATATTTTGCAGTTATACTTTTGAAAAATCAAAAAGCTCGCGCTATTCAGTATTTGATGCAAATACGAAAATCGCAATACAAAGTACAAATCGTTCGAATACATACATACTTACGAGTATTTGTTTCGAACCGAAATACGCGGAGCGCCCCAGTAGTGTTAAAAAAAAATAAACAATTAAAACCATTTTAAAGTTGAATTGGTTTTTTCTACATTATATGTTTTATCGCAAAATTATTGCAAAAAATTGCCCCGATATTATTTATCTTCCATACGAGTACATAAAAGTATGATTATATGCAAACGATATTTCAGCCTTTCTCTAAGTCTGAAATTTCAATTTCATGACCCATAGATTAAAGTATACTTTAGATTCAATTAATTCTCATTAGACAAACAATCACTTCTTTCAACAATCTGTTTAATAACATTAGTCGCATACACACACACACACACATAACTGCAACTGAGGGTTGATTTTAATATCCTTGTGTCCAACGTTTAACGAGAACTTTTCAACCGTTTCACTATTCATGTAGAAATCCGCTTAAAAATATGATTTTGGTTTTTATGGCTGACGACAACGACGAAGACGATAGTAATGGGGAAATGACAGCAACAATAACATTAAAAAGTATGTAAAAAAAAACCAAAAATTGTAGAAATACTATAATGATGTGTTGGAAAGTTTGTGTTGGTTGCATTTTCCTGGCTAGACTAACTACTCTGCTGCTGCTGTTTGGTTTGGTCGGTTGGTAAACTTGGTTGTAACTGTATACAACGAGTACATGCATCTAAGTAAGGAATTTTTTAGGCCGATAACAGTGTGGGTGTTTAATGATAAAAACAATTTTCATTTTATGGTCATGTGACATGTGAAAATGGCATGTTGTGTTTTCCTACCAAATTAGATTCGCTTGTCACATGGGGAAGAGCATTTTTTTTTAATTTTTATTTATTTTCTTCTATATGGTTTGTTTGGTTTTCATGTCATGCAACATGTTTCTCTTATGCTGGTTATTGTTTTCTTTAAGTAGAAATCGTCGTCTTAAAACTTCATTTTAAACTATTATTAGTATTTTTATTATTTTTCTTGGCAATTACCACCTTGTCTCAATTCCCATGAACTCACTCATACTCTTCCTTTGTTTTTAGTTAAATTATGGTCCTTTCGGTTTAAGGTTTCCGTTTCTTTTCTAACAATTATACATATACACGAGCACACACATACACTATATGTGTGTGTACGAACCCAAACATACATACATTATTTGCTAAAGTGTATTTTGGCTTGTGCTTTAGTCTGTCATGTATTTGAAACTCACGCCTCAATTACTGGCTGTTGCATTACATGTGACGAGCAATAGTGTTGGTACAAGGTTGGTTTGGGTGCATGTGAGCTGATTTTTTGAACATTCTCTTTTTGTTTACTACATTCACGTTTTATATCATGTGATTTTCGAGCGACATTCTACAGATTAGAAGGATTTTTCTAACCGGATGTGTGAAGTTTTCTTTCCTTTTTTCCCAGTTTTTATTTATTTATATTTTTTTAATTCTAGGAATAATTTTTTTCTCGTGGCTTTATTGTAGTTTTTGATTAAATTGCATTGATTTTTTTATTAAATTGTTGTGCATTTTGTGTTTTTCTCCATTTTATTTTCTATTGTTGATTTTTTGTCTTATTTTGATATGCAAAATATTTCGATTGCGCTAGAAAATTGTCAGGTATATTCATCAAATATTTGCGGTTCAATTACAGAAATTCAAACATCAAACAACAGCAGAATATTAATTAAAGGTTAGTAATTGAATTGTTGGCTATGACAACTACATACATAAGAGCTGCAGAAAATTATTATCGAAAACTTTAAGGACCCTCGTGGAAATATAACAGCAAGTTGAATTTTAACGTACGTAATGCGGTTCTAAACATTGTCGTATGTACATTTTTCTTTTGAGGACAATTTCGGTCTACTAAAAACCAACAAATGTATAGTGGCTAAAGTATGTTTTAAAGTTTTACATATTATTAATAAAAAAAATTGCATAAGGGGCTGTGCACATATTACGTAACGATGTTTTCAGAGATTTTATACCCCCACCCCGCCCCACCGCAACGTAACGCTTTTTACTAATTTTTCAGTACAAAATTTTCAATCCCTAACAAATCTTTAACCCTCCCCCCTCTGGAACGTTACATAATATGTGTACAGCCCCTAACGAAGCGATCGATATTTCATTAGCACACATGTGTTTGTTTTGCCAAATGTTGGCATATCTACTGTTTAAACGTCATTATTTTCCTCCCATTTTTTGTAGCTTTAACAAAGTAATCAAAAAATTTTAATTTTTTCTTCCTTTGATACCCTACCTAAGCTCCCAGAAAAGCATCAAGCTGATAAAAAGAACATCTTTTAAACAGAATAGAATAAAATTTGAGCGAAAGAAAAAAAAATTAATGAGTTGACATCATATTCATGAAGGGCATATAATAACATCGCCGGTATTCAGTGTTTGTTGCAAATGGTCTTGCGAAATTCAACTGCCATTTAGGAAGGTCGCCATGTTGAATTTGGTATGATTAAGTTTTGATTTCACTTGTTTTTTTTTTAGAAACCACTTTCGTTTGATACCCAATCCATGGGGACATGTAAAAATATAGTAAGCCGCAAAATTTTGGTTGTCCGCTAATTGGGGAAGTCGAACAAAAATGTAGTTCTAATACTCTAATACAATTATAATATTTTCAATATTTTCCCATTTTTCATTTAATATCTTTCAGTGTTCCATTCCTGGCTATTTCCTTACCGGGACAAAAATGGGGTCCGAACAAAAACAAAAATGTTGTTATTAACTAAATTTACACAACACATTAACTAGCCTCAGCAGCACAGACACATTCGGTAGAATTCTAATCCCGATGATTCTAGGTTTAATGCTGGGACAATGTCGTGTATTTATCGTTCATTTATTTCAGAAAGGGTTAGATATATACATGTATGTATAAGTATGTATTCAATCAAATATCAGAACCGATATTTCATTATTACTGATTTTTAATATTAATCGTATTACAGATCAGTCAAAGACACAATATTTCTTGTGGCTTCGGAAAACCGATTTCCCGTACAGACAGACGGATAGACGGGCATGCTACATTCAACTTCCCTATCTACACGGATGCAAAATATATACACCTTATTGGTCTCATATGAATGTTGCAGATATTACATTGATTACCGCCATAGAACTTTTACTCTAATTTCTAAATTCACTACATTTTTTTTCTTCATACTTACATCTTAATATCACGCACATATTTTAATTTGACTTACCTAAAAGAAAAGAAAAATTTAAATTAAATTAGAAAAAAAAAATCTTTAATAATGAATTAATGGAAAAAATATTAATGCAAAATTTTAAATAATTTTTCTTAGAACCAAATATCGAATATATTAATTTTCTTTATCTAAACAACTTTATTTAATTTCTTTGATGATTGCTTTTCAGCAAAATTAAAGAAACTATTCTAGAAACAGACGACAATTTTAAAAAAGTTTGTGAATTTCAGAATAATATTTAAAAAAAAACTTTTCAAAGTAAACACATAAATTGAAGCAAAGAAATTTTCTTTAAGAAGGAAGACTTTTCACTAATGCCCCATAAGAAAGAGGAAATAACCCACTAAATTTGGCAATAAAAAAACTATCGAGACATAGAAGGATGAGACGACAAACTTAACTAATATTAACAAATGATAATAATGACAACAACAGCGCCAATAATTGCACAACAAATAAACTCTTAAATATATTTACAAAGAAATTGTGTAGTTCTATTCCTTTTTACAAAATTAAAATAAAAAAATAAAAAGGAAAAAAAAAATACGAGCAGAATAAGAAAAAAGTTTTTTCTTCAATACAGTTTGTTGATATTGCGACATAATGCTGTTAAAAATTTAAGAAATTGTATACAATTTATATTAAAATATCAACAAAAAGAATAAAAGAAAAACACATTTGGTTTGAGAAAAAACATCTAACAAATAAACAACTGACATATGGACGGACTTTCGTATGAATGGGTAGACAAAAAAAAAATATTATATGAATATAAAAAAATATCGTTGGATTTGAAAATGACAATATCAAAAATGTTGACAAACAGTTGCACAGTGGGTGCAAATAGAGATATTACAACTATCATTGTCCTTGCAAAATCCTTAATGGACCAATAACAATTTAAAACAAGCGATTTAGAAAAAAAATCAATATTGCAAGTAAGTGGACAATATATATTTTTAATATGCAAGTTCTGTGACCGATCCTGCATATTTTTCAGTACAGTAAAACCCGGTTATAACGAACTCTATGGGACTAGGAAAACAAATAGTTCGTCATAAGAAAAGTTCGTGATAAGTGATAGTGACATGCATACGAAAACAACTTTTAACTGCATATGTATGTAAGTACGTATATTTACACATGCATATGTACACATGTAAAATTGAATTTTTTTTTTTCATGTGTCGTCAGCTGATTACAAAAGTTATTGAAAATATGTGTAAGTTTTAATAATCAATGTTTCTATTAGTAAGTACTTGATATTATGAACTCCCAATTTTTTTCATTAGGTACTTAATAGAGTGAGCAACACCCAACTCAATAGAGTGAACATTTGTTTTTCTTATACAAAACTGACAAATTTGAAGAAGCAATCGATTTTTACACACTATTTTATGAAACCGTTAGATTTCTGTTGAATTTGCAAACAATGTTTTACTTTTCTTCTCTTTTTTTGGAGATCTTTAAAAAGAGTAATCTAGGTTACTTTAGTGATTTTTTTCTTGTTAAATGTTTATGTGCAGACAAAAAGTAATAAAATGAGGTTTAATAAATGTAAAACATTTCTTTCTATTGGAATAAACAAATAAATAATTAAAGAACTATCCAATGGTGTGGGAGCTATAGTTCTTGCAAAGACATACATATGTATAGAGTAGCAAAGTCCACAATAATTGGGATTAAAAAAATAAATCTAAAATTGAAAGTGTTTTATGCATAAGTAAAAGTGCGCTTAAAAGAAAGTCGTTTAAAAAAGCAGAATACCAGCGTGTTGAAAAATCCCTTTACAATTTGTTGTTAAGACAAAGCGCTAAAAATATGGCATGTAAGTGGAGAAATGTTGAAAGAAAAAGCTAAAAAATTTCCAAAAATTCTGGATGACAGTATCAATTTTTAAAGAATAGTTTTACACATCGTTCGTCCGTCAGGTTTGTACGAGATATTCAACGACTTTCTGTATTATAATTTTTATTTAATTTAGGTCAAGGCAAACTTTAAGAAGCTAAAATTTTTACTTAAGATTTTAACAAAAACTTAATTCCACCATAAGCTGTTTAAAGCTAGTCGATTTGCCACCTAGAAAGTTACACTTTTTGCACACAAAAACAGATGTTTTAATTTGCAGATATTTTGTGTCATTAAAACTTAACACAGTCCCACTGTGTTTTTTTTTTTTTTTTAAACTTTGTCGCTATGTTGATTTTTTTTTTTTATTTTAATTTATTTTTTAACTTTATTCTTAGTTTACTTTTGAAAAGGAGTTTATTGTAGCATTTTGTTGATTTTTATCATTTACTAGGAGGATACAAAAGTTTTTATGTGAACTTTTTTTTGCTCTGCCATGATTAAGGAGCCAAGAGGAGACATAATAAAAGCAACAATGTGGTAGTAAACAAAATGTGCAAATACAGT
Organism: Lypha dubia; assembly: GCA_947311025.1. Taxonomy (NCBI): domain Eukaryota; kingdom Metazoa; phylum Arthropoda; class Insecta; order Diptera; family Tachinidae; genus Lypha; species Lypha dubia. The sequence continues at coordinate 30,592,588 of OX371260.1, read as the reverse complement.
GTTGACAACATTGTGCCACTTATTTTATTCATACTATAGATCAACTTGTAGCATAAAGTAGTCTAAAGTGACTAAATTTATGAGTGAGTAAACAAGTCACTAACTGACTTGTATTAACTGTTTTTTCGAAGCCCGTGACGTACAAGTAGATGCTTACAATTTTAATCTTTCATACTTTCATCACTAACTTGACTTAAGAAGATATCCGAGCCGTAGTGACCATTACAAATACAAACAGAAAACTGCAGTAGAAAAGAAAATAATCAAACAAATATGTGAAGAAGAGAAACTATGTATGTGTTTCCTAATACAACTAACTTCTCTCTGATGTGCCATGCTACATTAACTGTCTAACCGTGGGCAGTGAAATATATTGCGAGTGTTTGAGTATGTCACCGTAATATTAATTTTTTTTTCATTATTCCTAGAAATTTTTTTTACCAGCCATGCTTTTTAATCGAAATTGAAAACTAAAAAAAAATATCAGACAGACAATCAGTCAGTTGTAAAAAAGCAACTTTAGCAAAGGCGGATATCAGTAGTTAGTTTTTCATGTCTCACATCTACAAATCTTATACATACATAGATATGTATGTATTTACGAGCATTTACTGCCTGGTGCATGGATGGCGTCACTGGCGTTTACGAACAAAAATAATAACAGACCATAATTTTTGTAAAATGAGTTTTATGTTTTTTTATTAGATTTTCTCACAATTTCTTTCGACAACCAATTGTGAAAATAGAAAAAAGGAACCCTAAACATAGTTTTTGTCGCCAATTTCAAAGTTTTTTTAATGTGTGTGTGTGTGTGTGTATTTTTTGCGATTATTTTTGTTTGTTTGCACAAAATTTCTTCAACATGTTTTTTTTTATTGTAGAAATTGTTGCATTTTTATTAAATGTTTTTATTGGAAAAACAAGTATTTTTTTGTTTGTTATTTAAATGTTTATATGGCACATGTGTTTCTTGTCACATTTGCCAAATTTTCAGACAATCCCCTCTTTTTATAAAATTTTTTTGTTTTTATTTCGCCTGTCATTTTATCTTCTTGGAGTATGTGGATTTTGAATGTTTTTAAGCTCATTTAAACTTGAAATTATTTGAAGTATATGCAGCAGCAAAAACTGTTTATTTTGCATAAAGGAGATTAAATATGCTTATGCATCAGATGATAAAAAGTTTAAAGCTCTAAAAAAAACAACAACAAAAATGGAACATTATAGTGACTTTTTGCTTTGTTTGCTACATTTTGATGAATAATTTTGTTTATATTTTTAGCCAGGGGTGCGATTTTCATGCAAATTCATGTTTACAGACGAAAAAATTAAAAAAAAAAAATTTAAGAACAACATATGTTTGAACTGGTTTTGTATGGATCATATATCATCCGATCCGTTAATTTATTATATAAATTATGAACATATGAAAAATTCCCAAAAATGTACCTGAATAGGTTTGCTTTTTTAAGCTTTTTTTATAGCCTGTTTTACGAAGTCGATCTTTATCATTCTCATAAGCGCCCCCATTAACTATCGACTTGTCAGTCATCAAACTTTAGATGTTTAACGTAATCTATTTACTCATTGTCAAATGATTATATTGCCATATCCTATCCATATATTCTACAAATTAAGCGTCAGTTTGAAAAACATGCGAATTAAGCAATAAAAACTCAGCTGTTTCTTACCTGTACTGTCTACAAATAACAAAGAAGGAAACACAAAACAGCTAATTTCAGTGAATGAATTTTGTGATAAATATTTTGTAAAGTATAAACTGTTATTAGTTGTGATCTTTTCAGAAAATATTTTTACCAAAAAATATTTAGTAAATATTCTATATTATTTTTACGAATATTAATATTTGTACTATATAGACTCGGCACCAGACATTGCTTTGTAACAGGGTCCCAAGTCAATAATATTGATGTGCCCTACTCTAGAGTAAAACAAAACTACATTAAATTACAAATAGACTACTTTGAAAGTGAGGGACTATATGTTTTTGTTGTTATATTACCAAGAAGTGAAGAGTTTCATATATATCTAGATATTGCTAGCCCGCAACAAATAAATAAAATTTAAAACATAAATAATTGAGTACATGCTCAAATAAATGTAAAATTTTATTTTATTTTATTTTATTTTTGTTGTAAGACTGGTTAAATTGTTGATACTCTTCGCCAATTTAGTATTCCACTTCATAAGTGGTAAACACGAACGAATAAACGAACGATGATGAGAGGTGTAGCGGCCTAGAAATCGGTATACTGATACGTTTTTCTAGATATCTGGCTGGATATTCTAAAGATCCTTAAAACTTTTAATAATTTAAATTTTCTTTAATTCAATAAACTGATCTTAAGACTTAACAATATTAAGTTCTCATAAAAAATTATTTTAAAGATTTTAATAAAGTTTTTTTATAAAAGAAAGTGACCTAAAGCATTAAGAAACAGATAAAAATAAAATTTAAAAAAGGTTGAATAAAATAGAAGAATGATTTAAAAAAATAAAATGCTGATTTTGGTGAGTTTTTTTTTCCATAAAAATCTTCTAATTTTGCTGATGTTGCCTCAAACATGAAAATCTGTTTTCGTTTAAAAAATTAATTGTTTGAAATCGACAATTTATTGTTTTATGAAAAAAAAATTTTTTTAGCACAGATTTCAGTGTGAATTAATATTTTTCAACAATTTCAATTAAATTTGCTCAGAAGTTATATTTTAGCTAATTTAAAAAAAACTAATAATGTCGACTTACTTTTTTCGTAGCTATATATGTATCATATTAAATCGAAGCTTGTTTTTTATTTGTAATCAAGGTTTACTTTGATCATTTATGTGCGTTTTCTATAATACAAACATACAAAATTTCTACAAAAGAATTTTGTCTGTTTTGAGGAAACAGCACCTTAATTTGTATTGTTAAAATTATTTCATTAATTAAGAAAGAAACTTATTGAAAACAGCAATTTAATAAGATAATTTGAGAACACAACAGGATGGATAAAATCCTTTAAAGATTTTCACATGTTTCATAAATACTGGCAATTAATAATCATTGTGTATAAGATGATTTCAAAACTTTGATTATTTTCCAAATATCTAAAAGAACTATACTTTTAATTTCTTATTCAATATTAGATAATTTTTCAAAAACTTTCGCTTAAATACACAATAAAGTATTCTTTTAGAAGACAACAGATAAATGCACTCGAGAAGTAAATCTACAACATAAAAATGATATCGCAATAAAAACAAACAATTGTGTTTTAAGTGTTTTTGGCTTTTGTGTTCGCAATTTACAAATGCTTGATAGATTATATTCTAAGAAATGATACGTTAGTCGATAGATAGATACTCGTACATGAAAAAACAACAAATGAAAAAAAAAAATATATTGGGACACTAATAATAAAAGTTCAAATGGGGGGCAGAGCAAAATCAAATTGAATAAAATAAAAATGCCAACAAATTGTAAAAAAAAAGAAAACCACTTTAAATAACAAACAGAAATATCAATTGACTGATTGACTGGCTGTAGCAGCATTGAACTGCATAAAGGCAGAATCACAAAGTTAAAAGAATAATACAATATTTCTGTATGTACTCCAATCGTATCTAACTAATTTTACACTGTTTCTTTGTAGTTAAAGTCCATAAAATAGAGAAAAAAAACACATTTAAAAAACAAAACTCCCTTTTTTTGTGAAAACCAGAAAATTGAAGAGCAACAAAAATTCTCAAAACAAAATCAAAACGATTTTCATTTCTATAAAAACTTTTGGCGCCAGTACTTGAAATGCATAAAATATTTGTAATCAAGCTAAAGTTGTAAATATGGGAATCACCATTCCCCTCCGACTAATTTTTCCACCCACAATATCAGCACCATCAACAGTTACAAATAAACACACAGAAATGATGAACGAGTAAAAAAAAGCTTTTTTACAAATACTTTTCTCTGTTCGAAAAGAAATGAAGACGAAATAAATGAAGCGTTGAGTGTATCTCTGGTACGAATTCAATATCTTGTATCCGTATCTAGTTTTCTCAAAATATTACAGAACCTTAAAACAGATTTTTTTTGTAAGCTAAAAGCAACTTAAAACTGCAGGCCAATTGAAAAAATTTATTAAATGTAACAAAAGCATTTCTCAACCAAATGCAAATGTGATTTCATTTGACCGTAAAAAGTACTCGTAATAGGAAAGCATTACAAAATACTAATTGTTATATGGTAAAGGCATGTTGAGGGTATGTTCAGACTAAGCAAATGTTTGACGAAACTGGAAACATTTATAATTTTGAAGTTTTTTTTTTGTCTAATTTGTATTATTAAAGGTCATCAAATTAAAAAGTAGTGGTTCTCTTTAATAGATTTCGGCAAAAACAACAATTACACTTCATGAAATAATTTGATTAGTGTGATCATGGTCTCATTAAATTGCCATTTTCAACAGTAAAAAAATAAATTGTGGAGTGACGAATTTTAGGTTTAATTTGATAAATGAATATATTAAATATGCAGTATATTTTTCATTAAATTTTAAAGTTGCAGGGCTGAAAGGTTTCCCTTTTTCGCTTTTAAATAAAATCAATTATAATTTTAAGCAATTCCAATAATTGCTTTACAAATTTTAAGCAACTTCAGGTTTTGCTTTTGTAATATTTATAATATGTAGTACGTACATATACAAAACTAATTACCATTCAAATTGAATTCCTAAGTTTACATGAATAACAAGAAACCATTAGCCATCAGTAACATTCAGTTATCAAAGAATTTACAGTTTAAAGTTGTTTTGAATATAACAGATTTTTCTTATAACCATTAATTAAACAGGTTAAAATAATTACACTACGTATGGTCGCTTTCCGGTTCAACTAATTTATGAATTTAAGGGCGGTTCAATGGTCAAACGACTTAGAAGAACTCAGAACGTGCTACAAAACAGTTTCCTTAGTCATAATTGACTATATCACCGACCACGATCACATCACGTAAAGAAAACAATACAGTGCTTAAAGTTTTCCAAGAAATCTTTGATATAAAAACTATATCGTAGTACGATTCGTTCATTATACATATCTGATTTAATTCAGTATCTACCAAAAACTAACGGCCTGACCCACGACATCGAACGATGTCGATCGCTGGATTTCTAGACGTGAAAAAACTAACTTGCGTTCCACTAATAACGGATTTTATTTAACTTATTATTTGTCTAGAGGCACATAAGCTAAACAAATAAATAAAATGGGTGTTTAGAAGGTCGTAAATCAGTTGCTTTTCGTCTACAATATCAGCATTATTGATCGATCGACATCGTGGGGAGGGCCGTACCATTTTATATGTTTTCAAAATTATCCAGAGATTTTTGATATTAAAGAAAGCAGCTAATTAATTCCCATTAATATTTATGAAGAAACATAAATTGATTTTCGCTTCCAGCAACTTAAAATCATTTCATAAAGCATCTGGTTTTGCTTTCTATACATTTTAGACATAAACAAGTGTAGTTGAAAATGCGTTATAGAAATTTCCATAATAATAAATATATTTATTTGCACAAACATCGATAACAATGCTATATGTGTGGGTTAGTGTGTAAGTAAACGGGGAAAAATCTTTTCCGGTTTAATAGAAAAATCTAAATTCTTTCGCCTACTGAAGCGTAAACTATTTGTTTAGCATTTTTATGGCTTCAATTGTATTAATGATTTGTTAAACACTCGTATGTACATTTAGTATATGATTTTACTCTTTTATTTTATCTACTTTATTTCGATATGAAACGAAACTTATTCACATTCACAATACCATAAGAAAATATTTAGATACAATTGTAATAAAATATAAATAAAGAAATATTAAAAAAAGACAGAAAGAAAATACATATTTATTTGCAATAAAATAAATAAGTTAACCCATTTCCAGGGGGATTAAAGATAAGAAATTCACAAAAATGTTTAAATCAAAACAAATAAGAAAAAATGCACTAAAATTCTCAAAAATCGATAAGTGTCAAAAAAATTTCAAAATCGGAGTTGTTTTTAGTAATAATTGAGTGATCGAAATACAACTTAACTATTATCTTTATAAATGTTTTTCCTTCTTATGCAAAATTTATATAAATCAGCTGTTGCACGGAACAATTTCAACTATTTTAGCACAAAATAATATTGAAATAAATATATGCAACGTATGTATCCGTAATGTTTAATTTGCTCTTTAGGGGGTTAACGAAAAGTTAAATTTATCAGCTTATACAAAACCGCAAATCTATTCAAAAATACTCATTTATATAATGTGTAACAATAGAAAATAAGGAAATATTTATTTTATCGCTAGCAAACAAGACCGAGTCATACATAGTCAGGCCAGACAATGATTTTGATCTGTATAATTCCATAATTTACGAGTAATACGAGCATTAGTTTATAAAGGAAATCAAATATGATGACACTTCTGATTCCATAATGTAAACAGAAATCAAATTTTTAGAATAAGTTTCGCAGATTTTTTTCTTTAATTTTTTAAATATTACGAACAATTTTAATAAGAAAAAAATAGAAAACAATTGCTGGGCTCGTTTACATTGCGAACAAAATTTTTTAAATCTAAATTTAGCATTTTGAAATCTTATTTGTTGTAACAGCAGATATTTAAAGAAAAAATGTTGCACTTATTTCATTAGTTTAAGATATATGATGAATAATTCTGGCAAAATGAACCGTCGCCAACCGAACCGATTACAAAATCGACGCAACTAAGCGAAAGTTTAAACCATGATATAATCCATTTCTAGTTCATAATTTAATTCCACGAAAGATTAAAGTAAATTCTTAAATAAAAATAAAAAATAGAATCAAAATCGGTCCACTTTCGAATGGTGTGGCTACACGATATTGAACATTTCGAGAAACTATCTTTCCCCTCTGAATTAAAATAAAATTATATGATAAATCATAAATTTTAAAATCGGTACACAAATGTAGGAGTTGAGTGAAAGCCAATATATTGACAAGCAACATGCGCCTCTGAATTTCTAAAGAAAATAAAGGGTATGAAACTACAAGCAAACCCTTTCAAATAAAAAAAAATCGAATATCGGTTAAAAATTGGATTATCTATGTGATAACAAATATTTGGGGCGATAACTTGCCGAATCAATTATTGGAACAAACGATTTTTGTCTAAGAATTTAGAAAATCGTTCCGTAATTGGAGGAGTTATGTGGTAAACAATATTATTTAGGTTATGTTCGGTTAGCAGATTGCTGTGAAAAGAAAATAAATTCCAGCCCTGCTGGGACCCTAATGTGGTCCCATTGTGATACCTGTTGGAAGGAGAGAAAGAAGGGTAGATTAGAAGAAGAAAGCATCAGGGACCGTCAAGAGTTAGATACAGTGAAAGATAAGAGAATTACTGACCATGCTGTTGGGTAGTCAGTAGAGTTGTCAACCGATTAAGAATAATTCGATTAAAAAAATCGATTAATTAATGTCAATTAATCGAACAAATTTTTTTCAGTTTGAAATGCATAAAAAAAGTAAAAATTTTTTAAATTTGTTACTTTGAATGTTTGTAGTTGTTGTCGAACTGCGCATACCTATTAGTCGTGCTATGTTTTGAATGAAGAAGGGGGTTTTTTCACTCTCATGTGAATAAGTTAAAAATACACTAAAGCCAAAAAATTGAGCTCGGTTCGGTATTTTACCAAGAACAAATATGAAAAAAATAACAAAGTCACATGTAACAAGTGTCCTAAACTATACAAAATTGTTAGATCAACAACAAAAAAATTAATAATTATTTTGCAACAGATTTACGAAAACGTATTAAAATAAGAATAAGTGAGAGACGTATAAAATTTGTAAATACGTTAATAATATTTTTTAAATTCTGGAAATTTTCCGAGCAATAAAAGTTTTTTAAAATATTCTTCAAAAAGTGAAACTAAAGAATATCCAAATGAATTATACTCCAAATATTCAGATGAATAATTCAGATGAAAGTAATGATATAGAAGATTTTACTAGTAATGAAAATAACAATCTTTTATGCGAATTAAATAATTATATTAAAAGTATTAAAAATTCAAAATATAAAAAAGACTTCAACGAAATATTAGACGATATGGTATATTTGGAAAAATATGAAACAAGAACGGAAAAATTAGATAAACTATTTTATGCTCTTCTCATAACATCACCTACCCCGACAATTAGCGAGAGTTTTTTCAAAATTTAATATAATAACAACCAAAACCAAAAATAGTTTGAAAGTTAAAAATTGAGTCAACTTTTATTTGTAAAAGTTTATTTCTTAAGACCAACATAAATTGTCTGATTTAACAAAAAAAATCATTTGATATTTTTTGACTGAATGAAGCATGTTTATTTGAATTAATAGTTTTATGTATTTTTTTTTTTTTTTTTTAATAAAAATATTAACTATTTTATTTTTAAGTTTTTTGTATGAAATTTTTATTTTTTGACAATAAATATTTTAAATCATTTTTTATTCGTTGTTCTCATCGATTAATCGAATAATTTTTCAGCTTTAATTGTTTGATCGAACGAACAAAAACAATTATTTGAATTATTCGAACAAAGTTGAAAGGCGAATAATTGACAACTCTAGTAGTCAGTCAGTGAGAGAACCACCCGCTGCCCCTGATAAAGGAATTTAAGCTCTGGTAATCCGCTGAAGGATAATCCGCCCAGAAAGTGAAGGCGATTGAAGACCCGCGATATTCACAATCTTACAACACCAACGGGAAAAAAAAAATTTGAAAATCGGTTCATAAATGATAGAATCATGGGTTTGCAAACCTAACAAAACACCGCTCGAATTGATAAACTCCTTCTTTTTTAAGTCAATGAAATAACAAATGAATTGCAAACATGTTTTGAAATATTTTCTAAATATAAATGCCTCTTGTTTAATGTTGTGGACTATAAAAAAATTTGAAAATTCATTCTCTTTTTTAAATAAAAAAAAGGATTTGACTAATTTCAGTTCTTATTTTAAGCTTGTTTTTTTCTACAATATCAAACCTAACAAAATCCTAGACACATTAACAACCATTAAAGTTTTTGTTTTACTTTATCATAAAACAAAGACCAAACAAAGCAACAGCTCTTGCTTAGTAAATTGAGCGGTGTATCTTATTATTTTAAATAACAACGAACTTCTATGTATGGATGTAGAACTGATGTATCTGTGTCTCTCTAATAACTTGAAGAAAAAGCAAATGAAACAAACGTGTATTATAGTTTCGTGTTTTTGCTGCTGGTATACGGTTTTACTAGGAAAATAAAAATGAACTTAAACCCATAAATGGTTAAAGAAAGAAGGAGTGTGTGTCTAGTAAAAACGTTTTACACATATGGCTCTTAACAACAATTCAAGTCCATATACAATAAACCACTGTTTTATAAATGTGCAAATAGAAAAAAGAACCGAACATAAAACATGATTCTTGGTTAGTTTTAGAACAAAAAAAAAAACTAGCAGAGAGCTTACAGCTGATTCACAAACTTTTATTTTGCTGAATCTTTAAGTGAGATGTAAACTCTTCAGTTGTAATTATCTACTGCCCTGTTGTTGTGAAAAGCGTGAAAGGAAATTTATTGTTTTGGGTTATTTTGACAATGAAGCGCATTGTGGGACCACCCCCAAATTAGAACGCTTATATGTATATCTTTAGAAGAGTAATTGGCTTTTTCCAGACTTATTTGTTATTACCCATTTTCTGAAACAACTGAAAGTAGGCTAAACGACGTTGGTCTGGTAGAAGGTGAACGGTCACCAAAGGTCTCTGCCCAAGACCAAAGCTGATAGAAAGTTTAGGAGTTCGCTTTCGAGGATCGACTAGTAACCATATATTGGTACCATGGGACCCGGTAAGCCCCTTGGATAAATGTCTGCCTATATACCCCTAGGAAGAAGTGGTATGCTTTTGAGCATAATCCATCTCCTTGGGGATGGGTATCCTGGCGTCCATCGTGCAACCTTTGATTGTAGCATGATTCCCTGATCGGTTATAGCTAAGTCTCCTTAGGAAGTACACTCTTTTTCTATTCTGGGATTAAAAAACAAAGAATAATTAATGTTTACATTTTTATTTTTAGCCATCATAAAAACTATTTGTGAACCACTGGTTGTTCTATAGAGAGAACCAGCGGTGTAGTTGTTTATAGAAGCATTGACCATGAAATATTAAATCTAAGAAACAAGTTTTAACATCTACACTTCTTCTATATACCTATTTTTCTTTTCTTAAGTGCATTTAAAGTTTAGTTTCTTATAAATAGACAATATGCAAGTTTATGATTTATGAAATTCTGCTTTAAAAAAGAAACTCACTGAAAACTTTGAATTCATTCGTGTATAAAAAATCATGGAAGTTTTTACTATAAATATGTGTTGGTTTTTTAAACACAAAGTTGCTTTTCATGATTTACTGCAAATTTTACAAAACTTTTATGCAGAACAAAATTAAATTAAAAAAAAAAAAACAATTGTTTTTATTTCATTCCTTTTTATCCATGAAACAACATATGCTCGATATTTAAAACAAAATGTCAGTAAGCGCATATGCACACTTACATACATTCACAGCCCGCAACATACATAAATGTGATTCAGCAGATTTTGTTAATAACTTAAACACAAACAGATACAATATTTTATATGAACATTAAATTTGTATTAAAGTAATAAAAATAAATAAAAATTTTGGGTGGAGTTTGCGAAATTATAACGGGGAAAAACTTAAACGTCATGTATTAACGACGAAAACCGTGAAAAATGTGAAATATAATGTTATCGAAAATGCACAATTTATGTATGCCTGTCCGTCCGTCCGAATATCTCATTGTTATAAATAAATTGCAAACGATTAATTGCTTAAGATTGCTTGTTGTTGTTGTCTTTGTTGTTTTCTTTTTCGTTCGTTGGAAAAAAGGGGGAGGATTGTTTATTGAGTATTTTGAGCTCAAGTAACAATTTAGCAGGTCATTGTTACGATAAAAGCCCCAGAAAAAATAAATACACATTACGAAAAAGTACAAAAAGTAAAACTAAAAATTAAGACAACCATGAAATACATGAAAGCAAAGTGTTCAAATTTAATGGGACATGTATGAATTTAATACTCTTAAAAAAAAGTAATGTCAAATAAGTGATGGAGGGGGGACGGAGGACGAGAAGTGAGTGTTTTTATTATATGTACTTGTACAAAATGCATTTAAATTTAATTCAAACCATATGGACTGGTTAATGGATTTATGCTCTTATTAAAATATGCTGTAATATTTTCTTTAATGAATATTTAACTGCACTGAAATATTATTTCTAGAAAATATTTCAATACGAATGGAGAGAAGGAAAACGAAGAATAGTTTCAACAAGAAAAAAAAACCGCAAAAATTTATTGCTTTGTCTTTGTTTAAATGTAATTTATTTTCAGAATACTTTCTTAACCACATTACTCGTAAGTGCAGGTATTAATTTCATATTCATTTTAACCATGATAAATAAGTGATCATCAATGCAAAGTTTTATTATAAATTTACAGCACATTTTTATAAATGGAAAATACCTATAAAAGTGAGTAATGCAGTTAATACATATTAGTTTATATGTACTCGTATGTATGTATGTGTGTACTTAACGCTTATTTTTCTTTTTCTATTTTGATAAAAAAAAATATCAATTTTCTACATAGGGGCTGTGCACATATTACGTAACGCTCCAAAGGGGGGGTTAAAGATTTGTTACGGATTGGAAATTTTGCACTGAAAAATTATTAAAAAGCGCGGCGTTACGTAATATGTGCACAGCCCCATATAGCAATGAAAAGCTTAATATGTTTTGTTCGCAACTCATTTTTTCTAAAATAGTTTTTCAAATAATTAAAATTAAACTCATTCGTATAGAATGAGAAATTATTTGTTGTGTTGTTTTTAAAATTTTTTAAAAATTATTTTGTTTGTGCTTTAGTAATTCCCAGATATTATTTGGGAGTTCATGTATGAGTAGATGAGTTTTGAAACTTTTAAAACATTGTGGTCAAGATCTACTGATGAGTTGGTGTTTACCTACCAATGAAATGGATATAGATTAGCTAACCAATAAAAAAAAGGTATTTTGCTTGTGCTTTGTAATTTATAAATTTTTTAACAAAGTTTATTTAAAATGATATAAGCTGTGTAAAGTTAGAATTCGTATAATGACCGATATGACAGCGGAAACTAGAAATTATTAAAGCAGGAATGTAGTATACATACATATATTAAGCAAAAATATTAACAAAATACAGTTAAACGATTTTGAAACTAACAAACATTACATCAATATGCCTCTCTTCTGTTTCCGTACTAAACGTACGCCAATAATAACCTTAAAAAGTTTCAAAATATTGATGAATTAGAAAAAGAAAATAACTAAAAGAAACTATTTAATTTACAGAAAAAATTTAACTCAATCTTTGCTACATAAATATGTAGTAAATAAATTGCTTTATTCAAAACTGGTAAATACCATGACATCAAATGATAATTTTTGTACGCGTTTGTTTTTTGTTAACAAATTGAACAACAAATGAATCTTTTTAAGAATGCAACAACGGTTCTCAATTTTTACAATAACAATAAAAATAAAACGACAACAACAATAAAATGAACGGTTTAATGCAATAATCATAAAGAAGTAAGTACAGCAACAACAGCAGCAAGTACAGCAACAATATTAAAAATAATGAAATCCAATGATGAAATTTTTGTTGTAGATTCTTTTGATTGCTGCAAACGGGCCAGGCCACGTACCAGAATCATAATTTAGATATTGTAGCTTTTGTTTTTTTTTTTTACTTGTTGTTGTTGTTTTCTTTGGTTAACGAATGCACTTGATGAATACAAATTTTTATTATGGAAAATATTCTGAACAGTGTGAACACTGAATGTTGTGAACCCTACAAGAGCCTTTTGGGGAATAACCAGAAAAAAATGTTATGGCGAAGGAATAAAATATAATCGAAACATACTCTTCACTACTTGTGTTTTATCATTTTAACAAATTACTTTATCTTGGCGATGTCAATGGAGGTATGTGCCGCAGTGGCTGATAGGTAGCAATGCTAGCCTAGTAGTCTGGAGGTTAGATTTCGGCCAGAGATCGTGAATGTTTTCTGCAGACAAGCCTGTCATGCCAATAAAAATTGTAACATTTTAATATTTAGAAATCATTAGATTTGTATTTAAATGAAATGATTCTGCTGAGCATTGAGCTCGTGTCATTTTTAGTTATTTCGTATTCTATGTCAAGTGTCTTACCATTTACTCACTGATCTACTGCCCACAACCATTAAGGGTTTAGAACTGGTTTACGAACATGAGCACGTCTTAGGGTTCGCCAGGAGTTCAACTTCCGATCATCTGTGCCATTAGAAAATGAATAATATTAAATAAATAGCCAAGTAGAGTACGGAAGCGTATTATTAATATTTTCAAAAGCTTGTTGTGTTATCTACGGCTGTAATTTTGTGTTTCAAAATCCCGTTGATAGGCTGCTTGAAGAAACATATTAAACATTTTTAGATTTATCGGCTGTCAAAAAACTTGTGGCAAGTTGTATATTGTCAAATTCTTTTATTTACAACAAAACTCCCACAGAGTGAAGTCGTCAAGGAAAATTAATATTTAAGGGTGGTGTTGGCTAAAGTGGTTAGCGCGTTGACTACTAAGCAAACAATGACTTGGGGCCTGGGTTCAAACCCTGGCCAGAGCAAGTCAACCAACATCATTAATTTCTCTAATGTACGTTAGTGTGGCATTGTATTAATTTTTTTCGGACTATTTAAGTCACTGGTCACTAAAAAACTGTTCCGACACCGATTGATGCTGTTCCAAGCTAATGTACACAACATCGCCCTCCTTCCCTCCGTCGGTTAGCAGAAACATCGGCGAAGTAAAGCAATTAATAAAATGCCTGCTTAATACAGCTTAACAAAGTTAATGCGTCTACTTAACACCGGAGGCGCCTCAACACTGCCTTAAAAATTAACATAACGCGTGAAGCAGAGTTCTGAAAAAGTTAAATCTTCTAAATTTTCAACATCTATTTCTCTACCCCATCCCTCTCCCTGAGTTCCGGCACAGTGCACTGCATACGTAGGGGTCAACCCCTGAGTGCTGGTCCTAATTAAAAAAAATAAAAAAAAAATCAGTAAATGATAAAAAAAGAGTTTTCATTTCGCTTTTTCCAAAGCAAAAAATACAAATTACATGGATTGGCGGACTTTTCCAATGCAAATTCATTTTTTTGTATTTTTATTTATTAAAAATTTCGGCCAAGTACTTGATAAAAATGCTGATGCTCTCTAAATTTGTCTAATTTTTAATGATTTCGACTGCTGTAGTAAATTTAATAAAAACTTCTGAAATAGATTAATGAAAAATATTGATTTGAGAATCCAATATTTTAGATCAAGAAAGACGAAATAAAATTTTCCTTCTTCCCTATATTTTATGTTTATTTTGTCATTGAAATAATATTTATATCAGTATGTATGTATGTAAATATATGCATTTTATTTTTAAAGCAAAATTAAAAATTAAATTCGTTGTGGCAGCAGCGTCTTGAATTTTTGTGGTTTGAAAAGAAATGAAGAAAAATAAACTGAATGAGTTTTCCATTCCCGTAAAAAATCTTTAATAAAAAATTTTATGTACATACATACATACTTACGTAAATACATATATACACACATACTTATGCATGTAAATGTATGTCCATATAATGCTAAATATAAAAATACAAACGAAATGAGCTGCAATAGTAATAAAAATTCAACCAAGAATAACGTAGTATTTTTCTTTAGAAAATTATTTACAAAACATTTGACAATTTGTGAATTAATGGCGTACAGAAACTTGTTAATATTTATTTATTGATTATTGCATCGTTTTTCCTTAAAATTGCTGTGTTTTCTTTAGATTGTTTATAACAAAAAAAAAAAATACAAATAAAAACCTAAACATTGAAAAACACAAAACAGGTGCATTAAGGCATTTAATTATTTGAACAGAATTTTCAATTTAATATTTATCAAGAAAACATATTATTGGACCATAATCATACTCAAACAATAAAATCGTCTCAAATGCTAACTTTTCTGTAGTATACAGAAAGCGTGTATTGAAAAAATATAAAAAATAAATTAACTTACATGATTTAATCTGGCAGCGATTTTTGTGTGTTCCTCTTGGTAGGTCTTTCTGGCCTTGCGCTTATCCTGCGACAAGTGGGCCAATTTATCACAAACCACTTCGATTTGTTCGGCATTGGATTTGAATTGTTTAGCTTGTTGATCTAATTCATCCATATAGGAGCGCCAGGATTTTGTTATAAGACTGCCTGAAAATGGAATAGAATCAAAATTATAGTGGTTTCGAAGTTGCCAAGAAGAGTTGGGTTTAACAATTTAAACATACACACATACAAGTAGATAAAAATTTAATAAAAAAAAAACTGAATGGTTGTTTTTCCTCGAAATCTTATAGTTGCCTTTTGCAATCCGTATTCGTTTTAAAAATTCCTGATTTTATCGACTTTGGAATAGTGAAAGGTGTGGCCAGCGAAATGATTAAAGTTGAAGCATCTCTGGATTTATCTTCAGACCAGACGCCTACAATTGTCACTATATACTCGCATACAACTTCATCACCTACATTTGACTTACCAACGACATCTGCACGCATTCATTGGCTGAAATACAAAAATACCTGAGTGCTCATTGCTCAGACAATATGCCGTTGAGAACACCTTCTGACATAGACGATTCTCTCAGGTTGTTTCAAGCACACGTTAAACAAGTTACTCTTAGTTCTACCTCAAATAAAATAAATCAACCAGTGAGATTAAACAATATTTTTTCTGTTGATATACAAGGCTTCTATCTGAAAAAAAGAAAGCTCGACGAGAATGCCAACGTTACAGATCGCCTCAGCTAAAATTAAGGCTTAAGGAGTGTACCAAACAGCTTAGAAAAGTTTTACAAACACAAAAAACAAGAAGGGAAGCTCCCTTCAAAAATTTCTTCAAGAACTAGATGCAACACCACAAACAGATTATTCGCTGTGGCGTGCAGCCAGAGGACTTAAAAGGCCGGTGATATGTCAACCTCCATTACGAGCTTCAAATGGTGACTGGGCAAGAACTGATGCAGAAAAAGGTGCTCTTTTTGTTAAACACTTAGAAAAAGTATTTACTCCAAATATTTCTGCTGATATTATTGAACTGCCACCAGTCGTCGCTTTACCAGAAATTCCGCTAAGATTTAATATTGTGGAGATTGAAAAGGCTATTGCAAGTCTAAACACAGAAAAAGCCCCAGGTATAGATAAAATAAGCAACAAAATGCTTCAAGAATTGCCTTTCATTGCAAAACGAGTAATACTATTCATCTTTAATAGTATTTTACGACTGCAGTACTATCCGGCAGAATGGAAGGTTTCGATGATTACTATGATACCAAAGCCCGGTAAGGATCGTGCAAAGGTTGAATCCTATCGGCGTACCAGTTTATTGCCCAATATGTCGAAACTTTTTGAAAAGCTGTATATGAGCAAGCTGACTCCTATAATAACTAGCAGTGGATGTATTCCAGATCATCAATTCGGTTTTCGCAGTCAGCAACACTATTGAACAAACTCACAGACTTGTGAATGTTATTAGAGAAACTTTTGAAAAAAAGCAATATTGTTCAGCGCTTTTTATTGATGTCGCACAGGCTTTTGATAAAGTATGGCACGACGGTCTTATCCACAAATTAACACAAAATCTACCCGCAAACATCGTCAGGCTCATAAAAAGCTATCTAAAGGAACGAAAATTTGTAGTTAGGGAAGGCAATTTTTTAAGCCCTCCGCAGTCGATTGAAGCCCGACTCCCTCAAGGCAGTATCTTCGGTCCTTTACTTTATTTAATATATGCCTCTGACTTACCGTTAAGCAGTAACATTTACACGTCAACATTTGCTGATGATACGGCTTTTCTAAGCGTTTATAAAAATCCTGTAGAAGCTTCCCGGAATCTACAAGGGTACATCTCAAAATTGGAAACATGGCTAAAACACTGGCGGATAAAAGTTAATGAGCAGAAACGTGTACACGTCACTTTTACATTACGCAGGGAAACATGCCCTCCTATACAAATCAATACCGAGTCTATACCGCTGAAGTCAAATATCTAGGCGTTCATCTTGATCGTCGTTTAACATGGAAATCGCACATAGACGCAAAGTTGACACAAATGAAATTAAAAGCAGCCCAAATGAATTGGCTTATTGGAAGAAATTCTATATTAAGTCTTGACTGTAAACTTTTATTATACAACGCGATCCTGCAACCAATATGGTCCTATGGAATCCAGTTATGGGGCACTGCCTCAGCATCGAATGTAGAAAAAAATCAAAGGCGACAAAACAAAATTCTACGTACAATCACTGCAGCCCCCTGGTATATCCGAAATCACCGAATTCACAAAGATCTTGATGTTCCACTGGTGAAGACAGTATTTTCAAAACATGCAAAAAAATATATTGAAAAACTAGAGTTGCACCCAAATCCACTTGCGCGCAGTATTCTAAATTATAGAGGCCACACCCGGTTGAGAAGGAGGGATACTCTTTCTCTCAGCCGTACACGAGAGATGTAAAACAACAAAAATCAATTAAGATTTTAATAACTTATTGATGTTTCAATTTATAATTGAAGATCCAATAAATAATAAAACTACAAAAAAATAGTTGTTTTACATTCAAAGTGTTCCCAAACAATGTTCCCATTGAATTATGTATTGCAGATTTTCACTAAATTTCACTAAATTTTCAACAAAATGTGAGCCAGTAAAAACAAAACGTAAATTCATGTAATACTTGTTAGTCGTTCAAGTTTGTGGTAACACCAGTATGTTGCATTAACTTTAAATAGAGCACAAGAAAAAGCTTAAAATGATACGATTTGAATGGCAGGGGCATACGTGTTTTTACAGTTTTTGCGTTAATAATAAAAAAAAAATAAATAAACAAACAAACAACAGAAAGATAAAAGCTACATATGCACATATTTATAAATGTGTTAATAATTATAACAAATGACAACAAACGTCTGATTAAAAATAATCAGTGTGATTAAATAAATATCAGCAAAAAGTAAAAAATTTAACATGTTATAATAAATAAATTAAAATAAAAAAAAAATACAACTAAACTTTAGATAAAAAACTACGGCAATTTTGCTTGCATTTGAGTAACTGAACCCAGTCCTTAATTGTAATTGCTAACAAGCATTGCTTTTGCACAGCTTTTGTAAAATATTTAATTCAAATTGCAAAATGTCATGGCATTTTCTTGCAAAATTGTTAAATTGTTAAAACATAATAACAAAAAGTAACAAACAACAAACAACCTCCATCGTTATAAATATAATTATATTCAATGGCTGTTTGAAAAGGTTAATGTTAAATAAATTCGTGATTTGAGTACGACCATCATCACCTGAATTTTTAAAAATGCAATTGCACGATGATGACGATGATGTAATATTTAAATTATGTGCTGCTGGTGTTTTTTTTTTTTTTGTTTGTTTCAACTCTACTCCTCTTTATGTTTTATGTTGTCTGACGTCTGCAATGTTAATTAATTTATTTACTTTTCATATTGTTTACGGATTAAATAAATTGATACTATACATTGCTGGCCTGAATGAAATCTGCTAGTGTTCGTTGGCTACACGGCTACGAGTGTGTACCAAAAGTGAAAGTGTGATTTTAATGTTTCGCATGGTGTCGAGTAACTGTTGTACATACAAGTGTTCAATGTCCAGCTTAAAAATTATTTATTTCGTACAGTCAGAAAAGAAAGAGAGACAGTTTGTTAAATTTTTTTTTTTTTTTTTTTTTTTTGAAGCGGATATTTTTTGTTCCAGTTGAATTTGCTACATTTATTTGCAGCATATTATAGACACACATGTACACATGAAAAAAAAACTCGTACTAGATTCAAGTAGATATTTTAAGATTATTTCGGTTACGAGTTTTGATTAAAAATTTCAATCCGAAATGTACTTGAAACAATCCCAAAATTAATTAAACACTTTTTAAGTTGCCTCTGTTCAATACCAGAAATTAAAAGAAAATATAAAATTATAAAACCCTTTTTCTTGGTTTTTATTTGTCGATTTTAATATAAACCTGCTTGCAACTTATTAAGGACACAATGCCTAACATGTGAGCTTAAAACAAATAATACGAAAGTTTGTTTGATACAGTGCGCTCGCGATAATATGAACTAATTAAAGTCAATCCAGTTCACTTTTGCAAAATTGTACATATTTGCGAATGGCATCTAGTTTGTATGAAATTTTTATTTCCAGCTGAAAGCAATTCAAAAACAAATAGGGAAATCCCAAAATTATTATGCAGTTGAAGCAGAATTTAATACAGCCCTTTTTACAAAGATTTTCAATAAAAATCCGTTAAAAATGCAAAAATAAGTTGTCCACATTTTAAAGATTTCGCACAAAGTCCATATTTTAGAGTAGCCAATGGAAGAAAAAAGTGTTCATATTTTGAGGTGTTCATATTTTCGCGAGTGCACTGTATTTTAAAATGTGCCCTAGTTCAGTTAATTTAACACTTAGTCCCTAGGAAATAACTCCCTATTGTGTTAAATATGTTATTATTCATAAATTTGTAAGTTGTCTAAGGCGACGTATTACAAAAATGACATCGTATGCTCAATATTAACAATGGCCATAAATAATTTGTAAATTGAAATGAGTAAGTAAAACAATTTAAGTCTGCGATAAGATTTATTTTAAGATTAAAAAAATATGTACGACTTTCATTTGGATGTGTGTTGATGTTGGATGTGGATTCATGCAACCAATCTAAAAACGTTAATTTTCGCCTTAAGTCACTTTTTGAACTAATCTTCATTTTGGAATTAAGTAACCCGTACTTGAATTAATCTTCTTATAGTTGATTCAAGAAAATCCATGCTTACAATATTTTCTATTACGAGTGGAATCGATTTAATTATGTTTGGGATTATTTTTTTTTTCGGTGTACTTGTATTCATCGTATTATAATCATGGTAATAACTTGTTACTGAAACTGTAATTTTTTTTCTTACAATAAGTGACACATAATGGTTTTTACAATCTGTAGTTGCATGTTGCAATATTCATTGCAGATTTCTTTTAAAATTTACAAAATGAATGAGTAATAAAATTGACATGGTAACATAATTTATATGAAATTTTTTTTTAAATATTCACATTTGTGAGTGCATAAATTTATTACTTTAATGCAGCACTTAATATTGAGTGAACCAGCAGAGATCAAGCAAACTAAAGATGTGAGTATCATCTAGGCGCACTACCGTGCCAAGTTCGGCCACACAGTGTGTATATTTACACGAAACCATTCGAGCTGTTTTTACCCCCCTCATAACTTTGCTCCTCTTGATCATAATATAATGAAACTTGAAACATAAGGTCTCCCCCACAAAGGTGACCTCACAGGTTAAATTTGAAAGCCGTAAAAGCTTCCCGAGATATTAAGGTGTGAAAAGTCCCTATTTTAGTACATATTCACTCACTGACTCACTCATTGACTCATCAATATTATTGGGCACTTCCAGTAGAGCTAGAGCGCTAAAATTTGGTACACAGGTGGGTCCCGATGAGAAATTAACAAAAAGGATTTTTAAATGGGTCTTTTCCACCTGGGTGACTTGGGTGCTCCTTCTTTGTATGGGGCTCTTCCAGTATAGCTAGAAAGCTGAAATTTCGTACGCAGGTAGGCCCTTGATAAGCAACATATAAGCTCGCCATTATTTTTCCAAGAATTCTTTCCCATATTAGAGAGGCAAAAAAAAATATTGCCAAGCTTATAGATTGCCTAGAAATGAGATGGTATTGTACCTATCAAAAACTTGGTCCTTATTTTGATCTCAGTACTATTTACGGCCGAAATTTTTTGGATAGGAACTTGGCCTCATTTTCACTTTTATGTTTTTGTGCGGATTTTGTTTACTAATAAGTGCACATTATAAAAAACTAAAAACGCGTCCTTTTAGTTTAAGCTTAATTTCTTTAATGAGCACAAGGCTCGGATCCATCATCCTAAAGGTTTATGCCCCTATTACGGTTTACAACTCAACTAAGTTGATTTGAAATTAAAACAACTCAACTTTAAAACACCTTAACTCATTTTTGGTATTATGAATTACAACTCATTCTAGTTGAAGTTGTATTGATGTAGCCAGCCTCAAAAGCAACGATTTGACAGTTGACAGTTGGTATTTATTGAGGCAAAAATTAAAAAAAAAATGGTTTCTTGTTAAAGTGTGCTATTTGTTTTGTTTAATAAATAATAAAATTGTACTAAGTTGAAAAATGGATATCTCTTATGATTTATGTATTTGACTCTGACGAAAGTGTTGATGCTAACATTGATGAGTTGCGCATACGAAAAAATCTTCGTGATCACTCCAATCCCTTGGAACTTCCCGATGCTATGTAAGAAAAGGTTTAAGTTATAATTGAATGGCTTTTTATTATATATGTATGTAGATAAATGTTTTCAGATTTAAAAGTTTTTTTCGTTTAAATAAAGAAGAATTTTGCTTTCTGTTAAATGAGCTGAAGAAACATTTCCAGAAGCCTCTACCTCATATACTAAAAATTTGTGCAACTCTTAGGTTCCTTGCTGACGGCAGTTATCAAAAAAGGTGTGGAAATGATTTTAACGTTGGAATGGCACAGCCTACAATATGTGTAGTGATTAAAGAAGTTTTAAATATCTTTGAGCAATATGTTTGTGCAAAATGGATAATAACAGAAATGATTGAAGAAGAGCAAATCGTTCTGTTGTAACTCTATTTTTTCTATAAATAACTTATTAATCGTTATTAAATTCATGTAAGGTATTTAAAAAAAACTTGCCTTACCTCCTATCCATTTTGTTTCCTTATGATTTTTAAAACAGCTGCTACTGAGCAGTTGTAATTTCATGACATTTTTGTCAACCTCACTAACACTGAGTTGTAATCGATAATACCACAAAAAAAGTTGTAATATGAAATAATTTTAACTTTTACGTTACAGGTTGGGTTGTAATAGATAATAGCGATTTGAAAAATTTCAACTGAATTACAGTTGAGTTGTAAACCGTAATAGGGGCATTAATTAGTCGTGACTTAACCGTAATGCCACAGAACCATAGAAAACAGCTGCTCAAACCAAACATGAAAACCAATGCATTTTGTTATAGGTGACTTACCATAACGCCATAGCCATAACCATAGAAACCAATTAAATTTTTGGTTTTTCGCCATAACCGTAAACAGCTGTTTGGCTGTGGTATTATAGTTAAGTTACGACTAATTTAATCTTAAGGTCTTGCTATGGGGAAAAATCAAGGATATTTTAGTTAGTTTTGGAGGTAAATATTTGCTGAAACCACTAAGTGATAGCTGAAGCGAATACAACTTAAGTTTTTACTATATAACACATGAAAAATTATCTGTTTGTTCTAATAATGGTGCAAACAAGAAAGAAATATATAGTAAATAATTGTAGGCGTATGTCTGTCTTTTGCTGTGGTGATCACAGTCTTAAAGCAATATATTAGCCTAAAATTATAATTATTTAAATTATACTTTTAGAGATTTAAAGTATAATTCTGCTACGGTCTAGTACCATAGACCGGTAAAATAAATTTTTAACAGGTTCAACATGAGATAATGTGAACAATTTCTAAAGAAAATATCAATAATATCGTAGAAAATTTACTATTTTATTGTAAACGCATTAAATAGTTTTTATAAAACAACACATAAAAAAAGTTTTATAAATTTTACTATTTGTTTTTTTTTTTTTTTATTTCATTGTTAAATCTTGAATTCACTTCATCAGCTTCAATTTATCAGATTTTTCTTCAAAATTTAAATATCAACATTATTTGGGGAAAAAATAACAATTTATTATCTAACTATTGAATGTTGAACACCTTAATATGAACGTTTCTATTTTTTTTATATTTTTCTTTGATCTAAAACGAAATTATTTTCTCTGCTTTAAGTTGTACCGATGATCTTTTGATTAAAAAAAAAAATAAATACAATAGAGTATTATTTTTCAACATTTGATGAGCTTATATTGAAAAAATAAACTAAAACTAGTATAACAAAAAATCAAGGTCAATTTTAAATAATGGCTTAGATAACCAAATACAACTTCAGGAACTATTGTGTTCATATTACACAAGAAATGGAATTAAGATGTGAAAAATCACCTGCCATATAATGAGAAATTTTTTAGTTTGTCTTTAGGATTTCTTCAAAAGTTTACATAATAATGTATGTAGTTAGAAAATTTTGATTTTATTGATTAATATTGATATGTATATTTAATTAAGTGTTGTGGGAATTAATATTTAATTAAATTGTACATTTATTTGAGAACGTATAGATAGATACATTGGAGTTCTTCTCCTATATTCTGCAACTAATTGGCGTGAGGTACGTATATCCAATTATTTAAAATTTTGCAGGCAATGCCACCTTGTGGGTATTCTTAACTACACCAAACAGTTTGAATACCTGAATTGATTTCGTGAAAATTTTTATTTTTCATTAAAATTGTACTTTTGTCACACATTCGATCTCTGAGAGGCAGCGTGAAACATTTTTTGTATCACCTTCATGGTAAGTCAGTTGATCTTTTACTATATAATATTAAATATATTAACTTTATCTACTTCTGTGTATTTAGTTGTTAGTAGCAATACAAAAATTATATACGTATGTATCATGCGAGATCATACGTTTTCTGCTAACAGTTTGCGTAATTATGGCTTTAAAACAATGAAAACTCTTGTTTAGCATAAAGATAAAAAATTTCATTGACGTCATTTTAACTTTAAATGATACATATTGACGGGGGAATTTCCAAAGTATCCACAACAAAAGGAAACGAAAAACATATGTTGATAAGAAAATAAACTTCAAAACACAAAAAAAAAATTGCGAACAATATATGGGTATTTCCACAGAAAGGTCTACCGCGGCCAAAAAATTATAAGTTATTAAACAATTATTTTTATCCAATATTATATTATTATATTAATATTAAAGCAAAGAATATTATTTTGCACGACGCCTTACCTTTATTCGAATGCGCACGAGACCACATAAATGGGATTCATTTAACTTTTATAAGTGCAGACGAAATTGAAAGACTTTCCCCACCGTTAACGGAAAAATGGAACGAAGTGCCGAGTATCACAGGCATGCAGAAACTTCACTACTTATCATATAAAGAAGATTTACAAATAAAAGTAGCTCGAACCGCAATTTCGTCAAAGAGAGATATTTAATAAATAACCTTTTTTTTACTATTTTTTTTATTCTTATGTACCTTTTCAAACATTGACCTGAAGTTGAATTTTCATTTATTTTCGTTGAATTAAAACTTTAAAAAATTATTCGAGTTTATCATAAGGGGAAAAAAGTCACGTAACGCAATGTCACGTCACGCTTCATATCATGGCTTGTATCAATAAAGCACTTTAGTAAATGTAGAAAAAAAAATCACTTATATTATTTGTCACGTCACGCAACAGCTTTTGTTGACCAATATGTCAGGACCCCGACTCTTACAGCACTTTCACTAAACTTTCCACTAAATAAAGAGCTATAAAATTGCTTCCCAAAAACCTAAATAAAGAAAAAAATATTTGGACCCTTAGTTTTATTTTCTTCATGTTGGAAATACCCAATTTAAAAATATAATTTTATTCATACATACAATTCGGTAGTTGAAGTGAAAACTAACAAAAACTCTCGAATCAAGTTTGTTTTTAGATACGAGTATATGTAATATATATATTTTTTTTTTGGGTTATTTCTTGGGGGGCTATTACTTCCCGCCGTTCCGGAGCTACCTTTATTTTTTCAAAGTACAACGCTTTTTTTTCTTTAAATTGTGCGCGGGTAACCAACCATTGTTCTGGGTTTCTTTTTGCAACCGATTCAAGAGAAGGCCATCAAGGGTCACTTAGCCTTAACAATCTATATTCTTGGACTTTAAAAATGTTTTGTAATTCCTTGAAATTAAACTGCCATTTTACGGTTTTAAAAAATTTAAAAATATTAATTTGTTTAAAAAGGAGCAAAAGGGACACAAAAAGAGCAAAGCCGTTAAAAAAAAGCGGTAAAATGCCTCTGTAGGAGTACAATGGTAACGCTGATGTTAAGTACATACTTGTTATTGTGGTTTGTAGGTTAAATTTCTGTAAACTTCTTGGTAGAAAATTGATATTCTAAAAATTAAATAGTTGTGGTCATTTGACTAAAAAGAATTATATTTTTAAAACAAGAATAAATAACACGTTTTGGTGGAATTTGGCTGTCACAACGATCACATCTGATCAACATTCAAGAGTTAAATAAAGGCAGCGCAATACTGCAAAATCCATGCGGTCCTCAAACATGTTAGTAATACTTTTAACTTATTTAGTTAAACGTTACAAAAGTATTAAACCATATTTTTGAAATATGATATTCCAAATTTACAACTAAATCGCTAAATAGTAAAAATTTTAATTGACAAACTCACCTTGCATTTCGTCAGCTCGATCGATTTTTAAACCCTGAAGTGCCACCGCGGCCAAACCAATGGCATATTCTTTATCGTATTTCGCCTTTAATTGCATGGTACGTTTCATAATTTCCATTAAACGTAACTCGGCATCTTGTCGTACAATCAGCGCCTCGTGGGCAGCACGGCCCTGAAGGGCCGTTGAGAAGCCCATTTTGACAAGTGGACTATTAAAGTGAAAATTGTGAAATAATTGCACTTTTTTGCCTATTTTCGTATCAAGTATTAAACAAATTGCAAAAGAAATATAATTTTGCTGGCAGTCTAGGGTTAAAAATTGTTGATAAATTGATACGCTAAAACATTTTTAGAAAATGTTTATTGAAAATTAAATTTTCTAATTTTAACTTCGGAGCACTTGTTGGTTGTTTAATTGGCTGGTTGGTTTGGTCGTTTTTTGTTTGTTTGTTAATTAATTGGCACTTTTTTTATTTATTTATTTTATAACACTAACCGCACCTTAAAAATATTACGGTTTTTTTTTAATTTTTTCTTCCAAATATTTTAATAAGTTTTGCCTTGTAAACTTTTTGTTAATTTTTCATGCTTAATTTTAATTTGTTTATATTTTCTTTAGGTTTCTGTTATTCTGCGTGATTTATGTTTAATATTTTTTGCAATTTTTCTTGAGTTTGCTGCAGATTGATAACAGCACAAGTTGAGTTGCTGGAAAAAAATATGAAAAGAATATTTAATAAGAAATAAACAACAATAATATAATTATTAATAAGAGTAATAAATGTTTGCAGTGTAAAAAATAATATAATTTATGAAGTTATGTTGATATGTCTGTACAAATATAGGGAAATTTTTACACCATTTCTTAGTCAAATGCAAAAGTTATGACTGAGCTTAAGAATACAAAGTTTTGGTTCTAAATTTATGGGTCGATTATGGATGGCAACCGAACTCCAGTTGCGTTGTCAGTTACTGAGAATTGGCAACTGGCAACTGATAGGTTCCAGTTTCAGTTGCTGTTTATTGCTTTTCTGGCAACCACAAATTTTCCGTTGACGGCTGGCAACGCAACTGAAGATCCATAATCCATAATCGAGCCATTAAACTTTTTGTAAAACGTACGCAATAGAATTTTTATTTTTTAAATCAACTTTTAATGTTGGATTAACGGTCGAAGAATTTTATTTTTATTATCATCATTAATATATCGAAAACTTGTTAATATTTCATAATTGTAGAGTTATTATCTTTTGAATATGTGTGTGTGTCTCTTATAATAACTCCGATAATATGTGCAATTTACGATTGCAAACTTTTTAATTACGCGAGCTTGTTTATAGCGAACTTCCATATAATATCTGTTTATTAAACCTTTAAGAAACGAAAAATCTTTGTTTTTTATAAATATTTCAGAAATTATTTAAAACATGAAAATCTAATCTAAATCTTAATCTTGTTAATTTCATTGTTGTCTAATCTTGAATTTATTCTTGTAAGAGTGTATCACAAACTATCTTATATTATGAAGGCTACGGCAAGACTTATAAATGGTGTATCATATATTTTCGATATTTTTTTTTTGCTAGTCGCATTGTGCCAAAAGCAAAATATGTAGATATGTATTTATTTTTATTTGTTGGATTTTTTTTAACTTTCACATTTTGTTGAATTTCATCATCATGCTGAAGATGATCACCAACAACCAGTGTAGCCAGGTAAATATTGTCTAATGTCCCCAAATTAAAGAGTGTTGTCCCCAAAAATCCCCATTTTAAAACTGGAAATCCCCAATTTTGTCCCCAATAAATATATGTATATTAAGCGTCATAAAAAACATTTTTTTTTTTATTAATTTTATTACATACATTTATTTAAGTTAATGCATTCGTATGTGCTCAATGGAACTTTTGAATCCATTGAATATTTTAAAATTCCATACACGGAATCAAATTAATTTTTTTTTCTCTGCTTTCGAGTTGTAAATTTATAAATAACTCAAAATTTTCCATACTCTCAGTGAATATTTTAAGCATTTATTTTGCTAGTACAGTTGAATAATCTAAAAAAATTTGTTTGAACATTCTATGCCAACATAAATTTTAGCAACAACCAAATTACTTTCCTTATCGTCAATTAGTACATCCATTTTGGCAATCTCGAATTCAATAAATTCTGATTTTAAAAATTTATAACAAATTGTTAAAAAAAAAAACAACATCCTCAATACCATCGCCTTGAAATAATCGAAATATGGAGAAGAAAAACGCCAAGATACATAAACGTATGTAAATATATGTATGAAAGAAAATGGTAAAATAAAGCAAAATTGATAATAGCTATATTGAAAATGAAAAATCCCCAAATCCCTCCCCACGATAATTTGTCCCCAAAAACCTGCTAAAATCCCCAATTTGGGGAGAAATCCCCACACCTGGCTACACTGCCAACAACAAACAATACCACTCATTGACAAGTTGTTTGGTGATCGTTAGTTGGTTCGAGTGTTTTTTTTTTTTTTTTTTGCTAATTTATTCTCTATGTTTTATATTTTTATTAGTGTTCTCATTTTTGCCATAAATATTTCTTTTTTTTTTAATTTAGAAATTTTTTTTATTGTTTTTAATACTTTTAAGATAATTTCACTTTTATTTTGCATTTGAAATGAATCTTTATTTTCAATTTATGTAATTTTTAATGTATTTATAAACGAAACAAAAGATCTCTTGCCAATGACGGCTAATGATAATTTGTAACAAAAGCTACATATTTAGTTTAAAAATAGTTTTTTAAATGAAATTTTTTTTAGCAATTTATACATACAGTTATGATCAACTAATTAGCGCATCCATTTGCAAATTTTTTACGATTTATGTTTCATTGTTAATATTTTCCAAAAGATTTTTGCATAACACATACTTCGTAACTTTTGCACATTAACTTTTTAATGTACAATCTCGATGAGATGATGATTTTCAGTAGGCCAGAAGTATATTTTTAAGTTTTTTGTCGATAGGTAAAATTTTACTACCATCGGAAAGGTAATTTCTTAAAGATTGCAAAAATATGTAGAAGAATATTTTTTATAAAACTGTATTTTAAAGGCATTTTTCCAGTCTTTGTACTGGGACACGTGAAAGATATTGAGAAATAATGAATAGATTTACAATCGAAACATTCCAGCTGATTTAATTCGACGGAATCAGAGCTCAATGATTTCGCTTTTTCGGTTGGAATCTAGACAATAATAAAAATGGGCTTTGCATGCTGTGATAGCCTGAAAGAGAAAAAACAGAGAGACAGGTGCTTTTCGAGTTTTATGGCAAAGTTCCCCACTAATATTATAAACGTGAAATTTTGTATGTTCGAATGTTTGTTCTTCTATAACTCGAAAACCGCTAAGTGGATTAAGATGTAATTTTGTAGACGGATAGCATATGACCCATATATACATATGTATGTGTGGTACTTTTTAAGGGTACAAAAAGGTATTTTTATTTTTTTTAAGTAAAAGCTGATACTTCTAATACTTTTTGTATGTTTTTAGTATATAAGATATTTGAATGAATTAATGCTGCATTATTAACTCGAAAATCTTATGTTTTTAATTAAGATTCTATTGCAGCAAAGGATTGATATGTACATAAGTACAAACATATTTTTTTATCTGAAATTCGACGAAATAATATTTGCAAAATATAAATTTTTTATATTCAACAACTTGTTAGCTTGACACCACTTGAACTTTAAACCATTTATGTATTTAGTTGTTTTTCTAAGTTTTCTTGTTTTTTTATATTTGCATTCGTTAAAAAAATATTTAAATTTAAAATCTTTTAAGGTAAATTGTAGCCAAATCTGTAGCTTCAACTGTTTAGCTTTTCTATTTTTATGAAAACTTGTTTTACCGCAAGCACACATACGGGTGCATCTACATATATATGTACATATTCAGGAAAAGATACAACAACTTGACAAACAATGATTACAATGGCAGAAAAGTAAACTTGCAATAAACTATTAGATAAATTCATACATACATACATACATTTGTTTGTTAAACAAAAAACAAACAAACAATTACGCAAAAGAAAACCCCAAAAAAGTAAATTTTTTAAGAAACAGTGATGTCAACTGACAATTCTTCTAAAATAATACAATATCTAAATAGCATAAAATATCAATTCAATCAAACTAAAACAGCTTCGAAAGTTGACATTTCGTATCATTTTCCAGTACTCTTATAAATAGATTAATCAAATTTTTAATGCTCCCACTAAGTAGAGATGGCACATCCTTATTGATACAGAGTGGAATTAACGCAGTCCACTGTACAATCTATTTGCCGTAGCCGACATAAAACTTACATAGTTCGGTAATGTGGCATGATTTCTCTCAAATCGATTGGTATTGAAAATAAGCAAACAATTCTCAATGAAATATTAATCCATAATTATTGAAGGCGAAGGATACGTTATATTAGTTAGTTTGTTAGATATTAAATATAAAATCGACAAGTTGGCACCACTATTTTTGTTAATACTCTTGTTTGTAAAGCACCCCATACACGTTTCAATCCAATTGTCAACGGAGTCGGTTGTTGTTCGTCGGTGTATGGCCATGTCAATTGATTAGTTTGGCAGTTGTAGAATTGGTTCAAGAATACTAAAAAGATTTTGATTTTTCAAGTTGGCTAGCAAGTCTTTCAATTCGATTGTGCTGTGTCCTCGAGTCTCTTGATAAGCTGTCAAAATTTATGTGTATAACATGATGAAATAATACTGGTGGTATTATTAGGGCAACAAATCCATACAAATCGAGAAATTTTTGACATAAGGCTGGATAAAAATGCTAGAGCAAATTGACAGTAGAATGAAAATCTTTCAATTCAGTTTATGAAGTGTGTGGCCAAGAATCAATTCAATTGAAAGACTCAATTGACAATTGAATTGAAACGTGTATGGGACGCATAACTGAAGAAAATGAATAAAACCACAAGATACTGATGCACACATTCAAAGCTTATTAATCTACATACATATGTTCTGCACATACACACAAATGTATTCCTAAGAATCAATCCGAGAGCATAATAATAATAATCGAGTGCACTGTTGATTACAATAATCAAACACAAGCTGCATAATAACAAGAATAATCGTAAGAAACAGGTTTATCTTAAATAAATTAATCGCACACAAACATGCAACGAAAGATTTTTAATAAAAAATAGCAACAGCAACATACACACATACAACGATGTAAAACAACACATGCTGTGGCTATTATATGATTGTATGCATGTATCATGTATAAATATAGACTAAATAAAACAAGTAAGCCAAAACAAAGAACAAAAACCAGGCAAAAGTATCGAACAAGAAATAAATCTTGTTCATAATCAGATAAAACAAACACAAAATATTTAAATAGGGAGCAACAATAAAAACAACTGTCATCTTAAGCTCCAGCGCCAAGTGACTCTTATACATAAGTGGGACCCTAATAAAAACACACATGCAAACATTTTTCACAAATGATGATCATGATGATGTTGGTAATAAATACAAACACCATTTATTTTAAGTTGTTCTAAAATTTGTTTTTTGTTTTTGATTTTTTATCATAATAATTTCAGAGAGAATGAATTAAGTATTGTAGGTATTTACTTAGTTTTTTTTTTTATTGCTCGTACTTGTTGTTTAGTGAATTGTAAATAGTTTCTATTAAATGGAGTAATTTGCGTCCAAAAATTGTTCTATTTATCACAATAGATTTAATATCTTTATTATTTTTTAACTGCCGATTTCACGATGTCGAAAGAATTTTGAATTTTATTTTCATTCGTACAAATACATTTGATACAAAAACAAAATTTTAGAATTTGTTTTTGCTTCAAATGTATTTATACGAATGAAAACATATGGAAATTTTCTTTCGACATAGTGAAATAGGCCGTTAATCGTTAAATTTTTTACTCCATTAATTTTAATTGTTAAGTAAATATTATGTTATCTAGTTGTTATTAGATATTTACATCTCTCTTTTATTCATTTATGTATTTTCAATCAATTTTTATTAATTGAATATTTAATTAATTTAATTGAATATTTAATTGTTGGCGTTGTCACAAAAAGGGGGTTTCAGAAACGCACACACGTTTATTTATTATTGCATTTCGTTTGAATTTATAAGTTTTTTATTATATTTGTTTTAAAAAAATATAAAAAATATATATTTTTTTATTTTACTACTTTCGCGCGCACACGTTGCACTCCGTTTGAACGCTAAACACTGAATGTATGGGTTGTTTTGAAAATTGTTGTATGTATGAGGTTTGAGGTTGTATCGTGCAACTTGTATGAGAGAAATTTTTGGTGTTGGAGCACTAGTTGCGAGTCTTACAATAAACTACATATCGTTACCAGCGTTGTCAACTTTGAAATTTCAAAAGGCACCAAAATGGAGAAAAAAACGCGCCATTTAACAAAAAACGCACCAAGTTCAGATTTTTTTTTTTAAATTTTTATTGAATTAATTTTGCGTCTTTACAACATTTAACTTTAGTCCAAAATTCTAATGTTGATATAATATTGTGCCAATGCATGAAGTGAATCATTCTCCACCCTTTTTCAATACTAGATAACATTTCGACATCGGATACAAATTGTACTGCTAATGGCATGATATCATATTTGCAATGGGATAAAACATTTTGTACAATGCTGGTTGTTGATTTCGGTTGTAGCTAAATGGGCTTAAAGCTACAATTTGTTTCCGTGTTCCAGCATGCCGAACAAGGTTGGATATTTAAGCGTGATATCGCATTTGCAATAAAAACAGCTTGCTTTTGTGTTATTATTTGGTCAAGGCCGAATCCATTGCTTAAACTCACATTGTGATTCCCAAATCCTTTTGTATTTCGCTTATGATCTCCTTTTTTAGACTTCATTCTTGACACAAACTTTAAATATTTCTTTTAGTATATATAAATTTTATTAATTTTAGTGTTACAACCCTTTATATAAACTTTTACGCATTCTATAAAAAACGAACAATGAGTGCAAGTCTCAAGAATAGTTTGTTTTTGCTAAGCTCTTTAACAGACTTGACAACAACTTTTACGACAAAAAACAATTATGTACTCTGAAAATTTAAAAGGGACAATAAATTTCTTGTAATGAAATGTTTTAAATTATCTATGACAACAAGACGGTTTAACGGTTTTTGTAAATGTGTTTAGGTACCTCTTAAACATAATTAATGGTTTCTATTCGTATGGTCTGCAAAATTGAATGTAAAAATTGTACACAAACTGAATGAAATGGTATTGAAACAGTTGTAATTTTGTACAAAATTCTTTTTTCTCATACTGAAACAAAAAATTGTGTTATGATTTGGAGATACCCAAAATTAAAAAAAACGCACCACGCACCAACTCAGATATTTTTCGCACAAAACATTTAGAAAAGCACCA
Organism: Lypha dubia; assembly: GCA_947311025.1. Taxonomy (NCBI): domain Eukaryota; kingdom Metazoa; phylum Arthropoda; class Insecta; order Diptera; family Tachinidae; genus Lypha; species Lypha dubia. The sequence goes on along the minus strand of OX371260.1, from coordinate 30,559,408 downwards.
AAAAAGGTGCGAAACGCACCAAGTTGACAACGCTGATCGTTACCTTAATATAAAAAGTTCGTAATTTTTTTTTTTTGAAATCGCGTAGTTATCCTATTTCGATTGGTAGGTAGAAGTGTTTCGCGTGTGAGGCAAAATTTCTTCTATTGAAAAAATGGATCAAAACAGTTGCATAATTTTTTTTTTTTTTTAAATGGAATTCAGTAGTGATAGAAGCTTTTTAAAGAAGGACGAGTAGATGCGATGACAATGCTCGCCCAACCGATAAAAAAATTTGAGAAAGTGAAGGAAATTGTTATGAAAAATCGTCGAATTACTATTAGAGATAGGATCTCGGCATATCGGTTGGATTATTCGATGCAATTTTTTCGAAAATTTTAGGCATGAAACATGTGGCAGCGAAGTTCACAAACAACACCGCAATAGTATAGTAAAATTATTCTCTTTTTTAATTCTCTTTAGATAATTGAAAGAAGAGATATAAATTTTCAAAACGACACCAATTTAATTGAAATCAGATGACATGCCGCGTTAAAGTTATGCAATACATAACAAATTTGGAAAAATTTTATGCATTCGTCTTCCAAAATTATATATGGCAGCTAAAACAACAATATATTGCATATTTAAAATTTGAATCCGTTAAACAAATAATATTAAATTAGCCGATTACTAACCCGATTAATTATTTAATTAACTAACCAATTAATAAAGAGGCTAGATCAGTAGCATAGCAGATGTAAAATGTAATTTAATGAATTTTTAACTCATGAGCATTTGTATATTTTAATCATCCTTATGATGTACGTCAAAGTTGAATTTGGGACTACGCCAAATTGTCATCAAATGGGGAGCTTGTGTACAAGTTTTCTGTAGTCTAGGACAAATTCAATATGGGCATTTCCAGAAAAAAGGTCAACCGCGACAGAAATATTAAAAACCGGAAAAAAAAATTTTCTTTATCAAATTTAATTAGAGAACTGTCTGAATTTTTTTAATTTATTAACTTAAATAATAATTCTTTTATTTTTGTTATCATTGGAATATATCCTGTTTTATTTATTTTTTATACTTATAAATAAAAAATTTTAAACCTAAAAAATGCCTTTGGAATCATTGTCCCGTTCGCGATGTCCCGTTCGCGATTCTAAAAAAAATATTTAAAAAAAATAATAATAAGGATAATTAAAAAAAAAAACAAAATGCTAAATAAAAGCTTTATATCTCTGCTTTAGTTAAAAAATAATCTCCATTTAATAAACTGACAAAATTCGCAGAGTTTTAAACAAAACCACACACCGAAAAAAATGACTTACATTTTTTGTCCCGTTCGCGATCGCAAGTTTATCCAAAATATTTGGAGAACGTTCATATTTTATAATTTTCTTTTTGTTCTCAAAAATTGTTCTACTAAAATGCTATTAAATATTTATAAAAAGTTAAAAAAAAAATTTGAGTTTTCATATTTTTTTTTCAAGATGAGTTCGTACGAATGTCCCGTTCGCGATCCTGGAAATGCCCATAAATAAAATCAGGCTAAAATAAAACTATTAACCGAACTGTATCCATCATTACTCCTCCATGAAATTTCAAGCAACTAACGTACAACCTAGACTCCAACCGATTTCATCCAACCCCCATATAAAAATAAACAAAACAAAACAAAAATACAAAGAACAATGAAATCTGCATCTTTTAGATTTTACCAATTTTACATGCGAATGAATGACAGAATTGTATGGGTTTCCTGTTTCTCTGCGTTTAGTTTTTGGCAACAACCACTATGTACGTAACTCCAACACTAACATTGTTTTATTAAATTTATAATTCTTGCGAGTAAACAGCATTTAAACATTGTCAAATGCATAAAAGAAAAAATAACATACAAACATTAAGTGGAGTCAACAAAAGGTGCAGCTGTATTAAGAGTTTGTAAAATTTTATAAACAAAGAATAGTTGCTGTACTTTTAAACGACACACTCAGGAAAACAAACGAACAAACAAACAACCAGTCTGTCACCAATAAATGTTAGAATCATTATAAGATTATGTCTGTGAAAGTAATGGTGATGACAATGGAGAAAGTATTTATACATCGTGTAAAGATTTTCTTAAGCACTTAATACCAGAATAGACAGATAATGCATTCTCGTTTTTAGTATTTTTGGAAAAACAAATTTTATTAAAGCAATACCTACCTACCTACCACCCATCTCCTACAAATTCACATAAGTATCCTGTTGACAATTGTAGTGAATATCGCTATATATTCATGCATATGTATGTACATAAATGTTTGTATATACACTGCAGCAAAAAAAAATCGTACTTAGGTATTATTTCTTCTATTAAAGTTCTATTTAAAAACCTATAGAAAATATTTGAGGCTGTCAAAAAACTAGATTCAATCGTTATGTTCAAAGAGTCCTTATCAATCAATGCCAAATTTGTTGTTGTGGCTTCTCATGAATATAGATGCAGACTTTTTGGATTAAGTGTATCTATAAGAGTTTGTGTGTCTTTGTGTACTCAATTCTAAACTATTATATGAATTACATAAATCAAAGAACAGAGTCTATACAACGGAAATCAAATGAAAGTGACAATTGATAAATTATGTTTTTCTTCCTTCAGTTTCACGATAAAATTGAAAAATTCATAGAATTATGCTGGCTTTTGAAAACAATGAAAATTAAAAATATTTACATCACGAGTTGGCAATTAGTGTATGATCAATAGATTTCTCTGTCCGGAATTTCATTTAAACGTTAGTTTGTTTAATCAAGTTCTGATTGGAGAGTCCTGATGATGGGAGCTGAAGTTAGTTTGTCCTTGTCCTTGTTGGAATATTGATTATGTCTAATTCTTGCTAAGCATCGCAATACAAACGATTTCCTTGTAATATTATTGGATTTTAAAGCAAACAATATAGCAAACATTTAAAAAGTGTAAACTGCCTTTTTGCCGCTTTCGGCGAATTTTCGATTTTTTTACATTTGTGGCCACTGTATTTAATGACGGTGTGTTTTTTTTTTTTTGTTATCTGAAAACTTAAAGCTTTTAACTATCGCCTGGATTTGTGAAAATTGTATAATAAAAAGATTTATAGCAAAATAAAATAAAAATGCCAGCCATTAAGAAACTAAAGTGCTCAAGGAAGAATACTTTGTTGTAGAAACATATTACATACATTTACAGCTCATATTTGGAGGATAGCGATTGCTGCAGAAAATTTTCGCCAAACAAACGCTTCCGCTTTCATATCACATAAGAGAGATTATTGATAAGAATAATTGCGCTCTCTATAAATCTATTCTGTTGTGAAAATTACATTAAAATATACTTTTTTTATCAATAATTCCTAATGCGTTGATTTCGGGATTTTTTTTTTTTTTTTTTGTTATGATCCACTGAAAATGTTATGAACTAATATGTTGACTTTGCGAACAATGAACAAAGAAATAACCATACACTTTGATTTATAGTACGATAAAAACATGCAGGGAATATCTCATCTATTTTCAAAGATAATTTCAATAAAAACTTAATTTGTATTTCTGATGTAGTGAATATTTCACAGGTTACCAAAGTACCATTTTTAACCTTCATTATTAGATTTAAAAAAGAATCATTACAAACACTTGTTGGTGTTGAATTTGTTGTTTGTGTTTATTTCCTTTTCAAAAAGTAGAACTGCATTTCTCTTTTCAAAATAAACAAACGAGTGAAAGTGCATAAAGTTGGTCATAAATACCGGTTCAACTTTTTCTAAGTAAAGAAGCGAAAATAAAGTACATGGCAACAGGACTGGTTAGATCGATTTACAAATAAACAAATGTTAGTTGCAACATTGTTATTGACACCACAAAAAATATTCACTTACTATGAGGAGCCGCAGAACAAAACGTACTAGAAAAAATTAATAAGATTTACCACATAAAAACAATAAGGAATCTCTTCGAAAAAATCTTCGCTTCTTTCTGCTGGGATACCCCTTAGCCTAAAAGCGTTTCATAGAGAAAATCTTATTGATTCTATTAGGCAGTTTTGGCTCTGTGTATGTATGTAGATATACATATGTAAAATTTGTATTTTAAAGGAAAGTTTGTAGTGCCAAATAGTTCTCATTTTCTAATGTTCTTGGCCATGTTTGGGTCCTTATCACATATGTACATATTATATAATGCCATTTCCGAAGATTGCCTCTTCCATAGAATGAATTCTCTAATTCTAATGAATTCTCATTATAAATTATCCGAAGCGTTAAATACACTCCTGTTCGCTTATTTAAAGGCACTAAAAATTCCATATTCAGCAGCCTGTATCTTCTGCAATTTATTAACCGATTGCAGAATCTTAAAATGGAAAGGGATCTAGACATCTTGAGATATAAAAAAAATCATGACAATAGTGGTTTCTTAACTAAGAACTTTTTTGAGCAATTTATAAAAAAAAAATCCATAAATGTGCCATTTTTTTAGGTTCACTTGAATAAAGGCACTTTAACTAATTTTAATGAAAAACAGTTTTTCTTGTTTTTTTAATTGTTTTTATTTTCTTTAAGAACTATTAGTAATGGGTACAACCCCCTTTGTTTTTAATAACTTCAAATATACGGGTTTTCATTGACAGATAAAGATAATTTATGTAATCCAACGAAATTGGATTCCAAGCATCCTGAATGGCCTGAACTGCTTGTCATCAAATTGTCTACGTACCTCATGGTCTATGAGACAACCAACCCCAGACATTTTCGATAATGTTTAGATATGGCGAATAGGGTAACCAGTCAAGAATATTGACATTTTGGATTGCAATGAACTCCTTTACTACTCTGGCGTTGTGTATAGGGACATTATTCTGTAGCAATATCCAAGATATGGTACCAAATAGTTCACTGAATTTCGGAAAAGCCGATTCCAATAACATTTTATAGCTTGCACCAATCATTTTTGCACTTTGCACTTTCAAGATCGATGGTGCCATAGTATCTACGTAATAGCCCTCTCGGCTGTGATGTCGGTTCAAAAATTACTTTTCTTAGCGCAGATCATGGAAATAATAGTTGTAGCCATCAGGCCCATCCAAATTAAACTTCTTTTCATCGGTAAATACAACGGTTATCCCGCTCATTTTCATGACATCTTCTGCACATCCCATAAAATGTAGTCTCTTGCGAATTGAAGCCACTTTTAATTACGAGGAGCATTAAGTGGCGAGTTTTTTTTTTTTGTAATTTCAGGTATTTAAGATACTCACAGCTCTTAATTACTCTGCGTACTGATGACTTGCTCGCTTGCAGTCAAGCTTGAGCTCTTATTTTTGACAAGGATAAGGCTGAATTAGAAGCAATTATGATGATTTTTCTTTTCTCATACGTAGATAAAAACAATACCCCTCGGGGTCGTTGATGTAATTGTCGACAACTGATGGACTTCGTCCAATTTTTTTTAGTCATTGCGCGGTTTGAATATCCTTCAGAACGGTAAACATCGTTTGCAATTTTTACTGGAAAATGATTAAGATGTAATAATTTGTAATATATTACCACTCCATACAAAAAATCATCGCTTACTTTAAAACTAATAAAAAATTAATAAAGTGCGTTTATTCAAGTGAAACTGAAAAAATAGCACATATTTTGGACTTTTTTTTTGATAAATTGCTCAAGATGTCTAGCTTTCATTTCCATTTTAAAATTCTGCAATCGGTTAAAAATTGCAAAAGATACAGGCTATGGAATTTTTAGTGCCTTTAAATAAGTGAACCGGAGTGTATATAACAGTCCCTTATCCTTCCTTTTGGATTTTTTTTTTTGCAAATTTATTTAGTACAAATGTTTTATTTAACCACTACAGATTTATGTTGCGTAAATTTTTATGTTAGACTAAATGTAAAAAATCAGAAAAAATGAAGAAAGTTCTTTCCGTGTATGGGGTGCGTCACAGCGTATGAGTAACAAACGTCTTTCTGTTTCATAGTTTTACCATTAAATAATTATTAAAATTACAACTTCAAAGGTTCAATGTTGCCTTATCATTATGAACATTTCGCAAAACCACATCAATAATACGAGTATAAGTATGTATGCATAATTTTTTTTTTTTTAATATAAAGAACACAGCTCTTGTGGACTCCTTAACAGTCAATATTTTGAAATCGTTAAGAAAATGTCAAGAAAAAGTGCTAATTTTTTGCTTACGCAAAAAGACTTTCAAGATTTTTGCAATTTACCAAATTTGTTATTGTACAGTTTTGGTTTAGATTTTACAAGAGAGACCCGATCCATGTGTTCAATGGTTTTTAGAAAGAGCTATTTTTTACTAGCTTCCGTGTCTAATTTGTATGTTTTTACATTCATTGCCAAAGCCACATATAACATGATTATGTCCGATGAGTTTGAATTATCGCTACTACTGCGTCTTATATCGGGCTTTAATTATGCACTTTTTGCAACAGTGAAATGTATGGCATTTCTTTGGAATATGAAACAGTATCGAAATATCTTTAAGTCCCTTAAAGAAATATATCCAAAAACTCGCAAAGAAAAATTATCTTATAGAGTTCGAAATTATTTTTGGCCCAAATGGGTTTTATCATTAATTTACTTCTATTTGGGAGCAGTTGTATTCATTATATTTTCGCCGCTAATAGAAGGTATTGTTTTATATATAGTGAATGGGTATAAAGTTGGTTGGATGCAGGCTAAATTCGGTTACTTCAAGTTATATGAAATAGAATATAGTTTTGATCATCATGGTTTATTTTCTTATTCTATAACATATTCCATAGAGATTATGCATGCTCATCTTACTATCGTATTTAATATATGTGGTGATATTTGGCTGCTTTGCTGTACGCTACAATTGTGCATGCACTTTGATTACATCGCCCGAAAACTAGAAAGTTATGAACCCAGTGAAAGAGATCAAAAAACATTTATCGCTGAACTGGTAGAAAGACATCAAATAATTTTGAAGTAAGTATCTACATACTAGTGATGTTACGAATACTCGTATTCGATTATTCGACTATTCGCCTATTTTAAGATATTCGTATTCGCCAAATTCAAGCGAATATTTCTCGAATAATTTGCACATATGTACATTTAAAAAAAAATATCATAGAAAAAGTTTAAAAAAGTACATAAAATAAACAAAGATAATAATCTTCTAAAAAAACGAACGAAAATTATATTTCGTAACTATCATTAAAAAGTTAAAGTCTTATATGTAAATTCATATGATGTTGAGTTAGTAAGCAATTCTAAGTAGAGATATGTTGGACTTCAAAAATGGAAGAACTAAAATTTAATATGTGAAAGTCCACCGAGACATGTGGCTGGCTGCGCTTTCTGCGAAAATATGTTCTCCCAAACAACACTGAATTACTAATTAAAAGCGCAAGCAGAGTAAGAAAAACGAAATCTCAAAGTATGTATGTATGTATGTGTGTAAAATAATTTAAAAATGTTCCGTAGTGGTCTCTTTTCAGTTTATTGTTACTGACGCAAAGGGAAGGATTTTTTCCAATTAAATTTGAAATATTATGTGGTTCTAAACCTTGAAGGTAATATTCGTATTCGTATTCGGCGAATATTGTTTCAAATATTCGTATTCGTATTCGCGAATACTAAAAATTGATATTCGCAACATCACTAATATGTATATAAAGATGTCTGTTTGAAACCCATACTTGCGAAGGTCAGGAAGCATCTTTTTACATGAGATAATTTATGGAACTAATGCAGCTATGTAAATACTTGAAATTGTGCACGTCCCACATTGTGTGTTAGTTTTCAATATAAAATATTAAAAATGGATGAAATAACTCACAATGTGACGTCCAACTGTTTGTTTGTACACCTTTTTATACTTTGTTAAAATACAAAATTTTACGCATTTGCGATGGTCAGTCAGTCAGCACAGAAATAATCAGAATAAATTTTTGTTTTTCTTGCATGGCATTATTTTCAAATATCACAAAACAAAAGTAAAATTTTACAGGTACTTGCATTTATTTTACGGAGTGTAAATGGAAGTTATTCCTTGAAATGAAAATTGTAAAGAGAAGATGCCCTTGAAAAAATTAAACAAAATTGACTAAAACAAGAACTTTAACTTTGTAACCGCGAATCTCGTCAGCACCACTAAGGAGAACCTTTAACTGATTAATTTCACTAATTTTGAATGGGGTTTATTACGGTTCTCGATTCGACTTCGAGTGCTGCAATAGATTAAAGAAAAATGTTGTGTGTTTATTTAATCTAGTACAACAGTCGAAATCGATTCGAGAACCGTAGTAAGGCCCAATATATCGGTTAACTTTTAATTTTTCGGGCATCGAGAAACTTTTGATGGAAATGGTCACATGTGTATTTGAGAGAAAAAAAACTTTGAAAGTCTGCTAATTTAATTCTTTTTTTTCGGTTTCAGTCTTGGTGAAAAATTAAACAAAGCTTTTGGTTTCATGCTTTTGTTACTCCTGATGTCTGTTGCTGCAACATTATGTTGTGCTGGTGTCTATACTTTGACTCAGGGTATGGGTAAAGAATTGATTGAATATTTAGCATTTCTACCTACCTTAATTGGACAGTATTTTTTAATTTGTTATTATGGCCAACTGCTGATCACAAGGGTGTGTTAAATTAAATACATAAATTATACTTCTTTAATTACTGTTGATAATAATCAATCGTATTTTTTCTTAAAGAGTCAGAGTGTAGGAGAGGCTGCATACAAAAATTCTTGGTATAATGGATCTCAGTCATATAAAAAATCGATTTTTATAATATTAATGCGTTCTCAAAAAGAGGTCGAGTTAAATGCTTTAGGACTTCAGCCAATATGTTTGGAAGCATTTAAAATGGTAATTATTTGTTAAGAAAATATATAAATATGCATTATTGAAATATTTTATAATTATTAATTTAAGGTAATGGGAGCTACATATCGAGTGTTTGCTTTGTTAAAGGAAACAATGCTTTGAATCAAAATTGGAAAAACTAAAGTTTTTTGTTTGTTCTGCACTTAGAAAATCAATGAAATGTTCGTAAAAATATCAGAAAACGTTTGCAGTGATTTTTCTTACATTTTTGTCAACTATCACCATATACACATACACATATACATATATATATATATAAATATATATATATATATATATATATATATATATAAATAAAGCTAATAAGAATTTCGAAGAAGTTTAGAACTGTGGAAAAGCTGATTAAAATAATATATGTATGTATGCAATGTTGCAACGTACTTATTTATATACGACTACACTCCCACATGTTTAGTATGTAATTTTAAAACACATCTTAATAAATTAATTAAACATTCTTACATACTCGCATATATACTTTTTATCAATTTTATTATATGCAAAATATTCTCAATAAAAAGCAGATAAGAACACAGACTAATTAAGACAACAATACAAAAATTCCTAAGAAATTATTTTAAAAAACTTTGCATAAAAATCATGCGACTGCTTAACAATACCAGCTGCTGCCAGCACACATTTCAACACACATATACATAATTACGTTTTTCATATGATTTGCATATAATATAAATCAAAACCAGTAAGAAATATTTAAAATTTAAGTAAAAGCGAACGACATATGCACGATACGATGTAAAGTTTTAATTGGAAATACGATTTTTATTAAAACTGCTCCCATTAGCTACCTTATATACATATTTACATTAGGGCAATAATCAAATTTTGGCCCAAGCACCACACGACAGCGAATGTAGAGTTATTTACGAAAAAGAAAATTGCGGGTAATTTTGGAATTAAAGCTACACCCACAAAACGATATTTTTTAAATCTCCCAAAAAAAAAGTACATTAATTTTAAATGAAAAATTGTATATGTTGTAGTAGATATACCAGGTGATCTTCGCTGCCCCCATTCATTTTAACATAAAAATAACATTTACAAGTATAAACTATGGATTATTATATAATTCTTTTAATACTTATATTAAGCAAATACAGCGAAACTTAGATATCATGTTCCTTTTAAAAACACACTTATTGCAAAGTTTTTCATGCAAAAGTACCCGAGAAAGAAATTCTGAGCTATAAAACTTCTATATAATGAAGAATTCATTCAAATGTCTCTACACAACGAATTCAGAATAAAGCAATACTTTAAGATTCTGTTGTCCAAACAACGAAGTCTAAATGTATGTATGTATATTAGGGTTGTCAATTATTCGCCTTCCAATTTTGTTCGAATAGTTCAAATAATTGTTTTTGTTCGTTCGATCAAACGATTAAAGCTAAAAAATTATTCGATTAATCGATGAGAACAACGAAAAAAAAAAATTATTTATTGACAAAAATAAATGTTTGTTATTAACACAAAAATACATATAAAATGCAAAAAACTTAAAAATAAAATAGTCAATATTTTTATACATAAAAAAAAAACTTAAAAACATAATAACTGAGATTACTTTTAACTGATGTATGTATGTCAATTTTAATAATTGTAAAAATTTTAAAAATATTTACGTATGCATTTCAAACTGAAGAAAAATGTTCGATTAATTGACATAAATTAATCGATTTATTCGTTATTCGAAAAATCGGCATTTTAAAATTATTCGAACAAGAGTTTGGTTCTGTTTGACCGATTAATCGAATTATTCTTAATGGGTTGACAACTCTAATTTATATGCGATGTATTCATTCATGAAGTTTATTAGTACATACATATACATATTTTAGTAAAATAGAATTTGGATGAAAAATAACTAATAGTTATAAAGAATTTTTTCGTTTTTCTTCACATTTCGTTATACCAAGGTTCGACTGTTACATACACTGCCTGTCACTTGAATAAGGAATCACATTTTTTACTTTAATTAAGTATATCTCCTAAATTAAAGTTCAGAAAAAAATAATTTTTTTCACAATCAAATTTCAAAGTGTTGGCTTTAGTTTCCTGAAGAAATAAAAAATATACATATTTTTATTATACTAAAACTACGCATTTATTTAAAGACATGTATTTCTGTGGTACTATTTCGTCTTACTTTAGTTAAGGAGATATACTTAATTAAAGTTAAAAAAAATGTGATTCCTTATTCAAGTGGCAGGCAGTGTATGTACAATGAAACAACTGCATTTTGTAACACCCTTCAACTTCATTATATTGAAGTTTCACTGTATAAAATAATAATGTAATACAATTTTACAAACTTATGAAGATTCAAAGCATATCATCCCATAATGTACAAATTGTATTTAGGAACATACATACATACTTACAAAAACTACATTAATACCACAACAATACGTTTTAAGTAATTTAACATACAAATTATTCTATAGGAATCTGCATCATCGAGTACATCTTCCTACACTCAGAAGGGAGTAGAACCAAATGCATACAAATAAATGTATGGATAGATGTATATACATAAATGCTTTTTTATAATTCATAGAAGAGGAACCTTTTAATAACTACTGTCATACAATAAATATACACGCATGATTCGTAGGGAGTGAAGCGAAAGCACTCGAAATACAACAATCATAATTGTGTAGAAGAGATATAAAGAAAATTCTTAAATTCATCATAATCAAGTTTATGACAATCGACAATAAAGATGATGACTCCGATGTCTGAAGTAAATAATATATAAAATTTTAACAATAAAACACTTTTAATACACTTTTGTTGAAAAGTGTTCGCACATGTTGCTAAAAAAGAAAGATAAGTTGTGGGACATAAAAGGTAAATAAACTCTAGAGAAAGAGTTGTGATTAAACACATATTACAAATAAATAAATAAATAAATAAAATGTCCAATCCGTAACATATGAGCCGTTTATTTTGAAAGCGGCATAATTCACTTTGTTTTTAAGTCGAGATATTTAAGGGTTTGCATTTAAAAACTTTTGCATTTAAAAACGTTGCTATACAGCTGCGAAACATGGAAGGTGCCATTTTTTGGTCTGAGAGGATCTCAAACGCAATGCTACTTGAGAGATGTAACACAACACAAATAGCAAAATGGTCCTGGCTAGGACATACATTTCGAAAAGATGTATCCGACATTGGTCGTATGAGTTTTGAATGGAACCCGCAGGGTAACCGTAGCAGAGGACGCCCAAAGCTAACATGGCGCAGATCCATTGATCTAGAATGCAACAAGATGATGATGACATGGCCACAAGTAAAACGTTTAGCACAAGACAAGCTTAAGCACCGCTCCATTATGGAGTAGCATATTAATTTTCTAACTAATAATAATAAACAAAAAAATTAAAAACGATTAAAAATATGGAGAACTACTGAGTAAAATATCAGAATCTTGAAATAACAAATACAAGAAAATCTTCTCGAAAGTTAGCATCCATATTTTTAAACGTGTTAAAACGAAAACCCTTATGCCACTTTCAAAATAAACAGGTCGTAATCCCCTTCCTTCCTTTGGAGCGTTATTTAATATGTGCTCAGCTCTTGTACCGGTAAGATTCTGTGATTGTAGTGGCACAAACGACAGCCTTAGAAGAAAAGAATACTTTTGGGATCGCACTGTATGAATTGTGCAAATAGTTAAATAGAAAAAAAGGGTGTTATAATCAATAAAAAACACAGCTTGTAGATTTCAATGCAAAAGTTATTTAATATAATATCGTCTTTATATCTATATTAGGGAAAAACTTTTTTCTATTTTTGCGAATATAAAATTTGTTTCTCTAAACCACTAAAACTATATCAAAATACTATTAATACCGTTATATACAGTTAGATAAAACTTAAAACCACTAGGAAAAAATTTTAAAATTTAATTTTATATCATTACTGTTCGGAATTATTGAAACTTTTAGGAGATATCCCATGAATGATCACAGTTTTATTGTGTATGGTAGTATTCATCGATTTCAAATTTATTTTAGTACAAAATTTCAATAAATTTTTTTCTTAAAATAGATTTCAAATCAATTTCAAGTTTGTATGAATAGCACGTCGGGACCAGCACTCAAGGGATGACCCCTACTTATGTAATGCATTGTGCCAGAACTTGGGGAAAGTGATAGGGTAGAGAAGATATATCTTAAAAAAGTAGAAAGCTTAATTCTTTTACAACTCTGCTATTTGCGTTTTGTTAATTTTTAGAGCGGCGTTGCAGCGCATTTGGTGCTAGCCAACACCACCCTTCTTAAGCATTAAGTAACAAAAGTTTCATATTTTCAATATGTCTTCTATACCATTTTTAACGTTTTATACCAAATTTTCAGTATCAAATCTCATTTCCTTAATAATTTTGATTATATGTTTCGATGGGTAAAGTAAACAATACAACTTTAGCACAAACCTAATGTACACAAATACATATAAATATATGTATGTACTCGTACGATATGTGCTTATGTACAAGTTAATTTAGCCTTGAAAATGTGTCGTAAAATTGAAAAGGTGTGGTAATTATTTAATTTTAAAACGCAACCATTCTGTAAATTCTTTTCAGAAGAACTTATCATCAATTACACTGTGATAGTTTTTGACCCGAAAAAAATGACCGTCGATGAATCCTTTTCGAACTCCATCCATTTTTCATGGATATATACTGATTTCTCAAAAACTGGAGCCAATCTGAAACTTTCAAATGTACTTTCGCACTCAGGGGAGTCCCCCCTAATAGTTCGAAAAGGATTCATCGACGGTCCATGAAAAATGGATATATACCGATTTCTCAAAATCTGGAGCCAATCTGACGCTTCCAAATGTACTTTCGCACTCAGGGGACTCCCCCCTAATAGTTCGAAAAGGATTCATCGACGGTCATTTTTTCGTCTATCACAGTGTTATCACTTTCTACAAACGAAGTTAACATCCTGAAGTGCAATAATTTTCATTCTGCAAAAAGACTGAAATAAAAACAATTTATCTAGAAAATACATTGAAACTATAATGTGCCACTAGTGGAATATTTAATTAATCGGGTTTCTATTATAATCGATTAGTCGCTCGAATATTTTATTGGAGCTTTGCTACAATTGGTTAATTTTGAATTAATCGCTTAGCCGATTAATAAAAGATTTTAAAGATTAATTAAGTGCAATAAATAAAAACACAGATATTTTAATAGTAAAAACAATAAAAACACACAACAATGTTAAATCAAAACTTACAGTAATACATAATTATTTTAGAAAATATAAACAAAGGAGTAGCGAAATATCGATAAATAAATTTTTATAACGTTTTTTATAAAAAAATTTACCTCGAGCTCATTAATCAAATATAAATAATTTAGAAAATATATTCAGTTCAAATGTGTAGCAACAGTGAAGAACATTCGACAGTAAAAATTTAATTTCTAAATTACTTTGAATATTAATGGAACAACTAATTGGTTAGCAAATAATCGAAGACTCGATTAAATACTCTAAGCACTAGTGTATACATACTTGATCTCGACTGCAACATCACACTGCAACTTCAACACTTAATGGTGCCATTCACTACCATTTTACATTAATTAATAGTAATAAGCAAGTGAAAATAAATTATCATTTTTGGAGTTATTTGTTATTCTATTAGAAAAAGTTTATCTTATATCGAGAAACTAAAGGTACGGTCACATCTGTCAAACATTTGCCCAAAAAAGCGTAACCACTAAATACTAATGAAAAAACTTTTGATTTAGATACCTGTTTAGTACGTTAAACAGTTTCCTATATAATTTATAGAAAATGTAATAGAATCTTATCTTATTAGATGCTGTTTAACTTAATAAATAAATGCATAAATCAAAAAGTTTTTCATTGGTATTTAGTGGTTACGCTTTTTTGGGCAAATGTTTGACAGGTGTGACCGTACCTTAAGTAAATAATCTGGTTTAAGTACAGTGCGCCCTCGCTTACTGCAACTTTTAAAACGCATATTATGCAACTTTAATACATAAACATTCTTTTAATTATTTGTATACAAAATATAATTACTTTACACGGTCCTAAAGATAATTTTTTTTAATAAAACTTTTTTTATGTTTTTTTTATTTAGTTATGGATTTAATTTGAAATTATTAAATACGTAAATATTTCAAGAAACTAAGTATGTTATTGAAAATATTGTTGAAAGAACGTTTTTTTTTTTAACTACAAATTGGATATAGTTTTTTTTCCAATTTTCGATATTCAGAAGCTCTCATAATTCTACGTTTACCCAATTCTAATTCGGGATACGCTTCTCAGCTCAATTTGTTTTCGCTTTTTAAATCGGCTAATTATAGATTTTTGCATTTGATTTCTTTGCAAATCATCATCAACTTATCAAAACCAATTCGCAAAGATATAAAAGAAGATGGCATCGTCGTATTATGGCAGACTACTGCTGAAGCTTATAAATAGAATTCCTTACGAAAAAATTGTGTTGAAAATCCCTTGTAAAACTATTTTCTTGACAAATTAAAGGGACAGAAAATTAATTTTAACTTATTAAAAAATTTAAATTATATTAAAATAGGTGCTACCTCTTAATTGTGAAAAAAAAGGAAAAATGGCCCCAAAGTTTGTGTAGTTGTTTTTAATACAAAAGTTTGGGCCATTTTTCATTTTTCGTTAAATGGAAAATGGCCCCAAACCAAAAATGAAAAATGGCCCCAAAATAGTGTGAATGATATAAATACCACAAATACTCTTAACATCAAATAATGCGTTTTCAAAATTAGTATTGTTATTAAAGGGCGACGTTACTCGAAATTATATGGAGTAGAGTTACCTTGAGCCCCGCCGAGGAGCCTAGAATGCAAAAAGCCGTTAGTAAGCTGTGGGCGCTGTGAGCCAACATGGAGAAAAAAGTGGCTGCGCCCAACAATTGCCCAAATAATTTAAGTCCCCAGATTTGCTGCAGTGCATTGGGGTAAAATTAGGTACGTATGTATGTAATGCAATGCAGAAAATCTTTACTAAATATCGCCGTGTCAGGAAATACCATGGTGGAGAAAATCCCTAAGCCCGGCCGTAGGCCGGCTATGCAAGGGATCTTTAGTAAGCCACTCAATTTTTTGAAAATAATCCAATATTTTAAAATATTTGAATTTTATTACTAAAGTTTTTCCGGCCGGGCTTAGGGATTTTCTCCACCATGGTATTTCCCGACACGGCGATATTTAGTAAAGATTTTCCGCATTGCATTACATACGTACCTAATTTTATTTTGACGTATCACCCCAATGCACTGCAGCAAATCTGGGGACTTAAATTATTTGGGCAATTGTTGGGCGCAGCCACTTTTTTCTTCATGTTGGCTCACAGCGCCCACAGCTTACTAACGGCTTTTTGCATTCTAGGCTCCTCGGCGGGGCTCAAGGTAACTCTACTCCATATAATTTCGAGCAACGTCGCCCTTTAATAACAATACTAATTTTGAAAACGCATTATTTGATGTTAAGAGTTTTTTGTGGTATTTATATCATTCACACTATTTTGGGGTCATTTTTCATTTTTGGTTTAGGGCCATTTTTCATTTTTCAGTTTGGGGCCATTTTTCATTTTTTAGTTTGGGGCCATTTTTCATTGGGCCCATTTTTCATGGAGCCGTTTTTTAGAATATGCGAGCCCATTATTAAAAAAATATTGGAAATATAGAAAATAAATTATTAGTTTCTTTTTTGGTTACGTTTTTTTTCGACAAATATTTGATTAATGTGAACGTATGTAGCTTTATGAATGGACTTGAATGAAATATGGCTCATTTTATTTGTAACATGGTATAATAAAAACAGGACTGCTGTAGGGCAGTCGTTTTATAAACGTCAAATTACATGTAGCAGAGTAACAAGCTGTTTGAAAAATTGTAGCGACATCTAAGTAAAAAAAATTTATTTCAACCCGCCGATGAAGTATAAAATTTTATTTGGTAATTTTATATAAAAAATTGAAATAGCTTTTGTAAACAAAAATTGTGTATCACATTAAGACACTTAAACTTAACAATGCATTTTTAATACCGAACTACCTATAAAAGCAGTAAGAAACCGATGTGTTTGGCAGTGGCTCGAATTTACATACATACATATGTAAGTGGCGGGGATGACAGGCTTGTTTCTCTGTTTTTGACACACAGAAAACATTTTACACTAACAAAACTTAATGCCTGTTGTTTTTGTGATGTTGTATTTGTTTTAGGGGCAATACTACCTAATTTATTATACCATGATTTGTAACGTATGCTGGTGTCAAAATTAAGAACTAAATTTAAAATTATGTCGATTTTACATTTTTTATGAAAAATGTGATGTTACGAATATCAATTTTTAGTATTCGCGAATACGAATATTTGAAACGCTATTCGCCGAATACGAATATTAATTTTAAGGTTTAGATAAACTTAATATTTCAAATTTAATTGGAAAAAATCCCTCTCTATCCTAATCTCCTTTCCTCTATCACTCTTCTTCATTACAGGTAGCACAATGGGACCATATCAGGACCCAAGTGAGCTGGAATTTAATCTTCCCTTTACCAGCAGCCTGCTAACCTAACCTAACCTCTCTTTGTGTAAATAACAATAAATTGACAAAAAAACCGTCACACTACTTTAGGTATTTAACTTTATTATGACATTGAGACGCCGAATTAGTCCGAACGTATTTAAATTATTTCACCTACATATGTATATACTTTGAGATTTCGTTTTTCTTACTCTGTTTGCACTTTTAATTAGTAATTCAGTGATGTTTGGGAGAACATATTTTCGCAGATTGCGGAACCACATTTCTCGGTGGACTTTCACATATTAAATTATAGTTCTTCCATTTTTGAAGTCCAACATTCCTCTACTGAGAATTGATTACACTTAACATGATATGAATTTACATACATATAAGACTTTAACTTTTAAATGATAGTTCCGAAATATAATTTTCGTTTGTTTCTTAATAAGATTATTATCCTGCGTCAAAGATAAAGGACTTTCTTTTTTTAAATAAAAAATGTTACCTATACATTAATATATTTTTGTACATTTTATGTACTTTTTGAAACATTTTGTGATTTTCTTTGGGAAAATGTATGTGCAAATTATTCGAGAAATACTCGTTTGAATTTGGCGAATACAAATATCTTAAAATAAGCGAATAGTCGAATAATCGAATACGAGTATTCGTAACATCACTAATATGTATGTAGACATGTATTTTAAAATTTTCTTGAAAACAAATTGTTTTTTCCAAAACTTTCTCAATATCTTGCATGGTATAATAAATAAGGTAAAGTTGTCCAGCCAGCTTTTAGACGTGTATTTTTGTTTTCTGTGTGTCAGTTTGTTTTTATTTTGTTTGAAATTTATTTTTCAAAAATTAAATTTTGTATTTTTTATTTTCTTGTTTCTATATTTTTGACACATAGAAAACATTTTACACTAACAAAATGCCTGTTGTTTTTGTGACGTTGTATTTGTTTTAGGGACAAGACTATCTTATTTATTATACCATGAACGATTGGTAAAAAAATTTTGACATGACATAATTTAACGGTAATTTTCTTACCGTTGATTTTGTGTTATTGTTAATTGAAACGAGAAGCTAGTTCTCAAGTTATTGCAAATTATGTGGTGCAACCTCCTCTTTTTTTCTATATAACGGTAAAAATCAATAAAAATTGTTCGTGCTAAATTTTGTTAATAGAAAGCTTTGTGCAGATAAAAATCCGCAATAAAGATTATTTGAAATACAAATTAACTGCGAACAAATAATGTGTGAATCCCAAAGCTGATACACTTTATTACCCACGATTTAAGTTTCAAAGATTTAGAGTATTTTTAATAAAGCAAAGTTTTATATTATTAAACTAAAATCAAATATACTAAAAAAACTAAATTAAACATTTTTTAATACAGTTTTTCTTTTATTTTACTTTGGATCTGTTGGAAGCTTAAAACCCACCATGTCTGCAGTTTCTTTTACCTTCCTTTCGCCACGACCATGATACTCTTTGTATATTTCATTGTATTTACGCAAACTGGCCAAGTAGGTGAGATATGTTTGGCCCAAATATAAGGCTTCATCGCGTGCTTTGCATAATTGTTGATCTGTAGTAGAGAACTTCTTGTATTGGGTTAATATATAACGAGCTGCTAGAGAATTTTTAATACAGCCATTGGGAGAGGCGTTACGAAGTTCTTGGAGTAGAGAACGTAAAGTTTTTGTAGCTGACATCCTAAAAGCTATAAATTTGTTTTTTAGATTATTTATGGAAATATAGAAAATTGTTGACTTACTTGATATTGTAGAACGCTGAATTTTCTTTTTACGCAACAGCTGCTGATATCAAAACTCAGAACAGATGGTTGTCAAAAATAATGTAGAGTTGAAATATGCAGATGCAGTGATGTATTTTATTCGTTATTTTTTTTTTTTTTTTTATTCGGAAAATAAAATTCGAGTAACTCAAAAATAGTTTGTTTTTTTTTATTATTATAAATCCATTATAAAAAAGAACTTATCAACTAAAAAAATTAATGGACTTTGATTTAAAATAAGCCTTAAGTAGCATTGCCTGCTGATTCTTCCATTTTTACATCATTTTCATCTTTATCGATGCTCAACTCTAAAACAGCATCTTCATCGATTGACATTGGCTCTTTGATACTTTTTGCGTCATCAGCTTCATCATTATTGGTTTCTTCCTTAGTTCGCCTTTCCATTAAGCCTCTACTATGGCGTCCACTTTTACCAGAATGTGAACCAGCTTCCAATTCGTCGTCACTCAAACCTTCAATTATTTGATTATGAGCGGTTATATTGTTGGTGCTTCCCGAACCCACAACTACATCGTCGTCAGACTTACTATCCTCATCTTCGCTGGAACTATCATCTACCAATTGTGCTTCCAACTCACGCACTGCATACATTAGAACTGCGAAATCTTTCTGGCGCTTTTCAAATTTACGCTCCAATTTCAATTTTTTCTCATTTAATTCTGCCAATTCCTTTTGTAAACATTCGATATGTTTTTGGGTTTCCTTGCGATCTGGTTGTTGTTTTATTACTTTAGCAAGTTGATCATATTCCATTTTGTTTTTTCGTATTTGTTTGGCTATAATTAGTTCTTTTTTGCTTTCTTCCAATTCCAACTTGGCCACTTCAATATTATTTTCGATTGCCTTCGAAAGTTTTTGATAATTTTCCAATTCCTCGTCAATCATTTGACTTGTACGTTCAGTTTTAGCTGCAGCAAATTGGCATTGGGCTAATTGAGCCATTAAACGGTCATATATAATTTGACTGTAGAAAGCGGACGTTAGACAAATCGAAAAGAAGACAAAATTAACTTTTTAAAAGTTTACATATATAATTATAGCGTTTGCAACGCTGTGTTTTTTATATGTTTAACATTTAATATTTTTATATTATTATTATTACGAATAAACGTAATTATTATTTGAACTTATATGTTTAACATTTTTTATAAAAGGATGAATGTATTTTTAATGCATATTTTTTTTATGATATACTTCTTCACACACCGCGAAGTAGATATTTATTCCTTTTCAATTATTTCTACTTAACGGATTCTTATGATTCTTTGCACACATTGTTCTAATATTTTTACAATATGTTTAGAAAAGTAGTCAAGTAGTGCAACGCCCAGACTGATCTTCAACTTCTAATATTTACCATAACTACGAAACATTGTACGCACCATAAGTTCACGGCCCAACATAACAAATATTTTTTAGATTCTTTGCTATTTTTATTCAATTGATATTCACGTGTCGTAAATAGTTACAAACTTTTGAGATTTTAATATAGCAGTGTGAGGAAGGAGTTATAATCGTAGGGTAAGACCCCATTATAGACCGATTGGCTGTTTGCATTCAAGTCAAAGGTGATGAAGTCAAATGACCTTATGAATTGATTGCAGTGCGCCGCTGGTAGGATCTTGCTCAACGATTATTACTTTAATTTGTTTGTTTTTGGTACAACAGTAAAACTTAATGAAAATGAAATAATTGGTCAAAGCTACCAACAATTTAAGGGATCAGAAGCAATTCAAAGCTGGGAATTGCATCCACTAGAATGGCGTTTTATTTCAAAGTTAAATAAATACATTGTTACATCGATATTCACTTCTAAAGTTGCAAATAAATAAGTCCTCGGATGCCCATTGCTTTACCAAGATTCCTTGATTTCATTTTATTCAGAAGAAACTATTGAAACGTTATGGAGTTGCAGAACATAAGCAGTCAGAGAAAATAAATTTGATTTTGAAAAAATGTTCATTGGTTCTTGGGAATCTAGTTGCAGTTTCATCAGAACATTACAATTTGGTATATAAGTATGTACCATATGTATGTATATACATATGTATGTATGTAGGTATACCTATCAGTAAACATACCTTTGTTGGAAATGTATGGTTGTAGATAGTGCTGATGATGACTTAAAACTTTGTATGCATTTTAAAATTTCAAGTCTTAAATAAACGCGAACTTACTTGTTTTCCGGCGAATCATTTTTGGAGTACATCCATTTAAGGAATTGTTTGAGCAGCATATTAAGACGCCGGTCGTCACCAGTGCCATCTCCATCAATCAGCAAACGTTTTTTGATAATGTCCTCTAAAAAAACAAGATATATAAAAGATGTTAAAAATACAAGCTATAAAACAAACCGTCGCTCATTTTTTATGAAATTTATCCAAGTTTAAAGTTATTAAATTCTTGCAGCAAATTTTGTTTTAATTTCTTCACATCCAAACACAATCAATCATAAAATAACAAGGCGATATAACTCAGCAGGTGGGGTTACAGCTAAGCTACAATTTTCTTGCATTATTCAGGTCGATATGTCAAAATTTGTTCATTAAGCATATGTCAAATTTGGTAATAATTTATCGTTTGTTGTACAACTAACACCACCTGGTAATTGTAGTCGCCTTGTGAGATAACATGACATTTGTAGTTAAAGGCTGGCAAAGCGAAAAAAGCAACGAGTAAATTAGCAATTCTAAGCTGGCAATGCTAAAAGCTACAATAGAAAATATGTTTTGTTTACTTTTTAATAGAATGTAAAATTTTACGGATTCAATTATAACATTCCGTGTGAATTTATGGTGGCAAAATTGATCTCCGAACTGGCCAAATAATTATCCTACTGTGAAATAACAAGTGTAACAAAATAAAAGGAAAAAATAGCATTAAAAATGTCCGGTTTTGATCCAACAGAATACAAAGGAAATGCAATATTTCGAAACCAACCCAATCATTCGTATTTTGACAAACCCTTCGAAGATGAGGAAGATTGCTTATTTCAATGCCTTAATGAAATTGATCCATATTTCTTAAAGCCCCAACAAAAAGCAGAAAACATAAAGATTTCCAATATGGCCATAACAGATCCTAGAACGAAAAAACACA
Source organism: Lypha dubia (assembly GCA_947311025.1). Classification (NCBI taxonomy): domain Eukaryota; kingdom Metazoa; phylum Arthropoda; class Insecta; order Diptera; family Tachinidae; genus Lypha; species Lypha dubia. Next base: position 30,537,012 of record OX371260.1, on the reverse strand, counting down.
TTACGAAGCTCTGCTATGATCACACTATAGCAGATACAACAAACATTTTTAATAACTCAAAAAAATCATTGATGAGCAAAACAGAACACGAATTGGGGGTACGTGTTTTGCAGCTGCTACAGCAGTCTTTAGAGGTGGATGAAGAAGACATGTACAATTGGTACAGAATACAAAAAAACAGACTGAAAGAAAACCAAAGCTTTCAAAAATTTGTTTTTGAATTCAGTCAAAACAAACCTCAAATATATGCACCTTGCAAAAAATTATTAGAACTGTATCAAAATTGGTACAACAGAAAAGTAATGCGTTTAATGAAGCGGTATACCCAAAAGGCATATAATACACATTTGGGTTTGCCAAGCGTAATGCAATGTAAAAATGTATTAAATGATCAGGCAGTGAAGATAACAAATCAAGAAATTGTTTGTACACTTGGCGATCCATGTTGCTGGGAGGATGATAAGCTGAACAAGGAATTAGAAAAGCTGCATTACTCTATAGGCTCGTTTGCTGAAGTTTATAATAACTCAGAAGACTTAAAGGAGTATATGGAGGATAATTTACAAGAGCATTTTGAAGAGATCGTTGAACAGGAGCCGGTCGAATGTCCTAATATTTTTGTACCATTGGAATCGTTGATATTTCTGCTCACAGCTGGCGATTATGTTGATATGCCCACAGAAATGATGCTTAACATAAAGGAAACTGAAGATGCTTCCAAAAATGTTGTCTATATGGATCATCCTTTACCATCAAGACATTGTGGATTGCACACATATACTCAAATAGTAGAACAAGCTACTCTAGCAATGCATGCTGTAAAATTATCAAATGCTGCAGAAAAAAGCTTAAATGGCAATTGTTCTTCAAATAACTCTTCAGTTTTCAAAGTTTTAACTTTGGAAGAGTTTATGTCAAAATCTAAATATAGTCCAGACAAAATTTGTAAATTTTCGAAAACTTTGACAAAATGGCAGCTGTCTAATTTAGAGGGGGAATTCTTTCAACTATATACATCTTTGGACTCGTTTGTGGAAAACAATTCGTTCTCGTTAAAATTAGAGCACAAGCCGAGATTAGGCTCTGAAGTATTAACGAAATGTGAAATTATTAGAGAATGGTTCAAAATAAAACTTGTAGGTGCATCAAAGAGTAGCTGCTTGCGATTAGATACAACAAACTATCAGACTTTGGTCGAAGAACCACTTAACGAACTCAAATTAGAGGAATATTTATCCATAATGTACCGAATTAAAATCAATCGACTGCTTAACAACTTGTTTGAATTTCTAAAAATGTTGCATAACATGCCATCAGGCCATTATATGTTACGTTACAATTCGAAATTTAAAGACAAGCTTATGCTTTGTAAGCCTTCCGGAGAAATTACTCATAATACTATTTATTTACATAAACTTTTAAGCTCTAATGTCTCTGATATAGAATTTATGTCACAACAAAATAGTTTGCCAATTGATGAAAATCTGTGCAATTTAATGCACTTACAACATAATATTTTACCAGCTTCTTTCTCTCCTCATGTAACTGCTAAAAACGCATGTACGAACAACCGCGCCTCATCTTCAAAAGTTACTAAAGCGATAAAACCTCAAAAAGGCAAGAAACCCGCTTTAAACAAATCAAAAAGTAAGCGAATAAGACGAAAGCGTCGTGAGTTTATTGCTGCAAAAACTAAATATGACCAAATGGAATTAGAAAACGAAATGGAATTCGATCGTAAAATGATGAATTATTGACGAAACCCCTATTTAATGTGTTAATAAAATTTTTTTTATATAACATCTCACCTACTTGTTTTTATTTAGTTAAAGAACTTATGCTAAGCTTAGTTTGGCAAAATCTTCAGCAGATATCATTTCCACATCTTTATACGTCGGTGCTTCTTTCTCTTCCCAAAAATTTGAATCTGTCAACGGTAGATCTTTCTCCGGAAAGACATGTATTGATAGATCATTAAAAATATTCCGTACGTCATAGTCATCATCTAAGGCTAGTTCTTGAGTATAAGGTATTATGTTTAATATATAGGAAGAATCTAAACGTAATATTCTTTCTGGTTTGCTACAAGATAGGCTCTCAAAACTGTTGTTAATCAAAATTATATTCTTTAAGTACTTTCTGTGCCAATTTTTCCACAACAGGTTATTGGTTAAGCAATTGGGGCAGTGGGGCATATAGAAAAGAGTTGGCACATCAGCCTCATATTTGGCTTCACAATTTTCACTCATAACCAAACAGTGGAATTTGTCTAAAATATCTTTTTCACTTTGGCGAAAAATGGGATCGAAATACAACGCATCCGTTATATTAAAATGCTTCTGCAGCGCAAGTATAAACGCCAGCTGATGTAGAGCCTGAAAGTTACGTGTGAATGGACCTATGCCAAAACAAACTAGGCGCTCGATGTTTGAAGACTTCTGTCCTACTTCTGTTTGAAGCTTAAGTAAACCTTCCTTTACAGTTTTTAAAGATTGTATAAAGTAGTCACTTTCAAGCATTTGCAGGCGGGATTCTTCCAATTTCCTTCAAATACCAATGTATAAGTGAATGTTAAAAAGCTTTTATTTGATATAATCTGCGTACTTTACAAATTGGTCAACATCCACATCCGGGCAATCCTTATCATAACTATTATCTGATATCCGCCTAATTCTTCGCTGCAATCCTCTGTGTGCAATCCATTTCTTACGAGTTACTTTATAGAATCCTTCATTCATCTTTAGTGTTTAATTAAATATTACAACTTCTTGTTGGAAAACAAACTTGGGTTTTTTCAATTACAACAAAAAAATCGTGTTTACTGTCACTTAAGTAATTTTGACAGTTAATTGCGTTATATACAAAAGCTGTCTTCTATGAAACATTTAAGTTGGCAATTCACTGGAGATTTAATTTTTAATTACGAACAGTGTTGATCAAGGCCGATTAATAACAAGTAGATTCGCTTCAATTCGCTTTTAAAACCATGTACTTGTTATTTCAAAATTTGTACATTCAAGCCATGGCGAAGTCATTACCACGTGGCCTTATTATCTTACGTCATCAACAGCTGTACGATCCTAAACTGTAAAAAATTTCGGAGGTTGATAAGCTAGTTTAGTTTTCTTCATAAATTTTTATAAGAACTTTATTGCATTTGCTTTGACAGTTGGTATCAATTCGCCTTGCATGCAAGCAAGGGTAATGACGTAAGATTTGGCTGTTATGTTGTATTTGTTGTAGAATTAGCACCACCTGGTAATTGAATTGAATTGGCAAGTCTAAAAATTTGTCCCGTTACTTTTAATGCACGCGCTTTTAATGCAAATTTTTTTTTTCATTGCAATTTTTTCTTTGTTCGCGTGCGTCTGCTGCATATTTAAATAAAATGAAAGACACAGTTATCAATCAAAAAATATTTTATGTGATGTTAATACGAATCGAGAAATTCTTGAAACTTTGGAGGAATCTGGTTAAGATGGCGATATCAGCCATCAGGCGTTAAGCAACGTGATAATATGAGTAAGTTTGCAATATGAAGTGCACGGAGGTAAATGTTGGAAATATTTTAGAGAATTTCACTTAAAAAACAAGCAATTCCTGCAAAATACAAATTGTAGGGAGGTTTATATTTGTTTTCCATTATATGAAATATATTCCAGTCGTTTGCGCATCGATTTTTAGCCGCCGCCGAAGATTTATTGTTTAGTCGCCGTCGGTAATTTTTTGTCAGCAGCCGTCGCCGATGAAATAGTCGACTTCGATCCCTGGTAGAGATGATGTGATGTTGCTGCTTTCACTGCAAAACTTTGGAGACGTTTTTCATTTTAGGTTGAGAATAAATGGTTCCAATATAAAAAGTGGCGCCAAACTGAACTATAAAAAAATTTTCCTTGCCAAAAATTAATATTGTCACAGCTTATTAAGGATTCCCTGCATGCACAGCCGAAAGATTTTCTCCGCCATGGTATTTTTCGAAATGAAATGCTTACTAAAGATTTTTTTTGTAGAAATGGGACAACAATCTTGTTTAATTTGCCTTGGACAAACCAGACTTAACTATAACACGATTTTTTTATATTGAAAATATTTTGGCTTAAAACAATTAGCACATACATACATACTACATACATACTTATGTATGTACAATTTGACACACTTTTTCAAAAATCGCAATAAGATGTTATGAAACTGAATTATAGAAAAGAAAGAAGAACAACTACTAAATTTAAACATAAAACAACTAACAAAATAGTATGACTTAATTTCGAAATGCTTCCATCGTTTTTTCGCTATCGCCAATAAAACATTGAAATTTCTATTTACGTACGAAACATATTGCATGAACACATGCATTAAATTTATCCAATTCACTTCAAAATGAATGAAGTCAAGAATGAAAATAAATATTAAAAGAAACTTAGGTACATATGTACATATGTATGTATGTATGTAGTACATATATTTGTTATTATCAAATAACAATATTTCAGAGAAAATATCTCTAACACAAAGAAAAATAATATAAAACCTCAAAGTTGTAACAGTATTTTCAATTACACAAACATCGGCTTCATCTCATCGGCTAGCGCTCGACAACAAATACAATGTAATGAGCACAAAAGCAACTCATGTAAAGAATATTAAAGAGAGTTTAAAATTAATTAGTACATCCATACATACAACGTAGAATAATAGTGTACATGAGTAAGTAAACAGTCAACCGATCATAGCGAAATTATTGGACAAATTCAGGTAAAAATTATTAGGTACCTGCCTATGTATAAAAATTTGCGATCAATCATTGAGTTGAAATATGAGAGTCATTTTTAGTCAAAAGGCCAAACAAAGCTACTCTATAACGGATAAATGTAGAAACAAACACATATGTACACGTCCGTACAAACATGCAAAGATAGCAGCAAATTATAATATAAAAAAAAAACAAAGAAAAAGTGGAGATAAAATCTGTTCTTTGCAGCGTTGCCACCAAAGAAAGTTAAAATTATACAGAAGTTTGGCCAAAATAGTACAAAACCAAATGAAATAGTACAAAAAAAATTCCGACAAAAGTTTTTTTTATTTTCATCAAAACATATTTGCCCAATTCACAAGCCTAGTTGTATCGCTTATTGTTGTATATGAAAACACAATTTCAAATAAAAATTCTGTCAACAAAAATAAATCATTCTAAAATTGTTTTTGTTTTGAGAAATTTTGTTTGAAATTTTGTTTTCACATACAACAATAAGCGATACAACTATGCTTGTGAATTGGGCAATTGTTTTTATTTAAAAATCATAAGTAGAGATCATTAAATTTGTACTTTAAAATGTATACATACATATATGTAGACATTTATTTATATATGTACATATGTACATATATACAACATACGCTTAACTTCTTACTTCTTTTTAGGAACAAATAGACTTTTTTGGTGTTAACTTTTTTGCTGTTATAAGATTTTAATTAAAAATACAAAAAAAATTTAAAATAAATTTAGCAAATATCAAATTTTTGTTTAAGAACAAAAGACCTCTTTGTAATTTTAACACTTCAATAAAAGCGACTACAGAATCAATTAACCGAATTTTCAAATAATGGTGGCCTGCCACTTGTATAACTTACTATACCGTGATCAATGCATAACAAGTGCACATTAGACCTGCCCTTATTTTTCAAAATGGCAGCGCATAGGAGAGTAGGGTCCAAAAAGTTTCCATTTTATGCCACAATGCTCCATGTAAAATTTGGGCTCGATCCGACGACTCTAAGTGGACCCAAAATTGAGTTGAATAATAAGACAAGATTTTATTATAAGAAATTAGGAACTTTATTCGGCATTTTTGGAAAAAAAAATCAATTTTGGTAACAGTTTTGTTAATATTTCGTAAGTTTCTTATTCTCAATTAATTCTGGAATAAGTCCATATGGCTTTATTAACAATGCAGTGTGGTGCAATTATGTCTCATATGGTGCAATTATGTCTCATATAAATTAGTTGACAAATAATGCAAATTTAGCATATTAATTATAACTTTATTTCAGTGAGCCGACGAAAATCGGTACATTGTGCCGATAGTGGGATCTATGCTTTAAGAATAATATTTTTAGCTTTTTATATATGGAGTTTGACAGTTTGTAATTGTATTGGTTGTTTAATATGACGTATGGCTGTAGTATACAATTTTATTTGAGAAAGAAAAGGTCAGCTATATATGTATGTAATAATACAAAATAAAAATTAGTACTGCCAAATGTAAATAATAAAGTAAATGTTACAAAGGCATATTTTCAAGGTAAAGTATATGAAACGTTCAGTAAAATTTGCTTTTTTAATATTTTTTATTTTTCTGCAATTAGTAAAATAGTACAAAAATTTTATGGTACAAAAATAATTCAAATATTTTTAAATAGTACAGCTTTTGTACTATAGTACAGAAAGTGGCAACGCTGGTTCTTTGTGAGCATAAAATTGTTCCACGTTGCCACCTGTTTAACAGAACAAAATCATCAAAAATGACTATAAAAATAGTTTTATGAAAAACTGTTGAACTAATTTTTTGGAAAAATAAACAGCAACTTCAACGAATATTTTCACTGAAAGAACATATGCTTAAATTAAATAAACGTAGGTATTTTTGGCAAAAAAAAATAATGAATCAGTTTTAATTAATGTCATATCAAATAATTGTGTCAGTGGTTACAGGAAAATTAAAAAAAAGCTGATGACGATAATTATCGAACTACTTTACAGATTAATTTCACAACTATCGAAGCAATTTTTTCGAATCAAATTTTTTTCTTTAAATTTGGGACAACGAAATTATGATGAAACTTCTGTTAATTCAATTTTTTTTTTTTGTGGGTTCTTATCTTTTCTATCTGCCTGAATTTCTTTAGTGCAAAAAAGTGGTTGGCACGGCTAAAAAGAAATATCCACAAATTCTGATAAAACTGTCTAAAGGACAAAAAGAACGAATCTTTTGAAATTTCAACTTAAAAACAGCTTTTTTATTAGACGAATTTGCTAGGAAAAGTAGTTGTAAAGAAATTTGGTGAGGAAAATGGTTTTTTATATTTTTAAAATTATTCTGGGTTGTTATGGAATCTGATTGCTGTCAGAATCAGAATTGAAATCGACAATAATTGGTTTTGGTGTTACAGAAATCGATATTATGTTCGAATCAGAATTATGTCAGCATTAGGGGCTATAGAAATAATGCGATCAGCACCAGCCCCCAAAATTACATTTTTGTTTGGTTTTGTGACTATTTTTAGCTTTAAGCTGTGAAAAACTATCGCACAATGTAATTAAAATTAAATATTTATTAATTAAATAAATATTTTCATAAAAATTGTTTTGTTTTATGTTTATTTTTGCTTAAAGCTGTTTAATATTGGTGTACAATGAAATACATACATTCACATACATACATACATATGTACATACATACATTCATTTGTTTGAAAAAAAATGAAAAACTATTTATGTACATACATATGTACACACATATGTACATAAAATAAAACTAATTTTACACCAAATAGGGGGAAACATAGAAACCAAACACTAAATCGATTTTAAAACGTGAGAAAATTTTGGTGGTATTGGCGGGGTCTTGAAATGCAAGTGGTCCTCCGAATAAAGATGTAAATGCGTGGAAAAAGGTATTTTTTTAAATAAATTGTACAATTTGTGCTTAAAACAAATATTTATTTAAATATCACAATAGTTAAACTATTTTTCAACTTGTGCTTAAAATGCTGGGAGAAAAATATGTAAACAAAGCAAAACAGCTGATTCGAACATGGTTTTTGTGTATTATCGAATCAAGACAAAACCAAGACGTTTTCATAACACCAATTGAAATCAGAATCGATTTTGAATTCTGATAAATCGCAATTCTGACTTGGTTTTCATAACCACTCTGATTATTGAAAATTTCGTATATTTCACGAATATATTTTGTAATATCAGTATGTATGTATGTGCGCCTTTTTTAGCATATGGATGGCTTAATATAGAAAGGTCGTATCTCGTTTTTTTCAAAATCGGTTTTTACATGTTCTGGTAGACAAAACTCAAATACACCTCCCTTAACAAATTCAGTTTCCCATGTTGACGAATAACAGATTTACAGTAATTAAAAAAAAGCACCAACTCATTTTTTACATGTTTTTTTTTCAGATTTGATTGAGTTTTTTCCGTCTCCTGTAAAGTAGCTAAAAAAGTTTAGATACGACCTTTCTATATTAAGCCATCGATATGTTGTATAGTTTTTTTTTTCTGTCTAACCAATCTGTAGTTGGGAAAACCCTAATCACATGTTGCGATTATTAAAAACACACACAAGTAAAATTTGATACATTTCACTTCTTGAATATTTTTATGATCTTGTCCTGCACAAAGGATATTCAAGATCGCTTTGCTAAGAATAATAGAATAAATAAATTTAACGACACATCACAAGAAACAGTTAATCACGTACGCAGCAAAAACTAAAATTTAATTGCTACCAGTAATCCATCAAAAATAAGGGCGGAATTTTCTAGGCTCATTAGGAATTGTAACAATTTTCACTACCTAATAATTTTAGTTTTATGACCTCCCTACCTGCATCGGTAATATTTTATAAATCTTCCAAATTTATTCAAAGTCAAGACACAAGAACGAAAACGAAAATATGTAACAATCATTTCAAAAGTTCAGAAGAACAGACGTACTTAGTTCGAGCGGAATTCAAATAAAAAAAAAAATAAAAAAATATACATTCGAATATTTATTTAGTTAAAGTTATGGATAGAGCCATTGTATATTTCATCAATTTTGTTTCTGATAATGATCGGTAAAAATTAATATCAAACAAATAAATAAACATTTAATAAATAACTAATTTCTTTATTTATGTACATCTCTTTTGGCTCTAGTGATTACTTAATCGATCATGGGAGCATTTCAGAAGTTTCATCTACGGCGGAATTCGAATATGAACAGCTTTTAGCGACAAGCGATGAGGAAAATTATATCTCTGGCGATGATCCTCACCCATATGATTTAAGCACGACCTTCTATGAATTCGAAGACGAACAGCACTCAGCGACAAGTGATGAGGAAAATAATATCTCTGGCGATGATTCTGGTGCATATGATTCAATCACGACCACCAATGATAGCGACATTTGTATTTGTCCTCATTATGGCAGCGATATGGTTAACTACGATCAGGTGAGATCTGACCAGAGCATATGTCCTGCCTGCCATCATCACAGTTTAATGTGCAGTCAAGAACTCCTACATATGATGGCCATTGACGAGGATTATTCTAATGGCCCGCATCATCTCAACACTACAGCGATTAACGAGGAGGAAATTTATATAATCACTGACATCTCTGGAGGGGAAACTGGTCTATATGATGTAAGCAATGTGGTGAATTATGATCAGGCGAGATCTGACCAGAGCATATGTCCTGTCTGCCATTATCACAATTTAATGTGTAGTCAAGAACTCCCACATATGATGGCCATTGACGAGGACAATTTTAATGGCCTGCATCATCTCAACACTGCACCAAGCTATGCTGAGAACATTTATAATGCAGCTTATAATTTTAGCATAATGGCCAACAACTATGGCCACATTGGGCCATATGATCTTAGCACGAGCAGCAGGAATGTGAACAATTATATTGACCCTTTTGATGCCAGTAATGTGGTAAACAATGAATGGTCAGTTCACTTGGCTTCACCGGGACAATCTCAACCCTCTGGTGAGGTCAGATCAGGAGATTTTAACTGGCAGTCATAATCTCAGCACAATGGCAACATATAATGCAAATAGTTTAATGCGCAGCCAAGAACTCCCACATATGATGGCCTTTGACGAGGATAATTCTAATATCCCGCATGATCTCAGCACTATAGCGAACTATGATTAGAACAGTTATATTGAAGCATGGCGAACTCTGTCGAGGACTTTTTCTTGAAACAGCCATACTCCATTTAGTTGTTAGATTTGCTCGCTTTATTTAATTTTTTATACTATTTTATTTATTATTACTTTAAATTTCCTTTTTTATTAATAGTTTTTTATACATACTTACATATGTAAGTACATAAGTACTTATGTAAATAGTATGTAATTTTGTAATTGTACTCAGATAGAAGAGTACTAGTTTTTAGTTAATTTGTTATTGTCAAATAGATTGCAAATAAAAAATAATATTATAAAAAAAAATAATTCCTTTCTTATTGTGTTCCGTTTGATTACGGTTTAAAATACTTTTATAATATGCAACGATCTTGCATTCAGTCGAAATTAAGTTAAATTTACATTATACATATGTACATATGTATGTAGATTTACTCTTATTAAGTTGCCTACTATGGAGGCTGATTATGATTTACGACTAACTTTAAAAAATATAAAAATTATTTAGGAAACCAAGATTTTCTATTGTTTGCTCTCCAAAAAGTTATGCCGCTATAAATGATCGGTAATGGTAGCAACTGAAGTGATGCTACAAAACTTATGTATGTGAACTTACATATACATATATATGTACATACATACATACATATAAATATATTTTACCGGTCTTGTATGAATATTGTGTACAGTGAAAAAAAAAACATACAAATCGCACTTGATCAAAAAGAGGGTATTAACTCAACATATTTAAAATTTCAGTTTTTGCAAGAAATGTACAGTGGTCATATATGTACATACTTATACAATACGTACATACTTATGTATGTATGTATGTATGTATACTCATTGTAAAAATTTCACACCATTTTCTCCACCAACAATAAAAATAAAAATACAGTTGTATCTCTCTTTGTGCTAAAATCTCTGAAAACAGCGTTACGTAATATGTGCACAGCCCCTTAGTTTATGTGGTGAAAAACACTGAAAAGTGAAGGACATTTAATATGGTATAGAATTAGAAAACAAAAAAGAAGATTTACATTTAGCTTTCCTTTTCACCATTCCTTGCATTCGATATGCTTGGAAAAAAATTTACATTTTTGTGAACTTAATAAAAAATATTTCTGGCAAAAATATTTATGAAATTTGGTATTTTATTTGGATTTATTTAGAAAAATTGTGTCAGTGGTTACAGGAAAATTAAAAACAAAGCTGATAACCATAATTATCGAACTACTTTACAGATTAATTTCACAACTATCGAAGCAAAGTTGTACTGTTACGAACTAAACTTCTTTATTAAACTTCAAAATTCTGTGGCAATAAGGACAAAGACAAAGTCATATTTTATAGTTATGTATGTATGTATGTATGTATGTAGTATATAGAAAAGCAGTTTTAAATGTTTAAGTTGTTTGATAAAAATGTAATCGCGTTGTACTAAAAGTTTATCATTCGATTTTCGATTCTTTTGATTTTTTAACACATGGTTCTATGCACTACAACATATACATACATACCTATATGAATATACATATGTATGTATATATTCAATTTAAAATTAATATTTTATAGGATAAAATAAGATGTTATTACATATGGGATAATTATTAAGAAAAATAAAAGCAGCAAGTAATTGTGCCAAACTTCGTTAAAAATCGTTCAATATAAATAAAACTTGGTCCAGAGATACTTTTGAATATCGAGAATACAATGGTGATATTAACTCAAAATCAGCTTATAGCGACTTAAGCACTTTTTCCCACAGAATTGTTGATATGTAGCAAAATAATTGCTTAATATGTAGAAAAATGTTAAGAAATTTTTTTTTAGCTTTGGATTCAGAAAGGAAAAATTTATTTGTTTTTAATTTTTTTAATTTCCTCCATAAGATGAGGATGTTTTTTTTTCATCTTTTTTTGTGGGATGATGGTGGGCCAGAAGAAAATGTAAAATAATTCTATTAGATTTTTATGTGATTGCATCGTACGATCGGGAAGTTTGCTGAATCAGGGTCTTAAATGGATAGGCATGTTTGATACTGAAAATATGACCACTCCCAGCTGGTGTAATAGTATCTCTCCTTTGTAATTTCAATGGTTTGGAGAATAGAATAAAGATCAATTTGAACAATAGACAATAATAAATTTCTAAACCATTGAAATGATAAAGGTGTAGTGTAAAAACTTTCATGTGACTGAGCAGATTCAATTAATGATAGAGGATCTTTAAACTAATTGATTGCAGCTGCCGTGGTGGCAGTGAGGTCTATGCGATAAACAAGTCCGATAATGAGACTGTGGTTAGTCTCGCAACATCATGATGTCAGTTCAACCCTCCGTGCGGTCTAATTTTTCTTTGTCTGCTCAATTATTACGAGCTTCTAGATTTTCTAATAAAAATAATAATTTAATTTAGTAAATTACGCGCCTAAGAAAAAAAAATTATTTCAAGCCGCCCGTGAAGCATAAAATTTTATTTGGAAATTTTATATAAAAAAATAAAAGTATCGGCTGTAAAGAAAAATTTTACATCACATAAAGAAACTTAAACCTATAAATGCATTTTTAACAGCCGAAGTACCTGTAAAAGCAGTAAAAAAAAGCAGCGGCTCGAATTTACAAAAGCGGCGGTGATAGCCGGCTTTGAATTGATTGGCTCGTTTCTTTGTTTTTGACACACAAACAACATTTTACACTAACAAAATGCCTGTTGTTTTTGTGATGTTGTATTTGTTTTAGGGCCCATACTACAGAATAATTTATTATACCATGATAACATCTAAAACAAAATGGACTATAAAAATACTTTTTAGAAGCTTGATAATTTGTAATTTCCGCGCAATAGTTGAACACATATGTACATATGCCTCTAATTTTAGGAAAGGTGTCCCCAGAGCTACCGATTAAAAAACTGCAAATGCCCGATTTTATTCCCAAAAGTATACATATGTTTGTATTCAGTACATACTCGTATATAAAAAAATTGTTATATGATGAAAATAAGCCTAAAAAATTGTTATATACTGAAAATAAAAAAAATACTTAAATTCCTCCCCACGAAAATCTGGCTCCAAACAGCAGCTAAAATATCCAATTTGGGAACAAATCCCCAAAAACTGGCTACAATGATTGTATTTTATGGTAACGCTAGCCAGACTTCCACCACCACTACTCTGCTTTGAAAAGAGCATTCACTTATTGACGGATCATTTATATTTCTCATTCTCTGAGATTGTTTTAAATAAGCTGAAGTGGATCATTACTTTTGGGGCCACAAACACGTTTTCTTTACTTGCTCTAGGTGTTGTTTTGGTGTTTTTCATTTTCTTGTATTTAATTTTTTTTATTATTATTATTATTATTTATACGAGTATTTCTCCAAATGGATAAGATTTTTGCTGCTGGTTGTGTCAATGCAAACGTCTTGCATGTTAGCGGCAAACGAACAATCGATCAGTTGTGAGCGTAAAGTTGTGGCGTTTAAACGTTGTAAACGGAGAAAAAATTCAAATGTTAAAAAACCGCTAAATTTTCTTAAAGAAATTTCGAATGATCGTTAAGTTTTTAAATGTTATTAAACCAGTAAAAAAAAAACAAACAGTTCAAAAAGAAAAAGTTGTTTGAAAAAATAAGTTGAATGATCAGTGAATTTCTTTAAAAGTAAACAAATTTAAGGTGTATTATGATTGCATTTTTGGTTTGCAAATAAAAACAAACGAACTTTTTAAAAAATTAAAAAACAAAATAATTATAAAAAATTCAACAAGAAAACTTTTAAATCTTTTAAAAAGAAGTATTAAATGAATTTAACAACCAAGTTTTTTAAAAACAACTTTGGAATAGGTACTTAAAGTTATTATTCATGAAAAAAATTGAAAGTTAAATAAGACTAAAAAGTGAATCATAACAAATTCTTCTTAAAGGAACAAAAAAATATGGACAATTACGGAAAACAAACACAAATAAAGTGAAACGACATTAAAAAAATATCTACACTAACAAAAAATCAAAACAAAAACAAATTTAATGGAATAATTGATTTTTTCTTCATGATTAACAATAAATCGTACAACAACAAATAAACCAGTGCTAATTAACTTGAAATAAGAAAAAAAAAAACTAAAAACCGTTATTATTTGAAGTGAACGTAAGAATATTTTGTTTTATTTGTTTTTAATTCTCAAATTCCCGATCGTGTTCGTGAAATGCGGAAAAAAAAGGATGATTAAAAATTATATATAAAAATTTTTGCCTTAATTTACATAAAACTTTTTAAAATTTTGTTGTCATTTTGCTCTTTTGTCTCGTCTCATTTTGCAGTTTTTTTTTCTAAATGCTTCTTCTTAAGCTTGTTAATATTGAGAAATAAAAGAATTCGTAAATTTTCATTTGTCAGTGTTTTGAAAATATTTAGTGTGAAATTTTAACTTTCAAAAGAGTTTCAAATAACGCTTGGATAAGAGATTTTTTTATTCTTTTGTTTGCAATATCGTCTTTGTTTCTACTACCAACCAACTATTTGTTTTGCTTGTTTCCATCCGATACCTTCAGTAAAATAATCCCAAAGGTAAGCAATTTATTTTTTATATATTTGCGAATACATTTAGAAGAATATAAAAAAGAGTGAATGCAAAATTATAGACGAAAACGTTAGCAAAATAGTTGAAATAAGTCTGACAAAAAAAAAACGAATTCAATCGAACAGTTAAAAAAATCGATAAAATACAATAATAAGTACCTTCTAAATACAAAACAATAGAAATAGTCCCATAAAGAGTTTTAATGGACCAAACTCCAAGCGTATACTTTCCAAATCGGTACATATGTACATAAATGACAGAGTTACGCGATAAACAGTATTTCGAGAGGGCAACTTGCTCATCCGAATTAAAAATATAAGACAAAACCACAAACCAACCACTTTAAACATAAAAATAATTTTGAAAATCGCTCCATAAATGTAGGACTCACTCAAAAATCCATATATCGAGAGAACAACCTGCCCCATAAAATTTCTAAAACCCCCTCTAAATATAACAACAAATCCCTCTCAAACAAAAAAAAAACTAATATTAAATGGCTCATATACTTTATTCTGCGGCGATCATTATTTCGAGTGGCAATCTGCCACACCGATTGCCCAAAAAAGTTCATGCGACCAAACTAGTCCCATGAAACACAAAACAAGATATAAGAAAATCTGTCCGTAAGTGGAGGAGTCATGCAATAAACAACATTTTAAAGGAAAGACAATTTGCCGCCGATTTAAAAATAAAAATGTGACAAAAATGCTAGCGAACCCGAGAAAAAAATTAAGAAAATCGGCTCATAAATGGAAAAGTTATTCGATAATTTATATTTAAAAAGTTTGATCAAATAAATAATTAAGAAAATCTGTTCAAAAATTATTGAGTTATGCAGGGATAGACATTAAAAATATATCCCTCGAATTGATAATCTACATCTTTTTTTTTTCAAGTCGGTTA
The DNA here is from genome assembly GCA_947311025.1 of Lypha dubia. Lineage (NCBI taxonomy): Eukaryota > Metazoa > Arthropoda > Insecta > Diptera > Tachinidae > Lypha > Lypha dubia. The sequence goes on along the minus strand of OX371260.1, from coordinate 30,521,587 downwards.
AATCATTAGGATTGGGGACTATTTAAAATTCAACAAAACTTAAAACAAACATTTATTACAAGAAGCCATTTCTACGATTTCTTTGAGTTTGAGTCGAAAACATTATACGAGGGTAGTACTAAGGCTTAAGATTATATCGGTTAGGGGAAAAACATTAAATGTCAATGTTTTCATGAAACAAAACCAACTTTCTGACTCAAAGTAATTATTTTATTAAGATAAAATTTTTAATATTTTCTTCAAAGACAACTGTCGAAGTGAGACATTTAAAAAATTATCAGATATAAAAAAAACTGGCACAAATAAAATTGAGCAAAACCGAAAACGAATTTCAGTAGCCCCATCCACATTATCTTTTTCGTGCATCAGTTTTGATTGACTGAAGAAGAATTGCTGCTATGTGGGGTATTTGTATGACACACACACAATTTATAAAATGTTTTCATACAGTCTGTAACAAACAAATGTCCCTATTATACATCACTAATAAATTAATAGTTGAGTTTTTGTTATCAAACGCTTATTTTGGGTTACAACTCAACTTATCTTGCAATCAGCTGTAACACAGCGATAACTTTTTACTCGAATTATGATTTGCAATTAAATTGATTGTAAATAATGATAATACAAAAATGTATTTGAGTTGTAACATTGACAGTTTAACTTAGCTGGGTTGTGAATCATAGTAACGGCATATCGTTACCTAAAAGCAAAAAGTTCTAAATAACAAAAAACCCGAAATAGATTATTTCTGAATTCCGATGTTGGTTTTACTAATAAACATCGTTATAAAAAAAAAATCAGACTAGTACCCATGTTCTGTAACTCCCGCTACGAGAAGCTTTTCGATTGAAACGTGCAAAATAAAACAAAAATGTCATAAATTGAAACAAACAGTTGATTTTCTTACTAAACTGAACCTGTAAGTTTTTTCGTGAGTAACAACTGTCACGTAAGAAAATTTCTCGCAAAGTTCTCACTTTGAACTCTCAAATATACTCACAACAAAAAACGCGGTAAGTTAACATCTTAACAATGTTATTCGAAATAAAATTAATGACAAAATTGGTATTTCAATGTTAACTAATTGTTTAATTATTATTTTATTTTTTAATATTAGAAAAATGATTAAAAATGTTTTTAATAAAAAGTGCTTCCAAAACTATTTTGCAAATAACAATCATTAAAGCCGCACTACACATTATTTTGTATAGCCGACGGTAATGTATTTGACGCCGCCATTTATATTCTTCTACGAAGTGTATTTTGGTCGCCGTCGAAGATTGTTTTGGCTAGCATTCTTATCGCCTTTAATTACATATCGACATTGAGCTATATTTTCTGACATTTCTAACGTAACGACGTAAGCATTTTTGGAAGTTTTCGACATGAGTTACAGATTCATTTTTTCTCACTTTTCGAGAAACGATGGAATAATTTGTTTCACATATTTTCGCCACTAGAACTTCTCACTAAAGTTACAGAACATGGGTACAGACCACTAAAGTTATTTTTCTGTCTAAATCCCTTAATTTTTAATTTTTTTTTGTTAAATTAGAGCTGCCATAACAATACACCCTCCTGTCAGAATTCAAAGTGTCTAACTATTACTGCACACAAGATAAATCGCGTATTACAAATCGCCTTTAGCATGTTTTAATTTTGTTATGTACTACTGTAAACTAATGTAGATTTTAGTAATGGCGTTTTGCATTTCATGTAACGTTATGTATTATTTCGAAATTCGATATGTCCAGGTGGGTTACTTTGTAATTCGATAAGGAGAAAAAACTGTTCGAATTTGTATTTTATTTACATTGAATTCGAACGCTTTTACTTTCGATTCGAAATACAGAGTAACTCCACAGGCTTCATCAGTTCCCTTTTTTTACCTCTTCGCTTTGTTCTGCCCCATAATTAAAATCAATTTTTTTTTTTGTCTTTTCTATGGTATTTTTGAAATTCGAATTAAAATTTTCCAGCAATAGAGTTTGACTCATTTTATCATTAAAAATTACCCGATCCCAAAATATAAATTTTCATCTCCAACAATGAAAATATATCTTCAGTTCATGGGAAAAAACGTCTAATTCAAAATCTCTGTAAATAGCCGATCAAATTTGTAGGATGTGCCACAAATTTCTTCATTTGCTTACATAATTGTCTCGTTGTAAGGCAGAGAAGATCCATTTGATCCCTTTTTATTGCTAAAAAGTTCTTTGTTGTACTCCTGTCGGTAAGCAATTTTTCTTGGTCTGAAACTATTTTTATCAGAGTGCGAAAATATTTTTGGAAAGTTCTATCGTGGTAATTTCTAGGGATTACAGTATTCAAGACTTTGAGGAAATCTAAACTTTAAACGTTTTTAAGAACCTTTTATGACTGTCGAACCAATTTTCGTAATCCGAATACAGAAGTAGAATTAAGGATCCAGATAAAAATTCTAAAATGCAGAAACTTGAAACTTGGTTTTTTTTGACAAATACTTAGAAATTATAATATTTACTCTTCAGTTGTGTATAAGAGCTGCCTACCACTAGGCAACCCTACATATAATAGAGGTCCAGGTGAACGTCAAACAAAACTTACTGAGAATTCCTAAATTGAAACTTAAAAACACTTTAGCTTTAGTAAACATATTTCTGGCTAAACATTAGTATAAAAATAAATATAAATTAAAAACAAAAAAATAATTACGCTTGAGATGTTAGCTTCGAGAGTGTTCTAAGTCCACTTTATTAAAATTTCTTTATTTGATAGTCTTTATCCAAGTAAAATTATCGAAATCTTGTAATCCTAATGTTTAAGCAACACAACACAAAGAAGTGCTTAAAACGAATTATCTACCAGTTTAAATTAATTTAATCAAATTGTTGACTTATTCACACATCACAAAATTGAATAAGAAATGTTGTCTTCGATTGCAAAATCATAAAACAATTTGTCACAAGTTGGCGAAAAGTTACTTTAATATTATTTTTGGTTTTAATTCGAAAAAGCAAATTGGGCGAGTTTTATTGCCAAATAGTACAAATATTTGGGCGTAAAAAACAAGTTTCTTTCAACAAGTTTTCTAACAGTAAACAAAAACAAAGAAAAAATCGGCTTAAAATTAGACACTTGAAATTTTATGTACTCAGTTGACACTGTTTTTTGTTGTTGTAATTTGTTGTTGTTTAAGAAGTTTTTCTTTCATTAGTTAAAGTTTTATAAAATAAAAATAAATAAAAACAAATCAACAAGCCATTGATCGGTTTAAAAACCTTTTTTTTTGTAGTGGACAAAGAAAATTCAAATAAATTTTTAACATTTTCAAAACCACTTAAAAACGTTTATATTTTATTTCAAATTAAAATCAAAATAACATAAACGTGTAATCTTGCTTCTCTTTAAGTGCCCAATAGGGAAGTCAACCTTGAAATATGGATTATCATCATTCAAGTTGCTTGTCTGCCAGTAATTTCAGTTTTCTTAATTTTATTTGATTTACAATTTGTTCTGTCTGATATCATATTAAGAAAAAAAATTATAACAAAATCAAAGTTGTTCTAATAGACGAGTAGATACAGTCTTTGTCGACAATGTGCAAATTGACAAGACTCAATCGTTGTTGGCTGATTTCCGTTTTATTTCATTTTACGAATTAAATTTATTGTCTATTTGATTGGATTTTGGTTTCCAACATTAATATGACTAAACTTAAGTTGTCAATTAAATAAATCTTTGAAAATATTAAATCGTCGTGTTTTATTCTTTATTTTTCTATTTAATGTTATTAATTGTTGACATTTAAAATGACAGTAGACATGGTTAGTCAGCTGGTGGGTGTATTTTGTTCAATAGCATTTGTACGAGGGTTACTATTTATCTGAATTGTTATGGTAATTTTAAAAATTGTTAGAATGCAATAGTGGCATTAGAACAACGACGAACGGTTAACTATTTAATGGAAATAAGAAACCATACACCCGATATTATAGTTTTCCAATACGAAACTGCAGGAAAACGTGTGCATTCAAACTAAATAATTATAAAAATCGGCATTTAAATGCAATAATTATTAGAAATATCAATATTTAAGGGATAATTCGGGATGGGACCGAATTGCAAGCAAACTTGTATGAATAAAAAAATAATTTTGAAAATCAGTTCATAAAATAACTAAGATTTTAGAGGAGCAGAAGATTTTGTGGGACCCAACTGTGGTCCCATGGATAATGTATTTTCTATGGCAATCTGTATTTTTATATTTTTATTTGGAAGTGCGTCAGTAAACTGGAATTAAGCCGTAAATTGATACACAGATCTAAATGTCGAAATTTCTAGCGTCTTCTAAATATGGTGCGATCCAATTCCCATGTTTTGTACGCACGCATACTTCTTTAATTAAATGAAACAGAGGCGGCCTTGAGGATACACAAAAAATATTTTTACGAATCCCATAAACTATTCAGCCTGTCTAATATACATGCATAAATGCCTGGAATTGGAAGTGAGTTCGCCAACTTAAATTAGAAACACTATTCGGTCGATCTGGCCAAAAACCCAAAACCTAGTAAACTTGTCTAATTTATTCTAATAGAATAGATTTCTCATAATTAGAGGCCTGTTTTCTAAAATTTTATACCCTCGGCTTGTAGAAAATCTTGCGTTAGGGATTGAACAAATTTCCAAAACTTTCCCGAATACTAGACTGCATGGTCGATAGAGCAGGCCTCTTATTGCACTTTAAATTCTTGAAACAACGATGACATAATTCTCGATTTTATTTTCAACTCTTTTAAAAATATTTCATTTGAATTTTAAATTCAAATATTTAATGAAATTGCATCAAATTGCTATAAAAATTTATAAATTATTGATATTTTGTTTATACAAGCCGTAAAAATCCAGACCACAATTCCCCCATCCACCACCCACCAAAGAAAAAAATTGTTCAATCCAGTCAAAGAAATTTTTGAAATTCTCCTTAAGATAAATGAATACATATAAAAAATCCAGTTTAATGTCAATGAAAACAACATTAAATATTTGTATGTGTGTGCAAGCAAAATATTTAACGAAAATGCAAAAAAAAAAAGAAGTAAATGCAAAGTGTCATTATATTTTTTTTTTTATTACTTTTGTTCAACATTGAACTAAAAATGAAAAACAAAGTTGTTTTCAAGTCTCAGTATTTCTGATGATCTGGTCGGTCGGTCATTCAGTGACCATACAAAAGCTCAAAATAAAAAAAGAAGAAATTTAATATTTTTCATGCTTTTTTCTACACGCATGTTGTTTCAAATAGTTGCTGCTGCCGTTGTTGGTGTTGCTCGTTTTTTGCATGAAAACTTGTAGTGTTTCGCCTGCTGGAAAGCAACAAAAGTTATAAAAATAAATAAATTAAAAGTAAAAAAAAACTAATTTTCTTTTAACACTTTCACAAAAATAAAATAAACTCTTTTTTTTATCACTTTAGCGAAAAACTACAATAAAAAAGTTACAATTAAATTTCATGTTAATTCGTACTTAAACTATTGTTTTCGTCAAACAAAAAACAAAAAAAGAAGCAAAAACAAAAACAAAACAAATGTATAATTTAATATAATTTTTATTTTAAGGAAATACTTTTGAAATTTTTAATTAAAATTTTTACTATTGTTGAAAGAAATTGGTAAAAGAAGAAGAAGAAGAAGAGAAGCAAAAAATACAACATAAAAACACTTTCCTACTTCTTGTTTTAATTCATGCCCCGGGCTTGGCATTTTAAATGAAAGAGTCACGCACAGATTTGAAAGCAATTAAAATTTTTTATTTTAAATATTTTTATAAAGGAGTTCGTTTAGTTACTCATCAATATGCAGGTAAATAAAATATTTAATAATATTTTAATGAAATTTATAGAAAATTTACCATGGTTGTGGTATTTTTTTAAGTGTAAAAAAAAATTTTGATTATTGACAAAAACTTGGCATGAAAATTATATGACGCGGTGAAATTTAATATGATTTTAGCTAGAAATTCTTCAATTAAAACTCACATTTGGATTGTAATCGTGAATCATTATATGGAAAAATTTGTTAAGATTCCTTAAGTCATTTAGGCATTTGAGCTGGCTTAAGGGATGTTTTTTCTCTAGGTATAAATTATCTGTTTAGGCGGATTTTGGGGCATTTATAAGAAATTTTTCTTTTTGTTGGTTTGTTGGCTATGCATGGGGATGAATGTACGAACCTGCATTGAGACTTAAGCCCACATTGCTCTCAACACCGTGTGAATATATTTGTTCACAAGCACCCCCAAACTTGCGTGGCTTCGAGGGTCACATCCGGCGGCAACTTCTTATGTATGGAACACCCACCATGCGTAAACAGCTTTCTTAAGTGTTTGAGCTATCTAATCTCTTTTATGTTAAAACATACACCAATGGGGATCCTATTGTTGTACCGAAGTCGAACTAGCCCTTGTCGAGCATCAGTCCTTAAACCAAATTCTCTTCCAACTTTTGGTAGCAACCACAACCGCACCGTGAACTGCCGAAATAAACCTCACCAATAACCAATCACAGCGATTGCTGCCAGCATATCCATTCTCAAGGAGATGGACTATGCCAATAGCATACCCATTCCCATGAGGATATACATACGAGTATATACATTTCGCATCTCTCATCATAACATTTAATGGTTAATCCAATATAGGAACAACACTCTCTACTCCCGAGAAGACACTGCTCCCGTGATATCTGTGTGGTTACTTATCAAGAGCAGTGAGCTGCAACAAGTATAATCGAGCCTACTTATTCCCTTACGTTGAATTTTAAGAACAACACAAACAAGTATTATTTAATTTTATACTCGTTCGCTTCTTATGCACAAGCAGAAAATTCATCAACAAGTGTAAATCATTTCGATCATTTGATGCGAATGTGCATGATCTGATTGCGTGATACAATGAATATAAATCATATGCAGAAATACAAAAAACACCAACTCTATGTATTTTGTTGTTAGAAAATTTGATTTCGGAAGTCAAAAGTATAAATAAAAAAATTATTTGTTCAAATACGAGTACAAAATTACTTTAACAACTGCATAAAACACTTGTTCCGCTAACAACACGTTGGCTTCGATTCAAAATGAGTTTCATACTCTTAACGACAGGTCAGAACAGAACATTCATGTTAGCATAAAACAACAAGTGAATAAAATTGAATGTTTGAAACGAGCGGTTGCGTAAATAAGTGTTTTTTGCTTTTGAACAAAAACGATTAGATCATAAAAATCAATGTGCATAATTAAGTATACCCAAAAATTGATCAAGAGTTGAAAGATAACCCCTAAGGATTAATTTTCTAACGACTTTGGTCTTGATCAAAGACCTTAGGTGCCTTTTCACCTTCTACCACACTAACATAGATTACCGACTTCCTTTTCTAACTTATACAGATGTACATCCGTTGTTCTGTTGTTTAAGAGATTGGGCAGTAACATACAAGTTTTATGGGCAAAGGTAAGAAAAGACAACTACCCATTTCTCCCCAGAGAAACAGCATCAAGGTGTGGATATCACCAAGATGACAAAACGTAGCTGCCGGGGGATAGTGAATAAAATTTCAGTATGTAAGAACTATTTAATTCCTCATTAGTCGATTTAAAAAATATCTTCGTTAATCTAAAGAACGGATCGCAAACAGGAAAAAGTCAAAACTCTTATGTCTAGAAATGAAAAGTCTGAAACTACTTTGAATGACCACGAACAATTAAGGATGGAAACAGATCAAATCGTTTATAATATAAGTAAGAGTAGTTGGTACACTTTACAAAATTTTCAGCAATATTTCTACGAATTACAGTTCCTACAAATTACAGTTGTGAATTTAGTATGTGTATGTTACACATTTGACAGACGCACTCAGTCCGATAGTCCGACCGACACATTTTGTTCGCTTAGTTTATTTTCAGTTTTTTTTTTACATTAATTTATTATGTAACTATTTTTAATATCGACATTTCAAATCTTAATATTTTTCATATAAAAAATATATTAAAAAATCGTATTTCTCATTAAGTCAACATGAGTGGATAAAAAGATAAACAACATTTTTTGCATTTTTAAACATACAAAATTTCAGTTAACAACTTTCGCCATTAAATTGGAGATAAGTAACGTACAAATAATGAAAATGAAAAGTAAAAACAAGAAAGTATAGTTGGGCAATGCCCATCATATGACACTCTACGCTACGCATTAGTGATGGCAATTGCCGTCGGTCTATTGTTTTAATTTGTGTTCGATTATTTCTTTATAAGAAGCGATCATTTATATGTCTCGCAGGGTATTGTGGTACATATTACGGCATTACAGTTTTTAAAAGTGAAGTGAAGAGACTTGGAAACAATTTATTAAATTTTACATTCTTTCTATCATTGAATGTCGAATGGTATCGTGATCGCCTCAGTAGTAAGTGGTAGTGCGCTGCACGAACATACTGGTAGCAGTTTCATTTCCACTACATTCACTTTTAAGATTATTTTTGGCCGCTACACAAGCATATGCCGACACCCTTTGCCACTTCAGCGCTAGAGAGCGTAAGCTAATAAAAAACAAATCAAAGCACACACACACACACACGCGGTCAAAATAAATTAATCAAATAGCAATAAACTTGATAATGATAACATAAGTTGCAACTTAATATCAAATTACCGTTAATAATATAAAATTATAAAAAAAAAAAATAGAAAGAAAATAAATACAAAAAGTTAAAATGAAAATAAATAAATTACGGGTGTTGATTACCAAACATGTAATGAATATATTGTTTCTACATATTTTGTGCATTAAATTAAAATTAGAGATGTGATACTGAACAACCACTCACACTCGATCATTAGCCAAAGTTGATGATGAGCTCATATGTACAACCTTGATTTTTAGCTCTCATTCACATGCACTTGCATGAATGTTCCAACTCAAGAATTAATAATTTTGCTGACAATTATACACAATTTTAGAAATAAATATTTATTTGAAGATCGTAAATGAAATTTCGAGAAAATATTACTAGCGAAAATGTATTATTGTCGTCATAATGAGAATATCATGATCGTAGGCGTTAAGATACTCACAGCCTCATCTTCCGAGTTTAAACTTTGAATTGAATCTGGATGAGCACATCTAAAAAAAATAAATTAAATCATAGTTTTGTTTACACCTTAACTTTCAAATTTGTTATTGGACTCACACTCCCTTTACATTTACGTACTCGAACTCGTACTAAAATACATACCTGCTGATATTAATCTCCTCCATAACATGTATGTATACAACCTTTTTTTATTTTTTTTTTGTGAATTATTGCATAAATGTACAGTGTTTGTTTTATATGAAAAAATATATGGAAAGAAAAAAGAAATAATAAAATAATTTCACTTGTTTGTTTATTGTTGTTAATTTGTACAAGTTTGTATAAAACACAGTGCCAGCAAAAGTTGTACGTAATTTCAGCAGAGCATACACTGTAACAACATACAAGTGTATTGGTTGATTTTAGCCACACATTTAATGGCTTCTGCTATGCAGAAATTCCAAGGGCATCCGCTATTTCATTTTTAAGCCAACCGTGCAATTGTTGAAACAACTTGCGTCGATTGGAAGCCAACTTATTGAAAAAACAATAATTTCGGTGAATAAATTTTTCGCCGATTTTAAAAATATCCGATCAAATAAAAAAACAAGAGTTTTGAAAATCGGCCAATAAATAGCGGAGTTACGCTTTAGCCAATATTATTGTCTTGCTTGGACGTTCAAACATAAAAAAATAATCTCCTTCTAAAAAAAAAAATAAAAAGCTATTGATTTCATCCCAATTGTGGAAAATCGGATTTTCTTCAGATCTCGACAATTCGAGGTCATCGGAATCTATTTTGACTAATTTTCGATTATGTCCTTGTAGATGGATGTATGTATTTTGTGTGTGTTTAAGTATGTAACTTCAAATAACTTAAGAATGGCTTAACCTACTCGTAATCGGAACCAAAATCGAGATATTCTAAATTAGATGCCCTTGAGATAATGAACTGATTGAGAATTTTCTAATAACGAAATAAATAAATTTTTATATAAATTTTAATTTACTAGAGTTGTTTAAAATTTGGATTTGATTATTATTATTAAATTTAAAAAACAAGCTACACAGCAAAAGTTTGATGAGAAACAATGGGCGCGTTCAGCAGAAAAACCTGCTACTAAACAGTTTAGATGTAGCAGCTTTTGATTTGATTAATTTTTCTGAACGATCTGCACACTTTTTTGTCAAAAATATCAAAAATTTTACTTTTCAATTAAAATTATTGAATTTTATTTTGTAAAAAGATTTCATAATATTTATTTGTGAATTAAAATGAATTAAAATTTAAAAATATATTTTATGAAATTTGATTAAAATGTCAAACTGAACTGAAATATCGTAATTTAATGAAATGTATCGTATTTTTTCTTTGCTACCAAAAACAGTGAGCGCTCACTTAACATGTTCGCGCTCATCGCTCAGTAATCAAGGCGTTCAGCAGATTGTTGAGCAACAGTTGCGTAGCAAACTGTGTCTGCTGAACGCATCCAATTAGTTCGCTCAACATATGTATAGCCTTATCGAAAATTTTCGAAAAAATCAATTTATATGAAATTGATATTTAAGAGTCAGATGATGCAAATGGTTCTCAGCGAAAAGTTTCGAGGATGAACCACGAGATCAACCGTATTCCATAATATTTTAAATATTTTAGTCTTGAACTAAGGTTGTTTTCAATGCATAAATCTCAGCCATTTCACCTTTTGAAATATCGCTAGCACAAAGCGAAAATATATATAAATTCGCTTTAAGACTTCTCGCATTTAATTCAAGAATTATAGAAATGTTGTTTGTGACAATCTCGAATGTTCCTTTCGTTCTTAAAATTTAAAGCACGATTTCTACCAAAATTGGAGAATCAAAATTTACAAATAGAACCTGTCCTACAAAAATCCAATGTTTTGCTTTTTAAATTAACAATTAAAATAAATCTAATCTAATCTAATCTAATCTAATCTAATCTAATCTAATCTAATCTAATCTAATCTAATCTAATCTAGCCTAACAACTTTCAATTAATTTATTTTCACTTCTGTTTTCTGCGGAGGCATGTTAAAAAAAATATTAAGAAAATGAAATTGAAACTCTTTCTTATGATCTTTTGACATGAACTGTATTGTGTACGTAGTCGCCCGTTCAAATGTGAAAATGTCATTAATTTTCTGGTTTATTTACAGTTTTTTATTTTTATAGAAAAAATTTCACATAAATAACGATCAATCAAATAAACAGTCATTTATTTTTATCGATCGAACTACAAACAAATAAATGAAACTATTGCTTTTGTTTTATATTGACTTTTTTTCATCACGTTTTATTACAAAACTTTATATGAAGAAAAAAAATCAAAAATAAAACTCATCTTTTATTAGATTTTTAGAAGTAAATAATAAAGATACAGACGTAAACAAATAAAGGAAAATTTTAGAAAATAATTTATAGACTGGTGTCAGTTGCATGTAAACAAAGACAACCGATTTCACTTACATACATAAATACGTTTTAATTGAATTTCGTGACTTCTATGGATTGATGAAATATAGTAAAAGTTTTTTTGAATATGCACATATTTATAATCCTACTCTGTTTACTGTAGAAATCCTCTAGGTTTAAAAAAAATTCAGGACTTAATGGTGAAAATCACTACGAAAAATTAAAATCGTAATTTCAAATATTTTAAGATATTATTTTTCATATAAAATTTTAAAAAGCAATAAACTAACTTTTCAACCTTTTTTATAATTAATTTTTAAATGAACAAATCCGAATTCGAATCAACACTTAAATTTAAAAAACAACGTAGATAGCCTCGAATACTTTCGAAAAAATCAATTTATATGAAATTGATTTTTAGGAGTCAGATGATGCAAATTTTTTTATAACAGTTGTGCTTAGCGAGAAGTGTCGGAGATGATCCGAAATATTGAATTTAAATAAAACAATTGTTTTTTGTTTATTGTTGATCTTAAGCTAGAAGTGTGTTTTAATAAAAATTTATAAAAATTAATTTTGAAAAGCACTTAGGCGATGTGATTTAACTACTTAGGGGCGTAATAGATAATGACACAAACGCAACATTATTGGCCAGAAATACCTGGGCCCATAAACAGTGGACTTACGCGATAATCAATATTTTAAAGATCAACTTGCCAAATAACCGGGACATAACCGAAAAAAACCCTTTCATACATAAAAATAAATTTAAAAATTGCTTCATAAATATTGAAGTTACTCGAAAAACCTTGCAAAAATCGGCCTATAAATGGATAATTTATGCGATATTTAGTATTTCGGAAGGATAACCTGACCCTCAGGTTCTCCAAAAAATGTAATGCTACCCAATTGCAAGGAAATTTGTTCAAACAAAAAAAGAGCGAAAATCTGTCCATTAATCAGATAATTTTAGGGGAACAACGCTTTCAAACACAAAAAGAATTTTAAAAATCAATTTATAAATAATAGACTTATGCGTATTCAAACATTTAAAACGACGAACTCGTACCCTCCTAACCCTATTCATAATCTTGATCAATTAGAATGTTTATTGCCATTCACTAATATACCATTTTGTATAGTAAGATGCAAAACTATTTGCACATCATTGTTTCAAAGTACGGTTAGTTTGTTTTTCCACTAACCGGATCTTTTGTGGAGCTCATTTTTACTGAAAATTAGTAAATTAAATCTATGGAATGCAAACAATGTTGAGAAAAGTTAATTGTTTTATAATCTTGAAAATAAAATATCGAATATCTACTTGACAATACCGTTGAGTGAAAGAAGATCACATTTGAGGTAGAAACTGCATATGTACCAGTATGTGTGTATTTATGCATCTATTGTACAAGACAATGGACCACTTTTCATTTCCGCTATTGCAATCACTATGTTTAACCCACTCAAACTTAAATTATGTAGATGTAGAATAGCGGCTTATTTTAATAACTGGATAATATTGAATAAATATTGCTGAAATAGTGTGGAGCGGTTTAAAGGAATGTTGTAAAAATATCAAACTTTTCCAAAATTATTGTTGGTTTGCTTGCGTTTATAAATTGTTTTTTTCTGGACAAACTGTCACTACAATAATAATAAAATAATTTAAACTTTGTTAGGTGTAATTAATTGAAACAGTAATCTAATTTACATTTACAAATAAGATTGTTGAAAAATAAACAAAATTAACACTTGCCATAAATAAGAAATTACTAAAGTGAGATATTTTTGATAGCTTAATATTCATATTCATATAAGTATGTATGTACATAAATGTAAAATACATACTTCTCTCTTACCTTTTATTGTTTAGACAACAAAGCATCTTATTGTTTAAATATTACAGTTAAATTCATGCATTTAAAAGTACATAGTTAATTTCTTGCAGTGTTTTTTTCTCTTTAAATGTTGTATAACTGTATTTGATGGGAAACTAATCACGATCATGCACGCTCTATGGGAAAGAAAATTATTCATGCACATACTTACTTACATAAGTATGTATGTACATATTTGATTCTTCATGCGCCTTCGAGTTATTAATTAAAGAAAAGAAATGGCAAAATTCAATGAAATCATTTATTTGTCTAATTTTAATCTTGATTAAAATTTAAAAACTTTTTTATAAAAAAATTTAGGGGAAAAAATGTATTTGGAATTGTATTTAGAATCTGTGCAGCAAGATATAACGGCTCAAAGTATGTGTGTACTTTATAAGATTAGAATAAGTATATCCGAGTAACATAGTGGCTTTTTTTTTTGTTTTTATAATATACCGGATCGTATTAAATCGCTTAAAATTAGTAGGTACTTCCTGCAAATCTTCAGAAAAACATTAAAGCCAAAATAAACTCAATCCGAAAATTTAGGCCGCTAAAAGTTCTGAGATCAAAGTTATCCCATTATTGGAAAGTGAAGAAATACCCACATTTTTTTTATATTAAAATTTTAGAAAAAATTTGCAAATAATTTTAGTGGCCGAAATTTTTGAATAGGAACTTGGTCTAACTTTTATATTTATGTTTTTGAGCAAATCTGAGTAAATTTTTTAAAATATTTGTTTGCTACAATAACAATGTGTGTGAAAATAAATTTATATTTAATCAGCACAGATTTGAACCAAATAATTTTAGTCAAGCTAATTATGCAGTTAACAGAGCCCTGTAAACAATTAACATTCGTAGTAAAAAGAACTTCTCTCTATGAAATACATATATTTATGTTTCCAGATTTATTATTTTATTTCCGTAAAAACCAAAATGTCTTAGAATAATTTCCTTAATCACTTACAACGAATATAATTTTAAGGTACATAATCAAATGATTTACGTCAATCATGTAAACAGAGCCCATCTCTGATTCGAATGCGGGGTTTCTGTCCATCATCATTAAGTTTTTCTTTATGCTTCTTTCCATATTGTTGTTTCATATTTATAGTTTAAGTTCGTCATATCAATAACTAATAGTACTCGGTACAATATTTTATGTTTTTCTTGATTTTTTAATTCATCTACAAACGACATTTTTTACATTAAATTAAAAGCAAAACTCTCGAAAATAGAAATAGAAATGAAAAATAAGGAAAAACGAATGTATGTATGTAATTCGAAACCCATTGTTTTTCAAACAACTTTAAAATAGCTTGACAAATAAGTTAGAAAATCATATAAAGAAAATTTTATATCAGTTACTTTATCTAGTTTTCTTTTAGTTGTACTCGTAGTACTCGTACTAAAAACAAACACACACACTCAGACGCTTTGGTTTGTTGCATCTTAAAGTTTTTTATTGTTTTATTGTTGGTAAACAAACACGTTTTTAAAACTAAAACAGAAAACTGAAAAATAAAACTTAAGTAAATTAAAAAGAAAAAATAATAATAAAAATTGACAGACGAACGAAACGGACCGCCGTTGGACGGACAGAAAATCACATACAAACATACTTAGATCTGCATTAAAACCACTTCAGAGAAAGTTTTTTTATTTATTTATTTATTTACCTTTTTGTTCAATTTAACCAAAAGCAAATGAAATGAAATTTATAGAAAATAAATCAAAAATTAAACATTTTAAAGAGAATAATTTTGAAATATTTTACTTTGTTTACATGATTTGTGCAAACTTAAATAGCCAGCAATGTTTTCACCAATAATGTTAATGGCTTAATTAAAGCTGACTTACAATAATTTAATTGTTAATAAAAAGCCAAATTTAGGAAATACATATTTTACAAACACCGAAGCGCAATAAAAAATATTCCCATGATTTTTATCATAAATATTAAGCCAGACACCATTTCATTAATGTTTTTCTTACTGACACATACTGTTACTGTTGTTGTAGTCGTAATTTTATGTTTTCCAAGAAAACTTAATGTTTTATTAAAATACTAAAAGATCTTATAAAAGCAATATCTTGTTCTTAAACGAATAAATTACTTGAGAAAATAAAGACCAGCAAATTATTGCAACAAAATAGTTTTGGAAAAGTTATAAAAGAAAGCGACCATTTCCAAATTTTTTCTGGCAGGGAATTTAAATTTTGTAAAAATTATTTCCGCTACTGTGAGATCATTTGAGATCAGAAAATTTTATAATTTACGGCTCTCGGACCTCTTCACTTCAGTCTGCCGCTAAAAGCTTCCATAAAAATTGTATACTCAAATCATTCGTTCGTCTTGTGGAAACTGCACATAATTCATTTTTAGTTTTTATATTACTCCCACAGTTACTGAAAAATCAATAAAATGAGCGGGCACCTTGTTAATCGTGTTAGCCCCCCCCCCCCCCAAAAAAAAATTTTACCAACTTACAACCAAATCCCTTTAAAGAAAAAAATTTGAATCGGTCTATACATGGATTATTTATGCGATAATCAATATTTTGGGGGACACAACTTCACCCCCCACTCCGCGATTTTACAAGCCAACATTAAAAAAAAAATGGTACGAATTCATAATCTTCCTCTTTTTTGGAATTTGGTTGATAATTAAACAAATTACTCAACTATACCGTATTTACACTACGCAACTTTGTTGCATGGAACTCAGTTTGTTCAGTGAGAAAGACAGAGCAGCAATATAAGATTAAAATTAAAATTACATGCAACAAAGATGCATAGTGTAAATACAATATAATATAATTTTGGAACCCCTGATTCTAATAACTGCATCTTAATAAGAACACATACATACAAAGATTATAGCAACAATTTACAATCACTTTAAATGTCGTTTTGACTACAATGTTGCGTTAAAAATTATGACAAAATCATAATATTTTATTTAATGTTTAAATAACTGATTAAAATTTTGCAATAATCTTTTTATTCGCTCAACCAAGCAACAACAACCATTTTAAATGGTCAAAAAGGACAAGCAGACAGGCGTTTAGTGCCACCACCAACTAACACTTGCACCACTAGAGAAATGAACGTCAAGCGATTTTTTGTTTTTTTTTTTTTTGTTTTCCTTAAGGCTGCTAAGCAGAGAGTGTTAATGGGAAATGTGCATGTTTTATGATGATTTTTGTATGAAAGTATTAAAATTTTCATTATGGAATTGCAAATGGGTGCTATTCATGTGGATAGACAGAAGGTGGTGAGGTGAGTAAGTTACTGAGTCGGTAGGTTATTTTTGGCTGGTGTGAGTGTGTGTGTGTTTTTAGTGTTTTTTAAAGTGTTTATTTTTATGGTGTTAATTTAAATACCATTTTAATTACTTATTTAAACTAAACTAATAAAAAATAGTACAACAACTATAATTAGTTTTCTTTACCTTTTTTAATAACTTTTTTTTTTTTTTTGAGCTGACCGATATTTTCTGTAGTAAATTTTTATGTTAAATTTATAAAAATATGTTTGTATTGATTGCAAATACATCGGTAAGAAATCTTAATGAAATGTGCTTTTAACAGGTGATCATAAGCAATTAAAGGATGTTATTTTAATTCTACGAGATAGATCTCGTGCCCTGTTCCTTTAGAATATTCTTAAGTTATAAGGATTTACTTACTTACACACACACATATTTAACTACATATTGTTGTAAAGTCAGAACAGTTTCCCATGGCCTCAAAACGTCGAGATCTGATTAAAATTCGATTTTTAAAAATGGGGATAAAATCAATAGGTCCATATTTTTAAAAGCGATAAGTTAAAGAAACAAATTTGTAGATGATTGTGTTTTTGCTTTAGCCATGGACATAGAAATAGGACACTCGTATGTGATAGAGTAGATTTATGAATATTTTCCACAACAAAACTACAGTTGAAATTCTTATTCCATACATTGAAAGTGTTAAACTTGTAGTGTATAACACAATATAAATTATAAATAAATATCCGTTTATTTAAGAGAAAACAAAAAAAAAGTTTAGAACTAACTTTCAAGGCTGGACAAAAAGACTAGAATACTTGTAAAAATTAAACAAAATAAGACAATTCTTAATAAATTTTAAATTAATATTTTGTACTAAAACCCTATTGTTAATGACAGCTTGGCATCTTCGAGGTATACTCTCGACTAATCTTTGACACAGGCTTATTGGAATCGAATACCACGATTCTTGAACACCCACCCATAATTCTCCGGAATTTTTAATATTTTGTTGAGCAATTTTGTTTTTAACATCTTTTAGTTTTTATTATTAATTTCGGAACCTTCTACAACAAAACTTAAGTCTTAAAGTAGCAGAAGTATTCTAATTGTTATTTTACCATTTTCTTTATAATTGTTATTATTCCAAAGATTTTCAATAGGGTTCAGATCAGGGCTCTGCGCTGGTCAATCTAAAACCCGTAAATTTTCCTCTGAAAACCAGTCCTTAACAATTGTTGATGAGTGTTTGGGGTCGTTATCATGCATAAATGTCCAGGTTATTGGCATGTTTTCAAAAGCAAAAGGATCCATAGCATTTTTAAGGATGTCTAAATACTGAAACCTGTCCATTTCCTCCTCTAGTTTTACGATAGGACCAACGCCGTACCATGAAAACGCACCTCAAACCATTAAGCTCCCACCACAATGCTTGACCGTTTTTTGTATGTACTTTATGTTCAAAGCCTGGTTCTTTGGGCGATGAAGAATTGTTCCACCATCGGGTCCAATGCGATTTACCTTAGTTTCATCGCTCCATAGTATTTTTTTCCAATATGATAAGTCGTTTCGTTTGTGTGTTTTTGCAAAGTGAAGGCGCTTTTTAATATTCTTTTTTGAAAGAAGTGGCTTCTTCCGGCTAATACGCCCAAATAGGTTTGCTTCATTCAGTCGTCTTCTTACGGATCTATTTCACAATACCACATCAAACTCTTCCTTGATTTCTTTATTTATCTGACGAGAGGACTTGAAAGGATAGAGCTTACTTTTTCGAACTATGGTTCTGTCAATAAGAATTGTTATTTTACGGCTCTTTGACTTTCGTTCTTTATTTTCTGTGAGGTACATATGTATTTCTTATCAGTTGCGCTTAAACGAATAGCATTGTAGACCATATTTCGAGAACACTTTAGCATTTGAGCAATTTCCGTGGGGGATTTGTTAACCTCATAGAGCTGGAATATAAGTTTCCTTTTTTCGAAGCTGCAATGTTTTCCACGAACTATGTTTTTTTTTTATATAAAAAGAAGATACTAATTTGAACTTGAAATTAAAAAAAATAAACCCAAACTGAATAGTGGAAAACAATTTTTTTACAGTTTTTTCAAAGTGTCCTATTTGTATGTCCAACTAAATAGAATGATTTGTGACTACTAGATTAGTATTTAATATAAATTAAAACAAGCGGAAATATTTTTTAACTTTGTAGAAATAATTAAGGAAATATAAAAATGCAGCAAAGTGTCCTATTTCTATGTCCATGCCGTACAGTCGAATACATCGCTCATTTATTGCAACGTAGTCATATCGCAAAAAAGTTGAAACTTCACAAAATGCATTTAAAGTTTTTTTAATAAATAGCATTTATCATACAGATAAAGACATGTTTACGAAAAATGTTTTACAACTAAAGAAATTATTAAAAGACAATTTTAAAACCATTTAAGAAAAATCAAACAATTGCGAGCATGCACTTGATTAATTGAAAAATTATCAAAAAGTAATTATAGCTCTTCGATTAATCTATAAAACTTTTTTCATATAAAAATTTTTCATTTAAATTTTCATAAAAACATTTCAAATGGTAAGAGTTAAAATATAATCACGAAAATAAAACTACTTAATGATTTTTCAGCATGCAAATTGACTCAATGAGTTCAACATAAGTTTTTCTCTCTGCCCCCAGGAAATTAAAAATAGAAATTCTCATTTAGTTCCACATCTATTTTGATGTATACAAGATTTAAAAATAACAAAATCTAAAACCATTAAAAGAACTATGAAGTTTTGAAATTATGTTCTTGGGTGCTGCTGCTGATCTTAATAAAAATTTAAAAATTTTAAAAATAAATAATGAAAACAACAAAAATTTAATTTGAAGTGCAGATGTTGTATTCGTTCCCAAATAGTAAAACGGGATGGGATGTTAGAGGAGTCTTCAATAATCAAAAGTGCTAAAGAAACTTTATAGGCTTCTTTTTAATGTTTTAAATTTATATCCATTTTATTAAAGAGAAAAAAAATAAAACTCACGTTTTATTGTTCAACAGATCGTAATGATTTTAAACATTTTAAACATCATTATTGTAAATTTCATATCCAATTTTCTTAATTGTGTGTTTAGCTGATGCATTCAATTTGCTTTAGTTTTATGAGAAATTTACTATAAATCATTTTATTTAATTATTAACTAATTAACTGGTAGTAAACACAAAAGTGATTTATGTAAATTAAAATAATTTTGTTTTTTTTTTTATTACGAATGAGAATAATGTCAGCTATAAATTGAGGTGTTTGTAATTTCGTCTAGTGTCTAGTTTGCAAAACGTTTGAAAATATTTTACATTTTAAACATCACTATGGGTGATTATATGAACAATATGACAGGCATTATTTAAGATCAGTATTAGTGATGTTACGAATATCAATTTTTAGTATTCGCGAATACGAATACGAATATTTAAAACAGTATTCGCCGAATACGAATACGAATACGAATACGAATATTTCTTTTGAGGTTTATATTTCAAATTTAATTGGAAAAAATCCTTGCCTTTGCGGTAGTAACTATAAATGAAAAAAAAAATTTAGTGATTTAACATTATTATTGCATTAAGATGCCGAATTTGAAAACCTCTACAGAACATTTTTTAATTATTTTACTTACATACTTTCAGATTTCGTTTTTCTTACTCTGTTTGGGTTTTTAATTAATAATTCAGTGCTGTTTAGCGAACATATTTTTGCAGAAGGCGCATCCACCTGTGTCAGTGGAATTTCATATATAAAAAGTTTTAAGCTTACAGTACACGGAATGTCAAAAGCCACATTCGCATGTGGGTCTGACGTAATTTTGACGTCACCATGAAGCCAAATTGGCAACATGTCGTGTACTTCCATTTTTTGTGACACTCACATGCAGCACACATTGATATGGGGGCCACATGTTCCTTTGTAGAGACATGCAAACATGCGTATTTTAGACATGTCGTGTACTATTTTGGTACATTTGAATTTTGACATTTGTAATATTTTTACATGCGCATGTAGCAGTCCCAAACATGTGGCAGCAAACATTTTTGACACAACATTTTTCAATAGTATGTAGCCAATGGCACTCTTGCCAATGTTGATTTTCTCCAACAAAATGTGGTAGGAATTTAATGACGAAAAATTTTTTTTATTATTATTAATCACAAGATGACTGAGATTCATGATAATTTTTTTGGTTTACGAGCGAGGTAGAGATAAAAGAAGGGTAGAAAAATGATCATATTTTATCTTTTCCATGCATTTATTTGTATTTCTCTTTGCTTTAAGGTTTTTGTTTTATTAATTAATATCTTACTTAACAGCTTAATTAGTTTGGGTTTTTTTATTTCTCGTTGTTGTTCTAAACCATGCAAAGCTAAGATGAAAAAATTCGTGTATAAATAGTAAATTTATTCAATAATTAATAAAACAACTGTGATCGCCAATTGTTGCGTTGTTTTTGTGTCAGTGCAGTATTATTTAATTTTTTTTCACCATTTTATTGTTCATGGGAATTATTTCACGATAAAATTGAATTTATTTTACTTTTTATCAGATGTTGTTTTATTTCTTCTTTCTCTTCGACATTTTATAAATTTGACTTCACACAAAATTTTAAAAATTAATCAAGCGCCATAAACATATGACTCTTGGACATGTTAATATGAAAAATGTGTACGTATGTTACATGCGGTGTACTGACAATATATATGTAGCCAATCAAAAGTTCACACATACTTATGCTGCCATTGCAAATGTGTAGATACGCTTCGGCTACATTTGTCACATATAAATCTTGGGACAAAACAACATTTCATGTACTACCAAAATTTTGAAGCATGTAGACACTTCTGCATGTTTAGTAAATGTAAACAAAATGCTGCAAATTCTCGTGACGTCAGAGCCACATGCGAATGTGGCTTTTGACATGCCGTGTACTGTAGGCTTTAGTTTGATTCCTGTAGCTTCCCACCCTTATACATTTACATATATACAAGTATATTTCAATTTATTGCCGATAGGTGATGTACTTTGTTCAATTCACTGCTGCGAAAGCATTTTTAATTTTATTAATACATTTGAGACAACTTAAATTATAATTTATATATATTTTTGTTTGTTTTTTAGGAATGTTATTACTTTGCGTGAAATACAATGGCTTTTTTTAATAAAAATTAATATATTTTTTTACATTTTATGTACTTTTTTTAAACTTTTGTATGATTTTTTTTTGGAAAATGTATGGGAAAATTATTCGAAAAATATTCGCTTGAATTTGGCGAATACAAATACGAATACGAATATCTTAAAACAGGCGAATAGTCGAATACGAATACGCGTATTCGTAACATCACTAATCAGTATATCTTCTTAATTACTGTTGCCAGATTGAGATTAATTTGCCGCCATTTTAACGATTTTGTTCTAAATATCAGTATTCGTATATATACGAGTATATTTGAGCCATTTATTTTGAAAGTGGCATAAGTAACTTTTTCAAAAAAATCGAGTTAATGGTAACACTAAATAAAATTGAATGTTATCTTTTCCTCTGTAAACCATTTGCAATCAATAAAAAAGTGATTTATTCCACTTTCAAAGTAAACGGCCCATTTATTAATCATTATTAGTTTGCCAAACTTTTAACATTTTATTGAATTTTTAAACAAAATTTACTTTACTTGGAAAAATATTTAATTAATTTTTTTTCTTTTCTTTTTCCATTACAGGTACATTTTCTTATTTAAGTAACAACTGAAAACTTGTAAAATTATTCATGTAAGTCTTATTACGTTTATTCAAAATTAATTTCGCTCACGTTTTAATTTAATTTGCTTATGTCCATTTTTTTCATTAATGTTTGCTTTTTGTAAATATATTACAAAACTTATTATTTAATTTTTTTTTCAAGACTTTATGTTGAAAAACTTTTACTATTGTGATTCAAAAAGAAAAGACAGACACCAAGAGTAATGCACGTTTTCTTTAAAATTTCACATTAAAATTTCTTTTGGCGTAATATTATTAGTAAAAGTTTATTGATCACATGTCTAAAAGAAGTGCTGCCCCACACTTGTTTTCTATTATAAATTAGGCAAACGAATGCATATTTAATCACCGGTGGTCTTTAATAATTTAACTAAAATTTTGGAAATATGTAAAACCTTTTTTTTTGGGGTGTGGGGAGAAAGATGTTCCTCGCAATTTCAACAAAATTTAAATTATTGTATAAGTTGTATAATTCGTGCAGAGGTTTTTTTAATTTTTTTTTACAATTTCAACAAGATGTAGGAAACAACAATAGTCTTTCTAGTTTGGTGTATTACAAATACTTTTGTTTTATGCAATTCACAGTTTTGTGTTCATAACACCACGTAAAGGGGAAATGAAAGGAAGGAACATTAAAAAACGGTTAAAATTAGCGTTTTCTATTTGAAAACGCCAGAGTGTTATTCTGACAAACGAAAGCCCTAGAAATTTGGCATTTGCAAACCGCCAGTGTATACTGAAGCGATCTGGAATATTTTACATAAACTGCACTTTGAAGAGAATATTAAATGATCCACAGATAAAATTTATTATGTTTTCTTTTCATTTGAAGGAAACACGATACAAAATTTTACAATTTTAATAAAAAAAAATTGCAATTTTAAAATTCCCTTTTAGTTTGTTCCTTGGGTGCCTCAGTGTTTTCCCTTAGTGTTTTTCTTTTAATTAACATTTCTTTTAATTGTACCTTTTCTAAAGCCAATATAGAAAGTATGAATGCTGTCGGCATTTTAATTTGAAATTTATTTTGTTTACTTTTTTTATTTTATTTAAAAAAAAACAGGTTTTTATTGTTCGAACACAGTTTTGAAAAATAGCAAATCGTAGCGTTTTCAAAACATGACAAAATACGTTTTGCGTTTTTAAAATAGTATGCGATTTGAAAACGCGGCATTTTTCTGAACATTGTCGTATATTGAAAAGAAATTACACATAAATGGTTTTGTGTATCCAATACATTCAGCAAAAATTGTAATGAAAAAGGTAATGAGGTAAAATGTTAATAGACATACCCTTCAGCAGTTCCACTTTTTCATTTTAATAAATTACTTTAACATCGCGATGTCATTGCAGGCAATTAGTAGAATTTCAATAATCTTTAAAATCATTGAATACACAAATACCAATAATAAGCAAATGTCTTCAGTTGAGCATTGAACGCATGCCATTTTATATTATTGCTGTGAATTATGTATGTTTTTTAGAACATGAACACAATTAGCAAAAAGTGTATTTTGCTTTGCAATGTTAATCATTTGTATCAGACGCTTTGCAATTGGAAAATCCAGTTTTGACAGCGCGTCAAGAAGTGAAGTTGGCTGCAAAAGTACTCATTTTTTTTTGTTAAGGGACTCTGCACATATTATGTAACGCTCCAGGGGGTTGGGGGTTAAAGATTTGTTACGGATTGAAAAATTAGTAAAAAGCGTTACGAAGGGGGGGGGGGGGGGGAGGTATAAAATCTCTGAAAACAGCGTTACATAGTATGTGCACAGCCTCTAAGTAATGTAACTTTAGCTACTTTTAGCTCAATTTAGCGTCTTTATCTCTATTTCTTATTTTTATTTAGTGTTTTTCATTAATTAAAGTTAGTAAACATTACTGTTTCTGGCGCAACGTTAACGCTCTAATTTAGGTTACTCATTTCAGCGTAAAAGCTTTGCGATAAATTACGTTGCTCTTTGCGTCGTAATTTAGATTGGTCTGTATGATATGAAAATAAATTTTGAAAATGTATTTACAAGTCAGTAATTGATTCAAGTAATGGAAAGTAATGCAGACGGTATATAGTATATATGTAGTGTAAAGTAAGCTGTTTGGTAATTGCTGGTATTGGGCAATAGAATATTTAAGAATAAGACGAAAATGTTATGTGGTAACACTCTAGGCGTTTTTGAGTTCTGGACTTTTGAAATTTACAGCAATAATCAGTTTTGTATGATAATTTCAGATATCCATAACTCGGAAAGTAAGGATCGCCGCTATTTTTTATTTAATATTTTCGCATTGTTTTAAATTTTTTATCGCCTTTAGTAATTTTTTTCTTATTTAAAGGCGCGCTAGTAAAATAGATGCAAGACGTACCGATACACAGAACTAAAAGTAGAAACTTGTGAACACTCTTAAATATGATACGATCGTTTTAATTTTTTGTATTAATACACACTTCTTTTGATTAATAGAACATTGGCGGCCTTGTGGAGACAAAATAAAATATAAATTTGCAAATCCTATACACTCTTAAAACAGGCTAATGTACATATACATAGGTATCATTATATTTTACTCAAACCTACTCCAGACTAGTTATCAGATATGATTCAGATTACTGATGTTTTCAGTGCGGCATGTAAAAGATCACATTGTTTTATATACGTACAAATAAAGCCCGATTAAATAAAAAGTTGAATTGCAAAGAAAAATATTTTATTTATTTGAAAAAGCAATAATTTTCCAGCGCAAATAGTGTGCAATGTAATTTTTCACAATAAATACATTCACATACACCTAGGCTTGCCAGCCGTACTTTATAATAAAGTATTGTACGTTTTTTTGATTAATTGTACTCTATACTTTATAGAAACAATAAAGTACACCAAAATACTTTATTTCGCATGATTTGATTTATCTACAATTCAAAATAGATTCGGGTTATATTAGTCATTTGTTGACGTTTTTTTACAGTGGCGATTCTTTCTTAAGACTATGTCATGGCAATTTGGATATTTGCACCGGAACTGACCAGGGAAATTCACATGAATTTTTTTATTATTTATCGCTAAAGCCTTAGAGTACCTGAATAAATGGTTTGATTTTAAAAATACAAACTGGTTATTTACAATTAGCAATAAAAATTTAAAGTGCAAAGTTGAATTTGTTTATATTGTTAGCATAAACGAAAATTTAAATCTGCAAAAACTTAATATAAATATGGATGATCTTTATGGAGAAATTGCGTCATTAAACAAAATTTATGATCAGATATACAGTTCTGAAGGTTTTGTGGAACTATCTACAGCAAGTAAATGGCAGCTATTATTTAAAAGACTGATGATAATTTATCAAATTTGTATAAAGTAATTTCATTTTTAATATCTATTTCTGCCACGTCAGCATTCACAGAGAGAGTTTTTTCTGTAATGAAGAGCAAATGGCGAGACGAAAGAAACAAAGCGTCTCTGAATCTGATAAAAAATGAATTAATTATTTACTTTAATTTAAATATGATAATTATTTGATAAACTTGCGAAAAGCAATAAAAAATACATTGTACTTTATTTTTATACTGTGTACTTTTTTTCCTAACCTTTAACAACCAATGTACTTTAATTGCAAAAAAAAAAAGAGGTGGGAACCCTACATACACCTTTCTTCTTGATCTCAGTTTCTCAGTCTAGTAGAGAAATGTGTCAGAGCTTTAAGTATAGCTTTGATTTTATGAAGCCTTATTCGCCAATTAAATAAAATTATATTCACATCGATAATTAAATTTAATTTTTTACAAAATCGTTTTATTTTTCTTCCGGAAATAGTTTTATTATAATTCATCTTCTACCAAGATTCATTTTCGATTAAATAGACATCAAGTTGCAAATTAAACCGGTTCTGATGACTAATATTTTGTCAAACGAGCGAAAAATAGACAGCCAGCAAGCAGCACGTGAGAATTTTGTATCGACACAATTTCTCTTTTTTTCTCTTTCGAAATTTTATCATTATTATTAACAACCTCTCACCCCGAAAAATCTTAAAATCAACAAAATTCATAAATTTATAAAAGAATAAAAACAAGTAACAACTATTATTGCAAAATTGTACTTTAAAGTTGTACGTATGCACATGCATACGAAACGTTCGTTTAAGCCACAAAAAAAAAAGCAACAAACCCAACAACAACAAGTCTTATACGGCTTGGTTATTTCACAATATTTTAAAGCAGAAAAATAAATGAAACAATAAGAAGTTTTAGTATAAAAAACAGAAATTCACAAAAATAAACACAAGTAGAGTGAAGTGCAAAAAAAAAAAAATGTTAAAATAATAAACTAAACCACAAAAGAGACATAACAAATACTTTTCTTTAATGTTAAAACGGTTACACTGGTGGTAAAAGCTTGGTTCAGTTACTCGGGAACATTTTCTTTTTTTTTCGAAATGTCTGTGAGGCTGTTTTTAGTGCAAATGAATAGAATAAAACTTTGAAGCTTAAACAAATTTGATAAAAAAAATAGCCCATACTCATCGCCAAAAAATATGCAACTATAGAATGTGAATATCGGTTGTTTTTAGGAGAGCGCAGAGCTTAATATCAGCGCTTTTCAAAAAATTTAAACTTAATATTTTTCTGATTAAAAATCCAAATTTTCCAATACATCATGCCGTACCCAATGAAGGATCGATCTTTCTAATGAATTTAAGAAAAGAATTTTTCACATTTGATAGCTGCGAAATATTTAAAATTTTCCCACCATTAAAATCTTTAGCAAAATTAATTAAATATACGAAGAGCAGCACACAAATAGTTGTCTGCGATGGTCAATGGCATAGGAATTTACGGAAAGAGACGGGGTTTTCGCGATTTAAGCCTGCTCGTTTTGTTTAAATTACGAAAAACTATTTTTGTTTTATGTGATTTTGGAAATATTTCGCTATTTTGTAGAAACATTGAAGGTATTCGAAAATTTTGTAATTATGCAACGAACTTGGCTGCCACACGCTTCATGCCCAAAATTTCCGAAAAAATTGCGTGTCATGAGCCAACCGATATGACAAAATCGTCTGCAACTTATCCTAAAAAATTTGGACGATTCTCCATAAAAATTTTCTCCACTTTCTCAACATGTTCATCAGTAGTTGATTAATATGTTGGGGCATCCAAAGCGATCATCGTCATTCATATCTTCTCGACCTTCTTGAAAAAGCT
The DNA here is from genome assembly GCA_947311025.1 of Lypha dubia. NCBI lineage: Eukaryota > Metazoa > Arthropoda > Insecta > Diptera > Tachinidae > Lypha > Lypha dubia. The sequence continues at coordinate 30,493,874 of OX371260.1, read as the reverse complement.
TGTACTACTTGTAAAATTTTTCTGAATCAATACAATCACCGTATACCACTATCAAAATTTCAATCCACTCTTTTATCACTCAATTCCATTTTTTATACAAAATTTTGTGTAAATTCTTTGATCCATTTTTTCGAAGGCAGAAAATCTCCAAACACCCAAAATTTTCTTAAATTTTTATGCCTCTCCAACAAACTAAACAGCTCAAACTGTGATCATACATATGATCGAAACGAGTGTACCAACATAAAAAAATACAAATAAACCGCAACTCGCGAAATTTGAAAATTTACTTCGTACGAACTACGTACATAAGTACATGAGTAGTAAAAGTAAAACATCTACTTAAAATAGATCCCTAAAATATAATTAAAATTTTTAAATCTGTTAAAAAATTGGAATAAATCCAAAAAAGTGACGATTTTCTCAAAATTCGGAAAAATTAAGTGATAGTAAATGAAAAACATATTTTTTGGGAATCTTTTTTGTAAAAGTGGATATTGACGAGAAGAGATTAAAAATATATGATACTTATTATGTTGTATGTAAAGTTCGAAATATGCAAAAATATGCAATAATATGTGCCTGAAATTAGTTTAAAATTGCAGAAAAAAATTTTAGATCGTTAATGAAAAAATGTTTAAATGTAGAAAATATAACGAAAAATTTAAAAATTGTGTTATCACAAAACTTATTTTTTTTTAAACTGGATATTAACGTTTCAAAAAAGTGGGAAATATGCAAAATTATGCTGTAGAGAATAAAATATGCACTAATCAAAAAATGCAAAAATTCTTAAAAATGTCTGAAATTTATAAAATGTTTATTTGTATCCACAGAAAAACCATACAAATGCATATTTGCGGTTTCCCTTTAAACATTTTTCGTAAAGTACTGCATGAATTATTACGTCTTTGAGAGCTTCTTTCACACAAGTTTTACACAATAATAGTTAAAAGTTAATCTCCTAGAAAAAGTACCTCCTGGAAACAGTACCCACAAATCCATATACGATTATGAAAAATACTGAAAATAAAATATGCACCCAAATGGATATAAAACACAAGACATTTAATTTTAAAATGTAAATGGTGTTTCATGTAAATCAATACCTTGGTGGTAATTATTTTGCTTAGTACTCACAAAAATGCAATAAAATGTTTATAATTTTTCATTAAATTGCAATTCATGTGTTTCCATGATGAGACAAACAGCAACCCTTTCAAGGGAAAACATTTTTCATACTCCAGGCAAAACAAAAGCAACATAAAAAATATTTAAAATTCTTTTCCTCAATTAAAAGCAAAATTGTTTCTCTTGTGTTGTTGCTGTTGTTGTGCAATTCATTGTTTCTTGGAAATAAATTTGATTCGTTTGTTAATGGTCTTCTGTTTTCTTTATAAAAAAAAAGTTTCTTAATCCAATTGTGGTTTATTAATTATTTATTCAAGTGTATCTCATTTATGGGATGCGTTTTGCATATTTTAAATTTTCTATCGTTCATTGAAACCGTAAAAATAACAAAATACCAGCAGCCGCACAATATTCATACACCCAATGTGGCATGTAGTAGAGTGATCTTGTGCTGGAAAACTTATGCTGCTGACTAAAAAACAACTCGCTGGCTGATTGAATTTAATGCATTTGTTTGTTTTTTTTTTTTTTTTTTTGCTGCAAAATCTGTATAATCAACGTATCAAGACCCCAACGCAAATGCAGCACACACACACACGCACATTTCATTTTTTTTTACTTAGAAGATGAATGAACTTTTTATTATTGAATATCATCTTCAATCAGTCAGTCAGTGAGAAAGGGAGTGTGTGTGTGTGTGTGTGTGTGTGTGTGACTTCTAAAGTTTGTTAAATTAAAGTTTAAGAAAAAAAGAAAAGAGCCTAGAGTTTTCATTCAATGAATTATTATAGTGTAGAGAAAAAGTGTTCTTACACTTTTGTATTAGTAGAACCTTGACAAAGAATGAATTATTTATTTGAAGAAAAAAAAAACCTTTCAACATCGTAGGACAGGCAGATTAAAGTTTGCAATTTATTCACTCACCTCTTAAGGCAAACATTTAATATCCCAGCGAACATTTTATTTAGACAATGGATTTAGAAATGTCATACATCTTTGAAATGTCAGAAAAATGTTTGCACTACTAACAATTATCAGAAAATATTACGTCTCTTGTGATACTTTTACGAAAAAAGAGAGGAGAAACTAAATGAAAAATCCATCAAAAAGGTCTTGTGAAATTCTGTAAATAATCAGAAAAATTTTAAACTTCCTTGACTCATCCTAAACGATAATGTTTGTATGTTTGGATGTTTGTTCCATAATAACTGAAAAATCGCACAATGAGTCTTAATGAAATATTGATAGAAGAATAAAATATGTTTTCAGGGATTAACACTTTGTTTTTTCTGATGGATAAACTGAGAAAATTCTCATTTTTTTGGTACTTTTTACTTTTGGTACTTTTTGTCTTTTCAATAAACGTTGTTCAAAATAGTTGGTACTTTTTGTCTTTTCAATAAATTTGTTTCAAAATAGTTCCATAACTACATTCACATGTACTGTAAACGACAAAACTATGTTCAATTCCAAGATATTGCAGGAAACTCTTAAATACTATAAGATCACCAAAATATCTTGATGTTTATGTTTGGGGAAAATTTTTTGATGGAAAGACTTCTGATCTAGTGCGCCGATAGCTCGAACACTTGCTATGATCTTTCAGTTATTGTCTCATACATTTGGCTACCTGCGATGATGAAGTCATCCCTGCAACATATGATCTATAGTTTGAGTGAAAACTTTGCAGAATCACTTTAATTTAAATTGTATCGAGTTGACTAAGAAAAAGCTTAACCAAAAATTAAAACAAAAGATCTTCTCACATTTTCATCCTTTAAGACACAATTGAAAGATCATTAGACGAATGAAAAACTATTAGAGAAAATTGCAAAAGAAGTTAAGAAAAAAATAACAAAAGCAATTTTTCACTAACATTTCATGTCACAACATTTTGTGCAAAAAAGAACTTGAGTAGAAAAACCTTCCATAAAAATGTTTTAATAAAACTCGCGAGAAAACAATTTCTTTCACAAAAAAAAAAAAAATAATAATAAATAAATAAAAATAAAACAAACGATTATTTTCCTTCTTTTAGTTTTTCTTCAAACATTTTTCTGCATTATTGCATGTTTAAATAAAATCAAGTAAAATGCATAAATTATTAATGAAGAAATAGAAAGAAAGAAAGCACAAAAAGAAAGAAGTCAGAGATTTATTATTTTTTTATTGTTTTACGTCCAATAGAAATATTTTACTTTTCTGTTGCAGTTACACGAAAGCATGAGGCACGAAATTTAATGATGATGGTGATGAGGATAGTTAGTGGTGTTGTTGTTTTTGTTATAAAAAGAAAATCACTTTTTCCTTGATTTGATTTTAAACAGCTGCCAGCAGTAGCAGAGTGGCAGGCGGCAATGTTTTATCAAACTTTTTACTACGCACACACACAGCAGCAAGTCAGCAGGGTAGCAGAGGCACTTCTTATGCTGGTGATTGTTCATTAAAATTTGAAAAATCACCGAACTCAAGTCAATCAAGTGATTGTTTTAACAGATATTATTTATTTTTGATTCAATAAAATTTTTGTTAAATAAATTACATAGAGACGTAAGTTTATGTTATTTTTATATTATGTACTTAAACGTCAGTAGGGGCGTTTTGCAACACAATTTTATTTAAATGCTTGACTATCACATTAAGAAATGCATCTATCAGATTGGAAAAATTACTTGAATTCGTAAAGAAATCATAGAAATGCTTCTAAGAAGACAAAAAAAAAAAAATACTCGTAACTAAAACAGCATCTGTTAAATAAATTGTGGTTTTAGAAAATCAAATACACCAAGAATTTGTTGTAGCCATCAACAACAAAAAAAAAAAAGAGTATAGAAATAAATTGTGTCACTAGATGCCGCATTTAAAGATAAAATATGAAAATAGTGATTAACCTCATTTTGATATTAAATTATGGGTATTCATTTCCAATTTTGTTGTAAATTATGAAGTCAGGCACGGATCCAGGGGGAGGGGAAAAGGGGTACTCCTTCCCCGCATCTTCAAATCGAAAAGAAAATATATCGTATTTTTACAATGGCATCTTTTATGTAAAATTCTTCTTTAACCTTTCCAAAAGCTGAATCCGCATTATATTGAATGTTGTTTTAGTATTTAAAGCCGAAATTCCGAACAACAACCTGCTTACAAAGATTTCATCACTGTTTCGATAAAAATCTGTTAAAAAATGCAAAAATAAATTGTTAACACTTGAAACCTTTCGCACTAAGTTCATATTTTAGAGTAGCCAATGGATTTAGAAAAAATTTAAAAATTAGTTTGTGTGCGTGCGGAGTCCTTTTACTCACGCAGAGTTACACAAAAAAAGCAGACTATTTGAATTTCCCGAACGTCAAAATTTCCGTCACGTCACGTGATACGCAAACCAATACAGATTTATTTTTATATAGATATACAACGATAGATAGATAAATAGCTAAATTTATTCTATCGCAAATTCATCTCCACCATGATGGACAAGTTAATTTTTTTTTTGGCACTTTAAAAACATCTGATATTTTGAAAAACATTTCTTGCATTTTATTACAGGAAGCTTGAGTTTTTCTTTCATACTTAAACGTTTTCAAAAGAAATTGCACTTGTTATTAAATTAAAATTGTGACATACATTCAACTTATGGCATGATCATTATAATCCGTATCGTTATTATCACAATCATTATCATAACTTCCTTTTTGTTTTGTTTTTTTTTAATTTACAAAAAGATGTGCGCAGCCATCATCATATTGAAGTCATCATTATGATGACACTTTAAAAGGAGAGAGGCAGAGGCATCAGATACGCACATCTAAATGTTTAAAAGGGATATTATTTTGCAGTTTCTTTAGCTGTTTTTTTTTTGTTGCTTTTGTTCTTGCCACAGTTGTTGTATCCACAAAGAACATTATTATAAATTCATGCAACATGTCACTTTTCCTAGTGTTTTATTTATTTATTTTTTTTTGTTAATAAAAAAAAAATCTAATGATTGCATGTGGACATTTAAGATTCACACACATGTTGTTAAAAGATGCTGCTGTTGTTGTTGCTGTTGTTGTTATTGTTGAGACTGATATTGCAATTTAAATGACATGACAGTCGGTCGTTATATGTATGCTGTATGTAATTTTTTGTTGTTGTTATTTATTTTTTGCAGCATATTCAGTTTTTGTTTAAATGAAATAAAGCTTGAAAGTACAGTGTGTGAAAAAAGTAATAAAGATATATATTCAATGCCTGGTTTGATAAAAGTTTACATGTGCGACGATCTTTAAAAGTCTCATATAGATCTTTATGATTCTTAAACACTTTCAGGTACCACCAGGAATAGCAGATTGTAGCCGAACAGTCCTGATATAATAGAGATCATTTAGCAAACTCTACATGAACATAAACGTCATAGAAATACAAAGCAATTTGGTACCGATTCATTATCAACTAAGAACTTAGTCATAGTCAAGCCATAGCGAAGGCATAATGCATTCTTATTAAGGACATAGTTTAGTTATACCCAAGACACGGTTAAGTCATAGACACATCATAGTGATGTCATAGACGTCAAGTCATGAATAAGTAACAGTCAAGTGATAGTAAAGTCATAGAGAAGTCATAGCCAAGTCATAGTCAAGTCAATATTCAACTACTAGTAAAGTTAAAGTCAACTCGTATTCTACTCAAACTAATTTCATAGTGAAATCATACACCTAGATTTCATGAAAAATTATTCATTTTTTATTAGAATTTACCTTGAATAATAATAAAAATTCCTCTTCTTTTGTCTCATCATAAAATTTAAATTTTTCGAGTTATTCACTTATTGCTGAAGTCAATACAACATACGAGTATTTGTAGCATAGGAGAACTAAAATTTTTTTTTTTTAATTTTACAACTTCAAAGTAGGTTTATTTTACACAACGTATTTAATGGGCATTTTTTTTAGTTTAATGCACCTTTTTGTTGCAATTTAGGTATTTTATTTATATGTCCAAGGTTATTTTTAGATAAAAAAAAAATTAAATAAAAATAACCACAAAACCCAACAAAAAAAAGGAAAGCAATAAATACCGTGGCCAAAAGATTATCAAGCTTGAGTGGGTGATATGAGGGTGAGACGAAAGGTCTAAAATATAAAAACGAAACAGCAACAAACGATATGGCTAACATGAACCATTGAAATGAAGGCAACAGGCAAAAAAGTAATGCAGAAAATACAAAAGGTTCAATGAATTTTATAACAAACACTTATTACACAATTGCATTTTTTTTTTGTCGAAGTGTTCAGTTGATTTTATTTGATATTTTTTGTCAATAAATTTGCTTTATTAAGGAAATAAAAATAAGTTATGCTATAAATAATCTTAAGAAACTTTTTTGAAAGTGCAAAAATAGTCACGATAAAACATGCAATGACGCGTTTGAGCTAGAAACTGGGGTAGGATTATCGCACTCCTTTGAGATGTCTGTAAGATAAAAAGACTGATTATTATGCCAAAATTCACAGGCCTTAGTTAACTAATGGCGTTTTCTTTTCTACACATAAAATGGCACCTCGCTAAAATGTCTTCCAAACTTTGTAATAATGCAACTTGAACACAATTTATAATACAGTAGAACGCCCGGTTTTTACCAGCTTTGCCATCCTGCTTTCCAAGGCAGTATTAACAATGTCGATTTATATGTGGCATAAAATGCAATGCCTTACACCACATTTTTAGAATAAAACACACCATCCTTTTAGAGAGCAAAAAATTTTTAAGAAACGAAAACCAAAGTACACTTTCTATGATGGCTATATACCATTTTTTTAGAAAAGAAAACACCGTGAATGTCGTTGGTTTAACCAATTAAAAGGGCACTTTTTTATGGAGTTAAAAAGGATATTTTATAATTTATTTTACAAATTAACATACTCTCGAAGGGCTAATAAAAGGTTATCAAATAAGAGTGTTATGATTTCTTAAGGAAATTCAAAAGTTTTTTTATTTAATGTGAAGTACAATCGATACAATTAAGTTCTAAATAAAACGTCATTCAAATGACCTGCATGACTTCTTCTGCAGGAACGAATTCAATGAACCCAATTTTCGAACACTTTTTCCACTAAATCAAGTCGTATTCATGACAATGGCACGTAATATTGACTTGTAACGCTTGAAGAGAGTCTGGTTTATTTCGAAAGACCAAAGATTTCAAATAACCCCACCCCACAAGAAGTAGTCTAATGGTGTTAAATCACAACTACTTGGAGGCCATTTAATATCACAATTTCTTGAAATAATCGAATCTCCAAACTTTTCTCGCAATAATTCAATTGTTGCATTTGCTGTGTGGCATGTGGCCCCGTCTTGTTGGAACCAAATGTTGTCAAGATCAACTTCTTCGAATTTTATACGGATGCAAATCCTTTCTGAAAATCAGCCAGGTTATGGTTTGAGACAGTCCCAATTGTTGAGAACGTCTTGGAATCGACAAATTGCGGTCTTCAGCAACACTTGTGTGAACGGCAGCAATATTTGCATTACTTCGAGCGGTTCTTTGTCTTATTGGCACTTGAACATTATGTAAAGATAATGAAAGCTCGACGAATAGTTTGGACGATTATTACGACCATGAAATGGCAAAAGCGCACGAAAAGTTGCAATTGGAGATCGATTATTATATTTATAATAAAACTGAATAATTTGTAAACGTCGTTCTTGCGTATATCTTTCCATGATGAAATTGTAAACACTACTGAACACAATGAAAATGAAATGACAGATCATGACATGTTACAAATGGCCGAAACGTCACTTCAAAATCATATCATCCCTATTGGAAAACCTACTTTTAACTTTTGGTGCTTTTTTAATTTTGGTACTAAATTTGGGGTAAAAACTGGACAAATTGAAAGTTTGGTACTTTTTTTTTTACAAATTTTTTACTTTCTGGAGGGTAAAATAAGAAAGAGCTTATACTTTTGATACTTCTTGTTTTTTAGATTTTGAGTGTATAATAAAGAACAGTTTGTACTTTTGGCACCTATTTTTTCTTCGACAAATTTGGTATCCAGCCAGTTTATGCCTTCATTAAAATAAAGCGTGAACGAAGTCACAGGTAAAAGCTAGTTTCGAATAAAATAGAAAAATGGGGTACATTATAAACTTAAACGGCAGCACAATTTTAACAAAAATGTCACAAGCCTTAGATGATGATTGTTAGGAAAACTAGAGAGAATGCAACACCTTCTATTTATTATATTATGGTATGTACTATTAAAATAAATTAGTAGTAATAAAGAATTTATGTTTCCAAAATTTAATTTTTTTTTTTTTTTAATTATGACCAGCACTCAGGGAATGACCCCTACGTATGCAGTGCACCGTCCCGGAATTCAGGGAGAGCGATAGGGTAGAGAAGATAGATGTTGAAAATGTAGAAGACTTGACTCTTTCACAAGTCTGCTTTGCGCGTTATGTTAATTTTTAAGGCAGTTTTGAGGCGCCTCCAGTGTTAAGTTGACGCATTAACTTTATTAAGCCGTATTAGCAGGCATTTTATTAATTGTTTTACTTCGCCGATGTTTCTGCTATCCGACGAAGGAGGGCGATGTTGTCAACATTAGCTTGGATAGAATCAATCGCTGTCGGTACAGTTTTTTAGTGACCAGTGCTATGCCTTCATCACTTAAATAGTCCGACAACAATTAATACAATGTCTCACTAATGTACATTAAAGAAATTAATGATGTTGATTGACTTTCTCTGGCCCCAAGTTATTATTTCCTTAGTATTCAACGTGCTAACCACTTCAGCCAACGCCACCCTCAATTTGATATAGATTAGCTAATATATAAGCTAATGCAGGCCGCATTTCATTAGTTGCTAATACCAACTTAACATAGATCTACTTAATTAATCTTTTTCTTATTAATATTTTCGTTTACACCAAAGTTGGATGATTTCAATTAAATTAATTGAATTTTTCTTGTTTACAAATGTACAAGTAAATAAATAAAAAAATTATACCAATTTTTTTGTTAAAACTCTGCAAACGCCAACTGGTGTTGCAAAAAAATAAAACAAAAAAAAAAAAAAAAAAAAAAATAGGGCAACGGGCCCCTACAACCCAATGTAGGCTGTTTTTCCTAAACTATATTTGTGCAACTGAATGGTAAATGCAACGATGGCAAATGGCGTGTACTGGTCAATAGTATTTTTTACCAAGTGTTCCAAATGTCTAACTATCTACTATCTGATTAAATGTAAGAAATCATTAAATAATATTTATAAATGGTCATGATTTAATAACAACACAATAATTGTGAATAAATTTATAAAAGGAAATAAGTGCAAATTGAAATGAATAAATGCTGACAACGGTGGTGTGCAATAATTAAAAATGACAACATACTTATTTCTGGAAAAAACAAATTGAAATTTAAGAAGGCAGTTTTATTTCAATACAATTGTACTAATCAGCAGGTTAGCTAAAAGTGTTTTTCTTTTTCATAAAACTTTTATACATATACAATTTTAATGTAATACAACACTTAATAAAAGAAGAAATAAAAACAAATACACGTTATAAAGCAGAGAGAGCCACGACATAAATATTAGTCAAATAATATTGAAGTAACAGGTCCAGTGATGTCTTTTAAGTGCTGCTTATGACATAGTTTTTCCATTGTGAGGTCATAGTCAAAGTCATAGTAAAGTTTGCTAGTAACCATGGTCATATAATAAGAAAAGATGCAAGTCAGAGTCAAAGCATAAATAACTGGTAATGTGAGCTCAAAGCCAGCTGAAACTGAAATGAATTATATTAAAGTGATAGTAATGTATAAGATAAGTTAAAGGCACCATATGTCACAGTCAAGTGGTAGTCATTGCTTGATCAACTTAACAGTTAAGCTACATTTTAGTATTATATATTTGATTTAATGGCAATAGAGAACAGTACTTAATATTTACAATTGACTGTCCTAGAAAGATTGGGCTACTCATCTTGTGTACCCAGAAGCCGTCTGATGAAGTAGAATTTCGACCGCAAAATGAGGTGCAGCTAGATTCTTCGGGTCTAAGACAGGACAAATTGATAAATATCCTTTTCCTAAAATTGAAAAAGGGATTTAAAAGGCTTCTAAATTCTTTATTTAATTTCATTGGAACAATCATACAGAGCTTATGATACAAACGATTCAGTAGTTATCGCAGTGCCGGTTTTTGGAACAGATCGTTTGCATCAATTCAAAGCAACAATATAGTGTATTCATGCCATATTAAGGACCGCAAGTTCAAACTAAATTCAAGTTATAACCAATTAAAATTCAAATTACGGTCAAGTCATGATGAAGTCATAGTCAACTCAATACGTAGTTAACTTATGTATATTTAAGACATAGTCTAGCCATATTGAGGTCAGTAAAATCATAGCTATTACATAGTCAACTTATAGTTACGTGTTAGGCAAGTCATAGCTAAATCATACTGAAGTCATAGTCAAGTCATATTAAGTTAAGTGAAGTCACAGTTATGCTATAGTTATGCTGCAGTCAAGTAATAACCGGCTCATAGCCAGATTATAATTAAGTGATAGGGTGTGTAGCTGTCACAGCTGTGTCATAGTCTATTCATATTGTAGACAGTAAAGTCATACTTAGGTCATAGTCAAGATCTATTGATGGCTAAATCTATACAAACAAAGTCATACGCTGTTATAGTCAAACACTGGAAAAGGAAAAATAGATTCATAGCAGATGGTGATAGGGATACCGATTAATTTCTAAATATAACAAGTTCCTGAAAAAAGCCATTGCTTTGGATTCGGTAACAAATTTGTCAACGACTGATAAATGGTTTTCGGTATATTTTCCGAAGACAGCATATTTTTTACACATATAAAACAAGTAATTGTATATAGAAACTAGACTTCAGAATTGCTAGAAAAAGTAGTGCAAATATAATGAATTGCATAACTAATTGTGCATTAACTAAAATGCTTAAATTGAAATGCAAATGTTTTTTTTTTATCAGCTCTTAAATATTTTACGCAGCAAGTTTTTCGTTTGAAATTATTCAAGCTAAAAAATTGTAAAAGTTTAGCCAACAATAAAAATCATGTTGTTTGATTTTTTTTTTTTTTTTTGGCTAAACAATTATTTAACTGTTTATTTCAGCAGTGAATAGATTTCTTTTAGTTTTTAAAATTTAAATTCACGGAAAAATTCGGTACGAATAGATGTGGATTTCCTTTGTTTATTTCCTTCCCATCATGGCATTTGACTTTTTAGAAACCGGTCAAGATCATCATAGTCACCATTGCAAATGAAATAATTTTTTTTTCATTGCCTTCTTTACTTGCAACATTTAGTTGCACAGTCATAGGCACATGTTAAAACCACTCATAGCATCTTCAACGTCATTGCAGTCATTGCAAAGATGATGATGATGATGATGATGAAGATCACAACTCATGTAGATATTGAATGAAACAAGTTACCATTTAGTTTATTTGTTTGTTATTGTTGCTGGTGCTTGCAACATCATTATAAAAGTATTGTAAACTTTAAGTTTATTGCGGTAATTTTGTTATTTGTTGTCTTAACCATCTTATTACCATACATTTGCGACCGGGTAAACTGCTAAAGCAGAGATTTAAAAGAAGTATACGAATATTTAAAAAAAAAATATATGAAAATTTACAAAAAAAAAAAAAACGTAATAGTGGACTAGAAAGGCTTTATGTCACTGAGTTAAAAAACGTTTAATAATGCGCATAAACATGAGAAAATTAATAATGAATAGATTGAAATTAGTTTTCTTAAATGTTGTTGTAGTTAAAAATATCATGGTAAGCATTTTCTGACAACATTATTAAACATTATTGCTTACTTGCTATATTATTTTGTCTTCTTTTAAGTAGACTCTACTTAAAAGAGTACTTAGTAGAGTATGTGAAACAACTTAAATATCAGATTGGCTGGAAGAAATAAAAAATCCCTCCTGTTTCACTATACAAGAATATATACAAGAATATATACGATCGACAGTTTCTTTTACGTTTTTTACAACTAAGAAAATAAAATTTTTATTTTGTTTTTCAACATATTCATAAAAGGGAAACTGTTTTTTTAATTAAGTGGATTAGGCAAGTCATACGAAAGCTTATTATGCGTATGATAAAGTATAATTATAGTCCACAAACCGGAAACTTACGCCAAACTGACACAAGAATTTCACTTTGTTTAAGATCAATGTTAAACAGCCCCAGGGGTCGGCGTATTAATTACAGAGGGTTAGTTCCCAAAACATTATCGTATAGACATAAACCTTCACCCCTGCTTAATTTTTAAAGGTAAGAAAATTTACTTCTATTCAGTCCTTTACGTACTGATTCTTTTTCTAGTGGTTTTGTTAAAAACAAATGAATTTTTTCTACAATTTTTTCCAACTTTGAACACGTTTTACATCACGGTGAGTTTCTGTGTAAAAACAAAAGAAAAAAATAAAAGACCTTTAGGGGCCATCGAACGGTTAACTTTAGTTGGTTTTTGCATCGACGTGTCCATGATAATCAGTTAGTTTTTTTGCATCCCTTTTTTTTAACTTCCTTTTCCTTAATTTATGCAAACAGAAATGGTCTTATAATTTCCATTCAATGTAATTTTAACTAAAGCTATTGAGTAAATTAAAGTTTGAAGAACTGTCTTATGAAAATAGTTGTTTTTAGGAATACTTAATAAAAATAATTTATATAAACAAAGAAAACGCATAGTTATGGTCAGGGAAACCGAAAATATGCAATTGAATATGGACCGAAATAAAATATTTATACTTCTAAGAATTTCAGCATCAATTTGTTCGTGCATATTTTTGCATATTTTCTAATACAAAGCATATTTCGGTAACTTTTTCTTCTTTTTATTGCGTATTTTCTTGTTTTTTCTGCGTATTTAAATTTTTTTTTTTTTTACAAAAAAGAATCAAATAAATCAGTTTTTCCAACAAACAATTTTGAAATTTTTCAGAAGGTTTTCCAAATTTAGAATTTTTTCTATAAATTTTCAACATTTCTATGATATACTTCGAGTGTATTCACAGCTTTAATAATTTTGAATTCAGTTAAGGATTTTGGGAGTTGACAGATTATGGGTTGTTTTTTTTTTAAATACATTTTTATGTCCACTTTTACAAAGAAGAACAAAAAAAAAACGATTTTGTGATTAACAAAATGTTTGGAAATTTTTCAGTAATATATATATTATTACGAATAAACGTAATAAAATAGAATAAAAATGAATTAAATTAATTTTCGTATTCTATTTCTGTTGAAAACTTGGTTAAATAGTTGATATTATTCCCAATTAGTATCCACTTTACAAAAATTGTAAAGATGGACAATTGAACGCTGATGAGATGGATATACTAATGTTTTTCAACATAAAAACCTCTTAGTAATTTTAATTTTCATTAATTCAATAAAACTGAACTTGAGCCTGATAATATTACTTTTCATATGTACATTTTTCAGTAATTTTTACAAAATTCATTAGGTTTGTTTTTTTTTCACGCAATTTTAAATAGATTTTATTGAATGGTTAGTGTATATTTTTACCTTTTTCACCATTTTCAGCATAATTTTGCATATATCGGGCTACCCAACATATTTAGGACATTTTCTTTATACATCTTGAGGTATCATATTTAAGTGTTTTTCCCGCGTAGCTTAAATGTTTCTTAACTTTATCCACTTTAAAGAAAACCGCAACAAAATATGTTCTTTGATCGGTGTTTTTTTAATTTAAAAAAAAAATTATAGCAATTTTAAAATTACTTTAAATAAATTTTTCTTCTAAATTTTCTTGAAATTAATCACATTTATTTGCTTTCTTTTGAATTTATTTACAGATTTAAATATTTGTAATTAATTTTATTGATCTGTTTTTACTGCATATTTTTGCATATTTTACTCGTACTCTTTATAGCATAATTTAGCTTATATCGGAATGATAAGAGTATTTTTTAATGAATTGTAGTAATTTTTTGAGCAATACCACTTTTTCTGAAATTTGTCGCTTATTAAAAGTTCATGGAAGATACACGAAGTGAATTAACTAAAAATTTTAAATATTTATGATATTTTTCTGATTTATGGGAATAAATGTGAAAAACATGTACGATGTACTAATAACAATATTTTCTATTCGCATACAAGGCGTTTTTTAATCGACTCCCATGACCATAAGAAGTCCAACTTATTCTTGTATGTGTCACAAATAATAAGAGCATACTTTTATCTGCAATTTTAGGAGCTTTAATTAAGGCATATTTTCGGTTTTCCTGGTTATGATTGTTATATTGTGGACCAAAAACAGTTTCTGTATCGAACAGATAATAATAATCAGTGTATCTTTTCTCACACTCTGTTTTCGCATTTCTTTACCTCTTTATACCGTTTAGTTATTTATTTCCATGGGAATTTTTTGCAATAATTCTCCATATCAAATCATATTTTTTGTTGTTCTTTGGATGATATAAAGGAACTTAACCTGTTATTAAATATTTTTTCTTTAAAATAATTTAATTTTAAATTTGAGAAAAAGCTAAGAACATAAAAAAAACTGAAAACATTAATTGACCTCTCTTTTGTGTTGTGAGTGGTTCTCTTATGTATCCATCCACAGGCACTCAACTCTTTAATTAGAGATGTTTTGATTTAATTACACATTTAAAAAGGTATTTATTTATTTATGCGCAGCTAAAATAAACAACTGATTAAATTGAATTAATCATAATAAAAATTAGAAATGCATCTTAAGGCACACACGCACATTTGCACATCAGCAGAATAAATTGCACGTTTACACCAGTTAAATGCATGTTAAGAAGATCTAACTAAAAGAAGTAAAATTGGGAAAATATTTTATGAAAAAAAGCAGAGGTGTAAAAGATTGCTGTCACATGATATCTCGTTACTGACTGCTACTTTGTTGATTACATTCAAAAATGTTAATTGATTGCAGTTATTTACAGCTCTGAAACAAATAATGCACAGAACTTTCTATTATTTTGAGCATACGAGTATAAGAATTAACATTATTAATGCAAAAGCTGCCTTCATGTGCTTCAAATGAGCCGTTTAGTTTGAAAGTGGCATAAGTCACTTTTTTTGTTGATTGCAAATTTTTTACAATTTTTTTTAAAAAGTGACTTATGCCACTTTCAAAATAAACGTCTCAAATATAAGACACATTTCTATTTAATAGTTAGAAATCGTCACTTAAAATCCAAAAGGACGTAACTGACAAAATCCTTAAAATTTATTTTTCCATAGGTAATGCGGAATTCAATCTTTCTTGAAATTTTACTCGCTTATTTTCAAAAATAACGTTTTTATTAACATCATTTAATGTGTAATTGGATATAAATAATTATAAAACTTAGAAAGTATTTTTCTACTCCTGTAAAATAAGAAAAACTGCAGACGACCCCTATTTCTCACAATAAAGTCCGAGCTAAAAAATAATTTTATCTAAAAAAACTTTTCATAAACTTTATTAAAGTTTATTAACCTTTTATACAAACTGATGTAGTGGTTGGTCATTATTTGCACAAAAATAAAACGATTATAAATGAATATTTTTGGACTACAAGCTTTCCATATGATCAAAATAGATATTAAAAAAAACAACACAATACAAAAAAGATCAAAGTGAATGTTTCTGCAATTTTTCTCTTAATACTTTTTTTCTTTGGCAAATTTAAATTGGATTATTATTATTTTTTTTTTTTTTTGATAAACAAACAATGAAATGTAAATAAACTTATCTAAAGTATTGGTGAAATGCCAACAATATTGTTTCAATACAATTGAATTCAATATCTTAAGAAGACCATATTTGAACATTTTTGAAATAAGAATTTCACACCTTTGAATAGCAGCAAAGTGTACTCGTTCGTATTTTGTTGTTGTGTTACTTGAGTTGTGTGTAGTAACAGAAACAAGCAAAAATAAAAAAAAAATAACACTAAAAATTAGGTTAATTAAAAATAAGCAATTTTCCATTTTAGGAGCTTCTCAAGAGCGCTACTAACAACGTAAATCTTTTGAAATCAACATTTTAAAAAATTCTTTACCTCAGCATTTACAAATAGCAACAACAAACAAGTGTTTTTATATTTTCGTAACACTTACAGAGAAGTTGCAGTCTGATGCTTTTTTTCGTTTTTGTGTTTTTTTTTTCGTGCTCTTCAAGACGAAAAAAAACTTCAAGATTTTCATTTTGTCAAACATGTTAATTAAATGGTTTTATGTATGTATACTTGTATACATAAAGTTTTCTTATATAATGATTATTTACGCTTGCCAGCGTCGCAATTTTACAGCTTAAAATAACGTAAAATCATGTAAAAAAAATTATCAAAGGAAAAACTACCCTCGAAAAATTTTTTTGCTAGAAAGTTTTTTTATAATGAATTTTACTTGGGCCTAATGCAGATTATCATGGTTTTTTTTTCTAAATTTTACTAGTGACAGTCAATTTCAAATGAATCCTAATCGTAAACTTTTATATTTAAATAATGGTCAAGTCAGTGCGTAACCAAACTATAGTCAAGTCTTAAACCAGTCATAGTCAATTTGTTAACAAGTTAAGATAATCTTCAAATCGTAGTCGGGCCTAAGTCAAGATCAACGTTGCCAGTTTATTACAATTAGTTGTAAATCTAGCATATTTCAAACTAATTGGCCAATTAAAAATAAGCATCTAAAATCAATATTTTTAGCAAATTTTAGAATTTGTTCGTAAAGAAGTAGATTTGTTCGTCATCAGCATTTGACAACACTGCACTTAAGTCCATCAGAGTCATAGTCAAGTTTTTTAAAGTTCTAATCAATCAAATCAAGGGCAAGTCTCAGTCAAGTCAGAGTCTAGTCATACCACAAAAATATTAAAAACACAGTCAAGTCGTGGTCCAGTCATGATCAAACAATGCACAAGTCATAGTAAAAAGCTTACAAAGTCCTTCCTAAGTTAAGTTCTTAAGATAATTCAGAGGATTTAAAATTTTATATTTAAAAACTCTAGAGAAATCACAAATAATTATTAATAACGTAGAAAAAATGAAACTGTGCCGTTAATTGTAAAGAAAATTATATTCTCTGCGCCACCTTATTAATTTGCCATAGAAGTCTAAATGTTGCTCTTCATTTCATCTGAATCACAGAAAAGTATATACTTTGGCTATCGAAACAATCAAATCGCATGTGAAATATTATAAAGAAATAGTAAATTTCCGGCACTTTTAAGTCACTGAGAAGACGTAGTCAGATTATCGTGGCCATTCGTAACGGCGTTTTTAGAGATTTTATACCTCCAACGTGGTAACGTTTTTTTTTTAATTTTTACTAAAAATTTCGAGTCCATAAGAAACGTTTGACCACCCTCCCTCCTGTCCTGGAGTGTTACGTAATATTTAAATAGCTCGTAACGCATCTATACGTAACTAAAAAACTTTTGTGTGGATGATATACCATTGATCCTAAAAATTTAGGTTTTCTGTTCCAGACCGACCCATATATCCCATATGCACACATACATATATGGAAGCATACTTATATCCTGAAGTTTCGTTTATTCACAGTTAAGATGACGTCAGACATTTCGTTAATTTAAATTTTAAGATATCATTTCTAACATTTTTCTATGAGTTTAAAAAATCTTGTTCGAATCATGTTTTATATCGTTGCTCGTAGCAGCTCATGGCTAATTTTCTGTACATTTGCTAAATCGCACATACACACTAACATTTGTATTTATGGCTATAAATTTTTATAATTTTCATAGTCATTCAGTCAGTCAATGACATATTTACCTTATGCACCATCTTGTTTTTTAAACGATTCTAAATAATTTTCAAAAAACTTACAATATACGACTACATAGTAAAGAATGATTGGATGTTGTACTTCTACACAAAAATAAAAAAACTTGTTTACATGTTTAAAAATAAAAAATATTTAAAATAAAAAAATATTCAGACATGTGCACTCCTCTATTACAAGTATTAAGACCCCAAAGAAAATTGTATAAAGCACAAACCGTTAAAAATTTAAACTGTTGAAATTATATACTTGAACATAATAAAAATGACACATCACTGGAAAATCTTGTTTCAACCGATCATTTGCAGTGGCACTCTGTTTAAAGAACTCTATGCAGGAAATTTTCAAAACTTTTCTTATGGTTCGTTTAATAGATTATTAAAAAGGGAGTTGTAGTTGTTACCTGATTGAAGTTGTATGCAACCAAATCGAAACATGAATTAGTTTGTGGAAAGAAAAAAAAACAGACAGTTTGTCAATTGTATGGTTCATTGGAGCAGAAAAAGAAAAAAACTCCTGATTTTATTTTTGTTGTTTTTGCTTTCCGTTTTATTCCATTACGACCATTTCGTTTAAGTGTTTAAATGTTGAAATTTATTTAAAAAAAAGAAAGAAACCTAGTAAATTCCTTTGAATTGACTTTTAAACTGGTTAAGTACTAATGCTTTGGCAAGTTTGTATAATTTCTTCTTCATTATTTTTTTTTGTGGTAGAAAAACCACTTCCGTGTTTTTATTGCATTCAAGAAGAAAGAAAAAGCTGAAAAATATTGTTTTCTAAGTTTTAATGTCACAAATTAATTCAAAAGAATACAATATGATCTACAAGAAAAATATAAATGTTATTTTAGAATATGAAAAGTATAAACATGCATACATAAATACTCATGTTATAAAAAGTCGTAGCCAAATTAAATAGATAGGTAGTCATAAAGAAAGTCAATATCACTGTAAAATTATAGCAAATACAGTAAATTACATAAAAAGTCATTGCTTAAGTTTTAGCAAATATCATACAAATATGAAAAACACGTTAATGCCAAAAATCGTAACAAATTTTCGAACATCCAGTATAGAAAATATTTAAAAAACAGTGTCTCAAAAGCATCATATTTTCGTTAAAAAAGTAAAAAACTCTTAAAACGGCGAACATTAGTTTACAGATATCTAAAATTTTTCGAAAATTCAAACTTTGATATATGTATTTTCGCAAATGTAACAAAATTGAATTTTAAATTCACTAAATTTCACTAAAGAAATCAAAAACTTTCAAAAACTTAAAGTTCATTTGAAAAGCTTTCTTTAAAACATCAAAAAAATCCCCTAAATTCGATATATAAGAAAGTTTCCCACATGCTAAAATTCCTAAATTAAGGAAATCAAAAATCGAACAAAATAATTGTATGAAATATTTTTTAAAGATTTACCCCGTAATTCATAAGCGATTCATAAAGTTAAAGTACACATTAAAACCGGTTTCCAATACAAAATTCGTATATTAACGCCACAATAACTTTAATAATCGTTTATGAATTAGGGCATTAATGTTTAACACACCCACTCGCAAGTGCACTAAGACTTACCGTCATTCACCAGAAATATAAACTTATTTACAAGCAATTCAAAACTATCAAACACACACGGTAATGCAGCAAACACCAACTTAAAAGAGAATTATTATTTCACAATAACTAATCAAAATTTCTATTAAACATGAGCAGCTTCGAACTTAGATTTTTCGAAGATATGAATTTTCGATTTCTCTAACAAAGCCTCCCAATAACCGAAAAACCGAAAATGTTTCGAAGATTTGATAGTTCAACAAAGTAATCAGCAACTACATAAAAAGTTTCTCCGTAAAAACAGAAAATTCAATAGTTAAAATACATATATTCGAAAATGCCGCAAAATTTCTGAACAATCAAATATTTTCCGAAAGAATCAATATAACATCAAAAATAGTTTAACTTCGCGCTTTCAAATACTTAAGAGGTCAACAATTAAAAAAAAAATAAGGAAAATCTCTAAAAAAACTTATTGCAAAATTCTCTTAGAAAATTTGATCCGCACAAAAATATAAATGTGCAAGTAAGGCCAAGTTCCTATCAAAAAAATTTCGGCCGTCAAAAGTACTGAGATCAAAATAAGGACCAAGTTCTTGATAGGTACAATTCCATCTCGTTTCTAGGTAACCTATAAGCTTGGCAATATTTTTTAAAGAATTCTTTCCCATATTAGAAAAGCAAAACAATTTTGCCAAGCTTACAAGTTGTTTTTGTATAAATATTTATGTGTATTGCTTATCAGGGCCTACCTGTGTACCAAATTTCAGCTTTCTAGCTATACTGGAAGTGCCCTATACAAAGAAGAGGCACCGTAGTCCACCGCAGGTGGAAAAAACCCGTTTAAAAATATTTTTTGTTAATTGCTCGCCAGGACCTGCTTGTGTACCAAATTTCAGCTTTCTACCTATACTGGAAGTGCCTCATACAAAGAAGGGGCACCCAGGTCCCCCCTGGGAAGAAAGTGCCCGTTTTCAGATTTTTCTGGTTAATTTCACACCAAGACCTTCCTGTGTACCAAGTTTCAGCTCTCTAGCTTTACTGGAAGTGCCCAATAATATTGATGAGTGAGTGAATATGTACTAAAATATGGACTTTACACACCTTAATATCTTCGGAAAATTTTACGGTAGAACTTTCAAATTTAACCTGTGAGGCCACCTTTGTGGGGAGACCTTATGTTTAAGGTTTCATTCTATTATGATCAGAAGGAGCAAAGTTATGAGGGGGGTAAAAATAGCTCCAATGGTTTCGTGTAAATATACACACTGTGTGGCCGAACTTGGCCTGGATAGGTAGCATAAGTTAAATAAATTTCATTAAATAAAATGAAAACTCCCTAAAGCAGAGTTTAGCTGGAAAAAATTCGAAAATGTGCCAGTTAAAAATATCGAATATTTAAAACATATTCGAAAATGCTGAAAAATGCTATATATATTCATTTTGAAATTCGTTATTTAACTAAAGATATCAAATACATACTTCGAAAATATAAACTTATTACGAAAAAATTCTAAGCGAAGTTATTTCGAAAAAAATTTTAAATTTTCGAAATTTCGATATTTCAGACACAGAAAATTGGAGAAAAAAGGAGAATAAAAAATATCGCAGATAAAATATTTTCGAAAACACAACAAAATATAAATAATTTCACTAAGAAAATGTAAATCGTGTAAAAAAAACCCAATTCAAATGATTCGGAAAAAATCGTTAATATTCCGAAAATTCGAATTTCAACACAAAAGTTCGCAATAAACATACCAGAATTCTTTAAAGAATATTGAAATAAAAAAATAATTACGATTTACTCAAAGAAATTTGAAAATTCTACATTTAACACAAGAGCAAGAAATAATTTTTCGAACAAGCATTGCTTTAAGTCCAGAAAAAATAAATTATTACAATAAGAAAAAAATATTATCGTAATAGAAGAAAACGAAAGTTCTCCGAAAATTCGAAGTTTATATAGAAATTATTTTTTTGTGAGAAACTATCTATTGACCGTCAGTTAGCTAACGTTAACTTAGTCAACGTCTAACGCTTTTCACGATGTTCGATTAAAAAATAATCAACACTTTAACCGAAAGTCTGCCTAAATTGTATTACACAATATATGATTAAGTCTTAACTGACAGAATTTAACAGAAAAGTTAATGTTAAATTTAACTGACAGATTTTTGCCGGTTAGCACTCTAATCGGAGGAAAATAAAACAAAATGGATAGAGATACAAATCGATATTTATATTTTTGTAATATTTTTAATTTAAAAATTTCTATTCACAAAAAAAGAAAGAAACTGAAATAAGTTTAGCCATAATCTGGGCATCCGATAATTTCGTAAAACGCAACATGGCAGATCGAGACTGTATGCGTTCGATGATTTTTTCACTTGTATTACAAGCTAATGCAAGTGTGGTTTTGCTATAAATTTTCCTTATACGCCTTAGTGCTTGCTGTGCACCTTCAGTCATGCTATCAGCTTCATCTGGTATAACAATGTTATGATGTCTACGGTAGAGAGTGAGTTTTTGATGTGCAAACATTTTAATTTTATTCCGCACTACGTCAATACCACGTTCATTTGAGGCATTTAATTCCAATAATGCTTCCTTATAGCTGTCACCAAGTAATATTCTAGCCAAACATTGAATAAATAGTCTTTGTTTGCTCACACCAGTTGGACCCTATACCATACAAAAAAAAATCAGCTTTTGCTTATTTTTTATTGATCATTTTACTTTATTAGGAGCATTACCCTGCGTTTCGGACAAACTAGCTACAGTATCTTCATTGCCTACAATTTCATCAAATTTTTCCGGTCGGTATTTTTCAATCCTAGATAACAGTATTGTACATTAAATACGATTATGTACATATTTTTACATCATCTTACCATGATTTATTTCCTATCCTCTCGACACATCCAAACTAGATTCCTTCTACTACATACATACATATGTCCCAAATACGTTGTCGTCGGAGAATATATTACAAACAAACAATTTATATTAATGCTTTTTATACATGTACATATGTATGTATGTATGTACAAATAACAATATTTTAATTATTACTTACCTGAATTTTATTATTATTACAAAGTTTTGTTTCTCAAATTTGCAAAAACTGTCTTTTTAATATTATTTTTTATGTAAACAAACTGATAGTATTGACACATTTTTATTAAATTCTTTTGTTAGTTAACCGAAAGATGGTGAAACGAAAATTCGTAACCGTTGCCGTCAAATTTCATTTGAAAGTTATTTTTGAAGGATAAGAACGTGTGATGTTTTTGTTCGCAAAATATTTTTTGCTTACAAAATTTCTTAATTTTATTCATTAACAATTATAATATCAATTGCTTTATATTTTTATATGCGTTTGACTTACAGAGCCTTTCTTTATATTAAATTATTATGAAAATAATCATGTAAATATATTTTGTTAATTTTAATTCAATAAATATAAACATACTATTTACATTTTTTTAATCATTTGGTTTGTTTTTAATTACTCTCCATAAAGCAGGCAAACCGCGATAAAATTTAATTAATTCCAGTATAAAATTTTTTCATCCACTTTTTATTTATTGCGCTATCAAATTTTCCGCGTACCATATTATCGCTGCGCAAACTTAATAAAAATGAGGTTTGATGTAATTACGCAGCACACATCAAATTTGCTTCAAATTACAGTAACGACGGCAGTGAATATCTAAATTGTTTTGATTTTCGTCAAACTCACATGGACATATACGTGAGAGTTTTTTTTCACTAACACAATCAAAAAAACCTCGGTTTGTTAAGCCAATTTGATACGTGGCCATGGCGCTTAAATAGTGCCCGTTAGCTTAACCGGCAATTAGTTAATTTTTGGTTAACAGACATTTTACCAAACATAGTGAAATCACGCGTAAGTTTTTAGTAGTTGTATCAAGTTAAAGTATATATTCTCCGGCAGTTGTTAATCGTAAACTGCAGAAATAGTTATAAACTTTTAAGGAAAGTTCATAGTAAAAAACCTGGATTTATCCAAAGAAATTGGTAAAAACTGGTCAAATGTTTTACCATTTTGTGATCTTTGCCAAATAAAAAACAAGAAAAACTAGGACACGGTTAATTTTTTTTTTTTTGCTTCAGTCTAATAAATATACAATTTTTATTTAGCTCTTATTTTGAGGCTGTTTTTCGCCATGTAAATGAAGTTGCACATCAAGTGGTTTAAACAAGAATTGGCATCAAATATTTGCAGTTCTAATCATGACGTTAAATTCTTTGTAACATGAAAATAATCAACAGGACCAGTTTTATATTTTTTCTGTGTTTTTCTTAACTAAACGTGCAAAAAAAAACAATCTCTGCTCTTTTTGCTAGATTTTCATTAAATGGCATTTGGCCAACTTTTCTTTTAATGGCCAAGTTAAGAGTTAACTGCTTGCTAACTAGCAAATTTTGTATGCTCATAAAATTTCATATTTCTTGCTTTTCGTACATAAAATTGTGAGTGCGCAAAGCATTAAGATGGACTCGTTAAAATTAGGTCACCTTTATTTAAAAAGTGCAATAGAAATTTTCACCTAAATTTGTTTGAGCTGGAGGATGTGAAAATCTAATTTATGAAGGCAAAATCAATCCAAATAAATATACATTTTTATAATACGAGTAGTAGTAAAGAGAGAGAGAGAGAGCTATTCTTCTAACTACGAATAGTTGTTCATATTTTTCAAACATAAAGTGGTTTTCGAAAATGAAAATAAAGATACATATGTATATGCAAAATCATTTTTAACCGAAATGTAGAAAATCAAAGCTTTTTGTTGTTGTTGTTGTTATTATTTCTAATTATTAAATGCTGAAATTAAAAAAAAACACATCTCAAACTAACAAACTGTTAATCATTAAACAAATTTATACTTTAAAACGTTTTATTTAATGGTCAAGGTGAAAGTTGTTGTGACACATGTAAAATTTAATAAAAAAAGAAAAAAAGAAAAAAAAAAAAATTAAGCGCAGTTGAAAAACTATCACACACACAAAATAATATCGTTTTCAAATTGGCAAGATCAGTAGCAAAAATTTTATTTTGAAATTTTTTAAATTTTTCTTTGGAATTTTAGACTAGTTTGAGCATAAGACAACTTAATGATTACAGAGATAAGGTTACCAAAATGAAATACATACATATATATATATATACACACATGCATATGTACATGTATGTAAACAGCAAGAGAGCATTAGATAGATGGATGGTTTGGCATTCAAATTGCACTGAAAATGCAATGAACAGGTTAATTAATTTTGCTTCAAAAATAAACAATTTTTAATTATCAACAATTTAGTTAATTGAAAATGTTATTAATTTAAAAAAAAAAATTCAACAACTTCCTGCCAAAACTTAAATCAACACAAGGCTACAATGATTTATAGCCTGTAGGCCAGCACTCAGTGCATGACCCCTACTTATACAATGCATTGTGCCAGAACTTAGGAAAATGAATAGGATAGAGAATATAGATGTTGGATATGTAGAAGGTTTAATTCTGTTACAACTCTGTTATTGGTATTTTTCTTAATTTTTAGAGCAGTGTTGCAGTGCCTCTGGTCTTAACTAGATGCATTATATTTCTTAAGTTGTCTGAGTAGGCATTTTATTAATTGTTTTACTTCGCCGACGTTTTCTGCTAACCGACGAAGAAGGACGATGTGGTGTGACCATTTCGTTGCCTTCATCACTTAAACAGTTCAATAACTATTAATACAATGTCACACTAATATACATTAGAGAAATTAATGATGTTGATGACTTGCCCTCACCGGGAACAAAACCAGGTCTTAAGTCATAATTTGCTTTACCCTCAGATTGGGACAATGAAAGATCACCAAAAGAATTTTAAAATTCCGTTTTTTCTAAAGTTTCAATTTATTCTTGGCCTTAAAGTTGAGATTGGAGCCTTGGAGCCGTTGGAAACTAGAAATAGAATTTAATGACAACAATTTTTGTGATACATTTCAGTCCATTAGATCGCCGTTGAAACAGTATTATTTATTCGTTTTTCTTAAGGCAGAGCACTTGAGGGTTAAAATTTTCAACGAAAATTTGTTTTGCAGTTTTAAAATATATTTTAATTTTACTTTTAAATTAAATTATTAAGATATGTTGGAGTTAACAAACTGCTTTGTAAATCCATTTCCAGACAAAATACTGAATTCCTCAGTGATATTGGAATATTGTTTCTTATCTGTAGATCAGTTACAAATAAAATAAAACAGGCCATATTTCATTAAAATATATGCACTATAGTTCCTGTTATATACAATTAAGTGAATGCACTTCATTGAAAGACGGTTTCACTTTCGTTTTGTGTGTTCTCTATTATATTTGGTATTTTATGTGTGGGGAGTAAGATGACATTTTTATTTTATTTTCCATTTTGTATGGATTTTTGTAACAAAAAATTTCTTAAAAAAGTGTCTTTATTACCAAAAGTCTGTGCAATCAAAAGCACAGTTAAATCAATATCTAATAATATCTAAATCAAACAAAAAAAAATGTTCAAAATTGTCAATAAAATTCATACATATCTGATAGGCAAAGTAACAGTTACTAATCGTTAGAAAAATTAGTAATCATGATTAAAATCATTTGTAATGCACACATTCATTCGTTTCTTAATACAGTTAAAGTCATTATTAAATTCACAGCCACAAAAAAAAAGAAAAAAAATAATGAATTCATTTAGATCAAACCTAACGGTCTAGCAATTCACTTCAATTAAGTGAAAACCAATTAACAATCTTTATTTTTATGTATTTTTTGAAAGTCGGAATGACTATATCAATACAATACAGTCATATTTTCATAATTATAAGAAAATATTTAATAAAAATCCGTACAGTGTTTTTATTTAAAATTTAGTAAACATTTTGCCATGGGGCGCCATTTGTCGTGGCTAGGAACAATATATTTTGTATTATTGCATAGTGCTTGCTATATGTTTTTTGATCTTGCTAACGCTTATAATTGTTGTCTTTCTCCCGTTGATGCCGTCTCCCCGATCCATCCATGTAGTAAAACGAATCTTTTGATGTCAGAAGAGCGCTGGTTTTACGCAATTTTTTACATGATGTTTTCACGTTTTTTTTTTTTAGTTTCGTATCCACCGTGTGTAAACAGTTAGTTGGTTGTATACTCTTGGGAATTTCAATCATATTAATTAATCATAATTCTATGCACATCAATAATACAACCAACAACAATGACCACAAAATAAAAAAATAAAAAGAGAATGTCTTGTAGTTTAAGTAGAAGCGATACTGATCATCGGAATTTTTATCAAAAATTTACAAGAACGAAAATCAATCTTTTGCTTAAAATTACCATGAAAACAAAACTCAACAAAATGTTAAACAAGAAATTGTCTAAAAAAAAACTATAGAATACAACTTTAATGATTTCCTATAAAAGGCAATATTGAAAAAAAAAAACAAAAAAGGCAAAACTAAAATAAAAAAACCCTTAAGATGTAAAAAGTTTGTAAAAACACTAAATAAAAAATTTAAGCTGGATAAATTCGCAAATCGCATAGTTGAAGGTCATTACGAGATAAACAAGTTTTAATTTTAGTTTTTCATATTAAAAATAAAACGTAAAAATAGTTGCACCCATTACATGCGTCGTTGGCCATCTCATCTTTGAGCAAGCAGATACATTTATACGTAAATGGGAAATAAATGACACGTAAATACTTTTTTTAACCTTTCATGAGTACAATTTTCAATTTAGCATTTACAATATACAAAATAGTGTAATAACTGTGATCTATGCTGGTTTATTCCGTGACAATTTTTGCATAATTTAGGATCGATGGTTCCCAATGGGTTATGAATTTTTAAGAAAAATTCCTGTTTTGTATTGAATTACAATTTGTGCATGTTAATGAATGGATACTCTGTTGGTAATGGATGGTTTGTATGCATGTGCTTGCTGCATTTAAGCATGGTCAAGATAAATATGTATATACGAGTGGTTAGTTCCTTTCATTATTTCTTTTTCACATTTACCGTTTCATTTTTTCTTTCTTGTACGACGACGAATAAATTTATTTTCCACCATCGATTATCACATTGAAATAAATGTGATGATGAACGGGAAAAGTAAAACATCTAAACAAGAAATTGCTTAAGCAAATTTCCACAGATGCTCACAAAATTTAAAATACGTACTTTAATATGCAAAGAAATAATAAACTGCAGCTACTTCTAGAGAAAAGCGAGAGAGCCATTCACTCACTGAGCGACTCTGTCCGGCCAGTAATTGTTAGTTATGAGTAGCTTTGCACGGTTGATTAAAAAAATCATATATGAGTATAAGAATGTAAAGAAAATATCGTATATTATTATATGCATAAATAATGAACTCGTATGCAATCAACTTTGCATATGGACATAAATTAAAAAAAAAAAAATAGATTATAAATATAAATAAATATAGAAAAATGTGTGCAAAATACTTATGATGAAGTTCTAATGCAGACAAAATACTTGATGTATTGACACGTTAAAGGTAAGTGCCGCACCAGACTTAATTAAACAACTGTAAATGTGTTCAATAGAACTTTACAGTGAAGTACAACAATTAAATTACACTTCCTACTTTTTAACCTTTCATACAATTCTCATATTCTTTTTAAATACGTTGTTGTTTATCACTGCAAAATGTTGAAAGTATAGTGGAAGTATTTAGTAAAGAGCAGAGTCTGCTGATTAAAGAAAAATAGATTGAAAATTTATGGATACCCCTTCAAGTAATGCAATAAAGTACAAGACGAAAAACAAATCGTCAAAATATAAATTGCTAAAACAAAAAACATAGTCGACCATGA
The DNA here is from genome assembly GCA_947311025.1 of Lypha dubia. Taxonomy (NCBI): domain Eukaryota; kingdom Metazoa; phylum Arthropoda; class Insecta; order Diptera; family Tachinidae; genus Lypha; species Lypha dubia. The sequence continues at coordinate 30,465,436 of OX371260.1, read as the reverse complement.
GAAAAAATAATCTAAAACCGAAAAATGGCGCAAAATATCACCAAATCGAACAGAAAACATAGTCGACCAAGAGAAAAAATAATCTAAACCGAAACATGGCGCAAAATATCACCAAATCGAACCGAAAAAAACAAAATGATTGTCAACAACGAAACGATAAACACGCCTAAAAACAATCGCCCAAAAGGCGCGCGTCAAAAAGAAAATATGTATGTATAGTTAAAACGCAAAACTAATGCCAGTCAAAGTCAAATCACCAAGTGAAAAAAAAAAATTGCGACGAGCTGGAAAAAATTTATAAAGAATAAAATCGTCAAAATGAAAAATATCAATAAAAACCATAAAAATTACAAAAGTCTTATAGAAAAAAAAACAATTAAAAAAAATTTTTTTAATAAAAAATGAAAAAGCTAAAAAATATTAACAGGTATTAAATATGATCTAAAAAAATTGCTTCACACACGAAAATTCTTCAAAAAAGACGCAAAAACTATAAAAATCGTAAAAAGGAGAAAGAATAAATAAAAAACCTGAAAAGTCGTCAAGTCATAAATAGTTGTGGCAATTAAAAAAAGACTTTGTTGAAATTAAAAAAATCGTCAAAACGGAAAAACATCAAAAAACCGCCAAAAAACTATAAAATCTGCCGAAACGAAAAAAACGCAAAGATAAATTAATTGTGTATAGCTGACAAAAATTAACAGAAATAAAATATCAAAACGCGACAAGTCTTTGAAAACTACGGAAAAAACGGATAAAAGTAATTGTGAAAAAACTTACAAGGATAACAAATCATTAAAAATAGAAAAAAAAAAAATCGCGAAATCAAGAAAAGATAATAAAAAAGACCCCAAAAACTATAAAATCATCAAAACGATAAAACCTTACAAAAACGACAAAAATTATTGTAGCTAGTTGAAAAAATCGCCTAGAAAATATATTTACAAAACGACAAATGTCGCCAAAACAAAAAAAAAAAAAAAAAAAAAAACGATAAGCAATAAAAAAATGGCACTGAAATTGAAAAAGTTGCCAAACAAAAATAATCTTAAATTACTGGAAAATAATCGCCAAAAACAGAAAAATTATATTGTACATATTAATACTATGCGTGCGTCCGCAGTTATTCGAGTGCGTATTCAAATTGTACATTACTGAATTTATTTTGAACTATTGCGAATCATTTTCTCAATCGAATAACTTTGATTTCTGCTAAATTGATAATTGGCTTGTCATTTATTCCAATTATTGCTTAAAAATTAACTCCTGTCCACGTTGTTGCCACGATTTTATTATTGAGCGGAAAATAGTTTATACTACAAGGACTCGAAAGGTTTTAGAACCTTGTTTAATTATTTTTTTTTTTCAATTTCAAATAACATGCAATTTTAAAACGTTCTGAGACAAACGTTCAAATTAACTATAAACATTTTTAGCCTGAGGTGAAGGCCAACTAATATCTAAAAAATAAAGAAACATGGCTTTGTTTTGTCAGACTTTCAAGTTTATTCTTAAATAAAAAGAAGAAAAAAAAGACACTTGAGATAGACAATCAAGTGTTTATTTCTACCATTTATTAAAAAGGAATATTAGCAGAAAAAATTAAATAATTTAAACTTAACACATTCAATATTTTAATACTTTAATTGCAACTGATTGAGTTTTTTTTTTCACCACTATTACCACCATCACCACCAACCAAACAACCAGCCATCGAACCAGTCAAACCCCAATCGATTGCAGTGTTGTCGTGATTTTTATAAAATTCTTTAGTTTGAAGCTTTCAAGTTGAACAAATTAATTTGCTTATTTTCTTTATTTATTTTTTCCATTTACAGTCGGGCCGCGATTATCCGTGATCCGGCTAACCGGTAACCCCGATTAACCGTGATGGCCAAAGATAAGTCTATTGTTTTTTGTTTGCAATGTTTTCAAATTGTTTGCTTCGATTAACCATGATTACCTCTATTATCCGTGATGGAAGAATTTTTTTTTATTAACTTCAAATTCTTACATACTTATTTAATTTTAAAATGTACATAAACTTCTTGAATTAATTTTTTTTTAATGTAAATATGTATGTACACCAATGTTCACTTGTTATACAATAAAAATATTAAAAAAAACTGTATAATCAAAATTGTTATTCGATTAACCGTGAAAATCGATTATCCGTAATGCTTCTGGTTCCGACCATCACGGATAATCGAGGCCCGACTGTAGTATATTTTTTTTAACAAAAGCAATACTGAAGTAGAAATACGAATAGAAAATCAAATACTTTTTAACATTTAGCTGTAAGCAACAAATTAATGGAATATTGTTTCTTTAATTATTGAACGAAAAAAGTAGAATAAATAGCATCATCATAATTTAATAAAAAAAAATACACTGTTATTTGTTAATTATTTCTACCGGTTATTATGTTTTCTATATTTAATAAAAACAAAATTCTTTATTAATATTTTTTCTTGTTCTGCGGCTTCTGTGGCAACTCGTGGTTGATTGGTTGGTTGGTTTGTTTGTTGTTGTGATATCTTAAATAGTTTGATATGTATCTGTTGAATATTGATTTGATCTAAAATATATTTTAAATTGTATGTTATTGTGTTTAATTTAATTTCAAGCTTTCACTTAATAAAAAGTTATAATGTATTTAGTTCTTTTAAACTTAATTTTGAATGTTAATAATGTACGAGTTATAGTTGACTTATATTTTGATATCCTTAAATAGTTTTTATTCGTCCAGCTTGAGCTCATTAAAAACATAATCACCCCTATTATGTATAATTTTTCTCTCGAAACTTTTTCCCTTTCCCTAAATTTGCAAACGTGAAACAATTCCCCGTGAATAATTTCACGCCAAAATAAAATTCCCCTAATCGTGAATGATTTTTTCCCGCGATTTTTGTAAATAATTTATTCAAAAAGTACATTTTACTTCCACTTACCTAATTTTCTAGCTTCGGTTCAAATTATTAATTGCTTCGAACTTAATTTTTTCTTCAACTTGTTTCCAATACGATTTAAAATTTACATGTTTTTTTTTAAGTTAAGGTGTGTTCGAAACAATAATTGTGAGTTTTTATTTTTCATACACGTTAGTAGGAGGTTTTTCTGTTTTGCTAAAGAATTACTTGTTGATAAGCTGAACCAGACTGTAATATGAATAATTATAATTAATTATTTTAGTGTAGGGGGAGGGGGTTATTGTTAGAAATATTGAAATTATACAAAAAATAAATACAAAAAATGCAAGTATTTATTTAATTGCAATTGTGTGGAAAAGTTGTTTAAATGCACCCGCAAAATAGAAAAATCAATAACATGTAATTGATAGCAAATATTGGGGTTCTTACGAAGCTGAATTAACATTTTTTAAACTCTAAGTAAAATTTATAGTTCTATTGTAAATTACGCATTTAATAAGTTTAAAAGTTGAGAGATATTTTCTCAGTTTTATATAAAAAAGTTTGTCCAAAGCTTGGTTGAAGACTACTATTGATTTTGCATTAAATAAGGAAAAATTCCTTTCTCACAACTTTGGTCTTTAAAAGTACCAAGATCGAAAGGAATGATTATTCCCCATATTATAAGCGTAAGAAATAATCATAATTATTTCCACTGTGTATTCAAATTATGTTGATTTAAAAAAATTGGTATTAAGAAAAATAAACCAACGATATCAGTGTTATTTTAAATCATAATTATCAATTTAGTGTAGATATAATTCTCGTATTCAATTTTCGCAAAAACCTTGTATATCCATCTAAGAATTCCAGTCACGTTTAACAGAACTACCTGACAAGTAGTCAGTCACGTTTAACAGAACTACCCGACAAGTAGTCATTAGCACTGGCGTTAGTTATGTAGTGACTTTCAAAAAAAAAACGTTCCTCTGTTCTGCTGTGTATGCTGAACATTTAATTGATATTGATTGATTGTTGTTGCTTTCAGGTCTGATTATTTATGAATAGATAATTTCGAACATTGTGGCTTCAAGTAGTAGTTGTTGAAAATGTTTCATTACTTTGTTAACATAAAGTCTGAACAAAGATAATATATAGATCAAAATCGCAAGAATTAGTTACTGATTAACTCGATATTGGTTTTTAATGATCAATTTGATACTTTGGAAAACAATGAAACATATTGTTTGTATATAATACAATATGTATTCGTGATCATCGATACAAAACGCGAATATTTAAACTAATCCATTAATTCGAAGTATGTAGATATCCTACCACCCCTGCTTGCCGCCCCTTAATTTATTGCATTACAGTACTTTAAAGAATTTTTCAAATGTGAAAAAATGTTATTTATCTAAAATTTTAAATTTTTCATGATTTACTAGCACGTAAACAATAAAAATTTATTGCCAACTATTATTTTCTTTAATTTTTGTGAACTTTATTGAGTTTGTTTCGTATTTTGACTTGAACAAAATAGCAACAATTGTTCTAGTAGTTCACCTTGACTTGTTAACATACAACATTTAAACTATTTGCCAATGGTAATGCATATTAAATGCGATAATTTATGCCTGCAAGACTTTTAACAAAATAAAGATTTAATAAATAATATTTAAATTAATTATGCCAGTAAAACATTTGTTGCGAGACAGTTATTTAAAAACTTAATTCGATTCAAGGATAATATTTTTCAAAAATATATACATAATATTAAAATTTTTTGTTCCCATTTTAAGCTTTTGAAATAACTTGTCGACTTCTCCCCATATAAATAAAATGAAAGTTGGCAAAACAAAAAATCGACTTTAATACAAAGACCCATTTATACAGAGAAACTGTGCAACCTACACAAAGTTAGTCGAACTTGTTCAAATTATAAATAGAATTTATGGGACCATACTATAAGTAAGTCCTCTCACATAAAAAGAGTATCCAAAATTAGCCCGTTGATGACGGAATCAGGGGATAGTGGAAGAAGTGTTAGTTTGAGCTTCAGTGATCGTCCAATTTTTTTTTTTTTATAGTAATAAACCTTTGATGACCTGTCGAAAGAGAAACATTGTGAATCCACCGGCACATAAAATTAAACATTTCAGGCGGGCGAATTGCTCACAAATAAACGTTTGAAAGCAAACAAGCCTTAGAAGCTGGAATTTTAGTTTGTTGAATTAAAAGACGCAGGATATAGGTTCAATACTGGAGCACGATCATGTATTTCTAGTTTTGTGAATGACCAGTATTTTATTTTTGCTGATTTTTAATACCAATGGTCTGAAGAAAATCCTAACACATCAGTCCAAGAGTGAAGTCTGTAACTCTTCCGGGGGCTTCGGAAAGCCGATTTCACGTACAGATAGACTGAAAAAGAGATAGACGAATGTCTCATTCGATTTCCCTATCTGTAAGAATATAAGAATTTTGGGGATTTTAAAAATTCAATGTCAAGGATAGATAAGATAGAGAATTTTTAAAATCGGTTCATAAATGAATAAGATAATTAATATTATGGGCGATCACATTGACTGTCGGATGTTCGATAAAAATACGCGTCCAAGTTTTCGATAATCAGTTTACAAATGATACGAGTTATAAACAACAAATTCACAATAAAGGTTTAAAAACAAACATAAAAAAATGTTGGTTTAATGCACGGATTCAAACGAAAATCCGGCGATTTCTTCATTTAAATATTTATTTGTTCAATAACTTAGCAAATAAATAAATAATTGGGTGGTTAGAGCCTCTGCGCTATCATTCGTTCGATATCGTGGGACCGACATAGAAATTTTACAACTTCAATTAACATCTAATTACAAAATATTAGTTGAAACCTTGTGTTAATAACAACGCTAGCAGAACGAAGTGATTTAATATGCAAATTTAAACATTAAAGTTATTACCAATAATTTAACCCTTGGCAGACCATGTCAAAAACACTCAAGGTTTTAAAGAAATTAATGTGGTTAAAGAAAAACTAGTTTTAAACTGTGCAATGCTCAAACTCAGTTAAAACCTGCCAGTATTGTTAAAAAAGAAAGATGTTAAGGGTACCAAGGGTTAAAGCTAAATTATTTGCTGTTGAGTTGCTGTTTAAAGACCATTTGTAGTTACTTTAGCTTTTTGTCATTTCCATTGTAAATCTCACAGTTTGTTAATTCTTCTTTAAATACTTTTACGTGAGTTGCATTCGGGTCAATTGAACATTTTGTGTTTGTTAATTTTACTTTATTATTCAGTTTTCAATATAATTTTTTTATCTTTGTATTTTGCATATTTTCAAAATTTTGTTTGAATGCAATACATTTATTTATGCATTCCCTCAGTGTTTGACAAAATTGGCAAATAATTATTGAGAAATTTATTGCATTTGCATGGAAAAAAGTATTCTGCTATTAATTTTTTTTTTTTTTTTGTAAATGTTAAATTGCAAAATATGTTCGTTCAAGTTGTTTGACCCCAAAACAGAATTTTGAAATGCCACACAATAGAATTACTTGAAATGTAGCATATCATATTTTTTCAACTTATTTATAACAAATATATTGTTTAAAAATTTCTTTTTAAATTAATTTCTTTTCATTTTCAGTTTACTTCATCACACATTCACTTGCATTCCACATAACAACGAGGAAAGGGTAAGTTACATAATCGTAATAGAAATATGAGTGAACGTATAAACCTCATAACTAATTGTAACTAGTTGTTGCATATTTATAAAAACACAGAGTGGCAACAAAAATTCTAATTATTGCATAAAACAATCATAAATAATAAAATTTAAAAACCAGTCGTATAATTTACACTGACAGTCAGTCGTGTCAGTCTCTTACATATAGCGGTATGTAAGAAACACAACAACATAAAAAAAAAATAATAATAATGAAAAAAATATTGAATCACTTACCCATTCCACATACAATTCCACAATAATTCAATTCAAATTAAAGTTGCGCCATACGTTTTAAATGAAAATTCCACTTTAAATTGTGAAGAAAATTGTATGTAACTGTTAAAGAAAGTATAGAGAAAAAAGAAAATGAGAAAATATATATGTATGTAATAATGTTGTTGCTTTTACAGTTATTTAAATAAATTAAAAATAAATTTAATTCAGATTCGCAAATAAATTACGCAAATCAACGTGTGGCATCAAATAATTCAATTTTAAAAATAATGAGATACAAATCAATACAACTTCAAAAGCACATGCATGACATGAAGTTACGTGTTTTTTTTTCTTTTTTTTTTTTTTTAACAAGAGGCCTAAACAATAATATGAGAATCGTAATATTTGGGTACAAAATATTTTAGGGTTTAAAATTATAAACAATTTTAGGATTATATCGAACTTTCGGTTGCATCGAACTCTTTTCAAGTCCACACTCAAAAATTGTTTGTAAATTAAAGCGATAAAAGCTGTTTGCCATTAGCAAAAAAACCTGGACAGATTACAAAATTGACGCAACTACGCAAAAGTTTAAAACCCCTTATATATGGGGAGGGTCACCCTCATTCATATACTGCGAAAATAAAACGATAGAACGGAGAAACGGGTAGTCCCCAAACGAAGTAACTATAAATATATACAGAAAATAAAATAATTGGTTGGAAAACGGTTATACCGATTGAATAAAGTATTAAAAATATTAATTCAATTGTGTTCCAGAATAAAAATGAGCGTAAATAATCCCGATTAGTTTCCAGTTTAAAATTCCATAGTGGTTAATGCACGTAACTAATAATTCGGTGGTACTACATGAAAATTGTAATTGTGGCAACCGATTTCTATGATAGTTGGTACAACCGACACAATTCCGTCGGCAACAAATTCGGTTACCACAATTAATCTGTTTTCTCTATGTACATACATATCTGCGCAACTAAGACAAAATAAAGAATCCATTGAAATCCAGAAGCGAAATGAGGGGGAAAATGGTAACCCCATACAGAGAAGTATAAATCATCACATAACTAACTCCCCACAACTGGACCGACTTTCAAAATAATTTTTTGTTTGAAAGGATTTGCTGGTGATTTCCTTATTACGGCCTTTATATTCTTTACAACTTTTTTTTCTAAAACTATAAATTGCTTACAGAATATTAGAAAGCTTCAGATAAAAAATTAAAAAAACAGTAATTTTGTAATATAAATTACTAGCTGAATGCCCCGGCTTCGCCCGGAAGATATTTACTTTTATAAATTTGAATTTAAACTTAAAATGTTTACTAACTGACAGCTGTCCATGTATGTATATGCGGTACAACGTGTATTTATCGTGTGTATGAAGTCAGCACACAGTATACATACCACACACTCTCATAAGCGCCTGCATATTTGTTGTTGTTTTTTTTATATGGACAAAATCAAATGTTGTCATGAAAAATCATAACTCACGAACGACCGATTTCGTGCAAACTTTAGATAAACCATCTACACGACCATACGAAGAAACCCTAAAAATTTAATCGAATTCGGTTTGACCGTTCGTGAGTTATAAAGTGACAACACACTTGCAACAATTTTTTATATACATATGTAGGTAGGTATATAGATTATATAAAGAATCAATAGTTAAAACTTATTATTGTTTGATTTATTTTAAGCAAATGGGGGTTGGCGAAGCACACCGGGTAAATTTAGTGATTTAAAAAAAATCAAAATACTAATTTATGAGAAAATAAACAAAATAACTTGTAGAAAAAAATCCCGCATCCGTTAATATGCTAATTAAAGTGGATGATGATGACATTACATAAATGCTAATAAATCATGCCATCGACCTCGTCATTTATGTAGATCACATCACATAAGTTCATAACACACTTTCAATGCTCTTTAAGACGACGACGATTATCATTATTATCTTGTGTAATATGAAACTATTTCGTAAGAAAATAAAGAGAAAAAAATCACAGACACAGAAAATAAACTGAAAACAAATCTTTGGCATGCGGAATTAAAGAAAATAAAAAACTAATCATGTCGTAACAAAATCATTTTTTCCATTTTTTGTATCCACTCACCAAGAGATTTTTAAATAAGTTTAATTTTTGTTAATCAAAAATTAAAAGAAATATTTATAAAATGTAAATAATCAAAGAAAGTTTGCTTCTTCGTGAAGAATATGAGGAGAGTTTTATAAAGATATTTTATAAATTTTATTTATTTGTTGCGGGTTAGCAATATCTAGATATATATTTCATTGCTAGCTATACCAATTCATCAGTAGATGTTTTACCCTTTATGTTTAAAAAATTCCAAAGCTCATCTATTTATACAAAAACTCACATATATATTTTTTTTGGAATTTTTTAAACATAAAGGGTAAAACATCTACTGATGAATTGGTATAGCTACCAACGAAATATATATCTAGATATTGCTAACCCGCAACAAATAAATAAAATTTAAAACATAAATACTTGAGTACATGCTCAAATAAGTGTAAAATTTTGTAAAGATATTTTATTTTATTCTCGTTAGATTAAATAAAATTAAAATAAGATTTGTGGATTTTAAATCACTCTTCAACATGCGAAAATGTCAGCCAGTCAGTCTAGTCATAGCCACAATTTAGACTAAAAAACTCTCTATATTGCTCCGCACTAGTAAAAGTGTTATGCTGCAATTCCAGGCTTAAAAACTTTTTTCTAAACCAAAACTTACTTCGATGATCGAATATATGGACTTTGTCATCGATATCACCAATAACAGGATATACAATAAATACTCGCATTAAATTTACATCTTTTCAGAGTAGATATTTTATAGGGATTTTAAGTCACTGTGAACGGAGCAGCTCACCCAATATATATGTTATATTTTTTTTTAATTAGGACCAGCGCTCAGGGGATGACCCCTACCCTACGTATGCAGTGTATTGTGCCGGAACTCAGAGAGAGGGATAGGATAGAGAAGATAGATGTCGAAAATTTAGAAGGCTTAACTCTTTTAGAACTCTGCTTTGCGCGTTATGTTAATTTTTATACCAGTGTTGAGGCGCCTCCAGTGTTAAGTAGACGTATTAACTTTGTTAAGCTGTTTTAGCAGGTATTTTATTAATTGTTTTACTTCGCCGATGTTTCTGCTAACCGACGAAGGAGGGCGATGTTGAGTACATTAGCTTAGAACAGCATCGGTCGGAACAGACCACTTCAGCCAACACCACCCTCAAATCTTATATACTTTGTGCGTTTAGTGTTCATAACAATTAAGTTATGAGATTTTAGTCGAACTGAATGATGTTTCATCAAAGAAATTTAATTATTCAGGCCTAGGTTGGTTTTTTTTAATTTTCTAATTAAATTTTTATTTTATTCGAAAGGATAATCCAGAAATTCGAAATAATTAAACAGACAAAGAAAATTAAGACTGCACTTAGGGTTGAACTGACATCGTGATGTTTCGAGTCCAACCACGAAATTAACAATAAAAAGCTCAATTGAATAACAAGATCATAATATATTGAATTTCCAAACCATTATTAAGAACAACTTTGATAATAAGCTTTCAAGTGACTGTGGTAAATTAATTGATGATAAAGGATATTCATGATGATGAGTCTTTGTGCGTATTTTCTATTAAACTGAATATAGAATTTTAATATAAAATATGAATAAGATCTCAAGATTTGGGTTGGGTCGAGAGCAATATTTCGTTACAAACAATCACAAAAAGATTCGTAATAGATTGCGAATTTTAATTTAGGTGCGAACATAATGGACATTACAAACAAAATAACAACTCTCACATAAGCCCTCTAACCAGCAAAAATTATGTAGGGTAAAATAACAATAAATAATATGTATGTACATATGTCTGTATGTAGTAAATTAAAACAAAAAATAATTAAAATTTTTTTAACACACAAACAGTCTCCATTATTGCAATTGAAAGAGAAAAAGTATTGCAAAAAAAAGCAAACAAATAAAATAAAATATGTGATTTTAAGAAGATTTACATTGGAAACAGTGAAAGTGGTTGTGTTATTTTTGTAACAAAAAATTGCGAAAAACAAAACAAAAAAAAAAAAAAACAAACACATTCAACCAAATACGCATTCATTCGTTCATTCATCTTGGCAGGTTTAAAGATGCAGATGCAACCAAAAATTAAGGCGAGCAGCAAAAAAAAAATTTTTTTAAACTTTATTTTAAATGCAACTACAGATAATTTATATGAAAACTTTGCATTGAAGCTGTGCTTAAGTGATGGTACTTTTCTTAAATTTTTGCAGGGATGATGAATTTAGTACCATTTGTATTTTTTTTTCAGTACAATTCGTGCTGCAATAGCACTGCATTTTTTTCTGTAAGATGTTGAGTCAAATTTTAAAATTTTCCAATTTCAAATACATAAATAAACTTGAATTGGTAGGTTTCGATTTCCCCTATACGAAGGTTTGCAAATATGCACACTTAAAACTAAAATTTATATTTGCTGTGCGTATGCTACATTTAATTGTAAATTGACAAATTAATATAAGAAAATTATAAAACGTATAAAAAGGGTTAAAACCAAGAAAATATGGAAATATAAAAATATTTAATTAAAAATCTACTGATGAGTTGGTATAGCAAACAAAGAAATGCATTCAGATATTGTTAGCCCGCAACAAATAAATAAAATTTTTAAAAACGTAAATTCTTGATTATTTTCTAGAATAAATGTCAATTTTTTTTTTTATATTGAATTAGATTTTAAGTCGAACCATACCTGCCCCCATTTAATCGTATGCATTCGAATGCTTAAATAAAAATTTGCCAACATCCTGTAATCATCCTCCAACGAAGACATTTTGTCACTCACTCTACTTATCGGCTGTGAGGAAAAATTCATTATCTCAAGCAGAGAATTTTGTGCAGTTTTTAAACGCAAAATAATGACAAAAAAAAATAGATAAGAAATAAAATGATTTACCATTCGTTAGAAAAACTAATGTTACTAAATATATTTTATAACTTTCATTTTTTGCTACGAAAAAAAGGTTTAGAATGTGACTGAAATATCCATTTGCTACCATAATGCCAAGAGTTTTCCATTATTGTAATGAATTTTAAAGTAATGATCTAGAATCTACGTACATACTTACAAATGTATTAAAAAAAAAAATAAAATAGAAATGAAAAAAGAAAGCTTTTGTGAAGCATTACGCCCACTTTGAGACGCAGCCCAATGTTTTGTACAAATAAATAAAATAATCAAGAGAAAATTATGATGGTCTTTCCACAAAATACATCTGTTTTGTAATTTTTTTTTATATATTTTTATTTATTTGTTTAGTTTGTCATGGAAATTTCAGTCAGCCTACAACATTGAATTTCTGGGACAAACATCTCTTTTCTCATTCTTTATTTATGTTTTTTATTGTTTTCTTCATTATTTTCATATTCAGTTTTAGTGTGGCAATGTGTTGCAAGTTTCTTTCAAAAAAAAAAAAAAAAAGAAAAATTCAATTACGTTTAGTGTTTTGTTGTGTTGTAAGTCTTTAGAATGGTCCAACAAGAAAATATATAAAATATTGGACAGCACTTAAGGGGTAACCCAGTAAACACAAGGGTAAAGTCGTCAATTTAATTTCAGTAAATAGATTTCTTATTATTCGTAAACGATTATTAAAGTTAATGATGGTTTAATGTACGATTTTAATTTATAGGGAAACCGGCTGTACTGGTTACTCTTAACTTTAGCAGTCATTTCTGAATAACTCAGTTTTGTTTTTAAGGAAATGCGTTGTTGTTACAATTTAAAGCATACCTTAGGGATGTAACGTACCAAGAGAGTAACAATCCTACATGTATAAGGTTTTCCAATAGGGATGATATGATTTTGAAGTGACGTTCCGGCCATTTGTAATATGTCATGATCTGTCATTTAATTTTCATTGTATTCAGTAGTGTTTACAATTTCATCATGGAGAGAACAACGTTTACAAATTATTCAGTTTTATTATAAAAATAATCGATCTCCAATTGTAACTTTCCTGCGCTTTTGCCATTTTATGGTCGTAATAATCGTCCAAGTGTAATCGCTATTCGTCGAATTGTTAAAAATTTTGAGCTTACATTTTCTTTACATAATGTTCATGGGGCCAATAAGACAAAAAACCGCTCGAAGTATGCAAATATTGCTGCCGTTCACGCAAGTGTTGCTGAAGACCGCAATTTGTCGATTCCAAGACGTTCTCAACAATTGGGACTGTCTCAAACCATAACCTGGCTGATTTTCAGAAAGGATTTGGGTTTGCATCCGTATACAATTATTCTCACTCAAGAACTGAAGCCATTCGAACACCGTAAACGTCGTGAATTTGCTGATTTTACCACACAGCAAATCGAACAACTGAATTATTGCGATAAAAGTTTGGAGATTCGATTATTTCAAGAAATTGTGATATTGAATGGCCTCCAAGAAGTTGTGATTTAACACCATTAAGCTGGATTCACCCATTGTTTCCGAACAAATTTTTTGTCCGGACAAAATTTTTCGTTCTGAAACATTTTTGTAACACGATTCACTCATTTCGAACAATTTGTCCGGAAAATCAAAGCTACCGTATCAAATACATGTGTTTTATTAATTTTACAAGGTGGCAGTACATTGACAGATGAATTAAATTTGGTGTTTTATTTGTCAAACGCACCTATTTTTTTATTGTTTAATAAGAAAATTACGTGTTAAAAAAATTAATAAGTCAGTTAGTTTTTTTTTATTAGCAATTGAGCTTTTCTTTATTTTTATTTTACTGGATATAAGTTACTATGTGCTTTTATTATACATACTTATAACATTATGTGGCAGCTCATTTCAACTTTGGCTAAAAAAAATAAAATAGCTGGCAGCTCATTTCATCTTTGTCCGGACAAAATTTAAAATTAAACCAATTCAACCAAGAAATGTTCCGAAAAAATTTTATTCTCTTCTTCTCTCTCTCTCAAAAAGAGAAACGTCAAACTTCATATAAAAAAAATTTTGTCCCGACAAAAAAATTTGTTCCGAAACAATGGGTGAATCCAGCTTTAGACTATTTCTTGTGGGGTTATTTGAAGTCTTTGGTCTTTCGAAATAAACCAGACTCTTTTCAAGCTTTACATGTCAATACTTAACGTGCCATTCATGACATACGACTTGATTTAGTGGAAAAAGTGCTCGAAAATTGGGTTCATCGAATTCGTTCCTGCAGAAGAAGTCGTGGAGGCCATTTGAATTACGTTTTATTTAGCACTTAATTGTATCGATTGCACTTCACATTAAATAAAAAACTTTTGAATTTCCTTAACAATAAGTGTGTTTTTTTTCAAAAGAAATCATATCACTCTTATTGGAAAAACTTTTATTATAAATGTGAAAGTTTGCATGTTTATTCCACTAGTACGCGGCAACATCTTTATGGTTTGGTTGAAATTTGGTAGACGGATATGGGTCAGAATAAAATGTAGGGTACCTTTAAAGAAGTAAAATAAAGATATAATAGGTACTTCCTTCTTTTTCCTAATTTTGGTGTAGTTTTTAACACAAAAATCTTGTAAACAAATACAATAATTTTTATGTAAAAAACATACTACATAAAACATACTACAAATAAAGTATAATGCGGCATATCGCAAAGTCCGGTCGAATTGGTTTCAATTCCGTTCTTGTAGTCCGATCGTTTTTGATTTACAGTCTTCAGATTCCGTTTATTTTATATTTCGAATTCACAATGATAATGATTTTTATTCCTCCTCTAATAGTCGTTTGTTTAAATTGTTTTTATAAGCAGAGTTCACATTAAGCTTTATTAATAACAGGCAAAGATTTTGGTAAAAAGTATGGACGTTTTTAAAGTCTTTACTGCATATGAAGTTAATAAAAAAATTCAATGAAAATTTTTATTTTTTGGTTTCAATCGACATGATGTTGTGTGACATGGCTAAATATTGTAATTTTGTTGCTTAATTTTTGCTTAAAGAAAAAAGTCTGGTCTTCTGACTTAACCTTTTTTGACGACTTAAAGTTGTTGTAACTTTTGGTTGCCCTAAATTAAAAAAATTGTATTACACACTTTTATATAAACTTTTGTTCAAAATATTCTTTGTTTATTATAAAAAAAAAATTTTATTAATAAACTTTTTTAAAACGCCTTAAGCTTTGCAAAAAAAATATATTAGACCTCAAGAAAAATAATAAAAATTAACGATAAAGTGGTTTTTTCCAAAGCAAAAAAACCAAATTATTTTGCAATAAAAAGACGAAAAAAGTTTGCAGTTATGAAAACAACAATAAAACGCAGTTATTTGAGCTTCAAGTTTTAAATAAACCAAGTTAAAGTTTAAATTGTTTTCTTTGTTGACAATCGCCATTGGAGTTGGACAACAAACAAAGAGTTTTGAAAAAATATGTATAAAAAACTTTTCGATAATAAAGTTCAATAAACTTTGGCGTCTACAAATGGCATAATATTTTGCTTAACATTCAAAAAAAAAAAAAAGTGTTGCAGAATACAAAACTAACACATAAAGTTTTCTTTGGCTTTATTTTAATAAATTTAAATGTAAAGTTATTTTTCTGCTAAATCAGGCTTTGGTGTACAATGTCTGATTTAGAAAAAAAAAAAATACAATTCTTGTTTGTTAAAAGTTTGAAGAAATGGATTTTGTGTGGGAATTTGCTTTATAACTCCTTAATAAGCCAAAAATATTTGTTTTTCATAAAAAAACTCCAGCAATCGTTAACTTTTCTTAAACAAAACAATTTTATTAGGTCATACTTTTAACAGCCAGCAATAAAATCTTTATTAAATTAGAGGTTGATCCACACCACACACGGAGTAAGTCTTTGTACATGAGTCCCAATACTTTCTTGATTTTTGTTTTTTTTTATCACCCACTGTTGGAACAAATTTTTTCATTCGTTCGACTCATTTCTTCTATTTTTGAGTTGAACTTCGTTTAACGACTTACGTCAATTGCAGTCTATTACTTCATATTGCGGCTTTCAAACGGCCAAAACTGATGTCAGTTTTCAGCACATGAATTTCCTTAACAACAATTTGTTGGGGGCCGCACAAAAATATGTGGCTGAGGTGGCGAAAAAAGGTTAAAGTTGAATTGATTTTCTTACGTTTAAAGTGTGGCAGTTAAACGCATACCCACACAAACACACACACAAACAAATTCATATAAAAAATAATGCACTTTAGAAATGTTGAAAGAAAAAATAAAATTGCATGAAATGTTTTGCATTTAAATTTATTTCTTTTTTTATTGTTTTTAATTTTTTGCTTAGTTTTGAATAAAAGAAAAAAAAAATAAAAAACCGCTTGAATTTAAAACTTTTTTTAAGAGCACGTTAATTTTTGTTGTTGATGTTGTACGTTATAAAAAATCGTGAGAAATAAAATAATTTACGTTCATTAATTTTACGTAAAAAGGGGAAAACTTAATAATAAAGTGCACAGAGAGTTAGGAGCAATATTTTTATACGAACAAGACAGTTTTCAAGAGTTAAGAAATTGATTTTTTTTTTAAGAACTCACATCAATACATATGCAACAGCTGGCAAGTTACTTGGTTCGAAGGACCATTTATTCTACAAGAGAAAACTATGTTTTATTTTACCACACCTCAGTTACAGTTGAACTTCATTGTTACTGCGATTGCACGAGACTTCTTTTTTTATTTGTTTTTTATATTTATCTATTATTGTATATCGTCATTTAGTATTTTTCAGGAAAGATGGAAAAATTACTTAAAAGAAAATTATTATGATTAGAAAAACGATTTTCTTTGCCTAAATCTTTAATAAATGCTAAATTTATGCTACACTAAAGAAAAACTAGTTCATGTTTATTTAAATAACAGGAAGAAGTTTTGTCTTGGGACGCCAGAATTATAAAGTAAAATTTCGTTATTTCTTGAATCTAGTGTTGAGCTAAAAATAACTTATAATATTCCTCTCCTTTAGTTGTTGCAATACTTTCCAATTTAAGAAGAGTTATGAACTTAAGTTAAGCACAACCGTTTTTCGTTTTAAGGTATTTTGAATTCAGTACATGTCTTTTTTTAAGTGTATTATTAAAAAAACTATTTTCTCCCCGATAATTTTTCAAAATGATGATTTACTTTATTTTCTTTAGCAACAACCTTCTTAGGCTCGTAAGACCATTTTTTTACTCCAAAAAAATAAACCTGACTTGTATTTAACTAAAGTAGGGTCACTTGGGTTGCATGTAATTTCTTTCTTTACAATATTTGATTGCTAATTTAAATAATTGCTTCTTTCCTTCTAACAAATTTCCCCAATTGTAGTCTGTTTTCTAACAGTGTTTTCATTTTAAATTGCTGACTAGTTGTAATTTCATTTTTACATTTATAGGAATTTATCTTTAGAGTACAATTAATTTGGGGATTTGTAGCATTAAAATGTTGAAAAACATTAATTTAGTTTGTTACCTTCTTAATGCTTTTGTTCGAAATAATTGTAACAAGACAGCAGTTGTTGTTGCACTTCAGTTTATGTTTCACTTTTGTTGCACTGAAAGTAGTTTTTTAAAAAAAATATTTTTTTTGTTTAAACGTGGTAAATATCTGTGATTACATGAAGCTAAAAGGCAACTGTAGTCGTGATCTTTAAATGATGTTACTATGTAGAGCTTTTCTGCTGGCATTTATTTCAGCTTTAAAAACAGCTTTTGAGATTTAAATGGAAAAAGAGAATAAAAATTAATAGTGAAAAGTAGTCACGTGCTAATATTTTTGTTGTCGGTTTTATATTTAAATTAGTTTTGGTCATGTCTTGCAATTGAGTTGAAACTTTTAAATGTAAATAAACATTTTATTTGTATTTTAGGAAAATCACTTTCAATTTGCTGGAGTTGGAAAACAGAATTTTTCGTTATTTAGTTCGCAAAAAAACGTATGAGAAACAGTTCATGTAAATAAAATTAATGGAGTTGTTTTCTATTTAAAATTTTAAATTTTTTTTTTTTTTTTTAATAAAAATTTGTTTTCGAAAAAGTGAGTTTAATAAAAATATTTGCATCATCGCTTCCAAAGTTATTTCTTTGCAGTAGGTTCAATTACTGATAGAAATGTACGCAGACAAATAAACATGGTTGAGACAACCAAAATCTAAGAGCAATAGACGATACCATGATTGATTGATTGTTATCTATATCTAAGTTTCACTTTATATTAAACGAATAAAAAAGCCAACTAAGCTTCATAAGTATCTCGTGATTGTAGATATACTAACTCAATATAATATGGTTCGTATAATCATAACCTTAATTCCAATTAATTATAATATTGTTAAATGCAACCATGTTGCAATTATTTCTATTGGTATCAATATGATGATTGAATATAAACATGTTTATTCTGTATCGTAATTTAATTAAGGTTCACCATGATTTAAAGTAATAATTTCTTTCCCGCAATTATAAATTATTTTGGCAAAGATGTTATTGTTAAAGCAACCATACCACAATTATACATTTTCACCGATTATGGTTGGATAGTATAAGGAGGAGGGATTATTACGACTGTAGCACAAGTAAGCGATGCTAAAATTTTGCACAAACATTTTTTAAATTTAAGGGCTCAGTGTTTTTTTTTTTTTTTTAATTTATGCAGTGCACTGTGCCGGAACCCAGGGAGAGAGATAGGGTAGAGAAGATAGATGTTGAAAATTTAGAAGACTTAACTCTTTCACAACTATGCTTTGCGCATTATGTTAACTTTTAAAGCAGTGTTGAGGCGCCTCCGGTGTTAAGAAGGCGCATTAACTTTGTTAAGCTGGGGCCAAATCACCGCATACGATATCGAACAACATTTATCGAAATTTTTTAATTTGGTATTATCGCATACGATATCGAATGAATTGTATCGTAATTTGACGCAGCATATGCCATAATTTGCTTATTCGACACGTATCGTAATGTTATTCGATACGATAGTTAATTCGATATCGTATGCGGTGATTTGGCCCCTGTATTAGCAGGCATTTCATTAATTGTTTTACTTCGCCGATGTTTCTGCTAACCGACGAAGGAGGGCAATGTTGTGTACATTAGCTTGGATAGCATCAATCGCTGTCGGAACAGTTTTTTAGTGACCAGTGCTATGCCTTCATCACTTAAATAGTCCGACAACAATTAATACAATGTCTCACTAATGTACATTAGAGAAATTAATGATGTTGATTCACTTGCTCTGGCCAGGGTTTGAACCCAGGCCCCAAGTCATTGTTTGCTTAGTAGTTAACGCGCTAACTAACCACTTCATCCAACACCACCCTAAACAAACAATAAAACAAAGAAATGTTTTATATCAAATAAAATTTTTTAAGTTAAACACTTTTATAAATTACTAGCTGAACCCAGAGTGCTTCGCTATCCCGCTTGTTATAGTCAAGAATTTATTACATATTTCGTAAGAATATCCTATTGTGAAAATTTAATGACGATCGGTCTAGTAGTTAAGACTCGTTTTGAAAAACATGACAACGGCTTTCAAAAAAATAAAATAAAATAAAAAAAAAGCAAAAAAAATAGATATATAAATGAAAATTGAATTTTTCCACGCCCCTCCGCCCACATCAAAACTCAGACTTCACGGTGTCAGCCGCCTGAATATTCTGAAGATTGCCTGAAAATTTCATCAAAATCGGCCCAGCCGTTTTGGAGTCCATACGTTACATACATACATACATACATACATCCTGTTTTATATACATATATATAGATAGATAATATAAATAACATTTTAAAGAAATACTTCCAAGATTAGCTTAAATAAATCTCTTTAATCCATGACACTTTTAAAACGTCTGCTATTAAACAAAAGACAAAAACAATTAAATAAAATTTGAATACTTCCCACTAATTAAGTGGGAAGTAAGACGGTTTTCATCAACAAGAGAGTTAAAATGAAAATTTCATAAGCCACAACATTTAAAAAATAGTAGTTCAGTTTTTCTACTCCTCTTAATTACAAGTTTTCTTCAAGTTTTATTGTTTTGAAATCATTTCATGACGTGACAACATCTTGTTGGAGGTTGTTGATTGTGCATCATTTATTTTTTTTGTTTGTTTTTGCATTTTGCTATTGTTGGCTGCAATTTCCAAAAAATACTTTCACTTGATGTTGCTACCAGTTCGTCTAGTATAAATATTTTTGCTGTTGTTGTTGTGAGAAAATTGCTACCGTTTTTGTTTTAAGGAGGTGTTCACTAACAAACAAGGTTGTACAAATGGCTGTAGGGAGATGCAAAAACTGGAAAAGTTAATGAATGAAAATGAAAGGCCTATAGGATTCTATAGGACCTGCTTCTTTAAGAATATGTCTATTAAAACTATTCATGTTTAAGCCATTTACCTTCAAGGATTAAAGATTTGTTGTAGGCAATTCCAAAAATATTTTTTTTTGCGCAAGGGTACTGTTCCTTTAGCTATTTTGCGGTTACTTTTTTTCAACATTTACTTTGTTTATTTATGAACATATTTTTCGGTTGAACGTAAGTAAAATTATAAGTAGTTAATTACAAATTTGTAAAGCCTTACGAACTTATACTAAAAAAATTATATTTAGTTTATAACCGATATGAATCAATTTTATTTGTCTACCTTTCTACAATTGGAAACCAATTGGATGACAATAAAAGTACATACATATGTATGTACCTATTAGGAGATAAGCATAAGGACTTGATCTCAAATGTGTACCATCAGTAAATTAACAAAATTGGTTCAGTATTTCGGAAGTTATAAGCATTTAAAAAGTAGTGCTACAGAGCAATTTTTCTTTCATTAAAAATTTTTTTTTTTTTCGTTTTTTTTTTATATTTTCGTATCCTGAAAAAAATAATTATTTAATTTTAATACACGAGAGGTGAGAACAACACAATTTCGTACCCAATCATGTACAATTTTGAATAAGCTATTTTCCATCCCTGGTATGTGCTCGTATCAAAGCATTCAAATAATTAAACATACCATCCTTTTTTACTGCATATGATTTCATTCAAGCATTTAATTCATTTCGTTTGGGAGTGATGGCAATCTACAGGTCTTTCATCAAGTCCAAGTAAGTTTGACAAGCGGCCTGGCCTGTGCAATTAAAACATGAATTCCAACAGCTAACAATATAACGACAGTTATTGTTGTTGTTGTTGGATATGAGTGTACATGATAAGTAATTAATATGTATGGCGAAAGTAATTATGTCTGCAAGCATGAAGGTTAACCTTCGCAATTGTGTATTTAGTGGGTGTCATTAAACACAATTTAAGATACACATGAATTTAACAATCAACCACAACATACTACACTCATGCATATTCATTTAATTGAAATTGAACAAGCTTTTAATGCGATAATTGTCAGTTTAATTGTGAGCTTTTAATAATAATTATTGTTAAAAAAATCAAAAGTATTTTCCCACTCTTTTACACGTGTGCATGCATGTACTACACATGTATGTATGTTGCAGCCAATGCACCAATGCAACAATGTTTACTAGATAACATGTACAATAAATATGAACTTTCTCAGTGTAACTCTACCAAAGTTCATTGTCTTGTTAAGATAGAAGCAAAACCTTTTTTGCTCTTGTTATTTCTTCCTTATTTGCTGTTTCTAATAATCTTTTTTTCATCATAATTAATTTTTTATACAGACTGTGTTTGTATTTTCATTTAATTGCATTTTATTATTATTTAATGAAGTACGTATGTATGTATGTACGTATCTCCAACCATCAGTCAGTTATTGATGTACAAAGTATGAAAAAATTCAAAAAAGAAAACTTACATTTTGTTACTTGAGTCTGGCTAGATGTCAACAACAAACAACATTAAAGATATTCATTAATGATTGAATGTTGTTTTTTGTTTTTTTTTGTTTTGTTTTTATCGAATGAATGACATCCACGCCAAACATAAAACAAAAACAACAATAACATCAAGAAAATTGGATTTTGTCCCCACTCTTTACTTTCATATTTGAGAATGTCATATGATGTTTGACAGCTACAGAGAAAAGCAGCAGCAAAATGACATCTATTAGAAAATTTATTTAATCGTCTGTATACATTTTTGTTGTTGTTTGTTGTTGAATGAGCAGGCGTCAAGTGTTGTCACTTTCGCGCGTAAACGTTTTAATGTTTGTTTAAATTTTAAAGGCTCTAAATTGTTGTTTCTGTCATAAAACTCTTTTTTATTATTTCATTGTAAAATTTTTTCTTCATTTTGTTCAAAATAAATGTGTGCTGTGAATTCACGTTAGAGTCCATCAAAGTGGAACTAAGTATTTTCATTAACATGATCAATGATTGTTGATTGATTTAAGTATGATTTTTTTTATTTTTTAATATATTTAAAATTGCTGCCCAACCTTGCTGTTTTTTTTTAATTATTGAAAGCACATTATTTTAAACAAAAAAAAAAAAAGAAGGAAAATCACTCTATAAATCAAGGAGGTTTTTAAAAATCTATAATTTAGGGAAAACAATTTCACACCGATTTAAAAAAAGTTATTTGGCCGACTTTAATACTAAAAATAAATAAAACAGATTACAAAATCGACGAAACGGCAGAATAAAGGTTAAACCCCGATATATTTAATTTCTAGTTTATATGGACTCCCATGAAATATTAAAGTACTTTCTCCGATTAAAACAATATGGACCAAATTGCAAGAAACCCCAATCAAATAAAAAACTAAAACCATTATGAAAATCGGTCTTTAAATGCAGGAGTTATCCCCCTGATTAATAAAGATTGTAGGGCCAAACTGTTTGCAAAACCGATCAAACAAAAAAGAAGTTTGGAAATTAATCAATTAATAGCGGAGTTGTTCGATAAATAATATCTTTTGTTTATTGGTTGAGGAAAGGGCAATAATGACTTCCACCGATTGCAACTTGGTTAATCCATAAATAAACAATATGTACTTTTTGTGAATTATAACTTTTTAAAACAAAAAAAAGGCTTTTGAAAATCGGTCTATAAATGGAGGTGTTTGTTATTCGATAATCAATATCTTAGGGAAACAAAAAGTTGCCCCAATTCACTGAAATTATAAAAAAAAAAACTTTAATAATATATAGACTTGGCTTGAATCAATTTCCCAATGGAAAAAGCGCATATTTTAGACCAAAAAAATAGTCAAGTTCGAAACAAGTTCAAAAGTCATTTACACTGAATATAAAAATTTCAAATATTTTGATTTTTCGAATTATTTCCATGCAACCTTAAAATCTTATTACTTACTACAGCGTTTTAAAACACATATGCTTTTAAAATTTCATTTATTTTTCCATCAAAAATCTTAAACATATTTTGCAAAATGAAAACAGCAACAACATACTTATTTGTTCAATTGTTATTAATTTTTATCAAGAAATCTTTTGTAAAATATTGTTTATTTAATTAAAAATTTCTTTCTTCAACATGAATCAAAATAAAAAACAAACAAAAAATGCAAAAATCAAGTGCTGCTTCTGCCAGATATAGAATTTATTGCAGCTGTTTCTAACAACCTCAAGTTTTTCTAAACTCACAACACAAGAGGATGAATGGATGCATGATGACCTTTAGACATAAAATGTATACAAAAGAAAAATTTAATTGCAACAACAAAACTAAATACAAGTTATTGAGAAAATATTAGTTTTAAATTTACAATAAAGCAAATAATAAAATCAAATATCAAACAATAAAATAAAAAAGATTTCAAACACATTTTCTACATGTTTTACAAGATAATATTCTATACTTGCAGTGCACAGTGGGAGGAAGACAAACAAAAATTTGTTAATAAATATTGATCCTGATTGCTTGGAATTTTATTTTTTATAATTTTACTACAGTAACTGTCTTTCTATAATTCTTAGTTTAATAAAGGTTTTCTTCTACTTATCGGAAACATATTTCCTTAAGTATCGAACGAAATTAATTGAATTTGCAGTTTTCGTAATTGAAATCGTATTTCACTTTTTTCTGTATGTAAATTTCTTTCCTCAAATTTTAGAAGATTTCTAGGAGCTGGAAAGCGTTCGAGTTAAAAGTATAGTAAAAAAAAAACAACATATCGCTCCTTTATTGCAACGTAGTCATATCTCAAAAAAACTTAAACGTGGCAAAATGCATTTAAAGTTTTTAAAGCGTAAGCATTTATATGGACGGCTTGAGCATGTAAGCGGTTATAACTTGGGTTTAGATAGAGATATGTTTATGCAAATTTTTTTACAAATAAAGAAGGTATTGAGAAACTCTTTTTCGTCAGTAACTGAAAAATTTTATTTTTTGAGATATGACTTTGTTGCAATAAAGGAGCGATATGTAATCTAGAATATGAAGGTAGTGTTGGCTTAAGTGCTTAGAGTCTGGACTACAAACCAAACTACGGACTTAGGACCTGGGTGTGATCTCAGGTCAGGGCAAGTGATCAACATCATCAATCGCTCTAGTGGTCATTAATGTGGCATTAAATTAATTGTTCTTGTACTGTTTATAGTTATGAAGGAATAGCAAAACACTTTTCCGTCAGCAATTAATACTGTTCCAAGCTAATGTACACAACAGCGCCCTCTTTCGTCGGTTAGCAGAACCTTCAGCAAAGTAAAACAATTAATAAAAATGCCTGATCATACAGATTAAGAGAGTTAATAAGCCTAAGTAACACCACAGGTGCTGCAACACTTCTCTAAATATTAACAAAAGTGGGCAATAGCAGAGTTGTAAAAGAATTAAGTCTACTTAATATTAAACATCTATCTTCTCTTCCGTATCTCTATCCCTAATTTCTGGCACAATGCATTGCATAAAAAGGGGTGATACCATCAATGAGTGCTTGTGTTACCAAAATAAATTAAAAAAAAAATATATAAGAATCAATTATGAAAAACGAGCACTCAATTAAAAACTTAATTAGTTTTCAACCAATCACGAAAATTGCAGGATGAACACAGAAAAAACTAAAATAGGATCCCATTTAGGAAATTTCAGGTTCGATTAATTTGGTTATTGAAATTCAACCAAAGATCAAAAATCAATTCAAAGACGAAAATTGTATATTCAATCAGAAAAATTTAATTTTTAATTAATCAAAATATTTTAAAAAGTTGTCAGAAAAATTTGATTTTTATCAAATTATTAATTGATTTAATTACGAAATTAATTGAAAATAGTTTTAAATTTTGATAAACTGTAATTATTGCCAATATTTCAAAACTCTTTTACTAAAAAAAATATTATTTGAAATATATAAAAAAGAAATTTAGTAATTTCCCCGAAAGAATGTGGCATACTTACGAGTAGAACCAACAAATTTCACTTTATGTATAAACAATTGGAGTGTTGAAATTCTATATAATCTAAATTTCAATTCTATTGATAACATTGGTTTACATAAAATAAAAATCAATTAAAATTATGGCTAATTCAAATAATATATTAATTGAAATTTATGGTGTTTTCTTTTCAACACACAAAATGGCACCTTATTGAAAGCTTTTTATTTCACTAGAACCGAACACAAATTATGAAAAAGTGGAACGCCCTGGTTTTAACAGCTGTCAGCTAATTTTAATCAATCTCGATTTTTACGGGGCAAAAAGTGCAATGCTTTCCACCATTAGTAAAGGCGATTTTTTTTAGAATCAAACACACTGTCCTTTTAGAGAGCAAAACATTTTTAAGAAAGGAACACCAAAGTACATTTTTTGCATAGAGATGAACCATTTTTTTGTAGAAAAGACAACACCATTAGTTTTTTAATTCGAAATAATAATAATACAATAATTTTTTCTGTGAGATAATATACTTCCAAACAAAGTTGGCTGACATTGCCTGACAGCCTAGTCTGATCGCTCACAACATCTTAACGTATACTGTATTTTGGACCTCTAAAAGATTTCGAAAATTGTTACAAACCAATAAGAGACTGATTCATGTCTTTGATGGTTTTTGTCTACAGATTGTATTTCTCAAATTGTGTACTTAAGCTACCACACTAGTTATTGTGTAGGAGGGGGAGTCTTACAACGATTCATACAACCTTGCTTTAATTGGTTACTTGTCTTGCCATGTGCATATGTGTTACATACGTACATATTTAATTTAATAATAACTACATGTGTACTTGTATGTGCCTGAAAAAAAACAAATTTATACAAAAATTGCAAAAATTTTACGAACCATAACCAACTTTTAACATAAAAATCTCAATACTGTTACTTTTTTTGGGCAAGACACAACGAAAAATACTAACTTTGTAAATGAAAAAGTTTGCAGGCCATGCCGTACATATTTATAACGAATTTGCACAAATGTTTTAGTAGGCAAGTTTTTGCTAGTGACCTTTAGATTTTTTAATAAATTTTTTCGTTTTCGTTTAGAAATACACTGTAAGTAATATTGACAATTTTACAGAAATAATCTTAATTGTAGGTTCCATAGTCGGGTAGTATCATTCCGATCTAAAATAGCAAAAGTTTGCATCGATCGTTTTTTGTTTTTTTTGCTCTTCTATCGTATTTCCTTGGTGTTACATTTATTTCCATCAACTCTTGAATTACTGAGTCTCGCATAATTGCCAGCATTCGCTTTACGATTCAGTGATTTCTGGCTACCAGCTGATACGTCTCGCATATCTGTCTTATCACTCAGCCCCACGTAACATCACCATTCAAAATTTTACGGACTTTTGTTTGCTTTGAAACATTTATCATAAATTTTTTTGAGTGTATCCTCAAAATAGCATCTTAAAAATGTATGTATAAATGGAATATGCTTTTTGCACAAAAACTTAAACATTGCTGACAACTTTTTGAAATAATATTTTTTTTGACACCAGACGTGGACAGCAAAAAAAACTTTATTTTTGTGCAAAAAACAATATCAACAGAAATCTAAAAAAAATCTTAACACGGGCTTTGTCAATGAAAATAAAATACATACACACTATGTATGTATAGTATGTATGTATACATATAAAAAAATGTTCATTAGAATACATTTGGCTTTTTTTTTCTTTAAAAAATTTGAGTAAAAACTGGTATGGGTTTCTCATGAAAACTGATTCATAATTTGTGGCTGATTGTAATGATCTCAATTGTTTAAAGCAACTTATTTTTTTTTTTTTGGCAAAACGAGAGTTTTTATAAGTTGCAAAAAAGTATGTATATATAAGGTTTTCCAATAGGGATAATATGATTTTGAGGTGACGTTTCGGCCATTTGGAATATGTCATGATCAGTCATTTGTTTTTCATTGTATTCAGTAGTGTTTACAATTTCATCATGGAGAGATATACGCAAGAACAACATTGCTGATTTTGCCTTGGAAAATCATCTTCTCTGATGAGGTACACTTTCATATAAGTGGTGCGGTAAATAAGCAAAACTGTCGTTTCTGGTGCAACGAAAATCCACAAATTATTCATGAAAAACTATTAAATTCACCTAAATTAACTGTTTGGTGTGGGTTTTGGACTGGTGGAATCATCGGTTTGTAGTTCTTTCGAAATGAAGCTGGTAACACTATTACTGTCAATGGAGAGAGGTATAGATCGATGATAACTAACATTTTATGGCCGAGATTGGATGAAGTTGATCTTGACAGCATTTGGTTCCAATAAGACGGGGCTACGTGCCACACATTTCAAAAAATTGTGATATTAAATGGCCTGAAAGAAGTTGTGATTTAACGCCATTTCTTGTGGGGTTATTTGAAGTCTTTGGTCTTTCGAAATAAGCCAGACTCTCTTCAAGCTTTACAAATCAATATTGAACGTGCCATTCATGACATACGACTTGATTTAGTGGAAAAAGTGTTCGTAAATTGGGTTCATCGAATTCGTTCCTGCAGAAGAAGTCGTGGAGGCCAATTAAATTACGTTTTATTTAGATCTTAATTGTGTCGATTGCACTTTACTCACATTAAATGAAAAATCTTTGAATTTCCTTAACAATAAGTTTGTTTTTTTTTTAAAGATATCATAAAACTCTTTTTTGAAAACATTTAAAAAAAAAAAAAAGATTTGATAACTTTTAATAGTATTTTCCATGACAAGTCATTAAGTTTGTTCTAAGTAAATGATTTCAGAGGGAAGGAGAAAATGATAGAACCTGGCATTTGCAACAATTTTCCATTTGATGTGGAAAGAAAGAAAATCGCTCAAGCTAACCGCGTTAGAAAAAACATACAAGACTTATCAAATTTTATTTATTTTTTATATTGTGTTCTCTAATTTATGAAAATGTAAAATGTCGAATTGTCAGCAAATCGTTTAATTTTTATTTTTGACTTATTGTCCTTTCTGTATGTGTCTCTATTATGGAGTAATATTTTTTTTTCAAAGCTTATGCAGCCAGGTAATTTCAATCAAAAGTGATCTCAATTCCGATGATTGAGACTTTAGAAAACGAAAAACGAAAACTTGTTTTTTTAATCAAAACAATTTTTAAAATTTCAAAATGGAATTGACAATAAATTTTTCTACTAACTTTATTTGTAGTAAACAATGAAAAATATGCATACTTTTAGGAGCTTCAGTAAAATATATCTTTCATGTTCAAAAACAGTAAAAACAATTTAAACAAACGTCTATAGATATAAAAAACTATTAATGTAAAATCGAAATAAACGGAACCTGAAGACTGTAAATCCAAAACGATTTGAAATGAATTTATTTTTTTAAATTAAAACAAGTAAAGGAGGAGACTTAATATAAGATGAGCACATTGATTGAAATGATTGCGAATTCGATTCGTATATTCGGGCTGTCAATGTTGTTGATGTTAAATGTTTTCTTTTGCTAATCTATCAGCTGTTTTTGACAGCATAAACACATTTATTTCACTGCTAAATCTCTAGCGTTGACATGCTGGAGCTTAAGGGTCCACTAAATTGTTGCATATCTTCGGGAGTGATGAAAAATTTTGCTGAATACCAGCTAAAAATTATTTAACGAATTTTCAAAATGTTTTTCCTCGAATAGAATACAAAATTAATAGGAAAATCATTAAAGTAAAAGTGACTGCTTTATCCATTATAGTTCTTGCAACACTGTTCCCAGTTAAAAATTATTTCAAGCAAACATTTGTTCGAATTTTTTTTTTTTTGCTATTAAAAAAAATCTCTGAGTTCGAGGATATACGACCGCATGATTCCAATATTACAATGTGGGTATGGTGATCAACATTACTAAAACACGTTAACATAAAAGACAACCCTCGTATTGAAATAGTTGGCATATGAAGTAATCTCGTTAAAAATCAGGAATCGTATGCAAGCTAATTGATAAATTACATAAATTGGCAACATTAAACACTTTTTTACTGACGTATAATTTGAATCGTTATAGTTTTATATGAAATTTCAATCAAATGAATTCAAGATTACGTGCAAATAAAAAAATTAAGCGTCGTTAATGAAAATATTAGAAATTATTTGAAAACTTTAAAAATCTAGTTGATTTTATGGAAAACACCAGTGTAGTTTTATTTTATAGCAATAGTGATTAATGAATTTTTAAAAATCAGAAAAATACATACATACATACATACATGTATGTTAAATTTGTTGAATGTTAACAAAATGTTGCTGAGCTTAAGTTTGAAGTTTGTACTTTGTGCCCGCCAAGATCATAAAAATGGGAAACTGATGTAGATCATACCTAGAAACTCACTCTTGGGTTCTTTTGCGTGAAATGTTTCTAAAAAATGTTATAAGGTTTGTGGCTCCACTAGAAAAATTATTATCATGGCATTTCTTCATTATTGCAGAAGTCTACAGATTTTTAGTTTCTTTCAAGAAAAAAAATTTTCTTTTATTTAAAAGCCCAACCAACCAGCTTTAGTTTTTCTTGTCATCAATAAAATCCAAAGTGTTAGGAATTTATCTACATACTTTTGACTATAATATTTTATAATTATAAAATAAAAATTGTGTTTTTAGATTCCTTGAGAATGGTTAACCGAAATATCGGAAAATAAAAATAAATTAAGAGATTTTTTATGAAACAAAATTTTAATTGTTTTTATTTTAGAAAAGACCTTAAGCCAAACAAAAGCGGATTTTCATTATAATATTTTATGTAAAATAGTTTACAAAAAAAAAAATACTTCTCAACAACATAAAATTCGTATATTCAAGGTTACTGAAATGGAAATTTATTGCACTGACTTTCAACATTCATTTATAAGCGAACATCTTGGCCTCATTTAAATGATTCATAAAGAAAACCGAAGACTATAAAAA
Source organism: Lypha dubia (assembly GCA_947311025.1). NCBI lineage: Eukaryota > Metazoa > Arthropoda > Insecta > Diptera > Tachinidae > Lypha > Lypha dubia. Next base: position 30,435,215 of record OX371260.1, on the reverse strand, counting down.
TATTCGTACATCAAATCCAATTTTTTTTATTCTGCATTTTTTTCATAATTTTCTTTTGTTTGCAATAAATTACAAATCATAAGCATATTCTGTGTTGCACATTGTATGTGAGTACTTGAAGGAGCCTACTTGTCACTTCCTAATTAAGCATTTATTGTGTTTAACGACGATGTTGTTTTTAATACTTTTCAAGGAATTTAGAACATTTTTTTGTAAGTTTGTTTGTTTGTTGTTTGTTCATACGATAGGGTTTCAATTTTTCATTTTTGTATAGCTTTTCTGTTATTGTTAGCGTTGTCATTTTCATTACTATGTATTTCAAAACAGAGACACATGAGGGCGCCATCAAGTTGTTTTCATTTAATTTTTGCTGCCACTGTACTGCAGCAGTGGGTTTTCTGTTTGCAGTTTTATTTGTTCACATACTCGTCTGAAATTCTATACCGACAATAGTTGGCAGTTTTTTTTTCTGTCGTTTTTTTATGCTTTTTTTGTGTAATATTATTTTTGCATATCATTATGGAATGAATATAAACACATGTTTAATTAAATAATGTGAGAGTGTAGATGAAAAACGCACAAAAAAAGGTGTGCGCGAATATCATAAGGTTAGTTAGTTTGTGATTTGTTTGTTTTTTAAAAAATATATAAATACCACTTTAATCTTTTATACTTAATGTCAATTAAGAAATACTAAAATGATTAACAGATACAAAAAACAAAACTACTTCAGTATAGAATTTAACTAAAGTATGCATATAATTCAGAGGACGCATCAAAAAATACTCAAAAAAAATTTTTTTCAAATTGTTTCCAAAATTATCGATGAAATTTGCAGTATGTATTTGGAAAGCAGTTTTTTAAGTTTGGAAAATATGAAAGATAAAAATTTGATAACAACTTTAGAGTAATTAAAAAAATAACACTTTTCGAATTACAGTGTAACCTCGGTTAACGCAACTAATATAAATTCCGGAATGTTCCGGAAATGAAAAGCTTTTGCCTAACCTAAAAACAATGGTTTATTTATAAAAAAAATACAAAATTTAAATAAAACTGCACATTCTAGTTTGAAATTAAGGCCCTAATTTTGTAAAACGCATTACCGAAGTGACTTTTATATGGAAAGCAAAAACAAAAATTCATATACATATTTAAAAATTTGTTTTTGTTTTTCATACAATATCTTCACCGAACAAACGCACAGAAATTAAGGCGTTGCTTTGCTTTCAAAAATTTCAAAAATTTGAATGAAAACAGTGAACAAAATTTTTAAATATTTGAATTTTGTTTTTGCTTTCCGTATAAAAGTCACTTCGGTGATGCGTTTTACAAAATTAGGGCTTAAGTATATCCCAAGTATTTTTCTGTTGCAATTATCGAGGAGTTACGTTTATCGAGAGTTGCGTTAACCGATGACGATATCTATAGTAGCGATATTGAGAATACTCGTAATCGTATTCGATTATTCGCCTATTTTAAGATATTTGTATTCGTATTTGCCAAATTCAAGCGAATATTTCTCGAATAATTTGCACATATCCAGCCTTTGCTGCAATAGAGTCATAACTCAAAAAACATGATTTTTGAGTTAATAATGCAGCATTATTTCTCATATCGTTCTTCAGAATGTGTACAAATTTCATTCAAATATCTTGCATACTAAACTTTTGAGACAAATATTCCAATTTCGATTACCATTAAGTTGTTAGAGAATACGCAACTTTAAACTCGTTTTCTGCAAAACTACTTTTTTTGAGTTATGACTCTATTGCAGCAAAGGCTCGATATGTTTTTCAAACAATATATAAATCATACAAAAAGTTTACAAAATTATATAAAATGTACAAAAATATATTAACTTATAATAATTTTTATTTAAAGAAAGAAAGCCCTTTATATTTGACGCAAGATAATAATTTTCTTAAAAAACAAACGAAAATTATATTTCGTAACTAGCATTTAAAAGTTAAAGTTTAATATGTAAATTCATATCATGTTAAGCTAGTAATCAGTTCTCAGTAGAGGAATGTTGGACTCCAAAAATGGAAGAACTAAAATTTAATATGTGAAAGTCCACCTAGACATGTGGCTGCGCAATCTGTGAAAATATGTTCTCCCAAACAACACTGAATTACTAATTAAAAGCGCAAGCAGAGTAAGAGAAACGAAATCTCAAAGAATGTATGTATGTAGCTAAAATAATTTAAAAATGTTCAGTAGTGATCTTCTAATTCGACATCTCAAGTTATAAACACATAGACCACAGCAGACTTCACAACAGCAGTCTTCAAATGCAGTAGGCTTCAATTGCTGCCATGTAGTTAGCTACTGAATTATTTTGAGAACGACAGCAGCTGACAAATGAACTTGAAGTTTCGATATTATTTTTCAATATTTTTTTTACTATATATTTCAGAGCTGCCACATAAATATTTCACAAGAATAAAAATGAAATTACCAGCTCAAAACGTTATAATATTGAGTAAAAATATAAAAGCACATCAATATATTTATTTATATTAATTTTGTTATGTTATTTTCGGTTAAATAACACAAAATATTTTTAGCTCTCATTGCTGTAACATTTATATTATATTGGCAGCTTTGTATCAGCTTATTGCTGCTTATGGAAATAGAAATTAGTCTAATTTGGCAGCAACAGCAAAACTAGCATAGACAACAACCTGCTTCGCTGTCGTCAAAATAATCAATTTCATATAAACTCTTGTGTTTTATTTTTGACACATTGCTGCTTGCTGCTCGCTGTGGTCTATGTGCTTATAGCTTCAGTGTCATAATAATGTTAAATACCTATAGTAGAGTGACAGGTTTTTTTTTTTGACAATTTATTGTTATTGACACAAAGCGAGGGATTTTTTCTAATTAAATTTGAAATATTATGTGTCTCTAAGCCTTAAAAGTAATATTCGCATTCGTATTCGGCGAATATTGTTTCAAATATTCGTATTCGTATTCGCGAATACTAAAAATTGATATTCGTTACATCACTAATCTCTAGAACGAATTGAATAAAAGTTATTTTTAAAGTTAAGAAATAGATTTTGAAGATACTTGAAGTTTTAAAATTTAATTTTAAAATAATTCCAAAATTTTGAAAATTAATTAAATTCGAAAATGATGGAATTCCTAATATTTTATATGAAAACGAATATCTTGAACACTTTTTTTACCACTGACTAAACCTTTCTAAACGTAAGAGTATGCTTAAACACATAAGTCCAATTATATAAATAAATGTGTATACGAATATTCATGAATACATTCGGCCATCATCGTGAATTAAATGATAATAGTTTTCTAGGAGTCGAAAACGTTGAGATTTAACAAAAATTCACATTTCACAAATCGAGTTGTAATCAATAACTTGTAATTTGTCTATTCCAGGAAATTGAAACACTTTATTAACGTTATCCGATCAACTGCTAACCGATTAAATATTCGACTATTTTCGGTTAACGATTAATACGCCTTATTTCAGCTAACTACCCGATTATCGTATTAGGCAAAATTTTATAATTATTTGTGTTTGTTGGATATATATTTCATATGTTTAAAATAGATTTAGCGTTTCTTTAATATCTTGGTTAAATAGTTTTTATTCCTACCTAGAAAAGTGCTAAAAAAAATAAACCTAAAATGCTGATAAAAAAAAAAAAAAAATTCAACGTCCTTATCACCTCGTCGAGCATGCTAATTATATTTATAGATGGATAATAAGCTCATAGAAAATTTATAGTATAGAAATAACTAAAGTTTTTAGATGAATTTGTGTTGCAAATATAAAACTAATATTTAGCGTGTTTGTTCATGAATAAACATGTTAAATTTTGATAAGTAAAGTTGAAGAAGAAAATCATACTAATATTATAAATGTGAATGTAAGTTTGTTTGTAGCGCTTTCACACAAAAACTACTAAACCGATCATCATGAAACTTTGTACACATATTCTTGGAGCTATTAGCAGTAACATAGGATACTTTTTATTAAAAAAAAAAAAAATTTATTTCTTACGAAAGATAAAAAAATTGTTTTTCAATGAGCATATTTACACTAGCACAACTTTTAAGCCGCACAATTTTTGTTCTTTCCAAATTACACTAGACTAATTCATCTGGCACATATTGTATACGTGTACTCAGCTTTGTGTGTTAGTGTTTTTTTATTCATTTGAAGTTTGTCTTTCGTTGTGCACATTACAGAACATAGTTGACAGAAATATTGCGAGAATAATAAGTGATGATGAATTGTCAATAATTTTTGGAGAAATTTCAAATATAAGAAGCGAATTTACTGAATATTTTTGCAATGAGGGAAAATTTTAAGCATCAAGATAAAAAATTTTTAAATTGCTTCACAACTTCTATACCTACTAATAAAAAAAACTTTAGCCAACATTTTTCAAAGTTTTTAATTTAATTGTGTATGTAACTTAATGATTCTCTTAGAACTTTTGTAGTTTTTTTAATTAAATTGTGAGAATTTTTATAATTAATCCTTAAAAAATTTTATGTTTTTTTTATTTGTGTTTATGAATTTTACCTGGGAATCATACACACACTTATAAATTTATTGTATATAGAAAACGACACTATGTACATATTTGCGCTTAACTATTTTTAATTTTGAGAATTCTCTGAAAAACTGGAACACTAAAAAAAGGGTGTTAATGTTGCATCATATTTCCCAACTTAAAATAAATTTTAGGAGAATTATTTGAACGTGTATCAAGTACTCATGTGATTAATTGATGTGTTGGAAGGAACATCAAGTTGTTGGAGAATTTTTTTTAATCAATTTTTGTTTTTTCCAAATTTTCTCTCTCTGATCATTTCATGTATTCTATTTTCCATTTCGTTATCTTAATATAGAAAGGTCGTATGTCATAATTTTTAAATTGATTTTTGTAGCTTATTTCGATAACTTAGAGAATTCACTATAAATAAGCGATTTGAAAAAAAAGACTTAGGGAATTTTTATATTAAGGTAACGATATTCTCTCTATACTGTGCTTTTCTTATATAAGAATATAAAAAAATCTGAAAATCTGTACTAGTCCGTTCTAGAAGCCACTTGATTGTAAATGATCCAATTCAAGTATTGAACTTAAGCCGAAATACTAAATTATAAAATACCGGAAAAAAATCTACATATTTCATACATTTAATTATTTTTAGTTTTTTTTTCTGGTATCACCGCAATTCAAGACGGGCAGAATTTAAACTCAAACTCAAACCTTGCATATTGTGCAAATTGAACTGCATTGAGCGCGAAGAGATTAAATGAAAAGAAACCGATCTTAACGGAACACTTAAAAGACAATTTAAAGCGGCTGATCAAAAGCATTTTTTTTGCTTCTGTTTAATCAAAGTTGTATTCTTGTCAGTAAACTTTTTCCTTTTTTTTTCTTCTGTTAAATAGAATGTTTGTTACATGAGTTTAAAGTGAATAAAACAACGACCAAAACAATTTGCATCATTTCATTAAAGAATGACATGACAGTCATTTTAACTGTCACTCAGCGTAAAAAGAGATTTGAGTTTGCGAAATAAATTTATTGCAATATTTTAAATATTTTGTAAAAAGAATTCTGTTTAATGATTTTTCTCCATCTCTCTTTTATTTTGCAGATATTTCTTGTATAACAAAAACGTTATAAAACTAATGGAATAACAAAAATAAATAAGAAAAGAGTTTATCTAAAGGTAAGTTCAGACATCCAATCCAAAATACTTTCAAATAATTTTTTTTTATTTAATATAAAATTTTTTTCTCAATATTATTTATCTAATAAAAATTGCCAGATAATTTTTAAATTGTTGTTTCGTAATATTTCTTTCTTACTTAAAGTGTTAAATGGAATAATCATGTGTATATTTTGCCAAAAAATTATGCAAACAAATGCATAACTTGCAACATCCTTTCAATACATTACATTATTATGAAATGTGTAATTTTCTAAAGTACCTCAGGTGCACGATGAGCTTTTTACGTAAATATTTGCAATTGTTAGTTTGTGTACGAGTAAATTTTTGATTTTTTTTTGCACTTTCACGTATTAAATAAACATAGTTTTTTTTCTACTTTCCAAGTGACTATTTGACCTTTACGTCAGTGTTTTAACTCATCATTTGCTGTATTCGAGTACACTATTTGTGCAATACATTTGCCAGAGAGTGAGTGAAGAGCTAAATCAAATAAAAAATGTTTTTCAATATTTATTTTAGAATGGCAGGAGACCAACTATTTTTGGAAAGGAGAAAAATATTTTCCAAACTATTATTTACACCATGCAACAAATTAAAATTTTGGTCAGCAAATATCGCAAGAAAAGAAAACCCCATAATTGATATTAATTACTTTAAAGTACAGAGATAAAAACTAAAGTTATTTTGATATTTTGTGGAAAAATATGGATATTTGGATCTTAATTAATAAAAACTCGAAGGCAAAGACTCTTTATATATAAAACTTAAAAAAAAAAATTAAAAATTTTTATCGAATTTAAATTTTTATAAATTTTTAGTCACCTGGTCCACTGTACATCAAACTATATATGTGACGCGCAAAATAGAAAGGGACCTAAGGGTAAAAACCGGTTTTGTTCAGGAGATCCATTTTAAAGATTTAAATACGTGTATCACTTTCATAAAACGCGCATATCTCTGGGAGGGAACACTTTTGGGGCATGGGATCGGTCTCATTCGATGCTCAGATGTTGTCCAAATAAAAAAAAAAAAAAAAAAAAGTGAAAATTGATTTTTTACCCTTAGGTCCCTTTCTCTATGCGCTGTCACATATATCGAAGCTATATTTGTTATTCTATTTTCATGAAATGAATAACTCCCGCGACTCCCAGGTAACTACTCAAGCAAACAATCTATCTACTCTATGGGGCATAACTAGTTTTTATTGAATTTTTAATTTTCTTTAGTTATTATGAAGATACGAGTATGTATGTAGCTGGTCATGTTTTTTTTCTCTATTTATATACGAGTAAATGATTTATTTAGTAGGAGTTCGTATTTGCAGCAAATGGCAGCCATTTCTTTGGAGATGTTGTAGCAACTGCTGATGATGTAAATATTAAAAAGTTTTTTGGTTGAAATGTCATTAACATTACAAGAGTGGAATTGACATGATTTTGACACATTTAAATATTTAATAAACAAACAAAAAATTTCAAGTTGTATGTAAAAGTAATGCAAATTTAAAAACTGATTGCCACCAAACAAGTAAATGGGGGCTGGAAAATTATTTAGATGAAGTGAACTGGATTGATAAAGGAAATGTGTATAAAATCGAACAAAAGGAATCAGTAATTTTATGGAAACTAAAAAGACAGTAAAATAAGACATTCCAAAAAAAAAAAAAAATACAATACAGGGCTTGACATCTGGTCGAAGAAAAATTTTTTTCAACATGAAATGATGGTCCAAGAAAAAAGTTTTTTTTTTTTATAAAAGATGAAATACACTTCCCATAATCGCAAATCGTTTCTTCTCATGAGAATGGAAAAAACAACCGTGTTTTTATGTATTTTAAAGCAAATTATATATGTATGTATATGTTTTATAAATTATTGTGTCCGGTATGAGTTCAATATCGAATACGTACTTATCAAATATTAATATTTTTTAAGTAATAAATGTTATTTTGGCTTAAGTTCAATTAATGAAAATTAAAATTAATATTAGTATGAGAATATTCGAGCAGCCAATCCAAGAATAACAGAACGTATCAGTATACCGATTTCAAGGCCACTACACTTCTCATCAAACTTTTAATATGAAATTAAATTTATTCCTTACGAAAATCTTCCACTTTTTTTTAAAGAAAATTTAACTTTAAAACTTTTTTATTTAAATCGATTGAAACACATCTTTCATCAAAATATAAACTAGTTCTAAAAAAAATCTATAAATATTTATAGAATTCAAAATTATTGTATGTAAATTGTCCCATTTACTTTATGACAAACACTCAGAGTGAACGAAATCTTAAGTTCCTAAAGCAACAAGCAAAATGCCCATAATTTATGCGTAACAGAAACAAACAAACAAACAAACAAATGTAAAATTTTAAATTTGACTTTTAGTTGGATGTATTTTATGGAAAGATTCATAAATTATTTCAATAAAAAGCAATCATTAGTGGTCGCCACTAATAGAAACGATGAAAAGCTACATTTAAAGAAATGTATGTAAATAAATGATAGAAATGGGTCACTGTTGTTGCTTCCCTTCGCTAGATGTTGTATGATTTGAAATAATTCCGTTATACGAGGGTAGTAGTCAACTAGTTGAACGAACATACCTGCAGAGTTTTTTTTCCAATAAAATATTTTTTCCGCTGATATACGAAATTTCACAGTAATAATAATTACTAGTTTGTATATTAATTGAACGATTTATATTTTTATAACTGAATCTAAGCGAACGCACTTATTGTGATTCATAACTTAATTCTTATAATGGACAACAATTCAAATTTCAATCATCTGATCAATTAGTTGTCTTCGATAAATTGGTACAGGTATTATGCTTATTAACAATATTCGGCGCGTTCAGCAGAAAAACCTGCTACTAAACAGTTTAGATGTAGCAGCTTTTGATTTGATTAATTTTTCTGAACAATCTGCTCAGTTTTTTGTCAAAAAATTTTACTTTTCAATTAAAATTATTGAATTTTATTTTGTAAAAAACTTTCATAATATTTATTTGTGATTTTAAATGAATTAACATTTAAAAAAAATTAAAAAAAAAATTAATATAAATTCTGATATTAATCAAATGAGAATTATTTAAAAGCTGGACCACACTTTTTATAAAACATTAAAACAACTTCCTAAGAAGTCGAAAATACAAAAAAAATTCTAGGTTTTCTAATGTTGTAAGAATAAAGCAAATAATTGACGACGGTCCCAGGCTGAAACCAAGTAAAAGTTAATTTCCGGTTTGTTGACCAATTGCTGAATTTCAAAATTGATCCTGCGACCAGTTGTTGCTTTTTCACAACAACAAAAAAATCGCTACAGTGGTGAAGGATGTAAAATAAATTTATGTCGAAAATCTACAGATTTTAAAAATACATTTAAAGGGAAGGGAAGAGAAAATCCCACTTAGAATAAAAGATATTTTTTCTGAAATTTTTACATCCGATAATTTTAAGGCCACCCTCGCCTTAAGAATTTAAATTGTAGGCATTAAATTAAATTTCTTTTATTCTAAAACCAGATAGTTTTTAAAGAGGCACAAGGAACACCTACAAGATATTCAAATTTTTCATTTAGTCTGCTTTAAAACTTTGAATTGAAAAGAAACACAACAAAAAAAAATTAGACAAAAACATTTAGTCGATTCTAAATTTATCTATTAAGTCGCCATATAGTGGAAGTGGGTGATTTTTTTGTTAAGAAACTATGTGTTTGTTGTTAGTTATGGTATACAAAAATTAAGTAGATGCAACCACAAAGTAAAAATATATGTTTGTTTGCTTGTTTGTTTGTATGTATTTTTCTATCAATCATCTATATATATAAAACAGGGTGTGTGGTATGTAACGTATGGACTCCAAAACGGCTGGGCCGACTTTGATGAAATTTTCAGGGAATCTTCAGAATATTCAGACGGGTGACACTGTGAAGTCTGACTTTTTTATTTTCGGTCTGCGGGCGGAGGGGCGTGGCAATCTATATATATAAAAATTAATGTCTGTATGTTTGTTTGTTTGTGCTTTATATGAGGACAAACCCTTGGACCGAACTTCCTTTCCTCACAGCATGTTACTGTGACTCTGGAAGGAATAATAGGCTATTAAGTTTTGATTGGACAAAGGGGCGTGGCACCGCCCATATAACCCAAAAATTGAAATCGCCATAGTTTGGTCATTTTTTTATCTACGTCGATGATATTTGTTACATATGGTATTAGCATGATTAGGAATACGTACCTACAGAAAACTGGGTGGGACCACGCCCCTTTTTAGGAAAATGAAAAATCGTCTTAACTACTGGACCGATCGTCATTTAATTTTCACAATAGGATATTCTTACGAAATAATAAATTCTTGACTATAACGAGGGGGATAGCGAAGCACACCGGGTTCAGCTAGTTAAATATATTTGTCGTGATATTTACATGAGTGTGCAATTTTGCGTTGACAATTATCATGTTTGTCAATTATTAAGTTGACAAATGTTTTATCAATAAGGTGATTAGCGTGTATGTGTGTGTGTGTGTATGTTCTTAGCTGACAGCTTATGACAAAAAACTATGGCAGTTAGACAAAATTTGATGTCTTGTCAAATAAATTTATTAGATAACAAAAGCAACATTTTTCAGTTTTGTTTTTGTTGTAAAAAAAGAACAAAAGATTTTTAATTAAAAAATAAACAATAACAATTCATTTAGCGACTTTAAAATTAAGCCAGAGACTTCCTTCCACCTTAAACCACATTTATTTCAGTGTAACAAGTTTTTACTTCTTTCTTATTAAGATCTCTGCCAGCACGATCTACACACCTTTCCAATAAATTCTAAACTTGAGGTCTTTAACTTGCTTTTGGAGAAACACATCAACAAGCAAAAAAAAAAAAAAATTGTGCCAATTGGCATGTTTTCCAGCCGGAGGAGGTTTAGCACAAAAGTGTAAAATTTAAAGAAATCTTACAATTTAACATTCTTAAAATACAATATTTATAAAAAAAAAACAGAAATAATGAATAATAAAAGAAATACTGTGTTATCTCTATTTTTGCAAATTGTTGTAGTGTCTACCAACAATTCCCATATTTTTGTGACTATACGGTTGTTTATTGTTTTTTTATTTTCTTCCACCTTGACGCCTTTTTCAGTTACATTTGCTCTTTGTTTAGCGTTGGCTAGAAATAAAAACAGTTTTTAATTTAAATTTCTTAGCTCAAGCTAAGTTAAAAAGCTCGGCAACAAATCAAAATCATACAAATAGAGTTACTAATTTAAAAAAAAAACCAAGATAAGCGTTCAAGTATACATTCCAAAGATGTTATTAAGCTTGGGATCTGGTCTTAAAGACCTTGCGAATTACTTCTAATGATTAAAATTTTTTGAAAGCCTGTTGTAAAGATTTACTGCTAAGTTGCTATTTAGCAACCAATAAAATTCAGCATGTAGATTAGTTAACCCCATAACAAATAAAAGTTTTTTTTATTTCTGACAATTTTTTCAATTTGACGATTTTGAATTTAATTTTGCCAATTTTTTTGTTATGGATTCTTTTCTTTCTAGCTTTTTTTTTTGTAGGGGCAGATGTTTGTTCTAACGATTTTGTTTTAAATTGGCGATGTTTTTATGTCTCCCTTTTTTGGGATTTTTTTTTTGGCTTAGGAATATTTAGTGATTTATGTTTGTTTTCGTTGATTTTCATTTATTCTTCTCAATTGGATTGTTTATAGGGAAACTCTTTATTTCTTAAAATAGATTTATGGTGTAGTTTTTACACCAAGAGAACACCAACTGCAAAAAATTTTAAGTGTTTTATCACTACGGTTTATAAGAAAGAAAAAAATTACTTTAACTTATAGAATACCCTTTAATTGATATTTTATTGGTTTTTTTTTAATAATTATTACGAATGCCATAGTTACCAATATTTTGTAAAAAAAAGTAGTTGCCTCGTACGATGCTCAAGATAGAATGGCGTGTAAATGCATTAAGAAACCGATATGAAACCATAACATTTTTCTTCTTTAAAATCACCGGTTAAGCAACTTAATGTGAATCGAAGGTTGAGGAAAAAGTTAAAAGCTGCTCGAAGTCGCTGTCGAGAAATTTAAGAATTTGATTCGAATTATTTATGGTTTAAGTATTTCATATTTCCTTCTCTAAATAATAAATCTGAAAAAGTGATCTGATTTTGATTTTCAAGAAATATTGCGTAACACTTTAAAAGTTCAGTCAGTATAAAGCCATAAAGGCCCTAGAAAATTTATTAACATTTTTTTCTCGATGTAAAATTACCTAAAGCATGCAGTTTTTTTATTCAAATTATTTTCGTAAAAGTTTTTCCTTGTTGGTGTTCATAATTGTTCAAACTTTCAGATTCGGTAAATTAAATGACAACAACATCTGTGCTGTTTTCATTCACTATTCAAACATTTTTTTAGTTCTTTGCGAAAAAAAAAGTTCGACTTGTCATTGTGGGCTTGATGGTTTTGTCATTCATTGTTTCTTTGGCCACCTCCTTCACTCACCCGCCCCCCATTCTTTGGGGCTTTTTATTCAATTTGATTTATTTTGAATAAATCTTGTTCGAAGTTTGTAATTTTATTTTTCTCTGAGTGAGTGAGTGTGTGCGTGTTTGCCCCAAATATTTGCAGTATTAGTCTGCAAAACTTTTGCCAGAGAATTGTAACTTTAAAATAATAAATTACATGAATATTTTATTTTTTACAACTAATAGAAATCATTGAGTAACATTGGACCAAATGTAACGAGTCAGCATTTGTATCTGCATATTTTGGCACAAATACTACAGGAAATCCTATTTTCTGATTTTTCAATAAAATTTTGGAATTTGCTTTTGCATATGCATGTGTTAAGAGTGTCTACGACTACATCCAAGCTTGAATGATGTAAAAAAAATTTTCTTAACGATTTGTCTTCCTCTCTTAAATTTACATCTTAAGTGACCTATTTAAAAAATTCTTAACTTCATAAGAAAAGTAGATGAACCAGCAGCAAGCAGGCAGCAAGAAAATCAAAAAAGAAAATATTCATTTAGCACTTAGAAAAGTTTGTGTAATAATACTAATTAAAGAAAAATACAAACAAAAAAAAGAAGAAAAAGACCCAAGTAAACCTAACTTTATTTTAGTTAAGCAAACACACACACACACGCACACACAAATTCAGGGTGTGAGAAATGGAGCAATATGCAAAATATCGCACAATCTCTATTTGCTTGTTAGAAGGCAACTAAATATACAGTAGACCCCAATTGACATACAAGAAAAATAAATAAATGAATCTTAATGTTTAGCTACCAGCCCCAGCCAGACATCGGCTGACTTTCAAAACGTCAATTGCTTTGTGTTTGAACAAAGCATCACATTTCATAACGCCGCAGTACAATAATTATACAATGTATACCATTTTAAAACGCCGCCGCCAAGTATTTTTAACGCAGTAAGAAAGCAAACAAGGCATCGGTTTTATAGTTGATTCATTGTTTCAGAACTTTGCATATGTATGTGATTTAAATACAGTAGCAATACTGTATAAAAACTTTGTATACGAACGTTTTGGAAGTCAGCCATCATATATTAACACCATTTACTAAAATTGTAACGAAAAACAACAACAAAATATATTAAAAAAAAGAAAAAAACAGTAACTAAACGTTGAGATGTAAATTCACAATACATATTTAGTTAACTAACGACAACAGTTTAACTAATGATATTTTGTGTAGGAATCATTAGTGTAACCAATCATTATTAAACCGAATGTACCAAATTTACAGTCTATACTAGAGTATCCACTCGATTAATCTTTGTTCGATTAATCGAGTAAAGTTTTTCCATTATTTGATTAACTAATGAAAAAGTTAAATTCGATTAACGAATAAGTCGAACAATTGATGTCAATTAATCGAGTAAAATGAATAATTCATTTCTAAAGCTACGTTCACATTCATTTAGGAAATATTGATACTTTCAGCAATGAGTAATACATTGCGACAGTCTAGTATTAGTTGCCATTAAAGAGCTCAGTAAAGATTCCGCAACATTAATTGAGTTAGACGGAATAAAAAAGTACTTAATGAACAATTTGGAAATGGCGAATAATTCCTTTTCAAAAGATTTACTTGCTTGCCTTAAGGCCAGAATAAACTAGAGGCGAATTAAGGTACTTACTACACTTACTCTTTCATCTTAATTCCGCAAGGTTTCCCAATAATGATAAATTTTTAAAATATAACTCAAAAGCTGAAACAAAAGAGTTTGTAATCAGTTTGTATAATCGGTTGATTTGCATTGGATCTGATTTCAAGACCAAGCCCAAGAAAAGATCAGAAAAACTAGAAAATCTTTTTAATGCAATCCTGTCACCGACATCACAGACATCTGCTTTAAGCGAAAGAGTGTTTTCAACATCAAGTTTTATAAAAAGAAAACATTAATACTGTTTAAGAAGCAAACATCTAAACTCTATAGTATTTTTAAAATACTTGGGTTGTTCAGACTGTTGTCATATCAATCATATTGTCATAATGTCTTATTATTTTACAATAGTTAAAAAAAAAAAATGTTGTTGTGCTTCAAACAAAAATGTCATATAATAATAAGACATTTTGAAGTATGTTTATGGTTTGTCATAAAATAACAGTAGAAATCTTAGTTGAGCAGCTGCAACTCCTTATTCGAGCCGGCGATAATATTTACAAGCCGCCGCTACTTTTAAATAACACAAGAATGAAAACAATGCAAATTCATTTGCAACCAAGGCGAATTAATTATAAGGTTAATGCAGTGGCGAATTCACTCGAATTTATACATTACATACACTGTCAAATTTGTTCATTTTTTCCGGCGCCATTTTGGATGAATGAATTCGCCGTTTACACAAACAAATGCCTGTTGTTAGCATTGTTGTTGAATTATTGTAGTCGTAATTAATTTGCCTTCTGCACGAAAATTACATTAAAATGGCGCCGGAAAATATGTAACAAATTTGACAGTGTAGGTAATGTGTAAATTCCCGTGAATTCGCCACTGCATCCACCTTATAATTAATTCGCCTTGAATGAAAATATATGTTTGTGTAACTGATCTTGCTGGCAGCGTGTGAACGTTTTTCCACTTGCCGCCGTCCAAAAAAATACTTCAGCTCATGTTACCGGCAACAGCTGCTTTTGATTACATTTATTTCAGCAAGTTCGTATAGATAAAAAAATTTAAAATTTTAATTGATAATGGACATTTTAGAATATTTACCGGAAATTTATTATTTTCTTTATTAACAAATAAAAAACATTTACATTTAAGCCAAAATGCAAACGTATGCGCACTAATCCGACTAAAAATGGAGTGTTGTTAAATGTTTATCAGCTGGCACAATTATGATATAGCACACTTATTTATGACGGGGTGTTCACACTTGTCATATTTTGGTGTGCTATTATTTTATGACATATGACTTATGACTACAGTGTGAATACCCCAACTATTTTAAAAAATTTGATTGAAGTCTCGTCAACAGTACAATGTTATTTCATCAAACATAATTAATTATTGTTATTTTTTTGGTTTTGTATCAAATCAAGCAAACATATATATTTCTTCCGTTGGATACAATTATTTGAAAATTGTTTGAATTATTTGAATTATTCGAGTTATTCGAAGAATTTAAAACACTTACTCGACTAATCGAGCAATTTTAAAATCCCAAAAACGGTTAAATCCTTACTCGAACAAAACGAAGAGTCAAATAAATGGATACTCTAGTCAATACAGTTACAGTCATTACAGTAATAAATTAGTGTACGTTTAAAAACTGGCTTAGTCAATCAAAAATATAAATGTAGTTAATAATGTAGTTTAATATTAACAGTAATTAATTGATACTTCGATTGTAGTTTAAATCGTAATAAACTTAGTATTGCTACTGTATACCGATCAAAAAAAAAAAAAAATATGGTTCGCATTGTAAGTTTAAACGCCCAATTTAACAATTTTAATAATAGTGTTTGTGTTTCTTGATTTCAAGATTTGCGTTTAACTTAAGAAACGTGAGTTTAACTTGGCTTAAAGTTATTAGGGCTTAGTTAGCTAATCACAGTAGCTTAACGACCGATATTTCGTTTAAGAATCATTTGTTAAACTATCTTCATTAGTTAAACGAATTTCCAAATTTACAGTCATTATAGCTAATAAATCATTAAAGGTTTAATTGATTGGATAATTAAACTAAATTAAGATATGAATGTGGCCTAAGTTAAAACCAGTATACCGGTGCACATATAACTGAAATTCCCACTGAATACCGATCAAAGCCATGTGGTCTGTATTTATGGTCTAAACGCCTAATTTTGAGCGTTTAAAATTGGTTTATTGATTTACCGAGTTGCTGGTGTAAACGAAAAATTAATTTTATCTTTCACTGATTTATTACCCCTTTTTTAACTAATCGCTAGAGTTTTATTAACGATATTAGACATAAGCATTTAAAATTAGTTAACTAGACTGTGCAAACGGGCCCAAGCAGCACCAAAATTGGCATAAAGTATTCATACGTATCTTTAATACAAAACATTTTTTTTTTAATTAGGACCAGCCTTCAGTGGATGACCCCTACGTATGCAGTGCATTGTGCCGGAACTCAGGGAGAGGGATAGGGTGGAGAAGATAGATGTTGAAAATTTAGAAGACTTAACTCTTTCACAACTCTGCTTTGCGCGTTATGTTAATTTTTAAGGCAGTGTTGAGACGCCTCCGGTGTTAAGTAGACGCATTAACTTTGTTAAGTTTACTAGCGGGCATTTTATTAATTGTTTTACTTCGCCGATGTTTTTGCTAACCGACGAAGGAAGGCGATGTTGTGTTCATTAGCTTGGAACAACATCAATCACTGTCGGAACAGTTTTTTAGTGACCAGTGCTATGCCTTCATCACTTAAATAGTCCGACAACAATTAATACAATGTCTCACTAATGTACATTCGTGAAATTAATTATGTTGATTAAGTTGCTCTGGCCAGGGTTTGAACCCAGGCCCCAAGTCATTGTTTGCTTAGTAGTCAACGCTCTAACCACTTCAGCCAACACCACCCTCAAAATATCACAAATAAGGAATGGGGAGCAAAATGTGGTTTAAATTGTAACACAAAAACTTAAAATAAATTATTACAGTGCCGAAATTCCATTTGTGACATGTGTTTATAGTTTGCACTTTTTTGACACTTTGACGGGTCAGAAAATGGTAACTGTGCTTAAAGATTTTACGCAGTGTACTTGGCGATTGACACAAAATTTAAATTCCATCAACTTTACATTTTTGATAGTAATCTACGAGCTACGTGTAAATATGCCGGAAGGTATGAAAATCGGTGGGCACATGCTGATAAATTGATGAAACTCTCTTGTATGGGAATCAGAAATTAGTATATCCTTCCTTCATTAAAAATGGCAAAGGTACTTTTACGTTTGTCATTTCGTGTCAAATTACCACAATAATCATATGAGGCCCTCAAATTATGTATATTTTGGGTTCTTATAGATAGGGAAGTTAAATGAGCCATGTCCGTCCGTCCATCCGTCTGTCTGTACATGAAATCGGTTTTCCGAAGCCCCCAAAAATGCTGGAGACTTGAATCTTGGACTTATGTATAGGGATTTGCCTTGAGACGATTCGTATTGAAAATCACCAAAAATACAATATGGATTCCGTAAATAAATTTATTTATTTACAAGAGGGTGCCCCGGTATGGAATCTTGAATCATCGGGAGTAGAATTCAACACACTGCAGCAGTGCCACTAAGGCTTATTAATATGTTGCGTATATTTACTTCTATTATATTTTTTTGCATCTTACATTTTGAAAATATTTTAAAATAGAGTTAATGAAGCCATATTTTTATATTAATTTGTCAATTAAAAATTATTTAAAAACATTTTTAGTTGGCCAAACATTTTTATTAATCGAATACTTTGCAGCCATTTAATGCAATTGCCAGAAATATTATAATTGCATTAAAATATACACAAAAAGAACTAAAAGTAGCATTTTATTAAAACAAATACATGTACTCACAGCAGCATATTGTCTGTCTGGTGCATCTGTACAAACAACAAAAACACGCAAAGTTATAACATCTTTGGCTGGAATCAACTTAAGACACAAGTACACGTAACAATAAATTGTGTTTCATTTTTTTTTCTTAGACTTTGCTAGTTTTGTTGTACAAAAAATAGACCAAAAATATTCATTTTTCTTTTTGCATAAATCTTTTCAAAACAGCTCATTAGTAACGTTTGTATAGAAAATAATCCAACTTTTTAGATCGAAAAAAACCAGCAGCAAAAAAAAGAAGGAAAAAGAAGATCGAAAATAAAACGATAAAAACTGGTTGCAATAATAATGACCTAAAAAATATGAAGAGAAAAAAAAAACTGAATAAAATTTACTAGATTCTGATTAAATGTTTTATAAACGAAACAAATAAATTATTAAGCAACCAAAGCACCCAGTGTTTTATTAACGTTTTTATGTTACAACACCGCATCATCAGCATCAGCATCATCACAGTTGTTACCACGTTAAAACATATGAAAAAAAACGACAAAATAACGAACGTGCAAATTTAAATAGTAAATTTTGTTTTGTTTTTGCTCTACAAAATACCAACGATAGAAACAGACTTTTATGAAGTAACTCTACACTGGGAAAAACAAAAGCAATTTTGAAACCAAAACTTGGTTTTACGTTTGGATTAGTTCCCGATGTAACTTTTTTTTTAAAAAATTTTTCTGCAATAAAACTTTTTGTTGCGATCTTTACTTTGTGACAGCTGTCGAAAAAAGCAAAATCCTTAAAATATCTTCAGCCAGAATATTCGCAAATTAGATGTGAAATTTCAGATTCATTCAGCCATGCAACATTAAGCAGCTGAAAGTGAAATTCTACATTTCTTATACAGTTGCAACAAATTCTTATCTTAATTCTACTCTAAAATCTAAAATATTTTAACCCTTTTGACCACAATGAGTTCAACTTTTAGAAAAGTTTCTTCGACAAACAAAAATAAAAAGTTACAGGTAAAAACCCAAAAAGACAAACAAAATACATATAAAGAAGGAGATTTGAAGAAAGCAAAAAAAAAACAGTTTTATTAACTTAGTTATTCACAGTCGAATGATTTGGAAAGTGTAGGTTGGTTGGCTGGCTAGCTGACTGGCTGGCTGACTGGCTGGTGTTTTGGTTAGCAAATTATATGAAAATGCAAAAGAAATGAGAAGAAATTGAATAAAATAATATAAAAAAACATAAATAAATAAATGCATCGACATCAAACTTGAGTGTGAGAAATTTTCTGAGATCATGCGTGTTTTTGTGGAGCAGTAACTGTTTGATTTGAGATGACACACAAATATAGTCGAAAACAAGTAGAGAGGATTTTATTCGAAAACAATTGAAGCAGAAAGACATTGATATGAGTGCAACAACACTTACACTCATGATTTAAAGAAAATTTAACAAAAATTTAAACGTGAGTAAAATATATTTTAAAGCACTTTTATAAGGTATTAATGTGAGAAACTGATTTATAAAACAGCATATAAGTTCAAAATGCTATAAAAAGCATACTGCTTACAAATAAATTGAAAGTGAAAAACAGAAATAGTTCTTCATTTTTAGTGCAATCAACAGCTAAACTTTTGTTTTCGAGAAAAAGGATATATGGGAGGTTGTAACCTCCTTGCAGCGAATGAAACAAAATTTACACCAGAGCTAAAACGCACAATTTTACAAATACTAACTAGTTTTTAGTACATTCTAATGATAAACTCAGCTTAAATTAAGTTTTTAAGAAGAAGGATATATGCTAAATTGTGATCTCCAACAACGAATCAAAAAAAATTTGCGCAAGAGCTAAAACGCATAATTTTAAATTAATTAAATAATTTTTAATGCAATCTAATCGCAAATGCCGCTAAAATTTAGTTTTCGAGAAAAAGGATATATGGGAGGTTGTAACCTCTTTGCCTCGAATGAAACAAAATTAACGCCAGAGCTAAAACGCACACTTTCACAAATATTTATTGGTTTTTAGTACATTCTAATGATAAACGCAGCTTAAATTAAGATTTTAAGAAAAAGGATATATGATAGATTGGGATCTCCTAGCAACGAATCAAAAAAAATTTGCGCAAGAGCTAAAACGCATAATATTAAATTAATTAAATAATTTTTAATGCAATCTAATCGCAAATGCCGCTAAAATTTAGTTTTTGAGAAAAAGGATATATGGAAGGTGGTAACCTCCTTGCCTCGAATGAAACAAAATTAACGCCAGAGCTAAAACGCACACTTTTACAAATATTTATTGGTTTTTAGTGCGTTCTAATGATAAACTCAGCTTAAATTAAGTTTTTAAGAAGAGGAATATATGATAGATTGGGATCTCCTAGCAACGAATCAAAAAAAATTTGCGAAAGAGCTAAAACGCATAATTTTAAATTAATTAAATAATTTTTAATGCAAATGCCGCTAAAATTTAAGTTTCGAAAAATAGGATATATGAGAGGTTGTAATTTCCTTGCAGCGAATGAAACAAAATTTACACCAGAGCTAAAACATATAATTTGACAAATTTTTATATATTTTTAGAAAGGATATATGGAAGGTAATCATGTCCACGCGCCGAATAAAATTAAACTTATTTTACAATTAAAACTCGTAATTTTTTAAATATTTATTAGCTTCTTTTATAATGCAGCTAAAATTTACGTTTTTAGAAAAAGTACAATTGAACAATTGCAACAAATTAAAGAAAATGTTCCACAGAAGAAGATATACATTAAGTACTCGCTATCACATGTTTCCATCATTTCTATAGAAAGCATAAGATCATACCTTAAATATATCTTTGAATTCATATATTCATTGATTTCATAGGCGAAAGGCAATATTAGAAACAGAGCACATATTCATCCAAAATTTACACAAAAAACGTACATGTCTGGCCATTCGGTAAACGTGGTGGTCCGGCAAGCAACTTAATGCTGGATATTTCTTTATATATAATTTTTATTTTCTTTGAATGTCTTTCGCAGAATGAGCAAATCAAATTTATTCATAACACGGGGCACATTTGTTATTTGTTTTTTTTTTCTTAATTGTCAGAGTGATTCATTTCATTTAAGTGTGACGTTATGCCAGCAGAGTGTTTTAATGCGGATGCTACCGGATGCTTTTGCTAATTATCTTAATAAAGTTTAAAAATTGGAGGGCGTAGCGACCGAGAGAGAAAGTTAATTGATTATTAATAATAAATATGACAACGGCTACTTAAAATTTTCAAATGTGATCGCATGAAACCAAAAACAATTTAAAAATAAATATAATAATCGTAAACCGTGATGTTTTGTTAAAAATTAATTTAAATATTTATGTATGTATATTATGTAAAAAAGACTTTGAAAGTATTCACAAAGTAAAACATAGCGCTTGATGAAATGAACTTCTCTGAAAGAATAAAATCGTAAATGCTGTTTCTACATGGATTGTAAAATTTGTATGGAAATCACTCGAAAAACTGAGTTTTGTTTTTTTTTTTATAAATTTTACACTAAAATCATTCGTCCGTCTTGTAGAAACATCACCTTAAAATATTACAAATTTCTTTCGAAATTATTTATTATTTTTTTCTTCTACTTTATTTGCAGATTATGGACTTATAGTGTTCTCTGTAACCAAAACAAAAAAAAAAAAACGCAATAAAAAAACATCCTTCCAAAATGTCCTCGTCTATTTGTACACATTTTTCACAAAATGCGTGGAAGAAAGATTTATGCTCTAATTGCTTTAAATCAAAAGATGAACATAAACAAGCTGTCGCAATGGCAGCCTCTTCCAAATACAAATCATACTCTACATCTTTGGTGACATCATCAACAACAACAACATTGTCCACTAGTTTAAGTACGAAAAGTGGCAGCCATGACAGCCACAAGACTGATTATCCGAATAAACACAAACGGCCAGTGAGGAGTATAATAAAGAAATCAGGCCAGACGAATGTAAATGTTACCAACAAGTCGAAACATAAAATTAAAGTTAGTTTTCCCAAAAACCTCTCGGAAATTATTGGTTACGGTGGTGAGTGGTCCGATGATTCGGATGATGATCATGATTTCATGAATTTGGCCAACGACAGAGATGATGACAAGACTTTGGGCACCGATGATGAAGAATCATTAGAATTGAAACGTATAACCAGAGCAAATACAGATTTCAATATGAATAATGGAAATTTGTTGGGAGATGCCCAAGAAAACATAAAAAAGTCATTTGCTGCCTTAAAATTAGGCGCTCCTCAAGTGGATAAGGAGGGTAAGAAACAAACTTTGCAAATAAATGTTATACCTTTTGGCTGTTCGACCGAAATGGGAGAGATTACGAAGTCTACAGTCACAACAACCCAATCGACAACAGGCTCGGCTAACACGGTAAAAGCCAAGTTCGAAACTAAAACCATGGAAGCGAAAACGGAAAAACCTATTTTTGCGGGAGCAATTAAGAAAACTATAACCAGCACATCTTCCACCTCCATAACAGCAAGCACAACATCCTGTGCGAAGGCTACAAACGAATCACTGACCTCTGTTCATAGTGATGGTAAGGATAGTCCACCTATTGAAAGAGCCATGGAGAAGTCCTTGCTAGATGAAATATCGGAAACATTGGAAAAGAATCAAAATGAAAAGTTGGCTTCAGAATCAAAAACAATTTCATCAGCTGCAGCTTCCACCACGGCCACCAATTCGAAAATTAAATTCGAAATTGGCACTTTAACCGAATCAGTGGATACGAAGCCATTTCTCGACTTTAAAAAACCGATCGTTCGCCATTCACCCATTGCCAAAGATCAGGCCAAACCCAAAGTGAATGTGTTCCACAAATACTCTGATAGCGATAGCAATTGCTCGGATACCGAAAATGGCATTTCGGCCTATTACGATGTGGTTGAAAGTTCACAGGCCTACGAGAATTTGCCGGATGGTAAATATGAAGTCAAGGAAATAAGCAAAAACATTAATATAAGTGAAATTGATCCGCAAGAGCAAGCAAATATATTTTCCTCATCCCAGTACATAACCGATATGCTTTTGTCCTCGAAAACCCGGGCAGCTTCTTATAATTTACATGAGGGAAACTTTATGACCAGTAAAATTACTTCCGATGGTTTAATTGTAACCAAATGTAGCTCTGACGATGCCTTGGACTCTACAGCCAGTAGTATTGATGGCAGCAGTGATGAAGAAACTTCCTACAATATGATACGCAGTGAATCAGATTCAGGAATTGGCATTAGTATAGGCCATGATTACAAAAATATTAACTTAACTGATAAGGAAAGAGATCGACTTAGAATGGAGAAAAAACTTAGTGCCAGTACGAATAATTCCGATTATGAAGACATACAAATAAGCGATCAAAAACCGATGTTAGTACTAAAGGAGATGAAGAGTTCGGTTACGGATAAACCCAATTTTAGTATGGAAAAATCTCGAGAGCTGCATGGAGAACCAGATGGTAGTGCGGATCCTGATGGCAGTTTGGAAACACAAGATTGCCAACAATTGCCAGAACTACCTAAATCTCCTCCCCCTTCTTCCAAAGTCATTGATGCTCGACCCTCTTTCCTGCATGGCTTGCAAAAACAACATCCTCCAGTGTTACTGAAGAAACCTGATTTACCCGCCAAGCCCTTAGTATCGCCATTGCAAACTCCCATGAAAACATTTATGAGTAAAAGATCAACACCAGCAGCTACTGTTGAGCAACAACACCAGCAACAGCAAGTAATCTCACAGCTACAATTGGTAATGTCAAAATCTTCAGACTATTTAGACAATGACTCATTAAAAGATGACGCCAAACTAAAAAAAGGCAAAGCACCAAATCCACCAATGGATTTAAGAACAAGCGCACCTCCTACACCCGAAAAAGACTACAACATTAACGATGAATTCGATGAACAAACCAATAAAGAAATACAAACTCAAAATCAAACACAAGCACAAGCGCAAAAACAATCAATACAAGGTGAAACAAAATCGGTTGGTTTAGCCACAAATGAAGAAAATATTAAAAGCAAAAGAGAAACGATTAACACGACATCATCGTCATCGACATCAACCGAATTATCCGGTTCTACAGAAATTAATTCTTTAAACAAGTCAAACTCTTCCTCATCGTCATCATCTACCATATACACCAGGAAAATAGTTTCCAACAGCGGGACGGTCGGTAAGAACTCAGCTGCAGCCATTATTAAGGAGAAAGACAAAAGAGAGAGGGCCACCATTAATCCCAAATTTCGTAGTCTAAACACTTTTGTCACTCAACGCAGCAATGCCATTAAGAATTTACAATTACAAAATGCTCTGCCACCACCACAGAACCACAAACAGTCCATGACACCTGAACCGATACTACGAAATCCCAGAAATCTTTCTTTGTCAGAGGAAAATTTAGCCGAATTTTCCAGCAGCAAATCGGTAACGACATCAATGTCGATAACAAATTTAAATACAGTCACCCAGAATGACAAGAAATCGCCGGCGAACAGTAAAACAAAAACAAAATTTTCAATAAAAAAATTCCTGCGCATGGGCACCTCCAAAACAACGGAAAATCTAACCAAACAAAAGGAAAGCATTTATTCGGAAATTTGTACTGGCGACGATGTCGGAGTAGCCGGTAAGCCACGTTTAGTCATTATACATCCCATTGATATTAATACCACTGCCGTGGAGGTGGTCAAGGATATAACAAAAACCAATGATTCAGTCACTGCCCAAACGGTGGCCGTTGTAACGGCTAAACCACCCGCTCCTCCTTTACGTTCATTAGATAGTCAACGTAGTCATGAGGTTAACAAACCAGCTAGACCGCCACCACCAAAAAGTGCTGAGCTGAGAAGAAAACAGCAAATATCTGTGGCCACTTCAAATGCAAATGCCAGCAATAATATTAATAATAATAGTAAAAACAGCAACAACTCTTTAACGATGTTGGCCAACGTCACGGGTTTTAGTAGCAACAACAACAACAGCCATAATGTTACATCAACTACAAACAATTTAAAAATGTTGACTTCCTCACCCAAACCAACGCCAGCTAATAACATCCGTATTATTGGAGAACAAAGCGGTTCGATTAAAAGCAAATCTGACAATGTTTATGCCAATTTAGGTAAGTGCAATATTTAATTTATTTAAATTTGTCTTCTTTTTTATTTGCTTGTTCTCTTTTGTTTGCATTCTTGTGCATTGCGATGTTGCATTAAATCTTTTCTAACAAAATGAACAGTGTGAGATAGATGTTGATTTCTTTTTTTTTTTGTTTTTTTTTTGTTTTTTTTTTTGAGAATATTAAGATATTGCGAATCTCTTGCATGTTTAAGGACTTTTTTAAGGAATTTTCATTCCAAACACGTGATCATCGTATTCGATGTTCCCATTCTGAAATTGTTATAAGATCGTGATTGTTCATGATTTTCCTCAAGTAATGAATACGAATAACAGATTCTGTTACTGAGATCATCTGAAAAGCAATAGATTAGGCTTAATGCTTGGCTTCTTTAGTCCTCGCCTACTCTCTGCATCTAAATTGGCAATTTCTCATCAGTAGACTCACACCGAAACAGCTGTTAAAAGGCTTTACCTCTAAACGGGTTTCATTTTCCGCGGTAATAAACGTTTAATGGCATTACAACCAAGAAGACTTTGGCAATTCGGAGCGATACGATTCCAGAAGCTGCTATCGAATACACCTGCATTCCGAAAGAATCTGAATGGGATTATTAGAAACATTTTACGACAAACAATTAGTAGATATTTCTGTATTCCTCTGAAATTAATTACTCTCAAAGCCACAGTTTCTGCAATTTATTTGTTTTCTCTTTTATTTGTGAGGAAAAACATTAGTCACACTGTTTGGAATTATCATTAGTTTTTTATCCTCGGACTAACATTCCTGTTCACGGTTTTTTTTTTTTGTTGATTGGGTTTTTGTTCATCTCTACCATCTTAACATGGTTGGCTACTTGGTCAATTGCGTGTTAAACACGCATTATGATCTTTTTCTTAATGGTCGTTTAGCCTTTTACCCATTGTTTCATTTTGCATTTTCTTTTTTAGTTGTAACCAGGGTACTATATTTATTAGTGTAACTGCCTGCAGTTCTTTCTATACATTCATTTTATTTAAGTTGTTTTTTTCCTAAAAATTTTACATGAGTGTAAAAGGGATGTTGTATCGTAACTTTTACATGCAATTAATTGCATGCATTTTTCTAGAGGTTTCACTTCATCATCATCATCATCATCATAGTTATCATCATGGTTGTCTTCCTTACATCACCATCCTTATTTCCTACTTTAGCATAAGTCCGTTTGTTACAGAGATTTGAAAGAAGGCTTTTAATTGAAAGGGAATTCTCTAGTGGGCACCAAAATTATTTTTAATTTCATAGAGATTTATAAGAGCAAATAAATATTGATTGCTCTGAGTTGATTCCCGTAAAATCCCTCTCCGTTATTTTAAATTTCAGAGTTGATATTTAAAAAAAGATCACAAGTTGGCAGCACTGTAAGCCTAAATTAGCTTCAGCTCTAAATACTCCAAGTTTAAAATTTGAAATGATAAAATTGATTTTACTCTTTTTCTTATTATTTTCTCGCAAAAAATATTGCGTAGTTGGTTATTCTTGTTTATGTTGTTCTGGTTTTCGTTTCTGTTTTTTTTCTCTCGACTTCCAGGAAATGTGGCGTGTTGAAAAATTGATAGTATTTTGTAATACAAAGTTGCCTACAGGAAGTTGCAAGGAGGTAAGATAACATTTTATGTGTATTTTTTCATAATAACTACGTACATAATTCTTTAAGCGTAACTGGCTTAGAGATAAATTATGATTAAAAAAAATCGAACTAGAAAAAGTGGGCTTTCAAAGTTAACAAATAAAAAAGTTGACACATCAAGACAAGGAAAACGAACGAAAGTTATGAAATAATAAATTATTGAGAGATGAAAGACTTTTATAGGGACTGTCAAACTTCCCATACACAATGTTTTTTTCTGAAGAAAACTTTTTTACTAGCAGTCCGTTTTGAAGCCCCCAAATTGACTCACTCCACTCCTTCGAAAAGAAATGTTTAATAAAATTTATTTTAAAATTAAACATTTAATTTCAACTGCGCCATTCACATTTAATTCTATTCAATAAATTTCTTTACATGTTCCCAAAATTAAATGCAAACATTAAAATATAAAAAAAAATCTAAAAGGAAAGTAAAAATTGAAGCGTAAAAATTCATCATAATCCGCATTATTTTATGTTGTTTTCTTACTCGTTAACTAAAATATTGATTTTATACGATTAAGTGCCATCAAATCAAAAAATATAAATACTCGTAAAACACAAAAAATACGTTCAATTGAATTTTACGACAACCTTTTTTTAACCTTCAAAAACATCTGCTTAAAAATTTCAATTAACTCTTTGGGATCTTTTTCCACTCCAGCGATTGCAAAAGGATTGTGGCCTAAAATACTTTAACTCTAAAATGTTCAAATACATTGTAGCAGCAGCTCAAACATTAAGAATTTTATGTTTGCGTTAATACCAAGAAGCTGTTTTAGTATTAAATATTCGTTGTGGTCACAAAACCACCTGTAGAATATTAGAAAAATTTCAAAGACTTTATAAAACCATCATTCAAGATGCGACTAAACTAAATACTAATTGACATTTTGACCCATATTAAATGACCACGTAACGTTAGAGAAATGTTTGTTTTTCTTCTTTATATGTTGCGATCGGTCGGTCAGTCAAGTTAGTCTCTGGTTTTGACATAATGTGAAGGCTTGCTATTCAATACTGGTTCTTTATTTTTCGTTTAAAATTTCCTAAAGACTAGAAAACAAGTGCATACAAACGAGTATGAATGTATGTATATCCATCTATAATATATATATGGATCTGTGTTTGCATGTTTGTTTGTTTGCTTTTTTGTTTGATTGTATGTTCCTTATAGGAAACCAAACGGTAAGATCAATCGTTTAGAAATTGTAGAACCATATTACTGATGACTGAGAAATTCCAATTGGATAAGTTATTTTAATATAAGAGGGGTAAGAGGTACCCCCGCACCCACATAACTGCGCAACTAAAACAATTAAAGGTGCACCTGGAACAAAATACAACTTACAGCAAATTTTCTAGGCGATAGGACGAGGGAAAGGGATACTCCCACACCTAACAAAATAATTATAAATATTCACTTATATTAAAAACTAAAATAGTGAATGTCTTAAAATTCGGTGAGTGTAGGAGGGGGAAACGGAAACCCCTTATACAACTAAAACATCTAATGTCTTAAAAATTCTCCTAGAACAAAATACAACTTACAGCAAAGTCTCTAGACGATAGACGGTAGAAACGGGTTTTATTTAAAGGACTTCAAGGCAGCTACTTTTTTTATTCTGCTTAATTCCAGATGAAAATACTGAAGTTGTCTAAAATAATGAAGTATCAAAAGAAGTAATCAATACTTTATACATAATTATTTTATCAGAATGGGGATAGCGAAGCATATCGTGTGATGATGGAATTTTATATAAAAAGTGATTCTAACTAAATATTATCACACATATGTATGTATGTATGTACACGTCAATATAACATATTATCACATATAGTATATTGGGCAGGAGTAAAAGTAAAATTCGTTTGAAATTAAATAATTCCATTAGCAACTCTGAACATAATGATACAGTTTTCGAAAACCGCAACGATTTCACATCAGTGTTCAAATGATCACATTTCATTTGCATCGACGCTGTTCCAGTGAGTTAGCGAATACAAGGTCTTTATTGTCTAAATCACATAAATTATTTAAGTGAAATTCTATGTGAAGAACAAAAACTAAAAATTCAAATAATTCCGCAATTTGTAACTTTACTAATTGAAAGCGTATTTTAATGTTTTCTGTCATGCACACAGTGGCTAAAAATTCTCACCCAAAAGGAAAATGAGTTGCATCCCAACAATGGGATTTTTTTAGCATTCTCGCGATTTTTCTTTCGGCAAGCGTAAATACTTTCTTTTTTTTATGGTTGTATTCATAAAAATTTAAATATACAAGAGATTTCGATCTGGTTCCTACAATAACGAAATTTTGAACAAAAAAATGTCTTTCAGAATAACCCGTAAATATTGGGTAGGTATTTATTAGAGTTGTCAACCGATTAAGAATAATTCGATTAATCGATCAAACAAAACGAAACTCTTGTTCGAATAATTTTAAAATGCCGATTTTCGAATAACGAATAAATCGATTAATTAATGTCAATTAATCGAACAACTTTTTTTAGTTTAAAATGCATACGTCAAAAATGTTTAAGTTTGTTTGTATGATATGAAACAAAGCGAGTACTTTATATCAACCAAATACATATTATTTTGGATGTTTGCAGTTGTTGTCGAACTGTGCATTACCTACATAGTAGTCGTGCTATGTTTTGAATGAAACGTTAAAAAATTTTCAAGAATGGGGTTTTTTCACTCTCAGGTGAATAAATTAGAAATACACTAAAGCCAAAAAATTGAGCTCGTTTTGGAAGTATTTTACCAAGCACAAAAATGAAAAAAAAACAAAGTCACATGAAACAAGTGTCCTAAAGTATACAAAATTGTTGGATCAACAACAAAAAAATTAATAATTCTTTTGCAACAGATTTAGGAAAACGTATTAAAATAAGAATAATTGAGGGACGTATAAAATTTTTAAATACGTTAATAATATTTTTTAAATTCTGGAAATTTTCCGAGCAATGAAAGTTTTTTAAAATATTCTTCAAAAAGTGAAACTAAAGAATAAATTATACTCCAGATTATTTTATGATGAAAGTAACCACAATAATTCAGATGAAAGTAATGATAAAGAAGATGTTACTAGTAATGAAATTAACAATCTTTTATACGAATTAAATAATTATATTAAAAGTATTAAAAGTTCAAAATTCAAAATATAAAAAGACTTCAGCGATATATTAGACGATATGGTATATTTGAAAAAATGTAAAAAAAGAACAGAAAAATTAGACCTCGACAATAGCGAAAGATTTATTTCAAAAACCAAAACCAAAAATCATTTGAAAGCTAAAAAATTTAGTCAACTTTTATTTGTAAAAGATTATTTCTTAAGAACAACCCAAATTGTCTGATTTCACAAAAAAAAAAAACATATTATATATTTTGACTGAATGAAGCATGTTTATTTGAATTAATAGTTTTATGTATTTTTTTGTTAATAAAAATATTTATTTTTAAGTTTTTTGTATAAAATGTTTATTTTTTGTCAATAAATTTTTTAAATAATTTTTTTCGTTGTTCTCATCGATTAATCGAAGAATTTTTCAGCTTTAATCGTTTGATCGAACGAACAAAATTAATTATTTGCATTATTCGAACAAATTCGAAAGGCGAATAATTGACAACTCTAGTATTTATGCATACTTTAAACAGTTTCTTTTTTTCATAAATTAATACTGAGACAGCATTAAAGATCGGCATATAAAGGATTTATGTTTTTATAATATAATTTATTTGTTATAGGTAAGCTAATTTATATGCTGAATTTCATTGGTTGTTAAATACCATACCAGATATTTTTAAACTCAATTTAAATTATCAATATTTTCTGCTAAAAAGTCCCTGCAGTTAATGCAAAGAAAATATATATTATAATTTTTGTGTGAGAACAACGCATATTTCGAAGTTCCATAAATGGACTTCTTTTAAAATATGCACCGTATTCGATATACGATACAATTTTTAACTTGAAAATCAATAGAACCTCTTTAAATGTCATATAAAATTTCATGGGAATCAGACTACTCGTTTAAAAAAAAAAATTTGTCAAGATTTGTTCCAAAATCACCCACTGTGCCAAAACGGAATCTCATTGATTCTACTTGAATGCTTGCGCGTAGCAGGCAGCCACGTAAACCAACCCACTGTGCAACGTCTATGAACAGTATTACACATAACGCGGTTCGTGCGAGTTTTTGTTATCAAAAGTTTTGGGAAAAAATTGTAATTAAGCAAAATATCCTTGATAATTTTTAGTAAAATTATCGGAAAGTTATAAAAGCTTTCAAAAGAAATTATTTCTTCCTTTCCACAATATAAAACATACCAAGTTGAAGAAGTTGATTCTACTTAAGCAACTTTGGGTGTTGAAAGTTTCATTTAAGAAACTTCTTTCTATATTTATTGCTGCACTGGCATATTTTCAAAAGAAAGCAGGTGTTACAAGTTTTACAAAAGAAGACTAAACTGGTCCGTCCGTCCATCTTTCTCTGCAACTGAGCCAGTTACTTTTGCCGACTTAAAATTGGCAGAGTTAAGTAATTTTTGGCTTTTATGTCTGGCTGTATGTGTGTGTGTGCATGTGTTTTTGTTGTCAGTTTAAAGTTGGACGTTCGAATGGCTTTTTCTTAAGCTGGTTCTTATTCTCTGTCTGTTTTATTTTTCTTTTCGATTTAACTGCTCGGTTGGCTAACACATACATACTCGTATAGAGAGAAGGCCACATAAAATTGCTTACAATGTTGTGAGTGTTTGTGTGAGCCAGCGAGAATCTGTTTGAAAACAGGTATGCCTAGGTGTATGTACAGGTGTGTGTATCTTTGGAATCTGTTAAATGTATAAAAGTATGTATGTATGTACATATGTATGTATGTCTGTCTGCATTTAACCCAATTTAATATTTCTTCAAAGTCAAAACAGTGTGTCTTGAATTTCTTAATTTTTTGTTTTTGCTGCTGTTGCTGTCATTTCTCTCGTTGGGTCTTTAGCCTATAATTCTTTCTTTCTTTCTACTACTTTCTTTATTTGGTTTTACCGTTAAAAGTTGATTAAAATGCTTGCCTAACGATGATTTTGGTAGCTTTTGATTAAAAGAATATGTAAAAGAATAAACAAACGTTAAGATATTTTAACCCAGACGTCATGACAAACAGGGAAGAGACGGTTTAGAATAATATCTAAAAATTGTTATTATGCACCGTCCTATGGATGTAGAAAACAGTGGGATAGAATGAAAAATATGTATTTATTCGAATTTTGCCACATCAATAAAATCAACCAGATTTAACCCATGTATCACGACCAAATATTAAAATTTTAAACATGAATTTTAATATTCGGCGAATTTTTGGTAATACTTTTTTTAAAAAATTTAACTTTGTGCATTTTCGATTTTTTTTTTAATAATTTTAGTTTTTTATGAATTTCGTAGATTGTGTTAATGAATTTTAGTTGATTTTTGTACATGATTTTCTTAACGAATTCTTTTCGAAGTATCTCCGTTTTTACCCCGACTTCAGAAAAAAATGATGAGAGAAATATTTATTAGCAGTAAATACAGCCTTTATTGGCCGAATTTTATAAATATTCTTGCTTTTTTGAAGAGTGTTGCTTGCAATTTGGTGCCATTATTGCTTTAGGAAATCAAGAGCGAGCATGCCATCCTCGCTTTTCAAATTGATTTTTAAAATTTATTTAAATTTTTAAGCATTTTTACAATTTTTACATTTTTTTTTATTTAATCTCTCGAGGGAATAAATAATACATATAAACTAGAAATAAATTATATCGGTTCATAAACTTTTTTATCACAATGGAACCATATATGGACCCAAGTAGGCTGGAATGTATTTTCTTTTCATTGCTGGGATTTTTGTCTTGAAGTCGGTTTTATTTTGCCAGCATTATTTGGTGAGCTTTTAATTTCTTTAGTGAAATTATAGGTTTTTATGTTAATTTTTGTTTTCAACCTTTTTAATTTTAATAATATTGTTCAGGCTCAAGTTCATTCTAGGTTTCTAGTTTATTTAAAGATTTTGTGGTGAGCTGTCAAATACTAGCTGAATATCGATCATTTTGAAAATTTTCGATTATTTTGGGAATTAACAATTTCTTTAATGGTTTTCTTTATTTAAAATTTTTTTCAACATCTCATAATTATTTTTAATTAATTTTCAAACATGCATATGTACGTGTCACTCCGCCTTTCTGGATAATTTTAAAACCACAAACTTTTTCCTTCTTTCAACACTAAAAAGTTGCTACTTTAAAAGTATATAATTGAAAGCTCTAAAAGTCACTTGAATAAATTATATAAAACCACTGTGCGCTGTCGCTATTAATAATAGCAAAAAAAAAGTAAATAAAAATCGGTTGTTAACTGCTTCTACTTTACTGTATTATTATGTTGCCTAGTTAGTTAAAATTTTTCGAGTATTTTCGTTATCTAAATGCTTGAGTGCCTGCCGTGATGGCCTGCTTTGTCTCTTCAAGTCTGGCCGGCCTGCTGCCTCCTCCTCTTCACACAAAATACGATGAGTATTATAATTTTTGGAATTTTTGTTGCCGGTTTATTATATGAGAGTATTGAGGTTAATGGGTAAACTGTTCTTGAAGGTCGTATCATATTTATGTTGTGTTGCTTTAGCTGCTGCTGTTGCAGCTTTTCATAACGCACACAAATTTATTCTACTGCCGCTGCTGCTAAAGTTGCTGTAGCAATATTTTCAATTCTATGTTTGTTGGTGTTCAAGTGGCTCAATAAACATGATTGAGGTTAGAATATTTTTAGAGAAATTCAGGTATTAAAAACCATGACGGTTCTTGGTTAGATTCAAATAATGTTGGCATGGAAAAATGAATAAAGAATTAATTAAATTGTTTAATGGCACTTAAGATGAAAATAAAAAAAAAATAAATGAATGGATGTCATGTTTGCTGTTGTAAATGGCTGAAGATTTAACAGAGTTTAGAATATTAAATCATATTTTTTGTTATATAAACAGTTAAGATATTAAAATAATATTTTTAAAGCTTTTGACAATTTGTCGAAAGCTTTTAAGGTAAATTGAAGGCCTTGAAATTAACTTGCTTCGTTTTTGTTTTAACCCCATTTTAAAATTGTTTGACATTAAAATTACATACTAAGTTTTAAGAATAAATAAACATTTAAAAAAGCATTTGATGGTTTCGATGGCACAAACGGAAAGCTATTACGTGGATTTCTTAATCCACATATGTACATAAAATTATGTATTGGAATAGAATACTTCTTCAGAGATTTGTTCAATGAATCTGTTAAACATACATTTTAACATTTAAAATCAACACCAACAAGGATTGGGGCGTATGAAGATCACAAT
This sequence comes from Lypha dubia, assembly GCA_947311025.1. Classification (NCBI taxonomy): domain Eukaryota; kingdom Metazoa; phylum Arthropoda; class Insecta; order Diptera; family Tachinidae; genus Lypha; species Lypha dubia. The sequence continues at coordinate 30,401,190 of OX371260.1, read as the reverse complement.
GAGCTTTGAAAATGCAGATGTGATGATCGAAAAAGGGCCTGACGTTTCAGATTTATGTGCGGACTAAAAATTTCGAAATAAAATATTTTTTTACAAAATAAAATTAATAAGAACATAATTAATTAACTTGAGCTTAAGTGCAAACGATTATTATTTTCAATTAGCGAAATTTTTTTGTCCAATTTTACCATCAAATCTTATCAAAATCGTTTTCTGAAAAACACTGTACAATTTCAATATCAAAGTTTTTGAATTACTTTCTTGAAAATTCAGATTTTCTTTCAGAACACAGAAAAAAATAAAAATTGATTTCAATTAAAAAATTTGTGATATCAATTAAAAATTTAATTAAATTTGCACCAGTAATAAATTAATAGTATCAATTAAATTTTTATACATTTATTAACTAAAATTATTTATGTCAATTAAAAATTTAATTAAATAAATTAAATATTTAATCAAATTGTTTTATATTTTTAATTAAAGGGTTAATTGAAAAAAAAATTATATATGTGTGTATGTTTTTCTGTGAACATTTCAATTACAAAACAATCGTGCAAAAATTTAATTTATGCGCATTTACTTTACAAGCGCGATCGTAATTGGACTATGCGTGGTCATGTATGCTCACACATGAATGATGCATATTAGTGATGTTACGAATACTCGTATTCGTATTCGACTATTCGCCTGTTTTAAGATATTCGTATTCGTATTCGGCAAATTCAAGCGAATATTTTTCGAATAATTTTCCCATACATTTTACAAAAAAAAAAATCATACAAAAGTTTAAAAAAAGTACATAAAATGTAAAAAAAAATATTAATTTTTATTAAAAAAACCTATTGTATTTCACGCAAAGTAATACCGGTATGTTCTACATTCCGAGTGAAATTTTCACTTCTGAATTGTCAAAGCATTATTGCTGTAAATTTTTATTTTTACCAACAATGCTTTGAACAATTTAGAAGTGAAAATTTCACTCGGAATGCAGAACATACCGGATAACCTTCTTAAAAAACAAACAAAAGTATATATGTATTTTGCAACTAGTATTCAAAAATTAAAGTTTTATATCATGTTAAATTAGTAATCAAACCTCAGTAGAGGAATGTTGAATTTCAAAAATAGAAGTTTTGAAGCCTTTTCTCCATCAAGCCTATTACGATGCGGTGTATAAATAAGCCCCGCACCACTAAACATTCGCTCGCTTGGAACACTCGTTGGTGGTGTCACTAAATATTGCCTGACTATAGGTAAAAGAAGCTCGTATTTTTCCTTATTTACTTTCCACCATATCAGTGGGTTAACGTCATTTGCCGCCCGTTTTTCCGATATATATTCCGCGATAGTTTTTCTAAGTAAATGATGAATGGAATCTGGGAAACTAGGTTGAGAAATTTCATCACCATTTTCACAGTCACTGTCACTTGTATCCATGAGTAAAGTCATCATGTCTCTCATTTATAGTTACTAACGCAAAGGCAGGGATTTTTTCCAATTAAATTTGAAATATAAACCTCAAAAGAAATATTCGTATTCGTATTCGTATTCGGCGAATACTGTTTTAAATATTCGTATTCGTATTCGCGAATACTAAAAATTGATATTCGTAACATCACTAATGCATATTATAGGAGCTATGCCATCTGCATGAGTTTTTAAGTCTACATAGTTGGTTAAACTGGTGTTTTGTGCAAGAATTACAGTACTTCTCACTTGATCTTTGAAAGTTTTTATATGTATAAGGCCCCAATTCACAGTCATTAGTTAGCTAATAGCAATAGTTTAACTAATAATATTTGATTCACAGCTTCTAGTTTAACATTAGTTAAACCATCAAACGTCATTGGTTAACTAACTGTTAGACAACAGCTGATTCGTTGGAATTTATTATTAGTATTTTTGTTTTGTGAAAAATTTTAGATATAGCATGTGAAATTGAAAACACGGAGTCCGATATTGAAAGAGACACTGATACTGATAATACGCGGAATATTGTTGCTGAGCGTCGCCAACGTAATGTAAAAAGATTTTATGGATATATTCCGTCTTAGCAAGTAGGTGGCGTGGCAAGTTCTTGAATGTATACGCCATTTTTTAAGAAATAATATATCAAATATAAACAAAAGCCATATGCTATAACAGAATTGGCAGTACTGAAAGTTAATAGTTTGATAGGGTTACCATTTTTTGTTCATATTAAGAGTGTTGGTTAAATAATACACTGTGAATATGAAGTATTAGTTAAACAATAGTTATCATTTTAGTTTACTAATAGCTAACTAATTACTGTAAATTTGGCCCTAAGCAAGATTAAAATGCTTTAAGGGTCTATCGACATGATGTTACAAGCAAATATCAAAGTTAAAAAAAATTTCATTTCATTTGTATTGTTTTTTAAAAAAATATTTCCTCTTTTCTTTAATGTCAGGCGAAATTCGCTCATCAATAGCGCCACGTAAACCCGAACGTACTGCTAGTATGCGAGAACGTGAAGCACAATTGGAATTGGCACGTAAACGACATATGGGAGGAACGCAACAACAACAGCAACATAATAATCATCAACAACAATTAATTAATAAGGAAAACGGTGATACTATCTCGATTTGCTCGTCAAACGGTGAAAATGTATCAACGGAACAACAACATTCCACTAATTCCACAACAATTACGACAACAGCTGCAACAACCAACAAAAATATAACAAATTTAAAATCCACATTAAGTCCACAATTAAGTGACAATTCAATACGATTAGAAGCCAAACCGCCAACAGGCAGTCGCACCAGCACCTTTGAACGCAAGAAAACTGAAGCCAAGCCAACAATTTCAAATAAATTGGAAATTTTTGAAAACACACCGACAACAACAACGAATAATTCAACAAATTCCACAAATACAGAATCACGTCCCAGTAGTCTAAAGGACTCAGTGCGTAAAATTAACAGTACCATTGATAGTTATCTGAAAGATAAACGAGACTACGAAAACATGTATGATTTTGTTAAATCGCCACAATCTCCTCCGCCACCACCGGCTAGATCGGCAGATTTGCAAGCAGGCCAGCAAAGACTTATGCAGACGAGAAGAAACAATTTGCAATTGGACAATATATCGGTGGCTAGTTATACGAGAAGTGAATATGGGCCAGCTAGAAATTTCGGTCTCAACAACAGTTTGGGTAAGTCAAATTGCATTTATTTTCACTTGCTAAAAATTAATTAAAAATTTTTTTAAACTTTAAAGCAAACATTCCACGCATGATTTCGACTTCTTATTGCGGCAGCGAAATGGGCGATTTAGATATTTATTCTCCTTATAGTTATTATGGCAGTGAGACTGGCGGCGATATTACTGTCGATATAAATGACAGTGTTTGGGGTATACCTTCGGTGAGTTCATATTAAATTTAAACATTTTCTTTTATTCATAATTTACTACAAAACATTCGTAAAGGGCATTAAAACCCGTGCAAAAACAACAAATCGTTTACGCATGCGCAAAGGCCGCAGTGTTGTTCATAAAAACATTGAAGATAATTACTCAGCTGTTGTGGGTGCGAATCATGAAGCTCTGGCGCAAGTTTTAGAGCAGGTAAGTTTTTAGATAAGTGTGTGTATTTATAAAAAGATGTTCTTAATACTTACATTTCAAAAATAAAGAGGAAAGTAGAGACACTTACCTGCAAAAAAAATTAATTTAAATTAAATAAAATTAAAGAAATTAAAATAAAATAAAATAAAATAAAATAAATACCATATATAAGATGAAGTTAAGAGAAAAGCTATGACAATATTATTAGGATCAAATAAGTCTTTACAACATTTATGGAAAATTTCGACCTCGCAGAGTTACGAGTTTTTACCAATATGGGGCTGTGCACATATTACGTAACGCTCCAGGGGGGAGGGGGGGTTAAAGATTTGTTACGGATTGGAAATTTTGCACTGAAGAATTAGTAAAAAGCGTTACGATGGGGGGTATAAAATCTCTGAAAACAGCGTTACGTAATATGTGCACAGCCGCTATGACCTTCAAAAATCTTAAGAGGTTTGTTTCTCTTCCAGGATTTCGAACAACAGGTTCGATGACTAGACATTCTGCGCTACGGTAGTCCACCTTCGCGTCTGTTTTCAAGAAAAGTAGTTTATTGTGCCCTACTAAAAACTGACTAGGCAGAAAATCTGTACTCATCGAAGCCGTTGTTATACACAACAGAGAAGAGATCGCGAGAGAAGCCAATAAAATTATTTTTTTTGAGCAATATTTTTTGCAAAAAAAAAATTAGTGCTTTTCATACAAAGTTTACACTCAAATCACTCGTTCGTCTTTTATAAACAGCATCTTAAATAGAATTACTAGCATTGCCCAAAAGTTCTAAAATTGCAACAATTTAATAACAAAATATGTGTTGGACTTAAATTTAACTCAATAATATCTCGTGATATCTCACGATTTTTAAAAATCCGGTTGAAGTTAGTCACATTCCAATCTTCGATTGCATTAAACTGAAAATAGTTTTCGCTTTAAACTAATTTATTAAAAATCTTTTGCCTTCGTTACAGTTACAACAAACACCCGTCATACCACCCGCTTTACGTACACTGGCCAATGCCATCAATTTACGTTTTGAGGATTTCACCATACTTGAAGGGGCACAAGCATTTGTTGTTGGGAAAAAAGCCTTTCATGCAGCTATATGGACTAATGCTCCGGTAACATTGGCTCTATCGGCCGATTGCAATCAATTGGCTGGTGTGGGTGGAGAACTTAATCAATTATCGGGTGGTGTATCGGGTGCTCTTAATCCTATAACAGAGTTTTGCGATGTTGTGCCCTGTTATCATTTGCCATTGATGCCGACTACAGAAATGACTTTATTGCAAGCCACAATATCGGTACTGCCACGCCTACAATTGGATACATTGCAATCGATAGGTGGCATACTAAAGGGTAAATCACAAGTTTTGGACAAAAGTAATTTCAATTTTCGTGGTTCGATACCCAATTTGAATATTTTAAAAGATGGCAATGCTGCCAACATTCTAAAAAACGGCATATCCGTTCAAAATCTCAGCACCCTTAATGAAGAATCAGCTGATAAGGGATTTACCGGAGATGGTGAAACGTCTAATCCCTCTAACGGTATACCGGCTTTTGATGATGTCATGAGCCGGGAAGTTGCGTTTATTATGCTGCAATTGATTAATGGTATGAAAAATTTGCAAGTCAAGGCGGTCGAGGAAATGCCTTTAAGTCTTTCAAATGTGGTGCTTTCTAAGGAATACGACAATAAAGATGCCCAGGCACGTTTGTGTGTTCTGCAGGGGTGAGTATAATATTTGAAAATTCAAAGCAAATTCTAGTTACATTTAATTTAATTTCTTTTTTTTTGTGTTTGGTAAATTTAGCAACAACAATGATGAAGACGAGTGCATGGGTACTTTATGCAAATGTGCACATGTTGCCTTGACCGAAATGTTGCCCACCACGAAAATGACACCCATATTGGCTGACATTTTGCTACAAGAAAGATCCGAGTCACTTTCAAAATCGAAATCGGTTTTAGAATTTATTTTATGGGGTCCTTCGGATGTGGCCTTAACAGGTTCGATTAAAGAGCGCGAAACAGCTTTACAAAGATGGTTGGACTTGGAGCGTGCTACCGTATTGCACGGCCTAGTGCGTACACGAATCGAACTAACTGTATACGATGAATGTCATTTAATGTTTTTAGTTCGTTCAACGGCTAAAATTATGAACGATGCAGCCAAGATCATTAATCAATATCAGGAACAAACGCAGCATGCGAACAAACTACAGGATTAAGAGAATTAAAAGAAATTAACTTAAATTTCATTTGCCGCATGAAAAGGTTTACTTTTGTAAGATTTTTTTTTTTGTTAGATATATGTTGGCTTTTTTAGAACATTCAAAACCTTTTGAAGCAAGCGTGTGCCAAATTTGTTTGTTCTTTTTTACATTTAATTTTTTTGTTTTTAAAAATTATTTCTCATCTTGTATTTAATTGTAATGCTTGATTTATTTCTCTACTAAATAGAGATAGAGAGAGCGATAAACATTATAAACTTTATCATTATCTATTATTAATGTATATTTATGAATATTTGACGTAATATTTAATTAAAAGAACAAAAATAATATTTTTATTGGTGTTTGCGAAAAAAAATCGAATTGTAGTTTAAACAAAATTATTATGTAATTAATAAATATTTATATTTTTATTTTTTATTATTATTTAAAATGGAGAGTTTCATTTCAGACTTAGTGTCAAGTAAAAAAACCCCAATCATTAATTTTAAAAGTCCGAGTAAAATAAATACCCTAAGGTTATAAGAAAATATCTTAATTTTAAAAAGTCATTTCTGTAACCATTTTTTGTTATTGTGATTTAATTTGAAGGTTCTAAATAGGAAACTTAGTAATTTCAGAAAATAAGATTCGAGTTAGATAAAAAATTAAAACAGCATGTATTTTTTTTATATCATTTATCTGAGAGCTACATACATAAGTGTCGTAGGAATAAATTATACCTCAAATCAATAAATCCGATAGACAAAAGTTGATTTTATACACAACTAAGTGTTTCTTTAGCGATTAAAAAAAGCTAATATATTTAAAAAAAAATATACTAAAAAATTAGCAGAATAAAATTTGACATTTATTCGAGCATATACTCAAGAAATTTAGATTTTTAAAAATTTTATTTATTTGTTAGATGTTTACCATTTATGTTTGAAAAGTTCCAAAGCTTATCCATTTATACATAAATTCGCAAACACATTTGCGAATTACAAAGCACAAGCAAAATAGCCTTTCAAAAAACTTTACAAACATTACAAAAGAAAAATAAACACATTCATAATGACTACAGTAAAAAATAACCAAAAAGTACCAAAATTTCTAATTCGTTTCGTTTTTACGCCTTAAAATGTATTCTATATTTTAATCGGGATCATCTGGGCTATCCGTCTACTTAATTTCATTCAAATCCATTAAGAGAATTTCTCATATGAAAAACACCCCCAAAAGTAAAGAAGTACCAAAAGTACTACCTATTTTTCTCATTTCAGTCCCCAGAAACTATGTGATTTTAAAAAACATTTATAAAATATTAATACAAAATAAACGTACCATAACCAGAAATGTGTCCCTTTTTTATCCCTTAAAAATTACCCGATAATTTAATTTTTAATAGTAGGATATGTATTCTAATATACATACATATTGAAGAATAGCATATTTCTTAGTTTCCTATTTTTTCTCTAGTCACTTGCTTGTGATTGCAAAATATTTAACCAAACACATATGACATATAAAAATCATCCAAGCGTGTTCTAACAAATAATATGCCAATATGAAAAATAGGAAACCATAAATATATGGCACACCAATCTAACATCAAACACATCCATACATAAAAATTGAGATATATGGCGAACTTAAAATATGAAAATTTAAATACTTAAAAAAAATATGAGTAGCAGGTTTTGAGCCACTGTGCGCGGTTGACATGCATTATAGTTAATAATTGCAGGTAAATTTGGTTTCCTTGATAACGCTGTTGTGAATCATCTTAATCTTTCACACTTTGAGATAAAAATTTATTAAAATATCATGTTTGACAGTTGATCTTTGTAATAAATTAATAGCGTGCACTGTGCTGCAGCAAAAAATTTAAGGTTGGTAAATAAATGGTTCATCATTGAAACAAGGCAAATTAACTAATGAATTCGCCTTGATCAGTAAGAATTTCTTTCGTTTCAAACAATAAAATATTAATTTTCGCTTTCATTTTGGATTCATATTTGCGCAGTTTATCTGAAATTGATTTTCGAAATTTGTTTTTGTTTTCTAAAACACAAGAAGAAATTCTCAAAATTCTTTGAACATAAGTTTTAGTCATAAAGGATATGACGTCCATACACAGAAAAAATGTACTAAATTTGAATTTATCCGGCTCACAAGTTCTACTTCAAAATTTGAGTGCTTAAGCTGCCTCTGTTCAATACCAGAAAAAAACAATAATAAATTTTTTTTTATTGGCTTTTATTTGTCAATTTTAATATGCTGTTGTGGCTCAGTTGTCTAAGGCGATGTGTTACATATACATACAACACACATATGTGACTAATGTCCAATACCAGCAGGAAATACAAAAATACATGTTAAATTGAAATGTTTAAGCAAAAAAATTATATTAAAATTACTACAAAAATTCAGATTAATTTAAGTCTGTACAGGGACGTTAGATGTGACGGGGTTAAGGCAAGGCCTCATTAGTTTTGACTTTTACTTTCTGTTCTGTGCCGTTCTGTTGTTGAATTTTTTTAGTTAGAAGTTTTGTATAAACGTATCAGCTGTTTCTGGCAGCAAAAACATAGCCGAATATACATACATATATTATCGGCGGCGAAGGCGGTGTTCACAAATTTAAAACGGTGCTCAGTCTTAATTATCAGGTTGAATAATTTTAAAGAAAATAAGTAGAAAACGTTATGTAATAAAAAAAAAACTTTACTAACTATAAATTTTTCATGAATATAATTTTTTTTATAAAAAATCGTTCTGTTTTTAATGTGCTTTAAAGTCGATGGCGAAGGTCATAATAAAAATTTATCAGCTATTACGCGGCAATTTTGGGCCGATCGGCTTGGTTCATTGAAACAAGCAACTGTCTCTTGCTGTCACTTAGAACTGTAAGTAAAATTTTGTTTTGAACACAATGGTCCGTAACAGAACAGAACAACTAATTGAAAACACATGTTTGCCATAAACAAAAAAGGAACAGCTGATCCGGAACAGAACAGAAAGTCAAAACTAAATCTACCTTTACACGTCATTTTGACGATTTTTTTTTAGAAAATTCAGTAAAATGACGGTTAACTCTGTTTTTTTTTTTTTTTTTGGAAAATTTTTTGTATTTCTGTCATCACTCACACGTTTTTCGTATGAATACACTTAAAAATAATGAGAGGTTGAAATCAATACATCGAATTCGGACAAGAGCGCGCTGTTTAAATAAAAAAAATCGCTTAATTGATAATAAAAATACCTATTTTTTTCCCCGATTTCAAAGTGCTTACATTTGCTTAATAGTAAATCCGCTTCTAAGAAAACCTGCTTAATTGAAACTTATTTTGGTTAGAAGTATGTTAGTTTATATAAAATAAGCACCGCATAAAAGAAAAAAAAATTAATTTACTGGTGACGAAATATTTTGTAGCGACGGCCCATTTCAATTAAATATAATCCGCACAAAAACACAAATGTGAAAATAAGGCCAAGTACCAATCCAAAATATTTCGGCCGTAAAAAGTACTGAGATCAAAATAAGGACCAAGTTGTTAAAAGGTACATACAATTTCAACCAATAAGCTTGGCAATATTTTTTCAAGAATTCTTTCCCATATTAGAAAGGCAAAAAAATTTTGCCAAGCTTGCAGGTTGCCTAGACAAGAGATGGAATTGTACCTATCAAGAACTTGGTCCTTATTTTGATCTCAGTACTTTTTACGGCCGAAATTTTTTGGATTGGAACTTGGCCTTATTTTCACATTTGTGTTTTTGTGCGGATCTCACTTCTTTTTTCTAAGTTGTGTTTGTCTAAATATTTATATGTATTTCTTATCTGGGCCTACCTGTGTACCAAATTTCAGCTTTCTACCTCTACTGGAAGTGCCCCATACAAAGAAGGGGCACCTTACTCCCCCCGGGTGGAAAGTGCCCGTTTTCAGATTTTTGTGGTTGATTTCTTACCAAGACTTTTCTGTGTACCGAGTTTCAGCTCTCTAGCTACACTGGAAGTGCCCCATACAAAGAAAGGGCACCCTACTCCCCCGGGTGGAAAGTGCCCGTTTTCAGATTTTTCTGGTTGATTTCTTACCAAGACCTACCTGTGTACCGAGTTTCAGCTCTCTAGCTACACTAGAAGTGCCCCATACAAAGAAAGGGCAACCTACTCCCCCTGGTGGAAAGTGCCCGTTTTCAGATTTTTCTGGTTGATTTCTCTCTAGCTACACTGGAAGTGCCCAATAATATTGATGAGTCAGTGAGAGTGTGAATATGTACTAAAATATGCACTTTTCACACCTTAATATCTCGGGAAGCTTTTACGGTAGAACATTCAGAATTTAACCTGTCACCTCTGTGGGTAGACCTTATGTTTCAAGTTTCATTATATTATGATCAAGAGGAGCAAAGTTATGATGGAAAACTTGTTTTGATATGAACTGCGTTCAGCTTAATATATGTAAGTAGTCACTTTGTTAGTTATATTTTAATTTATTAACATTTTTTCTTTGTAGCGTAGTGTTGCAAGTAAATATCACAAATTAAGAAGTTTAAGTTAATTCAGTAAAAACCTTCAAAAGGAAAATAACCTTTTGCAGCTTCACAATTAAGTAATAAAAAGATTTGCAATGGAAAAAACAACAAAAATCGTTAATTTTAAGAGAAACCCGTCAGTATTAATTTGTTCTCGATAACGAGCACTTCTGGAGATTTTAAAAGAAAAAATGTTAAAACATAACAGATGTTTTTTCAAATTAAGAAATATAAATATTCCAAAAGATATAATTTTGCAACAAAAAAGTAAAGAGGCAGATATAAACAGTGAATTAAATGTAAGAAAAGTGCTTGTTGCATATAGAATTATTGCAATAATGAAATTTTCAACTTGTACCGTATTTACATAACGCAACTTTGTTGCATGCATGTCCCCTTTTTTTAGTGAGAAAGACAGAGAATAAATTTGAAATGAAAATTGCATGCAACAAAGTTGCATCATGTATATACAGTATTGATTTCAATTGCCATTCCAAAATATCAAATGGTTTTTTTTTTTTTTTTTTTTTGGCATTCAGCATGTGCGGTTACGATCATCCAGTGTTGTCGGTCATCTTCACGAAGAAAGCGAAAGAGAATGGCAAACAGCTAAACCATATAAAGAAATTCCCACAATTAACTCTTTTTCATTAATAACGAATTTTTTGCCGGGTGGAAAGTATTATAAATTGGATTCAAAAGAAACCTTTGTTGCTTTTGAGAAAGACTTTGGCCAAATTGTTCGATTACCTGGACTATTTGGTCGACCTGATGTTGTTTACTGTTACAATGAAAATGATTTCGAGCAAATTCATCGTAACGAGGGCAACTGGCCGAAAAGGCCTGGTTTTGTGACCATAAGATATCACCGGGGTGTACATAGAGATAATTTCTTTCAAGGTGTTAAAGGTCTTTTGGCTATGTAAGAATAAAACAGTTAAGATTTGTTTAAAACTAACTCGCAGCTAAATTGATTTTATATTTAAATAGGAATGGCGAAGGTTGGGGTAAACTAAGATCGGTGGTAAATCCCATATTAATGCATCCCCAAAATGTGAAATTTTATTCAAGTAAAATGAGCGCAGTAAATAAGGAATTCATTGGGAGGTAAGTTTTAATTAATTCGTGGTGGCGTTTATATAAGTAAATATTAATTATTTATATTCAAATAGAAATACTTTTAAGAAAAGTGAAAAAAGGACCATTTCATAAATGTGAAAATTCAACACTGAATTTTTCTTTGAAAGGTAAAAAAAATAACAAGTCATCACATGTCAAAGTCTAATTTTCTTCAAAAGTTAAAATATGTACTTCTATTAGAGAGTGAAACGGCCCTAAAACATTTAATTGGATAATTTTAAGTTGTTTTTATTTTCCAAATAGATCGAACCCAAAATTGTGCCTTTACAGCACAATTACAGTTTCTTAATTTTTTTTTATTGCGGCTTAAGTTCAATACTAGAATTTTCAAACTATTTTTTTTTTTAAATAAATATTTTATCATTGACTACTCCCTCTGATTTAACAATAATGGTATCAATTCAATAAAGTGAGCTGAGCAGAAAAGAGCGCAAACTCGAATGACCTGAAAACTAACGCTTTAATTTGTAGGGACATTTTAACCTGTTATATCGCAATCAAAAGTAAAAATTTTAAAATATCCCTTGGAGTATTTTAGATAAATTTTCTTAAAAAATTATACTCATAAAATATAAGGGTCACACGGTTTTCTATCTAAAGAGTCCGCCATTTAACGATTTTTTTTTTTTTTTGAAAATGCTATAAAAAAAACTACTGAATATTTTCTCAAATTTTTTTTTTTATTTGAAAGTACATTTTTTCCGGTTAATAATGAAAAATAATTTCATTCAAATGGCTGCCTCGGCTGGCCATGCAGTACCCTACACGATCGGTCCAATTTTTAAGCACATTATCGATTGTGTGCAGCTGTATTTCACCAATGGCTTCACGAATATCAGCTCTGCGGCTGATAATGCGATCTTCAAAAACAGGGCGAGTGTAGCTTCGGCTGTGTGGCACGTAGCGCCGTCCTGTTGAAACCAAATAGATTCACTATACAATGTGCCAAATGATAACCTTTAACTGTAGTTCAAATTAAAATCTAATTATTTGCTGATTATTTTTTGTTACGTCTATCAAAATCACACATTGTACGAAAGAAAAATTCTTTCGATATCGTCACAAATTTAATTTCTTGCTAATTTCTTTACAGAATCCGCGAAATACGCGATCCCAACTCATTAGAAGCTCCGAGTAATTTTGAAGAGGAAATAAATCGCTGGGCTTTAGAATCAGTTTCCGTTGTAGCGTTCGACAAGCAATTGGGCTTGATGAATGAAAACCGCAACGATCCACAGGCCAAATTCATGTTCAAAACTTTAACTGATTTTGTATCACTTTCGTTGGATATTGAAATAAAACCTTCCCTATGGCGATACATTAGAACACCAACTTTCAATAAATTGATGAACGCTCTGGATATTTTATTAGAAATAATCACTTCCTATATAAATGAAGCCATTGAACGTGTGGATCATGAAAATAAAAATGGTACTGCCGAGAGAGCAGAACATGACAAAAGTGTTTTAGAAAAGCTGCTTAAAATTGACAAGAAAATTGCTATAGTTATGGCAATTGATATGTTGATGGCTGGGGTAGATACGGTAAGAAATACTTAAGAGATTTTACAAAATAAACAGTAATTAAAAATATTTTATTTAAAATTTCTAGACCACAAGCACTTTTACTGGCATTTTATTGTGTCTGGCCAAAAACCCTGAAAAACAAAACAAACTACGAGAGGAAATTATGGGCATTTTACCCAACAAAGATTCTGAATTCACCGAAGAGGGCTGTAAAAATATGCCCTATTTAAGAGCTTGCATTAAAGAGGCGTTACGTTACTATCCCTTAACTGTGGGCAATGCCCGAGTACCCGTTAATGATGTCGTTTTAAGCGGCTACAGAGTACCCAAAAATACACGTGTTACTATGGTTTCGGTTTCTCTGTTGCGTAATGAAAAACATTTCGCAAAACCAAATGAGTATTTACCGGAACGTTGGCTAAGGTCTTCGAAGGATATCAACACAATGCCTGCACCAAGTGAGAAAGGATCTTTAAAACCCACTTGCCCTTTTATTTATTTACCTTTCGGTTTCGGTCCACGCTCTTGTATTGGTCGTCGCATTGTGGAAATGGAACTAGAACTGGCAGTCGCTCGTATTATTCGTAATTTTTATGTAGACTTTAAATATCCAACTGATAATGCATTTAAGAGTGTGCTCATGAACATCCCCAATATGCCGTTGAAATTTAAATTTACTGATCTAGAAAATTAAGCAGCCAACACGATGCGTTGGTGGAATAGATAAGAAACCAAAAGTAAAAAATAAACAATAAAATTTCATTACCGGGTATTAGTTTTATGAAATTATTGTTAAATTTAATTTTTAATCATTATTTTGGGGATTTGTTCTTGGCAATATAAAAACTCACAAAGAAAATTTTATCTATTTTTGAGAGATTTTAAAAGCTGAGAACTGTTAAAATATTAAAATTATAGTCATGCAGACATTCATTTTAATTTGTTTAAAGAAATTCTTTTTTTTTTTTTTGTTGAGAGTTAAAGTGTGAATACGAGTACACATAATAAATTAATTTTCATTATAATCAAGACGGACGGGATCATGAAAAATATTCAATTTATTTTCCCTTTCCAATTTTGTTGGTTTATTATCCAACAACATACATTTCAACTACAAACGACATACCATCCCAATAACTTTAAAATTGTTACAGCAAATTACTTATTACTAGAGATGTGCGCGTGAGTAAAATTACGCTTACGATCACGCACGATCATGAAACATAAATATTTTTCACGCACAGCATGATTTAAAACTTTCACGATCACGCACGCTCACGAACGTAATATGTTTAATCACGTACTTTCACGCACGATTTATCAAAGGTTTAGCATGTGCTAAAAAATTTTATTTTGTAATTAATTTCTTTATTTACTTCAAGATCATCAATTAAATGAAAAAGAATTCAGGAAAAGCTCGAAAAATTAGCAATACAAAGGATAAACTTAATATAAAAATTCTAACACTGTCTGCACGTACATGGATATGTATGTATGTAGATGAATGTCTGCATTAGTAACGGAGATTTTAATGTATGAAGCCGCAATCATACATATGTACATACATATGTACGTAATTACATACGTATGTATGAATGGATGTAATTAAAGCAAAGATCAAAAAATTCAAAATAAGAAAAAGCTTAACGTAGAGAACTATTTTGAGTGCATGAAAATTGTATTAAAAAATCACGCACGATCACGCACGGTATTATATTTTTAACTCACGATCACGCATTTGTAATCACGAATCACGTGATTCACGCGTAACACGAAAAAATCACGACATTTGCACATCTCTATTTACTACCAAACAATCAAGTACAGTGGTAGTATCTCTACTTATCATGCAGATTATCAGCAGTTCAATCCCTACCGAAGCAAATTCGATTTTCTTTTTAAAAGCAAATTTTAAGCCAGTAAGAAAATAGTTGTAAACCATAAAAACTAAACATCGCCGTGCCGGGAAATACCATGGTGGAGAAAATCCCTAAGCCCGACCGGAGGCCGAATACGCGAAAAACGGTTACACGAATAATCGCCCAAAGATTAATCGCCCAAATTGTTTATTTAAATTTTTTTAGGCGTTTCTTCATTTATGTGGTTTGGGCGATTTTTTCATGGGCGATTGTTCATTCAAACTTTTTGGGCGATTGTTCATCATAAGCTTCGGTGATTTGACATAATGAATAATGACCCAAATAAATGGGCGATAGTTCATTTTCGTATTTGGGTGATTTTTCACAAAATTTTGGGCGATTTGCACTTTGTGTAGAATTAATGCCGACTTCAAAACTTTCTTAAGTTTCTAATAATGTAGGCAAGATATCTGCGGCAAAAAGGAAAAAGTACTGAAGTCGAGATAAGCTAATTTTGAGTTAATATCACCATCGTATTCTCCATATTCAAAAGTAATGCTGGGCAAAGTTTTATTTATATTGAACGATTTTTAACGAAGTTCTCGCACAATTACTTGCTGCTTTTCTTTTTCTAAATAATTATCCCATATGGAATAAAATCTTATTTTATCTTATAATTTAATAAATTTCAAATTGAATGTATGTATATGTTATAGTGCATAGAACCATGTGTTAAAAAATCAAAAGAATCGAAAAACGAATGATAAACTTTTAGTACCACCCGATTATATTTTTATCAAACCACTTAAACACTTAAAACTGCTTTTCTTGATAACTATAAAATATGACTTAAGCACTTTTTCCTTATTGCCAAAGATATTTTATTGTCTTTATTTCTTTAAATGAGTAGCAGGGAATTTTTTTCTGTATTTAATTTTTTTCTTGGTTAAAAAAATTATATCTGCAAATTGCTTAAATTGCGCATTTTTGTAAAAAATTCTAGGAGTGAATTTTCTTATTTTATTGTGTGGCAACGTTGTTTTATATTTAACTTTAAAAACTGGATTCATAAAATGTTAATGATAATTTTCGAAAAAATTATAAAAATTCTATGTTACAACATAAGTTTTACTTAAAAAATTAAAAAAAAAATTTTTGTCAGATGTGGGGTTCGAACCCACGCTCCCTCTCGGGAACCAGAGCTTAAATCTGGCGCCTTAGACCGCTCGGCCAATCTGACTGTTAGAGGTTTGGAAACCAAACACCTACGTAAGACGTGAATAAGTAAAGGAAAATATCTGAATTTTTATTCAGATATTATATTTTATTATTATTTAGCGATATATCTACGTACATGCATATCTTTACCTTAATATATAAAGGCCCTAACTCATTATATTTTTCAAATCGCGTAGTTATCATACATATTTGGTGGATAGGTAACACTCTAAGTTATCGATATAACACACGCTCTTTCAATATCGCCTTCAAATTATTTATTTAGCTTTAACACTTGTGGATCTTGAAATTGTGGTGATTAGGTCTTTTTTAAATTTCATGTTCTTTTTGTTCGCCATAAGTTGAAATATCAGCAGCGCAAGCTTTATTTGCTTGCTCTCAACTTTTCCAGCTACTCATTGAGATGCACAATATAAACAATTTTGATTTAAATTAATAACAAACAACAACAGGTTTAGTATAAAAATATACTTTTGT
Organism: Lypha dubia; assembly: GCA_947311025.1. NCBI lineage: Eukaryota > Metazoa > Arthropoda > Insecta > Diptera > Tachinidae > Lypha > Lypha dubia. Next base: position 30,384,596 of record OX371260.1, on the reverse strand, counting down.
TTATAAAGTGGTAAAATAAATATGATGCCAAAAATGTTAATCGGAACGCATCATCAAAGCTTAAGAAAACATTTGAACGACAAATTTTGGAAAACACAGCAAGTAAGTTGAAAAATTATAAAAAAAAATTGAAAATTTTTATTAATCAAGCAAATTTAGAAACGCTTGCAATCTAATGCCGCTGTCTCTGCAGCAAATGAAATAACTTCCTTGAATCAAGAATGGGCTGATGCAAAACCTTATGAAGAAATACCTTCTCTTAGAGGATTTAGTTTTCTAAATTTTTTACCAGGCGGGAAATATTACAAAATGCCTCCGGACGATCTATTGCGATGTCTTAAACAGGATATGGGCAATATTACAAAATTCAATGGTTATTTTGGCCGAAAAAATGTGGTTATTACACACAATGTTGAAGACTTTGTCAAAGTTTTCCGCAATGAAGGCATTTGGCCAGAACGACCAAACTTACAATCGCAAAACTATCATCGAAATGTATATCGTTCGGACTTTTTTAATGGAAAAGAAGGAATTGTAACAACGTAAGTAAAGTTGTAAGGGACATTTTAAGGCAACTGATTAATCCATACACAAATACACTCATAATTTTTCTGTTTAAGTCAAGGCGAAAAGTGGGCTAATTTCAGATCGATTGTTAATCCAGTTTTAATGCAACCCAAAAATATACGCTTGTATTTAAATAAAATGTCCCAAGTTAACAAAGAGTTTGTGGAAAGGTAAGTGAACAAAAGAGAGGAGTTAAAAATATTTATAATATTGCATTTAACAATGAAGATAATATTTATTTGTTATTGATAAGATTTGTTTAATTGATGACATTGCAGATATAATTGATTTTAACAACAACATTTTAAATATTGTATGTGTGTGACTAATTATACCGTTTTTTAAAACATACTTTTTTCAAGAGTTATTTTTTTCTTCAGAGGTACTTTTTTTAAAAGCTACTTTTTGTTAAGGGGACCTTTTTGTTAAAATGTAGTTTTTCTTAAAAGCTAATATTTCTTAACAGGTCTATTTTCTAACATTGTACTTTTTTAAAATGCACTTTTTCTTAAAAGTGTACATATTTTTAAGCAATGAATTTTGCTTAAAAGTTGCTGTATCCTAAAATTAACTTTTTTTTATAAAGTACTTTTTATTGAAAGGTAATTTTCCGTAAAAACACTTTTTCTTAAATGATAAATTATTAATAGATGGTAAATGGTAACAACTTATATTAGATCCAAACTTTGTATTTAAAAATACTTTTTTAAGAGTTATTTTTTTCTTCAGAGGTACTTTTTATAAAAAAGTACTTTTTGTTAAAGGGAACTTTTTGTATTTTTTCTTAAAAGGTAACTTTTCTTAATAGGTTTATTTTCTAACAATTTACAATTTTTAAAGTGAACTTTTTTCTAAGTCAGTTTTTTTCGGTAAGTCAAAAATTGAAAAAAATCTTATTATGTAAACGCAAATTCGTATGAGTAAGGGGCTGTGCACATATTACGTAACGCTCCAAGGGGGGGTTAAAGATTTGTTATGGATTGGAAATTTTGCACTGAAAAATTATTAAATAGCGGTACGCCGGGGGGGTATAAAATCTCTGAAAACTGCGTTACGTAATATGTGCACAGCCCCTAAGAGAGAATACGGATAAAAAAACTGTCAAGCGTTTGGTAAATGTTTATTTTCTAAACCATTTTAGAAACTTACGTATACTTATTTTATCAGAGTTTCAAGAGTATATATTGAAGGTGGCATCATTTCTTTACAATAATTACAAAAATAACTAAAACAAATTCATGTTGTTTTTGTAAATAATGTAGAACTGTAACCACCAGCTACTTCGTAGCGCAGACTTTTGATTTTATCAATATTATAAAAAAGACCTGCAACAGACTTTTGTTCTCTCTTCTTATACACAAAGAGAATTTCATAATATTTTGATTCTACAAAGTGTTATTACTTTGTATTACCATGTAAACTCACCTTAAGAAATGAATTATGATAGAAGTACTCTACATTTTTGTGAATTCATATTTTCCAGAATCCGACAAATACGCAATCCAGAAACTCTTGAAGTTCCCGCCAGTTTTGTAGAGGAAACAAATCGATGGACTTTAGAATCTATTGCTGTTGTAGCCATAGATAAACGATTGGGTTTGATCAACAAAAATCGTGATGATCCTTTGGCAAAGGAACTATTTGAGGGAATGACAGGATTTTTTAATTACGCCATTGAAGTTGAAAACACTTATCCGATTTGGAAACTTTACAAAACGAAAGCATTTATAAAACTAATGAACAGTTTAGATTCAATTATGTTTGCAACAAATGCGTATACAAAAGAAGCTATAAAACGAATAGAAGAAGACAAAAGAAATGGTGTACCAGAAAAGCCAGAAAATGAAAAAAGTGTTTTAGAAAAGTTAATTAAAATTGACGAGAAAATTGCTACAGTTATGGCCATGGACTTGTTAATGGCAGGAGTGGATACGGTAAATTTTTCTTGCTATTTCTTCAAATAAAATTTATTTGTCCTTTTTTATCCTTAAAAAGACTTCATCGACATTTGCTGGTTTGCTGTTATGTTTGGCCAAAAATCCCGAAAAGCAGACTAAACTGAGGGAAGAAGTTATGAAAATCATACCACAAAAAGATTCTGAGCTCACAGAAGAGTCCATGAGAAATATACCTTATCTGAGAGCCTGCATTAAGGAATCTCTACGCATTTATCCAATTGTTATTGCGAATTCCAGAGTTACAGCCAATGATGTAGTCTTGAGTGGCTATCGGGTGCCCAAGGGAACTCAAGTATCAATGGTGTCTACAACCTTAATAGATGATAATGCTTATTTCCCTCGTGCAAAAGAATATCTGCCGGAAAGATGGCTAAGAAGTGAAAATGTTGATGAGAATCAAAATTCATCTCAATGTTCTCAAATATTGAAGCCTAGCAGCCCATTTGTTTATTTACCTTTCGGTTTTGGGCCTCGCAGCTGCGTTGGTCGTCGTATTGTTGAGATGGAACTGGAATTGGGAATAGCTCGTATTATACGAAATTTCCATGTTGAATATAACTATTCAATAGAAAATGCTTTCAAAAATCTTTTAATAAATGTACCCAATATACCATTAACATTTAAATTTACCGATATCGAGAATTAAAGGCCAAGTTAATAAACTTGAAATTCAAATATTTTATACATACATATAAACCAAGAAAAAAACAAATCATTTAAAAAAATAATAAAAAAAACTACACTTTATATAAAATAAATGAAATAAATGAAAATATTAACAAAACTGTGAGAGAATTAAGTTTGTTTACTCGCTCATTAAAGAGTATAAAATTTAATCGCTAAGCGAATCGATCGTTGAAAAAGCTTTGTAGAAAGATTTTTCCATTTATTCTTTCACAAAGCAATTTGTTTGTATGGGGAAAACACCTTTAATCGAATCAGCTACCAAAGTGACTGATGTCACCCATATCATCTCTTTATGTATGTACGTACATATGTATGTATGTATGGAAAACTGAATATTAGGACAAGTATGTTTTGAAATAAGGAAATTTACGTTTTACTGTTTCTAAAAGACCAAAAACCCTTAAACTTATCGCATATTAAAACTATTTATTTAGTTGCCAACAAGGAATACATAAAGGCAAAAAATATATTTCCGCCAAAGCTCAACATCAAATAAAAATTCTCAAGTTTTTGGAGTCAAAACAGCAATTTTATATATATTTAATTGAAGACCTTAATGCAGTAAGCTACAAATTAATTACATTGAACTCTAATCATAGTAAAACATTGAAATTGCCTCGCTTTAGTGGTTACTTTAAATGTCAAACCAGTTTAAAGTCTTCAACGCTACATTTTCACCAGACTATAGTAGGCCGAAAGTATGTTTTTAACAAACGTAAGCTTTAAAAGTCTTGAAGTATGAAGACTATGATTAAGTATTTTTGTTTTTTTTTATTAGAAGTTTTCGGTTTAAGATCGGTGTATGACTTAAAATATCAGAACAATAAAATTCAAATTAGAAAAATATATTACTTTCTCCGTTATCACAATATTATTGCAAATAGCATTTTTATCACTATTGTACGATTAGTTAAATTTGAGGACGATAAGATAAGTTTTTTGTAAAATTGCAATACCTGTTTATCAATTAATAACAAGAAAAGCAAAGATTATGAAAAATAATAATTTTTGCATCAGAAAAGTAAAAAGCTTTTACTAAGACAGCCTTTAACTCACAGTATCTGCAATTAACTTTAATACTCTAATAAAATTATATCATTTGATATTTTTTGCCATATTTTATTTCATATTCCAAACAAAATTTTCCATATTCTATTCTAGAGCAATCCCATGCTTGAACAAAGATGCGGTTTAAGCGACGAAAAAGGAGATTCTATTATGGACTAAATACACACAACAAATTAAACTCTCAGCACAAATTTTGGCACTACGATAAAAGCCAAAGCTTAATTGTTTACAAAAAATCTATAAAAAAAATTAATAGCTTTTTTCTAATAACAAAAGCGCCAAATACTGCGCAAAAATTTTTATAAAAATTATTGTAATAATATTTTACTCACAGTATAATTTTGAATACTTAGATCGCCGGTTTGTTTGTTTGTCGAGAGTTTGTGATCTGCAATGTTTAAATTAAAAAAATTCAATATTGTTTTTAAAAGCAATTATTTTTTAAATGCAGCAAAAGCAATTCAACGAAAACCATACACATCAGTACGTACATACATACATACATATTTCAAATTTCATAACAGATTTAGAATGAATGCACAATTTTAATTAAGTTCAATATAAAATAAACACACAGTTACGTTGCCAATCCACGTCTCCCGCTGCCGCTTTAGGAAATGAAACAAATTCCGCCGAGTCACTGGCAAATATTGAATGGCAGAAGGCCAGACCTTTCGAAGAAATACCCACCGTTAGTTATTTAGAATTTTTAAAAGGTTTTATTCCCGGTGGCAAGTATGCAAATTTAGATTCAACTAAATTGCTGTTAGCTTTCAAAAATGATTTTGGAAATGTGGCCCGTTTACCCAGCATGTTTGGACGCGAAGGATTTGTAATAACTCATAATGTGGAAGATTTTGAACAGGTTTTACGCAACGAAGGTATTTGGCCAAATCGTCCCGGCTCAGAGGCACTACAATATCATCGTCATGTACATCGAGCAGATTTCTTTCAAGGTGTTGAGGGTCTTATATCAACGTATGTACATACTTATGTACATGTATTCTTATTTATAAATAATAAATAGAAAAAACCAACAAAAAGTTATATTTTAATAATTTTTTTAGACAACGAGAGACCTGGGGTTCATTTCGTTCTGCTGTCAATCCTGTAATGATGCAACCCAAGAATATACTTTTTTACTGCTTTTAAGGCCGTGCTTCATTCACTATCCTACACAATCGTACGATTCATTCACAGGAAAATCTTACAAAAATCTGACCGACTTTAAAAAATCGTTTCAAAACTTCTGATTGACAATAAATACTCCTCTGATCGCATGAAAACTATCATTTTATGAAAATTTTCATAAATTTTTACAAATCGCACGATTTGACAAAAAAAGCTGTCACATATTTGCATTTTTAGTCCACACTACCATACATTTTTAGCACACATGTCATATTTGTCATATCGCGCGACTGTGTAGGATAGTGCGTCACGGCCTTTACAGGTATTTCGGCTGCTAAAAATGCATTGTTAGGTTTAAGTTCCCTTTATGTGATATTAGACTCTTCTTTACAGCAGTTTTTTTTTTTGTTTAATACATAAAATTTCCAAATAAAATTTTATACTTTACCGGTGGGTTGAAATAAATTTTTTTGCTTAGACGCCGCCACAAATTTTTAATCAGCTTGTTGCTCTGCTACATACAATTTGACATTTGTAAAACAAAAATATTCTTCTACAGCAGGCAGAACAATTTTACCTGTTTTATTATACCATGCAAGGCGAATTTATTATAAGGTGGGAGCCAGAATAAAACAAATACAACACGAAAAACAACAGGCATTTTGTTTGTGTAAATTTCCAAACGATTGTCAAATTTGTATAATAATTAAAAAAAAATACAAATTAGTTTGTAAACAAAGAATTTAATAAAAATTTACTTTTGAAGCGATGACCAACCTTTTCAAACTTACTAAAAACAAAAATTTTCAAACAAAAAATTTTAAAATAAATAAAGCTTTCACTGCTCTATTGAACGTATATACAATTTGCGAATGAAAATAGAATATGGCAATCACATCAAAATTGATGTTAGGCAGCAGTTACACTACACTATATTATACACAGAGTTACTTAACAAGTAGTAAAAGCATAATACACATGAATACTGGCCAGGTTTAGTGGCTTCTATCGAACAACGTTTGTTGTATTCAGCCGTGTATGTTAAAATCAAAAATGTTGTTGGATATTAAATTTACCTTTTGTTCCTTAAAACGAATACTCCTTATAAATGTCAAACTTTTAGCGATCATTATTACGTTACGAACCTAAGCCTATAAAAATCAACATAGATTATTAAGAAGGTAGAAATAATAAAAATTTATATTTAAAATTTTACATTCAACAAAACAGAAAGTTTTTAAGGTTTTTTTTATAGTTTCCTATCGGTAGGAACTTTAGCCTAAAGAATAAAGATGAATTATAAAGAATATTTATTTTGAAACAATCAAAACTTTTACATCTAAATGTTATTTTAGAATACTTCAAATAAGGGATTCCGAAACTCTTGAAGCACCCGAAAACTTTGTTGAAGAAATTAACAGCTGGACTTTGGAATCAGTTTCGGTTGTAGCATTGGACAAACAATTAGGTTTACTTAATAAAAATAGTGAGAATTTAAGAGCCAAAGAACTTTTTCAAGCTTTACATGATTTTGAAGTTTACTCATTGGAAATTGAGTTCAAACCGTCAGTGTGGAAATATTATAAAACATCGACATTTAAGAAACTAATGAATTATTTAGATAAAATTGTAAATGTGACAAGTTCGTATGTAAACGAAGCCATCGAACGTTTAGAGCAAGAACACAAAAATGGATTGCCGGAAAGGGCCGAACACGAAAAGAGTGTATTGGAGAAATTAATTAAAATTGATAAAAAGATTGCCGTCGTAATGGCCATGGATATGTTAATGGCTGGTGTGGATACGGTAAAAAGTTTTTTAAAATAGAAAATTATTTGTTAATAATTCTTTAAATTTCAGACTACCACAACATTTACGGGACTTCTGTTATGTTTGGCTCAAAATCCCGACAAACAAGAGAAATTGCGTCAAGAAATCTTGCAAATTTTACCCCAAAAAGATTCCGATTTTGAAGAGAAATCTTTAAAAAACATGCCATATTTGAGAGCTTGCATTAAGGAGTCTCAGCGTTACTATCCATTGATCGTGGGTAATGCTCGTGCCCCCATCAGAGATGTAGTCATAAGTGGCTATCGGGTACCCAAAGGTACACACGTTATTTTGTGTAGTATTTCTTTAGTACGTGATAGCCAACATTATCCTCGACCAAATGAATTTTTACCCGAACGTTGGCTTAGATCCACTAAAGAAGAAGTATCAGCGACAAAAAATTGCTCTGGCTGTCCTCAGGCATTAAAGCCTAGTACACCGTTTCTACATTTACCATTTGGCTTTGGAGCTCGCAGTTGTATAGGCCGCCGTATTGTTGAAATGGAATTAGAACTGGGAATTGCTCGTATGCTGCGCAACTATCAGATTGAGTTCAATTATTCAACCGAAAATGCTTTTAAAAGTATGCTGATAAATATGCCGAATATACCATTGAAGTTTAAATTTATCGATTTGGATTATTGAGGAAATTCTTATCTGAACTTGTTCAGTTTGCTTATAATTTCTATTTATTTAAGATTAATATGATGAAAAGAATAGTAAAAGAAATATTATTTTAATGTAGAAAAGAGTATTTTTAAGACATTAATTACTTGTTGTTATTGTAATAAAATTTTTTTTATACTAAGTGTATGCATTTGTTTGTATTGAATTCGAAAAGACAAAATATAAACGTTATAATGTTGGAAACCAACAACAAGGATTACCTGAAGTTTGATATTATTCGACAGTTAGCAAATTTTTGGGAGTATTTTAGAATTATTATTATGGGTAGAGTGAAGCTCACTCCTGTGGAAGTCAATTAAAAACTGAATACAGTCTCAAAACTAGTGAATGGTTATTTACTATTTACTTATGGGTCAATTATGGATGGCAACCAAACCTCAGTTGCGTTGCCAGTTGCTGAAATTGTATTACGGATGGCAACTGGCAACTGAGAAATGCCAGTTTCAGTTGTTATTCAGAGCTTTTCTGTCAACCATAAATTTTCAGTTGGCGGCTGGAAACGCAAATAAAGTTCGCTTGCCATCCCTAATCGAACCATTATACATACGTTTATAATAACTAATTTACGAAATACGCAATTAAGGAAACAAACTTCCAAGTATATGTAAAAAAACACCACTTTGTCTCAGAGCATAATTCAAATCATTAAAAAGATTTTCAGACAGTAACACTCTAAGCCAATTCATTTTGAATTTCGTAACACAGTGTTGCTAAATTTAAGACAAAAAGATTTGGGCAAAAAGATTTACGATCCTGTTTGCAATAAAAATATTTAATCCCTAAAAAATTTACAGGCTAAGCTTCAACAAAAATACTTTTTTCTAAAGATTTTATTTTGAAAATGAATCAAGTAAATATTGAAGGTAAGATAACAATAATTTAATATTATAATTGAAAAGCACAGCTGACAGTACAAACTGAATATCGCAAGCAAACTGCCGATAAAAAGAAAATGTTAAAATATAAAAAATTCCTTTTGGAAATAACAAATGACAGGAATTTGTGTGCAATCGCATCTCAACTAAATGTAAGTAGATAAGATCCATGAATTCACTCTATTTTTCTTCACATCCTGTTTTAATTTTATATATTTCCTTCAGTCCACTAGATTAAGATCAACGGTAACAGGACTTGTGCATGAAAATAATGATGGGATGCAATCAACCGCTTGCTAAGAATGGCAGTCAGCTAAATCATACAAAGCCATGTGCGCATGTCTTAATAAGAACTTTAAGCCCTTATGGTAGTATTCATAAAATAAAATAAATTTCAAATGTGTTTCTAATACATAAACTTTTTTTTTACATAGATTTCAAAACCATTTAAAATTTTAATGAATGGTTGAGTTCATAATATACTGTGCCGATCATTTTAAGTCATTACCTCGCCATTAAAAGTTTTGCTGGGTATGCGAATTTGTTTTACTGAAAATAAAATTTTATTTCTTGCGTGTACAGAAAAACCTTTGAGAATGCTTGGTGTAGCGTACTAAAATGGTTTGGCGTATCTACTCGTAATCACTTTTAAAACATTTTAAATAATGGTTTTGTAAAAGAAATTTTAAACAAACCGTTGATATCAATACTATGCTGCTATTATGTGATAAACTCAAATCAAATAAAGTCCGTTGGTGTTATATTTGGGGTATTCACACTGTAGTCATAAGTCATTTGTCATAAAATAATAGCACACCAAAATATGACAAGTGTGAACACCCCGTCATAAATAAGTGTGCTATGTCATAATTGTGCCAGCTGATAAACATTTAACAACACTACATTTTTAATCGGATTATTGCGCATACGTTTGCATTTTGGGTTAAATGTAAATGTTTTTTAAATATTAATAAAAAAAAATTAATTTCCTGTAAATTTTCTAAAATGTCCATTATCAATTAGAATTTAAATTTTTTTTTATCAATATGAACTTTCTGAAATAAATATAATGAAAAGCAGCTGTTGCCGGTAACATGAGCTGAACTATTTTTTTGGACGGCGCAAGTGGAAAAAAGGTTCACAAGCTGCCAGGCAGATCAGTTACAAAAACACATATTTTCATTCAAGGCGAATTAATTATAAGGTGGATGCAGTGGCGAATTCACCCGAATTTATACAATACCTACACTGTCAAATTTGTTACATTTTTTCCGACACCATTTTAATGTAATTTTTTATACTCTTAATTAATTCGCCTTGGTCGTGCATATACCCATAGCTGCCAGATTTGACGATTTATCGTCATTTTGACGATTTTGGGTCCTAAAAATGACATAGTGACGATGGGACGATTTATACCCTAATTTTGACGATTTTAAATAATTCAAGTTTGCAACATATATTTGCACTATTAGAGAAACCTTGAACTGCTGAAAATTGTAATGAGAAACTTTTTTAAAAACTAGTTTGCTTAAAACAGAAAACTTTTATTTAACTGATTATAAAAACAAAAACAATTTTTTAAATTTTGAAGACATTTATTTAGGAATATTTGCGTATTGGAAGAATCACAAATAAATGGAAAAGAAAAATATGATATTAGTAATAATTGTGTTAATTTTTATATAGAGCTTTGTGATCAGATATTATCAAGATTTGATTTTGAAAATATGTCTAGAGCTCTTGGCCAAATTAATGAAGAAAAAAAAGTTGGTTTTCTGAAATTATAAAATAATTTTTCTATTTTGTTGAAGAAAGTAAAAACCAAAACCTAGAAACAGAGTTCAGACAATTGAAATTATTGTCCTGATAAAAACATAAAACTATTGGATTTTTGGAAAAAACTATCAGAGATGCAAACGAGGGATTCTAGTCTTTTGTTTCCGATTTTGACTAAATTTATTACAAAAATTCTAGTTTTAAAACATTATTCAGCAAATATGGAAAGAATATTTAGTCAGGTAAACGTAAATAAGTTTGAAATATGAAATTTAAAAAGTCGTCTTTGGAGGCAATATTATATTCAAAAGATTATTTAAAGGTAAACAAATGTGCCTGCTATGATCTGACGGTTGTAGCTGAATTAATCAATATGGTTAATTGCAATATATATTTGTAAAAAATTATATTTTTATTGTATAAATTTTATTGTAGCTTTTATACATTTTTAGAAAAAGTGTTTCCAAAAATGAAATTTAAAATGCATGTTTAACTAAATTGAAAAAAATAACTAAAGGATTTGACTTTTTTTATTTTTTTCCATACAATGTATAAATATATTTCAAAGTATTGGAAAACATGCAATCTATTTACATGTGATTTTATTGTGAATTCTAAGTGAAGTATTTTCACTTTTTTGATCTCTGTATTTTAAATAATGCTGTTTTTAATAAGATTTGTTGATTTAAGAGTTTTGTTATGTTTTGCCTTTAACAAAAATATGTTTTGTTAGTAAAAAAAGCGGTTTTTTCATTTGACGTTTTTATGACGATTTCAATAAGCTATATTGACGATAATGACGATTTTTGCCCAAAAATATGACGATATTACCTAAAAAAATCTGGCAGCTATGCATATACCTGGTAATGAATTTGTCTTGTTTTCATTCTTGTGTTTTTTAAAAGTAGCGGCGGCTCGAGTAAGGATTTGCAGCTGCTCGACTAAGATTTCTACTGTTATTTTATGACGAATCATAATCACACCTAAAAATGTCTTATTATTATGACTATTTTGCTTGAAGCACAACAACAATTTTTTTAAACTATTGTAAAACAACAAGACATTATGACAATATGACTGATATGACAACAATTTGAACACCCCAATTATTTATGACTGCAGTAGAGAACAACTACAAGTGTCAATAAACTCAGAAGAACATAAACAATAAAGCTTTTCAGTTAATTACATTTTTCTAATAAAATCAAATTTCTCTTTCTTCGTTTCTCTGCATATTCATAACAAACGAAACGCTCATCTGAGAAAGCCCCTATCTATCTAGCCAGTGCGATCGTAGCTGCCAGATTTTTTGAGGTAATATCGTCATATTTTTGGGCAAAAATCGTCATTATCGTCAATATAGCTTTTTGAAATCGTCATAAAAACGTCAAATGAAAAAACCGCTTTTTTACCAACAAAACATATTTTTATTAGAGACAAAACATAACAAAACTGTTAAATCAACAAATCTTATTAAAAAAATAGCATTATTTAAAAAACAGAGATCAAATAATTCACAATAAAATCACATATAAATAAATTGCATGTTTTTCCATACTTTGAAATATAGTTATACATTGTATGAAAAAATATAAAAAATTCAAATCCTTTAGTTATATTTTTCAATTTAGTTAAATATGCATTTTTAAATTTCATTTTTGGAAACACTTTTTCTAAAAATGTATAAAAGCTACAATAAGATTTATACAATAAAAATATAATTTTTTAAGAAAATAGACATATATATATACATACATATGTATATGTATAATATATTTTACAAATATATATTGCAATTAAACATATTGCTTAATTCGGGTAAAACTGTCATATGATAGCAGGTACATTTGCTTAGCTTTAAATAATCTTTTGAATATAATATTGCCTTCGACTTTTTCAATTTCTTATTTTAGTCTTATTTAGGCTTAGCAGCCTAAATATTCTGTCCATACTTGCTGAATAATGTGGTAAAACTAGGATTTTTGTAATAAATTTAGTAAAAACCGGAAACAAAAGACTGAGATTCTAGTCTTGCTTGCATATCTGATATTTTTTTTCAAAAATCCAATAGTTATATGTTTTTATCAGGAGAATAATTTTAATTGTCTGTACTCAGTTGGCTTTCACTTTCTTCAATAAAATAGGAAAAATATTTTATAATTTCAGAATACCAACTTTTTTTTTCATTAGTAATATTAAATAGATTAATTTGGCCAAGAGCTTTGTATTTAATTTTAAAATCAAATCTTGATAATATCTGATCAATAACCTCCGTATAAAAATTAACATACCTATTACTACTATCATATTTTTCTTTTGCATTTACTTGTGATTCTTCCAATACGTCTCTGGCAAATATTCTCAAATAAATGTCTTCAAAATTTAAAAAATTGTTTTTGTTTTTATAGTCAGTTAAATAAAAGTTTTCAGTTTTAAGCAAACTAGTTTTTAAAAAGTTTCTCATTACAATTTTCAGCAGTTCAAGGTTACTCTAATAGTGCAAATATATGTTGCAAACTTGAATTATTTAAAATCGTCAAAATTGGGGTATAAATCGTCCCATCGTCACTATGTCATTTTTAGGACCCAAAATCGTAAAAATGACGATAAATCGTCAAATCTGGCAGCTATGAGTGCGATATGAATACGATATACAATACACACACATACATACATACACACATACATGCATACATATATACAAGTGTACATATGTATAGGTAAAATAAAATCAACATTTTCAAACAATCAGTTTTCAAATTATTCCAATAATATAATTAAAAACCGGTTTCAATAATATTTTAAGCAGATACACATTTCTCCGTTTCGAATTCGCTCTCAGCACAAATTTTCGGTGCAATAAGCTTTTTTATTACTCACCACATACCGATACAAGTGGTACGAACGACAAATTTTCGTTATCGGAAATAAGACACATACAAACATACATATTTATGTGCATATGAAAACAAACCAATTTTAAATTCTTAGTGAAGAAAGACACCAAAGTTGTTTAAATTATCGAAGAAAAAAATATAAATTTATAAAAAACTAGTGCTACAAATTGAATAAAAAAAGGTATAAAAGAGTTTTTATATAACTTGTATGACCTTGAACCTGCATAAAAGTTGTAAATTTTAAGGTCTAATATTTTTACCCAAAGACACCAAGTATTACATTTGGTGAAAGCGAAAACCCGGTTTCTAGTTTTGAATACACCAGCACCACGATAAAAGCCAAAGCTTTATTTCTTAATAAAAATCTATACAAAAAACTAAAACAATATAAAAAGCTTTTTTCTAATAACAAAAGAGCCAAATACTGCGTAAACATTTATAAAAATTATTGTAATAATATTTTACTTACAGTATAATTTTGAATACTTAGATCGCCGGTTGCTTTGTTTGTTTGTTTGTCGAGAGTTTGTGATCTGAAATGTTTAAATTAAAAAAATTCAACATTGTTTTTAAAAGCAATTATTTTTTAAATGCAGGAAAAGAAATTCAACGAAAACCATACACATCAGTACGTACATACATACATACATATTTCAAATTTCATAACAGATTTAGAATGAATGCACAATTTTAATTAAATTCAATATAAAATAAACACACAGTTACGTTGCCAATCCACGTCTCCCGCTGCCGCTTTAGGAAATGAAACAAATTCCGCCGAGTCACTGGCAAATATTGAATGGCAGAAGGCCAGACCTTTCGAAGAAATACCCACCGTTAGTTATTTAGAATTTTTAAAAGGTTTTATTCCCGGTGGCAAGTATGCAAATTTAGATTCAACTAAATTGCTGTTAGCTTTCAAAAATGATTTTGGAAATGTGGCCCGTTTACCGAGCATGTTTGGACGCGAAGGATTTGTAATAACTCATAATGTGGAAGATTTTGAACTGGTTTTACGCAACGTAGGTATTTGGCCAAATCGTCCCGGCTCAGAGGCACTACAATATCATCGTCATGTACATCGAGCAGATTTCTTTCAAGGTGTTGAGGGTCTTATATCAACGTATGTACATACTTATGTACATGTGTTCTTATTTATAAATAATAAATAGAAAAAACCAACGAAAAGTTATATTTTAATAATTTTTTTAGACAAGGAGAGACCTGGGGTTCATTTCGTTCTGCTGTCAATCCTGTAATGATGCAACCCAAGAATATACGAATGTACATGCAAAAGATGTCACAAGTCAATATGGAATTTATAGAAAGGTACGTTTAAATACATATATAATTGTCAATTGTTTAAAATGTAAATGATAAACAAATCGCCAATTTTTGTTTTTTTTAAAGATAATTATTTATTATTTGAATAGAAAAGTTTTGTATCTAAATAATTTTGTTATCTAGTTCTTTACATTGTATAGATGTGTCAAAAGCTAAAAGGCCTAACTCGACTATTCGAAAATTTCTCAATTTTCTTATATTCTATCTAATCAGTTGTGATGGACACATCCATACGAAAATAAAAATGTAGAAGTATTTCAAGTATCGATCATTGCATTACATAACGTCATAAGTACAAAAACCACAAAGAATAGTTTTACAAGTAATGAACTTCAAGTTTTTAATTCTCAAAACACCTTGAAGTAATAGTAGTATCAGGGATGGAAAATGGGTTTTGAATTTGATATTCGTTTTTGAACTTAATTAAAAGTAAAAATATTAAAACATAAAATTTTATAATAAATTTTAAAACAGCGCTGGTATAACAAAAGGGCAACACAATCGTAGATGTAAATAATTTTTTTAAGTCTATATAGTATATTTTATAAAATATAGAATATTTAATTGAGTAAATTTTTTTGCAATGAAAATGATTTACTAAGGAAAATTTTAAAGAGCAAGATGTAATTATACCTGCTTCTTTCTCAATCATTTCACATGTATGTATGTACATATGTTCTTTGAAATCAGTATTTTATTCAGTATGAGTTACATTTTTATATATAAAATTCCAGACACAAACCATAGAATTTAACAGAGCTGTGTTAAAAGCTTAACATTGCTCTCTTATGCTCGAAATAATAAAAATTTATATTTAAAATTTTACATTCAACAAAACAGAAAGTACGAAATTTAGCCTAAAGAATCAAGATGAATTATAAGGAAAATTTATTTTGAAACAATCAAAACTTTTACATCTAAATGTTATTCTTTTTTTAGAATACGACAAATAAGGGATTCCGAAACTCTTGAAGCACCCGAAAACTTTGTTGAAGAAATTAACAGCTGGACTTTGGAATCAATTTCGGTTGTAGCATTGGACAAACAATTAGGTTTACTTAATAAAAATAGTGAGAATTTAAGAGCCAAGGAACTTTTTCAAGCTTTACATGATTTTGAAGTTTACTCATTGGAAATTGAGTTCAAACCGTCGGTGTGGAAATATTATAAAACATCGACATTTAAGAAACTAATGAATTCTTTAGATAAAATCGTAGATGTGACAAGTTCGTATGTGAACGAAGCCATCGAACGTTTAGAGCTAGAACACAAAAATGGATTGCCGGAAAGGGCCGAACACGAAAAGAGTGTATTGGAGAAATTAATTAAAATTGATAAAAAGATTGCCGTCGTAATGGCCATGGATATGTTAATGGCTGGTGTGGATACGGTAAAAAGTTTTTTAAAATAGAAAATTATTTCTTATTGTTAATAAATTCTTTGAATTTTAGACTACCACAACATTTACGGGACTTATGTTATGTTTGGCTCAAAATCCCGACAAACAAGAGAAATTGCGTCAAGAAATCTTGCAAATTTTACCCCAAAAAGATTCCGAATTTGAAGAGAGATCTTTAAAAAATATGCCATATTTGAGAGCTTGCATTAAGGAGTCTCAGCGTTACTACCCATTGACCGTGGGTAATGCTCGTGTCCCCATCAGAGATGTTGTGATAAGTGGCTACCGGGTACCCAAAGGTACACAAGTTTCTATGTGTACTGTTTCTGTAGTACGTGATAGCCAACATTATCCCCGACCAAATGAATTTTTACCCGAACGTTGGCTTAGATCAACTAAAGAAAAAGAATCAGCGACAAAAAATAGCTCTAGCTGTCCTCAGGCATTAAAGCCCAGTACACCGTTTCTACATTTACCATTTGGCTTTGGAGCTCGCAGTTGTATAGGACGCCGTATTGTTGAAATGGAATTAGAACTGGGAATTGCTCGTATGCTGCGCAACTATCAGATTGAGTTCAATTACTCGACCGAAAATGCTTTTAAAAGTATGCTGATAAATATGCCGAATATACCATTGAAGTTTAAATTTATCGATTTGGATTATTGAGGAAATTCTTATCTGAACTTGTTCAGTTTGCTTATAATTTCTATTTATTTAAGATTAATATGAAAAGAATAGTAAAAGAAATATTATTTTAAAGTAGAAAAAAGTATTTTTTAAGATATTAATTATTTTTATTTTCAGTCTGATTTTCCCGAGTTAAAGATCCACTTTTTTGTTTTTTTATAAAAAATAACAATAACAATCTTTATTTTTAAAAACCAATATTTCGCTACCAAACAATGGGTAGCTTCTTCAGGGTTATATTACGTTAATGAAATAATAACGTAATATAACCCTGAAGAAGCTACCCATTGTTTGGTAGCGAAATATTGGTTTTTAAAAATAAAGATTGTTATTGTTATTTTTTATAAAAAAACAAAAAAGTGGATCTTTAACTCGGGAAAATCAGACTGAAAATAAAAATAATTAATATCTTAAAAAATACTTTTTTCTACTTTAAAATAATATTTCTTTATTTCAATCTTTATTTTTAAAAACCAATATTTCGCTACCAAACAATGGGTAGCTTCTTCAGGGTTATATTACGTTAATGAAATAATAACGTAATATAACCCTGAAGAAGCTACCCATTGTTTGGTAGCGAAATATTGGTTTTTAAAAATAAAGATTGTTATTGTTATTTTTTATAAAAAAACAAAAAAGTGGATCTTTAACTCTGGAAAATCAGACTGAAAATAAATTTAATAAAAGATCGAAGAAATTAGAAGAAATATTTAGATATTAATTATTTCTTGTAATTCTTATTAAAATTGTGTATTTGAAATAACGGGAAATATTTCAGATAGAAGTCAATTAAAAAAAAAAAAAAAAAAAAAAAAACTAACAGATGGTTATTTGGTACTTTTTCATTTTGGCCAATTTTTAGAAAAACTGAGGTACATACTGCTCCTCAGTTCCAAGTTTGTAGAAAAGTGTACACATTCGTATTGAATGAAGAAAATTATTTTCTGTGATGTTTGTAAAGTATTTGTAATTCTCAAATTTAATTTGCGAGTTTATGTATGAGTAAATGATTTTTGAAGCTTTACAAACATGAATGGTAAAGATCTACTGATGAGTTGGTACTTAGCAACCACTGAAATGAACATAGATTTGCTAACCCATAAAAAAATAAATAAAAAATATTTTGAAATAAAAAATTGCAAGAATGGGCAACTGAAACTCTTTTGGTGATAGAATTCACATTTCTTTCTCTTAATTTTAAAGATTTTTCTCTCTTTTTTCATAAAGTATTTGTAAACTTTCTATCTGAGCATAATTCGAATCATTAGAAAGATTTTCAAATAGTAACTTTCTAAGCCAATTTATTTAGAATTTCGTAGCACAGTGTTGCTAGATTTAATCACAAAAGGATTTGGGCAAAAATATTTACGATCATGTTTGCAATAAAAACGTTTAATCCCTAAAAAGATTTTATTTTGAAAATGACTCAAGTATGATCAAACGAATATGTTAAAATATAAAAATATAAAAAATGCAATCGCATCTCGACTAAATGTAAGTAGATAAGATCCATGAATTCACTCTATTTTTCTTCACATCCTGTTTTAATTTTAAGAGTTTCCTTCAGTCCACTAGATTAAGATCAACGGTAACAGGACTTGTGCATGAAAATAATGTCGGGATGCAATCAACCGCTTGCAAAGAATGGCAGTCAGCTAAATCATACAAAGACATTCCCACAGTTAGTAGTTTTTCCCTGATAAAGAATTCCTTACCGGGTGGAAAATATTACAAATTGGATTCAAAAGAATTTCTTAATTCTCTCGAAAAAGAATTTGGTAGTATATTCAAATTATCAGGGTTTTTGGGTCGTCCTGATGTCATATGTACTCACAATGTTGACGATTTTGAAAAGATATATCGCAACGAAGGCATTTGGCCCAGAAGACCCAGTTTAATGACTTTAAGGCACTATCGTGGTGTACATAGAGCTGAACTTTTTGAAGGATCTAAAGGTCTTTTATCGGCGTAAGTATAAAATGTCATCAAAGTGATCTTATTTTATGTGTAAAGTTTTTTTTTTATTATTTAAATTTTTAATAATTTTTCCTTTTTTTAATTAGTCATGGTGAAGAGTGGGGTAAATTAAGAACGCTGGTGAATCCAATATTAATGCAACCTCAAAATGTGAAATTATATTTGAATAAAATGTCTCAAGTGAATAAGGAGTTTATTGAGAGGTAAGTTATAAATTTGATGTATATTTTTGTTTGTGGCATCCGCTTGACTGCTATAGTTTGATTCGATCGCGCAAACTACATGTGTATGCTTCATGAATACCAGTGCTGCAGCACCTCTGCTGTTAAATAACTTTCTTTAGCTGTACCGTGTAGCCAATTTATTAATGGTTTTCCTATCATGAAGGCAGACTTCATTACTTGAGTAGTACGACGACAACTAACAAAAGCTTCGCTAATTTATATCAGAAAAATTTATGAAGTTGATGACAGCCTGAGTGCGAATCGAATTCACATTCACAGTTATAGTTTGGCTCGTAGTCAACAGCCACCACGAACGATATTCACAAGATTTTTAGCATTCAAAGTATTTTATCGAACCGTAATTATTCGAATGATAACCGAAGTATATACGTATTGTATAGAACTGTAGTTACTCGTAAGATATCAGAAGCAGCAATCGAAGCGTATATGAGTGTTTCTTTTCTCCTGTCTTATAGGAAGATCTTTCACCTCTTCGGTTTGCAATATCTTTTTGCTCAAGAATTTATGTTTTAAAAAAAAAAATATTATTTGTTATGGGTTAGCTAATATATATGCATTTTATTGGTTGCTAAATACCAACTCATCAGTAAATCTTTGTCAACATGTTTTTTTTTTTTTTTTTTTAATTAGGACCAGAACTCAGGGGATGATCCCTACGTATGCAGTGCATTATGCCGGAACTCAGAGAGAGGGATAGAGTAGAGAAGATAGATGTTGAAAATGTAGAAGGCTTAACTATTTTACAACTCTGCTTTGCGCGTTATGTTAATTTTTATAGTAGGGTTGAGGCGCCTCCGGTGTTAGGTAGACTCATTAACTTTGTTAAGCTATATTAGCAGGCATTTTATTAATTGTTTTACTTCGCCGATGTTTCTGCTAACCGACGAAGGAGGGCGATGTTGTGTACATTAGCTTGGAACAGCATCAATCCCTGTCTGAACAGTTTTTTAGTGACCTTCATTACTTAAATAGTCCGACAACAATTAATACAATGTCTCACTAATGTACATTAGAGAAATTAATGATGTTGAGTGACTTGCTCTGGCCTGGGTTTGAACACAGGCCCCACGTCATTGTTTGCTTAGTAGTCAACGCGCTAACCACTTCAGCCAACACCAGTTTTCCAACTCATTTACTTGTTTATACACAAACTCCCAAGTAAGAAATGAGAATTACTAAAGCACAAGCATTAAGATTAGCTAAGCCCATAACAAATAAATAAATTCTTAAAAACATAACATCTTTTATTTAGAATATTCTGACACTATAGTGGCCAATATTACAAACGAATGAGAGCTTAGAAGATCCTAAATAGAGTCAACATACACAGGTAAAAAAATAATCTCATATTTAAATCCATCCTACGCAGTGTCAAAATACAGTAAGTGCGAATTTTTTGGAATAAATTGGAAAAAAATTGATTCAAGTACTGTTTAGTTCAACCAGAAATACATACTTAAATCAATCAGAAAATTACTTAAAAAAGCTTCAAGGCAAAAAATAAACGGCTTTAGATTAGATTAGGTCTGCCATACGTTCTGTTTTTCCAGGATTTGTCCTGGATTTAGACAAATTGTCCTGATGTCCTGGTCCACTCTTTAATTGCCCTGTTTTTTTTTTTTGGTACAGGCATATACAATAAAGTTAAACGAGAGCCACTCTGATTCAATTTTTCGTTTCAACTAAAGGGCCAAATAAACAACACAAGCGGTTTGACAAACAGGCAAAATTTTACGTGTGTTTGTTGTTTTTGAATAGTTTGAAACTGTTATACAGGATAATAAATCATCATCAGTCTTTCAATTCCATGGATTGTTCAACAAAACCGGATTTTTTATTATATCATGATTTAGAAATTGCTGCAAAACAATCTAACGCCAGAACTAAAGATTCTGCACTTGTACGGAATGTTTTGGCACCACATTCAGTTAAAGCATTTATCTCTGAGCTTAGATATGCTCTATTCTATGGAATATCTACGGATTCTAGTAACCACAAAGCTGAGAAAATCTTCCCTCTTCTTATCCATTACTTCACCTAAACGCCTGGCTTAAACATTAAACTACTAAAAATTCACTCATTGCCCAAAAGAAATATCGGACACAATTGCAAGATTTTGCATCGATTCATTAGAAAGTGCGAGTATTAAACTGGAAAATCTTACGGCATTTGGAGCTGACAATACAAATACTAATTTTGGTGGTAGAAAGAGGCATGGCGTAAATAATATTTTTTACAAGTTGAAGATCGCATTGAAGGTCGCGACATAGAGGGCATTGGTTGCTCGGCGCACATTCTTCATAATATGCTCTCCATTGACATTGAATCAGTCGTCCTGAAGATTTTTAAGTATTTTTGTATATACACGGTAAGAACTGAACGACTAAAACAGTTCTGCCAAAATGCACAAATTACGTTTAACGCAAATTAATAACAGTTTTTTTTTTCAAATCCGTTAGCAGAAATATATTTTACATTTGTACACAGCCCAGCAGTCGTTATTGGAAAACAAATTAAAAAATTTGAACAAAGAAATGTAACGGTAATGGCAGTCCAATTAATTCTAAGTGACACTCTAAGTGATTTAAAAGATAGATTCAAAAACAATTTTCTAGGGATTCAAACACAAATAGCTTTGAATGTTTTAGAGAAAAGTGTTTTGGATGAAAACCAAATTACAACTTTTGAAAAGGATACTAAAAACTTTTTTACAACTGCAATTGCTTACTTAGAAGACTGGCTACCCCCATTAACAAAGTATGACATTTTTTATTGGATGGCGCTGCAAAGAATTCCTGAATGGACGGACGTACAAAAAACAATTACTCTTTTGCATGAAAAAAATGTATTCATATCTGATGAATGTTTCAAAGAAGTTTTATATCTTAAATCATTTTTAAGTAAAAATCAAGAAGCGTTAAAAATAAAGACGCAGTAGAAAAGTGGTTGTACTTTTTCGAAAAAAAAAACTGCTGAAAAAGAAAGGAAGAAATATTTATTAACGATGGTACAATATTTATACGCAATGCCGAGTCATAACGCTCACGTAGAGCGTGTCTTTTCTTTAATATCTGCACAATGGACTAAAGAAAAATGTAAATTTAATTTTAATATGACATGCTGTGAGTTTCATAATTATATAAAAGATAAGATCGAAGTTTTACAGAAAGTGCACTATTCAGAGATACACATTTATTATATCTAAGGATGTTTTTAAATGAATTTTTCTTTTTTGTTTATTGTTTTGTATCTATAGTAATTGTTGGACTTAAATCTGAAATATATGGTTGATACATGTATCAAAATAAAAATTTGTTTGAGGTAATTTTTAAATAATTAGTTCTTGGAGTATATGTACATATGTACATTGTACGTTCGTTTGTGGTTTGAATGAGTCTCCTGGTTGACGGGCTCATACTTCTGGCAGCCCTAGATTAGATGCTTAAATTCAGGTCCAATAGTACCATTCATCCAATTGAAAGCCGGCTTTAAAATTGTTTAAGCTCTTTTGGTATTTATTCAAGTACATATTCGATTAAAGTTTTTAATCAGTTATCCTAATGCACTTAAATTTAGTACGAGTTTTTTTTTTTTGTTGTGTACACCCGACTCAGAAAGAAAATGGCGGACGTGTTGGCCTTCAAGATCAAGCGCCTTTCTTCTTACTTTCTTGGGCTTAAAAGTTTTCATAAATTCTATCAATAGTTTACTTTATTTTTGCTTAGCACCCAATAGCGAAATAAAATTACACTTTGCGCCGATGCTGAGTTAATTATCAATTCGTTTATACGGTTAATCTAAAATAATTAATTTTTTTTAACAAGAAAATGTTTGTCATAGCCGTCATCTATAAACTTTATGATTTAAACAAAATCTTGCTTTTTGTTATTATCGTTAAAATAAAAATCTCTAAATATAAAGAGGGACATCAGGTGGATCTAATTCTATTTTATAAACTTTTGTTATCTTTAGAATTCTGTTTTTAACTTTACTCGTAATAGACGGAAGAGACTTTTAGCAGACATAAATTTGATTTAAAAGCTTTAGAAAAATTTACGATTAGAAAATCACGCTTAAAGTTCAAGATGACAAATTCAACAATTTCAATATTTTTTTTTTTCAAACTTTCTTTCTAGAGTTCGTCAAATACGCGATCCCAATACTTTAGAGATGCCTGCTAATTTTGAGGAAGAATTAAATCGTTTCAGCTTAGAATCCATTTCTGTTGTTGCCTTGGACAGACAATTGGGTTTGCTTAATGCAAATCGTATTAATCCAAAGGCCAAAATAATGTTTCAAAGTTTAACGGATTATATTGCACTTTCCTGGGATCTTGAAATGAAACCATCAATATGGAAGTATTACAAGACACGCACATTTAAGCAACTAATGAATAATTGTGATATTCTATTGGAAGTAACAAATTCCTTTATATCCGAGGCCATGGAACGTTTAGAACAAGAACGAAAATATGGTGACGCCGAAACTGCTGAATGTGATAAAAGTGTTTTGGAAAAACTAATTAAAATTGATAAGAAAATTGCCACAGTTATGGCCATGGATATGTTTTTGGCCGGAGTAGATACGGTGAGAAAAACTTTTAACAAAAATATTTTGTCATACAAATTTTTAATGAAATTTAATTAAATTTTTTCAGACTTCTTCTGCATTTGCCGGTGTTCTATTAGCTTTGGCTGAAAATCCAGCAAAACAAGCAAAACTACGGGACGAACTTATGCGGATTTTACCCCACAAAGATTCTGAATTCACCGAAGAATCTTTTAAGAACATGCCTTATTTAAGAGCCTGCATTAAGGAGTCATTACGTTATTATCCCATAATGCTTGGAATTTCGCGTGCCCCTGCAAAAGATGTAGTTTTGAGCGGCTACAGAGTGCCTAAAAACACTCGAGTAACAATGGTTTCATTATCTCTGATGCGTAAAGAACAACATTTTGGTCGACCTAATGAATTTTTACCGGAACGTTGGTTAAGGACTCAGCTGGAAAGTAATGCGAGTAATGAGTTGCCAAATAAGGATTCCTTAAAACCCAAATGTCCTTTTATTTATTTGCCATTTGGTTTTGGTCCACGCACATGTATTGGTCGTCGTATAGTGGATATGGAATTAGAGCTGGGTGTTGCTCGTATGGTGCGAAATTTTAACATTGAATTTAATTATCCAACGGAAAACGCTTTCACAAGTGTCCTTATAAATGTTCCCAATATTCCACTGAAATTCAAATTTACTGATGTGGAATGTTAAAAGGCTAAAAGCAGTGTGTTATAAATAGATGCAACTGAAAACTCACAGAGTGGAAAAATTAATAAAAAAAAAACATTACAAACAAAATTGATTATAATGTTTTATGTTTTGCCAATCTTACAGGTTGCGTAGAAATGAGATGGAATTGTACCTATCATGAACTTGGTCCATATTTTGATCTCAGTACTTTTTACGTCCGAAATATTTTGGATAGCAACTTGACCTTATTTTCACATTTGTGTTTTTGTGCGGATTAAGATTTACGAATTTCCATATGTTTTTGACAGCTTGTTCTTCTTTGTGGCTGGTAGCAAATTGCATAAAATTTCGACTTGTTTTGTCGCCATTAACCGTTTGATCATATGGAAAGTTGCTTTTATTCTTTTAAAACATTTCTTAATTATTCTTATTTTTAGCTAAAATACAAATCTATTTTTGGGATTTTTCTTTATTTGTTCTAGTCAGCTGTTCTTTAAGGAAATTTGTGGGTCATTTTTTATATTACGTAGTGCTACCATATTTTCAACGTAATTAAATAAGAACTTTAATTACTCACTGAAAAAATGGAATCTTATTTAAATACTACATAAATTTAAATAAAAATTAACTAATTACAATCTTAAATATGGCGTCAAAACTGACCATTAGTAAAACAATTTAATTTAGTTAGGTTTTAAAAATATCAATTCAATTGGGTTCCAGAATAAAAATGTGATCGTATATAAACCAGATTAATTTCTATTTAAAATTCCATGGTGCTAAGTAATTTTATCGGTTGTGGCAACTATTGGGTTAATGGCCGTAAATAAAAATTTGGTGGTACTACGCGAAAATTGTACTTGTAGCAACCGAATCCTACGATAGTTGGTGCAACCGCCACAATTCGGTTAGCAACAAACTCGGTTGCTACAACTAATCTGTTTGCTCTGTGTAGCTGTTGTAACTACTGTAAAGTAATTCGAATGGTATGTAGTTTGTGTTTGAAAAGTATTCCAGCAAAAAATTGCTGATGTGTTGCAATTACCCGACAGCATACTTTTGAGCCATAGACTACTATTTTTACTCTTGTTTTAAGATATTATTCTTAAATTCTAGCAATACTTTTCCACTAGTATAATTATTTTTAGTCCCTGTTTTTTTTTTTTTTTTTCTTTTTTTGTTTGGTTTTTTACTTACATGTGGACCACTTTGTTTCTGAAAAGAAAATACTATTTCAAGTAAAACACATTTTGAGAGTTACGTTTAAAGCTATTTAATTTATTTATGTAACTTTATTATTTTTAAATTATTTAAGTACAATTTTTACACAAATAAATTTTACAATGATTTTCATTTGTTTATGTTACGAGGTCGCAAATTTACAGTCTTTAGTTAACTAATCAAAATAGCTTAACCGCATATATTTTATATAAATATTATTGGTTAAATTATTGACAACGACTGTAAATTTGGGCCATAATAGAAACTTTTTTTTCTTAATTCCTTTTGTTCTTGATTTGCCGTTTGAATAAAAGATCTTTATTTTCTTCAGATTCCAAATATATTTTATGAAACTTTATTAAATGGGATTTAGCTGTAAGTAAGTAAAACTATTTATTAGAGTTTATAATCTTAAACAATTTTTATATTTTCTTACTACTTTGATAGTATTACATTTTTTTTTTGGCTTTTGCTTTTGTTTTTGGATTTCTACTGTAATATTTTGGTCCAATTTGTAGTTTTTTTCTTTATTATTTTGTATATATTTTTTTTTTTTTTTTGTTTTTGTTCTTCTTTTAATTTTGTTGCTACTTGGTTCATTTGGAGTTTCTAATTATTATTTTCGGTTCTTATTTATTTTTATAAACTATTAATGATTTTCATTTGGTTTCTTCAAAGGCTACATCTCATTTCTATAATGAGATTTCAAAGACTTTATCGTATTGAATTAATTATGTAAGTATGTATGTATATCCAAATAAGGATTTTAATGTTGTTGTTATAGTATATAAATTTAATTAAAAAAAAATTTTAAATTTTTTCATCAAAATTTCATTATTTTCTCGATCTTAAAGGACTTTCCACAGCAATCAATAGATAATTGCCTTGATCTTAAGATCTTACTTAAGCTGAAATTAATAATCTGACGTTAACTAATGTTTAATGGTTTAACCAATTCTGTTTATATGAAATATCATTGGTTAAACTATTGTGGTTAGTAAACTCAAGACTATTAGTTTGGGCAATATTGCATGCAATAGGAATCCCAACGATTAAGTTTTGAAAAAGATGAAAAAGTAACAACCGAAACCCACCACATCTTAGTTAAATATATTTTCAGTTTAACATTTACACTTAATTTCTAACGTTTTTATTTAATGTATTTATTTCCTCTTTCAAAGCTTTTACAAAGTTTTAACACATTTAATTACACTTAATAATTTTCATAAAAATCTTACTTAGTTTGTTAACAATTCAAGTTTTCATTTCCATATTAATCTTAATTTTGTATGTGTATTTGGTTTTTTTTTTAACCACTCCCACAATTTTTTCTTAATATAAATAAATAATTCTTCATTTTGTTTTGCATAATATTTTTAAATATTTTATAATTTTTAATATTCAGTACACTCAGTCCTAAATGTTGGATATGAAATTGTTGTTGCTGTTTTTTTTATTTAAGTTTAAATTTAGTTTTTAACTTTGTTCTCAAACTGATAAGTATTTTCTTTTTTCAAAGTTTATGATTTTG
This sequence comes from Lypha dubia, assembly GCA_947311025.1. Lineage (NCBI taxonomy): Eukaryota > Metazoa > Arthropoda > Insecta > Diptera > Tachinidae > Lypha > Lypha dubia. The sequence goes on along the minus strand of OX371260.1, from coordinate 30,357,467 downwards.
AATCATAAACAAACCAAAAAGGAAAAATCCAAACTAAATGTAAACGAAAAGAGTAAAATGAATGAAGCAATGAAGGAATGTCGTTAATTATGAGAGTAAGTGAGTGATAAGAAAAATTGTTTGAAAGTAATGATTACGCCTTCGCTGTTATTATTATTTATTGATTATAAACTCTTTTCTCTAAGGAAATTTATAAAGTTTTACAATGAACACTTGAAGAAATGAAATAAAAGAAATATAATGAAATGAAAAGATTTCCCAATAAAAGTATTAACTGCAAACGAATAGTATACGTTAGGGCTAAGGAAAAATAATAAATTTAAAGCATGCATTTAGGCAGAACAAAATAGTTGGCAAAGAAAACATATTTGATGAAAATATTGAAACAAAAACTCGTTAAAAAGCTTAAGCAGCTATTTTTTTTGGAAACTGAAAGAATTTTAAAATTTATCTATAAATGAAAACATGAAAACACTTGCAAAGATCCGGCGTGCTTCGCTACAGCACAAAGTTTTTGTAATGATAAGAAGAAAACTTTGAAATGTAATTTATTTTTAAGAATTTTGAAGCAATACACAAAATTTCAAGAATCTTAGTTATGTTTTTTTTTTCTACAAAAAAATGGTACATCTCCATGCATAAAATGTACTTTGGTGTTCGTTTCCTAAAAATGTTTTGCTCTCTAAAATGGCAGTGTGTTTGATTCTAAAAGAATCGCCCTCATTAATGGCGGATGGCATTGCACTTTATGCCCCGTAAACATCGACAGTGTTGATAGTGCCCGTAAAACTTAGCTGTCAGCTGTTACAAACAGGGCGTTCTCCTTTTTCATAAGTTATGTTTTGTTCTAGTGAAATAACAAGCTGCATTATTACAGGGTTGGCAAGACATTTTATACATGTATCTTTCAACAAGGTGCCATTTTGTGTGTAGAAAAGAAAACACCATTAATTAACCCACGCTCATTCGCATTAAATTGCCAAATATTTTAAAATAACGAACATAAACGGATTAATTCCTTAAAAAAAAATTCCGGTCATTTATTTCATTAGGTAACCAGATACGCACACAAAATGCAAAATTGCAGCTGCATTAGTCCCACAAATATCAGAAAATAAAAAATTCCTCATACGCCCTTTAATTTTTTTATATATTTTTTTTTTTTTTTGTTCTAGACTACTGCACTAAATCAACAGAGTATTTTCTCATCATCTTATTAGTTTGTTTCCTTCACTTAATTAGTCCCCCAGATATATTAAAGTTATTATGTTAGAGAAGCCACATCTACTTGTACACTCTTCAAAAAAATTTTCGTTAAAAATAATATAAAAAGTTCCATAAATATAAGGAAATAACAAGTTTCTAGATATATAAAAATTACTATGTTGGAGTTGGAGTTCATAAATATTAGAAAATAAAACATTTATTTGTATGGGAAGTGTCACGCCCTCTTAAGATATTAAAAAAAATAGTTACCATATTTTTCCTTTCTGAACACAGCATATACATATCTACATACATACATATACTGTAAAAGTTTCAGGAAGATTATTTCACTAGCTTAGGAGTTCATAGCTATCAAACAGACAAACAGACAAGCATTCACTTTTATATGCATACATAGTATGTGCATATGCAAATAAATGATTTAAAATAGACATATATATGATGCATGATAAAATAAATATAAGGTAGTCTTTTACAAGTACATCTGACAATTGTTGTAAACAAACCACTTGTTTTTAATTTCGGGTGTCAAATTTTGATTTTTGTTTTTTTATTATATTTACTGCCTGGCCCACGATGTCGAACGAAATTTTCTTTCGTACAAATTACATTTAACAGGCAGTTAAATTAAAAAATTTTCGTTTATGAAGAAAATTGTAAAATTTTTAAAAATGAATACGAAATAAATATGAGTTTGCATTTGTGCAAAATAGGTGTGATATGTAAAAAAGATTAGAGCTATTGGAAAGGAACCTTTTTTAATGTTCCCTAAGATGAAATCATACTAAAATCGTGACAATTAGTCTTCAGAAAAAATTCGACAGCAATGTTTTTTTTTCGTATTTGATAAATAATTTTTATTTACATACATATATTTTTGTAACAGTTTGAAACATACACACATACACACATACATACAGATTTATTATTTTGACTTCTGAAATCAAATTTTCTATAACAAAGGGACCGAATTAACGGACCCAAGTGCGTCACGTCTCAGATGTGACGGCCCTCCTAACCTAACCTACCAACAAAATTGTATAATGATACATATCGCTCCTTTATTGCAACATAGTCATATTCTCATATCTCATATCATATGAGATATGACTATGTTGCAATAAAGGAACGATATATTCAATCAGGGAATGTCGAAAAATGTATCACTGACTGTAGAATTGTACAACCGATTGGCAGCTTAATGAAATTAATTTAAAAATTTTCAGTTTACTAATTACTGCATATTTTGTTTCTCAACTATTCATATCGAATAAATGTCACATCTTTTGACACATGTCATGCCAATAGAGAATATATTAAAGCTCTTTAATGACACAGAGACATGACAAATAAGAAGACAGATGCAGATGTACATACAAATGTGCGAGTATACATGTTTAAATTTTAGATAATAAGTTCGACAAGAGGAAAAATAATTAAAATTTTTCTTTATTCTCTAGACCAGGAAAGAAGTTTATTAAAATTTTATCGTATCCTTTTTATGCATACTCACGTTAAGAACAGCAAATATAACAACAACTAAAAAGGACATTTTCAATGATATCATTCCTTTGTATCTATATGATTATTCATACGTTGGCATCCATTAAAGCAAAGGATTTTATGTCATAGAATAACATAAAATACTAGAGATGGTTAGCGTTGCATGCATCATGCATGTTTTCGCATGATCGCAAGGTAGCTTTTAATTATCGTTGAATTTACATGACTTTACAGCGATTAATTGAATGCAAGCTGTGAGTAAATTTATCTTTTGTGGTGACCGTTCATAATGGTGAGTAAAATATTACTCACGAATCCATGTCTAGTATACATATATGTATGTACATTAGGGCGGGTCGATTTTTTTTACAAAAATTCTTCATTACATACATATGTAAATATATACAAATATGTTGTCACGCTTTATATACAATGTAAAATAAAAGTTTTATGTCAGCATATGAGCATCTCAACATACAAGTACAAACATACATATGTATTAGTGATGTTACGAATACTCGTATTCGTATTCGATTATTAGCCTATTTTAAGATATTCGTATTCGTATTCGCCAAATTCAAGAGAATATTTCTCAAATAATTTGCACATACATTTTCCGAAAAAAAAAATTATACAAAAAGTTTAAAAAAGTACATAAAATGTACAAAAATATATTGATTTATAATAATTTTTGTTTAAAGAAAGAAAGCAAGATAATAATCTTCTTAAAAAATAAACGAAAATTATATTTCGTTACTATCATTTAAAAGTTAAAGTCTTATATGTAAATTCATATCATGATAATTTAGTAATCAATTCTCAGTAGAGGAATGTTGGACTTCAAAAATGGAAGAACTAAAATTTAGTATGTGAAAGTCCACCGAGACATGTGGCTGCGCAATCTGTGAAAATATGTTCTCCCAAACAACACTGAATTACTAATTAAAAGCGCAAGCAGAGTAAGAAAATCGATATCTCAAAGTATGTACCTATGTAGGTAAAATAATTTAAAAATGTTCTTCAAATTCGGCATCCCAATGTCGTAATAATGATATACAGTGCACTCGCGAAAATATGAACACCCCAAAAGTGAAAAAGTGAACTGGCTTGGTTTTAATTAGTTCAAACTATCGCGAGCGCACTGCATACTAAAGTAGTGTGATAGTTTTTTGAATTTATGGTCACTGACGCAAAGGCAGGGATTTTTTTCCAATTAAATTTAAAATATTATGTGGCTCTAAACCTAATATTCGTATTCGCGAATACTAAATATTGATTTTCGTAACATCACTAATATGTATGTATTTACGAATAAATTTCATACAAAAAATTTGGCTTTCCTTTTAATACACTGGAAATAAAATTACGTGTTGAATTAATTCGCAAACCGTACAGACGACAGTGACCCTTCAAAACACACGCAATATTACATTACAACAAACTGTGTAGGTGTTTACGTGTGCCACAGTATAATTATTTGTTTGTGTAAAAAATTTTCGCAATAAACACGTTTTGTTGTCTATAGATTTTTGAACTAGAATTTGCTACATACTCGTACATACGCATACACATATTATTGCTACACATAAAAACACATGCTATTTATTCTTAAACATATGTATGTATGTATGTATATGTTGTAATTTTTTACACACTTTTACCACCCACTTTAATCCTAATATGGGAAGGATTAAAATAGAATCGTTAGCCTTTAGCAATCGTATACACATAGATACGAATATACAGCAACAATTATTTTAATGATATTTTTCTTTAAGCAGAAAAATACATATTTCATACATACATACACATACATAATGTATATATTTAAAAATTGTTTCAATTTTATATAAACGAAACCAACTAGGCCTTAACGCAAAAACAAATCAGATTTTATCGGAAAGTTAAATATTCCTTTTTCATCATTATAAATATTTAGATGTAAGCTTTAAGCTTTGACTGTCCGAAAAGCTAACTCTAGGTTCATCTAATCTTTGTTTTTAACTTGACGATTATAATACTGGAGGTGATTTTGAAAGTATGTATTTACATCCATTCTGCTAATATTATATATGTAATATTGTATGTTTAGATGTTTGGTTGTTTTTTTGCACTATAACTCGAAAACCGCTTAATGGATTTGGATGGAATTTAAGTAAACGGATATCATATGAGATCGATTAGAATATGGGGTACTTTTAAAGAAATAAAAGCGGTAAAAATTGGTACTTTTGGTATTTTATATTTTTTTTAATTATTCAATGCAGTTTACTTTCTAAGGGGTAAAAGGAAAAGCTGGCACTTTTTAAGGGATCAAAGTGATACAATTGGGTACTTCTGGTACTTTTTTAAATCTTAATTCTTTTTTGTAATTTTTTTTTCGGGAGCAAAATGAGGATAACCTGGAACTTTTTGCTTTTGGTATTTTTTTCTTTTGTTTTTTTTTCCATAAGTTTGGCATATACCTAGTCAATTTTTGTCTTCAATAACAAAGTCGCGGATAGTTTATATGAAATGACCTAACTCATTTTTTTTTTAATTGCACTTTTTGGCTTATATCGATCACTTAGACCGTTACTAATCGAAATATGATAAATAAGCTATATGAAAATAATTGTGAGTTAGGGCCTTTATATATTAAGGTAACGATATGTATGCACATTATTGTTAAAATAAACTTTCCAAACTTCAGTTGGTCCCGTTTAATACAATTTCTTTATATTTTAATACTCAAACACACATCCTTTGACATGTCATTATTTATAAATGACAAAGTGCTTTTCTTCGCGACATGGCTTAATGCAGCTTTAAACTGCAAAATGAAAGAATAACAACAGTTGCAAATAAAAAGAAACATAAATAAAAATATTACAAACTATTAGAGAACAAGAGATAAAAATAACACAATAGAGCTAAAATAAATAATAAGACGAAAAAAAAACCAGAAAACAAAATACAATACATACAAATCTACAAAGATATTAAGAAAAATAGAAGAAACTGCCACACGTGTAGCAATAAGTTGATATAAACCCCTAATAGAACAAGGGAAATTAATAAGGATAACAATAATAGTGGAGTAGGGAAATGAAAAATCCTATTAGTTGTAAAAAGGAACCAAATAAACAACTAGAACGCAATAGAGAATTCATAAGAAAGAAAAAAATTATGGTGATTATTAAATTACTTCGTAAAGATAATAATTAAATTAAAAATATATTGTATGTATGTATGTATATTCAGGTTTGAACATTTTGCACAAAAACATAAAAGGAATTGAAAGATATCTTTAAGCAGCAACACAAATATTTATGAATGTCAAAGAACGGGGGCGAGAGTACGACAGTTTATTTTATGACGGGTCTCAAATATTTTGCGTCGTAATCAGTCATTCTTGTATAACAAATATATTTTTTTTTATTTAAGCAAACTTTAATAAAGTGGGTGGAGTGTATGTGTACTTAGAAGAACATTCAAGAATAAATTTATTTTATTATGTTTGTATTTTATTATTTGCCAATAAACATTTTATTGCAGGCAAATGTTAAACTCATTGAAAATATTGGATTTCCTTATGTTTTTATACATAAAGTTTCTTCATAATCATTTAACACGCAAATTTGAAAACACAAGAATTGTGTAGGATATCAATGTCTTGGGCAGATCTCATACAAATCACCCTAATAGCAGAAAAATGTTATATATGTCTGGAAAACATCTAATTGACTATGTTTTGCGTTTTAACGCAACGAACAGAAGATTTAATTAATCTCACAATTTTTAACTCGTAATTTTAAAAAAGTTTTGTTAAGAATTTATTTTGTATATTTTTAGATATTGGAACGTAGTGATTCACTGATATCTAAAGTGGCGCTAGTACGAGTTAAAACTATATTGAAATAGAGAGCTTAGGAAGCAGTTTATTGCAAAAGATAGCGATTCGAACGGGACAAAACGAAAATAGCTTTCGTGAGTGATCATGTATTAAATTCGAATTAAAGCGAATTCTGACAAAATTTTCAAGTGAAAATAATTTTCGAAATTAATGTACGAATGTTAATTTAAAATGTATTGGGTTTGATTTAAAAATATCTTATATAAAAAACTCTTCTATTTGTTAAAATGAAACATAATTAAGATCTACACAATCGAAAAATTTTAATTTTTTTAATTTTAAATATGAAACCCAATTTTGTGACAAAATCAAGTAGAATCTACTCGTATACAATGATATTTTTTTAAATCTAAAAATTAAAAAACTTTTAGAAAATTTATCATACGGGTATTTGCTTTAGAAGTTTCATTAAGCAGCAAAAAAAAAAATAAAGGCGTTTAGCTGTGCTTGTAGCAGAATTCGTAATTGATCATTCCTTTGGCTCATTGCGCATTGTGCACTTTTTGTATGAGATTTAAAAAAAGCACAAATGAGAAATGAGCGAAACAGAAAAAAGGCGCAATTAGTTTGCTTGGTGCAAGCGCCTTTATTTTATCGCTTCGCTCTACACATTTACGGTATTCAGTTTTTGGTGCAAATGGTCTGGCAAAAGCACAAATGCAAAATATTTTTAATATTAAATGCAAGTAAAAAAAAAAAAAATTAACTACATGGAAAATTAGTCTGAAAATTTCTGGTATTCCTTTCAAATAATTTTGGCCCATCTTGGAGGCATATGTTTCTTCGATTTCTCACCAGTTAACTGTTCCCATAATTTTATGAAAATCAAAATCACTTGATTAGCGTTGTCACCAGTACACCTAAAAATTATACAAATCTTGTGTACAAATAGTACAAAACCAATAATTGCATTTTATAAAATTTTACATCACTGTAAAAGATCAATGGCAACTTTATGCTCTCTTGGCTCTTTTTGCGCAGAGCGAAACTAAAAGCGCAGAGCAAGCGCAATAATAAAATGGCTCCGCTCTTTGTGTAAAGTGCAAAAAAAGCGGCGCTGCTTTGTTTTTTGCGTACTCTGGCTTCCAGTTCGTCAATAACGTCGTATTCATCACCATCAGTGATCTTTCTCCAAATATGATTATTTCCCACTATATATATACTTCATTTTATATGTATGTATTTGCAAACTAAAGTAAAAGTTTTCAAAGAAACTAAATTTTAAAGTTTATTTTCCCTCAATAATAGCTAGAATTCTAGTCAAATTGTAAAGGATAACAGTTATGGTGTCACCCCACCGTATAATAATTTAACAAATATGTTTTACATTTTTTTATTATTATTTTATCGTATACACGAGTTTCCTGTTTTGCAACTTTATTCTTGTTGTTACCCTATTTTTGAATTCCAGACAAACTATTAAAAAAATATAATACATGTCAATGCACTTTCCACGCTTTATCAAAATTATCTAGAAATGCAATTTTGTCAACACACTTCTGCTGTTAACAAATAATTCCACGAATTAAAACAATAAAGACACAAACAAACAGGAAACTCACAAAAATAAATATTATTAATAAGCAAAATAATAAAAATTACCAATAAGCATTTTTTAATAAGAAAACAAAATTGTAACAATAAAGTTTAGTTTTAACTCTCGTTTTGATAAATAAAGAAGTAGCAAAAGCTACGAAAAAATAAGAAAATAAAAAGAATTTTATTTTTTTTTAATTAATAAAAAACCCACAAACATATTTGGCGACGAGGATGGGATTTCGCGAAAAGGTTTTAATCGTTTAAAGAATTAATTGGTTCCTTTTAGACATTTTAATGTTTAACGCGATTTCAAAAAAATAGAAAAAAAAAAGGAAGAATCCTTATTCTAAACAACAACATTAATAAGTGAACTAAAAGTTAAGTAAAATAATAAAAGAGAAAAACCCTTACTCTAATCAAATAAACTAATTAAGTGAACTTTAATTTTAATGCACACATAAAAAGTGGAAAATATCATCAACAAATTACTACATAAAAAAAGAAATGAAAATAAATATAGACAAAACAAATTGCCTTATACATTGACAGAAAATAATAATAAATAAAAGAAAAAAGTAATAAAAAACATTTTTAAATAAAAACACTATTTGAACAAGTGGAAATAGAAAATCAGTAAAACCGAGAAGAAGAACACCAGAGAAAAATCCTGATCAGCACTAAGAAGGAAGAGAACAACTATAAACAAGGAAGACAACTTTAAAAGGATATAGTAAGAATAGTCATAAGTTATTCAAAATTTTTTTTCCTCCATAATTTATAACTATAAGATAATATTATTAATTACATGTACAAAAATTGTCCACTGAAAATTGCAAATAAAATCTAAAAAATAAACAAATTTATACCTTCCTTTAAAATGGCAGAACCAAATCAAATTCAATTAGATCCCATTAAATACTTGAATTCAATCCCTCAGTATAACGGTAACCGTAACGATTTAATTAATTTTACTAGACTAATAGATAGAATATATCCGGTTCTTAGGACTTATGATGAACTTTCACAACTTGTCTTCTCAGACATTATAAAAGGTAGATTAGTCGGTAGGGCCAAAGAAATTATAGAAATTAATACGCAGGCACAATCTTGGACAGATATCAAGAGTATTTTAGAGAACAATTTTGGTGAGAAAAAGAATTGCGAACAATTATATGATGAGTTAAGATCTGTCACTTTTGAAAGTACTACTGTTGATTTTTATAACGAGATAAAATACAGACTACGGCGTTTGAATAACAAAGCCCTTTTGGTCCTTGGTGAAGGTGAAGCAACAAATCAGGTAGCCATTAACAATCAAAGATCTGCACTGCACATCTTCAAAAACAAAATGCCGGAACCAATGCGGACTGTATTAACTTGCAGGAATCCTGGAAGCCTGGAATTAGCAATGGATATTCTATTCGAGAGCGGATACGACCGCATGGGAAAAGATGGTCGCATAGTGAAGAATAGTAATAGCAAAGGGAAACGACAGAATAATGAAGAACAAGAAAGAAACATAGAACCTTCGGGGAGCAGAACAAATCATAATAAAAAATATAATTATAATAAATTTAACGACAATAGTAATTACCACCGAGGAAACTACAATTATCAGCAAGGCAATCAGAGCTACAATCACAACCGGTACCAACAACGCAACATGGAAAGATATAACCAAAACTATAACCAAAATCAACAACGCAATTATAATCCGCCCCAACAACCAGAACCAATGGAAATAAATAATGTACAACACTTTAAACCGACAACAGACAGTTACCAAAACGACAGTAAGTACAATCATCACTACCAACAAAATCGACACTACAGCAGATATAATAGACAAAACTATAATCAACCCAGACAGCCGGAACAAGGCAGAACAGATGTTCAAAATTTTCGGCCGACGGCCTCAACGGAAACTTACCATATATAATCGTTAAAACAAAACTAGGACGTTTAAGATTCATCATCGACACGGGAGCAACACATTCCGTAATAAATCCTGGAATTTGCCATCCCAAATGGAGGATCCCTTGCGATGTGACAAACATTAAGACATTACAACATACTATTACAATTTCAGAAAAAGTAGCAATCCCAATTTTTAAAGAATTTGGTGAATTTACAGACACCAAATTAGAATTTTTAGTCTGCCAATTCCACAAACAGTATGATGGAATAATTGGCAATAACATACTTAGACAAATGAAAGCAATAGTTAATTTGAAAGATAACACCCTAAAAATCGAAAAAACCGAAATTCCAATTCGATACACAAATAACGGTATCGAATACTATTTCGAAAAAAAAGGACTACATAAAGTCATAGTACCAGTTGAGCACAAAAACGGTTTAGTATATAATCCCAAAACCTTATTAAACGATAAGAATATCGAAATAGTGGAGGGAGTATACGAAACAGAAAATTATAAAATCAATGCTCTTGTTAAAGTGAATGGAAATTTACCACAACGGGTTATTTTAGAAACCCAGGAAACAGATGAAATAACACCCGAAAATTTTTATACAATTGAATCATATAAAAAAATAGATGTACCAATGTTGGAACAGATTCGCGTAGACCATTTAAATAAAGAAGAAAAAGAGAAACTTTTACCAATCATTAAAAAATATAATAATATATTCTACACAGAAGAGAGCGATCTTACATTCACGAACGCCATCAAACACGAAATAAGGACAACTAACAACATACCTATTGCGGCGAAAACATATAGATACCCCTACATACATAAAACTGAGGTAGAAAAGCAAATAGAGGAAATGTTACACAAAAGGATAATAAGGCCCAGTCATTCGCCTTATTCGGCCCCAGTTTGGGTAGTTCCAAAAAAATTAGACGCTAGTGGTAAGGCAAAATGGAGACTGGTTATAGATTACAGAAAAATCAACGAGATAACAATAGACGACAAATATCCAATCCCGAATATCGACGAAATCCTGGAAAAACTCGGACGTTGTCAATACTTTACCACCCTCGACCTAGCGAAAGGTTTCCATCAAATCGAGGTTCACGAAAAAGACATCGCAAAGACAGCATTTAGTGTGGAAGGCGGCCACTACGAATTTCTTCGTATGCCGTTTGGGCTGAAAACAGCTCCGGCCACTTTCCAGCGTTTAATGAATAACGTTTTGGGCGAGTTCATTAATAAAATTTGTCTAGTGTATCTAGACGATATTATAATATTCTCAACTTCATTACAGGAACACATAGAATCCATAACGAAAGTCTTCCAAAGACTAAAAGAAGTTAATTTAAAAATTCAATTAGACAAAAGCGAATTTATGAAAAAAGAAACCAAATTCCTTGGACACGTAGTATCTGAGGAAGGCATTAGACCAAATCCCGACAAGATAGCTTGTGTACAGCAATTTCCTTTACCAAAAACGCAAAAGGAAATAAAACAGTTTCTCGGATTAGCGGGATATTATCGCAAGTTCATGAAAGACTATTCCAAAATAGCCAAACCCATGACGAGATATCTTAAGAAAGACTCCGTTGTTGAATTTAAAAATTCAGAATATATCGAATCATTTGAATCTCTTAAAAGACTGTTGACAAATTCTCCCGTTCTAGCATATCCAGATTTTACCCAAAAATTCATTCTTCAAACCGACGCAAGCAAATTTGCACTTGGAGCTGTTCTATCGCAGAATGGCCATCCTATTTGCTATGCAAGTCGTAGCCTAAATGGTGCGGAACAGAACTACAGTACGATAGAAAAAGAACTTCTCGCAATTGTATGGTCAACAAAATATTTTAGACCATACCTCTTCGGAAGGAAATTTTTAATTGAAACAGATCATAGACCACTAGTTTGGCTGTTCTCCATTAAAGAACCAAACTCAAAACTTGTGAGATGGAGACTACGTCTACAAGAATACGATTATGATATAAAATATAAAAAGGGTATTATGAACGGTAATGCAGACGCATTATCTAGGATAGAAATTAATTTCAACGAAGATGAAAACTTAAATAATATTATTTCAGAAACAAACAACCCGCTCAACTTTTATCGGAGACAAATTGTAATTCATAAAACAATGTCAGGATCACTGAAAGTAAAAAACCAACAAATTTTCAAGAATAACAGGAAGACAATTTATGCTAAAACTTTTGACGAAGAAACACTAATAACTCTATTAAAAAATCATTTCAACCCTGATAAAACCAACGCAATTTTCATAAATGATGAATCTGTTTTTTACGAACTGAAAACTGTCTTTGAAAAATACTTTGGTGAAAATAGAAACTTCAAAATCATACGCTGTAAACACCTTCTTAAGGATATAACAGATGAAAACGAGCTGACCGATATAATAGGAAAAGAGCACATAAAAAACAATCATAGAGGAATAAACGAAAATTTCGCAGAATTAAAACTTGAATTTTACCACCCACAGCTAAAAATACGCATAACACAATTTATAAATAATTGTGATATATGCAACAAAGAAAAATACGAAAGAAATCCAATAAAACAACAATATAAAATCACTGAAACCCCTAATAAACCTGGAGAAATCATACACGCAGACGTTTTTTACAGTTTAGAAAAAACATTATTTCTAACATTTTTAGACAAATTCTCAAAACACGCTCAAGCCATAAGAATAAAGGATAGATCCTGGATCGAATTTAAAAAAGCACTTACCCAGTATTTATCAACAGTTGGAAGCATAAAAAGGTTAGTTATGGACAATGAATTAGGATTTAAAGCACTGCCCCTTCAAGAATTTTTGAAAGAACAAGGAATAGAAATACACCACACTTCTAATAACAACCATACATCAAACGCAGACGTCGAAAGACTCCATAATACTATTAACGAACATATCCGAATTCTGAAACACGATCCTAATAAAGACACAGAAAGTGTCGAAGAAAAAATTTATAGAATAATAATGTACTACAATAATACCATACACTCCACAACTGCTAAGAAACCAATAGATTTTAAAAATGGAACAGTTAACCCAGAGGAATACAGCTCGATTAAAGAAAAAATGACAAAGGCGAAAGAAAGGATCATTAATAAATTAAACAAAACTCGTGAGAACGTGGACATCCAAACCGGACCAATATATTTAAAGGATGAACGAGGCGGTAAAAATCATTCAAAATTCCGAAAAGTAATGGCGACCAAATTAGATGACGACCATATAGTTACAGATCGAAATTTTAAATATTATAAATCCCACATAAAACGAAAAAAGAAATTTCAGACCATCAACGACAATCAGACATCAACATAACTTACCAATATTATTTCCTTTTTTTTAGATGAAACTACAAATAAAACTATTACTGCTCATTTCAATGGCAAATATTATCCAACCCCAGCTAATGGAAATACAGGACCTAACAGAGAATGAAGGCTACATCCCAATTAAAGAAAACGACATAAGGATCGTCGACCACTACCGTAGAATATACCATTTAATCAATTTGACACACTACTACACTACTATAGAAATTATAGACAATAATATTAACTCATTACATGGTTCAATAATACCGCTACTCGATACAACAATAAATAATTTTAACATTTTGAAAACTAAATTAGATAATCTTTCACCACATTTTAGAATTAGACGAGGTTTAATAAATGGCCTTGGAAAAGGATTAAAATTTATAACAGGAAATATGGACAGTGACGATGAACAAGAAATCAGATCAATGCTCACGAATCTAACGACAACTACTAATGCTAACTCAATCGAAGTAGGATATATAGCGCGTATAAGTAAAACACTTTCTACACAGATACAAAATGTCACAACTCATATCAACAGACAACAATATATAGTAAAAACATATATAAACAAATTTCGCAATGAGATTCAGAATAAAATATCTACATTAGAAGACGAAATAGATTTCCTAAAACACATTTACCAGATTGATAATGATATAAATCTACTCAAAGACCATATTGACGACATTGCAGGAGTCATATTTACTAGCAAACTAGGTATTATACCGACGGACTTACTCGACGAACAGGAAATTGAAATTATAAATGACTTTGAAAAGTATACTAAAACAAAAGTTGCCGTATCCTTTGAAAAAGAACAAATTGTCATCATCCTTTCCATTCCCCAATTTTCAAACATATCCTTTACACAAATAATCCTTGAGCCAATTCCCAATAAAATAAACAAATCATTATTTTTAAAAGAAAACAGAATTTTAGTTGATGAGAACCAAAATGTCTATTTTCCAAATACATCTAGCTTATATAAGAATCTAAAACAAATTAATGATCCATGTATCTTAAGCATCGTTGCAAATAAAATAGCAAGTTGTACACTTAGAGAGTATAAAATACCAGAAATAAAAGAAATAAAAGAAGGAATAATTATATTTAAAAATTTCTTTAACAACTTTACACACAATTGTAATTACAAAGGAAAAACTATTAATATAAGTCATAATTTTATAATTAAATTTGAAAATTGTCAAATCAATGTTGGTAATTTAACATTTAAAAACGAAAAACTAATTGTAAAAGAAAAAATTATTCAAACTAACTTTTTAAAAGAGATAAAAGAAAATGGAACATACACTGAAATTAAATTAGAAGATCTATACATAAAACAAATTAAATATGAAAACAATTTTACTGATTTTAATAAAACCCAAAATATACACAGAATCATTAATATAGCTGCAAATAGCACTACAATTTCAATATTGATCATTTTAGTAATTACTATACCCATACTTTGTAAAAGAAGAGCAACTGTGCTCCAAATTTCGTCGGAGCCTCAAACTAACGGAGGGGGAGTTATGGTGTCACCCCACCGTATAATAATTTAACAAATATGTTTTACATTTTTTTATTATTATTTTATCGTATACACGAGTTTCCTGTTTTGCAACTTTATTCTTGTTGTTACCCTATTTTTGAATTCCAGACAAACTATTAAAAAAATATAATACATGTCAATGCACTTTCCACGCTTTATCAAAATTATCTAGAAATGCAATTTTGTCAACACACTTCTGCTGTTAACAAATAATTCCACGAATTAAAACAATAAAGACACAAACAAACAGGAAACTCACAAAAATAAATATTATTAATAAGCAAAATAATAAAAATTACCAATAAGCATTTTTTAATAAGAAAACAAAATTGTAACAATAAAGTTTAGTTTTAACTCTCGTTTTGATAAATAAAGAAGTAGCAAAAGCTACGAAAAAATAAGAAAATAAAAAGAATTTTATTTTTTTTTAATTAATAAAAAACCCACAAACATATTTGATAACCTTTTGTATGTTTTTGTCAATGTTTTTACAACAACAAGCATTCTATTTAAATCCATTTGGTTTTCTTGTATTTTTGTTAATATTATTGCTGCGTGGCTTTCATTTATTTAGTTTAAGTTTGTGCATTCTGTTTCTTTAAGACATTAAAAAAACAGCTAAAATATTGTTACAAAATAACTACAAGGTCGTGACCTGCTTTAACTGTTCAACAACACCACCATTCAAACAAAAATTATAAAAAACATATAAAAAAACAAGATAAGGTATAGAAATATATAAAAATATTGCTATACAATTTGAATTTTGTAGGAAAAAACAGAGTACAGAGGGATAGTCAAAGAATAAACCCTCACCTACTAAATGCAAGGACAACTATACAGGGTTTTAAAAACTATACAAATGCAATTTCACAAATACATTTTGAATTTTAAATTCAAATGAGACAAAATAAAGTGTAGTTTTGTATGTGAGATTGTATGATTGCTTGGAGAATAGCTTCAAAAAACAAGCTTACACATACACAACCACACACAAAAAACAACTATCAGGACATTAATTCATGTGCACTGTTATATTCAAAAGTATAATGATGATTGAAATTAAAATGTACAGAAGAAACAATAAAATGTCGCCAGAAAGTTCACTCGAGAAAAATAATCTAAATAAAAATGCATTTTTAGCGACGTAATAACATCGATCGAAGTAAACTGAAGTTTTGTGTGATTCACCAGCAAGTCAAAGTGGACAAATCCGTGGCGCTCATGATGAGATTTTGACCACAACATCTTGACATAAAATCACACATAGTTTAACTTGTTAAGGACTTCCAGCTCGCTAAAAATTTTGCAAATCAGTCTTTCTCGAACCGGAACTCAGAGAATTGTTGATGTCATTAAGTACCGATTCTCTTTTCATAGATGTTCAATGGATTTGGATGAAAGTTGATAGACCGATAGCATATGACCCAGATTAAATTATAGGGTACTAATTAAGGGGTAAGAATCGGGATAAATTGGTTGGTACTTTTTGGAAAAATCTGGTACTTTTTATACTTTTGGCACTTTTTGTACTTTTAATAATTTTTCTCTATTTTCAATAAATTTGGTATACAGAAAGTTTATTCTGTACATTAACATGTAGTGTGAACAAAGTCTCGGATAAAAGGTAGTAAATAATAAAATTGAAATTTTTATAAAATTTTTCATCCTGCCAAAGTTTCCATTAATTTATTTTTGCATGCATATAAAAATATATAAAATATTGATGTGACCATGTACGCTCTTGGCACACTCTATATGTTATTCTCATTTAAAGGATGACATTAAAATAAAAACCTGCCACAATGAAAAATTATAATGATAATGACTTTGAAACACGCAAATTTATTAAAAAAAAAAAACAATTGAAGGAAACAATTTTTGTTTGTATGCAGGAAAAATTGCGTAACAAAGTTAATGAAAAATATGAAAATTATGAAGCCAAGATAGACAGACATAAATTAAAAAAAAAATTGCATAAAAATTTAAAAATATAAAATAAAGCAAGATATTAAAATACCAAATAAAATATTTAAATTCATTTAATCGTCCCTGTTCTAGTTTGAATTAAGTAAAATTTAACGAGTTCAAATGACTGTTGGAAAACCATTAAATTTTTAAGGTTATCCAGAACTTTACAACTCTTAAATGTGTTGTAAAAAGTAATAAAGGTTGTTTGTTTTGCAAGGTGAGATTAATGATGATTGATGGTAAAAATAAGTTTAGGTTTGGATTTCCTTTGTTTTTCTTAAATTATGTCCTTAACGTATTAAATTACGTAAAATTGTTTTCTATTTGTTTTCTTATATTTTTGAATTTTAGTTCTATCAAAAGGTTCTACAAAAATAGTTTTAATTGAAAAGTATCTGGTTTATTTATTTACGTTATAGATTTTTAACACTTAACTGCACAGTGGGTTGTTGTCAAAAAAATTTATATTTTTTTATATATAAAAGATATGCTATAATATTTGAGTTTTAAATACATTGATTTTTTTTTTTTTTGCAAAAGGTTGGAAATGCAAATCAATTGAGGAGACACTTTGTGTAATCCAAATAAAGTAATACAATGCAAGTGATTATTAAGTTAAGCTTAACTTATAGAAATGTAGAAGATTTAAAACATTAGTAACATAAAGCCTTCTGGACATGTACAAAATTTCAGTACAAATTTTTCTTAAAATAGATTCCAAATCTATTTAAAATTTTTGTGAAAAAGAAACGTATGTATATGTTTGAAGTTTGTGAAGTAACATTTAATTTTGTTCGCCACAAATTTAAGAATATTAAAATTTTTTAAAAAATATCTACGAAATTCTGAAGTAATTCCAAAAAAAAAAAAACTATTTAAAATATTCCTAAAGCTACGTTCACATTTATCATATATTTGCTCAAAAAAACGTAACCAATAGTTTTGCTTAGGGATAGTGTCATTTAATACGATTTTTATATTACAAAATAAAATTAATTCTTCTCCAAAAGAGTATTTTTATACAGTTTTTAAAAAATTCGAACCCATAATTAAAAAAATATTGGATTTAAAGGAAATAAATTATTAGTTTTTTTCTTGGTTACGTTTTTTTCGACAAATATTTGATAAATGTGAACGTAGCTTAAGAATTCAAATGCGTAGATATGTACATTAGGTTGGTTCTTAAGATTAAGAGTTGGATTTTAGTAAAAAACTACAAAAAAAAATTTTTGGTCCATCAGAGAAGAATCCTTTAGAATCCTTAATTTTTGGCTAAAAAATTAAATTATACATACTTTAATAAATATTTACTTCTTTATTCATAACGAATATTTTAGGTTCGCATACATTCATATACATACATACTTACTATGTATGGCCTTATGAAGATCTAAAGAACACCGTTTTTGAAACAATTAGGCTTTTTTTTAATAACGGAAATTGGGAAATTGTGAATAACAAGTTTTCTTCTTGATTTTATGTGTTTTCCTTATTGAAAAAATTAATAAGATTTACCACATAAAAACAATAAGGAATCTCTTCGAAAAAATCTTCGCTTCTTTCTGCTGGGATACCCCTTAGCCTAAAAGCGTTTCATAAAGAAAATCTTCTTGATTCTATTAGGTAGTTTTGGCTCTGTGTAATATGAAGTATAGGGCTTTTTTCGATAATTTGTAGTTTATTTTTTAAATACATATACGATTTACAGAAAAGTCGTTGAAGGCTATGTTGTTACCAACATCACGGGCAATAACTTTTTGAAGTACTTATTTTTAACAAAATTAATATTTATTAAATTATGAGACATAAATAACAAAAAACATTTATTCAAACATTGGAGGGTGTGCGACACGCCTTAATCTAAACTGATTCGACTGAAATTTTTCTTAGGATAGTTTTTCCCTAATACCCAACGATTTGGCGTATGAGAGTATGGAAAAATTAGGAAAAAAATTTCGATATATGTAGCTAATAACGACTCTAATGTACATACATAATACATACATATGTATGTATATGGTGAAGTAATTTTTAAAACTTTGAAAAAATTCTAAGAAATTGTTTCATTAAAACTATGAAGAGAAAATTCTTTCAGTGTAATCACTAATCATTAGAAGAATAAAAACAAATAAAAGAAGAAAATCTAATTTTATCTTTAAAACAATAACCCACTGTGCTCAGTTAATTTTAAACATTATCCTATTACGGGTAATATCAAAAATCAGTAAGTAAGTAAAAAAAAATACCTATTGAGGATTTCTTGCTACACAAAAATATCAAAATAAAAACTAAATGGTAAATTTAAAACGAGCAACAGCTATTGTCATCTTCTTTGCCTATTCTATTTTAAAATTGTAATAAACTAAAATAAAAGAAACCAAATTGCAAAAAAAAAAAATAATATTATAATAAAAAAAGGACTTATTATAATAGAGTTGTTTCTAACTTGTGTCGTTAAAGCTTATAAATAGATGACCCCTGCGAATTTGTTTTTTGTGTTTTTCTATTTTTTTTTTTTTGCTTAAACATAGAAAGAATGTGAAATACGAAGTACATAAAAAAAAGAAATAAAAAGCTTTACCTGAATTATAATCTGTTGTTGTTATAAAGTTGTCGCAGCACGTAGGATGTAACTAATGATGATATTGATAATGATGTTATTTTTGTTGTTTTTCAGCTTATTGCTATTGCTGTTGTTAAATTATTTTTTGTTTTTGTTTTTTTGTTATTTGTATGATAGTAAAATTGTATATTTTAGTTTTTATTGTTTGCTAGTTTTCTTTTAGTATTATTTCCTTAATATCTTCGTCCAATGCCGGGCCCTGGATTTAATAAACGACAAAAATGTGGCGTTGTCACGCGACAATCTACTTGTATGTGATGACGTTGTTGCTGTCGCTGTTGTCGCATTGACATTGGTCATTGACGGGACATACCGGAATTTATAAATTCCACGTGTTTTTGTACCTGAAAAATAAAAAACACCAAATAATTGAATGTCAATTTTATTTTTAAACAAAATTCAATAATAATTTTTATAGTTTTTTATTTTAGGTTTTGGGTTTTGTTTGCACACTTACCACATCAGCAACAATTGGCTCCTCGATTTCAAGGCCCTGCAGAGCTTGTTCTCTGCTTAAATGAACTTCATAGGATGTTGTTGGCGTCACGAAAATGACACGATGTTTTCGTGTTTGCAAATTGTTTGCAATCACCAACTGGAATGTAAAAAAATAAAATATACAGAAATTCTTACAGAAATTTCATATTTAAAAATACAGCGAAACTTCGATATAACGAACTTCATTATAACGAAAAACTCAATACAACGTATGTTTTATTGAGTCCCTTGAGAAAACCTCTATTTTGCAAAGTTTTTCATACAAAATTGCACTATAGCTATAACGAATAAATTCTGAGGAAAGAAGCCTCTACATAGCGAAATATTATTCCAATGCCTCAATATAACGAAGTCAGAATAAATCCTAAATGGTAAAGTCCCGTTATAAAAACAGCGAAGTCTAAATATATTTATAAGCGCATTTGTAAGGCCTCTATACAACAAAGTACTCGTACAAAAGCCTCTATACAACGAAGTAAGAATAAAATTTAAAGCAAAATGTTAAAGTGCCGTTATCAAAAGAACTAATTCTAAATGTGTGTGCAAATGTAATGCATTAGAAACGTATGTAATCAGTATTGACTTGATTCTTGTCACAATGAGTTAAGTAAAGCGTAAATCAATATCTATTCGAGAAAAAAAATTATATAATTGAGGCCGTTATTAGCAATCTCATGTTAAATAGATTTGAATAAAGAAAACTATACATAGTTATAACGAATGTTTTTTTGTATTTCTACAAATTTCGTTATATCAATGCATTGCTGGTTATATTTATAGCGAAGCAATAGCTATAACGAAGTATTTTCGTATCCCTTTGGAATTCGTTATATCGAAGTTTCACTGTATATGCACATATGTATGTATGTACATTAGGGCGGGTCGATTTGTATGGAGCCGAAAAAATTAAAAATCGCAGGGAGGGGGGAAATTATTCTACGCAGAATTCCGGGCAACTTTGAAGAAGAAACCATAGGTCTAAAATGGATTTCGAGCCTCCGAAAATTCAAAAACACATTGTACATTAGGGAGGGTAAATTTTTTTGCCTACTAAGCGTATAGCAAAATCGTAATCTACGGGAAATTCTAAGAACTTTTCCCAAAGAAACCATGATTCTAAAATCAAAATCGAGCTTCCGGTTTTTTAAGAGAAAATTTGGTGCTCAGGACATCAGTTTGACTATTGTTATTTTAACATAAACCTCCAAAACCATTATTTGGGTAAATAATTTTTTATAAATGAGGACAGATATAGAAAGCTGAAAAAATTTCCTTTAAAATAAGCCCTCTTCCAGCGTTACAGGTCAACTATTCACCAATTGCAATGAATTGCAATGAATATTTCCTAAAAAATCCGAAAATAATGCGAGGGGGGTAGCGAAGCACACTGGGATCAGCTAGTACGAAATAAAAATGAGTTTGCATTTGCGCAAAATGGTGATCTGTAAAAAAAGATTAGAGCGACTGGGAAGGAACCTTTTTTAAAAAATCGTGTAAAGAAGTCTTCCGAAAAAATTTCATAGCAAATGTTTTTATTTTCGTTTTCTTTCTTATTTGAATAAATAATTTTTATTTATATGTATTTTTGTAACAGTTTAAAACATACACACATACATACATACATATTTATACTTTTGACTTCCGAAATCAAATTTTTTACCAACCAAAGTACATAGAGTTGGTTGTTTTTGTATTTCTGCATATATGCACCTTATATTCATTGTATCATGATATTTAGTTTATATTAAAACAATTTACACAATGAGCACAAGTAGATATGTACTTTATAAATACAGAATAAAATAACTTCTCTATTTAAGGATTATATTCTCCTTTTTTGTATATTTTATTTTTTTCAAGTTATTTTCAAATCACTATCAAGCACATGTGTGTACATACATATATACTGAATTCAGATGTAAATTATTTCACTACACATCTAACTTATCTATGTAAGTATCAAGATTTTCCTTAGTACATATTGTGAGGAAGACAAAAGAATAGAATTAAGAAAAAACTAAACATATTTTCAAAAATGTATGTATGTTATAAAATAAAACAATTTTGCTGATGTCCTGCTGTGTATGTTGTAGCAATTTACATTGTTTGCTGATTTTATTTATTTAGTTATTTCTTCATTCTTGCAGGAGAATGTATCTACATAAATGCAAACAATTCTATTGCAATCTATTTGTTTAACAATTTCATTTAAAACACTTGTCATATTCAGGCAATAAAAAAAAGGAGAGAAACAAAACAAATATTTAGCACAGACCCACCCACATATAATATTTCATATGTACATGTGTACTCAATTTACGTTCTTTTTATATGCATATGTATGTATATTCTAATATGAGAACAGTATCTAACATTTTACAATTTTAACAAATATTTACAAAAAAACATGATGACATATCTACATAAATATGTGCATAAGTATGTATTTATCCATTAAATAATGTTTGAAAACTTTTTACTTAAAAAAATATTTAGTTTCGAACTAAATGTAAAACTAGGCGTCGCAATAAAGGGTATAAAAATAATTTTGAAACTTTTAAATTAAAAATGACCACTACAGCAATCAGTCGATAGATCGCTCAAACTTTGAAAAAATTTGAATTTTTTATTTTAGAACCGGCACTCAGGGGATGACCCCTACTTATGCAATGCGTTGCGCCCGAAGTAGGGAGAAAGGTATAGGATAAAGAAGATAAATGGTGAAAATTCGGCTAACCGGCGAAGGAGGATGCTGAATTCTACAAACATTAGCTGGGAACAGTATCAATTGCTGCCGGAACAGTTTTAAGCGACCGGTGAGCCTTCATCAGTTAAACAGTCCAACAACAATTAATACAATGCCACACTAATGCACAATAGAGAAGTATGATTGACTTGCCCGGACCAGGGATCGATCCCAGATCATAAGTTTGCTTTGAAAGTCTGCGCTAAGCATTTCAGCCAACATCAGCATCATAAAAAAATCACTTTGAAAATAAGTTCTACAAATTTCGACAGCTTAAAAACAATTCTTACTTTGAGTAAAAAATTTTTTGTCACATCTACCCCATGGTATAATAAATAAGGTAGTATTGTCCCTAAAACAAATACAACGTCACAAAAACAACAAGCATTTTGTTAGTGTAAAATGTTTTCTGTGTGCTAAAATCAGAGAAACAATCCGATCGCTTCGAAGCCGAACATCATCGCCGCTTCTGTGAATTCGAGTCGCTGACAAACACATCGGTTTTTTACTGCTTTTAAGGCCGTGCTTCACTATCCTACACAATCGTACGATTCATTCACAGGAAAATCTTACAAAAATCTGACCGACTTTAAAAAATCGTTTCAAAACATCTGATTGACAATAAATACTCCTCTGATCGCATGAAAACAATCATTTTATGAAAATTTTCATAAATTTTTACAAATCGCACGACTTGACAAAAAAAATCTGTCACATATTTGCATTTTCAGTCCACACTACCATACATTTTTAGCATACATGTCATATTTGGCATATCGCGCGACTGTATCCTACACAGTGCGGCACGGCCTTTACAGGTATTTCGGCTGCTAAAAATGCATTGTTAGCTTTAAGTTCCCTTTATGTGATATTAGACTCTTCTTTACAGCAGTTTTTTTTTGTTTAATATATAAAATTTGCAAATAAAATTTTTTACTTCACCGGCGGGTTGAAATAAATTTTTTTGCTTAGACGCCGCTAAAAATTTTTGATCAGCTTGTTGGTCTGCTACATACAATTTGACATTTTTAAAACAAAAATATTCTTCTGCAGCAGGAAGGACGATTTTACCTGTTCTTATTATACCATGTTTCTACCCTTGAATTTAAAACATGAAAGAAATGTTATTTAAAGAACAAAATTATATATATAAAAAAAAACAAATTAACACTAAAGCGAAAATCAGAGTAAAACCAAAATTAAATATACATTTTTAAAATATTATCGCCATAGTATTCAAATTTTTATTTCCATTTTTCAATTATTTATTCGTATCCTTATCGTGCAACTTACCTTATGTTTATATTTACTCAAACTATCACGAGCTTTTGCAATCAATAAATTTTCATCTGTTTCCAATTTAAATGAAACAACAAATGCATGTGGCACCCAAAGACTGACCAATGGTGCCAACATTTTTGGCACTAATTGTAACGAAATTGTAGGAGCTCCTTCACCGGATTGCATTTTATGGGTGGGCTGAAATAATCGAAAGAAAGAAAAAAACAAATAATAGTTTTAAATCAGCGTATGCAAATACAAGTTAAGAAAATTACATATCGTTGCCTAAATATATAAAGGACCTAACACGTATTTTTTTTTAATCGCGTCTTTATTATATTTTGATAGTTTACCCTTTAAGTTATCGATATAAGCAAAATAAACGCGATTTGGAAAAAAATAAGTTAGTACCTTTCTATAATAAGTTAACGATATGATATACATACAATAAATTTACTCGTGCAAAAATGCAAACACATATTCGTATTGACATACACATATACATATTAAATGCATATACATATTTGTATACAGTTGAATAATAAAAAAAACTGAAAAGTATCTACTCAGTTTAGCCAGCCAACCAAATAATACCCTACAAAAATTAAATGAAGATATTTAAATAATCATTTATTTTTGATAGTAACCAATCTAAAAATATTACATGCATATAAATATGTACAAAAAAATATTCTTAGTAATATTTTTTCATTTTAAATAACAGTAAAAATATATTCTCTGTAATTAATTCTGGAACAAAAAATTTTCTTAATTTCCAAAGGAAATAAAAAATCTGAAATAGGGAACACTTAAATATGTGAAACTTAAAAAAAAAAATATAATACACATCGATAATATTCAGCCTTATTACGGTTCTCGAAAACGAGATTCGAGTGTTGTCGTATTGGCTCTGGAATTTTTTTTTTTTTTTGTATGGTACTATGTAAAATTTTCGACTGCAAGAAATTTATAATAGAGTTAAAAGATGAGAGTGACACAAAATATTTAAAAATAATTTCATATTATGAAACAGGCTGTTGTGAACTGTCAAAAATAATAATAAACTGACGAAAAAATAAATATTGTTTAATTTTGTGTAATAATTCATTTGGTGAAAAAGAATACAATAAAAAATGTTAAGACGTGCCTTATTTTCGTTCTCTGATGATGAAGATGAGTATACAGTGGAAGTGCTGAATTATTTTTTTTCCATTTTTTCGAACTGTTTTCGTGTTAGATTTTTAGATTTGAAATAACTAAAATTATTGGCATCAGATAAAAACACTTTTCATAAAGTTCATTAACAAAAATACTTATTCTTTTGATGCTTTCAATACTTTTAAATTAACTTTTCTTTTTTGTCAAATTAAATAAAATACACGACTATTTTCCCAACTTCTGACTCTCGAATGCGAGAAACGTAGTACAACAAATTGTAAAAGAATTCTTAACAAAGTTGTATTTTTATGGTTTTCGAGAAACGTAGTACCATAGTGTAAAAAAGACAAATTTTAGGCTCGAATATGAGAACCGTAATAAGACTGATTATTGTATATGCTTTAACTATTCTCAGAAATATGATGACTCAGATATATACGGCAATGTTCTGAAAAACGCATATCGCTTAAAATTAGCGTTTTCCATTTGAAAACGCCAGAATGTTGTTCTGACAAACGAAAGCCCTAGAAATTTGGCGTTTTCAAACCGCCAGTGTATACAGAAGCGATCTGGAATATTTTACATAAACTGCACTTTGAAGAGAATATTGAATGATCCACAGATGAAATTTAATATGTTTTCTCTTCATTTGAAGGAAACACGATACAAAATTTTACAATTTTAATAAAAAAAATTGCAATTTTAAAATTTCCTTTGAGTTTGCTACTTGTTTGCCTCAGTGCTTTTCTCTTAGTGTTTTTCTTTTAATTAACATTTCTTTTGATTGTACCTTTTATAAAACCAATATAGAAAGTAAGAATGCTGTCCTCATTTTAATTTGAAATTTATTTTGTTTACTTTTTATTTTATTTAAGAAAAAAAACATGTTTTTATAGTTCGAACACAGTTTCAGAACATCGTTTCAGAACAGCGTTTTCAGAACATGAAAAAATACGTTTTGCGCTTTTAAAAACGGTATGCGATTTGAAAACGCTGCGTTTTTCAGAACATTGCCGATAGGGAAATTCAAATGGAAAGGAAAAACATATGCACCTAAAATATTAGCATTTGAAAAATATTTACTACTATTTATGCATATGACTAAATATGTATATATCGGCCACATTATTATGTGAAGAAAACAAAGATAATCTTGCGAAGTTAATGCATAACTATTAACACAAGTCGTTTACAGTAGACCATGTCACAACTCTTTATTATATCGCATTCCTTGAACTACCGGGCAACTAAACAGTCGCAAAGACAATTATTTTCCGTTTTTTACTCCAGCATTAAGAATACTTTGTTGTATGAGTAGTTATGTATGTGGCTATTTTAGTACAGTGGAGTGAATTAGTAATAAATTATGATTCATTTGTAATTTGGTATTTTTTTTTTAATCTTCAGCGTCGAAATAATTAAGAGACACAAATATCCCTGACTATTGATTTTTTCAAAAGTAAACTACTTGAAAAATGCTTCTGGTCAGCAAAATTAGCCATGCAGCAAAGGCTACAAGATTTAACACATTGAGTGCCAAGCGGTTTTGACCAAAACCTTCCCAGGGTGCCAAGCATTTTTTTTTTGTTAAATGAGTGTATTTTTTATTTTATATAGTAAAGGATTCAGTAAAGGATTCTTAATTTAAAAATCGAACTAATTCCACTCAGTGTCGTATATAAAAGAACTAGAAGCTCTAAGTAACAACAATCACTGTCGTACGGAAACGTACGACGTGGCACTCAATGTGTTAAACATGTTTGCCTAAAGAAGCATGTCACAGAGATATATTCCGTTCGGAAACAAAATTCCATTTGTATTTTGTTTCTTTAAAAAGCGATTAAGGAAAATAGCTTTCGGAATAAAACCACTTTTAGATAAATAAATTTTTTTCTGTTTGCAAATTTAAAAATGGCTTCATTTGGAAAAATGATTTATTTTTTCGGTTTTTTTAAGAATCAAAATACGAATTGAATTCCTTTTCCAAAGGGAATAGATCTCTGTAACATGGCTGATTATTGTATCTCATTTTTAAACTCACAATATGAATACTGAGTTTCGTAGACGATATCAACTATACTTCTTTAATTGTCTTCATTACAAAGATTTTACTAATAGTAATTTTTAGTTTTTGTTTTCCAACTGATCCACTGTGGCACGCCCACAGATGTATGTTGTAGTAAAAAGTAAATGCTGGTTTATATTTCAAGAACTTATTTAACGTTTGCTTAACAAGCAAACATTAGAAAACCATGAAAAACATTAAATGCAGCATAAAATGAATATGAATGCAGAGCTTAAGAATAATAATATTGGTTTGATTTGATGTTTTCACATTTTATTCATTTTATGCATTTCTTATAGCAGTTCCTTTGTTTGTTTCAGTTTAAGGGAATAACATGAAAATGTTTAAAAACATTTATATTTATAAAGTACAACTTGAAAGAAAAGCAGTAGAAAATATTCAAAGTTAGTTTGAAATATCCTATTTCAATAATCGCCAAAAAAAATATCACACAAAAAGTATTGAATTCATTTTGAAAAAATTTAGTAGGGTAAATGTGCCCTAACATCCGTATTAGTAATACATGCGAAAAAGCTTCATTCACATTCGCACCAAACACTGAATATCCCCACTGTTGTGTACGTACGTTTTTAATTATTACATATTTTCTTTTGCTTGTTTATTTATTTTATATGTTTTTTGGTTGTGAAATGAAACATTTGGGATTGGCTTTAGTTTAACGTTGGAATTTAATTACTAGTTTGTTTTTCCTTTTAATTACATGAATATTTCATTTACACCATTTATGTACATATATATTATTAAGCATTTAAGATTCTTTTTAACCGCTTTTGCAAAATTCCATTAACACGTGCTTTTGGGGTTTCATTGCGTATACTTAACATTTAGTTTTCTTTATAATAAGTATACGTCTGTTGCTTGGGCAAATCAAAAAGCAAAACAGATTTAATAGTCGGAATAATGAAAGACTTTATTTAATTTAATAAATACAAAGATTGAAAGGGCAAAACCGACAAAAAGGGGTTCTTATAACAAAAAAAAAATTACAAAAAAATATGTATTCGTTGTTTTAATTCAATGAAACATATATTTTTCAAGAAAGGTTACGTACTGTAGTTAAATAACACCAGGGTTTAAAAAAACTAATATATATATATATTTTTTTTTTAATTAGAACCAGCACTCAGGGGATGACCCCTACCTATGCAGTGCACTGTACCGGAACTCAGGGAGAGGGATAGGGTAGAAAAGATAGATGTTGAAAATTTAGAAGACTTAACGCTTTCACAACTCTGCTTTGCGCGTAAGTTAATTTTTAAGGCAGTGTTGAGGCGCCTCCGGTGTTAAGGAGACGCATTAACTTTGTTAAGCTTTATTAGCAGGCATTTTATTAATTGTTTTACTTCGCCGATGTTTCTGCTAACCGACGAAGGAGGGCGATGTTGTGTACATTAGCTTGGAACAGCATCAATCCCTGTCTGAACAGTTTTTTAGTGACCTTCATCACTTCAATAGTCCGACAACAATTAATACAATGTCTCACTAATGTACATTAGAGAAATTAATTATGTTGATTGACTAGCTCTGGCCAGGGTTTGAACCCAGCCCCCAAGTCATTGTTTGCTTAATAGTCAACGCGCTAACCACTTCAGCCAAATCCACCCTCATTTACTAAAAATTGCCTTCATATTTATTGTTGTTCATTCAATGAAACATATATTTTTCAAGAAAGGTTACGTACTGTAGTTAAATAACACGAGGGTTTAAAAAAAGTAATATATTTACTAAAAAATACTCTCATATTTCATAATTTTATGTGAAAACTAGAAAAATATTTACCTGATAACAAATACATTTACAATCTTCTAAAAAAAAAAAAATATACTTCCAAACTAAATAATATATTAAGTAGCTTACACACCAGAAATATCTGCATATTAAAATTTTTTTAATAGCACACAAAATAAAAATAAATTCGCTCTAATATCTCAGCTAAAATTCCTTGTCAACGAAAAATAGCTATCCAAACAAAAATGTGAAAAAAGTCAGACACAAAATTATTCTTTCAGAAAATATGCCGCTATAAAAAATACCAAACAACAAAATATATGTATGTATGCCATTCCAACCAAACACAACTTCGACTATTATGACAAACATGGCGATCTTAAAATGAGTAATACATATTTGAAAATTTTTCTCTTTACATCAACAAGTATCAACCCTAAAAATTACTAAAAATATTCTTTGATTCAAGAAAAAAAACATTTCTGATCGGCAAAAATATGTGTGTTGAAAATTGCAGATTCCAAAAATTTTTAACGACTACACATTCATAAGGCAAAAAGCAGTTGTTAAAAAGTGACAAAACCCAAAGTGCCACGAATTAATCCGAAAGTATTCCCTGCTGCCGAATAGAGACAATGAGCAGCGTTGTCAACTTTGAAACTTCAAAACGCACAAAAATGGAGAAAAAAACGCACCATTCAACAAAAAACGCACCAAGCTCAGAATTTTTTTTATTACAAATTTTTCTTGAATTAATTTTGCGTCTTTACAACATTTAACTTTAGTCCAAAATTCTAATGTTGATACAATATTGTGCCATTGCATGAAGTGAATCATTCTCCACCCTTTTTTAATATTTGATAATATTTCGACATCGGATTCAAATTGTACTGCTAATGGCATGATATCATATTTGTAATGGGATAAAACATTTTTTACAATGTTGGTTCTTGATGTCATTTGTAGCTAAATGGGCTTAAAGCTGCAATGTGTTTCCGTGTTCCAGCATGCCGAACAAGATTGGGTATATAGGCGTGATGTCGCATTTGCAATAAAAACATCTTGCTTTTGTGTTATTATTTGGTTAAGGCCGAATCCATTGCTTAAACTCA
The DNA here is from genome assembly GCA_947311025.1 of Lypha dubia. Classification (NCBI taxonomy): domain Eukaryota; kingdom Metazoa; phylum Arthropoda; class Insecta; order Diptera; family Tachinidae; genus Lypha; species Lypha dubia. Next base: position 30,327,254 of record OX371260.1, on the reverse strand, counting down.
GATTGTGATTCCCAAATCTTTTTGTATTTCGCTTATTATCTCCCTTTTTAGACTCCATTATTGACACTAACTTTAAATATTTCTTTTAGTAAATAGAAATTTTATTAATTTTAGTGTTACAACACTAGGTCTATTTCTTTACTCAACATTGGGATCCCGCAAGTCTCAAGAATATTTTGTTTTTTCTAAGCTCTTTAACATACTTGACAGCAACTTTTACGACAAAACACAATTATGTACTCTGAAAATCTAAAAGGGACAACAAATTTCTTATAATGAAATGTTACAAATTATCTAGAACAACAAGACGGTTTTTGTGAATGTGTTTTGGAACCTCTTAAACATCATTAATGGTTGCTCTTATTGTGGTCTGTAAAATTGAATGTAAAAATTGTACACAATTGCATGACATGTTATTGAAACAGTTGTATTTTTTGTACAAAATTATTTTTTCTCATACTGAAACAAAAAATTGTGTTGAATTTGTTTTGGATCCACCCAAAATAAAAAAACGCACCAAAATTAAAAAAAAAGCGCACCTCGCACCAACTCAGATATTTTTCGCACAAAACATTTAGAAAAGCACCAAAAAAGGTGCGAAACGCACCAAGTTGACAACGCTGACAATGAGCATTCTAGCTCTGACTACTTTGACGACGAAGAGAACAGATGTGTTACAAATTAATATGGGAACCTGCATTTTGACTTAAGCCCACAATACTCTTAACAATGTGTGAATATACATACGAGAATATGTTCACAAGCACCACCGAGTCAGTCTGAAAGCACATAAGTGTGACGTGATAGTTCTTGTAAATAAAAATTATATTTATTTAAAATTATCCAGATGTTTCTTAGCTCATCGTGTACACCAAGCAAATACACACAAAAATCAACCAAATATTCTTAAAATAAAATCATCCAAGTTGGGTATAATTTAAGTATTTAATACTCGTACTATTATGCCTAAGATATTTGATTCTTAAAAAATCATTCAAAGTTATTTACAATCACATTTTCACAAGTACTTTTAATTTTTTTTGAATTACAATAATGCTTACGACCAATCATTTATCAACTATCATTTTATCAACTTTTTTGCCCAACATTTTCCAATGAATGAAAATTGTTTGCAATTTTTTTTTGCCAAATTGTGTAAAACAATACTGACAAATGTCTATCTTGATCTTTTACTCAATTGTCTGTACTTGTCAATCAATTTGAGATAATATTACATTACAAAATTGTTCAAAGATTAAAGAGATTAGAAAAATATAACAAAATTTTTAAAATTTAAATCAAAATTTTACTTTTTTTTAAAGTAAATATGATATGTACATACGAGTATGTATACTAATTAAATAGTAAAATATAGACAAACGTTTAATGTTTTAGACCACACAAAATCAAATTAAGGACATGGAGAAATGCCATTATTAAAGAAAATGTTTTTTGTCTATTTTTAAACAATACGCCAACAACAATAAAAGTTATTTTAAGGACTTAATGCGCAATTAAAATAATAATTTGTAATACACTCAATACGTAATAACTGCATTAAAATTAATCCTATTAAATAAATGGCTATTAAGGATTTATATTTGAACATAAAATACGCACACAAATAAAACTCGTCGTAATTCCTAAACGACTAAAGATATAAAATATTAAATGTTTTAACTTTCAAAGAGGCACACCTCTTCATTGCTCACACTAACAAAAAATTCTAATAAAATAAAAATATTTATGTACAAACAAAAGCATATTTACTGTACGTAAAGGCACGACTCCATAACAAATGGGCCCAATTTGAAAAATTTCAACAAAAATTAAAAAGAGCCGCATAAAGAAGAAAACATGGCCTTTAAAAACAAATTTTGCTGTTTTCAGTTAAAAAAAAATTTGGAGCCGTTAAGACAATTTTTCGTACTTGAAAAAATAAAAATTTACTCAAGATTTACAAAAAAGTGTTTAAAAATATGTATAGGAAAAATTTCCCTGAAGATCGTGTTGTTATTTTCAATACAAAACCTCTAGGCCGGTTTTCATTTTTTGTTTGGTTTTCATTGGGGACATTTTTAATAGAGCCACATAATTCGTACATGCTACATGTTAATGAAGGCATAAACAGTCGTCTGTATATCAAACTTATCAAAAAACAAAAGGAGTACCAAACGTAGCAGCTTATCCTCATTTTACCAAAAGAAAGTACACTGCAAGTTAATTTAAAAAAATATATGTTAACCAAATTTCATCCAAAAAATTAAAAGAGTTTCGCATGACAAAAAGTACCAAAAGTACAATAGCACCAAAAGTAAGAAAGTTTCATTAGTAAAAAAGTACCAAAAGTACCAGTTTCTATTAATTTCTTTCCATTTTTGGCCGACTTCAAAGAAACGAAATACTCTCCAGCAATTGCTCAATACTTTCTATTATTTGCAAGGGTAGCATTCCGTTGCTTAGCTTTTCCCGGCCAACAGATAATGCTTATAGTAAGTACATAACAAGTAAATATATATGTATGTATATACATAAGTGTATACATATGTATGTGTGTACAAGTGTATAATACCAAAAACCATCGAAAATATTCCAATTACACAATTCACCTTTCAAATTGAAAGTGGTTGCAACGCACATCATCACTTAAAATTTTCACACAAAGTTGCTGGCATACCAACACAAAGTAACCCTCTTTCTGTAAATTTTTAAAATAAATTTTTTTTTCTTAATAAAAATATCGTGCGAATATTATAAATCATAAAAGAAACGCGAATAAAAAGAAATAAATAAATAATTTTTATGGCATAAAAATTAATGGGAAAGAGAGTTTGAGAAAAAAATTTATCAACGTTTTAAATTAGAAATGAAATTCTCTTATTTAAGATTTACTAACATTCAATGCACTAAAAAATATTAGATTTGAGAGAGTTTAATTCGAATATTAATGAGAAAATTATTTATGGAAAATATCATAAATGATTTTGATATTTGTGCTATAGTTTTGCCCCGCATTGTATGTGCATAGCTGCCAGATTTTTTTTGGTAATATCGTCATATTTTTGGGCAAAAATCGTCATTATCGTCAATGTAGCTTATTGAAATCGTCATAAAAACGTCAAATGAAAAAATCGCTTTTTTACCAACAAAACCTATTTTTATTAAAGGCAAAACATAACAAAACTCTTAAATCAACAAATCTTATTAAAAAAACAGCATTATTTAAAATACAGAGATCAAATACTTCACTTAGAATTCACAATAAAATCACATGTAAATAGATTGCATGTTTTTAAATACTTTATACATTATATGGAAAAAAATAAAAAAATTCAAATCCTTTAGTTTTTTTTTTCAATTTATTAAAATATGCATTTTAAATTTCATTTTTGGAAACACTTGCTAAAAATGTATAAAAGCTACAATAAAATTTATACAATAAAAATATAATTTTTTTCAAATATGTATTGCAATTAAACATATTGATTAATTCAGGTACAACTGTTAGATCATAGCAGCTACATTTGTTTAGCTTTAAAAAATCTTTTGTATATAATATTACCTCCAAAGACGACTTTTTCAATTTCTTATTTTAGTCTTATTTACATTTACCTGACTAAATATTCTTTCCATATTTGCTGAATAATGTGTTAAAACTAGGATTTTTGTAATAAATGTAGTCAAAATCGGAAACAAAAGACTAGAATCCCTTTTTGCATCTCTGATAGTTTTTTCAAAAAATTCAGTAGTTATATGTTTTTATCAGGACAATACTTTCAATTGTCTGAACTCTGTTTCTAGCTCTTGGTTTTCTGTTTCTTCAACAAAATACGAAAATTATTTTATAATTTCAGAGAACAAACTTTTTTTTCTTCATTAATAATATTAAATGGATTAATTTGGCCAAGAGCTTTTATTTATTTTCAAAATCAAATCTTGATAATATCTGATCACAAAGCTCTATATAAAAATTAACAGAATTATTAATAATAGCATATTTTTCTTTCGCATTTATTTGTAATTCTTCCAATACGTCTCTGGCAAATATTCTTAAATAAATGTGTTCAAAATTTAAAAAATTGTTTTTGTTTTTATAATCAGTTAAATAAAAGTTTTTAAAAAGTTTCTCATTACAATTTTCAGCAGTTCAAGGTTGCTCTAATAGTACATATATATGTTGCAAACTTGAATTATTTAAAATCGTCAAAATTAGGGCATAAATCGTCCCATCGTCACTATGTCATTTTTAGGTCCCAAAATCGTCAAAATGACGATAAATCGTCAAATCTGGCAGCTATGTGTATGTGTCGAAATATGCCTTTGCCTTTTAATAGCATTCTGTTATCACGTTCATACTTTTGTTATTGTAAAAACAAAGTTTCAGGGAAGAGTTAAAACTATTTTTAAAAGAGCTGCTTGCTACAGAGGATAACGCCAGTACGTTACGGCACTTTCAAAAGGATCTCACAAAATTCTCACAAGAATAATACAAATAAATTCATATTTAAAAAAAAAATCATTCCTTTTGCCTTTTTAATTTAAAATTAAATTTAAAAATTTGTCTTGCATTTATAAAAAAATCATTACAAAAAACCTTAAGAGGCAAATCCAAAGAGACACAAGTAAAGAGAAGAAAAAAAATATGTAGCTGTGTTATATTTACAAATTATGCAAATCAAATTATGTATTTTATGACATCGTTAAGGATTCTGTAAAACATGAAGTGACAATGACAAAACAACCAATTCAACTACAATTTACGTGTAAAGTGAATTTGCAGTAGACTGAAGAAATTACAGACACAGTCAGGCAGACGAACTGACTGACTGACAATTATACATTCAGACAATCATGCTGCATGTTAAGCTTCTTTGACTTGGATGGTGGTTATGCTCTACAGCCTATCGTCGTAGGATGTGTATTTGTTAATGAGATAAAGCAACAGCAAAGAACAACCATGATACTCGTAGTATACCTACAATGACCTCCAACACAACCTCTTTCGTATGACAGACGACGATTGAGCTAAAGAAGTAGAAACTTATTTCGATTTTTTGTAGTTGGCATACACTGCGAGTACTTAGTATTATACTTCGTTGTCATTGTACATCATGTTTCATCTTAGTGTGACACTGCTACTAATGTCAATGTCAAGCTACAAAGACAGACTTCCTTTCTAATCTCCTCTCCTTATTTTCTATTTTATTAATGTAATAATATTGCTTGTTTCTTTTCATGGTTTTTCTCTTAAAGTTTAAGACTTAAATATATAATTCAAATAGAGAAAAATTGTTTAAAACTCAAGGAAGTGTTTTGTAACGAAAGCACTTGTAATCGTCAGTAAGTTTGTAATTCATGTTTAAAAATTTTATATGCGAATATACATACATACAAACATGTGTATTATTTGACTTGATTATTCTTCACTCTTTTCCATATTGTTGAACCAAGTTTAATTTTATTTTTTATTAAATTCAATGTCATCTGGCGTTAAATGTTGTTTATGGAACAGAACTTTACTCGCCTACTTTACAAGCTTAAGCTGAAGGTTTCCTAAGATTTGTTTGATGATGATGACAATAATAATTCAAGGGAATAATATTATATTGAATAGAGAAATTACGAGTATTTGACTTTAACGAAAGTTTTTTTTTTCTTATGGTTTTGATTTCTTTGAAACTAAAATCTAATAAATGAAGAGCCCATCTGGGAGATGGAGAAAAATTTCTTAAAAACAGACGATAAAAGCAAGATGTGTGTGAAGATAAAAATGCCGAGTTAAATATATTTTACGTAAGAGCTTACGTCATGACATATTTAACTCAAAAAGTAAATATGTTTAGACGGGACACTGCCAACATAGCTCGATGGAACTTTTTGGTTTACATCTTTGCTAGTTGATATAAATGTATCTTACTAAGATAACTTTTGTTGTCATTTGTCCAAATGAGTGACAAACTAAAATGCGCCCACAAATGGCAAAATTGTCTCAGAAATCATCAAAAATTTACATAAATTTTTATATTTAAAATTTTATAAAAAAATTCTCAAATACAATTGAGAAATCGGACTTACGTAGTCTATAAGTATGTACCCTTGGCTTTAGTTTCCCACTGGTCCAAATGAGTGACAAACAAAAATGTGCTCACAAATGGCAAAATTCCCGTAGAGATCATCAAAATTTACAGAAATTTTAATTTTCTAAATTTTATAGAAAAATTCTCAAATACAATTAAGAAAACGGACTTACATAGTCAATAAGTATGGATTCTTGGCTTTAATTTTCCATTTGTTCAAATGAGGGACAAACAAAAATGTGCCCACAAATGGCAAAATTCCCGTAGAGATCATCAAAATTTACAGAAATTTTAATTTTCTAAATTTTATAGAAAAATTCTCAAATACAATTGAGAAATCGGACTTACATACATAGTCAATAAGTATGGACCCTTGGCTTTAATTTCCCATTGGTCCAAATGAGTGACAAACAAATTTTTTAGAAAAGTTCTCATATACAATTGAGAAATCGGACTTACGTAGTCTATAAGTATGGACCCTTGGCGTTAATTTTCCATTTGTCCAAATGAGTGACAAACAAAAATGTGCCCACAAATGGCAAAATTCCCGTAGAGATCATCAAAATTTACAGAAATTTTAATTTTCTAAATTTTATAGAAAAATTCTCAAATACAATTGAGAAATCGGACTTACATACATAGTCAATAAGTATGGACCCTTGGCTTTAATTTCCCATTGGTCCAAATGAGTGACAAACAAATTTTTTAGAAAAGTTCTCATATACAATTGAGAAATCGGACTTACGTAGTCTATAAGTATGGACCCTTGGCGTTAATTTTCCATTTGTCCAAATGAGTGACAAACAAAAATGTGCCCACAAATGGCAAAATTCCCGTAGAGATCATCAAAATTTACAGAAATTTTAATTTTCTAAATTTTATAGAAAAATTCTCAAATACAATTGAGAAATCGGACTTACATACATAGTCAATAAGTATGGACCCTTGGCTTTAATTTCCCATTGGTCCAAATGAGTGACAAACAAATTTTTTAGAAAAGTTCTCATATACAATTGAGAAATCGGACTTACGTAGTCTATAAGTATGGACCCTTGGCGTTAATTTTCCATTTGTCCAAATGAGTGACAAACAAAAATGTGCCCACAAATGGCAAAATTCCCGTAGAGATCATCAAAATTTACAGAAATTTTAATTTTCTAAATTTTATAGAAAAATTCTCAAATACAATTGAGAAATCGGACTTACATACATAGTCAATAAGTATGGACCCTTGGCTTTAATTTCCCATTGGTCCAAATGAGTGACAAACAAATTTTTTAGAAAAGTTCTCATATACAATTGAGAAATCGGACTTACGTAGTCTATAAGTATGGACCCTTGGCGTTAATTTCCCATTGGTGCAAATGAGTGACAAACAAAAATGTGCCCACAAATGGCAAAATTCCCTTAGAGATCATCAAAATTTACAGAAATTTTAATTTTCTAAATTTTATAGAAAAATTCTCAAATACAATTAAGAAATCGGACTTACATAGTCAATAAGTATGGACCCTTGGCTTTAATTTCCCATTGGTCCAAATGAGTGACAAACAAATTTTTTAGAAAAGTTCTCAAATACAATTAAGAAATCGGACTTACATAGTCTATAAGTATGGACCCTTGGCGTTAATTTTCCATTTGTCCAAATGAGTGACAAACAAAAATGTGCCCACAAATGGCAAAATTCCCGTAGAGATCATCAAAATTTACAGAAATTTTAATTTTCTAAATTTTATAGAAAAATTCTCAAATACAATTGAGAAATCGGACTTACATACATAGTCAATAAGTATGGACCCTTGGCTTTAATTTCCCATTGGTCCAAATGAGTGACAAACAAATTTTTTAGAAAAGTTCTCATATACAATTGAGAAATCGGACTTACGTAGTCTATAAGTATGGACCCTTGGCGTTAATTTTCCATTTGTCCAAATGAGTGACAAACAAAAATGTGCCCACAAATGGCAAAATTCCCGTAGAGATCATCAAAATTTACAGAAATTTTAATTTTCTAAATTTTATAGAAAAATTCTCAAATACAATTGAGAAATCGGACTTACATACATAGTCAATAAGTATGGACCCTTGGCTTTAATTTCCCATTGGTCCAAATGAGTGACAAACAAATTTTTTAGAAAAGTTCTCATATACAATTGAGAAATCGGACTTACGTAGTCTATAAGTATGGACCCTTGGCGTTAATTTCCCATTGGTGCAAATGAGTGACAAACAAAAATGTGCCCACAAATGGCAAAATTCCCTTAGAGATCATCAAAATTTACAGAAATTTTAATTTTCTAAATTTTATAGAAAAATTCTCAAATACAATTAAGAAATCGGACTTACATAGTCAATAAGTATGGACCCTTGGCTTTAATTTCCCATTGGTCCAAATGAGTGACAAACAAATTTTTTAGAAAAGTTCTCAAAAACAATTAAGAAATCGGAGTTACATAGTCAATAAGCATGGACCCTTGGCTTTAATTTCCCCCCTTGGCTTTAATTTCCCATTGGTCCAAATGAGTGACAAACAAATTTTTTAGAAAAATTCTCATATACAATTGAGAAATCGGACTTACGTAGTCTATAAGTATGGACCCTTGGCTTTAATTTGCCACTGGTCCAAATGAGTGACAAACAAAAATGTGCCCACAAATGGCAAAATTCCCGTAGAGATCATCAAAATTTACATAAATTTTAATTTTCTAAATTTTATAGAAAAATTCTTAAATACAATTGAGAAATCGGACTTACATAGTCAATAAGTATGGATTCTTGGCTTTTATTTTCCATTTGTCCAAATGAGTGACAAACAAAAATGTGCCCACAAATAGCAAAATTCTCTCAGAAATCATCAAAAATTTACATAAATTTTTATATTTAAAATTTTATAAAAAAAATTCTCAAATACAATTGAGAAATCGGACTTACGTAGTCAATAAGTATGGACCCTTGGCCTTAATTTCCTACTGGTCCAAATGAGTGACAAACAAAAATGTGCCCACAAATGGCAAAATTCCCGTAGAGATCATCAAAATTTACATAAGTTTTAATTTTCTAAATTTTATAGAAAAATTCTCAAATACAATTGAGAAATCGGACTTACATAGTCAATAAGTATGGATTCTTGGCTTTAATTTCCCATTGGTGCAAATGAGTGACAAACAAAAATGAGCCCAGAAATAGCAAAATTCTCTCAGAAATCATTAAAAATTTACATAAATTTTTATATATAAAATTTTATAAAAAAATTCTCAAATACAATTGAGAAATCGGACTTACGTAGTCTATAAGTATGGACCCTTGGCTTTAATTTCCCACTGGTCCAAATGAGTGACAAACAAAAATGTGCCCATAAATGGCAAAATTCCCGTAGAGATCATCAAAATTTACATAAATTTTAATTTTCTAAATTTTATAGAAAAATTCTCAAATACAATTGAGAAATCGGACTTACATAGTCAATAAGTATGGACCCTTGGCTTTAATTTCCCATTGGTGCAAATGAGTGACAAACAAAAATGAGCCCACAAATAGCAAAATTCTCTCAGAAATCATTAAAAATTTACATAAATTTTTATATATAAAATTTTATAAAAAAATTCTCAAATACAATTGAGAAATCGGACTTACGTAGTCTATAAGTATGGACCCTTGGCTTTAATTTCCCACTGGTCCAAATGAGTGACAAACAAAAATGTGCCCATAAATGGCAAAATTCCCGTAGAGATCATCAAAATTTACATAAATTTTAATTTTCTAAATTTTATAGAAAAATTCTCAAATACCATTGAGAAATCGGACTTACATAGTCAATAAGTATGGACCCTTGGCTTTAATTTCCCATTGGTGCAAATGAGTGACAAACAAAAATGAGCCCACAAATAGCAAAATTCTCACAGAAATCATTAAAAATTTACAGAAATTTTTATATATAAAATTTTATAAAAAAATTCTCAAATACAATTGAGAAATCGGACTTACGTAGTCTATAAGTATGGACCCTTGGCTTTAATTTCCCACTGGTCCAAATGAGTGACAAACAAAAATGTGCCCATAAATGGCAAAATTCCCGTAGAGATCATCAAAATTTACATAAATTTTAATTTTCTAAATTTTATAGAAAAATTGTCAAATACAATTGAGAAATCGGACTTACATAGTCAATAAGTATGGACCCTTGGCTTTAATTTCCCATTGGTCCAAATGAGTGACAAACAATTTTTTTAGAAAAGTTCTCAAATACAATTAAGAAATCGGACTTACATAGTCAATAAGTATGGACCCTTGGCTTTAATTTCCCCCCTTGGCGTTAATTTCCCATTGGTCCAAATGAGTGACAAAAAAAATGTGCCCACAAATGGCAAAATTTTCTCAGAAATCATTAAAAATTTACATAAATTTTTATATTTAAAATTCTATAAAAAATTCTCAAATACAATTGAGAAACCGGACTTACATAGTCAATAAGTATGGACCCTTGGCTTTAATTTCCCATTGGTCCAAATGAGTGACAAACAAATTTTTTAGAAAAGTTCTCAAATACAATTAAGAAATCGGAGTTACATAGTCAATAAGCATGGACCCTTGGCTTTAATTTCCCCCCCTTGGCTTTAATTTCCCATTGGTCCAAATGAGTGACAAACAAAAATGTGCCCACAAATGGCAAAATTCCCGTAGAGATCATCAAAATTTACAGAAATTTTAATTTTCTAAATTTTATAGAAAAATTCTCAAATACAATTAAGAAATCGGACTTACATAGTCAATAAGTATGGACCCTTGGCTTTAATTTTTCATTGGTCCAAATGAGTGACAAACAAATTTTTTAGAAAAGTTCTCAAATACAATTAAGAAATCGGAGTTACATAGTCAATAAGCATGGACCCTTGGCTTTAATTTCCCCCCTTGGCTTTAATTTCCCATTGGTCCAAATGAGTGACAAACAAAAATGTGCCCATAAATGGCAAAATTCCCGTAGAGATCATCAAAATTTACATAAATTTTAATTTTCTAAATTTTATAGAAAAATTCTCAAATACAATTGAGAAATCGGACTTACATAGTCAATAAGTATGGACCCTTGGCTTTAATTTCCCATTGGTGCAAATGAGTGACAAACAAAAATGAGCCCACAAATAGCAAAATTCTCTCAGAAATCATTAAAAATTTACATAAATTTTTATATATAAAATTTTATAAAAAAATTCTCAAATACAATTGAGAAATCGGACTTACGTAGTCTATAAGTATGGACCCTTGGCTTTAATTTCCCACTGGTCCAAATGAGTGACAAACAAAAATGTGCCCATAAATGGCAAAATTCCCGTAGAGATCATCAAAATTTACATAAATTTTAATTTTCTAAATTTTATAGAAAAATTCTCAAATACAATTGAGAAATCGGACTTACATAGTCAATAAGTATGGACCCTTGGCTTTAATTTCCCATTGGTGCAAATGAGTGACAAACAAAAATGAGCCCACAAATAGCAAAATTCTCTCAGAAATCATTAAAAATTTACAGAAATTTTTATATATAAAATTTTATAAAAAAATTCTCATATACAATTGAGAAATCGGACTTACGTAGTCTATAAGTATGGACCCTTGGCTTTAATTTCCCACTGGTCCAAATGAGTGACAAACAAAAATGTGCCCATAAATGGCAAAATTCCCGTAGAGATCATCAAAATTTACATAAATTTTAATTTTCTAAATTTTATAGAAAAATTCTCAAATACAATTGAGAAATCGGACTTACATAGTCAATAAGTATGGACCCTTGGCTTTAATTTCCCATTGGTCCAAATGAGTGACAAACAATTTTTTTAGAAAAGTTCTCAAATACAATTAAGAAATCGGACTTACATAGTCAATAAGTATGGACCCTTGGCTTTAATTTCCCCCCTTGGCGTTAATTTCCCATTGGTCCAAATGAGTGACAAAAAAAATGTGCCCACAAATGGCAAAATTTTCTCAGAAATCATTAAAAATTTACATAAATTTTTATATTTAAAATTCTATAAAAAATTCTCAAATACAATTGAGAAACCGGACTTACATAGTCAATAAGTATGGACCCTTGGCTTTAATTTCCAATTGGTCCAAATGAGTGACAAACAAATTTTTTAGAAAAGTTCTCAAATACAATTAAGAAATCGGAGTTACATAGTCAATAAGCATGGACCCTTGGCTTTAATTTCCCCCCTTGGCTTTAATTTCCCATTGGTCCAAATGAGTGACAAACAAAAATGTGCCCACAAATGGCAAAATTCCCGTAGAGATCATCAAAATTTACAGAAATTTTAATTTTCTAAATTTTATAGAAAAATTCTCAAATACAATTAAGAAATCGGACTTACATAGTCAATAAGTATGGACCCTTGGCTTTAATTTTTCATTGGTCCAAATGAGTGACAAACAAATTTTTTAGAAAAGTTCTCAAATACAATTAAGAAATCGGAGTTACATAGTCAATAAGCATGGACCCTTGGCTTTAATTTCCCCCCTTGGCTTTAATTTCCCATTGGTCCAAATGAGTGACAAACAAAAATGTGCCCACAAATGGCAAAATTCCCGTAGAGATCATCAAAATTTACAGAAATTTTAATTTTCTAAATTTTATAGAAAAATTCTCAAATACAATTAAGAAATCGGACTTACATAGTCAATAAGTATGGACCCTTGGCTTTAATTTCCCATTGGTCCAAATGAGTGACAAACAAATTTTTTAGAAAAGTTCTCAAATACAATTAAGAAATCGGAGTTACATAGCCAATAAGCATGGACCCTTGGCTTTAATTTCCCCCCTTGGCTTTAATTTCCCATTGGTCCAAATGAGTGACAAAGAAAATTTTTTAGAAAAATTCTCAAATACAATTGAGAAATCGGACTTACGTAGTCTATAAGTATGGACCCTTGGCTTTAATTTCCCACTGGTCCAAATGGGTGACAAACAAAAATGTGCCCACAAATGGCAAAATTCCCGTAGAGATCATCAAAATTTACATAAATTTTAATTTTCTAAATTTTATAGAAAAATTCTCAAATTCAATTGAGAAACCGGACTTACATAGTCAATAAGTATGGACCCTTGGCTTTAATTTCCCATTGGTCCAAATGAGTGACAAACAAATTTTTTAGAAAAATTCTCAAATACAATTGAGAAATCGGACTTACGTAGTCTATAAGTATGGACCCTTGGCTTTAATTTCCCATTGGTCCAAATGAGTGACAAACAAATTATATAAAAAAATTCTTAAATACAATTGAGAAATCGGACTTACGTAGTCTATAAGTATGGACCCTTGGCTTTAATTTCCCACTGGTCCAAATGAGTGACAAACAAAAATGTGCCCACAAATGGCAAAATTCCCGTAGAGATCATCAAAATTTACATAAATTTTAATTTTCTAAATTTTATAGAAAAATTCTCAAATACAATTGAGAAATCGGACTTACATAGTCAATAAGTATGGACCCTTGGCTTTAATTTCCCATTGGTGCAAATGAGTGACAAACAAAAATGAGCCCAAAAATAGCAAAATTCTCTCATTAAAAATTTACATAAATTTTTATATTTAAAATTCTATAAAAAAATTCTCAAATACAATTGAGAAACCGGACTTACATAGTCAAGAAGTATGGACCCTTGGCTTTAATTTCCCATTGGTCCAAATGAGTGACAAACAAATTTTTTAGAAAAGTTCTCAAATACAATTAAGAAATCGGAGTTACATAGTCAATAAGCATGGACCCTTGGCTTTAATTTCCCCCCTTGGCTTTAATTTCCCATTGGTCCAAATGAGTGACAAACAAAAATGTGCCCACAAATGGCAAAATTCCCGTAGAGATCATCAAAATTTACATAAATTTTAATTTTCTAAATTTTATAGAAAAATTCTCAAATACAATTGAGAAACCGGACTTACATAGTCAATAAGTATGGACCCTTGGCTTTAATTTCCCATTGGTGCAAATGAGTGACAAACAAATTTTTTAGAAAAGTTCTCAAATACAATTAAGAAATCGGACTTACATAGTCAATAAGTATGGATTCTTGGCTTTAATTTCCCATTGGTCCAAATGAGTGACAAACAAATTTTATAGAAAAATTCTCAAATACAATTAAGAAATCGGACTTACATAGTCAATAAGTAAGCTTTAATTTCCCATTGGTCCAAATGAGTGACAAACAAATTTTATAAAAAAATTCTTAAATACAATTGAGAAATCGGACTTACGTAGTCTATAAGTATGGACCCTTGGCTTTAATTTCCCACTGGTCCAAATGAGTGACAAACAAAAATGTGCCCACAAATGGCAAAATTCCCGTAGAGATCATCAAAATTTACATAAATTTTAATTTTCTAAATTTTATAGAAAAATTCTCAAATACAATTGAGAAATCGGACTTACATAGTCAATAAGTATGGACCCTTGGCTTTAATTTCCCATTGGTGCAAATGAGTGACAAACAAAAATGTGCCCACAAATAGCAAAATTCTCTCAGAAATCATTAAAAATTTACATAAATTTTTATATTTAAAATTCTATAGAAAAATTCTCAAATACAATTGAGAAATCGGACTTACATAGTCAATAAGTATGGATTCTTGGCTTTAATTTTCCATTTGTCCAAATGAGTGACAAACAAAAATGTGCCCACAAATGGCAAAATTCTCTTCTAAATCATCAAAAATTAACATTAATTTTTATATTTAAAATTTTATAAAAAAATTCGCAAATACAATTGAGAAACCGGACTTACATAGTCAATAAGTATGGACCCTTGGCTTTAATTTCCCATTGGTCCAAATGAGTGACAAACAAATTTTATAGAAAAATTCTCAAATACAATTAAGAAATCGGACTTACATAGTCAATAAGTAAGCTTTAATTTCCCATTGGTCCAAATGAGTGACAAACAAATTTTATAAAAAAATTCTTAAATACAATTGAGAAATCGGACTTACGTAGTCTATAAGTATGGACCCTTGGCTTTAATTTCCCACTGGTCCAAATGAGTGACAAACAAAAATGTGCCCACAAATGGCAAAATTCCCGTAGAGATCATCAAAATTTACATAAATTTTAATTTTCTAAATTTTATAGAAAAATTCTCAAATACAATTGAGAAATCGGACTTACATAGTCAATAAGTATGGACCCTTGGCTTTAATTTCCCATTGGTGCAAATGAGTGACAAACAAAAATGAGCCCAAAAATAGCAAAATTCTCTCAGAAATCATTAAAAATTTACATAAATTTTTATATTTAAAATTCTATAAAAAAATTCTCAAATACAATTGAGAAACCGGACTTACATAGTCAAGAAGTATGGACCCTTGGCTTTAATTTCTCATTGGTCCAAATGAGTGACAAACAAATTTTTTAGAAAAGTTCTCAAATACAATTAAGAAATCGGAGTTACATAGTCAATAAGCATGGACCCTTGGCTTTAATTTCCCCCCTTGGCTTTAATTTCCCATTGGTCCAAATGAGTGACAAACAAAAATGTGCCCACAAATGGCAAAATTCCCGTAGAGATCATCAAAATTTACATAAATTTTAATTTTCTAAATTTTATAGAAAAATTCTCAAATACAATTGAGAAACCGGACTTACATAGTCAATAAGTATGGACCATTGGCTTTAATTTCCCATTGGTGCAAATGAGTGACAAACAAATTTTTTAGAAAAGTTCTCAAATACAATTAAGAAATCGGACTTACATAGTCAATAAGTATGGATTCTTGGCTTTAATTTTCCATTTGTTCAAATGAGGGACAAACAAAAATGTGCCCACAAATGGCAAAATTCTCTCAGAAATCATTAAAAATTTACATAAATTTTTATATTTAAAATTCTATAGAAAAATTCTCAAATACAATTGAGAAATCGGACTAACATAGTCAATAAGTATGGATTCTTGGCTTTAATTTTCCATTTGTCCAAATGAGTGACAAACAAAAATGTGCCCACAAATGGCAAAATTCTCTTCTAAATCATCAAAAATTAACATTAATTTTTATATTTAAAATTTTATAAAAAAATTCGCAAATACAATTGAGAAACCGGACTTACATAGTCAATAAGTATGGACCCTTGGCTTTAATTTCCCATTGGTCCAAATGAGTGACAAACAAATTTTATAGAAAAATTCTCAAATACAATTAAGAAATCGGACTTACATAGTCAATAAGTAAGCTTTAATTTCCCATTGGTCCAAATGAGTGACAAACAAATTTTTTAGAAAAATTCTCAAATACAATTGAGAAATCGGACTTAAGTAGTCTATAAGAATGGACCCTTGGCTTTAATTTCCCACTGGTCCAAATGAGTGACAAACAAAAATGTGCCCACAAATGGCAAAATTCCCGTAGAGATAAATTTTAATTTTCTAAATTTTATAGAAAAATTCTCAAATACAATTGAGAAACCGGACTTACGTAGTCTATAAGTATGGATTCTTGGCTTTAATTTCCCATTGGTCCAAATGAGTGACAAACAAATTTTTTAGAAAAGTTCTCAAATACAATTAAGAAATCGGACTTACGTAGTCAATAAGTATGGATTCTTGGCTTTAATTTTCGATTTGTCCAAATGAGTGACAAACAAAAATGTGCCCACAAATGGCAAAATTCCCGTAGAGATCATCAAAATTTACATAAATTTTAATTTTCTAAATTTTATAGAAAAATTCTCAAATACAATTGAGAAACCGGACTTACGTAGTCTATAAGTATGGATTCTTGGCTTTAATTTCCCATTGGTCCAAATGAGTGACAAACAAATTTTTTAGAAAAATTCTCAAATACAATTGAGAAATCGGACTTACGTAGTCTATAAGTATGGACCCTTGGCTTTAATTTCCCATTGGTGCAAATGAGTGACAAACAAAAATGTGCCCACAAATGGCAAAATTCCCGTAGAGATCATCAAAATTTACATAAATTTTAATTTTCTAAATTTTATAGAAAAATTCTCAAATACAATTGAGAAACCGGACTTACATAGTCAATAAGTATGGACCCTTGGCTTTAATTTCCCATTGGTCCAAATGAGTGACAAACAAATTTTTTAGAAAAATTCTCAAATACAATTGAGAAATCGGACTTACGTAGTCTATAAGTATGGACCCTTGGCTTTAATTTCCCATTGGTCCAAATGAGTGACAAACAAATTTTATAAAAAAATTCTTAAATACAATTGAGAAATCGGACTTACGTAGTCTATAAGTATGGACCCTTGGCTTTAATTTCCCACTGGTCCAAATGAGTGACAAACAAAAATGTGCCCACAAATGGCAAAATTCCCGTAGAGATCATCAAAATTTACATAAATTTTAATTTTCTAAATTTTATAGAAAAATTCTCAAATACAATTGAGAAATCGGACTTACATAGTCAATAAGTATGGACCCTTGGCTTTAATTTCCCATTGGTGCAAATGAGTGAGAAACAAAAATGAGCCCACAAATAGCAAAATTCTCTCAGAAATCATTAAAAATTTACATAAATTTTTATATTTAAAATTCTATAAAAAAATTCTCAAATACAATTGAGAAACCGGACTTACATAGTCAAGAAGTATGGACCCTTGGCTTTAATTTCCCATTGGTCCAAATGAGTGACAAACAAATTTTTTAGAAAAGTTCTCAAATACAATTAAGAAATCGGAGTTACATAGTCAATAAGCATGGACCCTTGGCTTTAATTTCCCCCCTTGGCTTTAATTTCCCATTGGTCCAAATGAGTGACAAACAAAAATGTGCCCACAAATGGCAAAATTCCCGTAGAGATCATCAAAATTTACATAAATTTTAATTTTCTAAATTTTATAGAAAAGTTCTCAAATACAATTGAGAAATCGGACTTACATAGTCAATAAGCATGTACCCTTGGCATTAATTTCCCATTGGTAGAAATGAGTGACAAACAAATTTTATAGAAAAGTTCTCAAATACAATTAAGAAATCGGACTTACATAGTCAATAAGTATGGATTCGTGGCTTTAATTTTCCATTTGTTCAAATGAGGGACAAACAAAAATGTGCCCACAAATAGCAAAATTCTCTCAGAAATCATTAAAAATTTACATAAATTTTTATATTTAAAATTCTATAGAAAAATTCTCAAATACAATTGAGAAATCGAACTTACATAGTCAATTAGTATAGATTCTTGGCTTTTATTTTCCATTTGTCCAAATGAGTGACAAACAAAAATGTGCCCACAAATAGCAAAATTCTCTCAGAAATCATTAAAAATTTACATAAATTTTTATATTTAAAATTCTATAGAAAAATTCTCAAATACAAATGAGAAATCGAACTTACAAAGTCAATAAGTATGGATTCTTGGCTTTTATTTTCCATTTGTCCAAATGAGTGACAAACAAAAATGTGCCCACAAATGGCAAAATTCTCTCAGAAATCATTAAAAATTTACATAAATTTTTATATTTAAAATTCTATAGAAAAATTCTCAAATACAATTGAGAAACCGGAGTTACATAGTCAATAAGTATGGACCCTTGGCTTTAATTTCCCATTGGTCCAAATGAGTGACAAACAAATTTTTTAGAAAAGTTCTCAAATACAATTGAGAAATCGGAGTTACATAGTCAATAAGCATGGATTCTTGGCTTTAATTTTCCATTTGTTCAAATGAGGGACAAACAAAAATGTGCCCACAAATGGCAAAATTCTCTCAGAAATCATTAAAAATTTACATAAACTTTTATATTTAGAATTCTATAGAAAAATTCTCAAATACAATTTAGAAATCGGAGTTACATAGTCAATAAGTATGGACCCTTGGCTTTAATTTCCCATTGGTCCAAATGAGTGACAAACAAATTTTATAGAAAAATTCTCAAATACAATTGAGAAACCGGACTTACATAGTCATAAGCATGGACCCTTGGCTTTAATTTCCCATTGGTCCAAATGAGTGACAAACAAATTTTTTAGAAAAGTTCTCAAATACAATTAAGAAATCGGACTTACAAAGTCAATAAGTATGGATTCGTGGCTTTAATTTTCCATTTGTTCAAATGAGGGACAAACAAAAATGTGCCCACAAATAGCAAAATTCTCTCAGAAATCATTAAAAATTTACATAAATTTTTATATTTAAAATTCTATAGAAAAATTCTCAAATACAATTGAGAAATCGAACTTACATAGTCAATTAGTATAGATTCTTGGCTTTTATTTTCCATTTGTCCAAATGAGTGACAAACAAAAATGTGCCCACAAATAGCAAAATTCTCTCAGAAATCATTAAAAATTTACATAAATTTTTATATTTAAAATTCTATAGAAAAATTCTCAAATACAAATGAGAAATCGAACTTACAAAGTCAATAAGTATGGATTCTTGGCTTTTATTTTCCATTTGTCCAAATGAGTGACAAACAAAAATGTGCCCACAAATGGCAAAATTCTCTCAGAAATCATTAAAAATTTACATAAATTTTTATATTTAAAATTCTATAGAAAAATTCTCAAATACAATTGAGAAACCGGAGTTACATAGTCAATAAGTATGGACCCTTGGCTTTAATTTCCCATTGGTCCAAATGAGTGACAAACAAATTTTTTAGAAAAGTTCTCAAATACAATTGAGAAATCGGAGTTACATAGTCAATAAGCATGGATTCTTGGCTTTAATTTTCCATTTGTTCAAATGAGGGACAAACAAAAATGTGCCCACAAATGGCAAAATTCTCTCAGAAATCATTAAAAATTTACATAAACTTTTATATTTAGAATTCTATAGAAAAATTCTCAAATACAATTTAGAAATCGGAGTTACATAGTCAATAAGTATGGACCCTTGGCTTTAATTTCCCATTGGTCCAAATGAGTGACAAACAAATTTTATAGAAAAATTCTCAAATACAATTGAGAAACCGGACTTACATAGTCATAAGCATGGACCCTTGGCTTTAATTTCCCATTGGTCCAAATGAGTGACAAACAAATTTTTTAGAAAAGTTCTTAAATACAATTAAGAAATCGGACTTACATAGTCAATAACTATGGATTCTTGGCTTTAATTTTCCATTTGTTCAAATGAGGGACAAACAAAAATGTGCCCACAAATGGCAAAATTCTCTCAGAAATCATTAAAAATTTACATAAATTTTTATATTTAGAATTCTATAGAAAAATTCTCAAATACAATTTAGAAATCGGAGTTACATAGTCAATAAGTATGGATTCTTGGCTTTAATTTCCCATTGGTCCAAATGAGTGACAAACAAATTTTATAGAAAAATTCTCAAATACAATTGAGAAATCGGAGTTACATAGTCAATAAGCATGGATTCTTGGCTTTAATTTCCCATTGGTCCAAATGAGTGACAAACAAATTTTATAGAAAAATTCTCAAACACAATTGAGAAACCGGAGTTACATAGTCAATAAGTATGGACCCTTGGCTTTAATTTCCCATTGGTCCAAATGAGTGACAAACAAAATTTATAGAAAAGTTCTCAA
The DNA here is from genome assembly GCA_947311025.1 of Lypha dubia. Lineage (NCBI taxonomy): Eukaryota > Metazoa > Arthropoda > Insecta > Diptera > Tachinidae > Lypha > Lypha dubia. The sequence continues at coordinate 30,306,665 of OX371260.1, read as the reverse complement.
ATACAATTGAGAAATCGGAGTTACATAGTCAATAAGTATGGATTCTTGGCTTTAATTTCCCATTGGTCCAAATGAGTGACAAACAAATTTTATAGAAAAATTCTCAAACACAATTGAGAAACCGGAGTTACATAGTCAATAAGTATGGACCCTTGGCTTTAATTTCCCATTGGTCCAAATGAGTGACAAACAAATTTTATAGAAAAGTTCTCAAATACAATTGAGAAATCGGAGTTACATAGTCAATAAGCATGGATTCTTGGCTTTAATTTCCCATTGGTCCAAATGAGTGACAAACAAATTTTATAGAAAAATTCTCAAACACAATTGAGAAACCGGAGTTACATAGTCAATAAGTATGGACCCTTGGCTTTAATTTCCCATTGGTCCAAATGAGTGACAAACAAATTTTATAGAAAAGTTCTCAAATACAATTGAGAAATCGGAGTTACATAGTCAATAAGTATGGATTCTTGGCTTTAATTTCCCATTGGTCCAAATGAGTGACAAACAAATTTTATAGAAAAATTCTCAAACACAATTGAGAAACCGGAGTTACATAGTCAATAAGTATGGACCCTTGGCTTTAATTTCCCATTGGTCCAAATGAGTGACAAACAAATTTTATAGAAAAGTTCTCAAATACAATTGAGAAATCGGAGTTACATAGTCAATAAGCATGGATTCTTGGCTTTAATTTCCCATTGGTCCAAATGAGTGACAAACAAATTTTATAGAAAAATTCTCAAATACAATTAAGAAATCGGACTTACATAGTCAATAAGTAAGCTTTAATTTCCCATTGGTCCAAATGAGTGACAAACAAATTTTTTAGAAAAATTCTCAAATACAATTGAGAAATCGGACTTACGTAGTCTATAAGAATGGACCCTTGGCTTTAATTTCCCACTGGTCCAAATGAGTGACAAACAAAAATGTGCCCACAAATGGCAAAATTCCCGTAGAGATCATCAAAATTTACATAAATTTTAATTTTCTAAATTTTATAGAAAAATTCTCAAATACAATTGAGAAACCGGACTTACGTAGTCTATAAGTATGGACCCTTGGCTTTAATTTCCCATTGGTGCAAATGAGTGACAAACAAATTTTTTAGAAAAGTTCTCAAATACAATTAAGAAATCGGACTTACGTAGTCTATAAGTATGGACCCTTGGCTTTAATTTCCCATTGGTGCAAATGAGTGACAAACAAAAATGTGCCCACAAATGGCAAAATTCCCGTAGAGATCATCAAAATTTACATAAATTTTAATTTTCTAAATTTTATAGAAAAATTCTCAAATACAATTGAGAAACCGGACTTACGTAGTCTATAAGTATGGATTCTTGGCTTTAATTTCCCATTGCTCCAAATGAGTGACAAACAAATTTTTTAGAAAAATTCTCAAATACAATTGAGAAATCGGACTTACATAGTCTATAAGTATGGATTCTTGGCTTTAATTTGCCATTTGTTTAAATGAGGGACAAACAAAAATGTGCCCACAAATGGCAAAATTCTTTCAGAAATCATTAAAAATTTACATAAATTTTTATAATTAAAATTCTATAGAAAAATTCTCAAATACAATTGAGAAATCGGACTTACGTAGTCTATAAGTATGGATTCTTGGCTTTAATTTCCCATTTGTCCAAATGAGTGACAAACAAAAATGTGCCCACAAATGACAAAATTCTCTTCTAAATCATCAAAAATTAACATAAATTTTTATATTTAAAATTTTATAAAAAAATTCGCAAATAAAATTGAGAAACAGGACTTACATAGTCAATAAGTATGAACCCTTGGCTTTAATTTCCCATTGGTCTAAATAAGTGACAAACAATTTTTTTAGAAAAGTTCTCAAATACAATTAAGAAATCGGACATACATAGTCAATAAGTATGGATTCTTGGCTTTAATTTTCCATTTGTCCAAATGAGTGACAAACAAAAATGTGCCCACAAATGACAAAATTCTCTTCTAAATCATCAAAAATTAACATAAATTTTTATATTTAAAATTCTATAAAAAAATTCGCAAATACAATTGAGAAACCGGACTTACATAGTCAATAAGTATGGACCCTTGGCTTTAATTTCCCATTGGTCCAAATGAGTGACAAACAAATTTTTTAGATAAGTTCTCAAATACAATTAAGAAATCGGAGTTACATAGTCAATAAGCATGGACCCTTGGCTTTAATTTCCCCCCTTGGCTTTAATTTCCCATTGGTCCAAATGAGTGACAAACAAATTTTTTAGAAAAGTTCTCAAATACAATTGAGAAACCGGACTTACATAGTCAATAAGCATGGACCCTTGGCTTTAATTTCCCATTGGTCCAAATGAGTGACAAACAAATTTTTTAGAAAAGTTCTCAAATACAATTGAGAAATCGGACTTACATAGTCAATAAGCATGGACCCTTGGCTTTAATTTCCCATTGGTCCAAATGAGTGACAAACAAATTTTATAGAAAAGTTCTCAAATACAATTAAGAAATCGGACTTACATAGTCAATAAGCATGGACCCTTGGCTTTAATTTCCCATTGGTCCAAATGAGTGACAAACAAATTTTTTAGAAAAGTTCTCAAATACAATTGAGAAATCGGACTTACATAGTCAATAAGCATGGACCCTTGGCTTTAATTTCCCATTGGTCCAAATGAGTGACAAACAAATTTTTTAGAAAAGTTCTCAAATACAATTAAGAAATCGGACTTACGTAGTCTATAAGTATGGACCCTTGGCTTTAATTTCCCATTGGTGCAAATGAGTGACAAACAAAAATGTGCCCACAAATGGCAAAATTCCCGTAGAGATCATCAAAATTTACATAAATTTTAATTTTCTAAATTTTATAGAAAAATTCTCAAATACAATTGAGAAACCGGACTTACGTAGTCTATAAGTATGGATTCTTGGCTTTAATTTCCCATTGGTCCAAATGAGTGACAAACAAATTTTTTAGAAAAATTCTCAAATACAATTGAGAAATCGGACTTACGTAGTCTATAAGTATGGATTCTTGGCTTTAATTTGCCATTTGTTTAAATGAGGGACAAACAAAAATGTGCCCACAAATGGCAAAATTCTTTCAGAAATCATTAAAAATTTACATAAATTTTTATAATTAAAATTCTATAGAAAAATTCTCAAATACAATTGAGAAATCGGACTTACGTAGTCTATAAGTATGGATTCTTGGCTTTAATTTCCCATTTGTCCAAATGAGTGACAAACAAAAATGTGCCCACAAATGACAAAATTCTCTTCTAAATCATCAAAAATTAACATAAATTTTTATATTTAAAATTTTATAAAAAAATTCGCAAATAAAATTGAGAAACAGGACTTACATAGTCAATAAGTATGAACCCTTGGCTTTAATTTCCCATTGGTCTAAATAAGTGACAAACAATTTTTTTAGAAAAGTTCTCAAATACAATTAAGAAATCGGACATACATAGTCAATAAGTATGGATTCTTGGCTTTAATTTTCCATTTGTCCAAATGAGTGACAAACAAAAATGTGCCCACAAATGACAAAATTCTCTTCTAAATCATCAAAAATTAACATAAATTTTTATATTTAAAATTCTATAAAAAAATTCGCAAATACAATTGAGAAACCGGACTTACATAGTCAATAAGTATGGACCCTTGGCTTTAATTTCCCATTGGTCCAAATGAGTGACAAACAAATTTTTTAGATAAGTTCTCAAATACAATTAAGAAATCGGAGTTACATAGTCAATAAGCATGGACCCTTGGCTTTAATTTCCCCCCTTGGCTTTAATTTCCCATTGGTCCAAATGAGTGACAAACAAATTTTTTAGAAAAGTTCTCAAATACAATTGAGAAACCGGACTTACATAGTCAATAAGCATGGACCCTTGGCTTTAATTTCCCATTGGTCCAAATGAGTGACAAACAAATTTTTTAGAAAAGTTCTCAAATACAATTGAGAAATCGGACTTACATAGTCAATAAGCATGGACCCTTGGCTTTAATTTCCCATTGGTCCAAATGAGTGACAAACAAATTTTATAGAAAAGTTCTCAAATACAATTAAGAAATCGGACTTACATAGTCAATAAGTATGGATTCTTGGCTTTAATTTTCCATTTGTTCAAATGAGGGACAAACAAAAATGTGCCCACAAATGGCAAAATTCTCTCAGAAATCATTAAAAATTTACATAAATTTTTATATTTAAAATTCTATAGAAAAATTCTCAAATACAATTGAGAAATCGAACTTACATAGTCAATAAGTATGGATTCTTGGCTTTTATTTTCCATTTGTCCAAATGAGTGACAAACAAAAATGTGCCCACAAATAGCAAAATTTTCTCAGAAATCATTAAAAATTTACATAAATTTTTATATTTAAAATTCTATAGAAAAATTCTCAAATACAAATGAGAAATCGAACTTACAAAGTCAATAAGTATGGATTCTTGGCTTTTATTTTCCATTTGTCCAAATGAGTGACAAACAAAAATGTGCCCACAAATGGCAAAATTCTCTCAGAAATCATTAAAAATTTACATAAATTTTTATATTTAAAATTCTATAGAAAAATTCTCAAATACAATTGAGAAACCGGAGTTACATAGTCAATAAGTATGGACCCTTGGCTTTAATTTCCCATTGGTCCAAATGAGTGACAAACAAATTTTTTAGAAAAGTTCTCAAATACAATTGAGAAATCGGAGTTACATAGTCAATAAGTATGGATTCTTGGCTTTAATTTTCCATTTGTTCAAATGAGGGACAAACAAAAATGTGCCCACAAATGGCAAAATTCTCTCAGAAATCATTACAAATTTACATAAACTTTTATATTTAGAATTCTATAGAAAAATTCTCAAATACAATTTAGAAATCGGAGTTACATAGTCAATAAGTATGGACCCTTGGCTTTAATTTCCCATTGGTCCAAATGAGTGACAAACAAATTTTTTAGAAAAGTTCTCAAATACAATTGAGAAACCGGAGTTACATAGTCAATAAGTATGGACCCTTGGCTTTAATTTCCCATTGGTCCAAATGAGTGACAAACAAATTTTTTAGAAAAGTTCTCAAATACAATTGAGAAATCGGAGTTACATAGTCAATAAGTATGGATTCTTGGCTTTAATTTTCCATTTGTTCAAATGAGGGACAAACAAAAATGTGCCCACAAATGGCAAAATTCTCTCAGAAATCATTACAAATTTACATAAACTTTTATATTTAGAATTCTATAGAAAAATTCTCAAATACAATTTAGAAATCGGAGTTACATAGTCAATAAGTATGGACCCTTGGCTTTAATTTCCCATTGGTCCAAATGAGTGACAAACAAATTTTATAGAAAAATTCTCAAATACAATTGAGAAACCGGACTTACATAGTCATAAGCATGGACCCTTGGCTTTAATTTCCCATTGGTCCAAATGAGTGACAAACAAATTTTTTAGAAAAGTTCTTAAATACAATTAAGAAATCGGACTTACATAGTCATAAGCATGGATTCTTGGCTTTAATTTTCCATTTGTTCAAATGAGGGACAAACAAAAATGTGCCCACAAATGGCAAAATTCTCTCAGAAATCATTAAAAATTTACATAAACTTTTAAATTTAGAATTCTATAGAAAAATTCTCAAATACAATTTAGAAATCGGAGTTACATAGTCAATAAGTATGGATTCTTGGCTTTAATTTCCCATTGGTCCAAATGAGTGACAAACAAATTTTATAGAAAAATTCTCAAATACAATTGAGAAACCGGAGTTACATAGTCAATAAGTATGGACCCTTGGCTTTAATTTCCCATTGGTCCAAATGAGTGACAAACAAATTTTATAGAAAAGTTCTCAAATACAATTGAGAAATCGGAGTTACATAGTCAATAAGCATGGATTCTTGGCTTTAATTTCCCATTGGTCCAAATGAGTGACAAACAAATTTTATAGAAAAATTCTCAAACACAATTGAGAAACCGGAGTTACATAGTCAATAAGTATGGACCCTTGGCTTTAATTTCCCATTGGTCCAAATGAGTGACAAACAAATTTTATAGAAAAGTTCTCAAATACAATTGAGAAATCGGAGTTACATAGTCAATAAGCATGGATTCTTGGCTTTAATTTCCCATTGGTCCAAATGAGTGACAAACAAATTTTATAGAAAAATTCTCAAATACAATTGAGAAACCGGAGTTACATAGTCAATAAGTATGGACCCTTGGCTTTAATTTCCCATTGGTCCAAATGAGTGACAAACAAATTTTATAGAAAAATTCTCAAATACAATTGAGAAACCGGAGTTACATAGTCAATAAGTATGGACCCTTGGCTTTAATTTCCCATTGGTCCAAATGAGTGACAAACAAATTTTATAGAAAAGTTCTCAAATACAATTGAGAAATCGGAGTTACATAGTCAATAAGCATGGATTCTTGGCTTTAATTTCCCATTGGTCCAAATGAGTGACAAACAAATTTTATAGAAAAATTCTCAAACACAATTGAGAAACCGGAGTTACATAGTCAATAAGTATGGACCCTTGGCTTTAATTTCCCATTGGTCCAAATGAGTGACAAACAAATTTTATAGAAAAGTTCTCAAATACAATTGAGAAATCGGAGTTACATAGTCAATAAGCATGGATTCTTGGCTTTAATTTCCCATTGGTCCAAATGAGTGACAAACAAATTTTATAGAAAAATTCTCAAATACAATTGAGAAACCGGAGTTACATAGTCAATAAGTATGGACCCTTGGCTTTAATTTCCAATTGGTCCAAATGAGTGACAAACAAATTTTATAGAAAAGTTCTCAAATACAATTGAGAAATCGGAGTTACATAGTCAATAAGCATCGATTCTTGGCTTTAATTTCCCATTGGTCCAAATGAGTGACAAACAAATTTTATAGAAAAGTTCTCAAATACAATTGAGAAATCGGAGTTACATAGTCAATAAGCATGGATTCTTTGCTTTAATTTCCCATTGGTCCAAATGAGTGACAAACAAATTTTATAGAAAAATTCTCAAACACAATTGAGAAACCGGAGTTACATAGTCAATAAGTATATACCCTTGGCTTTAATTTCCCATTGCTACAAATGAGTGACAAACAAATTTTATAGAAAAGTTCTCAAATACAATTGAGAAAGCGGAGTTACATAGTCAATAAGCATGGATTCTTGGCTTTAATTTCCCATTGGTCCAAATGAGTGACAAACAAATTTTATAGAAAAATTCTCAAATACAATTGAGAAACCGGAGTTACATAGTCAATAAGTATGGACCCTTGGCTTTAATTTCCCATTGGTCCAAATGAGTGACAAACAAATTTTATAGAAAAGTTCTAAAATACAATTGAGAAATCGGAGTTACATAGTCAATAAGCATGGATTCTTGGCTTTAATTTCCCATTGGTCCAAATGAGTGACAAACAAATTTTATAGAAAAATTCTCAAATTCAATTGAGAAACCGGAGTTACATAGTCAATAAGTATGGACCCTTGGCTTTAATTTCCCATTGGTCCAAATGAGTGACAAACAAATTTTATAGAAAAGTTCTCAAATACAATTAAGAAATCGGACTTACATAGTCAATAAGCATGGACCCTTGGCTTTAATTTCCCATTGGTCCAAATGAGTGACAAACAAATTTTTTAGAAAAGTTCTCAAATACAATTAAGAAATCGGACTTACATAGTCAATAAGTATGGATTCTTGGCTTTAATTTTCCATTTGTTCAAATAAGGCACAAACAAAAATGTGCCCACAAATGGCAAAATTCTCTCAGAAATCATTAAAAATTTACATAAACTTTTATATTTAAAATTCTATAGAAAAATTCTCAAATACAATTGAGAAACCGGACTTACATAGTCAATAAGCATGGATTCTTGGCTTTAATTTCCCATTGGTCCAAATGAGTGACAAACAAATTTTATAGAAAAGTTCTCAAATACAATTGAGAAATCGGACTTACATAGTCAATAAGCATGGACCCTTGGCTTTAATTTCCCATTGGTCCAAATGAGGGACAAACAAAAATGTGCCCACAAATGGCAAAATTCTCTCAGAAATCATTAAAAATTTACATAAACTTTTATATTTAAAATTCTATAGAAAAATTCTCAAATACAATTGAGAAACCGGACTTACATAGTCAATAAGCATTGACCCTTGGCTTTAATTTCCCATTTGTTCAAATGAGGGACAAACAAAAATGTGCCCACAAATGGCAAAATTCTCTCAGAAATCATTAAAAATTTACATAAACTTTTATATTTAAAATTCTATAGAAAAATTCTCAAATACAATTGAGAAATCGGACTTACATAGTCAATAAGCATTGACCCTTGGCTTTAATTTCCCATTTGTTCAAATGAGGGACAAACAAAAATGTGCCCACAAATGGCAAAATTCTCTCAGAAATCATTAAAAATTTACATAAACTTTTATATTTAAAATTTTATAGAAAAATTCTCAAATACAATTGAGAAACCGGACTTACATAGTCAATAAGCATGGACCCTTGGCTTTAATTTCCCATTGGTCCAAATGAGTGACAAACAAATTTTTTAGAAAAGTTCTCAAATACAATTAAGAAATCGGAGTTACATAGTCAATAAGCATGGACCCTTAGCTTTAATTTCCCATTGGTCCAAATGAGTGACAAACAAATTTTTTAGAAAAGTTCTCAAATACAATTGAGAAATCGGAGTTACATAGTCAATAAGCATGGACCCTTAGCTTTAATTTCCCATTGGTCCAAATGAGTGACAAACAAATTTTATAGAAAAGTTCTCAAATACAATTGAGAAATCGGAGTTACATAGTCAATAAGCATGGACCCTTAGCTTTAATTTCCCATTGGTCCAAATGAGTGACAAACAAATTTTTTAGAAAAGTTCTCAAATACAATTAAGAAATCGGACTTACATAGTCAATAAGTATGGATTCTTGGCTTTAATTTTCCATTTGTTCAAATGAGGGACAAACAAAAATGTGCCCACAAATGGCAAAATTCTCTCAGAAATCATTAAAAATTTACATAAACTTTTATATTTAAAATTCTATAGAAAAATTCTCAAATACAATTGAGAAACCGGACTTACATAGTCAATAAGCATGGATTCTTGGCTTTAATTTCCCATTGGTCCAAATGAGTGACAAACAAATTTTATAGAAAAGTTCTCAAATACAATTGAGAAATCGGACTTACATAGTCAATAAGCATGGACCCTTGGCTTTAATTTCCCATTGGTCCAAATGAGTGACAAACAAATTTTATAGAAAAGTTCTCAAATACAATTGAGAAATCGGACTTACATAGTCAATAAGCATGGACCCTTGGCTTTAATTTCCCATTGGTCCAAATGAGTGACAACCAAATTTATAGAAAAGTTCTCAAATACAATTGAGAAATCGGACTTACATAGTCAATAAGCATGGATTCTTGGCTTTAATTTCCCATTGGTCCAAATGAGTGACCAAAACAAATTTTTTAGAAAAGTTCTCAAATACAAATAAGAAATCGGACTTACATAGTCAATAAGCATGGACCCTTGGCTTTAATTTCCCATTTGTTCAAATGAGGGACAAACAAAAATGTGCCCACAAATGGCAAAATTCTCTCAGAAATCATTAAAAATTTACATAAACTTTTATATTTAAAATTCTATAGAAAAATTCTCAAATACAATTGAGAAACCGGACCTTACATAGTCAATAAGCATGGATTCTTGGCTTTAATTTCCCATTGGTCCAAATGAGTGACAAACAAATTTATAGAAAAGTTCTCAAATATAATTGAGAAATCGGACTTACATAGTCAATAAGCATGGACCCTTGGCTTTAATTTCCCATTGGTCCAAATGAGTGACAAACAAAAATGAGCCCACAAATAGCAAAATTCTCTCAGAAATCATTAAAAATTTACATAAATTTTTATATTTAAAATTTTATAGAAAAATTCCCAAATACAATTGAGAAATCGGACTTACGTAGTCTATAAGTATGGACCCTTGGCTTTAATTTCCCATTGGTCCAAATGAGTGACAAACAAATTTTTTAGAAAAGTTCTCAAATACAAATAAGAAATCGGACTTACATAGTCAATAAGCATGGATTCTTGGCTTTAATTTCCCATTGGTCCAAATGAGGGACAAACAAATTTTTTAGAAAAGTTCTCAAATACAATTAAGAAATCGGACTTACATAGTCAATAAGTATGGATTCTTGGCTTTAATTTTCCATTTGTTCAAATGAGGGACAAACAAAAATGTGCCCACAAATGGCAAAATTCTCTCAGAAATCATTAAAAATTTACATAAACTTTTATATTTAAAATTCTATAGAAAAATTCTCAAATACAATTGAGAAACCGGACTTACATAGTCAATAAGCATGGATTCTTGCCTTTAATTTCCCATTGGTCCAAATGAGTGACAAACAAATTTTATAGAAAAGTTCTCAAATACAATTGAGAAATCGGACTTACATAGTCAATAAGCATGGTCCCTTGGCTTTAATTTCCCATTGGTCCAAATGAGTGACAAACAAATTTTATAGAAAAGTTCTCAAATACAATTGAGAAATCGGAGTTACATAGTCAATAAGTATGGATTCTTGGCTTTAATTTTCCATTTGCTCAAATGAGGGACAAACAAAAATGTGCAAATGGCAAAATTCTCTCAGAAATCATTAAAAATTTACATAAATTTTTATATTTAAAATTCTATAGAAAAATTCTCAAATACAATTGAGAAACCGGACTTACATAGTCAATAAGCATGGATTCTTGGCTTTAATTTCCCATTGGTCCAAATGAGTGACAAACAAATTTTATAGAAAAGTTCTCAAATACAATTGAGAAATCGGACTTACATAGTCAATAAGCATGGACCCTTGGCTTTAATTTCCCATTGGTCCAAATGAGTGACAAACAAATTTTATAGAAAAGTTCTCAAATACAATTGAGAAATCGGAGTTACATAGTCAATAAGTATGGATTCTTGGCTTTAATTTTCCATTTGCTCAAATGAGGGACAAACAAAAATGTGCAAATGGCAAAATTCTCTCAGAAATCATTAAAAATTTACATAAACTTTTATATTTAGAATTCTATAGAAAAATTCTCAAATACAATTTAGAAATCGGAGTTACATAGTCAATAAGCATGGACCCTTAGCTTTAATTTGCCATTGGTCCAAATGAGTGACAAACAAATTTTTTAGAAAAGTTCTCAAATACAATTAAGAAATCGGACTTACATAGTCAATAAGCATGGACCCTTGGCTTTAATTTCCCATTGGTCCAAATGAGTGACAAACAAATTTTTTAGAAAAGTTCTCAAATACAATTAAGAAATCGGACTTACATAGTCAATAAGCATGGACCCTTGGCTTTAATTTCCTATTGGTCCAAATGAGTGACAAACAAATTTTTTAGAAAAGTTCTCAAATACAATTAAGAAATCGGACTTACATAGTCAATAAGCATGGACCCTTGGCTTTAATTTCCCATTGGTCATAATGAGTGACAAACAAATTTTTTAGAAAAATTCTCAAATACAATTGAGAAACCGGACTTACATAGTCAATAAGCATGGATTCTTGGCTTTAATTTCCCATTGGTCCAAATGAGTGACAAACAAATTTTTTAGAAAAGTTCTCAAATACAATTAAGAAATCGGACTTACATAGTCAATAAGCATGGACCCTTGGCTTTAATTTCCCATTGGTCCAAATGAGTGACAAACAAATTTTTTAGAAAAGTTCTCAAATACAATTAAGAAATCGGACTTACATAGTCAATAAGTATGGATTCTTGGCTTTAATTTTCCATTTGTGCAAATGAGGGACAAACAAAAATGTGCCCACAAATGGCAAAATTCTCTCAGAAATCATTAAAAATTTACATAAACTTTTATATTTAAAATTCTATAGAAAAATTCTCAAATACAATTGAGAAACCGGACTTACATAGTCAATAAGTATGGATTCTTGGTTTTAATTTCCCATTGGTCCAAATGAGTGACAAACAAATTTTTTAGAAAAGTTCTCAAATACAATTGAGAAACCGGACTTACATAGTCAATAAGCATGGATTCTTGGCTTTAATTTCCCATTGGTCCAAATGAGTGACAAACAAATTTTTTAGAAAAGTTCTCAAATACAATTGAGAAACCGGACTTACATAGTCAATAAGTATGGATTCTTGGTTTTAATTTCCCATTGGTCCAAATGAGTGACAAACAAATTTTTTAGAAAAATTCTCAAATACAATTGAGAAACCGGACTTACATAGTCAATAAGTATGGATTCTTGGTTTTAATTTCCCATTGGTCCAAATGAGTGACAAACAAATTTTTTAGAAAAGTTCTCAAATACAATTGAGAAACCGGACTTACATAGTCAATAAGCATGGATTCTTGGCTTTAATTTCCCATTGGTCCAAATGAGTGACAAACAAATTTTTTAGAAAAGTTCTCAAATACAATTGAGAAACCGGACTTACATAGTCAATAAGTATGGATTCTTGGTTTTAATTTCCCATTGGTCCAAATGAGTGACAAACAAATTTTTTAGAAAAATTCTCAAATACAATTGAGAAACCGGACTTACATAGTCAATAAGTATGGATTCTTGGTTTTAATTTCCCATTGGTCCAAATGAGTGACAAACAAATTTTTTAGAAAAGTTCTCAAATACAATTGAGAAACCGGACTTACATAGTCAATAAGCATGGATTCTTGGCTTTAATTTCCCATTGGTCCAAATGAGTGACAAACAAATTTTTTAGAAAAGTTCTCAAATACAATTAAGAAATCGGACTTACATAGTCAATAAGCATGGACCCTTGGCTTTAATTTCCCATTGGTCCAAATGAGTGACAAACAAATTTTTTAGAAAAGTTCTCAAATACAATTAAGAAATCGGACTTACATAGTCAATAAGTATGGATTCTTGGCTTTAATTTTCCATTTGTTCAAATAAGGCACAAACAAAAATGTGCCCACAAATGGCAAAATTCTCTCAGAAATCATTAAAAATTTACATAAACTTTTATATTTAAAATTCTATAGAAAAATTCTCAAATACAATTGAGAAACCGGACTTACATAGTCAATAAGCATGGATTCTTGGCTTTAATTTCCCATTGGTCCAAATGAGTGACAAACAAATTTTATAGAAAAGTTCTCAAATACAATTGAGAAATCGGACTTACATAGTCAATAAGCATGGATTCTTGGCTTTAATTTCCCATTGGTCCAAATGAGTGACAAACAAATTTTATAGAAAAGTTCTCAAATACAATTGAGAAATCGGAGTTACATAGTCAATAAGCATGGATTCTTTGCTTTAATTTCCCATTGGTCCAAATGAGTGACAAACAAATTTTATAGAAAAATTCTCAAATACAATTAAGAAATCGGACTTACATAGTCAATAAGTATGGATTCTTGGCTTTAATTTTCCATTTGTTCAAATAAGGCACAAACAAAAATGTGCCCACAAATGGCAAAATTCTCTCAGAAATCATTAAAAATTTACATAAACTTTTATATTTAGAATTCTATAGAAAAATTCTCAAATACAATTTAGAAATCGGAGTTACATAGTCAATAAGCATGGACCCTTAGCTTTAATTTGCCATTGGTCCAAATGAGTGACAAACAAATTTTATAGAAAAGTTCTAAAATACAATTGAGAAATCGGAGTTACATAGTCAATAAGCATGGATTCTTGGCTTTAATTTCCCATTGGTCCAAATGAGTGACAAACAAATTTTATAGAAAAGTTCTCAAATACAATTGAGAAATCGGAGTTACATAGTCAATAAGCATGGATTCTTTGCTTTAATTTCCCATTGGTCCAAATGAGTGACAAACAAATTTTATAGAAAAATTCTCAAACACAATTGAGAAACCGGAGTTACATAGTCAATAAGTATATACCCTTGGCTTTAATTTCCCATTGCTACAAATGAGTGACAAACAAATTTTATAGAAAAGTTCTCAAATACAATTGAGAAAGCGGAGTTACATAGTCAATAAGCATGGATTCTTGGCTTTAATTTCCCATTGGTCCAAATGAGTGACAAACAAATTTTATAGAAAAATTCTCAAATACAATTGAGAAACCGGAGTTACATAGTCAATAAGTATGGACCCTTGGCTTTAATTTCCCATTGGTCCAAATGAGTGACAAACAAATTTTATAGAAAAGTTCTAAAATACAATTGAGAAATCGGAGTTACATAGTCAATAAGCATGGATTCTTGGCTTTAATTTCCCATTGGTCCAAATGAGTGACAAACAAATTTTATAGAAAAATTCTCAAATTCAATTGAGAAACCGGAGTTACATAGTCAATAAGTATGGACCCTTGGCTTTAATTTCCCATTGGTCCAAATGAGTGACAAACAAATTTTATAGAAAAGTTCTCAAATACAATTAAGAAATCGGACTTACATAGTCAATAAGCATGGACCCTTGGCTTTAATTTCCCATTGGTCCAAATGAGTGACAAACAAATTTTTTAGAAAAGTTCTCAAATACAATTAAGAAATCGGACTTACATAGTCAATAAGTATGGATTCTTGGCTTTAATTTTCCATTTGTTCAAATAAGGCACAAACAAAAATGTGCCCACAAATGGCAAAATTCTCTCAGAAATCATTAAAAATTTACATAAACTTTTATATTTAAAATTCTATAGAAAAATTCTCAAATACAATTGAGAAACCGGACTTACATAGTCAATAAGCATGGATTCTTGGCTTTAATTTCCCATTGGTCCAAATGAGTGACAAACAAATTTTATAGAAAAGTTCTCAAATACAATTGAGAAATCGGACTTACATAGTCAATAAGCATGGACCCTTGGCTTTAATTTCCCATTGGTCCAAATGAGGGACAAACAAAAATGTGCCCACAAATGGCAAAATTCTCTCAGAAATCATTAAAAATTTACATAAACTTTTATATTTAAAATTCTATAGAAAAATTCTCAAATACAATTGAGAAACCGGACTTACATAGTCAATAAGCATTGACCCTTGGCTTTAATTTCCCATTTGTTCAAATGAGGGACAAACAAAAATGTGCCCACAAATGGCAAAATTCTCTCAGAAATCATTAAAAATTTACATAAACTTTTATATTTAAAATTCTATAGAAAAATTCTCAAATACAATTGAGAAATCGGACTTACATAGTCAATAAGCATTGACCCTTGGCTTTAATTTCCCATTTGTTCAAATGAGGGACAAACAAAAATGTGCCCACAAATGGCAAAATTCTCTCAGAAATCATTAAAAATTTACATAAACTTTTATATTTAAAATTTTATAGAAAAATTCTCAAATACAATTGAGAAACCGGACTTACATAGTCAATAAGCATGGACCCTTGGCTTTAATTTCCCATTGGTCCAAATGAGTGACAAACAAATTTTTTAGAAAAGTTCTCAAATACAATTAAGAAATCGGAGTTACATAGTCAATAAGCATGGACCCTTAGCTTTAATTTCCCATTGGTCCAAATGAGTGACAAACAAATTTTTTAGAAAAGTTCTCAAATACAATTGAGAAATCGGAGTTACATAGTCAATAAGCATGGACCCTTAGCTTTAATTTCCCATTGGTCCAAATGAGTGACAAACAAATTTTATAGAAAAGTTCTCAAATACAATTGAGAAATCGGAGTTACATAGTCAATAAGCATGGACCCTTAGCTTTAATTTCCCATTGGTCCAAATGAGTGACAAACAAATTTTTTAGAAAAGTTCTCAAATACAATTAAGAAATCGGACTTACATAGTCAATAAGTATGGATTCTTGGCTTTAATTTTCCATTTGTTCAAATGAGGGACAAACAAAAATGTGCCCACAAATGGCAAAATTCTCTCAGAAATCATTAAAAATTTACATAAACTTTTATATTTAAAATTCTATAGAAAAATTCTCAAATACAATTGAGAAACCGGACTTACATAGTCAATAAGCATGGATTCTTGGCTTTAATTTCCCATTGGTCCAAATGAGTGACAAACAAATTTTATAGAAAAGTTCTCAAATACAATTGAGAAATCGGACTTACATAGTCAATAAGCATGGACCCTTGGCTTTAATTTCCCATTGGTCCAAATGAGTGACAAACAAATTTTATAGAAAAGTTCTCAAATACAATTGAGAAATCGGACTTACATAGTCAATAAGCATGGACCCTTGGCTTTAATTTCCCATTGGTCCAAATGAGTGACAAACAAATTTTATAGAAAAGTTCTCAAATACAATTGAGAAATCGGACTTACATAGTCAATAAGCATGGATTCTTGGCTTTAATTTCCCATTGGTCCAAATGAGTGACAAACAAATTTTTTAGAAAAGTTCTCAAATACAAATAAGAAATCGGACTTACATAGTCAATAAGCATGGACCCTTGGCTTTAATTTCCCATTTGTTCAAATGAGGGACAAACAAAAATGTGCCCACAAATGGCAAAATTCTCTCAGAAATCATTAAAAATTTACATAAACTTTTATATTTAAAATTCTATAGAAAAATTCTCAAATACAATTGAGAAACCGGACTTACATAGTCAATAAGCATGGATTCTTGGCTTTAATTTCCCATTGGTCCAAATGAGTGACAAACAAATTTTATAGAAAAGTTCTCAAATATAATTGAGAAATCGGACTTACATAGTCAATAAGCATGGACCCTTGGCTTTAATTTCCCATTGGTCCAAATGAGTGACAAACAAAAATGAGCCCACAAATAGCAAAATTCTCTCAGAAATCATTAAAAATTTACATAAATTTTTATATTTAAAATTTTATAGAAAAATTCCCAAATACAATTGAGAAATCGGACTTACGTAGTCTATAAGTATGGACCCTTGGCTTTAATTTCCCATTGGTCCAAATGAGTGACAAACAAATTTTTTAGAAAAGTTCTCAAATACAAATAAGAAATCGGACTTACATAGTCAATAAGCATGGATTCTTGGCTTTAATTTCCCATTGGTCCAAATGAGGGACAAACAAATTTTTTAGAAAAGTTCTCAAATACAATTAAGAAATCGGACTTACATAGTCAATAAGTATGGATTCTTGGCTTTAATTTTCCATTTGTTCAAATGAGGGACAAACAAAAATGTGCCCACAAATGGCAAAATTCTCTCAGAAATCATTAAAAATTTACATAAACTTTTATATTTAAAATTCTATAGAAAAATTCTCAAATACAATTGAGAAACCGGACTTACATAGTCAATAAGCATGGATTCTTGCCTTTAATTTCCCATTGGTCCAAATGAGTGACAAACAAATTTTATAGAAAAGTTCTCAAATACAATTGAGAAATCGGGCTTACATAGTCAATAAGCATGGTCCCTTGGCTTTAATTTCCCATTGGTCCAAATGAGTGACAAACAAATTTTATAGAAAAGTTCTCAAATACAATTGAGAAATCGGAGTTACATAGTCAATAAGTATGGATTCTTGGCTTTAATTTTCCATTTGCTCAAATGAGGGACAAACAAAAATGTGCAAATGGCAAAATTCTCTCAGAAATCATTAAAAATTTACATAAATTTTTATATTTAAAATTCTATAGAAAAATTCTCAAATACAATTGAGAAACCGGACTTACATAGTCAATAAGCATGGATTCTTGGCTTTAATTTCCCATTGGTCCAAATGAGTGACAAACAAATTTTATAGAAAAGTTCTCAAATACAATTGAGAAATCGGACTTACATAGTCAATAAGCATGGACCCTTGGCTTTAATTTCCCATTGGTCCAAATGAGTGACAAACAAATTTTATAGAAAAGTTCTCAAATACAATTGAGAAATCGGAGTTACATAGTCAATAAGTATGGATTCTTGGCTTTAATTTTCCATTTGCTCAAATGAGGGACAAACAAAAATGT
The DNA here is from genome assembly GCA_947311025.1 of Lypha dubia. Classification (NCBI taxonomy): domain Eukaryota; kingdom Metazoa; phylum Arthropoda; class Insecta; order Diptera; family Tachinidae; genus Lypha; species Lypha dubia. The sequence goes on along the minus strand of OX371260.1, from coordinate 30,288,706 downwards.
GCAAATGGCAAAATTCTCTCAGAAATCATTAAAAATTTACATAAACTTTTATATTTAGAATTCTATAGAAAAATTCTCAAATACAATTTAGAAATCGGAGTTACATAGTCAATAAGCATGGACCCTTAGCTTTAATTTGCCATTGGTCCAAATGAGTGACAAACAAATTTTTTAGAAAAGTTCTCAAATACAATTAAGAAATCGGACTTACATAGTCAATAAGCATGGACCCTTGGCTTTAATTTCCCATTGGTCCAAATGAGTGACAAACAAATTTTTTAGAAAAGTTCTCAAATACAATTAAGAAATCGGACTTACATAGTCAATAAGCATGGACCCTTGGCTTTAATTTCCTATTGGTCCAAATGAGTGACAAACAAATTTTTTAGAAAAGTTCTCAAATACAATTAAGAAATCGGACTTACATAGTCAATAAGCATGGACCCTTGGCTTTAATTTCCCATTGGTCATAATGAGTGACAAACAAATTTTTTAGAAAAATTCTCAAATACAATTGAGAAACCGGACTTACATAGTCAATAAGCATGGATTCTTGGCTTTAATTTCCCATTGGTCCAAATGAGTGACAAACAAATTTTTTAGAAAAGTTCTCAAATACAATTAAGAAATCGGACTTACATAGTCAATAAGCATGGACCCTTGGCTTTAATTTCCCATTGGTCCAAATGAGTGACAAACAAATTTTTTAGAAAAGTTCTCAAATACAATTAAGAAATCGGACTTACATAGTCAATAAGTATGGATTCTTGGCTTTAATTTTCCATTTGTGCAAATGAGGGACAAACAAAAATGTGCCCACAAATGGCAAAATTCTCTCAGAAATCATTAAAAATTTACATAAACTTTTATATTTAAAATTCTATAGAAAAATTCTCAAATACAATTGAGAAACCGGACTTACATAGTCAATAAGTATGGATTCTTGGTTTTAATTTCCCATTGGTCCAAATGAGTGACAAACAAATTTTTTAGAAAAGTTCTCAAATACAATTGAGAAACCGGACTTACATAGTCAATAAGCATGGATTCTTGGCTTTAATTTCCCATTGGTCCAAATGAGTGACAAACAAATTTTTTAGAAAAGTTCTCAAATACAATTGAGAAACCGGACTTACATAGTCAATAAGTATGGATTCTTGGTTTTAATTTCCCATTGGTCCAAATGAGTGACAAACAAATTTTTTAGAAAAATTCTCAAATACAATTGAGAAACCGGACTTACATAGTCAATAAGTATGGATTCTTGGTTTTAATTTCCCATTGGTCCAAATGAGTGACAAACAAATTTTTTAGAAAAGTTCTCAAATACAATTGAGAAACCGGACTTACATAGTCAATAAGCATGGATTCTTGGCTTTAATTTCCCATTGGTCCAAATGAGTGACAAACAAATTTTTTAGAAAAGTTCTCAAATACAATTGAGAAACCGGACTTACATAGTCAATAAGTATGGATTCTTGGTTTTAATTTCCCATTGGTCCAAATGAGTGACAAACAAATTTTTTAGAAAAATTCTCAAATACAATTGAGAAACCGGACTTACATAGTCAATAAGTATGGATTCTTGGTTTTAATTTCCCATTGGTCCAAATGAGTGACAAACAAATTTTTTAGAAAAGTTCTCAAATACAATTGAGAAACCGGACTTACATAGTCAATAAGCATGGATTCTTGGCTTTAATTTCCCATTGGTCCAAATGAGTGACAAACAAATTTTTTAGAAAAGTTCTCAAATACAATTAAGAAATCGGACTTACATAGTCAATAAGCATGGACCCTTGGCTTTAATTTCCCATTGGTCCAAATGAGTGACAAACAAATTTTTTAGAAAAGTTCTCAAATACAATTAAGAAATCGGACTTACATAGTCAATAAGTATGGATTCTTGGCTTTAATTTTCCATTTGTTCAAATGAGGGACAAACAAAAATGTGCCCACAAATGGCAAAATTTTCTCAGAAATCATTAAAAATTTACATAAACTTTTATATTTAGAATTCTATAGAAAAATTCTCAAATACAATTGAGAAACCGGACTTACATAGTCAATAAGCATGGTCCCTTGGCTTTAATTTCCCATTGGTCCAAATGAGTGACAAACAAATTTTTTAGAAAAGTTCTCAAATACAATTAAGAAATCGGACTTACATAGTCAATAAGTATGGATTCTTGGCTTTAATTTTCCATTTGCTCAAATGAGGGACAAACAAAAATGTGCCCACAAATGGCAAAATTCTCTCAGAAATCATTAAAAATTTACATAAACTTTTATATTTAAAATTCTATAGAAAAATTCTCAAATACAATTTAGAAGTCGGAGTAACATAGTCAATAAGCATGGATTCTTGGCTTTAATTTCCCATTGGTCCAAATGAGTGACAAACAAATTTTATAGAAAAGTTCTCAAATACAATTGAGAAATCGGAGTTACATAGTCAATAAGTATGGATTCTTGGCTTTAATTTTCCATTTGTTCAAATGAGGGACAAACAAAAATGTGCCCACAAATGGCAAAATTCTTTCAGAAATCATTAAAAATTTACATAAACTTTTATATTTAGAATTCTATAGAAAAATTCTCAAATACAATTTAGAAATCGGAGTTACATTGGTCCAAATGAGTGACAAACAAATTTTTTAGAAAAGTTCTCAAATACAATTAAGAAATCGGACTTACATAGTCAATAAGTATGGATTCTTGGCTTTAATTTTCCATTTGTTCAAATGAGGGACAAACAAAAATGTGCCCACAAATGGCAAAATTCTCTCAGAAATCATTAAAAATTTACATAAACTTTTATATTTAGAATTCTATAGAAAAATTCTCAAATACAATTTAGAAATCGGAGTTACATAGTCTATAAGTATGGATCCTTGGCTTTAATTTCCCATTGGTCCAAATAAGTGACAAACAAATTTTATAGAAAAGTTCTCAAATACAATTGAGAAATCGGAGTTACATAGTCAATAAGTATGGATTCTTGGCTTTAATTTTCCATTTGTTCAAATGAGGGACAAACAAAAATGTGCCCACAAATGGCAAAATTCTCTCAGAAATCATTAAAAATTTACATAAACTTTTATATTTAGAATTCTATAGAAAAATTCTCAAATACAATTTAGAAATCGGAGTTACATTGGTCCAAATGAGTGACAAACAAATTTTTTAGAAAAGTTCTCAAATACAATTAAGAAATCGGACTTACATAGTCAATAAGTATGGATTCTTGGCTTTAATTTTCCATTTGTTCAAATGAGGGACAAACAAAAATGTGCCCACAAATGGCAAAATTCTCTCAGAAATCATTAAAAATTTACATAAACTTTTATATTTAGAATTCTATAGAAAAATTCTCAAATACAATTTAGAAATCGGAGTTACATAGTCTATAAGTATGGATCCTTGGCTTTAATTTACCATTCGTCCAAATGAGTGACAAAAAAATGTTATAGAACAATTCTCATATACAATTGAGAAATCGGACTTACATAGTCAATAAGCATGGACCCTTGGCTTTAATTTCCCATTGGTCCAAATGAGTGACAAACAAATTTTATAGAAAAGTTCTCAAATACAATTGAGAAATCGGAGTTACATAGTCAATAAGTATGGATCCTTGGCTTTAATTTCCCATTGGTCCAAATAAGTGACAAACAAATTTTATAGAAAAGTTCTCAAATACAATTGAGAAATCGGAGTTACATAGTCAATAAGTATGGATTCTTGGCTTTAATTTTCCATTTGTTCAAATGAGGGACAAACAAAAATGTGCCCACAAATGGCAAAATTCTCTCAGAAATCATTAAAAATTTACATAAACTTTTATATTTAGAATTCTATAGAAAAATTCTCAAATACAATTTAGAAATCGGAGTTACATAGTCTATAAGTATGGATCCTTGGCTTTAATTTACCATTCGTCCAAATGAGTGACAAAAAAATGTTATAGAACAATTCTCATATACAATTGAGAAATCGGACTTACATAGTAAATAAGCATGGACCCTTGGCTTTAATTTCCCATTGGTCCAAATGAGTGACAAACAAATTTTATAGAAAAGTTCTCAAATACAATTGAGAAATCGGAGTTACATAGTCAATAAGCATGGACCCTTGGCTTTAATTTCCCATTGGTCCAAATGAGGGACAAACAAAAATGTGCCCACAAATGGCAAAATTCTCTCAGAAATCATTAAAAATTTACATAAACTTTTATATTTAAAATTCTATAGAAAAATTCTCAAATACAATTTAGAAATCGGAGTAACATAGTCAATAAGCATGGATTCTTGGCTTTAATTTCCCATTGGTCCAAATGAGTGACAAACAAATTTTATAGAAAAGTTCTCAAATACAATTAAGAAATCGGACTTACATAGTCAATAAGCATGGACCCTTGGCTTTAATTTCCCATTGGTCCAAATGAGGGACAAACAAAAATGTGCCCACAAATGGCAAAATTCTCTCAGAAATCATTAAAAATTTACATAAATTTTTATATTTAAAATTCTATAGAAAAATTCTCAAATACAATTGAGAAACCGGAGTTACATAGTCAATAAGTATGGACCCTTGGCTTTAATTTCCCATTGGTCCAAATGAGTGACAAACAAATTTTTTAGAAAAGTTCTCAAATACAATTGAGAAATCGGACTTACATAGTCAATAAGTATGGATTCTTGGCTTTAATTTTCCATTTGTTCAAATGAGGGACAAACAAAAATGTGCCCACAAATGGCAAAATTCTCTCAGAAATCATTAAAAATTTACATAAACTTTTATATTTAGAATTCTATAGAAAAATTCTCAAATACAATTTAGAAATCGGAGTTACATAGTCTATAAGTATGGATCCTTGGCTTTAATTTACCATTCGTCCAAATGAGTGACAAAAAAATATTATAGAACAATTCTCATATACAATTGAGAAATCGGACTTACATAGTCAATAAGCATGGACCCTTGGCTTTAATTTCCCATTGGTCCAAATGAGTGACAAACAAATTTTATAGAAAAGTTCTCAAATACAATTGAGAAATCGGAGTTACATAGTCAATAAGTATGGATCCTTGGCTTTAATTTCCCATTGGTCCAAATAAGTGACAAACAAATTTTATAGAAAAGTTCTCAAATACAATTGAGAAATCGGAGTTACATAGTCAATAAGTATGGATTCTTGGCTTTAATTTTCCATTTGTTCAAATGAGGGACAAACAAAAATGTGCCCACAAATGGCAAAATTCTCTCAGAAATCATTAAAAATTTACATAAACTTTTATATTTAGAATTCTATAGAAAAATTCTCAAATACAATTTAGAAATCGGAGTTACATAGTCTATAAGTATGGACCCTTGGCTTTAATTTCCCATTGGTCCAAATGAGTGACAAACAAATTTTATAGAAAAGTTCTCAAATACAATTGAGAAATCGGAGTTACATAGTCAATAAGCATGGACCCTTGGCTTTAATTTCCCATTGGTCCAAATGAGGGACAAACAAAAATGTGCCCACAAATGGCAAAATTCTCTCAGAAATCATTAAAAATTTACATAAACTTTTATATTTAAAATTCTATAGAAAAATTCTCAAATACAATTTAGAAATCGGAGTAACATAGTCAATAAGCATGGATTCTTGGCTTTAATTTCCCATTGGTCCAAATGAGTGACAAACAAATTTTATAGAAAAGTTCTCAAATACAATTAAGAAATCGGACTTACATAGTCAATAAGCATGGACCCTTGGCTTTAATTTCCCATTGGTCCAAATGAGGGACAAACAAAAATGTGCCCACAAATGGCAAAATTCTCTCAGAAATCATTAAAAATTTACATAAATTTTTATATTTAAAATTCTATAGAAAAATTCTCAAATACAATTGAGAAACCGGAGTTACATAGTCAATAAGTATGGACCCTTGGCTTTAATTTCCCATTGGTCCAAATGAGTGACAAACAAATTTTTTAGAAAAGTTCTCAAATACAATTAAGAAATCGGACTTACATAGTCAATAAGTATGGATTCTTGGCTTTAATTTTCCATTGGTCCAAATGAGTGACAAACAAATATGTTCCCACAAATGGCGAAATTCCCGTAGAGCTCATCAAAATTTACATAAGTTCTAACTTTCCAAATTTTCAAACTCGTATATATATATACATACATATGTATATTTAAAAAAAAAAAGCAAAGCTAAATCTTCAGTATTGAAGCGAGAGTAGTATTGAGCCACCTTGTTTCAGACTACCAATGCATGTTAACTGTTGATCCTTTACAGGAGTAACCATTCTTCTACAGACCTAAAAATCTGTACTGATACGTTCTGTTAGTCTGAAATTATTTTTAACCTATAATTTATTAAAGTTTTATTTAATTGGAGGGAAATAAAAGTGTGGCTTGTCCGATAAATTTTTTAATATTTCGGCAATTAATATCTCATTCTAATGTTAGCGCTATACACTAAACACAAAACATTAATGTTTATGACTTGTTACTATCCTCTAATTTGCCCTTTGTTCGTCCGTCATATTTTCTCTTGCTATTTCTTTCAAAATTAAACAAAAATTATATGAAAAATTTCATTCATAAGATGTACATACATACATACATATGTACATATGTATGTATTTACATGGCATGTAAACAGATCATAAACAAAAGCACGTGTTTGAATTCTTTATTTTTGTATGTATGTAAATATGTATGTATGTATGTATGTATGTATGCATGTACATCTAAAAAGAACTTATTTATGGTTAAAAAACAGTTTAATTTTACGAAAATCCATAAATCAATATTAGAACCAAGAAAACCAGAATGCTTAAATTTTACGACAATAAAAGATGAAATAACAATGTATATGAAGGAGGAAAAACTGCCGTATATTACAACCACCCTCCACACCCAACGACACACAAAAAAAAAAATCTACGAAGATTATGTCCCTATTCAGTGGTATAGCAAAGAACCATTGCCAAAAATGTTCTTCAAAGAAAAAAAATGTGTGTGAAGACAAATGTGACGACGAGTTAAAAATGTTTTGACGTAAGGACTTGCATTTCTACATATTTAGGTATTAAGTTATATATGTATGTTACGATGTAACGATGTATTAATGGAAAAAAATAGTTATTTGAAAAGAACATACATATGTACGTATATACATACATACAAACAAACATAGAGTTCTTGCATTTAAAAATCAAAAATTAGAGTTTGTGAAAAATTGTTTCCATCCAAAAATTATCCTGTTGTAAAACATCAATAAAGAGAAGGATCCATTGGCTTTTCTAGGAAGTTATGAAAATATTTCCGAAATGTCTGAGAGTTACATATCGCACCTGATCAACAAGAGAGTAGTAACTCAAAATTTTTAAATTTCATTTTTTGCAAGAAATTAATGTAAAGTGGGGTGGTTCAATTTTTTTGCCTACTAAGAGTATAGCAAAATCGTAATCTACGGGAAATTCTAAGAACTTTTCCCAAAGAAACCATGCTTCTAAAATCAAAATCGAGCTTCCGGTTTTTAAGAGAAAATTTGGTGCTCGGATGATACTCGGAACGTCAAGGCGAGAGATTGGCGCCTTCAAATAACAAATTGCCATCAACAGCCCGCCTGGAGGCCTGGATGCAGAAGCCCAATCAGCTCCTCATCTTAAAACAAATGATTACCGAAACCTCAAGCAATGTAAATGAAAAACAATCGATCCCTCTGATGACGATCTTCAGCTTTAAACAACGGACACGATTTGGAACTTGGAACGTGAGGACGCTTTTAGATTCTTCGAAGCTTGCGCAGGTCTGCAGGGAAGCAAAAACTTACAACCTCGCCTTCCTAGGACTTTGTGAAACCAGATGGCCGGACTCAGGAGAGTTCTCAACATCTGATAAATTTACCATGATCTACTCTGGCAAACCCGCCGATGAACAACGGTCTAGTGGAGTGGGGATACTACTAAGCATGGAAGCGCGAAATGCGCTGATTGACTGGCACCCATATTCTGATCGAATAATTACAGCACGACTCCGAACTCGTGCTCGAAACATCACATGTGTACAATGCTATGCACCCACAGAAACTTCTGACACACAGTCTAAAGAAGAATTCTATAGCGAGCTAGCCAGAGTAACCTCAGCTGTACACAGGGGTGATATATTATTGGTGATGGGTGATTTTAACGCTCCAGTGGGCAACGATAACTCAAATCGAGAACCACCTATGGGCGTCCATGGCTTAGGAAGAATGACCGAAAATGGGGAGCTGTTTACAGAAATGTGTTTGGGCAACAAACTGGTTATAGGTGGCACAATTTTTCCACACAGAAAAGTCCACAAAGTCACGTGGTTATCACCTGACCATCGAACGGAAAACCAGATCGACCACATCGCTATTAGCAAGACATGGAGTGGCTCCCTATTAGATGTGCGAAATAAACGTGGGGCTGACTCTTCTAGTGACCACCATCTCCTTGTGGGTACCATCAGATTAAGAGTTGCGGCGGTGAAGACGGGTATTCAAACTCACAGAAAATTTGATGTCCAGAAGCTAAATGACCCCAACGTCAAAACTACCTACACCCAAGCCTTGAGAAACTCAGCAGAAACCAACCAAAATCTTACTGACGAATTTGAAAATGTGAGGGACCTTATATGTGATGCTGCAGCAAAACATATTGGATACAAAATCCCCGAAAGAAAGCCGTGGATATCCGACACAACATGGAATTTCATAACCACGAGAAAAGAAACCAAATCTCAAATGAATAATGCCAGAACAAGCTTGGAAAAATCCAGACTCCAGGCCAACTACAGTTTTATTGACAGAGAAGTTAAGCATAGCGCGCGGAAAACCTTGCCACAGAAGCACAAACTGCAGCCGAGTCAGGTAGAACACGCGACTTATATAAAACAATAAAAAAACTCACTAATAAAAAATTCAATTCGTCAAAACCGCTACGAAACAGCAACGGCGATCTTATCACCTCAAAAAATACTCAGCTTCAAATTTGGACACATCATTATGCCAACATGCTGTCATCGGACATGCACATACCACATCCAATGTGCAATTGCACTACCCATACCGAGAGGGCCGACATACCCGTATCCACCCCTACAGTAGAAGAAATAGTTGACGCTATACACGCCCTTAAACACCACAAGGCTCCAGGACCTGACAACAACAATCCTGAGCTGTTAAAAGTACACCCCCTTCCTGCTCCAGAATGTGGTAAAAAGATTGTGGGACAACTATGAGCTTTCCGACGAATTGAAAGAGGGCTTGATCATCAACATACCGAAGAAAGGTGATCTTACAGAGTGTAGAAACTGGAGAGGAATAACACTTCTAAGCATGATAAACAAGATAATCGCTAATATTATCAATAGAAGACTTTCTGACTCCCTTGACAAAAAGTTTCGTTGTGAACAGGCGGGTTTTAGATCACATAAGTCTTGCTTAGATCATATAAACAGCCTCCGCATTATAATTGAGCAGTCAGTCGAATGGAGATCGCCCCTCTACCTAGTCTTTATAGATTTCGAAAAAGCTTTTGACACACTTTCACACGATGCCATTTGGAAAGCACTGACCTGTAAAGGCGTTCCTAAAAAATAATAGAGATCATTCAGGAGTTATACAGAAACGCAAATTGTCGTATACTACACCAAAACTCAATAAGCGACAAGGTTTCTGTTAAAGCGGGTGTTCGTCAAGGCTGCATATTTTCACCGTTACTTTTTAACGTTGTGCTGGACATCGTTATGAAAAATGCAACGGCCAATAACAGAGGCATAATGTGGGGACCTGGCGAGCGTTTGGCCGATCTTGAATATGCCGACGACATATGCCTTCTAACACATAGTCACTGCGACATGTTAGAAAGCCTAAAAATGGTAGAGTCAGAAGCTGCAAAGGCAGGCCTCAAAATAAATATTCCTAAGACGAAGGCCATGAGAATAAATTCCACATGTAACAGGCAATTTTCCATCCAAAACATTCAAATCCAGGATGTTAACATTTTTTTGCTACTTGGGTACCATCATAACAACGACCGGAGGATCTTTTGATGATGCACTGAATCGCACTATGAAAGCCCGACAAGCATTCGGCCAACTCAGCACAGTGTGGAAATCACCAGTGATCTCCACCCGCACAAAAGTCAACATCTTCAATTCATGTGTAAAATCTGTCCTTCTCTATGGGTGCGAAACGTGGAACATGGCTACCAAAGATGTGAACACCCTGCAAGTCTTCGTCAACAAATGCCTGAGAAGAATATTGAAAATTTTCTGGCCCAACAGGATATCGAATGCACAACTCTGGGAACGCACTCATCAGAATCAAATACAAATCGAAGTGTTAAGAAGGAAATGGCGCTGGGTTGGCCATGCATTGCGAAGATCTCCAGATGACGTAACCCGTAATGCTATAGACTGGAACCCACAGGGTAGTAGAAGAAGAGGACGACCAGCACACACTTGGCGAAGACAGAGACCAGCACACACTTGGCGAAGAGAAGACTTAGAAGCTTCGAGAGCAGGCAAAACCTGGAACGAAATAAAGAACCTTGCCTTGTAGAACGCGTGTTATGTACCTCCACCTAAATGATGATGAGTATAGAATTTTTATACCGAAAAGTGAATATACATATGTACATACATACATACACATATTATGACAAATGCGTATCGTGTGAATACCGTTTAAGCTAACAAAAGCCTGAAAGTCATAAAAGGCACGAGAATGAAAAAAGAAACTAATCGTCTGATATCAACAGAGAAACTAAAAGTAATACGAGTTTTTTTATTAAAAGCAAAGCAACAGAAATTTCGTGTGTCAGATTTAATAGCTGATACGCACGCACTCATTTATATACATAAACACCTGCTCAAATACAACTTGCCATTTAATTTTTTTTAACTTTATTTGTTCTGTTACAGTTTATTAGATTGCCAATATAAACAGCAAAACAGGATAATACGTACACATAGTCGTATACGATATAAGCAAACATACATTCATTTATCCATCCACACATACAATCAATTAAACTTACCATCAATTCTTGGGGAATGTAAAAATCTGACACAGCTGCTGCCAAATACAAAACAGCTCTTTCCTGCAATGCTGCCAAACATTCGCAGGCAGCACGTAACAACCACATGTAGTCGACAACACTTGTGAAGCTGACATACAATATCATTTGGGATTCACGTGCCTGTTTGTATTTGGCCAAAATTGGTGCAAACACATCAACGGAATCGGGTTTAACAGTGATTGAGGTACTTTGGCCATTGTCGGTTATGTCAAGCATATCAAAAAATTGTTGCCCTGTAAAGTGACGTGTAAAGGGTTCCAGAGATTTAAGACGATGCATAAAAATCACGGCATAATTATGATCGAGGAAATATTCAGCTGAGGAGGAGCCACGTGTACCGGCACTAAAATTGTCAACAAAACGTACGGTATTGTGCTCCAATGGGACGGTTGTACCACCTGACTAAAATAAAACAAATAGAAAAACAAAAATTTTTTTTAGGAACAAAATCAAATCAGATATTTTAGCATTTATCAAATTTATTTAAGTTATTCTGCAAATTAGAACTTCAAATTATATTAAAGAAAGTGTTTCAGATAGTTTTTACTAAATATCTAAGAACCGATTACAAAGATTTTGTAAAACATTCTGGAGAGGACTGGGCTACTTTCGATAGTTGAAAGTTGAGTATCTTTGACGTGGTGATGATACGACGATGCTTACTGAAGAGTTTTTGCATTGTATTGGGGTGTTACGTTACAATGAATTACTACCTAATGGAAGGCAGAGAATCTTTAGTCACCATCGTCATTTCGGGAAATACCATGGCCATTTTTGATTTAAGCTTGTAAATTTTGTATTTTCATAAAATGAAAAATTACCCCATTGGAAAATGAAAAATGGGTCTAAAATAAAAAGTAATTAATCGCGTGATTGTTTTCAAAACTTTGGGACCATTTCTATTTTTTTCTTTTTTAATTTGGAACCATTTTTCATAAACTTTAAACTCATTTTTAATTTTTGGTTTGGGGACATTTTTCCTTAAGCAAAAACATTAATTATTGCCTCTAAAGCTACGTTCACATTTATTAAATATTTGTCAAAAAACACGTAACCACTAGTTTCTCTTAAGGATAATGTCAACTAACTTGGTTTTTATGTTAAAAAATAAAATTAATTTATCTACAAAAATATATTTTTATACAGTTTTTAATAAATGAGAACTCATAATTAAGAAAAATATTAGAATTAAAAAAAAAAATAATTAGTTTCCCTCTCGGTCACGTTTTTTTCAACAAATATTTGATGAATGTGAACGTACCTTAAGTTAAGAAAAAAATGGCCGCAAATTTAAAATTTGTCCCAAAAACTGTTTCCCAGTTTGTGAACCTAAAGTTTGTTTGATTGTTTTCAGTACAAAAATTTGGGGCCATTTTTTATTTTTGGTTTGGACCATGTTTTATGGATGCATTATTCATAAAGGATATCAACTCAACGGCAAAAATCGTGTAAGGAAAATACTAAATAGTGCGAAATGAATACTACCCTGACATTCTAATCATATATGGATGGCTGTGTATATCCGCCTGCACTTAGCCTCAAATTGATCGCTCTTTAAATGAACGATATTTTTCTTTTATTTTATGGTTGGGAAGGAAATTAATATTTAATAACTACATACTAATTTCAAAAACAAGAGAAATTTTATGAATTAGTTTGTATTTTTCGATCTTCTCCTTTGGTACTTCCTTCCATTTATCACAATAAAAACAATAAATGTTTATGATCTCATCCCTAGTGTCTTATTTTCTATATTGTTTTATAACGCAATATTTCTCAAGGGTCCCTGGCTGAGTTTTATTTTACTATTTGGGTAAAGTGCCTTTTTAATAAATATTATCATGCTGTTAAAATTCTTTCTATTTAAGATTTTATATTAACAGAAATTTTTAGAAAAGTTATGATTCTATTTGTGGGTTTCTTAAAAACGAAGAATATGTATGTGTGTGTGTATACACCCTGTTACATCTTATATATTTTAATTAGGGAAATCGATTATTCGACTTTTTCCGAAAACCGGGTAGTTCGAATAGTTGCATTTTTCAAAAAACCGGTTTATGCTAAAAATTTAAAAAATAACCGGTTAACCGGTTATTTCATTAAAATATATAAAAAATTTGTTAAAAATATAAGGTTTATTTATATAAAATAAAAGAATTCACAACAGTAAGTAAATAAGAAATTACCTAAGTTCACATTTCACAATTACATAAGTTCATACTTATATTATTATACTTATACATATTATTTATTATATACATATATATACAAGTGATGTTACGAATATCAATTTTTAGTATTCGCGAATACGAATACGAATACGAATATTTAAAACAGTATTCGCCGAATACGAATACGAATACCAATATTTCTTTTGAGGTTTATATTTCAAATTTAATTGGAAAAAATCCCTGCCTTTGCGTTAATAATTATAAATGAAAAAAAAAATTTAGTGATTTAACATTATTATTGCATTAAGATGCCGAATTTGAAAACCTCTACAGAACATTTTTTAATTATTTTACTTACATACTTTCAGATTTCGTTTTTCTTACTCTGCGTGAATTACAATGGGTTTTTTTAATAAAAATTAATATATTTTTTTACATTTTATGTACTTTTTTTAAACTTTTATATGATTTTTTTGGAAAATGTATGGGAAAATTATTCGAAAAATATTCGCTTGAATTTGGCGAATACGAATACGAATACGAATATCTTAAAAAAGGCGAATAGTCGAATACGAATACGAGTATTCGTAACATCACTAATATATACAGTGAACTCGCAGAAACGTGCACTAATTTTTACCGAGGGTGTTCACGTTTTAGATTGCATTTTGTATCACTTTTTTCAGTCTCTTTTGTCGTTCGTTTTATATTAAAATAAAGTACGTAATTTTTTACCTATGAAACGTTTTTCGATTCTTTTTTTTTTTTTTGTAAGAAAAATAAATCATTTTCTTAAAATAAAAAATGGTCTGTTAAAATAACATATTAAAAATGATCGAAAATGCCCTTTCACTTAGCGCGCTTGTTGGGTTTATAGAATACAATACATTAAGTAATTTTTCAAGTCTTTCAGATCTCTTATGACACTTGTCTAAATAAAAAAATCTTCCAAAATGTTTGCATTACCATTTACTCTCAGAGAGACTTCAATTACGTGCATATTTGCAATAAAAATAAGGAAAATGTAAGCAATTATACCTGTTTCAAATAACCGGTTAATCGTATAAAAATAACCGGTTTATTTGACATTTGAAAAATGCATATTTAAAAAAACCCGGCTTCAGCGAAAGCTAAAAAATCGGTTAAAACCGGCCGAATAATATTCGTTCGATCTCCCTAATTTTAATCCTTGCATTCTTACATTGGTTTAAACGGTTAAAGGAATAAATATACATATATGCACATACATACACACACTCTCCATGTAATGTTTAAACTTATTTCTCTCGTAATTTTATTTTTTTCGTAGTATATTTAATAAAAGGTTTTTTGGCAGTTTTTTTTTATGTGGGTTAAAGAAACTAATAAAAACTACTACATAGACAGATAATAATAAAATGCAAAAAGAAAAGAAACACGATAAATTTGTTCGTAAAATATGCAATACTTACTGTTACAAGGACGATTCTGTTTTGTAGATTATTGTGTCGTTCACAAAATTCTTTTAATAATGAACGATTATCCTCAAAATCGGCTGGGGGTAGATGTGTATTGTAAAAATCCTCCCAATTTGTCATAATGATATATTTTTTTTTATATCTTCTTTTTTATTTTTATGTCTGTAGTTGATCGAATGGCAAAGCTGACAATTTTTCAATCAAAAAGTGTCTTGTCGAGAATTGAGAATCAGTTGTGCAAATTGTTGCTACTGATGTAAAAAATAAAGTCAAACTAAAATACACTCCTTTCAAGATGTTGGTTGTTGATAATAATGCTGAATTTGTAAAACATGTAAGAGAATAAAATAAAAAAATAACCGTTTGTTTTATAGTATTTACATGTATGTTAGTAGATATTTTCAATTATTATATAAAAATTATTTTTGATTAACGGCCCACCCCACGACGTCGATCGATCGATAATGCTGAAATTGTAGACGAAAAGCAACTGATTTACGACCTTGCAAACACCCATTTTATTTATTTGTTTAGCTTATGTGCCTCTAAAAAATAATAAGTTTAATAAAATTCGTTATTAGTGGAACGCAAGTTAGTTTTTTACGTCTAGAAATCCAGCGATCGACATCTTTCGATATCGTGGGCCAGGCCGTAAGAATGTGATTTTTAAGAAAATGTTCATTAAAAAAATACTCCACCTATCGTGAATAATTTTTCCCTCGTAATTTGTTCACTTTTCGCGTATTTGCAATCATGAAAAACTCCCATAAAAAAGTTTATTCACTGAAAAAAATTCTTCATTAACGTGAATAATTTTCGATTTAGGTAAAACATGCATGATTTTAACATAGGCTTGACATTGGAGATCATGTGTTAACGCACCAATTTAAATAAAAAGCAATACTTCAGAAGACATGAACTAAACCAATGCAAAATCGATGATTTAGATACGTTTTTTCATTGGTAAAATAAATCGGTTCTAAAACGTGACAGATATTTTTCATATGAAACAATTGCAGAAATGAATGGGTTTTTCAGGAGTTCGACAATGACAGTTATAATGAAATTGATGAATACATTAAGAACGCATTATAAAAAATACATTCTTGCGAAGTCATGAAAAATCACTTCATTTAGAATCCATTCAATTTTATTTTGCTGGGTATTTTCACTTTATTTTTGATGGGGAATAGAACAGAACACGCAGGTAGTTCTTCTCATAATTCGAATACTAAAGCTTAAAAAGTTTATTTTAATGAAAAGATCTGATAATAAGACACAAACTGATGTATTGGTTAACAAAATGCAAAACAACAAGTCGATTGCCTGCGGATTTGTGAAGCATTAAATTGTTGGAATTCTATCGTTTGTTGGCATTCCAAAAAGTAGCCGAATTATTTTACCAAATAAAAGTTAGAATGCAATAAATACACGGAGCAACCAAACTAAAGCTCCAATGCTGAATTTAGCTCTGCTTTTTTAAGTTTTCTTTAAAATATCCACATATTCCCGTGTATATTTTTGAATAAAAATTTCGTTTTTTTCGTGTCTGTTATGAGTTTCACATCCGAGTGAAAGTGAATCTTTTCCGAATATTTTGGTGTCCTGACATTCACTTCCGAACAATTTTTTCGTTTTACTTTCGACTGCACTAAGCTGTGTGAAAGCAAATAGAATCTAATTTATTACACAATAAAACTAATTTAATTTGAAAAAAATCTTTTTTGAACTTAAGTTTGATATTTTATCTATCTAATTCGGAAATAAAAACCAATATATGTTTGATAATAACACATGGAAAAGGAGATTTAAAAAAATTCCCACATTAGCCACCAATCGAGCAAAAATATTCGGAAGTATGCCGGACAACAAATATTCTATTTTGTGATTCGGAAATATTCATTCTAATTGAAAACGTTCGGAACTCATGACAGACACGTTTATTTTTTTAATAATCTTTCTTTTATTACATTCACTGAGAACTGATAGCGGGAATAACTTTTTACGTGAGATTAATGATAGCATTTTCACTTCGAGGGGAATAAAAATTTTACGGGAACAAAAATTCCACTTATTATTCACGATAGGTGTGATTAATTAGCAGTAACTTGTATTATAGCCGTATTTATAAATATTTAAATAGGTTTGCAGATCATTATTAAGTAGAGTTCCTAAGGAGTATTCATAAATTACTATTAGCTTAAATCCTTGTTTCGTAAGTTCTTTAGCTAGCTTTTATTGATTGTCCCAGTATACATTCTTTTTGAGTTTCATTCAGAATATACACGCTATTGACAAAGTCTTAAAAGTTTCACAAATTTCTGCTGTTAACTCCTTTGTATAAAAGTCAAATTTCTATACTTTAAAATAATTCATAAATTGAAAGAAATTACTACTCCAAGATTATCACAAGTTTCATGATGTCAAGTATTGAAGAATGAACTGAGTACAAAGGAAATTCTGTTTTTATGATTCATAAAATCGTAAGTATATTCACAGAAGTTATGAGGGTTTTTGAAGCAGAAATTTAATATGATAAATGTCGACAAAATAACGATAATAAAATTAATGTTCCCTTATGTTAAAGTTATATACATATAAAGAGTATAAATCGAACATATGTTGTGAATATTTACATGAAATAAGTAATATGAAATGTTTTCATTGCTTTCATAGTGGGTGTGACGGTGCGATCATACTTGTTGCAACTCTCTGATTTGAATGTTCAAATATATATGTAAGTGATTTTCAAAATTATGTATGTATATTCGTTGCTATAATATTCGACTCGGCCTATTTAAATAGTTCCAAATAAGAATATACTGAATAACATCTAAAGTAAGTTTAAAGCACTTAAAAAGTTTAGCTCTTCTTACAAAAGAGCCGCTAATGTGGCCACTAACAAGAGTAATAAATACCAATAAATAGTATAAATGAAAATTAATAAATATTAAATGCCTTTTATCCACCCTCATCAAATAGTATATTAAAAATATAGAAAAAGAAAACATATGTATAAATAAAGAAATGGTTGGGTTGATACTAGAGTTGTCAACCGATTAAGAATAATTCGATTAATCGATCAAACAGAACGAAACTCTTGTTCGAATAATTTTAAAATGCGGATTTTCGAATAACGAATAAATCGATTAATTAATGTCAATTAATCGAACAAATTTTTTTCAGTTTCAAATGCATACGTAAAAATTTTTTAAATTTGTTATTTTGGATGTTTGTAGTTGTTGTCGAACTGCGCATACCTAGTAGTCGTGCTATGTTTTGAATGAAACGTTAAAAAATTTTCAAGAATGGGGTTTTTTCACTCTCAGGTGAATAAATTAGAAAATACACTAAAGCCAAAAAATTGAGCTCGAAGTATTTTACCCAGCACAAAATGAAAAAAAAAACAAAGTCACATGTAACATGTGTCCTAAAGTATACAAAATTGTTGGATCAACAACAAAAAAAAAATAATAATTCTTTTGCAACAGATTTACGAAAACGTATTAAAATAAGAAGAAACGAGAGACGTATAAAATTTTTAAATACGTTAGTTTTTTGAAATATTCTTTAAAAAGTGAAACTAAAGAATATGCAAATGAATTATATTCCAGATTATTTTATGTTGAAAGTAACCACAATAATTCAGATGAAAGTAATGATAAAGAAGATGTTACTAGTAATGAAATTAACAATCTTTTATGCGAATTAAATAATTATATTAAAAGTATTAAAAATTCAAAATTCAAAATATAAAAAAGACTTCAGCGATATATTAGACGATATGGTATATTTGGAAAAATCTAAAAAAAGAAAAGAAAAATTAGATAAACTATTTTATGCTCTTCTCACAATATCACCTACCTCGACAATTAGCGAAAGAGTTTTTTTCAAAATCTAATTTAATAAAAGCAAAAACCAAAAATCGTTTGAAAGCTAAAAAAATGAGTCAACTTTTATTTGTAAAAGATTATTTCTTAAGAACAACCCCAATTGTCTGATTTAACAAAAAAAAATCATTTGATATTTTTTGACTTAATGAATCATGTTTATTTGAATTAACAGTTTTATGTATTTTTTTTTGTTAATATAAATTTCAACTATTTCATTTTTAAGGTTTTTGTATGAAATATTAATTTTTTGTCAATAAATTTTTTAAATCATTTTTTATTCGTTGTTCTCATCGATTAATCGAATAATTTTTCAGCTTTAATCGTTTGATCGAACGAACAAAAACTTATTTGAAATATTCGAACAAAGTTGAAAGGCGAATAATTGACAACTCTAGTTGATACCCCAGTGTATTAAAACACTCAAACACATCTGGTTTCAGTCACACTAAATAACATGTTGTTGGTCAATAGTTTGTATGTGTACCTGTTCAAGTTCAACTAAATTTTACCTTGTTTGCTTTAGTGGAAATATAGAAGGAAACTAAAAGTGAATATGAAATATTTATGACCAAACGAAATATAATAGAACAATAAAGTAAAATACCTATAGATGCATGTACGAGTATATATGTATACATGTATATGGTGGAAAATCAATTAAGGTTATTAAAATATTTTTCATACATACATAAATAGTTTGAAAACAATCATATATATGTATATGTGCATAGTATATATGTACACTGAATATGTATGTATGTATGTACATTTGTTAATTGAATAGTTTCATGTCATTTCGTTTTGCTTGTTTTTCATACTTTTTATTATTTTTAGGTTAAGACTGGCATTGACAAGGAAAGGAAAAGGAAATACTTGATGTGCATTTGAAAACTAAAACAATTGATGGAAAATGAATTGTAGCGTATAAAGGAACTAATAGTTGTTTAATAAGAATAATACTGAGAATTATTGCTGCTAAAGTGGACTGCAATTATATACAAAACAATTCTTTCCAACTGCGATATTTTTCAAATTTAAATGATTACACTGGACAACAAAATAGAAACTTTTGTCTCATGAATGACTTTTACCACGTGATGTTTACTAACTTGAGGCCGCTGATTTTAAAAATACCTCCTTTTTTTGTAACAGCTCCAGTTTACGAGTTATAAATTTTACTTAAAATACGTTGGTGTATAGTATTAATTTGCTGATAATTATTTTGTTTGACAGTTTTCATAAAATAATTTGACATGGCATCATCAAGACGAATTTGTGGGAATAATCCGGATATTTTTTGTGTTATTTTTTTTTTAATTAGGACCAGCACTTAGGGGATGATCGCTACGTATGCAAAGCATAGAGCCGGAACTAGGAAAATAGGTTTTGGGAAGGAGGATAAAGGGAGTAGTGTTTGTGGACATTCGATTTGAACTTTAATACGCTGAAAGTGGCAGGAAAGACGTATGCGGGAAGTTTAATCCACATACGAACAGTTCGACTAATGTACGAATTCTCTCTGTAATGCGTAGTGCGGTTCACTGGCATATCGACCCCAAAGGGATGTGCTCTTAATGAAGAGCGTGTTATACGTGAATAGTGACGGGTTTCGGGAACAAGTTCCCTGATTTCATTAGAACACATTCCGTTGTAGTAGCGATAGAACAATGAAACACACCCAACATTGCGTCGATGCTCCAGTGAGCAATAGAGTTGGCTACACTACTGTCACCGATAAGCTTCTTCGCCCTATCCGGTACGCGGTCGAGCAACTACAAAATAGATTTTGAAGCAGCGGATAAAGGTGGTATAAATACTAAGGAGACAGATGGAGTGAAGTATGTCCTACACCATCTTAAAAAGCCGAGGCACTTGAATGTTTCTTTTGAGACATGAAAAATGTGATCATTACATCGAACATCACAATGAATTTTCATGCCAAGCACATCAAGAGCTTCTGATTCCTCAATATCTATACCATCCATATTTACAGATGGAGCAGCATGTCCGGTCATACGTCTGTGCGTGAGTATAGCACATTGGGTCTTTCGTGCATTAAATTTGACCCTATTAGCATGACCCCAATTTGAAATTGTCAGGAGATCGCGATTTAGTGTATCATTCATATTTTGCCGGATCTCCGACGGGATTGGGCTATTACTGAATGAATACGAATGAAGTAAGCTGTTGTCATCTGCAAAAGAGTAGATAGCATTGGAAGTTTGACATAGAAGGTCATTAAGAAAAATAAGAAAAAGGGTAGGAGAAGAACGGAGCCTTGCGGTACCCCTGAATTTATCTTGAACTCTTTTGATGAGATCCCATCTACAACAACTCGTATAGTGCGATCTCTGAGAAAGCTAGGTACAAATCGAGTGAAGCCATCACCGATATTTGTGGAGAATATACTCGTATGTTTAAGGAATGCCGTTGAAACTTGACAGCGTTCGTAAAAGAAAGTTAATTGTGATACTTTGGTCACCCGCTAAAAATTAAACATAATCCTTGGGTTCCGCGAAAGGTATACAAAACGAGCGTTCAGTTTCTGTGGTTGTGGACAAATAAGAGATGGGAAAAATTTAGTTACGAAACTGCAATGATCTGGAATGAACACGTGAACCACTACGACGACTGTTATTTTTGTTTGGTGAATATAAACTGGCATGAGCCGAAAAAAACGAGCCAAATGGGAATATCCTTGCATTTACACATGTTTTGAGACCAAAGAAATTACCTAAACCTCAAGCTAATATACCACAGGAGGAGCCTATGCATTGAGAGGCGGAAAATAACAGTAATGATAGTAATATTTCAAAACTAAGTGCTGGAAAAATAAAAGCAGGCATTTTTGATGGGCCACAGATAAGATCGTTATAGAGGACTGAAATTTTAGAGACATTATGACAGACACTGAGGAAAGGGCATGGCATGAGTTTGTTTGACATATTCAATATTTTTTGGCAAAATAAAAAAGTTCCGACTATCCTCAACATGTCGAACAACTAATGAGTTACTTTCAAAGTGTTGGATGTAAGATGAGTATTTAGTTACACTTTCTCCATAGCCACCAGGGCTATTTTCTCGACAATCTTGAAGAAGAACAGGGCGAGCGATTCCAGCAGGATTTTCGTACGATGAAGGAATGTTATCAATGGTACTGGAATCTACATATGATGGCTGACTATTGTTAGAGCATTTAACAGCTCTTTGCCTTCAGCTTCAAAAAGGAAATCAAATAAAATAAAATTTTTTCAACTTAGAATAAAATAATAGTATATGATTAATGCTGGGAACATAATTGGGACGAACGACGAATTCCGACTAGCACGACGAATTCGTTGCGTAAATTCGTCGTGTGGCGCACAATTGGGACGAACAAATAACTGCTGTCATAATAATCAAAAAAATTTTGTGTATTTCTTATTACAAATTTGTTTTTATATACATACAAACATAACAGCGATAGTGTTACCGCATAAAGAAAATAATTCATTTATAAAATTAAACATTAAAAAAAAAACATTAAACAAAATTATTCATTAATAAGTATGTATTTTTAACTAAAAAGCTCTATATCATAAAAACAAGCACTTATTACAGTAAAAATCAACATTATTTACTTATATATTTGAAAAATTAAAAAAACACGGTAGCTCTGTACTGATTTGTTCGTCGTTCGTCGGCGTATGAAATAGAAATAAATCTATCAGTGAATTCGTCACGCACGACGAATTTCGTCGACGTCGGTGTTGTGTTCACTTTCATATGCATACATGTGTTCTATTTTTGACGACGAATTTTTCGTTCCAATTGTGTTCCCAGGATAACTCTAATTATATAGCGTTTTAATAAAAAAAATTCTCACATGCCATATTTTTGTAACTAGGAGCTGGTGCAGAAATTTCAGTTACAGATTTGAAATCGTTAAAAATTGATATAATATCATGTAACATAACCCAATCATCAGACATGCTGTTGTGCAGTGTTATTATTACATTTAATTTAATTGATATCTGTTAGCCGCATCTATATTTACAGATTTGAGAGTTGTGATGGATCTGGTAGTAGAAAATATTCGTGCAACAAATATTTTCAACAAAATCCGCAAATAAATCTAGTCAAGAGATTCCTTATAAAATACCAAATTGTATTAATTCAAGTACTTAAAAGTGTTTATGTTAATTTTGTAGTGCTAACAATTTTTGAACGTGTTATCTCGTATAATAAAAATTTGTATGCTTACCCATTTTTTATAGAAACAATTTTAACTTCTAATATGGAAATCAAGAAAATTAAAATACTTTTTTCAATGATATTTAATAATAGTGGAATTTTACAGGCACTTGCACCAAGAATGTATGTCCTTTTTAATCGCTATTTAATAAGAAGAGACGAAAACCTTTCGAATGTCATAGGAAATTATTTATTAAAATCACAAAGTACAAGTAATGAAGGGCAACTATAAATGTTTTTTCCAACAGTTAATTTGATAAAGTTTTTGCAGCATATTAACTAAAATAAAATAGAAAACGTAATTTTGAATAATTCATAATGTTCAAGAGTATTTAAAGTATCATTTACTTTACAAGCACCACAGTTAAGAATATGCTTAGGAAAATTTTATTTAAGCAAAAAAGAAAATGCAATTAAATCTTATTTATCACCAAGAATATTGCCACAATTCTGTTTATAGGGGCTGTGCACATATTGCGTAACGCTGTTTTCAAAAATTTAATCCCCCCCACCGTAACGCTTTTTAATAATTTTTCAGTGCAAAATTTCCAATCCGTAGCAAATCTTAAACCCCCCCGCCTCCTTGGAGCGTTACATAATATGTGCACAGCCCCATAGTACTCGTAGGCAAAAGAGGAAACACTTTAAAACACAAATAAAAGAATAGCTTATGTAGAACAAAATGTGTAGATATTTAAAACATTTAGAAAAAAATTTCTTGCATTGAATTAATAATTCTTTGAACATTTATGAACTAAATATTTAAAGATATGTTGGTATGAATTCTTCATTTAATAAGTGTTCATTTTTAAAAGTCAATGTCAAAGGCTGGCCAATAAATTCGCACTTAAGGTTTCGTAGTTTCCTTATTCAAAATCTGTTTTCTTTTTACTGTACCTATAATTTTACATTGGCGATTCATTATATATATACATATGTAATTTTCACATACGTAAATCACTTCCTCATAATTTTGTGCATTATAAAAATTTTCCCCAAATTTTATTTCTTTAAGACGAAAATTTGCCGCAAACTGAAAAATAAAAAATTGCCCCAAAAGTTCGTGTTGTTGTTTTCAATACAAAACTTTGGCGCAGTTTTTTTTTTGCCATTTTTAGTCAAATCCATGCCACGTAATTCTAATTTTCAATTTGATTTATCAATATTATCCTTTGTTTTACTAAATAATCTACATAATGTATTACATAGATATATATTTTGTGCTTCAATAATTTGAAAGGTATATTTTATCTTCTAATATATAAAATTCTCTTGTCACGATGTTTGTTATCGAACTCCTCCGAAAAGGCTCGACCGATTTTAATGAAATTATGTATACATATTTGGTAGGTATGGGAATAGATTCTAAGGTATATTTTAAATCGCTAGGGGCACGAGGAGGGGAGAGAGAGGGGCAATTTCTGAATTTCCGGAACGGCTTGACCGATTCTTATGAAATTTTTTATGCATATTCAGTAAGTCTGAGAATCGGCTACTATCTGTTTTTCAAACCGCTAGGGGCACGAGGACGGGAGGGAGGGAGCAATTTCTGTATTTCCGAAACTATTAACCCAACAGATGGCGAATTGTTTGCCTCATAATTATTTTTGTTGTTGAATGACAGATGGCGCTATGTCCACTTCATGCTGGAGAATCGTCGTCGTTCGTATTTCAAACAGAACAAAATTATTGTTTGGTATTTTTTCATCGGCGGTCATCGTCACACACTTAACACATTCGCTATTGTTTATATAACACCCAATATATGCACTATAAATATTTTGTATGGCAAAACAGCGTTTGCCTGGTCATCTAGTATTATCATAAATTTGTCAATCAATGTATAAAACTCCACAACAAAAAGTAGTATTTCCATCAGAAATCAATGTTGAGTAAATTTACTATTTCTTATCATTAACAAATAAAGGAAATTATATTCCAAATTAGGTATGAATTTTCTTATACAATAACAAAATCATTAGTTTAATCATATTTTTAATTCATTCGAGTCAATGTCCGCTTGAACTTATATAATATAATGTATTTGTGTATGTTTTCTTTTGTGCGACCAATTTTTGTTTTTATGTGGTTATTTCAATAATTATGCCTCATGTTTGGGATTTTACTGGCACGTTTTAATTATTTTCCTAAACTTCTAAAATCACACAAATTCAAAGCATTTCCTAATGTATTATTTTTTTTTTTGCCTTCTTTGGGATAAATATCATTCCTCGAATTTTCATCACCAAAATTTAAGAATATGCTGATTTCAATACGAAGTACAGGATTACGCACGATTTTAATGTAAATGTATTTATATGTACATCTAATATTTTTCACCTAAGGCGATCGTACAAAATTTTGTGGCTTTTTGACTTTTAGATATCGTTTTAAACTATAATAATTTCCAGATTTTAAAAAATTTCAAATATGAACTTCTCGAAACATTGTTGCGAAATTAATTTTATGGTACTGTTCCGGTCGAATCCAAATTCACAGCGTTTAGTCTCAAAAAAATTTAATACATAGTACAAACTTCAAACTTCATTCGAGAGTTGTCGTTAAAAATTTAAGAAAAAAAAAGTTATATTAAAGTCAGACCAAAAGATGCAGTCAAACAGATTTTTTTTTCCTTACTAAATCGGTTGAGATCTTTAAGAGGCATCGATGTGGAACGTATTCAAAAACTTATTAATTAACCAACAAATCTACAAATATTTAAATGTACATATTAAGCCTGATATTACGGGGAATTACAATTGTGCCGTCCATGAATAACCGTGTTGTAAATATATATATTTTTTTATTTGAAAGTAATTGGAAGTTTTCTGCTAAATAAAATAATAATAAAATAGTGTAAACACAAATCAACGATTAAAAAAAAAAAAAAACTAGTTTCTGCAAGCCAATCAAATTAAACTCATGTTCGTTCAGTACGAGACTGACTAAAAAAACTAGAAAACTTTTACAATATGAAAAAAAAACAATTTACAATTTAAAATTATTATCCTTTTATTTTGCAATTTAAATACTGAAATTTTTGCAACCTTTTTTATTTTTGATAATTTAATACGAATAAGTGGATTTTACTTGAAGTTTGATGAGATTTTTTACGCCAAGTGTTGTATACGAGGTATGCGAGTATAAATAATAAAAATTATTGATACAAAAAAATTTAGTTTATTCTTCGAGGCGGTTGATCCTTTGGTAAAGTATTTAATTAGTTTAGCCGTTTAATCTATTTTGTACTTGTTGTCCCGTATCTTTGTTTTGGAGTCGGTTTTACCAAGAATTTTTTATACAAATTTTTAAATTTTTAACAAAATTTTTCAACGTAAAATCTCTAGCACTTGAAATATTTAGTTATAGAATTATGTATTTTTATTATTTTAAATATCCACTTTATCAAACGTATTTTAAAATACCTTTATTATTATTAAACTTTATCTAATGACGTGTAAAATATTGTAATAAACACACACAAAAACTATGCGAAAACACACTATCGAAATTCCATAAGGCCGATACAACGTTTTTGTTATTATTAATTTAAATATGTTTATGTTTTCTTAAAGACAGCAACATAAGATGACAACTGCCAAACGATAACTAAACAAAACTGAATGAATGAATGGACAACAACTGCATGTGCGAAAAGCTGGCAATGCCAACCCCACAAAGAAGGAAGTCTTTTAACACCAACAAAAAATAATATAACACAAGGGTATGGATTGGTGACAATCAAATATTATTTTGAAGTCTTTACCGGAGAAGAACAATGATTAACGCACAGGCGCATTGATAAGAAAATATATTTACATTTTACTTCTTTTCATTCATACTACTTTGTCTTGGAGGTTGCAAGTTCAAAGTTCATACAATACTTTTCAACAAATGAATTTTCAATTAAAAATACTTATTTTATAGCAACAAAAACATAATTAGTTGCTTACTTTATAAGACTTACCTTATTTGTTGATTTTTAAATAATAATTTGGCAAAAATCTTTAACAAAACACGAAAAACTAAACAAGAAAACTTTGGTTTAATGAGGCAATATTTGAACAGCTGACTTTGACATTGAATTCGTCTAATAATACTACCAGACTGGTTTAAATATGCACATGCAGCAATTTATGACCTGTTACTTCGCTTTAAGAATTTATAGTAGTATGGCAATATATATTTTATAACAAACACATGTATGAAAAGATGTGAAAAATCTTAACTGTATGTATCTTAAATCAATGAATTTTTAGTTGCAATTTAAAGCTTTATTTTTATTTTATTTATTAAACTTTTATCATTTTCATAAACCACACACTTTTATTTATACGTCGTGCCTAAAATGTTTAAATATGATGCACTTTTTACACTGTTTTTAATAATTTTCACTAACCGACGCGGCGTTCCATTTTAATAAACCAGCTGTTAACGAATAACTAAATGCATGTGTATGTATACGTTAACATTTTCTTGATGAAGCTGCCAGACTGGCAAAAATTTCAAAAATATCGCAGTTACAAGAGTTTGAACGTTAAAATATTAATGGATTCAAATATTTATTTAAACCGAATTTTATTACAAATTAATATATAAAATAAGATTTATTTTAATTACATTGCGTATTTATAAAATACTGATGATATTTCCTACATACATACATATATATATATAGACATATACATATATATGTACAAACAATGGATAAAAATCAGTACTTTTGTCGTCTGTTATTAATATTATTGAATGTGTTATAAAAATATTATTACAGGTTGATTTTAGCTGCATTTAGTACTACGTTTTCTAGCTTACTTAAAAACTTGATTCTCGATTTCTAAGAATGTAATGGCATAATGACTAAAAACACTACGGAATTACTTTTAAAAACTCTTGAACTTTTTTAGATTAACAAAAACGGGAAAACAAGAAACTTAACTAAATATACATAATATTCAATGATTCACATTAGAATCAATATGGACAAAAACATACAATATACATTTATAGCCCAAACTTAATCTTATTTACGAATAAACATAATTTTTTAATTTTTTACAGATCTTAATCATCAAACCTACATTTTGTCTGGACCATTAGGTGGAATGAAATGACTCTAGTATTAAGTTGTTCTATAGTATTCGCGTTTAATATCAGAGACCAATCAGCCCTTTGTATTAGAAAGATCATATGTATGTATATTGTAAGCCAGCTTTTCAACATGTTTACTTCACTTGGAATGTCTTATATTTCTATAAAACTTTTAGCGATATTTTTTTGCCAAATCATCTACAACTAACATTCCGATACATGATTACATACTAAAAAAATGGATAGGGAGTTCTTAAATATTCATACGACAGAAAACACAATGGAATAAATTTAATAAATTTTCTAAAAATATATTTAAAATTACTGATTATAGAGGATATCATTTAAAAAAATTTAAGTTCTTCCTTTATTTATTTATTCCTTTACAAACTAAGGTTATCCTTATTATCTTAATGTACAGATAAAAATACTGTTCTCATGGGCTAAAATTTTGTTTGTTATATTAGTATGTAACTAAAAAATATAACACCAATATAATTTTATATCACAGCCCTAAAATTAACTCATATTACGTTACTAAGAATATAATTAAAATAATAGTGAACTTATACAGAGAATAAAAAATTACTTAAAAACAATTATCATGCCTAACTAAATAAATTAATTCTGTATTAAAATACTTGTTAAAAAAAATTCAATGGGAAATTTTTGTGATTTGTTACTTTTTATGTCGAAATTGTTACAATTTCAATAAAATTGCATTTTAAGACAGCTGTAATTACAATGAAACTATGATTGTAATTGTTGTTGACGTTGTAGTTGTTGTTTTTGTTGTTGATACTGTTGCTGATGTTGAGCAACAACTGACGTTATAACATCTTGCGGCCAATATTCTTGATTATCATTGGTAACTAATAATTCGCGCATGCCATAGGGTTGTCTATAAAAAAATAATAACAAATAATAAACATTCAATTACCAACATTTAACAATGGAAAGTTAGAGATATATGTGTAATTATTAATAATGGATTCTGCCTAATTAATAAATATTTATCAATTCGATTGCACTTACTGTATGCGACTGCGCCAAACAACCAAGATTACATACAATCCAATGATCACCAAGGCCACTAATACCAATATGACACATAAGATCAAGTCGTTAGTGGCTAAATTTTTCTTCGAAACACTTTTATCTGAATCAACATTATTAGTATTAACTTCGATGTTTTCATTAATGAAATTATCGGTATTGAGAGTTATGGCCGGACCTCTACACGAAAAATCCAAGAAATATTTCATTAGTTAATCTTATTTTCTTCGAAATACAATATGTTACCTGTAACGCTCTTCTATTTGCACATCTTCCCTTTTAACTTCACTTGATTCCAAAATTTCAACATCATATTTTAAACTGGCAAAAATATTTGATTGCTTTAAATCGGCTAACATGTCTTCATCGCGATGTGTAAAAGTTTTGCCAGCTAGAGACTCCTGCAATAAATTAAGATGTCTTTTAATAAATTAAGAAATATTTCAGTTTTTAGAGTTCAGCTTTCAAAATAAAATTCAAGTTACATTTAATTCATACGATGACTTTAAAGATACATACATATGTATGTATTTTTCAGTTTATAGACGAAAAACGCAAAAAGGTGTAAAAGATAATTTAAGGAGACTTTTTAAAAATTATCATAGTTTCAAAACTTCAAAAAAAAAAAACACAGTTAAAGGTTTTACTTCGAATTTCGAAAATGTATTCATCATAATTTTTCCAGAACATTTAGACTCAAATAGCTACATACATATATTCAACGGAGACTTATACTGTCATATGCTAATAGTAATAATATTGAATTGCACTTTTAAAATTTATAGTGACCCTAAAAAAAATCTCAGATAAGAGTTATTTTCAACGAAAATAAAAAAAAATAATAGGTCTTTACGAGTTCTTAGTTTTAATTGCAAGAACCATTTGTTATATTTTAATGTTGGTAGTACTGTTTTTTTTTTTCTTATACATAATGGAAACTTTAGCCAATATGTTAGTTTACATTTGATTTTAAGGGACACCTTGTCATTTAATTAAATTTATATTTGTATTTCCGGGAAATTGACAAATTCATATTTATTTTATTAGTTTCTTCAATTTTTTATTTGTACCTACGTATGCAAGTATGTGCATACATTTTAATAAAGACTTTATTTTAATAAGTATAATTTATAAAATACTTACACGTACATACATGTATGTACATTTGTATGCATACAAAGACAGCAAAGTATTCTAACTTTTCTTTTACTCGTAGTTAGGAAAAAATACTGTCGATATTACAAATTAAAAATTAACAAGACAAAAACTCTAAACTTTCACAATTTTTGTAAAATGAGATTTGTTTCAATAAAACGAACGTGATTAAATTTCCGTAAATAAAACACAATAGAAAACGTTTACACAACACATACATAAGTATTTATGTACAAACACTTGTATTTATCATTCATTCAATATAATTTATAAATAACTATTTACGTTTCAAAAATTACTTCCAGTTAACTAGAACATATATGTAATTATCTAGTATATGGTACGTACATAATAAGTAAATATTTTTTTGCTTGCAGGTTAGTTGGGTCCATCTACTTTTTATTTCAATCGGGTGGCATTTTGCCCCCCTCCCCATAATATTTATCATCGCATAACTCCTCTACTTATGGACCAAATTTAAAAATTGTTCTTGTGTTTTTCTTTTAAAAAATGCTTGCTGCTTGTTCCCATATTTTTTTAAAATCGGGAATCCTTACCCGAAATTGATTATCGCCCATTTACTAACCGATTTTCAAAATTATTTGTTTTAGTTTGATCGAAATTTCACGCGGTTTTGAAAGTCGAAGGGGCAAGTTGCGCCCCCCCACCCCCCAAAAAAAATTGGTTATCCGATTCAAAGTATATTTATCGACCGATTTAAAAAATTTTTGTTTATATTTTTATGGTGTATTCTTTTCTACAAAAAAGAGTACATCTCCATGTAAAAAGTGTACTTTGGTGTTCGTTTCTAAAAAATGTTTTACTCTGTAAAAGGCCAAATCAAGCCAAATTTTTTCGATTTTATAATTTTTTAATGGTTTGTTGTATGGAAGTCGGTTTTTTTAAGCGAGAATTATTTGCATTAAATTTATTAATTTCAAAAATTGTTTGTGTTCTTAGCGGACTATCTGCAGTTTTGCTATGCGGCCCTCTTTAGAAACCCAGCGATCTCTACATTATGATAAATATCATTCCAAAAATATTCTGTTTATGTACATAGAATCGTATGTTAATATTTATTAAAACAACAATTCACAATGATTTGTTTGCAACAAACAGACATAAATGAATGAATAAAAATTGCAATTAACTTCAGACAGAATATAAGGCACCTTAGAATGCACGTATCACTAATTCTACAACAAATTTTATTTATTAATTTCGTTTATTTGTATAATTTTGGACAAACAAAAATCGTGACTTTAATAAATTATCTCTTTAAATTTCCCTCTAAATGACATCAATTATTAATTGTCGCATAATAAATGAGTTTCTCATTTTTTTACTTAATTAAATTAAGACCGAAAATTTGTTAGAAATAAATAAATATCGTGTATTTTTAATCTAAATATTTGCTTAGAGGTTCCCTCCGGCTTCTCTATATTTAATATTTGTTTTATTTTTTACTACCTATTTGTGATTCATTTGACGTTAAACAAACCGCTCGCTCTCCGTATGAACTTAAAATTTCGTCATCAATTTAAATTTTATTTAAATTCTTTGGAATTTTAGTTAAACTTAATGAAAATAAATTCAGGTGTACAACAGTTTGTTGTTTTTTTTTTTTTTTTTTTTTTTGCGTTTTTAAAATACCTCAAATATTTATGACTCATTTATGACTTGTACGGATTTATTTTCGTAAACGTTCTGTCCGACTTGGATGCTTTAATATTTGTTTTAAGATTCTTTGATCTTTTAAGGAAGTTAAAGAAGTGTGCCAAAATAAACTTTATGCTGTTTATGGCAAAGAGTTTCTTTAAACTTGTTTCATAATAATGAACACTTATTTTAAAATATCAGATTACAAACTTACCTTTTGTATTGATTCATTTCTGTTAAGATCATCGATTTCTTCCAGACTTTCAACAATATCATCATCTTTTACAACAATTGGATTTGATGGACCTAAAAAGTAGATAAAGTATAAGAAAAAATTTTAATATATTTTGGTAACATTTCGAAAATTTTCGGAAAAAATTAACTACCGTTACAATCACAACAACAATCTTTTTCTATTTATAATAAAAAAAAACCAAGTTGTAACTTAAAAGGCCGGCCTGGCTTTTTAATCGAAATCTAACAAAACAAAATATTCATATTGTATTCGAATTTATAGAAATTTATAAAGAATTTTGTCTCACAAAGCATTGATTAATGTAAATCGGATTACTTTAATGTAAATCGGATTTTCTGAAAACGAAAAAAAAAAAACAAAAACAAAACACAATTCAAATTTGTCGCTTGATTTACGATCTATTTTTTGTAATTCCCAACACCTGTTGCATATAAAATGTTATTCACATCTTTTTCTTTTTTTTTTTGTTGTTGAATAAATAATTCTTCTTTTGGAAACTTAAGCCTCCAAGACTTAATTGAATAGTCAGTCAGTCAATCTGTGGTTTTTTCTAATGATTGTCGTAAATTTATTGACTACCGTTTGTATAAAAAGATGTTATTTTATGATTTCCTTTGGATTTTTATTGGTTTTCAAATACATATGTATTCAAATTAAATGTATGTATTTTTGTATGTGACTCATATTAATTTATGGACAGTTTGTTTTGTAAATTATTACAATCTAATATGTGATTATCACTGCCTGTCAGATGACTTTGTTTAACGTTATTACCCATATAAATCTCACATGTGCAAATTTTTTTCTTTTGAATAGAAGAATTTAATCACTATTAAATTGATATTTATTTGATTTTGATTTTTATCTGATTTTTAGTTTTACTAAAATTTGTTATAAACATGAATATAGTAAAAACTAATTTTTTTTATTCTAAATTCGATGGAAGAACAACTTTGTTCTATTCTGCAGTACATTGAAAACTAAAGTCATGTCGATCGATAGCTAAATCCATGTTCCATGAACTATTGATCATTTTTAATTCTATCGGAATACAACACTACAAACTAACCATGACGCAGCTTAATGCTTATTTTTTAATTAACACAAAAAACTGGCGTAATTAAAATATTTTTGCCATTTCTTATCGAAAAAAAGATACGCATTAAATGCTCACAAATTTATTAGATTATTAAAATATTTTATAGTACAAAATTAAACGGTACATTTTTGGCAAAAGATCTCAAGTCGATTTAAGTATGTTTTATGCCCCTATTATGATTCACAACTCAACTAAGTTGAGTTGTCAATGTTACAACTCAACTCAACTATTTCATTGCATTATGGTTTACAACTAATTTTCGTTGTCTTCGTTAAGTTAAGACACATACATGCATATGTATATTCAAAATGTGTTGATAATATTTTTGGAAATTTTATATACATACATACATATGTGATTTAGTTTATAAATTAACGAAGACAACTTATTGAATAGCTGATTGGAACTTGAGTTGAGTTGTAATCCATAATAAGAATTTGGCAACTACAACTCAACTATCAATTCAGTTGTGAATCATAATAGGGGCGTTAATTTTTTCAGATTCATTATTTACATATATCGATGGCTTACTATAAAAAAGGCATAACTCGATTGTTTCAAATAGCGTTTTTGCCTATTCTTTTAGACAAATGTCAAATACACCATGCTTTCAAACTAAAATAATTTGAAGCATAAGATTTGTTGACTTTTTTTTATTATAAATTACACCAAAACATTTTTATATGTACTTTAAAATTTACGGATTTTATTGCTATTTGTCCTTCAACCTTGAAGAAAAAAAAAATCGAGTTACGCCTTTCTTATATTAAGCCATCGATATGTAAAATCATTTTTTATATTCACGATGGTCAGGAAGCAACCATATTTAAAATAGTAATTTTTTTAATATCTGAAGTGGGCGTGGCACTTCCCATACAGAGGAACTTTTATATGATGATAATGCAGCTAACTTGAAATTTTAAGAGCGTGGTCAATAGTATATTGGTTTTAAAAAAAGGTATGAAAAACTCTTCAAGTGGGCGTGGTAAATCCCACATAAAAATTTTGATAAATCTTAGGAACTAATAAAGTAAAGAACATGAGATTTTTTTAAAAGTTACTCAGTTGATTTAGTGCAATATTTTAGAAAAAAAGAAAGAATTAGAAAAAATAAGTGGGCGTGACACTTCCCATAGAAAATAACTTTCTATTTTCTGATATTTATGGACCTAATGCAGCTAAATGTTTTTTAAATTTTCTTTAACTATTAAGGATTGAAGTTTCAATATATTTTGGGAACTAATGAACTAATGAAAAAATGAACGTTGAAGTGCATTATTCTAAAAAAAAATTTAAGAATAATATGACTGGGCGTGGCACCTTCCACATATGTATAATGACATATAATATTGGAAAATTTTTTAAGCTAATTAAGAAAGAAAATTAAAATGTTTGTGTAATGCTTTCCAGAAAAGAGCACACAGATTAGACTTATGGCACCTCACACAAAGATAAAATATTTAGATTTTATTCCTGGAGGAAAGTCCTGAAACGTTAGCATGATTTTTTTATTATCAAAATATTTTAAACTGATTAGTTTTAAATAGAACAAAAATAAAACAGAAGTTTCATTTTTCTTCTCATCACAAAAAACAAATCGCTTAATTATGTTTCAAAAGATTTAATACGTTTTTTTTTTTTATAATGATTTTT
Source organism: Lypha dubia (assembly GCA_947311025.1). Taxonomy (NCBI): domain Eukaryota; kingdom Metazoa; phylum Arthropoda; class Insecta; order Diptera; family Tachinidae; genus Lypha; species Lypha dubia. The sequence continues at coordinate 30,253,862 of OX371260.1, read as the reverse complement.
CAAAAGTTATACTTAAGCTGTTTTGTCTTAAGGTTACAGGCATTTTAATGATTTCTTAAATTAAAATAATCATAAAATTGTGTTGGCTGTTTTAACATTGCAAAAGTGGTCGTTTAATGTTCATACTGTCAATGCCAAAAGTAAGTACATACGTGATATACAGGGATGCCACAATCATATATTTTGTCAACCCAAAAATTTTTCACAAAATCTGCAAAACGATTTTGCCAAACTTTGCAAGAAAAATACTATGATACTATGAAATCAATCAAATCTCAAATCAAAAAATCTAATCTGCTTTTAAGCTTAATAATAAAAAAAGAGTTGATGAAATTTTATTTTCTTTTTTAATTAGGACCAGGTTAAAGATTTGTTACGGATTGGAAATTTTGCACTGAAAAATTATTAAAAAGCGTTATGGGGGTATAAAATCTCTGAAAACAGCGTTACGTAATATGTGCAGAGCCCCTTATGAACAAATTTTGAAAATTTTTATTTTTGCAATTTGGTCTCATAAACTGCGGCATAAATAATTAATCGACCGATTTTTAAATTTCAACTGTACCATTTTTTATTATTACGGATTCCGCAATGAAATCATCAAGCAGCTTTATTGGAAGAGAACTCCTTATTTCTAAAACACTATTGGAAGGAAGCTCTCCGTGCCGAATCTTATATGCCATACTTACCCCAGTCATATGGTATTTCATATTATATTTTTTAAAAATAATATGAGAATTTTTTCAACATTTTGCTGGTTTTCAATACGAATGTTCTTAAGACGAATCCTGACACATCAGCTCAAAATGCAAGTCTTCAATTCTTCTGACTGCTTTGGAAAACTAATTTCACGTATAGAAAGACAGACAGTCGGACAGACATGGCTCATTTAACTTCCCTAGCTATATGAATCCAGTATACAATACATACATATAAAAATTGCGGAAATTACACACACCTTGGCAAAAACCACAAATACCATAATTACTCGTATTTTCGGTGAACGATATAAAAAGCCAAATTTCAAATAAATAAGAAATTACAAATGGAAACAGTGTATTATAACCAACTGATTAAGAAAATTGTTACAAAAGAATTTTTGTAATTGTTAAAAGCAAACAAATTATTTCGTAAAATTATCATTTTTCTTTGAGTTTTCCTGATCGTGTATAATTTTATCTTTTGTAGTGTAGCAATTAAACATTAAACTTAAATATTTATACTCTTGATGCAACTTTTTCATCCAAACATTATTTTTGCATTCTAAATTTAATGATCGTAGTTCACACATTTAATGCAATTTCCTAAGAACGAGCTGGACTTGAAGATACAGCACTATTTTATTATAGTATTTTATTAAAATTGAAAAAAAAAAAAACAATTCCCCGTTTAGTTGTAAAAGCAAAAACCTATAAAGATCCTAGTTTATGGATAAATGAGACATTGGACAACCCATATTTCTTGCCAATTTTAATCAGCCACACACAGACGCACACAGATGATGGTGAATTATTTATGAGTGAAATCGACAGTGGGGAGAGCAAAAATAAACAAAGAAAACCAGAAATAAAATAGCAACAAAAAAAAAAAACACTTACCAAGATCAGCCAAAGCGATATATGAGAATAAAAATAGTAGAATTTGCCAGCTGAAATATTTTGACATTTTGTGTAGATTTTGTTAAAAGGAAGTAAACACTATTTTTTTACAATTTTTATAACAGTAACTTTTTTACAACACAACCGATCGATACAATAATTTTCGTTTCTAGTTGAGAAATTTTTGTTCGTTCTTAATCGATGGCAGCTGATAAATTGATTTTTGTTATCAGTTTTTGTTTTGCGAAAGAACTTATTTATGTATTTATTTATTAGTATTAGTAAGAAATTAATGTGATATGATAAAAAACAAATAAATATTTATCAATTTGTGTGTGTGTTTTTTTATATTTGTAGGTATTAAAATGTTTTTATAAGTATGTTTTTCTTATATAAAAACCGCGACAGATAAATTCTGTTATAAATTATTGACTTTTCTATTATTAATTATTTTTTTTTTTAATTATTGTTTTTAATGTTTTACGAACATTTGAAACACTTTTGATACCGTTACTTTTCTCAAAGCAACCGCTACGATCAACAATCTAAAGACAACTGTTATTTCAAACACGAGCGAGAGGAGAGTTAAAGTACTTTAGCTGCACTTCAACTTGAATAATATTTAAAAACAGCAACAACAATAACAACATTTTGCCAAAAGCATGTGGTTTAACCAGTTTGTAAATCTCACTCTCCTAAATACAATTTATGTATTTTGAAGGTAAAATAGAAAAAAAACATACAGTGAACCACAAAAATTTTAATTAACATTAATGGTACCGTTGTTCATAGATTTCTAACAAATTTGGTAGGATTTTTTTTTCCCCGTTTGGTAAGTTGGTATCGGTAAGTCTAATTTTGGAGGGTTAAAGATTCAAAACTATACTTGATAGGATACTAAACAAGGCAAATTTATAACTGGTAGTTTCGACAGCTCAGGTTATTATTTTTGCCTTGTTTCGCTCCTTGTACATGTGCGCCAGTAATTTTGTCAAATGGTTTGTTGGCACAGTTTACGGTACATTTTTTGACAACGTAAGTAGAGGTTTTTCCAAGCGAATTGAGCCGAATCTACCTGTTATGAATTTGCCTTGATACAAATCTGGCCTGGTTTCGACACAACAATTGATAAACTTTTAACAACCTTTTGTTATTTTCTAGTTCACAGAGATTAGTTAAAGGCTGTCAACTGTCAAGTATATTGTTGTCCAGAAGGAGGACGTAATTATCCAATTTTTAATATTAGCGAAAATCACCCTTGGTTGAAAACTACTGTTGCATCCGATGCAGATCTTGCAGGTCTAGCTTATTTACATATTTTGTTATCGCATTGCTGCAAACTGTTGAAATTAAGCTAGACTTGCAATATCTGCAATGATTACAATACTAAGAGTGATTTCCCCTATTGTTTTGACAAATCATTAGGAAATAAGTGTGATTATGTTTAGCTTTCTTATTTAACGATTTAAGAGATAAATATAGCGGGCATTTAAATAAGAAGTTATAGGTTTTTTATACCATCCAAATATATGACTATTTAAAGTTTTCCAATAGGGATGATATGATTTTGAAGTGACATTTCGGCCATTTGTAACATGTCATTATCTGTCATTTGTTTTTCATTGTATTCAGTAGTGTTTACAATTTCATTAAGGAGAGATATACATACGCAAGAACAACGTTGCTGATTTTGCCTTGGAACAACTTGAAAACGATGACGATTTTTTTAAGAAAATCATCTTCTCCGATGAGGCTCACTTTCATCTGAGCGGAGCGGTAAATAAACAAAACTGTCGATTCTGGTGCGAAGAAAATCCACAAATTATTCATGAAAAACCATTACATTCACCTAAATTGACAGTTTGGTATGGTTTTTCATCGGTCCGTACTTCTTTCGAAATGAAGCTGGTAACACCGTTACTGTCAATGGAGAGCGCTATAGATCGATGATAACTAACTTTTATGGCCGAAATTGGAAGAAGTTGATCTTGACAACATTTGGTTCCAACAAGACGGTACTACGTGCCACACAGCAAATGCAACAATTGAATTATTGCGAGAAAAGTTTGGAGATCCGATTATTTCAAGAAATTGTGATATTGAATGGCCTCCAAGAAGTTGTGATTTAACACCATTAGAATATTTCTTGTGGGGTTCTTTGAAGTCTTTGGTCTTTCGAAATAAACCAGACTCTCTTCAAGCATTACAAGTCAATATTGAACGTGCCATTCATGACATACGACTTGATTTACTGGAAAAAGTGCTCGAAAATTGGGTTCATCAAATTCGTTCCTGCAGAAGAAGTCGTGAAGGCCATTTGAATGACGTTTTATTTACAACTTAATTGTATCGATTGTACTTCACATTAAATAAAAAAACTTTTGAATTTCCTTAACAATAAGTGTTTTTTTTTAAAGAAATCATATCACTCTTATTGGAAAACCTTAGAAGGGTACACAGATAACGACCTACCACCATGATTGGTATCAAATAATTTTTCTTTTTTAGTTTTGGCACCATGAAAAATGGCCCCAAACCAAAAATATAAAATGGACCCAAAAAATATTTTTTGTTGTTTTTAATAGATAAATTTTTTCCTCAAATAGTACAAAAATAATTAAAATGGCCCCAAATTATTTCCATACAAAAGAACAACGTTTTTGGTGCAACTTTTTACTATTTTTCCGGGTAATTTTTAACTTTTTATTTTGGAGCCATTTTTTCCTATTTTTAACATATTTTCTTTTCATATATTTTTTTTGCATTTTTTCGTACAAAATTAACGTCACGACAGAAGGGTAATGCCCATATTCTTTATTTATCAGGAATTTTAATAAAGTAAATATTTTTTAACCCCTTGTTTACTCTTTGGCAACTTTTTGCAGCTGAACAAATTTCCTCATTCAAACAAAGTGGTACGATCAGGAAAATATCAAAATCGAAAATTTTACAACACACCAATAATTTTTTTAAGCCAGAAAAGAAGAAGGTATGAATTTTGTTAAAATTATTAAAGTTTGTTTTTCTCTCAAATGTATTCATTTGTATATTCGTTCGGCCTTACGAATTAGGCAATTGATAATTATTCTTAAAAAATTTCTTATTCATTCATTATGAGTGTGTTTACTTTTTTTTTCCTTCTGCGTAAGTAATTCACAAATTTTATTTACGAATTTATGTATGAGTAAATGAGTTTTGGAACTTTTGAAAAATAAATGGTAAAGATCTAATGATGAGTTGGTATTTAGTAGCTAACGAAATGCATATAGATTTGCTAACCCACAACAAATAAATAAAATTTTTTAAAAACATAAATTCTTGAGTATTTGCTCGAATAAATTCTTAAAACCATTTATTCATTAGAATTTATTAAAAAAAAAATACAATTTATTAAAAAAAAAACTTTGTCAGGTGTGGGGTTCGAACCCACGCTCCCTCTCGGGAACCAGAGCTTAAATCTGGCGCCTTAGACCGCTCGGCCAACCTGACTTGATGCATGTGTACTGCCAAATTACGTACATAACTGTAATATATGACAGTATGAATCAACTTCAAAGCAAAAAGTACTGCCAATTTATTCATTAAAACACACTTCTACTGGTGACATCTGTTGGCAAAACATATTCCGTTTATGTGTTAATGCTAAGCCAAGACAAGCACCCAAGCGAATAATTTCTCATTTTTTATTTTAGCAATATTTCCGTTTTGCTTTGAAAAAGGAATATGTACCGAGATTTTTGAGTTCATAATTCAAAATGAAAACCGACATCATTTTTAAAATTTGCATAAAATATATATGAAAATTATCTTCTAGCATCAGGTTGTTAATAAATTCAAATCATTTTCAGCACACAATAATTTTTTTTTTAAATAAACCACCAAATGGTCTGGCAAAATATTGAATTAAAATAACTTTGCTTATTTTTTTAAAGGCCCCAATCAAAATTACCACTCAACTTAAAAAACTGCATTTAAATGTATAAAATTGCTTTTATTCAAATAACTAAAATAAGTTGGAAAAAAGTGTTTTGGAATAACGATTACATATAATTGAAATCCTCTCTATTAGGTTTATAGTCGGGTAAAAGTTCCCAAATTTTTAAACGCCACCTTTGCCTTCTTTCTTCGGTTTCTTTTTCAAGTTGCAATATTTGTGGGAGTCTTTGCCAGCAATCTAATACTTTCCATTTTAAATGCCTTTCAAGAAAAATTATTAAATTTTTTTAGAAAAATGAAAATGCAAAGAAAACTCTTCTGCTTACCATTCATGATGCGATATAGCCTGTTTCATTTTAGTCTCCTCAATCATTTGCATTCGTTTAGCATGCGACCACCATTTTCGGAACATGATTTCAGTTAGCTTAAACTCATTATAGTCTACGGCCACATTAAATTTGGAACGTTCTTCGTAGATGTATTGCAACCACAGCTGAATATATTTGCGTTTTACACATTTCTCGTACAACTCGTCGGCTTTTTTGTTACGTCTAGCTTTTAGTATACGATAAAGGCTAAACCAAGCTTGGAAATAGGTTTTCTTATATAAAGATTGCCTTAGTTGTTCACATTTTTTAAGATTGTCTCTTTTACGTTGCAACAACCGCCTAAAACCCTCCATTCCAATGCGATTAAGCAGGATTTTTCTGTAGAAATCTTGAGCTTTACGTTGATTTTCTACATGCTTTTGTCGTTCACGTTCTTTAATAATTTTTGCCATTCTCTCTTGCCGACGTTTTTCTTTTAAAGCTTCAATTCGTAATCGTTTAGCTTGTTCATCTTCAAGCCGCTATACACCAAACAAAAGCGTTCGACTGAGAAATTTATTTAAAATTTTATGTAGATTGAACACTTACTTTGGCTTCTTCTAGAGCTAATTTTTGGGCCTCTTTTTCAGCTTCCTGTTGTAGCCTTCTTTGCCTGGCTTGTTCATGACGTACATCTCTTTCTAAGGCCCTTTCTTGCATATTTTGCAAGAACTTGGGCATCAGAAAGGACTTGCCCTGCAGTCTATTTAAGTTTTCATCTTCCTCATCTTTTAGATTACCTATAATTTGCAGGCATTTGGCTTTTGCTTTAGATTTCGGATCCCCCGAACGTATAACAGACTTTAATTCATTCTTTAGTTCTTGGCGTGCCTCTTTGGTCTCTTCGGACAACTTATGAAGCTTGAGTTGCATAATTATCCGTTCCTGTCGCTCCAATTTTAGTCGTTGCAAATCAATAATATCTTGTTGAACTTTTATTCTGTTGCAAAATTGCAAAACGTTAAAATAAAACTTTAAAATTCTTTTTTTTTATTATTTAACCACTTACTTATTTTGGTATTTTTTATTTATTTTCACATTTTCCACCGATTGCATTTGCTGTCCATTCTTTCTGGAATCTTTAACTGAATCGTTTACAGTGTTCTTGCCATTTTTCAAAAGCTTTTTTTGAATACGTATTTTTTCCAAGAATATATTCATTTTTTTCACACGATCAGCTCTACTGTCGACATGTTCCCTTTCAATTTTCTCTATGGTTGTGTAATGAACCCATTTCAAAAAATATTTTCGCAATATGGTAATTCTGTTAGGAGTACGAGCTTGAAAAAGAACATTTATAATTTTTGTTTGTTCAATATTTGAACAACTTTCATTTTGGGCTTTTTCCGAAGAGTTTTTAGAATGGGTTATTTCCACATTTTCTTTTAAAGGTGATTTGTCATAAAGAGCTATCATGCCTGTTACATGTAACTCATCATTTTTTTGTTCTCCCAAACGATGAGAACATCCATTCAAAGTTAAATTCTGTTTGATTTCGTTTATTTCTGAATTACTTTTTTCAAAAATTTCGACTAATTTTGCCTCTTCTTCAACTTGAAGTTCTTTTAAAGCTTCTCCAGCTATATCAGATATTACAGAGTCAATACCATCACTGGTATTTGAGGACATTGAAGCTTGTCTTTTTAATTGAAACTTGAAATTTATGTCATCGTCAAATCTTACAAATCTTAAATGAAGAGTTGTTGGATCTTCTAGCACCTGCCTTAAAGGTTGCAAAACTTTATCGGTACTTTCCAAGGGACTAGGAGTTCTTGGTGAATTTTTCCTTGATTCACGTTGTGCCTCAAAAAGTTCACTATTCAAATGTAACTCATGCGTTCGCTCGTTCATAAAATCTAAAACATTGACTTTATTTTCGGTTTCGAAGTTTATGTATTCCGGCGTATTTAGAATTTCTTCTGGCTCTTCTTGATTTATTTCATTGAATATATTATTTTCAAAATCGGTTCGTAAATGTTCATTTTGAAAATCGTTAATTTTTATGTTATTCAGCATCTCATTATCCGCGAACTTTAGATGTTTCTTTATCTCACTCTCGAATAAATCATCTACCTCTTTTAAGGCATCAATGGGTGTATTGTAAAAGTCTTGTATATGCTTATGAGTGCACTCTAAACTTGCCATTATATCCGTATTATCGATTAATAAAGAATGGAGTTTTTTCATAGGTACCTTGTTATGTTTATTTTGCTTTTGTAAATGCATACGGAATTGTTTTAATTGATTCTCAATGTAATGATCTTCGACAGCAGCATTATGGTCTTTACATGGTTGCAAATTTTTCCCATAAGCAATCGTTGCTAGGGGCAATTTATGTGGTATTTTCTTAAACTAAAGTAATAGAAATTTATTTTAAAAATATGTACATATGTATGTATGTAGGTACGAGTATGTGCACCCATCAGTGTAGTTGCGAACTTTATTTCATACCATTTCATGTCTAAGATTCATTACTAAGACTGGATCAAGATTTATATTTCCATCGGTTTCACCATTGAGCATATTTTGTTGATGTCGGCCTATAAAATCCATTTCAATGAACTTTTTAACAGCATTTGATTTTAAATTTCCTGAAACATTGCTACAATGTCGCTTGCGTATGCGATCCCATCTTGTATATTTATTATTACACGTTAATTTTTCACGTTTCGGTTGTGTCATTTTAAACTTTTTCTTTTTTTTTTCTTTTTTAAGAATTTATACTCATTTCAATTTTTTTATGAAAACTAATAAAACTTTGTGCATACACAAAAACAAATGTATGTATGTTTTTACTTGTTTATATTCATTCTTATGGGTTTCCAAGGATACTGTTGTTTTACCCAAAAGAGTGAGAGCTATCATTTTATGGGGGACATTCTGATCATTAGTAAATGTAATTTATTTATGTAAAATTTTCTTGAAATAAGTTTCCGCCAAAATATGTACGATTATATCGTACACGATTTTTCAATTAGAAGCGAAAGAAGATAAATATTTTCCCTCCAGCGAAAATGTTTAAGACAACGTATTAATTACACTCATAGACTAAAATCTAATTTTAATAATTGTCGCTTTTTTAATAACTAATTGCCTTTCTAATTTATTAAAAAATATATGTGTAATGTACGAATTTTATATTGGAAAATTCTGCAATCGTTAAATTGTAAAAATAATTGAATAATTTTAAAATAAATTTAAGAACATTTTAATTTATGAAAATCCATGCATACATAACACTACCAGGGGGTTACTTTGTATTTCGAATCGAAAGCAAATGCATTCGAATTTCAATGTAAATAAGATACAAATTCGAACAGTTTTCTTTTCGAATCGAATGGAATGTTCTGGAAATCACTTTTTCGTAAAAAGATTTCAAATCACTGCAAATGTGTTCTGGGCTCACAAATCTAATATATATTTTTCTGATAAATTTTTTAAAGATACATGCAAAATGTTTGTAAAGAAAGAAAATCAGGATTTCGCTCGTGATTTAGAACAATGAAATCACTACTAAAAATTAAAAATCTTTAAATCTTTAAATAAATTTAGAAAACCTAAATATCACTTTCGTGATTTCAAAATCGTTTGTGATTTGAGAACAGGCCTGTATAACTGTTTTTACTGCAATTTTTAAACACAGAATTTATTCTGTGCAGATTATTGCATATTTCGGCAGATGAGAGTTTCATATTTCGAAATAACAAAACACCACAATTAGGAATTCCTCAATTGATTCAAATTTAATGAATGCAAATTAAATTTTTCCTAGTATTTTTTAAGAAATAAATTGTGCATGTAATTAGTACTTGGTTTTAAAACAAGTAATAAAAACTGTTCCTAACAAATTAAGCGACGAAATACTTTCCTAATTCAATATGCACAATAAAAACTTGTTTTCCATACCATTTTTAATGTTTAGTTTTATGGAAAAAATCGTTAAAAATCCATTTCGATGTCATAACTTTTGCTAAATTCATGACAAGTTTTCATTATGAAGACTAACTAAAATTAATAATCAATAATACTTTAATTACCTGTTTGTATTTTTTCTATCTAGTATCCTTTTCAGGGATTTTTTTTTTATTTAAATCACCGTTTAAATGCTCAGAGAAGTTAGAAAGTTTTATAAATTGAAATCAAAATCATGGGAAAAATGTCTATTTAGCCAAATCTTCTGCAATAGTAAGCCTAAGTAAAAATGCAATTAAATTAAATGTATGCTTATGATATTATTTGTTCCATACAATAACTTAAGCGGCAGCAACATCCTTTTTACCCTTACCGGGTTTTTTAGCGGCAGCAGTTTCTACGTCTATAGGTGCAGGTTTAACAAATGGTATTTCGTCGCGGAATTTGTCTGGCATATATTTTCTTAAAGGTTCTGGCACCTTGACACCTGTCTCAGTTTGATGCGTTTCCAAAATAGCACAAATAACACGGGTAGTTGCACACATTGTAGCATTCAGCATATGAACATAATCAACAGCAGCATTCATTTTTTTAGTTTGACCGTAACGCACCAATAAACGTCTGGCTTGATAGTCCAAACAATTTGAGCAGGATACCAATTCACGAAAGGCGGCACTGCCACCAAACCATGCCTCCAAATCTAATTTTTTGGCAGCAGCATGATTAAGGGCACCCGAAACTATATTGACAACACGGTAGGGAATACCTAAGGATTGACAGAATGTTTCGGCATTGTTGATCATCTCATCCATCATTTCCCATGACTTATTGTCGTGTGGCGATGTTAGTACAAATTGTTCAATTTTTTCGAATTGATGCACACGAAAGATACCACGCGTATCACGACCATGTGATCCAACTTCTTGACGGAAACAAGTGGACATACCAGCATATTTAATGGGTAAAGATGCCTCAGGCAACCATTCATCACGATGATACGCAGCAATGGGCTGTTCTGAAGTGGCAATTAAATACTTCTCATCGACACCTCCTTCTTCTGTTTTTTCACTTCCTTTACCAACAACCTTGTAAAGCTCCTCATCGAACTGAGACAATTGTGCTACCTCTTGCATAATTTCTTTGCGCATAAAAAAGGGCGTGTATAAAGGAGTATAGTCCTTAGCATACAACATATGTAAAGCGTGTTGTATTAAAGCTTGCTCCAAAAACACAGCTGCACCGGTTAAAAAATAGCCACGACCACCTGACACAACGGTGCCTTTTTCGCCATTCATGCCATCAATCATCACAATCAAATCGACATGAGAGTATTTTCCTTTTTTCGTGCAGTCGCCATAGGTACGTTCTACTTTATTTTCTTCCTCGTCATTGGAAACTGGGACAGATTCATGCAAATGATTGCCTACTTCTCGCAATGCTGTATTACGTTTCTGTTCTGCTTCCTGCAACAGTCTTTCATTTTCCACCATTGCCTGGTCAATCAGCACACGAACCTTCTTAATTTGATTCACTGTTAACTCGGCCAACTTTTCAGCATTTAATTCAGTTAATTCCTGTTGAACATCTGACGGCACTTCGGTAGACGCATCTCCTTGTGGTTCCTTTTTCTTCATTTTCTCCCCTATAACTTTGCTACACACATTTTTTACTTTATTTAAGTTGTCGGCACGATGACGTCTTTGACGCCATTCCGTATCTTGACTGATGACGGTCTCTACTAGAGCTACATCTTTAAACCGTAACTCTTGATTTTTTCGTACAGCATCGGGATTGCCTCCTTTGTCACTACGAAAGAGATCCAAATCCAAAACCATTTTTATAGATGATGAAATAAAGTTTCGACTAAAGCAACAAATCCTGCACCGCTGCACTTAATTTGTGAATCACACAACGTGGCTACACTGTTGACAAATTAAGTTTTGCACATTTGTCATATTATGAGCGCTGCCAGACTTTGCTCACTTAACAATTTTAGATATCGTAACCTTACTGCAGAAGTACCAATTAAAACTGGAATAGCAGAATATATTATGATTTTATTAATATATATGATTTTTTGTCACACACTCTTCTGGGAAACCAAAAATAAAAATCTTGCCGCATGAAATGAAAACAAAAGGCATTTGTATGGCTATTTTACACAACATGACAATATTAGTTAATTTATTTTTTTAATTCAGTTAGTTTTTTTACTGGACAATGCATATATTTTGAGTTAAGCCTTTTTTATCTTAAGCCACCAATATTTTTTTTCTCATGATATTGCATACAAGTTTTTGACATAGGACTATGTGGCAGTAAACGAGAAATTGGTGTTTATAAGCGTAGCATTGCCAGTCACCAATATAAAATTTATGTGGCCACTTCCAAACATCTGGGTGTTCAGTATTTTTGCATTTTCTTACTTGTAAATTTACAATATTTGATTACTTCTAAAGTTTGTAAATCTCTAAAACAAAAAACCATTTAGCAAAAAAAAAACGACTTTATAAAAACTTTTACTTTTAAATATATTATGAGCATAATTGAATTTGAAATTGCTGAAATTCGAAAATTGTGCGAGAATGTTGTACCAAACTCAAAAATAATTGCCTGCACTTCTGCTGCTCCATCTCCTTTGGTGCGTGTTGATATACAAGAAAATCAACATTATCGTCAATTTACAGTGTGCCTAAGATTTCCTTCGGACTATCCCAAGCAAAAAGTCTTAATTGAATTGAAAAGCAAAACTTTATCCGAAAAGTTCTTACAAGGACTAACAGGTTTGTGTGAAAAGCAGTGCCAGCAATATTTGGGAAAACCTCACTGTATTAAAGCGTTGCAATTTCTGCAACAATATGTTAAGGACAATAGTTTGTGTGTTTGCTTTGAGGAAATTCAGCAACTACGCAGGGATTTGGGCGCCAATGCTGCTACGGACCAGTTAAAACTAAAGCAAAAATCATCTATGGTACATTTCACTGCCAAAGGAGGTGAATATTTTTATCGCGTAAAGGCCATAATTCCATATGATTATCCCACACATTGTGTTGATTTGCAACAACAGGAAACAAATTTGCCATCTGTTTTATTGCGATATCTTAATGGGCAATCAAGAGAAATTGCTAGACAATGTGTTGAAGCACCTTTGCGTATGCCTAAGGGTAAAACTTTGTTAGATTTTCAACCAGTACCTTCTCTATATAGAGCTCTTAAATTTTGTCTTGAGGCTACTCTAGCATTTCATAGTGAAATGTGTCCCATATGTCATCGTTCAGTGCTTCCATTAAAATCTAATGACTTGGAAGTAGATGATAATAAGGATGATTATGTGGAAAGAGTCTATTGTGGGCATTTATTTCATCAGGGATGCTTAAAGCTTTATTTGCAGGAACCACCGTTTCCTAAAGGCGGAAAGCTGTGCCCAGCGAAAAAGCGACATTTACGCTCCGACGCTACGTATTATTTGGGTGGAAGCCATGGCTCTAAAATGCCAACAATTACACCATATACGGGTGGTGCTTGTGGTATCCGTCTAGCACATGATCGTTGGGTCGTCAGCGTTAAGGTCGCAGAATCTAGATGGGCTCAGAAACAAGCACGCCAACGTGAACTGGAGGAGGTTGTGGATTTTTTAAAATGACGGATTAATAATATTATTATAAATTGCATATAAATTAAGTGATCAAAAATTTAAATGAAATAAAATCGAAATATTTTTGTAAATACTGTTGATGAATTACATATGTACATATATTGTTAGCACCAAATTTTTCTTATAAACCTATTGGAAGTATAATTTGCACAAATTCTTATATATTACTCCATTCCGTTCTCATACGAACGTTGTTTCTGGTCAATTATTTTTATTGGAAATTAAACTTTATAGAGAAATCGATAGTTTGAAATAAAAATTAGGTTTTCTTTTCGTGATATTAAGAAAAATGTACATAAATCCATGTTTTTATTAATCTATAAAAAATTGCCGCAGTCGCAAATTTGGCAAAAACCCAAAATAGGGTGTTTGACATTCTACATCTATAAAAATTTCGGAATGTGGAGACAGGGGCCTATTCATAGTTTTGCTATATGTACAGATTTAAGTAATGAAGCCGTTTTAAAAATTAACGCATAAAACAGTGATGCCAAATGTAAAAATAAAAACACCCTAATGTCAGGTTGGCATCACAGCGACCTAACGTTATTTACAAGAAAAGTAAAAATCAAATTAAGAACTTGTTTTCGTTACCTAAACACCATTTTCGCCTGTAAAATAAAGAAAATGTTTCAATATTATTGTAACCAATGTTTTCGTCGTCGGAAAGACGAAATATCTCTGGAACTTTTCTTATCACGCTGTGGCCATATACTTTGCAGGGAATGCATCCAAGAAAATTGTGCCATTTGTAATCGTCCCTTTACTCCTGTAGCTGTAAATAAAGACATGCCCGCCTCAATGGCTGAATATTTTTCAAGTCCGATGAGGCAGTACCAACATTATAAGAAAATTATGAAATTTCATCATGAACAAGAAAGGCGTCTGGCCGAACATCTATGTCGTAGGAAAACAGAGGAAAACCAGAAAATACTAAGTGAAAATGATGGTTATGCCAAATTGAAAGATGCTATAAAGCGGCAAGTCGAACGTGAACGCGAAAGAATACGCAAGCTACGGGAATACATTTCTTATTATGATAGACGTTTCGAACAGGCTCGATATATGACACCACCAATTACAATGCAAGCGCGACCAAGGTTTTCAGCGCGATCACATAGTATGGAAGCTGGTTTAGCTGTCAGTACCAACATGCCGAAGCGTTTTTCACAACAGATTAGACCAAATATTATTTATCCGAAAAGCCCTACTCTGAGTGCTAACAACACTAATTCGGTGTCAACAGAAGAAGCATCTGTTGTAAAACACACGATTAAGAAGGCAAGAACTCCTCCACCATTGTTATCGTTTACTCAGCACAAACTTTTGAACCCACAATTTTCATTTGCATCTTAAGATCATACAATAATTCATATGTAGATGTTACAGGAAAATGAATTGCGTTACGTAATATGTGCACAGCCCCTTAATTGAATAATTTAATTTGGATATTTTAATTATAATTTGAAAAAAAAATGCTGTCTCACAAAAAATGGTAAAATGTAAATGAATCACTTTTGTGTACTGTAAAATAACATAAAATTATTTTAATTTAATATGTACATACATACATACATATAGTGCACTGCTTATGTGTCTTTTTATTCATTTCGTAGTTACAGGGAAAGGCAAGTTTGAAATTATGTACTTTCTTGTGCTGAAGCTTTTGGTATGAGTTGTGTATTAAGATAAATTGAACTTGTATCATAGCAATAGATGCAAAACTAATACACTGCCTGCCATATGGACAGACACATTTATGACAAGCAAAACTTTGAATTTTATGGGAAACAAGTTTGATTCCAACTTAGGTTGCAAGAGACTGGCTGAAACTAAACTTTAAAAATGTGGGAGATTTTTAGTAAAAGAATAAAAGTTTTTAGTTAAATATTACATCATTTTACAAATAAATACCTTATCCTAAACTTTAGAATACTGTGCCTATATGCTCTAGTAACCCCGCGCCTTATAAAATATACATATTTTACAAATCAATCCCTTTAAAGAACCTTGGTGGTTTCAAATCAATGATTTGTTTATTTTATGTATTCTTTTAAAAAACAAACGCTTCATATTTAATTTTTTCGATCAGTATTCAATATTTAAACATACATAAGAGCAGAAAGCTTGATTACCCCAAAAAACAAACTTTTAATTTATTACAATTCTTAGCAAATAAATGTCAACTTTTTTTCCAACAAAAATTTAATTTCATAGTGTGTATATTTTATTTATTTTATTAAATATTTTTTTATATGCATAAATATTTCAATACTTATTGTATGTGAATGCCTTTAATTTGAATTAGAACAAAAACCATTAGATAATTTTAATTAATTTTGAATTTTTTTTTTTTTTTTTTTTTGTTAAAATAAAGGCACACTTACACTTTCGAAAACTACAATGAAAAATTACAAAGAAATACTAACTACCATTTGATTATTTAAACTTATCCAATGAATTTTTGATTTTTTATAATTTAGTGTAAAAATAGGCTGCGTTTTCTTTTCCTTCGCTTATTATTTTTCAAAGGAATACTATTTTTGTTAATTTTGTTTTGTTTTATTTGTTTTTTATAATTTTTAATTATAAAATATATATATAGTTTGTTATATGATATTTTATAGTTTTATGAAGAGTATATGTAATTTTAAATTTATTTAGCACCTAAATTTTTGTATGGTTTACCACCATGTTTTTCCCATTCACGATTAAATTCATGTTCCAGAATTTCAGCGCCACGTTTACGTGTCAGTCCAGTTTCTTCTAAGCTTAATTCACACATTTGCATGTCATCGATACCTTTACAATAATTATTAAAATATATGTTAAATATATAGAGTCGTAAATTATAAAGAAAAATAAAAAGATGAATTCATGGTATCACATTAAATCGCTATGTTTAATGATTTTGAATTATCTACTAAATTGAAAAAAAAACAGAGCTTAAAATCAAACATTTTTATAATTTATTATTTCAGATGTTTTCCCAGTTTTATTTTTATAAAAATGCATATCAGGCAGTCTTTCCTTAATAAGTACTATTATTGCCTACCCAATGAGAGAGTAATTACATAAACGTTTGGTGGGGAAAACAAGAGATTCGTATCGATCTAAGGACGATTTTAAATTTTCAAAATGTGATCGAAGTCTATCGATGATTTAGCAGCCGAACCAGCATATAAGTACATATTTTATAAAATTAAATTGGGACATTGGGTGCATTCAGAATATCACAACTGTTGTTCAACAATCAGCTGAACGCTGTGATTACTGAGCGAAGAGCGAACATGTTGAGTAAGCGCTCACAATTTTTAGTAGCAAAGAAATACTTACGTACGATACATTTCATTAAATTACGATATTTTAGTTCAGTTTGACTTTTGAATCAAATTTCATAACATATTTTTAAATTTTAATTAATTTTGATTTACAAATAAAACTAATGAAATGAAAAAAAAAAAAAAAACTACGGGTAGCACTCCGGGAGTGCCGACAGAAGTGAAAACGTTTTGTGATTACAACAATACACGTGCTATTGCTATTATGCGTAGATATAAACAATTATTTAAATACATGCAACAAATTTAACCACTTATCAAGGTGTATGCAACAGGTGAGCTTACTAGCACAGCTGACTGAGCTCGCTTTATAGCAAATTTTCATACAATCTGATATAGTTTGAAGAGAGTACATAAAAAATGGTTACAGTTTGGTACTCATACGTATTAAAATGCTTTTAATTTGTTTGTGTGTTTTGATATGAAGCGAGTGCTTTATACCAACAAAATACATGTTGTTTTTGGATTGTTGTAATTGTTGTCGAACTGCGCATACCTGCTAGTTTTGCCATGCCACTTATTGTAAACGCAAATGCAACTGCGCCCGAAAAGTTAACAACCTAAATTTTTTTCGCTCCAAATGAAGAGAGCGCCATCTTTGTGTACTCATCTTAATCAGTTTCGCTCAAATTGAAGAGTGCGCCCTCTTTGGTGCACCAAAAAATGAGTGTTTTTCTCATATATGTATGGCAACATCACCCACAAGAGAGGGCACTCTCTTCATTTTGAGCGAAATAATTTAGGTGTTAGGCCTTACTACGGTTCTCGAATCGACTTCGACTGTTGTACTAGATTAAAGAAACACACAACATTTTTCTTTAATCTATTACAGTAGTCGAATCGAGAACCGTAATAAGCCCCAATATCTGTAGGTTGTTAACTTTATTCCGACTAGGCATTCGCACAAACATAGATGCTACAAGCGTGGCGGTGTCGCGATTTCTGAGGTTTTGTCTCATCCAAAACCTTCGTACCGCGCCAATAGAAGTTTTCACTTCAAAAATTCAATAGTTTTTATTGAAATGGCAATTTTTTGACATTTTTGATAAAGAAACAGTGAGCTCATCGTTTAGAAAACTGTATCAAATAAAAAGCTGCTACAAATACACTGTTGTAGCTGGTAGCAGGTTTTTCTGCTGAACGCGCCCAATATATCAAATAATAAATAAATCCATTTTGTTGTACTGTTACGAGAGATCAATGTGTGTGTAGGTTCTTGATAGTCTTATATTAATTTATATGGGCGTGGTGCTGCCCCCATTCTCATTATAATTGAGATTTTATTGCGTATGGAAAGTTTCCTGAAAATCGTTATAATGAAAGCCGTAAAAAGTGGGAAAAAGCACAAATTACAACTAAAAACCGTTTTGTGGGTCCAATTTGTCTCTTTTTTTGATACGTCTTAAAAAAGGGGTTATAAATTTAAGCGGAATTTTTATAAAGTTTAAACCTCCAAAACTCTATTGTTTATGAATCGATGTTTAAAATCAGTATTGTCCATAATATATTATTTTTAAATCGGACGCAAGTTGTTCTCTTAAAATATTGGCTGTCGAATGAAAATTCCACTTATGGACAGAGAAGTTCATAATTTTTTTTTTTTTTTGTGTTTGAAAGAGTTTCCATGCAGTTTGGTTCCCTAAAATTCTTATTAAAATCAAAACATACCGGCTGTTAAAAGTATTGGCGGTTTGTCGGCATGTAATTCCATTTGTCTTGCAATCCATTGGCCATCGAAATGAGCGTACCAGAGACCACGTTTCGCTAAATTAAGAAAATGATTTCGAAAAATATTTATATATAAAAATATTTTTGTAGCAAAAACCGTAACATACTATTTTCTGGTGCATTTGCTCTCATAAATGGTATACGGAAATAGCGATGCTGGGCAGTAGTAATTTCTTGTTTCGGCTGTACTAATGGTGGTGCTTTGGAAGCTAAACCAAAATTAAAGTGTTTATTTTAAATTAATTGGTTAATAATTAATTATAATTACCAGCTTCCATAACACTTTTCGGAGCTCTTTCGTTCTCCTCCATTGTGGTACGTTTACGATTCTTTGCCTTCCAGGCATGATAAACCTTCAAACGACGATGGAATTCTTGGCGGCAGGCCTAAAAATGTACATGTTTGTAGTTGGATGTAAAGAAGTAGAAAAAATAAGTAGATAAACTGAAAACCAAAACTCTGAAAATATTTCCTAATTCGAAAATGTCTTCAAAGTTTTTTGTCTGAATAAGATGTAAAGTAACAAATATTTTAAATATTAAAGTAACTGAAATATTTTAACGGCTCCTTTTTCAATTAAATTTTGAAATTACTTTTAATCATCTAACTTACCTCCAGTAATTCAATATCACAGGATGTATTTATTGCATCACGTAATTCTGAATATTTCCATTTTGATAAATCATATTTCTGTTTACCCAAAGCCTGTTGTTGAGCACGAACATTTTCCGATCTTAATCGAAAAAGTAAATAAGAACCCAATTAAAAAAAGTGAAATTGTCACAGAAAGAAAAACAAACGAATTTCTTAATGACTTCTAGTGATTCAACATAAAAAAACTTCAACCATATTTTACGCAAAATTTATGTACAAATTAAATTCTTTACCACAAATAAATTCATTACAAGTGAGGTGAATTAAGTAAACTATGTACTACTAAAAACCATAATTTATATGTATGTATGCATTTAAAGAATAAATCCATTAAAAATTATAAATATGTAAATAATAATCCTAAAAACTAGTAAAAGTTGGATAATGATATAACAAGTTTGAACCTCAACTCACTTATTGTTTAAATAACGAGAAGCAAAATTAGAAACACCTCGTGTAAAACTTTAAATTAAGTAAAAAAAATATTGTTTAAAGAAAAGAAATTAGTCAAGAAAATTCAAAATTAGTTGAAAATTGTTGTTTTCTTTGGTTTATAAAATTGATTAAATATTAAATGTAAGTTTTACTTTTAGTTTTGGTTTGTTCGTTAAAAATGTAAATTAAGGGGAAAAAAAAAACATTTATTATTTCGTATATACCTGATAAGTTTATTTTGACCCATTAAAGTTCCATCCATTTGACCACTGTTGTGAATAAAAACCAAATTATGTGGAATATTTTGTTTTGTATTTTTTGTTTGTTTTTGGAATATGGTGATTTTAAAGTGATAAGAGAGAAAAAAGCAAAAAAATTCTTACAAATTGTATTTGTAAAAATAAAAAATAAATAAAACTGAAAATTTACAAAAATATTTTTTTTATATATTTATAGAAAAAGGACAAAAACACAAGTGCTTAAAATTGCTTTGATTTTTTTTAAGCTATTTACAATAATTAACTGCAAAAAAAAATTTTGGATTGTACTTACTTTCTTATCACGGGTGGACTATCTTCCACTTGGCCATTTGATTCGCTGGCCAAGCGTAAAGCCAACTCATGATCTCTACGTTCTTGCTCAAGCTGTTGCCTGAACTTAGCATCGTCTTGAGCTTCTTTTTCTAATTGTGCCTGTAAAGCTAAGGCCGCTTTACGATCCTCTTCTTCTTGCTTGAGACGTTGGACCTCTTCGGTTTTGCGTCTGGTTTCCATTTCGGCTTTACTGTTTAAATAAAAGATCATGTCAAGAAATAATAATAAAAGTTTTTAATGTCTGAAAAAAATATATTTCATTATCAAAAAAATGAATACTAACAGACGTTTGTTTTCCTCTTCTTCTCGAGAACGACGTTCTTCGTCTTCCTTAGCACGACGTTCTGCTTCCAAGGCTTCTTGAATCTTTCGCAAACGTTCTTGCTCTTCTGCTTGTTGTTGTTCCTGAAAATATTACAGAAACAAATAAAATCTGATTTTCAAAAATTTATATAAAATACAGACAAAAGTGTGCAGAATTAATTAATTTAATATTGCAAAAATCCACTATAGGATATCACTAGTGAGCCCACAAAGTCAAACTATTTCAAACTGAGAGAGATGTGAACTCTAGGAGTTAATTTTCACTTCACTAGCAACAATAGTTTACGAATGTTTCATTCAATTGCTTTCGCAAATGTATAAAAACCGATATTTCTAAAAGAAAGTTGTTTCTCTGCTTTATATTGGTGCCGTTATAGGCAAGAACTGCTTAAAATTTGAGTTTTAAATAAACGTTTAACTTTACCTTGAGTTTAGTATTCAAGTCGACAGTGATTTTATTCATATTAGCCATTACATTTGTATACAGTCCATCAATTTCACGTGTTGTAATTTTGTTATTAGCCTGAAAAAAAAAACAAAAAAAAAACAAATTTTAAAAAAGAATAGACACAAGAAAAATTAAAAATTACCACAAATTACATTACCTTTATCTTACGTATAGCTTCATCGATTTGACGATTAATTTGCGAAACTTCGCTTAAAATTTCTTCACGACCCCTTTTCAAGCCACCGGCGATTTCCACAGTTTTCTGAGCATTGAAACGAATTTTATTAATTTTCGATATGCCCTGATAACGTGGACGATGATGTTTACGCGCCAAATAGCCACGAACAGTGCTTTGCATAACCAAAACACATTTATTGCGATACTTAATACGATTGCGCACTGAAAATAATATCACACACGACGTTCTTTAATATAAAAGCGTTTAAATGTATAAAACCGACAAAAACTTACATTTAATTACGCATAAAGCTCCTAAAGTAGATTTGACCCATCTGGAACGTATTAACCATTTCTTGACTTTGGCCACTATGGCTAATAAGTTTTCTGTATCGGATTTCATAATACGATCGAATTCTATGAATTTACCCGGGCGGAAGAATACTTTTGTTATGCCAAACTTAAAATCTCTTGAGCTAAGATTTAATGACTGCAACATTGCTTCGCAAAAAGTACGTGCTGGTAATTTCGCCAACTCTGGTGGCAATATTGATTTATACATATTATACAGATCAGCAAATGGTACACGTGATGGATAGCCATGTTCCATTAGTTCTAATACAGATATGGTGCCGGAACATTTCAATTGGGCCAACGCCAAGCCTCCCTCAAATTGACGATCAATCATTTTACTATTGGGCTTAATACAACGTATAAAATTGGTTCCCTGCAATACAAAAATTAAGTCATATCAATTTGCAAATAATTGATTTAAAAAAAAAATATTTACATTTTTCTCTAATTTTTCCATTAACTCAGCCAACTGAGACTTAAACTTTGAACCAACTGAGATAAAATTCAATTTGCCTCTAGTTACACTGCTGCTGCCCGATGGAAACAACGATTTTAAGAGAGGATTTTCACATTCCTGCACCAAACCCTCCAAGGAAGCATGCAAAGCATCATTATTCTTCTCTATAAACTGTTCAGTATTATAACAAACGGCTCCAGCAAAATGGCGTACCAAGAAACCTTCCTCATCTCTTAAAATACGATGAGCCTTGAGTCTGGATGATCGCGGTAAACCCAAGCGGAAGTGATTCGACCAAGCTTTGTGCACCTCTGTAGTGAAATGTACCGCTGAGGGTTTAGGCAGTTTACTTTCTTCGTCTAGCAGGATATAGATACCACTTGCTTTCGATTCTATTAATTCGATAATATCTTGATTATCGGTAAATGTAATCTCAGGAACATTCAAACCTTCACGTTTATAAAGTTCTTGTTCATTTTTCAAAATATTGTCATTAAAGAATTTTTGCAATTTCTCATTGCAATAGTTAATGCAAAATTGTTCGAAAGAATTAACAGTGAAGTATTCAAAACCGGCGATATCTAAAACACCAATATAATAATTGGAAACTCGAAAAGGTATACTTTGATTTATTAAAGCCACAATGCGATCAAATAAACGACTGTAAATGGCCTTAGCTAAAGCATCGCGAGCATTGGAGGCTTCATAGATTTTTAAGGGGACCCTGGAAAAAATAAAATAAAAAACAAATATGAGATACGTTAAAATATTAAGGAACACAACTACTCACATTATCACAGTGCCTTTAAATCCGCCACCCTTGCTTTGCATTACCCTCGACACTAAGGCCTGTCTTAGTTCATCTGGATCTACTCCCAGCAAACGGCATGTTATTGTTAGAGATTTTTCCGATGATGCTGATACTTGACATCCACCTCGAGCATCGTCGGGTATTTCTTCAAATGTAATATTACCCAAATGTAAACAAGCTGCCACCAAGGAATATATTTCCAATTTTTGAATTTCACTCAAACCCAAACGTCCCAGTGCTTTATCCAAATTTTGAAAATGATTGTAATCATCGATAATGGGATCTTTAAGCGGGCCCTTTTGCGTATGATCTTTTGATTTCTGTGTTGCTGGTATTAACTGTTCCGTCTTGCTATTGGCAAAGTATTGAGTACAACCAGAAAGATACTGTCAAGAAAAAAAAAAATAATGTAATTAACTGCCTGTTCAATGATGTCGAAAAATAATTTTTTTACCGTATGTTTTAAATGTAATTGTAGAAAGAAAACTAAAACCCTGTCACATCGTTAAACAGGCAGGTAATTAATTTCAACCGACTGTCAGTTAATCATTTTAAAAATTTAAAAATTTCTAAATTTGGGTTTCGATGCTTGTAATTAAATAAAATTGTTCGAACATTTACAAATCTTAAACAGTTAAATTTATGAAATTGAAAATAAAATATGGTGGCACGAAATAAGCCCCAATGAAATAAGCCCCAAATCGAAAAATGAAATAAGCCCCAAAAAATTTTCAAATTTTTTGTTTGGGGTTTATTTCATTTTATTTGGGGCTTATTTCATTTTTTAAAAATTTGGGGCTTATTTCATAAAATTTTTTGGGGCTTATTTCATTTTATTTGGGGCTTATTTCATATCAGTAAAATAGATCTAAAATCCTTGCGCCCTGCCGTAGGCCGGTTATGCAGAGAATGCTTGGAACGCGAAGCCGGTGTTCGATATACCATAGAGGATAAATTCCTTGCGCCCGGCTGTAGGCCGGTTATGCAGAAAATACTTTGAACGCGAAGCCGGTGTCCGATATACCATGGAGGATAAATTCCTTGCGCCCGGCCGTAGGCCGGTTATGCAGAGAATGCTTGGAACGCGAAGCCGGTGTTCGATATACCATAGAGGATAAATTCCTTGCGCCCGGCCGTAGGCCGGTTATGCAGAGAATGCTTGGACCGCGAAGCCGGTGTTCGATATACCATAGAGGATAAATTCCTTGCGCCCGGCCGTAGGCCGGTTATGCAGAAAATACTTTGAACGCGAAGCCTGTGTTCGATATACCATGGAGGATAAATTTCTTGCGCCCGGCCGTAGGCCGGTTATGCAGAGAATGCTTGGAACGCAAAGCCGGTGTTCGATATACCATAGAGGATAAATTCCTTGCGCCCGGCCGTAGGCCGGTTATGCAGAGAATGCTTGGAACGCGAAGCCGGTGTTCGATATAATTTAGAGGATAAAATTCTTGCATTTTATGATTTCTTCTTAAGCTTACATCATAAAGTTAACAAATTTGGGGCTTATTTCATTTTTTTTTGGGGTTTATTTCATTTTTTAAAAATTTGGGGCTTATTTCATAAAATTTTTTGGGGCTTATTTCATTTTATTTTGGGCTTATTTCGTAAATTTTGTTTGGGGCTTATTTCATTTTTTTGGGGTTTATTTCATAAAATTTTTTGGGTCTTATTTCATTTTTCGATTTGGGGCTTATTTCATTGGGGCTTATTTCGTGGTGCCATAAAATATCATGGTTGTTTTATTCACCGTGTGGATTAAGAGAAATTTTTTAGCACTCTGGCGATTTTTCCAATTTTTTATATTGAGGTTATGTACATATGTCTTCAAAATATCGCATTAATAATATTTTAATTAAATTCGAAATTATATTCTATAATATCAAAAATTTTTCATATTAAATGAAACTTTACTATGAAAATTACAGTCGAATTCGATTATGCGGAAATGAAAAATTACAAGCAGTTTGTTTCGCTTATGTGAGATTTTCGATAAAAAGATGTTCGGATAAGAAAAAAACGTTTCAGTTAAACGAACTCAGTTCATAATTGCTCTAGAAGTAAAACAATTGTGATTTGTTTTTCATTTCAGATTCATTTTTAAAATATAAATATAGGCTTGCAACTTTATTTGAAAATAATAAATAGGTTATTATATTTAATTGAAATGTGAAGTCGCTCAAAAGTATTTTGTCACTTGTAAATTAATAATTTTTCCTCCTATGCGGTGTTTCTTTTATATAGTACATTAGATTATTTCTAACCAAAATATGTTTCAATTAAGCGGGGTTTCTTTTAAGCGAATTTTCTTTTAAGCGAATGTAAGTGCTTTGAAATTGATCAAAAATACTAAATAAAAATTTTTATTTTCAATTAACCGATTTTTCCATTTAAACAGCGCGCTTTTATCCGAATTCGACTGTATATATGTATACCGGTCCTTTATTGCAACATAGTCATATCTCAATAAACAAAATTTTTCAGTTACTGACAAAAAAGAGATTCTCAATACCTTCTTTATTTGTAAAAAAGTTTTCATAAACATATCTCTATCTAAACCATTGATCGTCAAACTAGCCCCTAGGGGCCGAGCACCAATCGTCATTTTCACATACACAACACGAACCAAACAGAAGAGACAAAGTAAAATACGAAACATACTAATTTGTCGCTTTATTTTAGAATTTGCAACAACAAAACACATGCAAAAGAGGGCAAGAAAATATTTATTTTTTTTAGTCTCTTTATTTGTTATTCATAGTACACTGTGAATATTTTAATTTTTCATGATGTGGAAGGTTGATTGGAAAGAAGCTTTTTTGTATCTATATTTTTTAATGGAAAATTTTTTTAATTATGTAAATTCATTCATTCGTTCATTCTTTCGTCCATAAACGCGCTAAACCAATCCAGTGTGTATGCATACAAACTTTTAATATGATGTTAGGCTACAGTAAAAAATAAATGTAACAATCAATTTCTACAAGTGTAAAAACACCAATACATTGATATTTCCTACATGTTCTCTTTATGACAAAGGCTGATCTAAACCGAAGTTTTAACTACTTATATGCTCAACCCGTCCATATAAATGCTTACATTTTGAAAACTTTAAATGCATTTTGACACGTTTAAGTTTTTTTTTTTAGATATGACTACGTTGCAATAAAGGAGCGATATATAATGTATAACAATTAACAAGTACATAATTCATTGAAATCTGATGAGAACCTAAATAGCTACAAAAACTAAAGGCAATAAATTCCTACAGTACTCGTAGATAACAAATTATCTAAACATTTAATTTATAGCTTATCTCCATTTAAAATACAAAACACACACTAAATTTTCTGCTCACAGACTACCCAAAACAACTAATCAATTGTTTGTGTTTTGTATACACAAAAAAAAAAAAAAAAAAACAACAATGACGTAAAATTGTAAACAATTTCATATCAAAGTAAAGTCTATGCGAGTAACAGTTTTAGATAAAATTCTAGATAATAATTGTTTACATACCCGATAATCATCTGGTTTGCCTAAACTTAATTTGTCACGCAACTGTTGAGGCGCTCCAGCCAAAAGCATATAGAAAACATGATAGTTACGTTCTTCAGCGCTCTGGGTGCAAATGCGACTTTTTTCTAACAAATAATGTGAAATGTAACCGCCCACAACTTGAGTTTTCCCATCATAGTGAACTTCGATAAATTTTCCAAAACGAGATGAATTGTTGTTGCGTGTGGTTTTAGCATTACCAAAAGCCTCTAAAACAGGATTAGCTAAAGTGGATAATTAAATATTAAAGTCAACATGAAAAAAGCAAACGAACAAAAAAATGTTTACAATTTATTAGCACGTACCATCTAAAATTCTTTGCTCTATAGGACCGGCACTATCGTGCGAATGACACAAATATTTTAGTAAGTATTTTGTTGATTCTGTTTTACCAGCTCCAGATTCACCCGAAACAATTATCGATTGCGATGCTTTATAGACACGCATATCACGTATAGCTTTGTCAGCTAAAATATTAAAAATAAAACCGTTTATAAACGATATATGATATCAATTATGTCACTTTTATTTATTATTATTAACCTATGGCAAAAACATGGGGTGGTAGTTCACCCAAGGAACGTCCATTGTATTTTTTGATTGTGGCAGGTGCATAGAGATCATTTAAGTCACGATAAGGATTTACGGCTATTAAAATATTGGCCACATATGTCTACAAAAGAATAATAAATAAGTATTTATAATTATCTTTCATGGTAAAAATTTTCTTAATATTGCTGACTCACATAGATTTTATCTTTGTAGTAACGTGTCTTTAAATTATCCAAAAATGTGGCTTCATTAAGAAGCATAAGTTCACCTGAAATTAATGATTTTAATAAGATAAAAATTTATTTGAATGTTTTATTTAAGCACTATGTATTTTTATTTTAAAATAAGCAATATAAGCAATTTTTTTGCCATAGTACCATGAGGTCAACCACGAAAATCATAATCTTTTGTAATTTTTCTCAAAAAAGTTCACGCACCAATTGGTTTTTCTAAACAGTTATTACCTATATTGAGTATTCATAATTTTATACGGTGTTTTTTATTCATTTTTAATTTTTTTTTCGTTAAAAAAGGTTAAAGATACGTTTTGGTTTACGGAAAAATCTCTTACCATCTCTAAATATTAATGAAATTTCATACTTGAGCTATTTTTTGTTTTAAATAAGCATACGAGTATTATTAATTTTTCTTAACCAAAAAGAAAATTAAAAATTTTCAAAACTTCATCGCGGTTGGTGTGTGAACTTTTTTGACCTTAGCGAAAAAATAAATATACGTTCCCTTATAGTTTTGTATGCTCTATCGGACTGTGCTATGCTAATTTTGATATTTTAAAAAAAATTTTTAAAAAGTTATGTCCCTAATGTACATATTTATTTTTCGAAATTTCGCTTAACAATTTGTTTTTTTTTTCTTTTTTTTTTTGTAGGACCAGCACTCAGTGGATGGACCCCTACTTATGCAATGCATTGTGCTAGAACTTAGAATAGAATAGAAAAGTGGATAGATCTGGTCCAAGGACCGGCACTGCGACACCTATTGGATCTTTTGTGCCATGCATCTCTAAATGAATTCAAGCTCTGAATGACTCTCCTTATGAAAGTCAGCACAGAGCTTGGAGAAGCCCGCCTAATATCATCCGAACCCACAAATTCAGAAAGAAAAACACGCCTTCTACTATTACATAAGACATTCACAGAGAATGTGTGCCGTTGTCTCATCCTCTTCCATGCATAAACGACACAAGGGTGAGCGAACTAGGTTACTTTTCCAAAGATGGTAGTTCAGTCAGAGGAAACCAGTAACTAGCCGTAAGTCGTTCCTGTTGAAATTCAGGATGCCACTGTATGAGAATGGCTGTTTCAATGATTTGGCCTGCCTTAAACCGGGAGAAGCCACCCAAACTTTCTAAGCGGTCGACATGTCGTTCTCTCTGGTTAGAATTGTTACAGTCGACCAATTTACGCCACAAAAGGGCTCTGGGCCTATAAGAGGAGCGGCGGAGGCCCTCTTGGCCAATTCATCCGCTACCTCGTTAACCGGATGACCGCTATGGCCAGGTATCCAGTAAATGGAAACCTTGTTCCGTATCGATAGCTTCTGTAGTGAGTCAAAGCACTCTAAAACAAGCTTAGAACGGAATTCCCATGAAACTAGGGACCTAAGGGCTGCCTGACTATCGGACAAGATAGCTATATGTGGGCCTTTAATGCCTCTGCTCAAATTAATATGAACGCATTTGGTGATTGCCTGTATTTCCGCCTGAAATACCGTAAGCCATTTACCCATGGGCACTGAGATTTTCACGTTGGGTCCACAGACTACAGCGCCTACTCCATCTAAAGTTTTGGATCCCTCCGTATACCAACATAAACTTCTGGAATCCACAGAGGGACCATTACCCCTCCCACATGGCCCTAAGCGGAATTGTGACATTGAATCTCCTGTTGAACCTTAGTTCACAGATTATTCTGTCGCTAGGCAGAACTTAGGGAAAGGGATAGGGTAGAGAGGATAGATCAGGAAAATTTTTATAAATTATTTGAAATTGTAATATTAGTTATTAATAAATTTGTTTAGCTGCCCGAATGTTCAAAAATACAAATAAGTTGTTTTCATAAATACTATTCAGTTAAGTTCTCTAGAATCTTTAAACACTGCCGTCTTGTAACCCAGAAAATAACAAAAAAAATATAACTAAAATTTTTAAAATGTAATAAGACCTCAATGAAATTAAATAATATTTCAAACAAAAATTAAATAACACCGCATTATTGGGGTCTTGATTTGTATAAAGTACACATCCCCAATTTTTTCTGAAAATATGGAGGGGGGAGAATATCTGAATCTAGAGAAACAGCCCGGAGGAAATCTTTAAGTAATACAGTCTACGTTGAACATTAAAAATTTTTGCAATTAACATTTACTTTGCACACTTTCAGCATATAAGTACATACATATGTACATATGTTTATACAAATGCCTGATATTCCATCTAACGATGGCAAAATAGATGGAGCACAGAATTAATCGGTAGGAGGATGGCAAGGCTAATTCCTAGTGTAGAAAGCCGAATAAATAGGGATTTCGGAAAGGCTAACTACTTTTTGACCCAGTTCTTCTCACGATATGGATACTTCAGGAAGTACCTTCACCGTATGGGTAAGACGGAAGACTCCGGTTGTATATACTGCGACGAAACGAACGATGACGCTGAACACACTTTTCAATTGCAACAAATGGCAAGTCGAGAGAAATGGCGATTTTACTCCAGACAACACAGTTGACGCTGTGAGTAACTATATCGAATACGTTTTAAGGAGAAGACACCAATGTGTGGCAGACTTCCAAAACGTTCGTATACAAAGTTTGTATACAGTATTGCTACTGTATTTAAATCACATACATATGCAAAGTTGCGAAACAATGCAACAACTATAAAACCGATGCTTGTTTGCTTTCTTACTGCGTTAAAAATACTTGGCGGCGGCGTTTTGAAGTGGTTTATAATTATTGTATAATTATTGTACTGCTGCGTTATGAAATGTGATGCTTTGTTCAAACGCAAAGCAATTGACGTTTTGGAAGTCAGCCTATTACAACAAAATGATTTCCTAAATACGGAGAATCAGGAATACGAGCCAGCAGGATCACGGCGGCAACATTTGCCGGACCCAGACGTAGGTGAACAGGGGGACCAGTCGTTTTCTAGGAAGCCGTTTCTGCGTCTTACCAAAGTAATGCAGATAGCGGTCCCGGGAAGATATTCTCCTCAGAAAATGAGGAGTGATTGATTTAGTGGACACACCACTCGACATCGGTTGCTGTAAGTGCGAAGGGATTTTAAGCCCTAACTAAAAAAATGCCTGATAATAAATGCTACTAAGCCGAAAATTTGATCTGAAATTCTATTTATATTTTGGTCAGAAGGTATAGTTCGTATTATTAGCGATCATCTAATAATTTTCTAATGCTCTCAATTTTTCACCGGTTACTTAAAAGAGTTTGAATTGTTGATCTCAAAATATGTTAAAAATTTGAATTTTTAAGGTATTTATTCGGAGCGTATATTTTAAAGCACTCAAGTTCCCGTGCAAGGAAATTGCGTAAAAAACTGCAAGTCTTTTGTTTCGCTTTACGTGTAAACAGAAAAAATAATAATGCCAAACGTACTTAAATTAATCCCAAACGGTGCCGGAAAAAACTGTAAGTACTTATTTTCATTAATAAAGTATTAAAAGATTTGGTGCCGCCGTGGCTGATAGGAAGCAATGCCAGCCTAGTAGTCCGGAGGTTGCCGGTTCGATTCCAGCCACAGATCCTAAGCTAATCGCTGTGCAGGGTTGTGTTTGTTTAAAAAAAAGGTACGGATTCTTTCATCGCTAAATACTTAATTGAAACACAAAAGTTACTTCTCAAATTAATTTTCAAAATTCATCGATGTTTTTGAGCGTCAAATACTGATCGAAATCGGTGAAGAGTTTTAAGTTTGATTTAAAATATGTATTTTAAAAACATACGATTTCCACAATCAAAATGGTGTTCGAAAAAAAATATGTACGTTAATAACACTTTTGACATTTGCTTTTGTACAACGTACTATTTGCACTTTCGAAAGGGACTTTTTTGCTTTCCGAATTGGATTAAAAAATTCCCATAATTTACAAACGATTGGAAATAAATTTCACAAAAACCTTTTATAATATGTAGTGGGATTGCGTAATCAACTTTTTACGAATTCGTAAATTTTCCCCCCAGATTTTTTGGGTTTCGTCGAAGGAAACCTCAAAGCCGTAAATGGGAGCCGTTTTCAACCGATTTAACTAATAAGTTTGAATAGCATGAACAGCTTTTAAATATGTATGTATGTATGTAAATTATCATTATTTTTTAGCTTTTGCAAGCATTTAAAAACAATTAAAGTAAGTACATACATAAGTATGTATGTATTGTTGTACAGTCAACGCTCGGTATACCAAATACTCATTATAACGAATTCGCGATATAACGAATGAGTTTTCTCTAAGTACTAAGTACCTTATATAACGAACAGTATAACGAATGATTGAAAAAATAAACACAGAAAACATTGTTTATGTGTTTTAATAGAAAAGCAAAGACAAAAAAGAAGAATATTCGTGATGAATCTTGTATGATTACACTTGCCTGGAGAAACATTGATCAACATTCGTTAGCCAAATGCTGGAGCAAATTTTTAATTTACAAAGATTCAGAATTTGATGAGGATGATGACATACATACCTTTGGCAAGAAACAAACAACTTTGAATAATTTTTTCAAATTTGTTCAGTTTTAACATTGCATAAAAGTTATTTTTAACATTCAATTTAAATAAATATATGTATATAAAATAAATAAATAAAATAAAAATCTTTGCTATATAACGAATTTTTCACTATAACGAATGGGTTTAACATTATCATTCGCTATACCGGGCTTCGACTGTATTTGTAAATTTCATTGAACAAATATTTTCTCATTCATATGAACTTGTGGGCAAGTCAAGTATGGCATTTGAAATGAACATGGTACCTGCATACTTATGCCGTAAAAGTGAATTACTTTTCGAAAAATCATAAAACCTTAACAATGAATGCAATACAGGCATATATATGTAAGTACAAGTACCCACATTACAGAAGTACATACATACATACTTATGTACATACATACATTAATACTTGATGAATTTAGTACAGAACTACAATGTAATCTAAAAAATTATAATAGCAATAATAATAAAAAAACGTGACTTTTTTCCAACAATAAAAAAGAAATCCATACAAATTGCTCATTAAAAATTCAATGACTTCTTTTTTACATAAAAAAAAAACACTTTAAAACTCGTGCCATTCATATTCCTTAAATTCTAACTTCTTTTCAGGCAACCAGTAAGAAAGTAGAGTAAACAAAAAATAAGTAAAGAAAAACACTTGAAAAAGATTTAAACGTGACATCTAATCGTAAAAATTCTTAAAATAAATTTGAAAAAAAAAACATACATAAGTAGTTCTTTTTTTGTGTAACAGTTTGTTGATTTTTGCTGATGGTTTTCTTTTTCATTTCATTTCATTTTATTTTATGTGTCAAAATGAATATCAAATCTCAGTATCGCATTGTGTATATGAACTCAGCATAGTTTGACATTTTCCGAAGTGAATAGAAATTGGAAAGTTTAGATTTTTATTAAAATGTATGTGTATAAACTTCACATATTCAGGTCATAGACTTTCATATGACAATTATTTATACGAACATTTCATGTCAATTTCTAAGGATTTTTTTATTATTTCACTATTATTTTATCTAACAATTTACGACATTAAATTGACCGACCATAAACAAGGCAAGCAGAATATAATAGGAATACATTTACAGATGTGGACAAGTATATGGCATGAATAAGCATGAAAGAGCACATATATTATATATACATATATATATTTTTTTTTCGTTAGGACCAGCACTCAGGGTATGACCCCTACGTATGCAGTGCATTGTGCCGGAACTCACGAGAGATAAGATATATATTGAAAATTTAGAAGGCTTAACTCTTTTACAACTCTGCTTTGCGCGTTATGTTAATTTTTAAGGCAGTGTTGAGGCGCCTCCGGTGTTAAGTAGGCGTATTAACTTTGTAAAGCTGTATTAGCAGGCATTTTATTAATTGTTTTACTTCGCCGATGTTTCGGCTAACCGACGAGCGATGTTGTGTACATTAGCTTGGAACAGCATCAATCGCTGTCGGAACAGTTTTTTAGTGTCCAGTGTTATGCCTTCATTACTTAAATAGTCCGAAAACAATTAATACAACGCCACACTAACGTACATTAGATAAATTAATGATGTTGATTGTGTTGCTCTGGCCAGGGTTTGAACCCAGGCCCCAAGTCATTGCTTGCTTAGCTAACCACTTCAGCCAACAAAAGAGTTTAGAAATATTTGCCAGAGTTGCAAGGGCGAAACAATATTTCACTGCCGAAGTGGCATCGTTGTTATAAGACTGAAAAAATATACCATATGATTGACCTTGCAAGTAGTGCTGGCAAATAATTGAGTAGTTGGTACCGAGTATCGAGGAGTTGCTATCTTTTTCGGGTACTCATTAGGGGCTGTGCACATATTACGTAACTCTGTTTTCAGAGATTTTATACCCTCCCCCTCCGTAACGCTTTTTAATAATTTTTTAGTGCAAAATTTCCAATCCGTAACAAATCTTTAACCCTCCTCCCCCTTGGAGCGTTACGTAATATGTGCACAGCCTCTTACTCAAAAGTAATTACCCAATACTTTCAGAGTTGCATTTTCATAACTAAATCCACTTAAAACGGAAGGGTCGATATGTAGCTAACTCTGTAAGAAACTATCTAAAACTTTAGCTAAACGTTTACGTTTTAAAAGAATCGAGTAGTATTTAGAGGAAAAGTATTTAGTTGAATTCAGTAATTAAAAATAGCAGAAATTTCCAACACAATTTTCAAGCCATCCCTGAAATTTCATGCTGCAATCAATCCCAAAGTGGTTGCAAATTGCAATTTGTCAGAAAGTTTTAGAGTAACTGAAAAAACAAAACTTTTTGCAAACATTTTCTACAGCGATATCTTTAAAAGTACTTAATCTGGTGGCAGTTTTTCAGGCACATAAATGCAAATTAATCTTGTAAGTCGATTTGACAAGAACTTTAGGAGTTATTAATATAAAGCGATTTTTCGTCAACGATATCTCTCGAACGAAGCAATCGATTCTAATCAAACTTTCTGCTGTCGACGTGATTTTTTTTAATTACAGTTGATTTAATGGGTATTTTAATATAAAATTGATTTAAAAAATATTCCTTCCAAAACTTTATTTTCGAAATTTCTTAAAATCAAACGAAATCTTAATGAGCTCAATGTCTTTAGAAGGCCGTAAACTTATTTCCGATCGTTTAGCCATTTTTAAGTTGAAAGAGTTTAACATACGTGGAGATCAAACGAAAACTCGATTGTCGAAGATTGGCGTGAAATCGGAATGTTCCTTGATAGCGGGATGCGATGCCATTTAAAAAACCAGCAGCAGCACTTTGCTTGTAAGCTGATACTTATCGGTGAACACTTTATTAAAATTTGCTAAAATTTTTCTCATTTAAGTCTACGACTAGACTACATATTAACTCTCCTGCTGATGGTTGGTTGTATTATCTTTTATTTTTTTCTCCCATTCTTTTTTCATTTCCAACGATTTTCAGTTGATTTACAAAAATTACCATAAATATCGTGCCATTTAAAACACGATTTCATTTCATTTTTTTTTTCTTTGATTATTTTCTGGTTGGAAAATTTTATGCATTATGAAAAGGATGGAAAGTCATGCAAATTTGTGCAACATTTCAACAATAGATTGGATGATGGTACCACACACATTTTCTATTTATAATGCTGACTGAAATATAATAGTTAACCTAAATTAAAATGTTATCATCCCATTTGGAACTTTTAAATGTAGATGTTGTTGTTATAAATAAGTTTCGAAGATAGTAATTTGGTATAGTTTTGTTTTATTTTTTTTTTTTTTGTTGCAAAATTGCATTGTATAAAAATCAACGATAATACAATAAAGATTAGGCTTACAAAATTGCGGAAGATTGGTTTTGTTGAAAAAAAATTTTTTCTTTGCTCCAATTGTAATCAAAAATCTGTGGTAATTTTTATACATTTATTAAAGAAATTCCATTAAATAAAAAAAAATTGTAAAAACGGACCTACCAAATAATTTTGAAAGTTCCGACTAAAATCCATCACCAACTTCATTAAAAAAACCGAATTTTTTCTGTTAAAATTTATTTATAAAAAAATATTCATTTAAACTACGTTCACATTCATTAAAAATTTGTTTAAAAATATGTAACCACTAGTTTTGCTTATTAATAATTTATACTGCAAAAAAGTATTTTAAACAGTTTAAAAAAATATGCGAAACTAAAATTTAAAAAAAAAATATTGGAAATAAAGAAAATAAACTATTAGTTTTTTTCTTGGTTACGTTTTTTTCGACAAATCTATATATATAAAAGAGGATGTGTGTATGTATGTAAGAAATGGACTCGAAAACGGCTGGGCCGATTTTGATGAAATTTTCAGGGAATCTTCAGAATATTCAGGCGGGTGACATAGGCTATATAAAGTTTTGATTGGACAAAGAGGCGTGGCACCGTCCATATAACCCAAAAATTTAAATCGCCATATTTTAGGCATTTTTTGACCTACGTCGATGATATTTGGTATATATGGTATTGGCATAATTTGGAATACGTACCGGGAGAAAAGTGGGTGGGACCACGCCCCTTTTTAGGAAAATAAAAAATCGTAATATAGTCTTAACTACTGGACCGATCGTTATTAAATTTTCACAATAAGAATTTTATTTATAACGAGGGGGTAGCGAAGCGCACCGGGTATATCTAGTATATGATAAATGTGAACGTAGCTTTATTCTTAAAATAATTGTTTTTTTAATTTCACTCTGTTAAACTCTAAAAAAGTAAATGAGAATTATTAGGACAACATAAAAAAAAGTCTGATGTTTATATCGTAAGTATTCGCACACTTACGCGTTCTTTGTTGTTGTAATCTTCATGGAGTTTTTTTTTTCTTAAAACCCACATAAAAACTGAACTTTATTACCAATGAAAAAATTTTCAAATTAAGTAAAAATAATTACTAAATTTACAAAGCGTTTTACAAAAAAAGAGTTTGAAAATTTTTGCAAAAGCATTTACTTAAACAAATAAAAATAACATAAAAAAGTAGTTTGTACAAAATTAATAACATCTTTTCAAAGTTTAAACTAATTTTTTACTTAAAAATTTTTTAAAAATCCAGCAATTCATTTTTTGAAAACCTAACTGCTTTCTTCTTTTGTTTTTAGTTTCAATAAGAGCACAATAAATGATTTTTAATTTACTTTATAATAAAAAATTACTGGATCAGAAAAACACTTTTATTAAATTTGAAAATCAATTTCAAACAAGCCTTCGTCCGCATTTAGGTTAGGTTAGGTTTCGAGGGCCGTCACATCTGAGACGTGGCGCACTTGGGTCCGTTAATTCGGTCCCTTTGTCATACCCTATAGCAGACAGGGCACAGTCACTTGGTTATTCAATTTCCTGTAATTGCCCTGTCGCCGAATCAAACCATCCTGATTGTTGCAAGAAGGAGGATAGGTTGATTAGCCCCATGTTCGCCAGACTGTCAAGGTCTGGCAGAATGTTGAAGCCCATAGTGCTACCCCTTATGCTAATAAGCGCGGGCATTGACATAGAAGATGAAGAACTGTTTCTTCTTCCTCCCTCGTCCGCATTTAGACACGACAATTTTTGGTGTATAATATGTCTTGTCAACCCTGTGATAATGCAACTTGCTATTTCACTAGAACAAAACACAACTTATGAAAAAGTGGAACGGCCTGTTTTTAACAGCTGACAGCTAAGTTTTACACGGCAGTATCGACAGTGTCGATTTTTACGGGGCATAAAGTGCAATGCCTTCCACCATAGGAGAGGGCGATTTTTTTTAGAATCAAACACACCAAATTTTTAGAGAGCAAAACTTTTTTAAGCAATGACCACCAAAGAACACTTTCTGCAGTTTTATGTCGAAAATAATACACCATTAGTTTCTTAGCATATCAGGGGGGGAAAGAGAGCATACTTTTGTGATCGTTACTCAGCGATACGCTTTGTTGACCCTTACTTAGCTTTTTGACGTTTGCAATAACAATAATAATGGAATGTTGACGACAACATGTTCGTCTATGTAAACGCGAATAAAAAACCAAAAGATAATTCCAGATGTTTTTCTTACAAATGTTCGCCCCATCTAAACTCGAACTTCAATTGAAAAGAAAATTTATTCTGTGTGAGAGGAGCACGATCATACGAGTATGTTTTTTGCTATTTATTATAATTTGAAGTTGGAATTTCCTAAAAAACTTTTATAAGCATAAAATATCAAATAGGGGTGGGCAGATGGATTTTTTTAGAAATTGTCAAAAGTGTGTATTTTGCGGCCTAAATATATGTAAATCAATAAAAAACACTTTACTGACACAGTAAAATAACAGCTACTGAAAATTAATTTCATGTCATTTTAAAACTAAAAAAAATATTTGCAATACAATTTTTAAAAATCAGCAATTTAATGAAATGTCGGTAGTTCTTTTTTTTATGTAGATTGTAAAATAGCGCACATAAAAAATAAATTGTATGTACAAGACACTAAAATATTATACTGCCCACTATAATCATATATTTAATAGTTGATTTTTGGAACTTATTCATTATGATTAATGAACGATATAATGATTTATGTACATACATACATACATAAACTTTTATACGAGTACATATGTATGTATGTATTTATGTACATATATTCAAATTACACTTTCTTTTTTGATGCTTTTCAATCATTTATTTTAGTTACTTTCAAATATATACTCACAATTATCATCATGATCCTGTGGTCCATCGCACGATGAAAATATATCGTCTACGGCACATGAACGCTTTGGATATTTGCGATCTAAAGGTGTGACTTCGAATTCCTTAGCACCGATTTCCGATATTTGACACTGTATATAACCTTCAATCGGATCACGGGCCCACACCAGCTGTGTGTCCATTTTGCCAACTACAGAGAACAAGAAAGAAATACAATTATCACACTGATTCAGTTCGAATATTTAATTAAATAAATACTAATTAATTGTATATATTGTGTATTTTAAACTTAAAAGAAATAGATATTGAAAAATATTTTTAGGTAAAACGATACAAAAAATAAAATGTTAAAAAAACGCAAACGTAATCTTATCGTAGAAATAACAACGACAACGTACTTTATAGGCAACAGCAACAAAAAAAAAAACTTCTGAGTGACGGAAGAACAGACAGACGACAGGTGATGAAACCAGTAACAATAGAAGAACAACAAACACTTAAAAAAAATGAGTTGTTTTTTTTACTTTTTGTTGTTTCTATTCTCTTAATTGTTAACAAAAAAAAAAAAAAAACAAGGTAAAACAAAAGAATAATAAAAAAATATATAAAAATATTTAATTGTTAACTGCAGTACGTATGAATTAAGACTAAATGAGTTCTATTGTATATAAAGTTCTGTGAACCAAACTGAATAGGTTCATTTGGAGGTATCGGTCGTTAAGATATTTTTTTTTTTTATTTATCATGGCCGTTACAGAGTAATAAAGTACTTTTTGGGTTAAAATGTTCCATTCTAGTCTTTTGGCGGTACTTTTTAAGTAGTAAATTCATTACAAAATATAAAAAAATGGTTATCATTAATAAAAAAATAAAGCTACAGTGGAATAAAAAAATATATTTATTAAGATGGGAAATTTACTATACCACCACATAACACAACATTAAGTTTAAAAGCTCTGTTATATTGATCATCGTTTAAAATGTGAAATCAAAAGTTTATTCAAATTAAACTGCAAACAGAACAAAAAACTGACATTAAATTCAAGTATTATAGGGTTACTTTGAGTACGAGTTGTTTAATCCAAATATCCCCAAAATGTAGTTAATCAATTCTAAACGGGATTAAGCACTTTTTAAGCTGCCTCAGTTCAATGCCAGAAATTAACAAAAATAATATAATAATTTTTTTTCTTGTTTTTTATTTGTGACTTATAATTTTCTAATTTGGCTGAGTTGTCTAAGGCGGTGTGGTACAATCATGTGAATCTAGTATTAAAAATATTGATTCAATTATGTTTCAGGATAAAAAAAGAGCATAAATAATCCCAAATCTGGATTGATTCAAGTATGCGACATTATTGATATTAGCTAGTTTTTTTCTTATAAATAAGACAGTTATTCTCTAATTGGGGGGCCATTACGGCTTTGGTCTCATAAGTATTTAAAGCTATTTTGCTTTTTTCTTGTTCAGGTCAATTAAATCTGATCATTACCAATAATTACACAGAATTATAGGAAATTATTTTTAATGTAATTACAAAGTACATACATACATACATACTTGTTTAAAATAAGTACCATTTTGAAAATGCTACCCATCATCTCCGTTAAATAGAAAAAAGATATGAGAACACATACATACATATTTATATGACAAAAAGAGAGTCAGTACGTATTTTTGTGTGTATTAGTAGATTTTAACAATTCACAAAATTGGTTAAGCCAGGAATAGAACTCATAGTGCATCTGCAATTTGTTTGCAACTGTTTTTAGACATATTGCGTAGTTACACTACGCTACTTTGTTGCATGCAACTCCCTTTTTCAGTGCAAAAGCCAGAGATGAAATATAATATGTACATATGTATATATTTCTATTTCAACACTCTCACGTAAAATTAAAATTGCATGCAAAAAAGTTGCATAATGTAAATACGATTTTAAATTAAAATCATGAGTCAAGTAGTGTCTTTTATGGATGGGTCAGCTGAGAAAAGAAATATACAACAACTTCCCGCAGTAGACAGCTTGTTATTAACTGTTATTACTTCAGTTCGTAAATAATAGATTTACTGCCAGTTCGCCGATATCGAAGAAGTTATTTCTTTCGAGCAATTACAATTGAAACAAAAACAAAATTTTTGAACAGGCACTTAAAATTTTTAACACATTTTTTTCTATATTCATAGATTTCAAAAATGGTTAAGTACTCTACAAGAAATAAGTTACCTCTACTAACACACTCAAACCTTTTTACTAACACTTTTGTCATAAATTTACGTTGCAGAGTTGTGTTTACTTGACAATTATCGTGTTAGTCTTTCTAATGGTCATTTTACTGGTAATATAACTTCTCATTTGATCGGTAAAATGATGATTATTTATCAATCATTTTTATAAATGGAAATCCCAAACAGACAAAAATATTCTTATAAATTGGAAAGTAAAATTAATAAAGAATTTTACAAAAATATATAAATAAATCCGTTGAAATATGTGTATGGAAACTATTAATAGCACAGCAAATACAAAAGGTAAGAAACAAAACGGTTATAATTAATTTACAACTGAAAATATAATTCTTTTTTATAGATTGTGGCTAGACGAAGAAAGTTAT
Organism: Lypha dubia; assembly: GCA_947311025.1. NCBI lineage: Eukaryota > Metazoa > Arthropoda > Insecta > Diptera > Tachinidae > Lypha > Lypha dubia. The sequence continues at coordinate 30,213,385 of OX371260.1, read as the reverse complement.
GTTGCGGCTGATGATGAAGATGCCGGTGAGAAACCTCAATATAAAGAAGATATGGATGTGGATAGTCCTGAGGAAGTGGTGCAATATAAATATAATAAATTATGTGTATTTAGTTAAATAAAATAATTACTAAATTAATAAAGTACTTTTTGGGTTAAAATGTTCCAATCTAGTCTTTTGGCGGTACTTTTTAAGTAGTAAATTCATTACAAAATATAAAAAAATGGTTATCATTAATAAAAAATAAAGCTACAGTGGAATAAAAGTAAAAAATATATTTATTAAGATGGGAAATTTACTATACCACCACATAACACAACATTAAGTTTAAAAGCTCTGTTATATTGATCATCGTTAAAAATGTGAAATCAAAAGTTTATTCAAATTAAACTGCAAACAGAACAAAAAACTGACATTAAATTCAAGTATTATAGGGTTACTTTGAGTACGAGTTGTTTAATCCAAATATCCCCAAAATGTAGTTAATCAATTCTAAACGGGATTAAGCACTTTTTAAGCTGCCTCAGTTCAATGCCAGAAATTAACAAAAATAATATAATAATTTTTTTTCTTGTTTTTTATTTGTGACTTATAATTTTCTAATTTGGCTGAGTTGTCTAAGGCGGTGTGGTACAATCATGTGAATCTAGTATTAAAAATATTGATTCAATTATGTTTCAGGATAAAAAAAGAGCATAAATAATCCCAAATCTGGATTGATTCAAGTATGCGACATTATTGATATTAGCTAGTTTTTTTCTTATAAATAAGACAGTTATTCTCTAATTGGGGGGCCATTACGGCTTTGGTCTCATAAGTATTTAAAGCTATTTTGCTTTTTTCTTGTTCAGGTCAATTAAATCTGATCATTACCAATAATTACACAGAATTATAGGAAATTATTTTTAATGTAATTACAAAGTACATACATACATACATACTTGTTTAAAATAAGTACCATTTTGAGAATGCTACCCATCATCTCCGTCAAATAGAAAAAAGATATGAGAACACATACATACATATTTATATGACAAAAAGAGAGTCAGTACGTATTTTTGTGTGTATTAGTAGATTTTAACAATTCACAAAATTGGTTAAGCCAGGAATGGAACTCATAGTGCAACTGCAATTTGTTTGCAACTGTTTTTAGACATATTCCGTAGTTACACTACGCTACTTTGTTACATGCAACTCCCTTTTTCAGTGCAAAAGCCAGAGATGAAATATAATATGTACATATATATTTCTATTTCAACACTCTCACGTAAAATTAAAATTGCATGCAAAAAAGTTGCATAATGTAAATACGGTATTAAAATAAAATCATGAGTCAAGTAGTGGATGGGTCAGCTGAGAAAAGAAATATACAACAACTTCCCGCAGTAGACAGCTTGTTATTACTTGTTATTACTTCAGTTCTTAAATTATAGATTTACTGCCAGTTCTCCGATAACGAAGAAGTTCTTTCTTTCGAGCAATTACAATTGAAACAAAAACAAAATTTTTGAACAGGCACTTAAAATTTTTAACACATTTTTTTCTATATTCATAGATTTCAAAAATGGTTAAGTACTCTACAAGAAATAAGTTACCTCTACTAACACACTCAAACCTTTTTACTAACACTTTTGTCATAAATTTACGTTGCAGAGTTGTGTTTACTTGACAATTATCGTGTTAGTCTTTCTAATGGTCATTTTACTGGTAATATAACTTCTCATTTGATCGGTAAAATGATGATTATTTATCAATCATTTTTATAAATGGAAATCCCAAACAGACAAAAATATTCTTATAAATTGGAAAGTAAAATTAATAAAGAATTTTACAAAAATATATAAATAAATCCGTTGAAATATGTGTATGGAAACTATTAATAGCACAGCAAATACAAAAGGTAAGAAACAAAACGGTTATAATTAATTTACAACTGAAAATATAATTCTTTTTTATAGATTGTGGCTAGACGAAGAAAGTTATGTTGCGGCTGATGATGAAGATGCCGGTGAGAAACCTCAATATAAAGAAGATATGGATGTGGATAGTCCTGAGGAAGTGGTGCAATATAAATATAATAAATTATGTGTATTTAGTTAAATAAAATAATTACTAAATTAATTTAAAGTTTGTTTATATGTATATTTTATACAGTCACAAGTGACTGCTTTATCCAAAGTCAATAAGTGGTAATCTGTGACTGCTTGTTGACTAGCAAAAAGTATTAGAGTGAGCAGTACAGTTATATGTTACTCACTCGAGAAAAATTCACAAGTGCGAGAGAAATGCAAAATCACACGTACACAAAATAAGTGGTCAAATTCTTCATATTGCTCTTAAGAATGTGACTTGAAGTTGTGACCACTTGAGGGGTTATCAATGACAGCAAATTTACTAGTCAATGACCGTTCACGTTCTGGTAGGGTATTTTATTAAATTTTTAAAATGGATTTGAAATTTATTTTGAGAAAAAATTTCTATTGAAATTTTTTACTAAAACACATGATATGTGGCTGCCGTCAATCAAACTTCGATTTTCCATCCCTGGGCTAAATTATTGTTAAAATCTATTAAGTACACTTTATACGTAAGTACGTACGTATACATTTGAAATTATTGTACAATAGAATTTAATTTGTTGTTACATACTCGAAAAATGTTGATATTTTAAACAAAACCACAATAATAAATTCTCTTATTCAAATTTATTTTTAAACAACTTTTTTAATTTGCTTTGACACATATGTAGATTTTGTTGTTTTGTTTCAATCTCTTTTTCACAATATCAGGCTTTCTTCCTTAAAAAAAAAAAAATTAATAATTTGTTTAATAAATATTCTGCCGGCTTTTTATTTGTCAAGTTTCATTGGCAACTACTAAGTGAGGTTGTCTATCACAGAATGTGAGTCATGCAAACAACATTAAAAACCATTCAACCTTTTTTCTTTTCATGTTGTTGTTTTTTGACCAATTTGCAATTAATTAATGTTTATTGATGATAAGATTTGAAACAAAAACAAACCGAAAAACACGGTATTAAACATTAGAAAAAAGTTAGAAGTGCTGCAAGAGAATTTTACAAATATTTGTATAAAATAAAGCTAAAAATTATGTAAATTTATTAAAAAAAATTAGATAAATATTTGTTTGAATAAAAGAATGTCCCAATTTTTGTATTCATTGCAAGCTGTGATGCAAGATTGTGTGTCCAAGAAGTCTGAATTATTATAAAATTTCCCGCGACTTGTTGTTTTGCGTCTGTTGCCATGAAAACTTTAACCGATATGTGTTATTCATAATGCCGCAATTTCCACTAATTATTCGTTAATTTCTTTATACAGTTAGTGTGAAAATATGTGAAATAAGGGTGCTTCGCGGTGCGCTCCAAATTTTCCTAAAATATATTTTTTATCAACATAAACCAAAACAAGGAAAGAGACAGATTGAAAAACAAGATACCTTTAAAGGAAATTTATATCCGATAAAATATACACCGGACAGTACAGTTAGAAACCAGCATTTTGGAATTTTTGTTTTTAGAATATATGTATAACCACTACAGACATAAAAACAGGTGTACCGGCTGTACCCCCTAAAATGAAAGATATGTATTTCAATGTCGAATCTAAAAAAAACTTTTGCCACTCATCAAACTACAGAAAATTATTATTGTTTTTGCATATCCACGTTTGCCATTTTAGTCACGATCGGGATTCATATTAAAGTATATTTTGAGGTTTGCGTTGACTGAAGTGGTTAGCGCGCTGACTACTAAGCAAACAATAACTTGCGGCCTGGGTTCAAACCCTGGCAAGAGCAACACAATCAACATCAACATCAACATCATTAACTTCTCTAATTGTTGTCGGACTATTTAAGTGATGATCTTTTTTAAATTCGGGAGCATATTGATCCTCCCGAAATATTGATTATTGGAATACTTCTCCATTTAAAACCTGATTTTCCAAATTCATTTTGTGTTTGACCGAGTTTGCTTGTAGTGTGGTCCCAAATATTTTTTGTTGAACGGGTTTGCTTGCAGTTTGGTCACATGATTTTTTTTTTTTTTTTTGAAATCGGGGGGCCAGTTGTTTCCTGAACTATTGATTATCGTACAACTCTTATTCATCTGGGTCGATTTTTTTATTCTTCTTTTACTTGAACGGGTTTTCTTAAGCTACGTTCACATTTATCGAATATTTGTTTAAAAAATGAATGTGAACGTAGCTTTACTGTTTGAATTATTTAATTTTTCCGATTTTATTTTTTCTTTTATTTTAGAAGGTACTTTAGTCTTTCGTTGGAGTAAAATATAAACTGTAAATGGATAATATCGGATTTTATTGATATAATCGGCTTTTTATATCGAAGTCGGTTTTTTTCGCTACAATTATGTGCCGATAATTATGATAACCGTTTGAAAAATTGTAGGAGCACGAATTTCAATGTAATAATTAAATAAAATTTTAATTTCTTATTTGTGTTAGTTACTTGGTTTGGTATATGAGCTAACGGTAGATATGTATGTATTCGTATATACAAAAAAAAAATTGTGGGATTTTTTAAAGTCGAAATTAAGGTAATTTTATATTTAATTTTAAGGTAGTGAAAATTAAACAACCAGCAACCGTGACATACATACATATGTACTCGTATGTACATTCATACATACATATGTAAAATCTATGGCGTTAGACGTGAACAAGGTTTACTTAAACGGCCTCAAACGTTTGGTTTTTATATTTAAACACTACTAACAAAAAGAAAAGTTCTCAAAATGTAACACACCTGTAAGAGTAGTTGCCTTTACAAGTACATTTATGTATGTAAATACATATACATATGTACATATGTATATACATACATAATTCTAAATGGTTAAAGTTCAACAATAGTTAGATTAACATTGACGAACATATCTTCATCTTTGACAGTCTCATTTAAATATGATTCATAACAGACATGATAGTTATGATACCTGAACGTTAAGTAACCTAGTCTTGATTATTATAATGCTGTAGTGGTTGTTGCCAACTTCACCCTTCATTATCGTTGTACTTTAGTGCACTTCAAGAATGTCAGTCTTGGTAAAGTTACATAATAATCTGTAGCATTTAATAGGTTTATGCATGCATGAGAAGTTTTTTTGGCCTCAGGTCTTATTTAATGGCTGTTTCTTTCCGTCTAGCACTCCTTCGGTGTCTCTGTCTATCCTTCAACAAACTAAAGAAGTAAATACATATTTATTATTTCTAACGAGCGTTCAAATGCATACTCTTTGCTTAGGTTTATTTGCAAGTTCCAACTTAAAAGAGTTTTTGCTGACACCTAAAGGTTTAAGGTTTCTCCCCTCGTCTTTTTACCAAACGAAAGAATGAACGAAGTGTTTCTTTAAATATATGAAACAAAGGAAACGTAACTAGATATTTTTAGTTATTAATTATGTATACCAGTGATGAATGAAATTATAATTTTATTTTAAATTATGTGTTTATTTTGTATGAGTTTAAAAATATTTAAAATTCACACAATGAACTCGTTTATTTGCATTGTAGGAATTGAAAATATACTCTACAATCATAGCTGCCAGATTTGACGATTTATCGTCATTTTGACGATTTTGGGTCCTAAAAATTGCATAGTGACGATGGGACGATTTATACCCTAATTTTGACGATTTTAAATAATTCATGTTTGCAACACATATTTGTGCTATTAGAGCAACCTTGAACTGCTGAAAATTGTAATGAGAAACTTTTTAAAAACTAGTTTGCTTAAAACTGAAAACTTTTATTTAACTGATTATAAAAACAAAAACATTTTTTTAAATTTTGAAGACATTTATTTAGGAATATTTGCCAAAGACGTATTGGAAGAATCACAAATAAAAGCAAAAAAAAATTTGTTAGTAGTAATAATTGTGTTAATTTTTATATAGAGCTTTGTTATCAGATATTATCACGATTTGATTTTGAAAATAAATATAAAGCTCTTGGCCAAATTAATTCATTTATTATTAATGAAGAAAAAATGTTGGTTTTCTGAAATTATAAAACAATTTTCGTATTTTGTTGAAAAAATTAAAAACCAAGGGCTAGAAACAGAGTTCAGACAATTGAAATTATTGTCCTGATAAAAACATAAAACTATTGGATTTTTGGAAAAAACTATCAGAGATGCAAACAAGGGATTCTAGTCTTTTGTTTTCGATTTTGACTAAATTTATTACAAAAATCCTAGTTTTAGCACATTATTCAGCAAATATGGAAAGAATATTTAGTCAGGTAAACGTAAGTAAGACTAAAATAAGAAACTGAAAAAGTCGTCTTTGGAGGCAATATTATATTCAAAAGATTATTTAAAGCTAAACAAATGTACCTGCTATGATCTGACAGTTGTACCTGAATTAATCAGTATGGTTAATTGCAATACATATTTGAAAAAAATTATATTTTTATTGTATAAATTTTATTGTAGCTTTTATACATTTTTAGCAAGTGTTTCCAAAAATGAAATTTAAAATGCATATTTTAATAAATTGAAAAAAAAAACTAAAGGATTTGAATTTTTTTATTTTTTTCCATATAATGTATAAAGTATTTAAAAACATGCAATCTATTTACATGTGATTTTACTGTGAATTCTAAGTGAAGTATTTGATCTCTGTATTTTAAATAATGCTGTTTTTAATAAGATTTGTTCATTTAAGAGTTCTGTTATGTTTTGCCTCTAACAAAAATATGTTTTGTTAGTAAAAAAAGCGGGTTTTTCATTTGACGTTTTTATGACGATTTCAATAAGCTATATTGACGATAATGACGATTTTTGACCAAAAATATGACGATATTACCTCAAAAAATCTGGCAGCTATGTCTACAATACAATAAAAACCACGACTTAATTTATTTGTTTAATTTAAAAAATGCTGAAAATTAAGATATTTTTAAAGATTTTAATGTTAAACACAATGTAGCAAGTCGGAGTTTTTAGCCAAGTATTATTAATAAATAATGTTATTATTTAGGGTATAATGTGTAATGTTACACTTACAGAGATTTAAGAGATATGATGTGCACTGCAAGGCACGCGGCCACAGAATTGACGGACAAAAATTATTCTAAAGGCAAAGAAAATATTGGCTAGACAAGGACAGAAAATTATCCGGTAGTCTTAGGATTAACCATAAGAATTGTCATCAGACTTAGCAGAGCCAGATGCATGAGCGCTAAATACACGAGCGTGGTATCTTCCGAAAAGAATGTTGTTCTTTTCTACTGTGTTTTTCGCTTTTTCAGTTATATATTTATATCATTACAGAAAAAAAGTTTTTTTTAACATTTATTGCGGGGTAACAATATCTAAATGCATTTTGGTGGTTGCTATACCAACTCATCAATAGATGTTTACCATTTTTACATGATTTATGAATTAGTAGCTTCTACCGGCGCCTTCGCTCACGCTACATGTTAATGAAGGCATAAACTGTCTACATACAAAATTAATCGAAAACATAAAAAGCATCAAAAGTACCAGCTTTTCCTCATTTTGTCACCCTGAAAGTATACTGTAGGCATGTTAATGTAAAAAAAAAATTATAAAAAAAAACTAGATGATTGTCCGGCTTCGCCCGGAAGATATTTTCTTATATGGCGGAACCATTCTCCCCACTCATCAACCCATTTTTCCAATTTTGATAGGCGGACGTAGCACCATCTGCCCTTCAACAACATAAATAATTTTGTTTCTACTTGAAATACGAACGATGACGCTTCTCATGAATGAGGCGGACATACCGCCATCTTTCTGTCAATATAATGCCACGCTTCTCGTAAATGAGGCGGACATAGCGCCATCTGTTATTCAAAAACAAAAATAATTTTGTTCTGTTTGAAATACGAATTGGGTTAATAGTTTAGTAAATACAGGAATTGCCCCCTCCCTCCCCTCGTCGTTCCCCTGGCGGTTTAAAATATACTTTAAAACCTAATCTCATACCTACAAAAAAAAAATTAATAAAAAATTTCATTAAAATCGGTCGAGCCGATTCGGAGGAGTTCGATAACAAACATCGCGACACAAGATTTTTATATTATAAAAGATACCAATAGCATTAATATGTCACGTTTTTCACCACTTAATATGGGCAAAATAATATTTCTTTAAAAAATTTCATTCAAGTTCATTAAGCGGTTTTCGACTTATAGTGGAACAAACCTCTAAACATACAAAACTTTCACATTTACAATGTTAAATAATAGGATTTGCATAAATACGTTGATTCAATGTACGCATACGTTGTTTCAATGCAAACATTCATTGAAATTTAATGCAAATCGGTTCAATGAAAACATTCGTTGTTGTTATTTTTTTAGTATATTAATGAATATGGTCATTGGTTTAATGTTCATTAGGTCAAAATTAATTACAATTTAAAAATACACACAAAGTTGCAAGTTTAGTCGTTTAGTTTAGTTTCTGCCAAATTTAGGGTTTCTGAAATTTCATTTTATTTTATGTTCAGGGATTTTTCACAGATTTATTTGTTATTTGATTTGTGGGCAAATTTAGAGGCCAACAATTTTCAGCTTATACGTCTTTTAGATGTTTTCTATATTTCAGGTTACAATTTCCTTCTGTGTGGTTGAAAATCATTGTCTACCACTGTATATTTAAGTAATAAAATATAATCTTGCTTTTGTCACACCAGAATTCCGTTCAATTCTTAGGCAAATTTAGAAATATTCATATGAAAAGTAATATTATCAGGCTCAAGTTCAGTTGTATTGAATTAATGAAAATTTAAATTACCAACCAAAAAACTGATGGGATGGATATACTAATGCTTTTCAACATAAAAAAAACTCTTAGTAATTTGAATTTTCATTAATTCAATAAAACTGAACTTGAGCCTGATAATATTACTTTTCATATGTACATACATAAATATAAATTCAAATAATAATTACGTTTATTCGTAATAACATAAAAATATTAGAAATATTCATACTGGGATTAATTTTATTATCCACTGTATGATTTTTGATAATAAAATTTTATTATTATTTTTATGTACATACATTTCTCTATTGTGATATTAAATTCGACAGATTTTATTTCATTGAAATTTTAGCACATAGTACACAAGGAAAAAATATATTTTATTAAAAAATATATATATATATATATATAAAAACAGTTCATAACAATTTAAAACGCGTGAGAAGTATAATTTTACCCTTTAAATAGAACAGACATGCAACATTTCCACACAATTGTTACAATTTCTGATTTAATTTTATGAGAAAGAGTGAACAATAATTTTATTCCACTCCTACATGCTTCATTTGTTTGCAAAAATGTTTACAATGTTTACAGTGGGCCTGATAATTATTATTACTTTCACGGAGTATATAAAACTTAAAATATCTATTGATTGTCATATGCAAATATTTATCGATACTACAAATCAATACATTTTGGAATTTTTCATAATAAAAAGAAGCGATAAGATAGTTTTACTACGATATGGATTAGAACAAAGAGCTTTGTGCAGTAAACTTACTAAATTTTTTTTTCTTTGCTATGACCATTACTTATCATAATTTCTCTCGCACAAAATTCAAAATATGTATCAAGATTTTTAATTTTCCAATCGGTTGTTTATGACTGCCAATTCATTGTTTGATAATAAAAGAAATTATGTCTGGTTAAATTTTTACCATAATTTTCATTAGCAAACGATAAATAACGAATGGACTAATGATTTTCGTTATAAAGGCCACATTAGTCTTGACGTTTACTTTCTGTTCTGTGCCGTTCTGTTTTTGAATTTTTGTAGTTAGAAGTTCTGTAACAACGTATCAGCTGTTTCTTGCAGAATATACATACATACATACATAGCCGAATATACATATATTATCGGCGGCGGCGGCGGTGTTCACAAATTTAAAACGGCGCTTCGTCTTAATTATCAGGTTGAATAATTTTAAAGAAAATAAGTTAAAGATGTTATTTAATTAAAAAACTCTACTCACTATAAATTTTTCATGAATATAATATTTTTTTATTAAAAATCGTTTTGTTTTTAGTGTGCTTCAAGTCGATGGCGGCGGTCATAATAAAAATTTATCAGCGATTACGCGACAATTTTGTTCCGATCGGTTTGGTTCACTGAAACAAGCAGCTGTCTCTTGCTGTCACTTAAATTGTAAGTAAAATTCTGTTCTCAACTGAACAGAACAACTAATTGAAAATACATGTTTTGCAGACACAAAAAAATCAACATCTGATCCAAAACAGAACAGAAAGTCAAGACTAATTCTACCTTAATAGTTCACAGACGATAAGGTTCTTTCATTGCAAATCTCTTTATTTATGAGATTTACAAACTGTTATACTTCTTCCAATCCGCGGTACTATAAATTATGGTGTTTTCTTTTCTACAAAAAAAATGGTACATCTCCGTGCAGAAAGTGTACTTTGGTGTTCGTTTCTTAAAATTATTTTGCACTCTAAAATAGTGGTGTGTTTGATTCTAAAAAAAACGCCCTCACTAATGGTGCGAGGAATTGCACTTTTTTCCCCGTAAAAATCAACAGTGTTGCTGTCAGCTGTTAAAAACAGGGCGTTACACTTTTTCATAATTTGTGTTTTGTTCTAGTGAAATAACAATTTGCATTATTACAGGGTTGGCAAAACATTTTATACGTGTACGCTTCAACAAGGTGCCATTTTGTATGTAGAAAAGAAAACACCATTAGTTTTTCACCTCTTTAGGGCCTACACTTTAATTTATTTTGAAAGCTTAACTTTCTCTAAGATTTTATTATCACCTATTTTTCCCATCAACTTCACTGTACCTTTTAGTGAACAACGATATTTTCAACGACAGAATATCTAACTAATAATTACCAGAGTAAATAATACTGTGACGTTATTTTTTTTTCACCATTTACGTTTAGCATTCATGTCTGGCCTTTTACTGAAATCTATGCGAGTGTTTTTAATAAATATATGTGTAAATGAATCCATATATTATATGAAACTAAATCTGTAATATGAATTAATATTTTTCTTGAATTAAAAAATTATTTCATGGTTAATGTTTTTTTTTTTTTTTTTTTACAGCTACGAACAAGATAACACAGAATTTTCTTCTGCACTCCGCGAATTATTCAATATGTAAAATGTTAAATAAATTGAATAATAATAGAAAATAACACCCGATTTATACGATGACTAAAATTCATGAATTTATTTTTTTTTGTTAGCGTGCGGGGTAGAGAAGAAAGAGGGGTAGAAAAATAAACACGTTTTCTGTTTTCCATGCATTTTTTCTATTTTCTTTTCGGTTTTTGTTATTATGTTTTATTCTTTTTCTACTTTCAAAGAAGATTGAGCGATTATACGCTAAAAACTCAACACTTCAAGAGAAATAAACCATGTTAAAAAAACCATAGTATAAATGCAAGAAGATTTACGAAAATACTTTCAAAGATAAGATGAAAAAACTCATGAATTTTTAATCATCGCATAAATAGTGTAAGAAAAAAATATTTGATAAAAAATTATGAAAGAAGTTTTGATAATGATGTTCACAAAAATTACATCTTTTTTAAATAATTTTCTTTATTTTTTAAAAACTTAATTTATTTGTTTTGGGATTAGCTAATCTATGTGCTGCATTACGTTGGTTGCTAAAAGCCAACTCATCAGTATATCTTTAACAATGTTTAAAAAGTTATTTTTTAAAAAAATTTGAAATATTTATTTATGAGTTATTAACACTATACCCACTAGTGCCATTCACTTTCCAATTTTAATATTCCCAAAGAACTAAAATCGTATGCCACTTTCCCTTAAATGGCAACACTGCTCACCCAGAGAACAATTCACTTTATTTACATTTAAATACCAATTAAATTTAATATGCAGTGAGTCGTTCGTTGTACATATTCTATTAAATTTCCACTTATTTTTATTTCGCCAGTTTATTCCGTTTCCATACTCGTATTGTGTACAAAAAAGGGGTTTATTGTATGACAGAATTAATAAATTTCACCTTGCCACACTTTAAGAGTCAATTGTCTTTATATGTAAATTATGCAACAATAAATAAGAGAAAAAAGGAAAAGTAAAAATATATAAATGAATTAACACACCCTTAACAAAACTAACGAATAAATTTATTAAAAATATGTATGTATGTATATTGTTTCACTATTTTGTAGAGGTTGAGTGAACCAGGAAAAACACATAAGAAGAAAGTTTTTAATGTATTCAATCAGAGTTTTTGAACAAATTGTCTGTATAAAATATACTATTCGTTAAGTCGAAATATATTAACTCGACAAATAATTTTAAGAGCATTTTTTTCAAGTATCGGTCATGCAACCTTTTCAGATGCTGCAGTGTAAGATGCATAAACAAAAGATCTTATACGCATATTGTTTCTGTAGTCATAGTCGAAGGGTGTGTCCACCTAAGCTTCCGCAATATTCTCACAAAAAAAAATTCATCTAACAATGTCCTTTAACAACTTTCTTCCACTTCCAGCAACATTGTTTATATTTTTATTGCCATTTTTGTTGTTTTTTTTTTTTTTTTAATTCATTCAACTGAATTTATATGAAAGAGTTTCATTACTCCCTATTCTTTTGTTGAAAATAAGCATTCATTTACGAATACACACATACAACACACAAACATTCATGTACTTATATGAAATTTTGCCGCAATTAAACCAGAGAATACACATCTTTCCAAATGAAGGAGCAATTTTAATATTGTCATGTGTTTTTATTTATGTTTTCTTTACACCAAAAAAAAAAAACATTACAAAAAAATACTGACAGTTTCCTAAGAATTATTACAAAAAAAAAGTAATAAGGAAGACACCATTGTGTCATTGTCAATGTCGCCAAGATGACATGTTGAAGTTTAATGCATTGTGCAACAAAGCCTAAACTCCACAAAGTTGTAGGATGTAACGTTTTACAACAATCATGAATTCATATGTATGTTTTACATACTCAAGTACGTGATGAATATTGTGTAGGCAGCAATTAAAAAAAAAAACATTTTGTTCTTAAAGTATTTTTTATAGAAATTAAAGTTATTGAAACGGCAAGATCATGAAACTTTTCAAAGAGCCTTCTTTTTTAAATAATATATGTATATGTCTGCTTAGTAGTTCCATATATTTTTTTTTGCGAGCGATTTCTATCCAACATAATCGTTTATGATGGTGTTTACGATATTGCACGATATAATAAAAAACAGATTATTTTAAGAAGTGCATAGACATGCAGATACAAATTTGATATGATTAAAAATGTATATTATAAAGACAACATAATACTTAATAAAAGCCAAGTGTTGAAAAAAAAAATCAAAAAAATAAAGTATGGCCACTGCATGACTACTTCACTTAAAACAGACAAGTACTTGTACTTCCTTCCCATCCATACCAGTTGTTCAATGTTGGAGTTTTATGTGTTCTAAAGATGTGCATTAGGCATATAACTTTCTAACAATTTTCGAAGATATAAAAATTGGCATACTAAACTCGAATAGGCCATTGAAAACTATGAAAAAATACGCTTTTAGTTTTTTGTTGGCGTCAAAAAAAGTTCACGCACCGTCAGTGATGAAGTTTCAAATTTGTATTTATATGCCATGAGGCGGAATTTATTTAAATATAGAGATCCTGTTTATATTTCTTAATAAAAAGAAACAATTAGTTTGAATTAGTTGTAAGACACTGAATTTATTTTAAAATATGTTTGCTTAAGTAGTAACAATTAAAATCTTAAAACTAATATAGTACTCATGCGTACGTTTTCTTACCCTAAACACATGAAAGTGATAATAAGGGTTACTTGTCATGTGTAAGAAAAGTTGTATGTAGTCTAAGTAAATATACACCAATAAATTGTGTCTAGCCTAGGTAATAAAATGTGTGTAGACTAAAGAAATAAAGACCAATAAAATGGGTCTAGCCTAGGTAATACTAAATACATTTTATTTCCCGGACTAAATTTACCTCTTAGACTAAGTATTTTATGTTCAACTAAATTGAACAGATCCAATTAGACCGATTGAACCAAATTCCTAGTCAAAAGATAATAATTGGAAGATTTAATGCTCTATGAATAAGGCTCGTATCTGTACTGTTTTTCGCAGTATTATACTGTTTTTCGACATCAAAAACTGCGTACTGCTTTTCTCCCTCAAAATACTGTTTTTCGATACATAATAGAAATAAAAACGGCGAACAGCGAATTCATGCAATAATATTGCTAACTTCAAAAATAAGCATTCTCCTCGAGAATGTTTCGATTGTGGATCGGTGGGTGGAGATATTTATTCATCTCAATAACGCCGATTGCGAATTGAAAGAAATGGCCACGATCGTTGAATATATTTTATGTTTGCCAGGAACTTCAGCATCAGTGGAACGCATCTTCTCTGCAGTGAACAAAACTTGGGCGTCAGACAAAACCCGATTAGATGTGCAAACATTGAAGGCGATTCTGACCGTCAAATGTAATTTGAAGTACAAATGCTTTGATTTCTACAATTACCTCAAAACGAAGCCGGCATTGCTTATTCAAATTGCTTCAAACGACAAATACAAAACAACAACAAAAGCTGATTTTGATGGAAATGATTCAGATGATGGAAATGATTGTTAATTATTTTTATTTATTGAATAAAATATATACTGCGAAAAGTATTGTTTTTCCAAATCGATTTACTGCTTTTTTCAAAAATTTCAGTGAAATGTACTGTTTTTGGTCCAAAAAAATATACGAGCGTTATCTATGAAAGATTTTTATGATAAGGAATAAAATAACTTGTTAAAAAAATTTTTTTCTTGCTTCAGGAAATGAATTAGGTGAGTGAAGTTTTTTTTTGCAAAATAATCGAAGATAATGTTTTTCATTAATAAAACATAATTGTCCACCTCGTGGTACTATGCGCAAAATTTGGTTATGCCCTAATGTGCATATACATGCTTGCTAGGGTGGCCAGATGGCCTGTATTGCGCACCTACTACCTCTTATAAAATTTGTTCCACTCAAAAATCGATATTTCTAAAATATTCCAATTGACAAGATCTGGTCCATTATTTTAATATGATAGAAATAACGTACCAAATCTATATAAATTTATTACGATTGTTTTTTTCCACAGCAATTAGCAATGCTTTTTATGAAAGTGCTTTTAGTATTTTAAACATTTGAGTCGCAACGAAGGTGCAGAATGTCCTTCAACCTAATAGAGGCTATAAATTTAGTAAGAATAAATGTTGATGAAATTTAAAAATAATATTCAATAATTTTTGAGCAAAAGGGTTATTAAATTCTGTAAATACAAAATATAAATATGTATGTGGCAACTAAAATAGTTACGACTGAGATTTTATGTTCCTCTTTTTAAATTCTCCAGTTATTTTTTGAAAATCCAGGTATTTGACCTTTGCCAACCCTAATGCTTTCATATGTAAATTAGACGTGCATGTATGTATACACACATAAATATTTTATGCAAGATTTTGTTTGTCTATTGCTTTGTTGTGTCATTACAAATTTATGAAACTTACCGATGTTGCAAGTTCGAAGAGAATCTTAATTGTTTGTATGAATAATTTGTACGTATATATGTTTTTTATTATTTTCTTGTTCATAAGTCACGTGAACAAGACAAAATTTTAATAAAAGATTTCGGCTTGTGTAAAAAAACAATAAAAAAATTGTATTTTTTTAAAAGGTGTTGTTTGCAATTGGGTCCCATAATTCGACAAGTTGTCCGCTAAAATATTGATGAATTTATGGATCGATTTTCATAATTCTTTTTGTGTTTGATCGGATTTGCTAAGACCCCATAAAACTTTTTTTAAATCGGTTGAAAATTTGCTCCCTTAAATTGATTTTTTTTTGAAAAACTCATCCATTTAAAGACCGATTTTCATGATCTATTTTATTTTGAACTTGTGTGATTCCAACTTAGTCCCATATTTTTTTTTAATATTGGAGCAATTTTCCTAAGCAATTTGATTATCTTAGAACTCCTCAATTAATTGACCGATTTATAATTTTAATTGTTTGTCCGATTGGGGTTTCTTGCAGTTTGTTCCCTTACTTTTTTTTTATCGGATAGGCAACCTGTAGCCCCGAAATAATGGTTTCTATGTGCCTCTGAAACATTGACATTTAAAGATATCCGCTATTTATGTCCCAATTTAAAATTTTTCGTATTAAAGTCGCTTTTTTTTGCCCGAGTTATTGTAAATTAGGGGCTGTGCACATATTACGTAATGCTCCAGGGGTGAGGGGGGTTAAAGATTTGTTACGGATTGGAAATTTTGCACTGAAAAATTAGTAAAAAGTGGTTACGAACGGGGGCGGTATAAAATCTCTGAAAACAGCATTACGTAATATGTGGACAGCCCCTTATCTTTCTACAGGCAGCAATTTAAACATAAAACAATTCGCCATAATTACAACAAGTTGTTGCAGACAATATGACATACTTGGCGCACCGCTTCCTTCCTCTAAATGCTTGTGTGAATATGCATGATGATGATGGCATGCATGATGCATCGTGTGTAAAAAAATTTGTGTAACTTTTGCAGTGTATAACAGCTTCAGCTTAATTTTTTTTTTTTTGCTGTTGCTGCAGCTACTCAATGAGGAGCATGATGTGGTATTGTTATGAAATATGTATGAGTATACATAATATTCATCTTACAACATTTATGCAATTACATATTTATGTATGTTCGGCATATAAAGTGTGCGAATAATAATTATTATACTTCTTACAATCTCTACTTTTATACAAAAGTTGTCTTATGCTTTGGGACAGACAGCCTTTAAAGCAGAAAAGTTTTTGGAATGTTTCCTTTTTATACTATTTTCAGTTTATTCCATTCAAAAAAAGAATTGCTGCTGATGATGGAGATTATATGGAAGACGATGATGCATCATCATGCAAAACAATCAAGATTTTGTTAAATTGTGTGTAAAAATGTTTTTTTTTTTAGTTTTTTTTTCTTTTCGTTAATTTTCTTTCTAATTTTGAACGTGAGGGATTTACACAATTAAATGTGATCTGAAGAATACACGAAAAGTTTTATATACCCATATCGAAGCCTAAAATCCAAACAGACGTAACTAACGAATAAAAATCAAAATGGGCTTTTTGATCGTTATTGATGAATTTAAGAAGAATGCATTTTTCCTTAAAATTTTACTCATATGATTTCAGAAATAACGATTTAATTAACGGAGTACTAAATTTTTAAAGTTTTTTGCTTGTTCTGTGTAACAATAAAAAATGCACTTACGGCCGTCTGAATTGTAGGTGACGATATGCTAATGTTTTTTAAATTAGTTTTAATATAGTGTTTTGAAATGTGAAATTCAAATACAAATCAACAACTTATCAACTTGGGAATCAGAAATTTCTGGACAGCGTCATTTTAAATGTCTCAAGTATTCCTTTAAATTTATTTTGTCTGATCTGAATATTTCTAGATTGATTTCTATACGATTGTTTTTTATGTTGATCCCCGAGTCCTTCTAGCCATTTCGCATTTTTAGCAGACTCTAGTATTTGTATTTATTGAAAACTAGGTGACCCCGTAAACATCGATTTGCGCCTAAAGACAGCACAATGTATTGAGATTTTTTCGTCTTTTCTTTTTTCTTAAACTTTCGCGGAGCAAGGAATTATCCAGTACGGTACAGTCGTTGTCAAGTTTAAAGAATCTAAAAAAAACCGCTATCCATTTCTATTAATCGGGTACTTTTTTAGCTGTATATATATTTTTTAAATACGATGTCATCATGACTCGATAGCGCTCGCCATTCACTGTAACTGCAGCGTCTTGTCCATTTCGAAAGAAATAAAGATTGATGATGAAGCACCAAACATTAAAATTTACTTAGCGGACTATTATTGAATTTTGCACATACAAACAAGCATAGCATAACTTTTGAAAAAGTAGGCGGTTTCACGCCCATAAAAAGTAATCATAAGCCACCCTTATTTAAATTTAGCACGTTTAGCTTTCTCAAAAATACAATACAATAATGACAGGACAGCGTGTTGCCCATGAAAAATAAATCTTAATTTTAGGATATCTTCAGAGCCACATTAGCAATTTTTTATGCTTACAGTTGAAGTTTTTTTGTAAAACTTTAATGTACTTGAATTCTGTAGAAGCTGCCTAAATGAGATAGAGGAGGAATCAATTTCTCACCTTCTGTGGAAGACCAACGAATAGCAATTGTGGGTCGATCGTCTTTTGTCAGCTTGTCCGAGCTGTTCGAGTTCAGAATCGCCAATATTAACTCCTTGATTAGGAGCAGTTGATGGTTTAATGAATAATCATCCCCCTTACGGCATATGACAACACTCATTCTTTTACTTTCTCTATATACACTATCCTTCTCTTCCTTAATTCTTTCTTATTTTCTAAAACTTTTTCACCTGCAGGTATCACAAAGGAACCTAACCGCGACTCATGGTGAATTCATACCAGGTAGCCGCATCCCTAAAACAATAACAATCGCAGCTAAATTTTCCTCCAGCTGTCAAAGCAAATGCATTAATGTTTTTATGAAAATATATAAAAAAAACTAACCTAACTTCTGCATATAAATATGTCATTTTTGACAGTTCATGGTTGCACAGCTGATGATGACGTAAGCTAATAAGGCCAACTGGTAATGAATTCGCCTAGACCTGGACTCAAGTGTGCAGCAGCAGCCTGCCTAACCTAACCTAACCTAAATATGCTTGATACAATAAAAAATTATGTATTGAATTAAATAAATTCACTTTTCTGAATATAAATGACCGGTTGTAAGTTCTACGATACTTGTTGTAACATATAAGTACATACATAGTTTCTCCTCTTTTTACTTTCTTTTAAATTTAATTAAACCCAATAATAGACAATGAATGGTAACATATGGAAAGGTTATTGAACTCACCATCAACATTTTTCGTTTTGCTGCTATAAAAATCCATTTTGAAGGAGACTTTGTAATTTTTTTTTTTTTTTTGTATAACAAATTTAAAAACTCTGATTTGTATGAGCGAGTTTGTTTGTGGAAAAAAATTATTTTAAAAATGACGTATTTTATGGATAAAAACAAGGCACCCACAACAAAAACACATACGGAAACATTCGAAGAAAATAAATCAATAATGCATTTAGTTACAACCAACAAAAAAAAAACTTATTTGAGGGTTGTTGTTAAACAAAGAAATAAAAATAACAGTCTCCGGGGGTGTGAGGAAGGGAAGGCTTTGTTTGTCTATTTCGGGTGTTTTCAATTTTCAATGTTTGTTTATTTATTTTTTTATTTAGTTCTATGAAACGTGGTTAAATTTAAAGAAATCACTTTTACTTGCAGTAGATTTTCATTTTATTTTTAGTATTTTTAAGAAAGATTAAAATTCAATATTTTGTTTAAATTAAAACGTAGTATGATGTATGTATTATTCATATAAATGTACATAAATTTATTCATTCATTCATAGAAACTGTGGAGAATAGTTTTTGGTCCAGCAATTGCGTTGTTATTTAAATAATTTTAAATGTTTGTTTTTGTTATTGTTTTATTTGAAAATTTCAAATATTTTTTACATTTTGTTGTTTTTTCAATCATTATTATTTATTAGGAGAAAACTGAAACTGTGAATGTAATTATGATGACCCACTTTTGTTTCTTTGCATTTTTATTTAAAAAAAAGTCGCTTTTAATTATTATTAATTTGCAATTTATTTAAACACTTTCGAACTTCCATTCAATAGGCAAATTTTTCTTTCAAGTAGTAATTTAATATGTAATTAAGTTTGAGTGCAGATACAGATAAAGTGTGTTACTGGGTGTATTCCCTTTTAAGTTTTTGCTATTTTTTTTTTTTTGTATTCGTTTGTTATTTGGCAATGTTTCCTTTTCGTTTCACCTAGTAACCGACATAAAAACAACCCATTATTTGCAATACTCCTCTCTTTTCAATATGTGCGTTTTCTGTTGTTGTTTTTTATATCAAGTCAAAGTTTAAAAAAACTTGGTGTTTTTTTTTTTTTTTTGGTAACAACGTTTTTTTATGATTGAACTTTATTATTGTTTGCCGCTTGTTTCTTGTTGGACGTCACGAATTGCACTGATTAGAGAAGATGCATCTACGGCGTTGGCTTTTCATATATCCAGCGTTTACAAGGATTTTCACATTGGGGTAGTTTATGTGTGTTCGTTGTGTTGAGCACTAAGATGAGACTAAAACTTAATATCGTTTACGATATTTGAATAAAGAGAGAATAAATTTGTAACAGCGCATGTGTCATTAATGCTGAATTTGTTTCTATGTTACTTTAATTGACACATTATAGTGTTGGTAACATGAGTAGAAATTATTCGATTAATCAATGGAACGACATATTATTCGTGTTCACATAACACTGTTGACATTAAGCGATTACTTTATACTTACTGAGAAAATTAATCACGATAAATAATTATTCACAACTAATACATTTTCATGAAAAACAGCTTATGTCGACTTATACCGCTGATGTAAACTTCGGTATTTAAATTTTAATTAAAAATTCATTAAGTTTAAATAACAGGTTTTCTACTAATGCAATCGGGTCAGGTTGGCCGAGCGGTCTAAGGCGCCAGATTTAAGCTCTGGTTCCCGAGAGGGAGCGTGGGTTCGAACCCCACACCTGACAATATTAATTATTTTTATTGCTTTAAAAATTTATATTTATCCGAGATCATTTTTCACATTGCATTAAATTATTTACGTACATACTTTAATTTTAAAATATGTAAAAACAATATTTTATGCAGAATTGCAATCTTTGAAACTTTCAAATTCATAAATAAAAATTCTTGTTACACTCGGTGATCGAGCGGTTTAAAATGTCTGATTTTCGAGCTATCGAGCGTCGAAATCACGCTTTATCTTACGGGAGTTTATTTATACTCTTTCGTCTGTAAATGATACTGAACAAGTGTTGGTCCGATAAATCGGCTTCATACTCTAAAAAAAATTGAGTTCTAAGCATGCGGTGGAGCAATTCCTCTGATCGAAAAAGAAGGTTTGTAGTAAACATTTTAATTGTACCATATGAAAATACATAGGTTGAAACACGCCCTATCAAAGATCTGCCAGGTAAATTGTTACTCGATTGGTTTCTACAGGAGCGATTCTATATATTATTTTTTTTTATTCTTTAGATGTTTAAAGCATTTTTGCGTGAAGATGTCATTAAAATATACACTAAAGAAGGCATTTTTCATAGTTGGAAGTGTCGAATTTAGAGAAAAGTCATGTATGTATGTTAATTTATTAAAAAATCATTGCCTCTTATTTGCACCCTTAAAACTGGCATCATTGTAATTATGTACAAAAATTTTATCAAGTTGATATTTGTAAATAGTTGTATAACATTAATCACAAGTCGCCCATTGGTCAGGTTGGCCGAGCGGTCTAAGGCGCCAGATTTAAGCTCTGGTTCCCGAGAGGGAGCGTGGGTTCGAACCCCACAACTGACACATACACTTGTTTTCTTTTTATGAGTATTTTATTTATTGATTATAAGTTCATAGCTTAAATTATTTAAAGTACTATGCTACAATTGGAAACGCACAGTATATTTGCAACAAGATTTTTTTCCTTAATTATAAAATTTAAATTTATACAAAATTATATAACACTTATACTCCTAATAAGTGTCATATAATATTGAATATGGACACACTTTTAAGCATCCTATATGTCTTGACAATCACAAAGAGCTATCAAGTTACATTCTCCATGTCAGGTTGGCCGAGCGGTCTAAGGCGCCAGATTTAAGCTCTGGTTCCCGAGAGGGAGCGTGGGTTCGAACCCCACACCTGACAAGTAACTTGCAGAAGTTTCTTTTTCTTCTATATTTTCTACAAAAGCAGAATTTAAAAATTAGTCCACTTCTAAGAATTTCAGAAATCCATTTTAAAATATAATATTTTAATTCATAAGCAGTTAATAATTCTTAAGCCAAAATATATTTATATCACAGCTTGGGTCAAGATGGACGTATCCGTTGAGGTGCCAATATGTTGAAACTATACGAGTGCACGTGAGTTCAATACACATGACTGGATAAAATTATTTAGTAAGTAATTTTAACCTTTAGAATTACAATTACTTTACCTCCGTTCCTCAATTAATCGACCTCAGATTAAACCAAAAATTGTACCCCGTCTGGTTATGCAACGTTTGCAACATCTTATTTGAGTGTTTAAGATACATACGTTTCATTTCAACATAATTTCGAATGTTTCTTAAATATAACACTAAAATATTGCTATCTATTCCAGAAAACGCGTCGAAGAAGTAAAAATTTACATGGAAACAAAACAGAATTTCAAGAATTGTTTTTGGTATTCATACATTTCTAAAATTAAATATATGTACGTTAGAAATTTAACGCGTTTCTCTCTTTAAGAAAAGCGGTAAAAATTATTTGATACACAAAAACTATTTTTTTAAATGTATTTAATTTTGTTTTTGTTTTCCATGTAAATTTTCACTTCTTCGACGCGTTTTCTGGAATAGACACCATTATTTTTTATGATACAATTACGCTGTTCACATTATTTCTTGAACTGTATTCCGATATTGGAAAATGCTAGGTAGAATCTTGATTTATAGTCAGCCGTCTAATGGTCAGGTTGGCCGAGCGGTCTAAGGCGCCAGATTTAAGCTCTGGTTCCCGAGAGGGAGCGTGGGTTCGAACCCCACACCTGACAGCAAATATGTTTTTAAACTGGTTTTTATTATGTATGAAAAAAGTCAAATATTGTGGTTGTTAGCGCACGGTTGGTTAATACAATGTATTTTAGCCATATCTTAAAAATACGAAATTTTCAATATAACTTCCTTATAACCACATAAAATATCTCAATCCAAATCGATATGACTACCTTGCATTAAAGCAGCAAGGCTTCAAACACCTCATCTGAGAAGAAATATTTTAGTTTTACGAATTTCTTTAATTCGTTACAGTTTTGTGCAGAAATCTTTTTTGTAGTATTATTTGTTTATTTAAGAAGGATGATCTAACCGGATTTAGTTTGTTGAATTTTTTGCATTAGTTTTTAAATTTAAAAAATTCCAAATAAAATACCATGTACATGTGTACATACATATGTCTGATTCGAGTATTAAACAATCAGACTATTCTAAAGGAGCATGTGCTCAAAGTAAGTTAGTATTTGTGTGTCAAACAATACCAGCACACTTCTTTTCTTTTTATTCCACACACAAAGACAATAATTGACTCTGGAAAATTACAAATTTCTGCTCCAATTCGTTAAAAACAAAGAAGAGAAAAATTTAGTTGCAGTAAAAATTAAAATAAAAAAAAAAAACTCCGCTATTAAAATATGGAGAACAAAAGGAAACCATTTTCACAAAGTGACTCCTTTTATTTGCATTTTTATAATAGTACATACATACATACATACTTTTATGTTTGGAGTAGAAGTTTTAGACCCACAAAAGTCTATTCATAAAGTAAATTAAAGCAATGAAAAGCTGTAGGTTATAAAATGTGGATATATTTTGCCGCTTTATAGGCACTTTTTGAAAATGTAAAAAGGTGTAAAATAAAACAAAATTAATATTTAAAAAAATAGGCATACGATTACACAATGTTAAAAGTACATAAGAAAATTGGGGGAATTATGAAATAAACAAATAATTTTTTTAATTTTTTGTGGTAAAGTTTGTCTACATGTACACTAGAGCAGAAAGAAATTTTAATTTCAACTTTCCTGTTTTATGAATCGATCTCGTGGAAAAACTTTCACTTCATCTCCCCAAATTGTTCACTTATGATAGGTCCATTTTTATATTTGCAAACCATTAAAAAAAGTTATCGCCCTAATTTATATGTGTTTAAAAATTTTATATTTTAAAAGGTATCATCATTCTGGCAACGTTGATCATCATTTGAAATATATTTCGATTATTCTCTTTATCTCAACAAGCAAATAAATAATAGTATAAATAATTTTAGATCATTTTGTTTGTGCAAACAGAACAATTGTAAAATGTATAAATGAAGCCTTTGACATTCGAACGATATGAGTCAGGTTGGCCGAGCGGTCTAAGGCGCCAGATTTAAGCTCTGGTTCCCGAGAGGGAGCGTGGGTTCGAACCCCACACCTGACAAAAATTGTTTTTTTTTCTGTTCTTCTTGAACAAGTTACAATTTTGATTATCTTTATACTTTATTTATGGTTTTATTAACTTCTAATAAAATAAAGATATATGTAGCTGATATATACTTCTTTTGTGTTGCATTGATTATGCTGAAAATATTTATGAAAAAATAACATACATTTTTGTTCGTAGTGTAACTTTTTTCCACAATAAAACCGACAAATCAATTGCACTATTTCCGGTTATTGTACCGATCGTTTATTGTTGTAACGATTGTAACAAATTAAAAATTGTCATGCTATTTTCTTATTATGTATTTCGTATTATTATGGCTGTAGAACTCACTACTGGTTATTGTGGCTGCATTGTAAGTTGCATGTTGAAAACTGTGACAAAACTCTTGCTTAAAATGAAAAAAATAAAATGTTTAATTTATTATTTTTACCTTTTGAAAATCGCAAAAAAAAATTACACAAATTTCAGTTATTGTATAGTTATTCTTTAGTTAGTTTTACTTAAGGTTGGTTGCTTGGTTTACTTATTTGTCATTTTTATTTAAATATTTACGTGCAACGAAACATGAAACTGAGGAAAAATATTAATTTTCATTCAAATGATGAAAATGATATACACATGCACATACACATACACACCACATATATAAAAGTATTTATGTGTGTTTATGTATAAAGGCATAGGACTTTAAATTCAAGTAAAATAGATACATTTTAAAAGATACATGGGGAAATAAAACAAAAAGAAAACAAATATTGTCTGCAGTAATATTAGCTGACTTAGCGAAATGGGTTTGTCTGCGGTAACAACGGCTTTTCATTAAACATTTTAATATCTTGCTACTGTTTTACATTTTGCATGGATCGTTAAAATTTTAATAAAAAAAAATATGCTGAGGTAATTATTTAGCCGATAAAATATTTAGCATGTTGAGGGTTATGGCTATGAAATTTTTAAAATATGAAATTGCTTTTAAGACAACTTTTTTCATTATACATATAAAAAACACAATCCAACAAATGAAGATTTTTGGAAAAACGCACACGGTAGTAAAACTATATATCGCTCCTTTATTGCAATATAGTCATATCTCAAAAAAACTCAAACGTGGCAAAATGCATTTAAAGTTTTCAAAGCGTAAGCATTTACATATATGGACGGCTTGAGCATGTAAGCGGTTATAACTTGAGTTTAGATAGAGATATGTTTATGCAAATTTTTTTATAAATAAAGAAGGAATTGAGAAACTCTTTTTCGTCAGTAACTAAAAAATTTTGTTTTTTTAGATATGACTATGTTGCAATAAAGGAGCGATATGTACTCAGTTTGGTAATTTTGGTGACCAAACTTTTTATGGGGATTCAAACTTTCTGAAAATCTATGGGCCCTTAAAAAAAGAGGTGTCATCAGTTTTTGACCAACAGCTAATTTAGACGTCGCGATGTTGAAATTTTTTGCCAAAATTATAGCTTTTTCGTGCAATTTTTTTTTTTTGCAAACGTTTTGTGTTCCGATGTCCTAAACTCAAATCTGTATTCGGTTTTTCTCCATCACGTACGATTTTTTTATGGGCGTTGGCAATTTGTTCCCCCTAAATTAGTCAGGTACGAAGTTATATTTCAGCCTAACTCGAGAACACTCATCCGATTTTCATAAACAAAACACCAAAATATGCGTAACAAAATTGTATTTTATTTAATTCAACATAGTTTTTTTTATATTTTATCGTTTTCAAATTATTCAAAAATTTCAGAGGGGAAAAAATTTTTTTCTTGCAAAATTCGTTTTTTTTTTCAGTTTAAAAGTGCAATAAAAAATAATAAAAAGCCAATATTTTATATTTTATACATTTTTCAGAGAGCTTAATACCTTAATTGAGAATAAAGTAAGGTATAAATCATGAAAATCGATTAACAAATGCCAATTTTATTCTCAATTTACCGCAGGTACCCAACATATAACGAATATGTGTGCAGTCAACCGTACATATGGCGATAAATGGGATGCCGGGCGAAAGAAAAACGCTACAACGTTAAAATTTGGCCGGCACGAGTAAATTTTAATCCAGGAAAAAAAATGTAGCAGAAAAACCTTTAAAGCTGGATTCACCCATTGTTTCGGAACAAAATTTTTGTCCGGACAAAATTTTTTTTATATGAAGTTTGGCGTTTCTCTTTTTAAGAGTGAGAGAAAAAGAGAATAAAATTTGTTCGGAAAATTTTTTGGTTGAATTGGTTTAATTTTAAATTTTGTCCGGACAAAGTTGAAACAAGATGCCACCTATTTTATTTTCTCAGCCAAAGTTGAAGCGAGCCGCCACATTATGTTATAAGTATGTATAATAAAAGCACATAGTAACTTATATCCAGTAAAAGAAAAATAAAGAAAAGCTCAATTGCTAGTAAAAAAAACTAGCTGATTTTTATAAATTTTTTTTAACATGTAATTTTCTTATTAAACAATAAAAAATAAGTGCGTTTGACATATAAAACACCAAATTTAATTCATCTGTCACTGTACTGCCACCTTATAAATTTAATAAAACACATGTATTTCATACGGTAGCTTTGATTTTCCAGACAAATTGTTCGAAATGAGTGAATCGAGTTGCAAAAATGTTTCAGAACAAAAAATTTTGTCCGGACAAAAAGTTTGTTTGGAAACAATGGGTGAATCCAGCTTAATTCTGCTGAGCAGTGTAATTTTTTTTACTAATTTCAGAATAACTTTTAGGGAATACTGATTTTTTTGCATCAATAACGTTTAACAAAGTTGTAGCTATCCCTTGATTCGAAGTCCGAGATTTTCGTTTCCTAACATTGAAATAATCATATTTCATACTAATATTATAAGTATCCGTTTGCTTGTTGCGCTTTCACGCAAAAACTACTAAACCGATCATCATGAAACTTTGTACACATATTCTTGGAGGTATTAGAAGTAACATAGGATACTTTTTATTAAAAAAAAATATTTCTTACGAAAGATAAACAAATTGTTTGTCAAAAAATCTTAAATTCTTGCTACTTCAACGCCATCTAGCATTCCAGTAATGAAGCTCCAACCATGAGTGCTGTAATACCTTCGCACTGTATTATCGACAGTCACGACAATATCCAATCCAATTTATTATAGTATGGCTTCAAATCGAGCGAAGCCGCGGGTAAAAGCTAGTTTCCTGAATAAATAAAACTACATGGGAATTTATAAGATTATAACTTAGTTGTCTTTTTAACATTATATGAATTAGTTATCACAATTTTGCAACACTATTGGGGTGTTCACACTGTAGTCATATCAGTCATATTGTCATAATGTCTTATTACTTTACAATAGTTTAAAAAAAAATTACTATTGTGCTTCAAGCAAAAAAGTCATACATACATACATATAATAATAATAATAATTTTTGATGTAACTATGTTTATGGTTTTTCATAAAATAACAGTTTGCACAATTATGACACACCACACTATATTATGACAGGGTTTTCACACTTGTCATATTTTGGTGTGATATTATTTTATGACACATGACTTTATGACTACAATGTGAATATCCCATATGTATGTTTTTAGCTAAAATATATTTTCAAATAACTTCCCTTTAATTTACACGATAGTAAAAGGTAACTTTATTCAAACTGAGGAACAATGAGATCTTTTAAAATTTTTCGATATCACAACTTTGTTTTTTTAAATAAAATTAATCTATTCGTAAAAAATGGCAGTGCCGAAAC
The DNA here is from genome assembly GCA_947311025.1 of Lypha dubia. Lineage (NCBI taxonomy): Eukaryota > Metazoa > Arthropoda > Insecta > Diptera > Tachinidae > Lypha > Lypha dubia. The sequence continues at coordinate 30,185,388 of OX371260.1, read as the reverse complement.
GAAAACTTTTTTGATAAATTAACAATAAAGAAATAAGAAAATTAAATAGAAAAAAATTTTATTAAGAAATTAAGTTTTGTGCAAAAGACACAGGTTTTAGGAGAAGCAACAAATTAAAAAGCTGATCAAAAAATTTCACGGCTAGAGATCAGAAAATATGTCAGCTTCAAATGCGTAGTAAACCTTGCGTTGAAAGTTAGAGGTACGATGTTACCTCATTTAGCAAATCGTTCATTTTTAGATTATTCATGACAATGAACAACGAATAATCTGTTCAATAACAGTAATAATGCTCCTAAGAGGTAGTTTTAATTTCTTGAAAGAAAACAGAATTCACTTCAATTATAACAAAAAAAATTGTACTGTCCGGCAAAGTTCGTTACAACCAAGCTCTGCTATATAATTTTGTATATTATTTTATTACTTTGTAAAACATTAAACTAAGCAGAAATTGTATTGTAGGGAACACAACTATGTAAATATTTAAATTAATTTCATTCATATTGATATGATTAATATCCACTAACAACAGATGGTTGCAACTGCATTCATTCAACCAGGATCAAATTTATGTATTTTACAACATTTCCGTTATTTCAAATTATGATCGAACAATATCTGTATATTAAAAAACGTGTTTGATGTCAAAAATCTTCTTTTTTTTTTGTTAACAATAATCATTAAACAATATCAAAATGATAAATAAGTTGAGATTTTTCATTTAATGTTTTATTACAAAGAACAAAAATGCAGTCGGATTATGCTCCAGCTGTAATTTTGGTATAATTTTCAAATTATTTTGCGTTGTTTTGTATTATGGTTTTTTTAAGTATTTTAATTGTTAAAAACGTTAGAGTTTTCATTTAAATGTACATACGCGTATCTCTATTGTACTAAATTTAATTTTTTTTATATTTACGGTTCGTTGCATTCCTCCTGAATTTTTATTTAGATTTTTATGATATTAAAATTTTTTTTATTTAGAGATTTTGTTTGTTGTGTGCCAGCGAGACCGAATAATAAAAATTAAATCGAGATATGTATAGGTACATACAACATACAATACATTGTATTGATTAAGTGCCTGTTCGCCGATATCGAAGAAGTTCTTTCTTTCGAGCAATTACATTTGAAACAAAAACAAAATTTTTGAATTTGTTTTTGTTTCAAATGTAATTGTTCGAAAGAAAGAACTTCTTCGATATCGGCGAACAGGCAGTAACTGAAATTTATTCGAAATTTAGTTTTTTGTGGTTTCAATACTTGTAACAAAAATTTAATGCTGTAGCTATATTCTGTAATTCTCGTAGCTAAAGCTAAATCTCGATCGCTAAAATTTTTAGGGCGAAAATTTTAGCGATTTTGCTAAAAAGGTATTCTGTAACTCTAATCACTTAGCTAAAATTTACTCTTTTCGCCGTAGCTAATTTGCTATCATTAGACCATTCCTTTCTTTCTTATTTGATAATATAATATTGAAAAGAGACAAATATATATGCGTGTATATTTGGCATTTTATATTAGTGTTACCTTAGATTATAATTTATACTCCGTAACAATGATTGTGTTTTTGTTAAAAAAAAATTTTAAATATGTTTTAAAACGTCTATTTTTTAAAGCTATTTCACAAAGTTCTAGTCAAAACTTATTGTTTTTTTGCAGCACATGCATTTTGAAATTGTAAAGCGCATGATTTTTGCGAAGTAATTTCTCAAGAAAGCATTACGTTCGAAAGTTATGGGAACATTTATAAGAGATGGCATCACTGCTAAGAAATAATTTCAGTAAACAATGGAAATTTTTTTCTAAGTGGTATTAGCTGGCGGTACTGTAGGAGTATTTATTTGAAAGTATTTATTTGTATAGAAATATTTTTGATCATAATAAATTTAAAATTTGTGTATAGAGTTTTGATTAATTTTGTAATACTGTAAAAATCTTTTTTTTTTATTAAATATATTTTTATATAAAATTTAGTATTTGAGTTTAATTTAAATTAAACTACTCATAACAGCTAAAATACTTCAACCTATCATGGGCAAACTCTTTATGCTATTCCAAATACTAAATGAGCATGTATTTTTGCCCTTTTTTTTATCGTTTTTGTAGTTTCCTACATTATTTTTCTAAAAAAAGGCTAAACATCAATGATATAAAAAATATTATGCTTAAATTACTTTTTAGCGCCTTCAAAATATCGTTGCTTAAATTTTAGCGTTTCTAGCTAGAAAAGATGCTTAAATGTGCTTAGAGAATACAAATGTATATCATTTTAGCTATGAGAGAGAGCATTGTTTGCTCTCAGAGCAAAAGCCAAAAATGCGGCGAATTTAATTTTTAAGACATTGCCTAATTTAGCAATACGAATTACAGAATTCAATATGTAGCTAAAATTCTCTAAAACGATTTTAGACATTTTTAGCGATGGAGATTTAGCTTTAGCGAGTTACAGAATATAGCTGCTGTAGTATCAAAAATAACGTTTTTACAAGCAATTGTATAATAATAGTCAAGTTTTGTTCATTAGTGTTTCTATTATGTTATTACCTTCTCCTGTAAAGTTGAAATTACTCGAGTTAGGTCCTTTCTACATGACACCAACGATATGTGACATAAAATTTTTTGTCTTAAACAAATTTTAAATAAAATTTTAATTAAGTAATATTTGTTTTATAATTTTTAAATATATATAAAAAATTTCGTCTAGTTGCCCTAAATTAGTTTAAATGATTTACCCGCTTAATTACCCAAAATTTTGAGAATTGTTTTAGCGTGGCAATTATCCGGGGAATACTGTAGCGCTCGTTCCTCATTAGTTTTAAACAACACTGCTGATGACAAATGTGTGAAATATGTATGATCTGTTTCCAACATTTAACACATTCTATTGATTTTTTCCCCCATGTTTAAAATGTTACAATTGAAGAGTATTTGGTATGAGCGTTGGTTTTTCTATCTTAAAATAGTTACATACATTCTTATATTCGGACGGTTGTTACGGGTAAATTGCATGATTGCACAATTTTTAAATCGATAACCTTTAGTTTTCGTGCATTTAACACTAACACATCTTAATAAATAAGGTCCGATGGGGGCAAACATAATAAGGGTATTCAAATAATGGCGGAAGTTTCTGTGGAATATGTTCGAACACATGTATGTACCCACATTACTTACAACTAATTTTAGTTATAAGCAATCAGATGCTTAGTGAACGACGAACAAATTAATTACATGACTTAAAACAAGTAACAAGGAAATATTTAAATATATGTTTGTTTGTTTGTTCGCTTGTTTGTATATTCCCTATAGAAAGCAAGACCGATGATTGTATTGAAATTTTAGAAACGTATGACGAGAAATTTCAAGTAGGCACGTTATTTAATATTTAAGGGGTACCCCCATACAAAGTAAATATTAATATTTATACATATATGTGCCTGCGCAACTAAAACAATGAATGTGTTGAAATTCGCAGTGTGCTATTCCTAGAACAAAATAAAAATCACAGCAAAATTTTGAGGTGATTGGAAAAGGTGTGAATTTTAAATTGTTAACAGAACATTAGAATGTTCCAGATTAATTATTAAAAGTAGTACTACATATATTAGAATCAATTAATTATACATACTTATAAATTTCAGTTTTATTTTATGAGAATGGATGTTGCGCAGCACACCTGGAGCAGCTAGTATATTTCTAAAAATTAATATATGTAACTACAATTTTTTTTTACTTTTATGATTTCAATACGAAGTCTTAAGACAAATCCTGACACATCAGTCTAAAACCCTAGCCTGCAACTCGTCTGGTGGCTACGGAAAATGCTTTTCCTGTACCGGCAGCCATGCATAATTCAACTTCCCTATATATAAGGATCCAGAAGATATATACTTTATGGCTCCCATATAAATAATTTGGAAATTCCAAACGGAATGAGAAATCTATAAATACCCTTGTAATTTTTGGTGAATGGCTTAAAAATATACGAACACATACTTTCAAACATTGTTTTCGTCTGAATTTACATTCAGTACATGTAGTTCCACTTATTTGTGTGTATTTGGCCAAATATATGTATACGGGTACATATATACGTTTTTACATCTTCTTTATTATTGTTTATATTGAACACACAATATGCATAATAGTTATGCTTTTACTTGTCATTTACATGCAATGTCAAAGTCGATAATTGACTTTTGCTTTCTTATATTTTAGGTTTTGTTTCCTTGAAAATAAAGGCGAATGTTTTCTTATGAAAAATTAGTTCACAGTGAAAAATTATTAATATGAATAGTGTAAAATAGTGTATTTAGTAGAGTTGTCAACCGATTAAGAATAATTCGATTAATCGATCAAACAAAACGAAACTCTTGTTCGAATAATTTTAAAATGCCGATTTTCGAATAACGAATAAATCGATTAATTCATGCCAATTAATCGAACAACTTTTCTTAGTTTAAAATGCATACGTCAAAAATGTTTAAATTTGTTTGTATGATATGAAACAAAGCGAGTACTTTATATCAACCAAATACATATTATTTTGGATGTTTGCAGTTGTTGTCGAACCTACCTATGTACATAGTAGTCGTGCTCATAGCTGCCAGATTTTTTTTGGTAATATCGTCATATTTTTGGGCAAAAATCGTCATTATCGTCAATATAGCTTATTGAAATCGTCATAAAAACGTCAAATCAAAAAATCGCTTTTTTACCAACAAAACCTATTTTTATTAAAGGCAAAACATAACAAAACTCTTAAATCAACAAATCTTATTAAAAAACAGCATTATTTAAAATACAGATATGAAATACTTCACTTAGAATTCACAATAAAATCCCATTAAATAGATTGCATATTTTTCAATACTTTGAAATATATTTATACCTACATTGTACGGAAAAAAATAAAAAAATCAAATCCTTTAGTAATTTTTTTCAATTTAGTAAAATATGCATTTTAAATTTCATTTTTGGAAACACTTTTTCTAAAAATGCATCAAAACTATAATAAAATTTATACAATAAATATATAATTTTTTAAGAAAATAGACATATACATACGTATACGTATAATATATTTTACAAATATAAAGTGCAATTAAACATATTGATTAATTCAGTTTCAGCTGTCAGATCATAGCAGGTACATTTGTTTAGCTTTAAATAATATATTGAATATAATATTGCCTCCAAAGACGACTTTTTCAATTTCTTATTTTAGTCTTATTTACGTTTACCTGACTAAATATTCTTTCCATATTTGCTGAATAATGTGGTAAAACTAGGATTTTTGTAATGAATTTAGTCAAAATCGGAAACAAAAGACTAGAATCCTTCTTTGCATCTCTGATAGTTTTTTCCAAAAATCCAGTAGTTATATGTTTTTATCAGGACAATACTTTCAATTGCCTGAACTCTGTTTCTAGCTCTTGGTTTTCTGTTTCTTCAACAAAATAGGAAAACTATTTTATAATTTCAGAGAACCAACTTTTTTTTCTTCATTAATAATATTAAATGGATTAATTTGGCCAAGAGCTTTTATTTATTTTCAAAATAAAATCATGATAATATCTGACCACAAAGCTCTATATAAAAATTAACACAATTAATAATAATATCATATTTTTCTTTTGCATTTATTTGTAATTCTTCCAATACGTCTCTGGCAAATATTCCTAAATAAATGTGTTCAAAATTTAAAAAATTGTTTTTGTTTTTATAATCAGTTAAATAAAAGATTTCAGTTTTAAGCAAACTAGTTTTTAAAAAGTTTCTTATTACAATTTTCAGCAGTTCAAGGTTACTCTAATAGTACAAATATATGTTGCAAACTTGAATTATTTAAAATCGTCAAAATTAGGGCATAAATCGTCCCATCGTCACTATGTCATTTTTAGGACCCAAAATCGTCAAAATGACGATAAATCGTCAAATCTGGCAGCTATGGTCGTGCTATGTTTTGAATGAAACGTTAAAAAATTTTCAAGAAAGGGGTTTTTTTCACTCTCATGTGAATAAATTAGAAATACACTAAAGCAAAAAAATTGAGCTCGTTTTGGAAGTATTTTACCCAGCACAAAAATGAAAACAAAACAAAGTCACATGTAACAAGTGTCCTAAAGTATACAAAATTGTTGGATCAACAACAAAAAAATTAATAATTCTTTTGGAACAGATTTACGAAAACGTATTAAAATGAGGGACGTATAAAATTTTTAAATACGTTACTAATATTTTTTAAATTCTGGAAATTTTCCGAGCAATAAAAGTTTTTTAAAATATTCATAAAAAAGTGAAACTAAAGAATAAATTATACTCCAGATTATTTTATGTTGAAAGTACCCACAATAATTCAGATGAAAGTAATGATAAAGAAGATGTTACTAGTAATGAAATTAACAATCTTTTATACGAATTAAATAATTATATTAAAAGTATTAAAAATTCAAAATATAAAAAGACTTCAGCGATATATTAGACGATATGGTATATTTGAAAAAAAATAAAAAAAAGAACAGAAAAATTAGATAAACTATTTTATGCTCTTCTCACAATATCACCTACCTCGACAATTAGCGAAAGATTTATTTCAAAAACCAAAACCAAAAATCGTTTGAAAGCTAAAAAATTTAGTCAACTTTTATTTGTAAAAGAATATTTCTTAAGAACAACCCAAATTGTCTGATTTCACAAAAAAAAAAAAAAAACATTTGATATTTTTTGACAGAATGAAGCATGTTTATTTGAATTAATAGTTTTATGTATTTTTTTGTTAATAAAAATATTAAATATTTTATTTTTAAGTTTTTTGTATGAAATGTTTATTTTTTGTCAATAAATTTTTTAAATCATTTTTTATTCGTTGTTCTCGTCGATTAATCGAAAAATTGTTCAGCTTTAATCGTTTGATCGAACGAACAAAATCAATTATTTGAATTATTCGAACAAAGTTTAAAGGCGAATAATTGACAACTCTAGTATTTATTATCTTTATAAATATGGGGTGTTTTTTTATTTCTTAGCTGCATGAGAACTATCGGTATCGATAACTATGGTTTGACAGCTAAAAATGTCAAAATGGCAATTGATCATGAATCGTTCAACGCCAGAACAATGCGTTCAAATTATTTCATAGTGAGTTTTTATCCAAGAACTGCGTTGAACTGAAGAAGATCAATGTTAACCCGATTTCACGCACAAACTGGTGGACATGGCTCATTTAACTTCCATATCCATATGACCCAGAATATATATATTTACTATATGGATCTTATATTAGATAATATTTCGGAAATTACACACGGATTGACAAACCTGTAATTTTCCTTACAATTTATTGTGAAGGGTACAAAAACTAGAATTAAAAAAACAAATATTTTATGTTTTTTTTCTTAATTATAAAATGTTGTATTTACAGATGTAAAAAATTCTTTATTTACGATTAAAATTTCTTTAATTTTTGGCTTTTCACAAGGCTCAACCCTCGTAAACTTTTTTTCAATTGTGATGTTTTTGTTTTCTTGTGTATGTTCTTGTGAAACTAGTCCAATGTGTTTAAAGCTAAACAATATAACCGGTCTTAAAAATTTGTTAATTCTTAAATGTTATTACCAACCTTAAAAAATTCTAACAGTTCTTCCATTTTTGGAGACAATTAATTTAATTGCAACAATTTCGCTGATTGTAGTTCTATTTTCTTTAATATTATTTTAAAACGGTTTTCTGTCATTTCTTGTTTTCATGCATTATTTTTTTTTTGTAACAACTTGAAGAATAAAAGAAGGAAAACAAGTTTTAGTATTACCTCCCATTAAGCCAAGTTTAAATACATTAAAAAAATTGAGTTGAACATTTTCATTTTAAACGTTTTTTATTTGATTTCATTTTACTCTTTTGTAAAATGACTGTGTGCAGAAATGTTTATTTAGTTACTTCTTGTAGAAATATATGTACATATATTTTTGCTACATTTGTGTTCGTTTACCTATATTATATTTTTTTTGTGGTTCAATATCAAGTTCAACTAGTTCCAGTTCTGCTTTTGTTTCTTAAGTTTGAAAAATCAGTTCATTCGCATTTTAATACATTTTCCGCTCACACTTTTTTAACGTTTTTTTTAACGGTGCAATTAAATTTAAACCAAAAAATGTTGTTGCAAACCAACAACTTGTATGAAACGAGTACATGCTGGCTATACACACTCTCGATCAAGTGATTAGAACCACTTGAATCGGAAAGAGCACTTTCTTAAAAGTACAAAAATAGCAAAAAACAACATTAAAGTTTAATGGAAAAGCACCTTCGAACTACTGTTGCATTAATCTTTTAATGCTGGTATGTATTTTGTAATCTAAGAAAGTGCCCCTTCCGAAGATAGTGAAATTATAGTTCTGGACAAAAAATATTGAAAAATATATTTCCTACTAAAAATTAAATTTCAAGTGGTTCTAGTCCTCTGATCGAGAGTGTATTATTCATACAACATACATTGTTATTATATTTATGTATAAAGAAATGTATGTAAGAATATACGAGTATTTATTTAAACTTGTTCTTGTATGTTGTTACACAGAGAAAACATTGCCTAATAAATACCTAATAAAATATAACAAATTTAATAAGATATCTCTACGGATTTTTTTCCAGGATGAAGTCTTATTATTTTAATAAGGAAAACCTTTTTGAAAAAATCAAGAAGGAAACTTATGGTTTTTATTAGGTATTCTTATTGAGTTTTTCAATAATAAGACTTCCTTCATGAAAAAAATCCGTAGAGATATCTTATTAATTTTGTTCTATTTTATTATGTATTTATTAGGCACTGTTTTCTCTGTGTGATGTTAGGAAACACAAATTGTATGTCATCAGAACGTCATGGTACTTGCGGAATGCTTATTTACAACATGAAGTTGGAAATATTATCTGGATGAGGGGTAATGAAAACATTTTTATAAAATTTACGTCTGTTGGGACTCGAACCAAGGAGCTTCGGTTTCGTAAATAGGCACTCTAACCACCTCACTACTACACCTTGCTACATGTTACCAGCCAGTTTATGAAGATGATTTACACATGATCATACAGGAACGTAATGAAATCAATAAGAAACCCCCTTTTTATACAATTCATATGAAAACCTAATAGAATCAAAAAGTTTTCCTCTATGGATTGTTTATTTTTGGAACCTAAAATAACGCAAATTGGGTAAAAAAAATTGCGAATAACAAGTTTTCTTCTTGATTTTATGTATTTTCCTTCTTGATAAAATTAAAAAGATTTACCACATAAAAATAATAAGGAATATCTTCGGAAAAATCTTCGCTTCTTTCTGCATTGCATACCCCTTAGCCTAAAAACGTTTCATAGAGAAAATCTTCTTGATTCTATTAGGCAGTTTTGGCACTGTGTACGTTCACTCAAAGAAGTTTTAGTTGTTGGGTGATAATTTGGAAAAATTCTGGCCAAGAAACGAGTTTAATTAAGTTTTTTATTCAATATGAAATTCCTTTTCAGATTAGACATGTTTTGTTGTGTAACTCGTATTGAGTTTATGGGAGAGAAATGCAAAAGGGTACATCTTCACATGTCCTTGCAACTTTCTTCTATTTTATTTTTCGTAGAATTAATTGAATTCTATGTAAAGAAAAGAAAAAACTCTGAGCAACAATTATTCCATCATCGCGAATATAACTTCAGAACCTAAATGGACTAAATGGTTCAATGATCGTGATTTACAATTGATCGTCAGTCAGCACTCATAGTGGCTTCCGAAACGTCTGGTGTCTCATGACGCTCTACATTTTTGTAATCGAATTGACAATTCAATAATATTATACAACTATAAATTTGATTATTTTTGGTACAAAAAATTACTTAGGGCCTTTCCATATTAAGGTTACGATATGTACTGTAAATACATGTAAAAACTTGGTCGAACGAACTTGGGTTCGTTTTACGGCCGTAATTTTTTGGATAGAAACTTGGCCTTATTTTCACATTTATGTTTTTGTGCGGATCTCACTTCTTTTTTTTAAGTTTTTTTTGTATAAATATTTTTATGTATTGCTTATCAGGGCCTACCAGTGTACGAAATTTCAGCTTTCTAGATATAGTGGAAGTACCCCATACAAAGAAGAGGCACCCTAGTCCTCCCCGGATAGAAAGTGCCGGTTATAAGATTTTTCTGGTTAATTTCTCACCAAGACCTACCTGTGTACCGAGTTTCAGCTCTCTAGCTATACTGGAAGTGCCTAATAATATTGATGAGTCAGTGAGTGAGAGAGTCAGTGAGTGAATATGTACTAAAATATGGACTTTTCACACCTTAATATCTCGGGAAACTTTTACGGTAGAACTTTCAAATTTAAACTGTGAGGTCACCGCTGTGGGGAGACCGTATGTTTCAAGTTTCATTCTATTATGATCAGGAGGAGCAAAGTTATGAGGTGGGTAAAAACAGCTCGAATGGCTTCGTGTAAATATACACACTGTGTGGCCGAGATAAAGATCTTAAAAGATTATGGAAATGTAAGAAATGCTATAAAGAATACATATGTATGTCGCTATATCCGTAATTATATAAATACGAGTATGTCGCCAACGAGTATTCTATGATCCACGAACTTGTCTTATTCTCGACCATTTTTATTATTTCCATTTGACGAAAGAGAAGACAGAAGCTGCCTTAACTAATTTGTTTATTTACCGAATTTTTCGTGAATGACTGAAAATCATTTCAAATTCAAATAAACATCGTTAAAAGAAAAATTCAACAACAATTTTTTAACGACTTTGTCTGACAACTATTGTTATTTAATTTCAAATAGAAATTTGTATGATGATACCGCTTTTTTCTCATACAAAATTCTTTAATAAAAATGCACAAAATTTATTATTAATTTATTTCAAACTCGATACGATATTTAACCTATAAACATAATTTTTTTTTAACATCGCATTTAAATTTTTGAAAATAAAAATGAAAAGTTAGCAAAAGGTTTAACGAAATTAAATCTTTTTTACACAATAAAACAAACTATTAACAAAAATTACTTTCTCCACCACAAAAATATTTTTTTTTTTAAATTAATATTAAGAAGATTAAAAACCTATAAAATTAATATGTATTGTAAATATTTTTATAGCTTTTTTTTACTACTTTGATAAAAGATACTATATAAAAAAATAACTATTATTAGCCATGCAACATAACACTATTTCGTAAGATACTTCTTCAGAAAAGAAAAAAAAACGAAGATTTCCTTTGTAATCGATCCAGGTTTAAATTCAAAAATTGACAAAGCCTTTTTATACTAATCGTATTTGTAGTAAATACTACAAATCGTGCTTTCTTTTAGGAGCGTTGATTGATTTAATCTTTATCTTTATAAAAAAAATGTTCACACCTCAAAAACGAAAACCAACGTTACATTCGGTCGCATTTATTTTTTGGCTACAATTGATCGCGTTATCGTTCTAAATAAGATATTTTGGTACCACCTTACGCTTTTTTGAGCAAATATTTGCCAAATGTGACCGTACTTAGACTTCAACGCGACAATGTATTTTTAATTGGTTTGGGTTACTTCATAAGAAAGCACGTAATTATGTGCAACGATGTTCGTTTCAGTCTGTTTTGTCTTACACCCAATTCACATGATGACTTTTGCGACGTCGTTTTCACTGAATTCCCTTTTGAAGTTGCTACCAAAATCTTTGTGTGTTCAGACGATGTCTTTTAGTTTCATGTCTTTTTTCCCATTTTTGTTTTGAAATAATGTAAGCAAAGGTACGGTCACATCTGGCAAACATTTGCCCAAAAAAGCGTAACCACTAAATACGAATGAAAACACTTTTGATTTAGATACCTGTTTATTACGTTAAACAGTTTCCTACATAATTTATAGAAAATGTAAAAGAATCTTATCTTATTAGATGCTCTTTAACTTAATAAATAAATGCATAAATCAAAAAGGTTTTCATTCGTATTTAGTGGTTACGCTTTTTTGGGCAAATGTTTGCCAAATGTGACCGTACCTTAACAAAGATAAATAACAAAAGTAAGAAAAATAATGAAAAGTAACAAAGAGAAATGGAAGAAAAGTCTTGAAAAACACAAATCAAGAATTTTTGGTTACCCCTCTTTCTTCCCTACACCGCTCTCCGACAAGTAAAAAGAGACGTCGAAAAAGCGACGTCGCAAAAGTCATCATGTAAATCGAGTGATACTCTGTGTGGGTATGTTGTATCAAACCACAAGCGTTTTCGGCAACAAATGTTATTATGCAGTAAGTCAAACAGACAGTTTTGCGTTTATTTTGTTCGATGTAGGTTGCCTATTAGGTGCAGGTACTAGTAAAGTTAACGTGTTTTGTCTCTCGTCGGTGTGGGTTCAGCCTAATATTATAAATTTGAAAGTTTATATGCTTAGTTGTTTGATCCATTGTCATGTGAAACCGCTTAAAGGATTTAGTTCGAATTTGGTAAACAGATAGCGTATGACCCAGATTAATATATAAAACCGGGGATAAGGGATAAAACCGGAACTTGGAACTTTTTTTTATATTCTTTTTACCTCAACATACAGGGGGAAAAATGAGGAAAAGCTGGTACTATTGTTTTTTTTTTTCGTTAAATCTGGTATACAGACCGTTTATGCCTTTTAATATGTATTTATGTATGTCTGTACGTATGGTTAGGGACATAAAGTCACGGGTAAAACATTCTTAATACTGAAATTTTTAAGTTGTTGTTTGTCAGTCATTGTACTTGCCTCCAATGACATCACCATGTTAAAGTACTTAATTAGAGGAAAAGAATGGTATGTTCGTTAACATGTTTTTTCATTGAAAAAATTATGCTCTTGATATCCATCTTTTTTTTATTTACTCATATCTAAAACTCTTTCAGTAATTTAAGTGTTATTCTGATTTTAAATATGTATATGTACATACAGACATACATACATATGTACATGGTCATAAAAAACGACAGCTGCAAAATAACCAGATTTGAGTATCAGCGGCGTGTGCCAAACAGTGAATACATTAAAAAACAAAGAAACTCTGTTAAAGGTCAAATAAACATTGACAATATGGATGGTCATAAGAGAAAATATTGAAAAAGTTAAGAGGAAAAACATATCTTTAACACGTTCAACAATTTTAAAATTAGAAAACATATATGTATATACTCGTATGTATGTATTTATGTAGGTATGTAATTACATTTAGTCTGCGTGTCTCATATTGAAAATGATAACATGCCTCTGTAATAGCAATACATATGAACATACACACATACATTTATGTATGTATGTATGTATTAATACCCAATTTTATAATTTATTTATCTCTAATGTGATAACTATTTATTTTGTAAAATTAGAAAATACAATTTGTTTAATTTTAACAATATTTTATAACAGCACCTCATTACAAAATTCGATGAGTAGATATACGAGTATTATACTTCATTAATTATTATGTTATTAAATTAATTTTCTAAATATGTAAGTACTACTGTATGTATGTATGTTGGTATTATTATTGTACACATTATTAATAGTTAATGGATTATGAATTCGATTTCTCGAAGTAATCGTTTATTCGTAGTTAGCTGAACACTCGATCCTGCGAAATATTTACAGTAACAAATTTTAAGATCTAAGATACCTATGTACTTTTCCGGTATCTACATATGCGTTTTTACTGAAAGGACACTCGCTAATTTGGACTATCCAGTAATCCGGACATTTAAATGTTTTTGTCAGTTTATGGACACTATAAAATTGTCTTAAATTGTAATTTTTATAGTATTTAAAAAAAGTATGTAATAATAAATTTTATCAATTGACAAAAACAACAATTGAGTAATTTTAAATAATTAAAATTTATGTAAAGATAAATTCTCAAATACAATTGAGAAATCGGACTTACGTAGTCAATAAGTATGGACTCTTTGCTCTAATTTCCCATTGGTCCAAATGAGTGATAAACAAATGTTATAGAAAAATTCTCAAATACAATTGAGAAATCGGACTTACGTAGTCAATAAGTATGGACCCTTGGCTTTAATTTCCCATTGGTCCAAATGAGTGTCAAACAAAAATGTGCCCACAAATTGCAAAATTCTCTCAGAGATCATCAAAAATTTAAACAATTTTAATTTTCAAATTTTTATAGAAAAATTCTCAAATACAATTGAGAAATCGGACTTACGTAGTCAATAAGTATGGACCCTTGGCTTTAATTTCCCATTGGTCCGAATGAGTGACAAACAAATTTTTTAGAAAAGTTCTCAAATACAATTAAGAAATCGGATTTACATAGTCAATAAGTATGGATTGTTGGCTTTAATTTTCCATTTGTCCAAATGAGTGACAAACAAAAATGTGCCCACAAATTGCAAAATTCTCTCAGAGATCATCAAAAATTTAAACAATTTTAATTTTTAAAATTTTATAGATAAATTCTCAAATACAATTGAGAAATCGGACTTACGTAGTCAATAAGTATGGACTCTTGGCTTTAATTTCCCATTGGTCCAAATGAGTGACAAATAAAAATGTGCCCACAAATGACAAAATTCTCTCAGAGATCATCAAAAATTTACATAAATTTTAATTTTTAAAATTTTATAGATAAATTCTCAAATACAATTGAGAAATCGGACTTACGTAGTCAATAAGTATGGACTCTTGGCTTTAATTTCCCATTGGCCCAAATGAGTGATAAACAAAACTGTGCCCACAAATGGCCAAATTCCCGTAAATTTTAAAAATTAATTTTTAAAATTTTATAGATAAATTCTCAAATACAATTGAGAAATCGGACTTACGTAGTCTATAAGTATGGACTCTTGGCTTTAATTTCCCATTGGCCCAAATGAGTGATAAACAAAACTGTGCCCACAAATAGCCAAATTCCCGTAAATTTTAAAAATTAATTTTTAAAATTTTATAGATAAATTCTCAAATACAATTGAGAAATCGGACTTACGTAGTCTATAAGTATGGACCCTTGGCTTTAATTTCCCATTGGTCCAAATGAGTTACAAACAAAAATGTGCCCACAAATGGCCAAATTCCCGTAAATTTTAAAAATTAATTTTTAAAATTTTATAGATAAATTCTCAAATACAATTGAGAAATCGGACTTACGTAGTCAATAAGTATGGACTCTTGGCTTTAATTTCCCATTGGCCCAAATGAGTGATAAACAAAACTGTGCCCACAAATGGCCAAATTCCCGTAAATTTTAAAAATTAATTTTTAAAATTTTATAGATAAATTCTCAAATACAATTGAGAAATCGGACTTACGTAGTCTATAAGTATGGACCCTTGGCTTTAATTTCCCATTGGTCCAAATGAGTTACAAACAAAAATGTGCCCACAAATGGCCAAATTCCCGTAAATTTTAAAAATTAATTTTTAAAATTTTATAGATAAATTCTCAAATACAATTGAGAAATCGGACTTACGTAGTCAATAAGTATGGACTCTTGGCTTTAATTTCCCATTGGCCCAAATGAGTGATAAACAAAACTGTGCCCACAAATGGCCAAATTCCCGTAAATTTTAAAAATTAATTTTTAAAATTTTATAGATAAATTCTCAAATACAATTGAGAAATCGGACTTACGTAGTCTATAAGTATGGACTCTTGGCTTTAATTTCCCATTGGTCCAAATGAGTGACAAACAAAAATGTGCCCACAAATGACAAAATTCTCTCAGAGATCATCAAAAATTTAAACAATTTTAATTTTTAAAATTTTATAGAAAAATTCTCAAATACAATTGAGAAATCGGACTTACGTAGTCAATAAGTATGGACTCTTGGCTTTAATTTCCCATTGGTCCAAATGAGTGACAAATAAAAATGTGCCCACAAATGACAAAATTCTCTCAGAGAATATCAAAAATTTAAACAATATTAATTTTTAAAATTTTATAGATAAATTCTCAAATACAATTGAGAAATCGGACTTACGTAGTCAATAAGTATGGACCCTTGGCTTTAATTTCCCATTGGTCCAAATGAGTTACAAACAAAAATGTGCCCACAAATGGCCAAATTCCCGTAAATTTTAAAAATTAATTTTTAAAATTTTATAGATAAATTCTCAAATACAATTGAGAAATCGGACTTACGTAGTCAATAAGTATGGACTCTTGGCTTTAATTTCCCATTGGCCCAAATGAGTGATAAACAAAACTGTGCCCACAAATGGCCAAATTCCCGTAAATTTTAAAAATTAATTTTTAAAATTTTATAGATAAATTCTCAAATACAATTGAGAAATCGGACTTACGTAGTCAATAAGTATGGACTCTTGGCTTTAATTTCCCATTGGCCCAAATGAGTGATAAACAAAACTGTGCCCACAAATGGCCAAATTCCCGTAAATTTTAAAAATTAATTTTTAAAATTTTATAGATAAATTCTCAAATACAATTGAGAAATCGGACTTACGTAGTCAATAAGTATGGACTCTTGGCTTTAATTTCCCATTGGCCCAAATGAGTGATAAACAAAACTGTGCCCACAAATGGCCAAATTCCCGTAAATTTTAAAAATTAATTTTTAAAATTTTATAGAAAAATTCTCACATACAATTGAGAAATCGGACTTACGTAGTCAATAAGTATGGACCCTTGGCTTTAATTTCCCATTGGCCCAAATGAGTGATAAACAAAAATGTGCCCACAAATGGCCAAATTCCCGTAAATTTTAAAAATTAATTTTTAAAATTTTATAGATAAATTCTCAAATACAATTGAGAAATCGGACTTACGTAGTCAATAAGTATGGACTCTTGGCTTTAATTTCCCATTGGCCCAAATGAGTGATAAACAAAACTGTGCCCACAAATGGCCAAATTCCCGTAAATTTTAAAAATTAATTTTTAAAATTTTATAGAAAAATTCTCACATACAATTGAGAAATCGGACTTACGTAGTCAATAAGTATGGACTCTTGGCGTTAGTTTCCCATTGGCCCAAATGAGTGATAAACAAAACTGTGCCCACAAATAGCCAAATTCCCGTAGAGATCATACAAAGTTATCTTAGTTAAGATACATTTATATCAACTAGCAAAGATGTAAACCAAAAAGTTCCATCGAGCTATGTTGGCAATGTCCCGATATCGTTATAATGACCATTTTTGTTAAATAGAGATAGACTTTGTTTATAATAATAATGCCAAGAATTTTTATATTGAAAAGCCATTTTTGATTATTTATGTAGGTATCAGTGGGCTGCAACAAGTATGATTAAGGCGTCTCAATAACCAGCGCTAAATAACAAGTTCTACAATTTAATCAGGCTTTCAGCAGTTTTAATCCCAATCGAGTTTTATTCACGAACCAAAAAATCAGTAACAAGTATGTATCAGTCACAAGAACATTTACCCGGGATGGATTTGTTTACAAACTCTGCGGTTTGTTTACGAACAATCGCTCAATTCTGATTGTGACCGAAACAAAAACACTTGAGTTACTTACTTCACGCGTAATAACACACGTGTGTGTGTATGTGTTAATTTTGATATATCCCTGTAGTCGGCGTAGCTAGCGAATGACTAGCTATTTCGCTAACTATATACATATGTGACAGCGCATAGAGAAAGGGACCTAAGGGTAAAAAATCAATTTTCACTTTTTTTTTTTGATGTAGACAACATCTGAGCATCGAATGAGACCGATCCCATGCCCCAAAAGTGTTCCCTCCCAGAGATATTAAAGATTCATACATGTTTGATAAATTCAACATGTTCGTTTCGACCCGTTGCGGCAACAATCATTCCAACAATCACAAACAATCAGTGTTTACAACAGATTGTTTGAAATGATCTATTGCGTTTACAATCATTGCTTGTTGTTGAATAAAAATGTTTGGATCACAAAATTGGATCACATATTCAGGTGTTCGGCTACACCCGAATGTTTTATATCCGTTGCAGATCACTGGTAGGTATATACATACATATCTATGTGTGTAAATGAGTAATTTTAAAATTTAAATTCATATCCATCGATGTGTCAATATAACTTCCGTTCCGTTAACAATCTACGGTTGGTTTAATTCAGATATACTTACGAGTATTGTAGGTACATATCGTTAAAATAAACGAAAACTGGTGTAAGTAACGAAAGTTTCAACATGAGAGCTTTTTTAAATTATTATAGGTACATATATTTTAACGAAACACCAAAAAAAATTTTACACTTCATCTATAATATTTAGAGGCATTTATAAACAAAATTAATCTTTCGTTATCTCCAGTAAAATTTCAAAATTGTTATTACTGTTTTTCGTTTTATGTAACGATATTTATGTATGAATATTTTTTATTTTATTTATCTATTTTTTTTATTAATCATGTTTTTATAACTCTTTGTTTAACTCTTTGATGTAGTGGATACGGTTTAATGCTTTCAGGAAGGGGAGGGGGAAATTATAATTTGCTGCACACAAAACTGAATTTTAGATTTTTTTTCTGCTAAATCTTACTTTCTTACAATTTATAGACTTTATTGACTAAATTTTATTTACTTTATTGAAATGCTTTTCACGTTTATAAAATTATCATACATATATATTTTTTATTAAAACACTTGAAACGTTTTTGAGCAAAGCCAATATTTTTGAAAAACTTTAAGTCAGAAATGTTCTGTTCAACGTAGTTTCAATTGTCCTGCTATTTTTATGTTGTTTTCGTAGACATTATTTGTTATTAAATACATTTAACTTCACTAATAACTAATACATATGTATATCTTCTAAATTCACCCTTATCGCGATTAAACTCTCACGTGGACTTAGTTTACTTTGCCTAAAAATTGTGATCGGTAACTACATATCGTCGTCGAAAATCCAAAAGTACGTAACAACCAAAATTAAGTTTTCCAAAGAAACAAAAAAAAACTTAAAAAATATTTGAAAAATATTACTTTTTCTTTTGAAATTCATATTCATATTAGTTGTTTTTTTTAATTCCATATTCCAATATTTGTTTCTATATTTAAAGTTTTTTTATTTTTTATTGTTTTTTGCTTATCCTGTAAAATTAGACCAAGTGACGTTACACTGTTTTGGATTTTGTTTTTGAGCGCTATTTTTTTTTTTTTTTTTTTTTTTTGTTCATGGAAAATGGAGTTTTACTTCGTAATTTAAAATATAGGATAGCTTCTTAAAGGACAAAAACAGGACATATTAATACCCTTGGTACTTTTTATTTTTTACTTATTTTTTTTTATTTAAAAAATATATAGGAAATAAAATAAGGAAAGGCTGGTACTTTTGATATTTTTTTTCTTTAGGTACTTTTTGTCTTTTCGGTATATAATATGTGCATTATAGGTACATATTTACATATGAAAAGTAATATTTTCAGGCTCAAGTTCAGTTTTATTGAATTAATGAGAATTCAAAATTACTAAGAGTTTTTTATGTTGAAAAATATTATTATTTATATCCAATCAGTTTTTAACAGAACGTATCAGTACTGATTTCAAGGCCGCTACACCTCTCATCAGCGTTCAATTGTCCATCTTTACAAATTTCGTAAAGTGGATACTAATTGGGAAGAATATCAACTATTTAACCAAGTTTTCAACAGAAATAGAACACGAGAGTTCATTTTTAATTCATTTTTTATTCTACATATTGAAACAATTCTGGTTAGTACGAAATTCATATACATTCATGTACACATTTACATTTTTCATAAAAAGCAGTGAATAAAACAGTTTTATTATCATTTTCAATATTTCAATATATTCATAATAAAATACATACTAAATTTAATAAAGATATAATCAGCATAAAGACGGTTACTTTTTGGCTCGAGCAATAATACGGACCTAAGCAGTCCGGCATATAGGTATAGTGCAGCCGATATAATTAGATGCATCTTGCAGTTTTACAGATTTTATAAATAATTGTGCGCTCTACAATTTTAAAAATATAGCAAGTACCTATTTGCAAAATTTCTCGATTTTTACTAATTGTGACAGCGCATAGAGAAAGGGACCTAAGGGTAAAAAGTCAATTTTCTCTTCTTTTTTTTTTTGATGTGGACAACATCTGAGCATCGAATGAGACCGATCCCATGCCCCAAAAGTGCTCCCTCCCAGAGATATGCGCGTTTTATGAAAGTGATGGTACACCAAAGATACACGTATTTAAATCTTTAAAATGGCTCTCCTGAACAAAACCGGTCCCTTAAGTCCCTTTCTATTTTGCGGCTCACAATTGTTTTGCGTTCCGAAAAATTTGAAAAAATTTTAAAATATGATTTTTTCGAAAATTTTCCTTTTCAACTGAAAAGGTCATTTATTTAAGAAAAAATGAAACCTCTTGAAAAATTAACAAAATCAATTGCGCTAATCATATCAAATTTATAATTGACCCAAATTTTCTGATTTAATAATAAATTATGGGTTTGAGCCCACAATTGAGCTGCCGGCGACGTTGCCAAGCAATATGCCACGGCTTTGTAACTCTGTTCCTAAGCTGTGACGGTTCTGAAAACCTAACTAATTCATACATACATACGTACATCCATAACTGTTTTGGCCCATTAATGTGTTTTGGATGAGCCTTTTTATATTTAAGTGCCTCCATATTTTGAATTCAGAATAGACCTCAATACATACACACATAAATATGTATTAAGATTTCGAAAAATCTCATAACCTCATATCCTTATCAGAACGACAGGAAGAATGTAACATAAAAACATCATCATTAAAATTTAAGAAAATACCTTAAAAGGGAAATGAAGATAGAATCTATATGATACATAGATCTTCAACTTGACTTACCTGTTGTTGCCAAGACGAGTGCAAGACAAGAAGAACACGAATAATTGTTAAATAGTTGGATAAATACAAAAATATCAAAATGAAGCGCTGGTTTTTAATTCTGATGACGTTCACTAAATGTGGTACTAATTTATAAAAGATTCTGTTGAACTGATACTTCAAATAGGAAATTTTTATTCATTACAATAATGCACTTCCTTTGAGATCTGTTGAATGCGGAAATTTTTTTACCACTTTCACAATTCCTTTAAACACTTGCAATTTTTTTTTTTTTTTAACTTAATTTCTTTGTTAAATAATTTTTTCACTAATACATCTACAAAAACAAATTATTACAACTTGTTTTATTTCTTTTTTGGTATAAAAACACCTGCGTTGATGCCACTGCAGTTAATCAATTAATATTACGTTTGTGTATTCTGCGTAACGAAGATAGTTTTCAATTAGACAACTTGATGGAAAATTCATTTAACTACTTTTATAAACAAAGTTGGCTAATGTTGTTAAAACCACTGTTTTATAACGCGTTTGCTTTTTGTGCTCCACTTTGCAAAGCGCTTTTCAATGTTTTTATGCTGCCAGTTTTTTTGCAACTGATTCGTTTGCTTTTGTATTTTAATTTGATTTGTGGTACAAAATACAGGTAAAAATATAAAAAAAAAATAAAGCAATCAAGTTTTAGCAAAGTTTGAGACGAACTGTTAACAAATGTCAAAGTAAAAAAAATTAACGAGCAAGCGCAACGAACTATAATAAGTTTGATGCTGCCATACTCATTATATTAAAAATGGGATATTGATACTTTTCCACTTACATTTTGTATATGTTTTATAATATGAAACTAGTGGCTTCTAATTTTTAAGTTTGTGTTTAAATTTCATATATATTTAAAGTAATTTCGAACTTGGAATTTTCCGTAAATAATAGTATATAAATGAGAAATTTTTACATAAGTTCAAATAATAATTGCGTTTATTCGTAATATAATTATAGAACATTTAGATAATAATTATATCATCAATCTTGTGCAAATCAGTTTAATTTTAATCATTTACAATTGTAATTTTAAGCAAAGCAATAATTTGAGGATTCTGGATTCAGTAGGCTTAAATGTTGGCTTGTTTTTATCACGCTTATGTAATTTTTAAAACTGTTTTCGTTCTTATAAAACAGTTCACCAACTCTTCAATAACTATTCTTATTTCTTGCTTACACTGCGCTTACAGCTGGCACTGCTGCCATGAAAATAGAGATGCAAAAAAAATATAGGGAATATTGCAGATCATATCTGAATTAATCGTACTCAGCCTTTGTTCAAATGCCGGCATTCAAGTTCATTATATCCTACAATGTCAATAGTAGCTCAACAGGTTGCCGGTGGAAAGGGAACGGATTCCGCCGTACTTGGGTTCAGATATGCTCCTATTGTGATATAAAGCAATGATAGTGCGAAAGATAATTCAAATTGAAGCCGAAATACACCAACCATTATAAAGCCCCTTTAATTAAAACTATTTTTAAGTATGGTAGCATGGCTATTAACACGTCTAAAGATTTCACAACGAGCAGCTTTTATATGTATCTTTTTGAATTAGTTTTAGAATAATCATATGGATGTTGTCTTTACTTAGTTACTACAAATAAAATTTAAATAGTTTTAGATGCACTGTATCTTCATCAGTTAAACTTAAATTCAATTTTAATTATTATTACCATAGCATATTTATTTTGTTAGATTAACTAATTTATAATTTTACACTTAAAAAATTATAGGAATATCTGATAGAAACTAGTACAAGGTTTTGCTTTAAAATTAACTGTACATTGTGAAAAGGCTGATTATTAATACATAAATAAACAAAAACAACTCAAAAATTAAAACATATGCAACAAATCCATATAAATAAGGAAAACATAAAATAATTTCTGCTATCGCTTTAAATGATGATATTTTGTTTGCAGCAACTAATCGCTATCGTAATCGTTTTTACCAGATACGGTTAAAGGACGCCGTGATTCATCTTCCGAACCATAAACCACTTCTTCATCAGAGTCATTTATCATCGAAAAGGCAGGATTATCTTTAGTAACAGATATTTCAGCTGCAAGAGAATAAGTTTTGTTTATTAATATGCACATATAGTATACGGAATGTTGCTAAAGTATAATAATAAGCTGAGTACATACCCTGAGAAAATCTACCATTAGGAGCATAAACATAAGCCATAGTAAATAGATAGAAATTTAATAGACCATAAAAGCACATAAACTGTGCTGAACTTTTATAGGTGGTATTTAGCGTGGCCACGAAATTGTCCTCCAATATGCCAAACCCAAAACGACACGTAGTCACCGTTATGGTAATCGAAATAACAAACAACATTAATAAAGTTAAAAATTTCAAACGCATGTCTGGAAAGTATTACAAAAAAGTTAGTTTGATATAATTATATGTATGCATGTAAAAAATACTCACCAAAAAATGGCATAGATCTCAATTCTGTATAAGCTCTCAATATCAGCATGACCAAATATATAATGTACATTAATCCGGCAATATAGAAAAACATTTTAAATCCCTAAAATAATAATTATTTTCATTATTAAATTTAGTTTCAGTTAATTTTGTCTCTATATAATAAAATGCTTCCTCACATTGTAATTCTTGGTATCAACGAAATGACTATAAGTGGGATCTTTAAGTTCATTACATTTTTCCCAAGTGGCTAGAACTATGGCACAAAGCCATATGGGTAAAACCACTATAATTTTTGGCAAATAAAATCGAACAAATCGCCTTTCGTTTTGTCTCAGACCATGATAGATGCATAACCAGAACATCAATAAAGCGCATAAGAATGTAGCCTGTAATACAGCATCTAACATACCCGGCAGCCAAGAGTTCATAAGAAATATTAAGGGGAAAAAGGGATCTGAAAAAATTAAAAAAGTTGTTGATAAAGTTTTTTAACGTATTTGGTATATTTTTTTTTTTGTTATTATCGGTCAAGAACCACATTCCGATCGGAATGGTTTAAATTCCGTAATTGTATTCCGATCATTTTTGATTTACAGTCTTCGCATTCCGTTGTTTTTTATATTCGTTTTTCTGAATTGCTTTTACTAACAAAGCTCACATAAAATTTTTTTTATTAACATTCAAAGCTTATTTAACTGACACTCCTAAAAGTATGCATGATTTTCTTTTTGTTGTTTACTACAATTCCATTTTGAATTTTAAAAGAGTGGTTTGATTACAAACAAATAATTTTCGTTTT
The DNA here is from genome assembly GCA_947311025.1 of Lypha dubia. Lineage (NCBI taxonomy): Eukaryota > Metazoa > Arthropoda > Insecta > Diptera > Tachinidae > Lypha > Lypha dubia. The sequence continues at coordinate 30,161,268 of OX371260.1, read as the reverse complement.
CTAAAGACTCAACTTTTGGAATTCATCAAAGTACTTTTGAACAAAAAATTTTTTTTTATTAGGACCGGCAATCAGTGGATGACCCCTACGTATGCAGTACATTGTGCCGAAACTAGGAATATTGGTAATGGGAAGAAGGAAATTGTGCTCTGTGACATACATACTTATATTTAATTCTGCATATTCATTTATAATCGATTTGGAACGTTTTTAATTTGGAATTGAACATTCTTTTCATAAAACTTTAATTTTTTCGTACTTAAATTTCCGTCATTCAAATATTTTGGTACAAATTATAAATGATTTAAATTAGTATCACTAAAATGGATCATACAACGATTTTAAGTTTTCATTTCAAAACTGCTTTACTGTAAACGATCTTATTTACGAACGTACGTATTATGTAAGTTATCTTCACTTTTTTTTTTTAAACGAAGAATATGGTGATATAATTTAACATACTTTTAGGAGTAAAAAAGAAATAAGCAGTGGCTCCATTAGTATTGAGGTGCTTAAGAAACGAAATTCTTTTCCGTCCCTAAATATTATCAATTAAAATTTATCTAATGAGATATTTTTAAGCACTTTAAGATTGTAAACTTACTATCATACAACAGCATCAAGGGAAGCAATACCGATATCCATTTTTGTTCTATAGACCAATCGTAAATCGGATATTTACGCAAGGCATGGGCATACCAGCACTAAAGCAATGACAACAGAAATATGAAGGTATTTTAAAAATTTAAAACAATTTCAAATAGTATGTATGTATGTATACTTACAATAACAATAAATGTAAACAGCAAAAATATAAAACGGAACCAAATTTCTATCTGGGTAAATTCTGGACTATAAGTTTTGAACTAAAAAAAAAAAAAGAAACAACAATAAATAAAAATAAATTTATTACAGTTTTTTAAGGATATTTTATTTTTATAAACTTTCTCGTCCTTTCTATGCGAAACTTTCAACATTTTAATTTTATACTTACGTAAAATGTAATACCGGTTATATTATATTTCTGATGAAATGTTTCCAATCCCAAAAATCGAACTGTTATAATATAATGAGCATATTCCAAAAAACCCAGATGCATGATGGTAAACTCCTCACAATCATTACGATTACACGACAAATGTCTAGTCCTATTATGCAAATTTGCTGATGTTAAAATAGTTTGGGGCTTATGTTGCTCCGTTATGCCATCGATGGCCACGCTGACATAAAAACGTTTGTCATACTTTTCATCTAAATATATTATTACGATTATTAGTAGTGTGATTAATTTTGCTTAAATTAAAAGTTAATAAACAACGCACCATCGTTATTATTGGTAACTAGTTTGGCTATCAACCATAGTTGCTGGGAATAGGTGGTCATCAATTGTGATTTCATGGCAAAAGGTCCCGTAGCCAAAACAATAGATGAATTGGCCAGTGAAGTACGATTGAGTATAGTTTTGGCTGTTATTTCAAAGGTGCTGGTAATGGGTGGCCCGGTAAGTCCAATTATAATGCCCAAACCGAAACAGGTGAAAAATCCCAGGAATACCATAACAAATTCTCTCTTATGCATCGAATACAATCGCATGTGTACCGATCTTTCACAACGATCATGATGATATGCTGGTGCTATATACTTATTAAATTCACTAAATAAATCACTAAATTGTGATAAAGAGTTTTTCAAACGTAGCAACAGGCCTCCTGGAGGTAAATGATAGGCATAGCCTAGCCCAGTAGTATCAGCGGGTGGTTTCGCCATTGTTCTGTTTTCTACGTACTATTGTTCTTAGTTTTATTTCTGTTTACTTTTTGTTTAAAAAGGACAGAGACTATTAAAAAAGGATTATCTAACTACACTTTAGTTGAAATTGATTCAAGGCTTTTGTTTATTTTCATTCGTTTAGTTTATTATAAATTATTCATGATGTTTAAAGCAATATTGTGCATTTTTTTTACACATTTCCCTTATTTTTCACTTTATACATATAAATTTACTATAATTTATTTATTACAATTTCCATTACAAAATCCTTTTAGGCCATGCACATTTAATTTTAATTTCACTAACTTTGGTTTTTTTTTTCGAATATTGTTGTTATTCAACTTGAACTGTTATAATTATAGAAAAAAAAAACTTTAATTATTTAAGAAAATCTGTGTTTTCGTGACCAAAATATCTAAATATTGATTTATATATTTTTCCGTTCTTGTTTGTAACACTACACTCGCATATGTTTTCTATGGCCCTTTTTTATTTGTTCTCCTTCAGCCTATCCAATGGGGTGCTTTGTTTTGACAAATGTTTGCATATTTTAAGGCGCATGTTCGTTTCTTATCTTTTCGTAGCACTCAGTGTCATGTGCTTGAATTTTTGTTTTTTTATTTTACTTTTGAAATAATCGCGGCTTTTGCTATTTTTTTTCTACGCCGGTATCTTTGCGGCATAATGACTTTTGGACAATAGTTTCGTGGGGAAAAATTTTGTTTTGTAAACAAAATATGAACTTTTTTGGAATTGGCAAAAACGCACAAACTGTTGCTTTGTAAACGTACATACTACATATGTACGTAAGAGTACATATAACAACAAATAGGAAAAACAAATAAATACTGAAGTAGAAAAAAATGAGTAACGAAGAAAAAATTGAAGCTTAAAGGCTTCTGCCTTAAGTTCAGGAATGAAATTTTGCTGCTACTAATTTCTGTACGGACAAATAGTCGTACAAACTATCGAATTTTTTTAAATACTACATGTTGGATGTAATTTCAAACAAATTTAACTAAAACGAGCCATATTCAGACATAATTTTTTCTGGGCATGGAACACATTTCAATTCCGTTCTTGTATTATGATCGCCAAATATTTATTTGACGCTCCTAAAAGTATGTAATTATATTTTTAGAACTGTATGCCAACCCCATTTTGAAAATTTAGTGTAGGTTTACTCTATAAAATAAATTTCTGATACATACGTTTTATTTACCGGATTTGTATTTCGCAACAAGACTGTTTATTTCAATTAATTAAAAGACACACATCCTCTTATTGTATGATTGACAAAAAATATCCGTACTATTTTTTTCACTGCAGCACTTGAAAACGAAAATTTGCCTTGAAAAATTTACAAATCTTAATTTCACCAATTTTTTTCCTCATTATGGGAAAATGATATTCAAACAAAAATTAATAACAGCTTTAATATACACATCAATTTTAGTTAATTCTGTTTTTATTCCTTGTAAAACCTTAAAAACTATAATTTTATTAAATAAGAAATATTGAATTCCTTTACTTTCCTGCCAATGTTTAAGTTAATCCCAAAACTTAATCAAGCCGTCCCAACCAGCGGTTGCCACCTTACTCGATTCGTGCGGATGCCATAACGAACTTATACAAACGCCTTCATGAGCCTGCCACTTTTTATACATTTTCGTAGTCTTCCAATCCCATATATAGCACTTGCCATCACCGTCTCCTGATACTAGATACGACATGTCGGGTGAAAAGTCCAATTGACAAGCGTAACCCGAAACCATGTGCCCACTAAAGGATTTCTTACGGTTCATTTTAAAACGATTCAGGGCAGAGAATATTACAACTTTGTTGTCAAGCGATTGACAGGCCAACCATTTGCCGTTGGGTGCTAGAGTTACAGCAGGCATAGAATGCATTGTAGGGTCGGCAATATATTTCATATCGACTGGTATGTCCCATTCCCAAATGCGCATGGATTTGTCATCAGAGGTAGTTACAAAACGGCGATTTTCATCGACGAAAGTGATAGTGTTGACAGCACCCAAATGACGATCATATTCTTGTACAATATCACCACTACGTGTGTCCCACTGATATAAAAGAAAAATTTAAATTAATTACTTTCATTTCCTAAATTCTTAATATAACAAGCATTTAGTTAATAAATGTAACTAATTTATATTAAATATTAAGAAGCTGCTTAAAAATTATTTCGTGGAAATCGGAATACCAGGCTTGTTTTAACTTGTAAAGAAAATTCCTTAATAATTCAGAACAATTCTATTTTGCATGAAATATAAAACAGTTTTGATAAACTAAGAAATGCCATAAAAAAATCTCATACTTACACAAATAATTTTCTTATCCGACGTTCCGGCCACAAACAAATGTTGCTTATTATTGTCAGGATGAAATTTAACGCAGAACGGCATTTTGCGTGCGGTAAACCTTGACACCACTTCGCCAGTTTCAGCATCCCACAGTTTGATATAACGGTCATAGGATGCAGATAAAAATTTTGTACCTTTATTATTCCAAGCAACATCTTTGATGGCTTGCCTGTGTCCATTAAAAGTACGTATACAACGTCGCTCTCCATATACTTCCCACAGTTTAACACGGGAATCCATAGAGCCCGACAATAAAAGATGAGCAGTTTGGGGAAACCATCGTATTGCTGAAATTCCTTTCGTATGGCCAGTCCATGTGTGTATGTGTGCTTTAGGGAGGAAGCATTTTGGTGGCGGAGCGTTTGTACGCAGATTGACACCCAAATCATGTGGTGCATGCAAGTACGACCGTCCCTGGTAGTCGTAGGCATCTTTGACTAAATAAATAAATAAATAAATCTTTTTTTAGTTTAATTTTAAAAATTACACACACTAACTTACTGTGTAATATAGATTTTTCCTCCAAGGGTTTATCTTCTGGTATCCGACCTCTTCTGTGCCTTTTAGCTAATATTTCATCTAATTCTGCTTTTTCTTGTTCATTCGGCTTAGCAACGGTCTGTTCATTTTCATAACGACCCCATGGTCCCAAGAAACCTTCTATATCATCCGGTTTATCATTTTTCTCTTGTTTTCGCTTCTTTTTTGGTTTTGGGCCTTCGAATACCGTCTTACCTTCATCATCATAAGCAGACTGTAAATCTCCTACGAAAGAAGAACCATCAACCACTTCATCCACTGAAGGATCTAAAGCATAGCCGTAGGTATGGAAAGTTCGACGTTGATTTTCAAATTCAAATGCATTTATATGAGCCTTTTCCACATAGCCAGCCAATGTATTGCGCGGCGCTCTAGTTTGTTCTGTTAAATTGGGATTTCCAGGTCCTTTTACAGGTGCATAAAGCTCTTCATATTTCGGATTGTATTCAACTTCTTTGACCAAAGGATCGATAGTGCGTTGTACAGCCACAGCTCCTAGCGGTACTACCTCAGGAGCAGCGCAAATAGCCAACGTTTTCGACATCGACATTTTGGCATCTATAGGTTTCAAATAATCTGGTATTTGCGATCCTTTTTTCTTGATTTTTTGTATTTCGTCATTTTCAGAATGTTCATCATCTGAAGAACTGCAATAATTTTGAAGGCCTAACATTTTTGGAGTAACTTAAAGCCCATTAAATTTGATGATTAGAAAAATGCGTAAAACAAACGTTTTGCGAAATATTTGTTGACATTTCCCTTTGTTGTTGGAAATTCAGCTGACAACAAGACATATTGTTTAAACTGCCTTATCAATTGCTCAAATGCAACCATGATGAAATAAAGGTACTTTACAGCACTGAAGACAATACATAAAGGAAATTATTTTCAAGAAGTTTAGTAGATTTAATTAGTTCGTTTGTTCAAGTACACAAATTTGAGATTAACGCGAAAAATTAATATCGTTAGTTCTTTAAAGTTAAAAAATAAGTAATCATTGTTAGGATAACCAAAGCTAAGTGTTTAATAGGAATAGATATGTTATATTTGTAATAAAGAACATTTAAGGTTCTCTTGCGTTTGCTAAAGTGTGTGTGGGTGTGTTTGTATTTTAGAATATCTCCGTAGTGCCGCTATTTGCAAAGATGTTGAAGTGTAATTTTTTAATGTTATTAATTGTATGTACTTCTACAGCGGGATGTATCAACTATTAGAAGAAATTAAAATGTGTAAATTTTCATCTTTCTTGTAACATAATTAATATATCAAATAAATTGAATAAAAAAGTGACGGGTTCAGTGAAATACTGTTTGGCTTCCACAAAAAAACTGAGCATCCAACTAATAAACAAGTAAGGTAAGTAAATAATTAAATGTTTTAAGTACCCATATATACGTTGCTAAGTTTGAGCACACAATAAAATGTATGGGATCTTGCGTGGAGCTTGATGGTCATTTTAAGAAAATTTTCTTTGTTGGAAATATACCAGCCAGTAAAATAAGATTCTTTGATTTTCGTCTTTGTAATGGTAGTGCAGGGTGTAAACTGTGCTACCGAATTTTTTACACTACATGTTTTACAAATATTTTGCAACACTGGACCGTTATCATAGAAATATTAATAAGTAGTACCAAAAAACTAGACATTCCCGCTTTTTATTGGCATAACGTCTCGTTATGATATTTAGCGAAAAAAATTACTTTGAATGGTAGTGCAGGTTGAAAACTGATATGTAATATTTAGGTACTACAGTGTCTTACAAGAATTTTGCAACAATAAGCTGGTAGCATAGAAATCTTAATAACATATCATCAGTGAAAATTAAAAGTTTCATTTTCCTTGCAACATAATTAATATTATATGTAATTAATTATACAAATAGGTAATAAATAGCCTGTAAAATATATAAATTCATATAACAATACTTTGTATTTGTGACAAAATTATTTGAGTTGAAAGCATCCAATTGAGAAAATTTAAATTACGCGCGATTTTTAGAGCGTTCTTGTATTTTATTCTTCTTCAAAACTTTATTTGCTGAAGTCTTATTCTGTAATGGTAGTGCAGGTTTTAAACGGTACTATCGGTTTAATAGGTACAACATCACTCTTACAAGAGTTTTATTTCCTGTTAATTTATTTTCATTTATTGTCAGTGCTGCCATATTTTTTTCTTTGAAAAATGTTTGGTATAAAGAAAAAATTAATTTTTCCATGAAATTAATTTATTTTTCTAAAGGAAGGAGGCAAATTCATCTTTGATATATGCTTAATTTATGTAATTAAGAAATCAAAATATATTTGATTGAAAAGCTGATAATTTTTCTGGCTGTAAGCCTCTAATCCTGCAAAATAGGACTTCGTACTGCTTTTGCTTGGAGTGACGGCTTTCTTATTTTGTAGTTTGCTGATAAACTGTGTTTCTACCACCCTAAGTTGCTTAGAAAAAAAAAACATTTTTTACGTTTCCTATATTTATTGCTATTTAAGAATGTGATCCCAAAGTGAAAGTAATAGAAACTATTTGAACCAATCGCGAATAAATTACACAAATCGGTGAAACTTACAGACAGTTCATATTTTCATGAATGTCTACTTAAAACTATAATGGCACAAGTGACGTTGCTTGTTGTGAAAATAATGTTGGAAAAAAGGAACTGTCAGCAAAACGTTTTGAGGAGCATAATTATCGTACGTGGAATTTCCTGCCCACAGCAGTGGGGAAAAAGTCATTGTATGTGTTGTTTTTGCAATGATGCGACTCGAAGAGGTATTGAAAAATTTAAGGAAAACAAAAAAATGTACCAGCTGCGAAGATTTCTACAACATAATTCGACAGGGACTTAATTAAAGATTATACATATCTAAAATTACACGGACCGCATGAAAATAAAAACTCGTTTAGCGGAAATTTTCAATAGAGATTTTTATTAATTACATTCGTAATCATTTTTTTTTATTTTTAATTGTAAATTTTGTAATTATAATTTTGTAAATTTTTTATATAATATGAATGACAAAAATTCTTACACTTTTGATTAAAATACATAGAATTATGTATAGCATAATATACTTTAAGTTTTTTTTTTGCATTTAATTTATAATTAATCGTTTTTATTTTACAATTTTTCATAATATGTAACACCTTAAACATTTAAATATTTTTATGCAATAACTTTCACATTAAAAATTATAAATATAAAACTTAAAATATACAACTTAAATCTATCAATAAAAAAACAATATACATACATATGAATATAAAAATAATATAAAAAAGTAATAAAAAAATAATACGTTTTATATGTACAAAAAAAAAAATAACAAAAAGAACACGAGTTTCTAAGTTTAAAAATATAATAAAATTATATAAGAAAATATTAACAATTATTTGCTTTTTTTTCGTTTTTTGTTTTGGTATTTTATGTAATAAGGCCCTAGAAAAAACACAAAGTTTTCCTCTTTTAAATGTATGTATTTATTTCTATTTAAGGAAAGTGAATTGTGTAAAAGAAAGCTTAAAAAAATTATTAATTTTCATTAACATTGTTTTTGTTTGTTGCTTAAGATAGTTTTTGTTTTTTTTTTTAATTTTAAAGCGAAAATTATGCTAAATATTCAAATTTTTTTTAGCTTAAAGTTAAAGTTGAAATTTTTTATAGCTAAATTATTTTTAATTTTTTATTTTTAATAGTAAAGTTAGTTTTTTTTTAACTTTAAGTGTTTAAGTGTTTTATAGTACAAGAGTGTCTTTGGATTTTTCTAGCTTTTGTGTAGAGTTTTTATAAACATTTTTTTTTAATAAAATAAAAAAAGGTGCACCCAGAAAAAAATGTGTAGATTTATTGTTATTAGTAGACATTCTCTAAAAACACAATCGTAAGCTAAAGACTTTTCTGAAGTGTTTAGTGCTTGGACTTCTCAGCAAGCAATGACTTAGGACCTGGGTTCGATCTTTGGTCAGGGCAAGATATCAAAATCATTGCGGTAATTGTTGTTAAACTGTTTTTTAAGTAATGAGCACTCACTGATCCTTAAAAACTTTTGCCGACAGCGATTGCACCTTGAAAATTGTAAAACTATCAACCGTTTTTATAGAATAAACCAACAATATATGAGTGTGTGTCAAACCACCTTTTGCCTTACACCTTTTCACCAAAGTTTGAAATGTCACGCACAGCGACGAAGTTGTATCTAACACGGCCTTGCGCACTATTGTATTATTTGATAGAGGATACAAATGATACAAAGCCTTTGTGAATTGAGAAATTAATCACGACTCATACCATTCATTCCATAATCTGTTTGATTCTCAAATCATCTTAATTGGAAATCTCTACTAATAATAAATACATTTTTCGCTGGGTTATAACCAATTATTTATATAAAACTTAAAAGTACAACTTAATTGTAATTAGAAGGAGTAGGTTGTGTTAACTTAAACTCTTTTTGTCTGTAAAAAATAAAACGTTATTTAATAAATGCATTTCTTTCAGTGTAAAAATTATGAAATAACAGCCCATATCACGGTTGTCGTCATCGTCCTCGTTGTCATCGTCGAACTTTAACGTCTCCAATGTAAAACATATAGCAAATGTTGCCACATTTTATAGATTTCGTCACGACAACGACACTCGTAATAAGGCCGAATAATATTGAGGTTTTTTTCTTTGTTTGATTTTTGTTTTTTTTTTTTGGTTTTTGTAATTGTTGCTGTAATTCTTCGTTGTATTGGAAACCTTGTTATAAATATTTTTTTCAATATAAGTATGTATGTATGTTTGTTAGTATGTATGCTTAACTTTTTTAAAATTATTTTATGGCATTCGTTGTTTACACGGATTTGTTTCTTTTTTAATGATTAAGAAACTAAACTTTAAAACCGAAAGTAAATTAAGGTGAATTTTCAACAAAATTGTTAAGATCTTTTTGTATGTGATTTTTTTTTGTTGTTGTTTCGTTTTAAGTTTGTTCCTTTTGTTTTTCTTGAGATTTCTTAAAAATTTGTGTAAGTTTTTTTTATTGTCCTTAAGGTTTTTTTATGTGTTTTTTTCAATTATTTTTCTTTTATATATATAAAGTTTACAACACAACTCGTACAATTTTTGGTTTTTTGCTTTAATTTACGAAAAAAAATCTCTAATTTCAATTATTTTATTATCAATTTTTTTTTGTATACAATAATTTTATTAGGTGAAGATTTTTTCTTTTAAATTATTTTTATTAATTTTAATTCTTTGTTATTTTAGTATTTATAAGGCCAAATGAATAAGTGTAAGTTAGTATTTTAACTTTTGGTTTAATTATAATTAAGCTTAGATTTTTTTTTAAATTAATTTTAATATAATTTTTTACAATAATCTATTTTAATTATTTAACAAAAACTTTCATTATTTTTCTTTTCTTTACAGAATTAACAAAACTATTTTCTTTTCTAATGAAAGTTTTATGGAATGGTTGGTATAGTTTGTTTTTGTTTGTTTATGTTTTTCTTTCTTAATTTCCTTTAAGAAAAACTTGAAAATATTTATGCCAAATTAGTTTTAATTGAAAATTACACCAAAACTTTTTGTATTCAAAAATAATTTTATTTAAGCGGTGGGCTTTTGTTTTTATTATTATTGTTATTATTTTTTTTTATTAATGTTAACTGCTTTATAATAGAATACAAATTATTAAATAATTTAGCTTCATATCATTTGTTTGGTTTGAATGTTTGTAGGAAAAAAACTATATTCAAGATTTTGGTGTAATTTTAATATTGTCTTTTTTTCGTGATACACGTTTCAAAATTAAGCAAAACTTCTACGACTTACTTGTTTTTTCCTATTTAGTTAGAAAACATTTACAGCGTTAAATATAAGAAGGAAATAATCGAAATTGCTTTAAAAACCCAGCCCTTTTATGTTTTTGGAGAAGTCTCAGATATTAATTATTAGAAAAATCGTTTAGCCAATCGATATGCCTGCACATCGCAGTTGCTTATAGCAACTCATTAGATGATTTTTTTTCCCATCAGCTTTTGAAGAGTTTTCAAACTCGTGTGTTTATTTAAAAACGTGTCTAAAAGGAAATTAACATTTATGGAATTTCAAACAACTCAAGGCAAATATTATAATATTAATTTTTATAAAATATATTTTGAAAATAAAACAGACGACCCCTGAAGAAGTCGACATATAATCGACGAAACGTCGGGAAAAATTGTAATTATATTGTTTAATTACTTGGAATATAGGCCTTATTAGCTTAATGTACACGTATGTATGTATATAAAATTTAAACTCAAGGCAAAGTTATCTGTTTCAAATTTTAAATCAGCTGCGAGAAATCTATAGAGATAGAAATGAGCCAGACGCGTCACAACTATAGACTACGTAGTGCTTATGGATCCAGATCATCAATAGTTTTTGTGATTGGAAGTTTTCTTAGCTCTCTTCCGCCCCAGCTGATTTCAAATTTGCAAACTAAAATCTGGCCTGAGTCAAAGGGGTTTAATTTTTTATTTTGAGTATTTATTTTCTGCTTGTTCTACGATCTGGACAGAGTTCTTTCTTTCGTTTAATTGCATTTAAAACAACATATCAGAAGTGGTTTTAAATGCAATTGTTCGACATCGCGAAACAGACAGTTTTTATTTTCGTTTTTTGGTTCACTGAAAAATTTATTTTACATAATTCCAATGAATGATATTCAATCATCTAGATTTAGTAAAAATACGTTGATTCATTCATGAAATTTCAATGCGAACGCATTCGTTATTGTTAATCTTTAACAAAATTAATGATCGAATTCATTGATTTTACGTACGCATATTTTACGTTAAAATGAATTAAAAGAATGAGTTGAAACAGTCAGTATTTAGATTATTTTTAGATGTGTTTAGCATACGAGTTTGAAAACTTTTCAAAAACGACGATAATGACTTGGCATTAGCACCACCAAAATGCAGACATATGCAGCAGCTAAGCCCATAGCGAATTAAATTTATTCTTATAAGATATTTTTAAATTGCAGAGAAGCCTACAAACGAGATTTCAAGGCAAACATTTTAAAATTTTCAAAAATTCAAAATTGTCAAATAAAAACTTTAATGGGAAAAAAATCTAAAACCGGCTTTAGGCATCGAGCGAATCGGCCTTATGCAGTATTTTAGGTGTCTATAATAATCTTTACAAAATTTCCTATCTAATGGCAACTATTTGAAGGCGATCGGTTGGATGATTTCTGAGTCTATAAACTAAATTTTAACCGGGGGTTGGTTACTCAGATTTTTAAAATAAATATAAGAGTAGATAGACTATTTCTTTAATATCGCAAGAAGGCCAATTATTAATTATTTTTAAATAGTACTTTACGAATATTCAGGGGTGTCACAGAAACCAAATTCGTACGAAAGTGAAAACGTTTTTATCTTTTCCAGAAAACGTAAAACGCAAAAATTTTTTCGTTTTCAATTCGATTGAAAATAGTCAGGGTGTCACAGAATTTTTACGAAAGTGAAAATTTACACGAAAAATTTTTGCGTTTTACGTTTTCTGGAGAAGGTAAAAACGTTTTCACTTTCGTACGAATTTGGTTTCTGTGACACCTCGGATTATTGGGGAAAGTCTATATGTTTTACAAATAATTCAGATGACTTCAAAATTGTAATAGCACGTCTGATATCGGGCGATATTATAGTAATACAGTGAGTTGTACGATCATTCAACATGATCGCACAGCTAATTCGTGCCGAATAGTAAAGCAATCAAGTTTTCTTGATCAACCATTAATTGAAATGGGAGACAGAAATACATACATATTTCTCTCTCTCTCTCACCCGGCTGAATAAAAAGTTGCTCTTAGTGAACCAAGTCTAGGCACGTATTTTTCAAAGCAACCCCGTGCCGAAAAAAATAAAATTTTATGTATTGCAATTTCCATTTCTTGTCAAAGAATATATGTATATTTTAAATAATAAATAAAAACTAAACGAAATTTTATTGCCATAAAAGAAATGTGTTTCTTAAAACGAAAGTTTAAATTATCAAAGAGTATTTGGAGTAGGTACTGGTTGATACCTTTCTTCTTATTTTGGTACATATTCAATAAATATATTACATTTCTTTAAACTAATAATAATAATAATAATAATAATAATAATAATAAAAATAAAACGAAAAGGAAGCTCTCAACGATTAGTCTTTACGAAATATGTATGTACAAAACTTAACATTAAATTAAACAAAAATGAGATACAAATAAATTAATAAACGAAATTATTATAAATTCGAATCGAAGAGTTTTAAACTAAATAAAATTCGCAAAAAAATATAATGAAATATTTACACTGAAATTTTTGAAAAAAATAAATTTCATTTTGCGAAAGAAACTTTAATTTCTAACAAGAATACAAAATGTGCCTGCACAAATTTATAAAAAAAGAAAGGAAAAATACGCTGAAATATTTTACAAAGAAATACTTTGGTGTTTTTTGTTTTTGGCATTGAACATGAATTTTATATGAATTTAATTTTAAAATAGTTTTTTAAGTACACTTTTAAGTGCGTTTTTTCTTTTTTTATTTGGTAATTAATTCAACTTTTGAGAACTTGGCTGTGCATTATCGTCAAAATACGAATTATACACATTTTTAATGGAATTTAAAGCAACTTAACCACTGTTTGCTAATTATCGATCAGCTCTTTTTATAAAGTTTTAAAAGATATTTGAAACATTTTAAATAATTTTTGGCTTGCTTATTGTATACGAGTATACATATATGTGTTTGTATGTAAGTTTGTATGTATGTATGGAGTATATTCAGCTAAAAATGATGAATTACATACATACATACATTGAGATTTTCATGTTGTATTTTTAATTCATTAAGATTTTGTTATTGTAAAAGTCAAATGGTGAAGATGATGCTGGTGTATTAAATTGTTGGGACGGTAGGTCGTTATGCAATCTTGAAGCCATAAGAGAACCACTAAATAACGATGGATTCCTTGGCATTTGTGCCATGGTATGTGGACTATGCATTAGTGGCGGTGGCAAGTGAGGACCTGGTCGTGTTGCAAAACCAGCTGGATTTAATAAATTCCAATTGCTGATCATGTGATGAGGTCTTACAGGTTGTTGGTGTGGAAATACCGGCATATTTTGATTATGCTGTTGCTGTTGACGCAGTGCAGCGGCAACGTTAAGTTTTTTGCGAAAATCTTGCATATTCAGTAGATTGGCTGGATTACGTCGCGTCGACGTTCTCCCACAATTACCACTCGTTGTTGTTGTGGTGGTAGTTGTATTCGAGGCGCAGGAACTTGGCGGAGCATTGTCGCTTACCTATTCCCTGTACGGTTTACAATACGAGTAACGGTGGTTCATGTGCTGCGAGTAAGAGCCAGAATGTGAGAAACGTTTTAGGCACTTGGAGCATTGAAAGGGTTTTTCGCCGCTATGCAGGCGTTTGTGTTCGGTTAAATGGTGTTTGTGCTTGAAAGCTTTAGGACATTCCATACACTGGTAAGGACGTTGACCTATAGAAATAAAAATGATTCCTGCAATTTAAAATCGCATAATTCAAAAATGAAGAACTTACCAGAATGCTCATATTTATGTCTCGCTAGAGAGCTTTGTTTGGCAAAAGCTTTATCACATTGATCACAGACAAATGGCAAATCCGGATCTCCTGCGTGGCCATGTGTTTCAGCTTTAACTCTTTTGCGTTTGGGTGGCATTAGTGCTGCAGCAGCTGCCTTTTGCTGTTGGGCTACAAACTCATCGTCATGTGATATTCTGGAATCATCAGCACGCCAAGATCTTTTCTTAGAGGTAGGACTTATGGTATTACCTCTAAAATCAATGGAATGGCCACCCAATTTAATACTGTTCATTAGGGGATGTTGGCGGGCATAGTCTGTCGAGCCTGGAGCCATTTGGAATAGAGCTTCCATCGGCATTAGGGATCTTTGAGCTGCGGCCATGGCAGCTGGCACCATATAAGAAGGTATATGTGGAAATGAAGGGAATGATGCAGCACCGCGTGGTGTTGAAGTTTGCTGAGATCCCATTAGAGGCGCCTCAATAGGAGATGCTGTCTGCCTGATGTTATGCGGTAAGCTAGGAGCACCATTTGCTTGGGATGGAGCAGCAAAATAAAGAGCGGCGGCAGCAGCAGCCGCCTGTTGCTTGAAAGCAGCCGGAACAGAAGCAGCTGAAGAAGGTGACATTGTAGGTGGCGTTATTTTGCGGCTCAGATTCATAGCTTCTGGCATGTCTCCCGATGAATTTTGTATCGGCACTATGCCATGCAAAGGAGAATTATGTTGCTGATTACCGTTGATCTTTTGTGGTTTTACTGACAAATCTAAAGGCAAATCTTCGGTGACCGATGATTTATTTACGGTTTCCATTGAATTATCAAAACTTTGAGGTATAGGTTGAATTGGAGCTACCGGAATTTGCATTGGGAATGTTACTTTATTGCTGTTGTATTGTAATTTCCTTTCGCGGGAACGATTATTTTGGAACCACACTTGTACTACTCTGGCATCCAATTGCAAACGGGAGGCAATCATACGGAATTCTTCACGACTTGGACGGGAATTAAGTGTATAATGTTGTTTTAATTGCTGCTGCTGTTCCTCGGTTATTGCTGTACGTACTCTTACCTTACGCTCAGCATTACTTTCACCACCACTTGAACAGTCATTGCGTGAAATTGACTCCCTTTCCTCCGGTTCGTCTTCAACATCACTAGGAACAAAGGAATTCGATTTGTGCGACTGTTCCAATAATTGCTGTTGCTGCAGTTGGAATTGTTGTTCTAGTTCATGTTTTATAAAACCACAAAAGACTTTTTCGTGTTGTACCAATTCTAAAGGGTGATTAAATTCCTTGACGCAACGACTGCACTTTAAGAGCGCTGGAGGTTTGTGAACAACTTCCGGTAATTCTGGTAATGTCGCAGTATTTGAGTCATTTTCGACTTCAACTCCTTCATCCTCGAGGTCATCTTGGTTTTCCTGTTTGATAAGAGAAAGAGTTTTGGTTTTCTCTTCTTGATCTGGTTCCAAATTATTATTGTCCATCGGAGTTATGGATTCTCTTGTAATCTGCTCTTGCTTAACTGCCGAACTCGTAAACATTTTGCACGATTCCTCTGTCACTGTGGTTTCTTTTTTACTTTGTTCCTGTTCTTGTTTCTGATCTTGTGCTATTGGCTGTGTTGATCCACTTTTATTTTGCTCTTCCTCTTTTTGTTCGCCGTCATCCAAGTCCATAACTAGTTTAGGTTCATCATGATTATCTTCTTCATTAAGTTCTAGTGCCTCAGACGACTCCTCATCATCTACATCGCCATTTGAAATATTTAAATCCTTATGGCCATCTTCCCCTTCGTTTTGGGTGGGTGGTGGAGTGTTTGTTTCCGGCTCTGTCTCTGGTGGGTGCTGATGATGATGTTGCTGCTGGCCAGCAGTAGTTAATTCTAAAAGCCGTTGTATACTATAGGGATGTATTCGCGGATCCAAAGCCATGCTATAAAAAGGATTGGGAAATGAGGCCAGTAAGGCCGCATTAATGGCTGTATATTCACCATATTTAGGCAAAAGATTTGTATAAAAGGTATTATTGCTATTGGAATTTGTATCACCAGCAAAATAGTTCATTGGATTAGTTAAATTATTCGCGGCCGCTGATGAATCTAATTTCAAAATCGGCGAATTTCTTTTAATGGATGGCGGTGAGCTTAATCGTGAATTCTTTTCCAAAGATTTCATTAAATTGCGATTGTTGTTAAGTTTTAGACCCATGCTAATACATTTTTTCGAGGTGTTGTGCGATGAAAATGAGCCGGAATGTGAAAATCTTTTGCCACAATTATCACAACCGAATGGCTTTTCGCCGGAATGTATGCGTACATGTTCCTTCAAATGATGCTTAAACTTAAAGGCCTTATCACACAGGTTGCATTTGAATTTACGCAATAGATCCGACTCGTCGTGGCTTATCATATGACGTTGCAGACGATATACATTGGCGAAAGCCTTATTGCAAATTTTACAACTCTAGAAGGAAAAGAACAGTGAAAGAAATTAATTGGTGATCTTCTGCCTTTTATTTTAAATTAAATTTTAAAATTAGTCTTCATGCACACATACATATAAGCAATCCAGAAATCTTAAAATTTATCAGAAAAATTGGAATTTTTTAAATGTTTTCTCTGAAATGATCAGTTAGAAATTTTTCTATGGCATGCAGACTTTGTACAGACTTCTCTTGGTAAAAAGTTTTCAAAATACTCTACTTCGGATACGAATTCGTAAACATTCTATCTATGCGCCGAAAAATTGTTCGCTTGGCATATACATCCGCATTCCTTCAAATATATGTATAATTATAATTATGTATGTATGTTTGTACACGTGTCTAGCGATTACAATTTTAATTTTAAGTAAAAAAGTGTCTCGAGATTGTATTCTTTAGTTTCGGTGGTGATAAGAAAATAGCAAGATAAGCTTTTGTCGTTACAGGAAAAGGTATTTTTTTTTGTTTCTATGATGGTGTTTTTGGACACAAGAACTAAATATGGACATAAAAATATTTAAATTTAACATATTTCTACATACATACACACATTTAATAAATATACTACTGTACATAATTATATACATATGTACATAAGCGCATACATACATACATATGTATGTATAAATCGGTCAGTAAGTCGAGGAGTTATGCAATTGATCAACAAAAAAATACATTCTACTTCGTTCGTACTAATATTATAAATGTTAAAGTTTATATGTTTACATGTTTTGTTCCACTATAAGGGGCTGTGCACATATTACGTAACGCTTTTTTCAGAGATTTTTAACCCCCTACCTCCCACCGTAACGCTTTTTAATAATTTTTCAGTGCAAAATTTTCAATCCGTAACAAATCTTGAACCCCTCCCCCCCCCCTTGGAGCGTTACGTAATATGTGCACAGCCCCTAACTCGAAAGCCGCTTAATGAAATTGAATGAAATTTGTTAAGACGGATATCATAGAGCCATTTCAAAATGTATTGCACTTTTTAAAGGATAAACAACGCAACCTATTGGTACTTTTGTTAATTTTAATAAATTTTTATACTTTATCACTGTATTCCCCCCGTTCACACGATGGAATTTATGACGTTCAATTTTCTTAATTTCCTTTTGAAGTTACTAACAAATATCATTTGCATTCATACGATGATGGTTGTTTTTCTTTGCATGTGTTAATTTTTCATGTAATCTTATCTATTACGAACATGTTTTAAAAGAACACGCCAGTTTAATAAGAAGAATAACAATAAAAACAAAATATTTGTTGTAAGGAGATATGTATGTACTACATATGTATGTACTTTACCTATGAAAAATAGAAAACAGAAATCGGGCCTATTTTTCTACACCTCTTTCTTCTCAAGACTGTTCGCGACCAAACCCAAAATTACGTACAAAAATCATCGTGTAAATTATTTGTATGGACTTTTTGGGGGAAAAATTAGGAAAATCTGATAACTTTTTTTTTCGATAAATTTCACTAGCATGTAGTGTGAACGAAGTCACCTGTAAAAGATAGAATGTACCGGAGCTGCAAACGATTTAATTGCAATCGTGTACATAATTTGACGTTAATGATTGCTAACATTTTGATTTCATTCAAAATCGAAAATAGATTTTTTGACTTCATTCAAAGGACGCAAAAAAATCTATTAAAAATTTTCATTCTCTCTTGCCTTCAAGCCAGCCCGCACACAAAGATTTCTGGCGCAGTTTTGCTATATTGAAAAATGTGAAAATTTTATCTACATATGTAGCTGTCATAAGCGGTGGCAGTTGAATTTACTTGTTTGCTGGGCATCTAATCTGCAACTCAAATGAATTGAAAACACGTTTGAACTGCAATTTATTTCCTCCAATTGATAAGTATGGTGATCCATTATTTTTTTCTGAGTGTTCATGATCGTGAGAAGTTTTTATGGTGAAATCTTTAATTTGGACAGATTTAGAAAAGCAAAACTAGAAAAATTTTCTTTGCTATGCCACCCTAAATTGCTGCACTGAAATTTTAATACACTCTAAAATTTAAATTGGAAGTTTTGTGTCAAGTCAGGTATACATACAGACATACATATGTACATTAGGGAAATAACTTTTTTTAACAATTTTTTAAAAATTGGCATATCACAGTCCAAAAGAGCATAAAAAACTATAAGGGAACGTACCTATATTTATTTTTTCGCTAAGGTCAAAAAAGGTTACACACCAACCGCGATGAAGTTTTGAAAATTTTTAATTTTCTTTTTTGTTAAGAAAAATTAATAATATGCTTATTCAAAACAAAAAATAGCTCAAGTATGAAATTTCATTAATATTTAGAGATGGTAAGAGATTTTTCCGCAAACCATAACGTATCTTTAACCTTTTTTAAAGAAAACAAATTAAAAATGAATAAAAAACACCGTATAAAATTATGAATATTCAATATAATAATTGTTTAGAAAAACCAATTGGTGCGTGAAATTTTTTGAGAAAAATTACAAAAGATTATGATTTTCGTGGTTACTACGACATGGTTGACCTCATGGTACTAAGCCAAAAAAAAATTGTTATGCCCCTAATGTATATAAATATGTATGTATGTATGTATATATTTACATACATATTTACATACATACTTACATACATGCATAAGTATATATTTACCAAATTAGGTCCACTGGATATTTTAGTATTCATAATGCAATTAACACACTTGCACGTTCTAGATATCATAACAAATAAAAACTTTTTATCTACTTTCTATGTATGTATGTACATATGTATGTATGTACATATGTACATATGTATGTATGTACAAAGTAGTTACATACATATGTACATATGTATGTATGTAGCTTGATCACAGGTAATATTTTGTGATCTTGGTACTAAGCAAATTATTTTATCGACCGGCGTAAATTTCTATTTACACACCACAACCCGAAATTAACTTCACTTTTTTTTAATTATCCTCAGTAAATCGATCTTATTCATTGCAAGCACAATTTAAAACTGCTAAAGGTAGAAAATAAAAAAAGATGAGAAAATTGTCAACAATAAAAAACGTACTGGTACATATTCACATATGTACACGCTGACAACAGCCAGCATCATTATGATGACAACGATCATCATTATTATCACACAGCGGTACCGTTTTATTTTGTTCTTTAATTGTCAATTAAGCTTTGCTGGAGGTAAAAAAGAAATATCAAAAACAAAATACCTCACGAGTGTGAAACGGTACGAACAAGAGCTAAAAATTAACGTGCAATAACACACATGGATATCTATAGGTGGGGAATACGAACACAACAAAAACAATCTTAATCATCGTTAGCAAAAGGTAAATTAAAAAATAATAAACAAGAGTGAGAAAATGATGCCTAAATAAGAGAAGAGAAATACTTGGTATCAGTGATGGAGAATTCAGTACTTTCGTACTATTTTTTTTTTCACAACAAAAATACCACAGTACCCCCACGTCATATTTAGTACTAGTTTTTTGTTTTGCATTGTTCCCTGTTTAGAAATCTGCGTTATTTTTATAATCATTGGTGTTCCGCACACGAGTCTAATTATGCTGGCATAACATGAGAGTTTTTAGGCGAGAGGGGTGAAGAGAGCGGTTTTTCGTTGGAACAATTTTTCAACCAGCCTCATACCCTCACAAGCAGCACAAAACTAATACATACAAACTTCAAACATCAAATGAATACAAAAAACACTAACACAAAGCTGAGTACACGGATACATTTTATGCCAGATGAATTAGTCTCGTGTGTAAAAAAAAGAACAAAAATTGTGCGGCTTAAAAATTCATCTCGTGTGCGGAACCCCATTGACAACATTGGCTTCAAAACAAGAACATAAGGAATGCACCATGGTCTAATAATCAGGTCTGCGTTATGCTTTTTGTTTTTGCATAACCACTATGTACATATGTATGTTATATATACAGCTTTTTTTTGACAACATTGGCTAATTTTAACACAAACAAAATGCATGTCGTTTTTTATTGTTGTGTTGATAAGCGCACCTTATATTATTCCACCATGGAATGCACAAATTCGTTATTCATCTTCTTGTTAGTGTGTGTTTTTTTGTAAAAGTTGTTAATGTTATTGGTCCAATTTACACGAGATTAATTTTTAGTTCGCACAACTTGTGTTCTTTCGAAAACACACGAGACTAATTAATCTGGCATAAAATTGTATACATATACAGAGCTTTGTGTATAAGTGTATTTTGCACACATTTGTATTATTTTTTTTAATGTACATGTATTGGTTTTGTTCTGCTAATGAGGGGTTGAACCTGGTTGAAAAATTATGCCAACCAAAAACTACTCACTTCACCGAAAATACCTACTAGCGGCCATGTTATGCCAGCACACTTAAGCGCCATGGCCACGTATCAAATTGGCTTGACAAACAACATGTATGTGTTGGTAAATATTATTTTGCTTAACACAGCAACGTGTCAAATTCATGCCGTCAAATTTCATTTGAAAGTTATTTTTGAATGATAAGAACGTGTTACGTTTTTAGTCGCAAAATATTTATTGCTTACAAAATTTTCTTAATTTTATTTATTAACATTTATAATATTAATTACCTTACATTTTTATATGCGATTGACTTACAGGGCCTTTATATTAAATTATTATGAAAATAATTAAATATATTTTGTTAATTTTAATTCAATATATATAAAAATTTTCATAACATTTACATTTTTTTCAACATTTGGTTTATTTTTAATTAATTTAATTTTTAAAGCAGGCAAACAGCGATAAAATTTAATTAATTCCAGTATGAAATTTTTTTATCCATTTTTTATTTATTGCGTTATCAAATTTTCCGTGTACGATATTGGCGCTACGCAAACTAAATAAAAATAAGATTTGATGTAATTACGCAGCAACACATCAAATTTGCTTCAAATTACTGTATAGACGGCAGTGAATATCTAAATTGTTTTGATTTTCGTCAAACTCACATGGACATATACGTGAGAGTTTTTTTTCACTAACACAATCAAAAAAACCTTGGTTTGTCAAGCCAATTTAATACGTGGCCATGGCGCTTTAATCTGGGGTATATTGGACCATTCAAGCAACCAATTATAATGAGTTTTAACTATGTACATGGTTTCGATAACATGCTACTTTACACATAACTAGTCAATAAACATATATATTTTGAACACCACTAAGAAATAAAGCACTTTTTGTCCTAGAATTTAAAATTAAATTAAAATAGTGATTTAAACTTTCCAAAATGTGGAGTCTGCTTCTGCTTAATTTTATTTTTGAATAAAAATATATGTATTTTTCATAAAAAGTATTACAATGTTGAAAAAAGTACTCGTTTTGTTGACGGACAGTACCATTTCAATTTTGAATATTTCCATCTCTGCTTGGTATGTTCTTGTTGCCAGATATTTTGTCTCTCGACGAAAGAAATATACTTATGTACATATGTATGTATATATGTACATATATGTAAATCTCCTAATATTATATATTTTGACAAGAAGATTATATAAATTAAATGGAGAATTTTTACATATGTACATACATAACTACATTTGTACAATGTACATTTAACAAACATACATATGTATGCTGTTAACAGCGTAACCGTTCGATTTTTTCAAAAAGTACCAAAATAAAGTGATATTTACGAAAAAAGTGGCCACAAAAAGTGGATTTGACAAAATAAAAAGTGGCAATTCTTTTAAACTCAAATTCAATCAATATACATATGTATGTATGTATGTGCATACCAAATTTTTTCACCTATTTTGTTCAAAAGTCAAAATTCGAAGATCACACACAAACGTCACTAACCTTTTCAGTTGTCAACAACAAACTGCTAATCAAAATGGGCTTATAGTGCCAAAATATGTGTACAAAGATATTATTTATTTTTGTAACGGCTTCTATACTTTCGTAAAAGTTCTTCGCCTGGAAAAAAGTAAAAGGTATCAAAAAAGTAGCAAGACTTAAAAAAAGTACCTATCACATTTGGGTGCATTTTGAAAAGTGGCAAATTGCTACTTTAGTAGCACCAACGGTATCGCTGGCTGTTAACATAAATATTAATTTTAATAATGTTTTGGTACTTATTCTCTATTTTATACATACAGTTTACGGCAAGGCAAATTCATAACAGGTAGTTAATACTACAACAAGCACAACATTACAACAACATTTGACATATGAGGCCCTATTCTTGCATGTACAAATTTTGACATGCGAGCCTCCATTATGCAAGAAAAAAGTAGATCAGCTGTGTTTTCAACTTTAGCTATTTTGAAGTTGCCTTGGTTTACGGCCTACATTAACACCCAATTTAGACGATGCCATTAATGGGGTGCAACTTTTCACGTCACTTTTGGTTTTGGTTAGCGAGCGGTGTAGAGAAGAAAGAGGGGTAGAAAAATAGACTCGTTTTCTGTTTTCATGGGATTTTTTCATATTTCTCTTTACTCTTTTCTTGTTACGTTTTATTATTATTCTATTCTTATTGTACTGGCGTCATAAATCAGAAAAAGACTTGGGAAAAAAATCCCTTCGTATGAATTCAAATAATTTTTGGTAGCAACTTCAAAGGGAATCAAGATGTCATAAATGGCATCGTCTAAATTGGGTGTAACATACTGTATATTTTCTGAAATGAAATGAGAAAACAAGTGTTAATTTTTTCATACAGATTGTGATGGAAGTCACGCGTAATACTACGAGTATGTTCACATGGACAGAAAATATAGAGGTTCGCGCTCTCATTCTTGGTTCGTGGGCCAACCTTGATTGAACCTACATACATACATGTTTTGAACCTTGTTACGAACCCGTATAATTTACTATCATCTCTAATTTTGATAACAAATTATCGCTAGTTTATCTGAACTAGTTGTCCAAGATTATTTTAACAAAGAAAAACAATTGATAAGTGCTAAATTTTAATAAAAACATTGAACAAATATGAAGCATATATTTATATTTATGTAAACAATTAAATAAAATGGAAAAACAATAAATAATATTAAATAACGAAGTACGAACCAATCTAGAATGAGTCGTGTGAACACATAGGTTCGCCATCGTGGTTCATGGAGCGAACCTAGTGTTTCACTTCTTCGTGTGAACATAGTATAATAGAGAGTAAATTAATACATACATATGTATGTATATTAACTCTTTGCCTGGCAAAACTTTTTTCGATGTTAACTTAATAGACTTAATAGAAGAAGAAATTAAATACATACATATGTACATACATAAGTAGGCAGGGATGCCTAGTTAGCTATTTTAGAGCTAGATTTATGTAGCTCTTATTCATTACCTCCGACTCCTAATTTATCCCTTCAGCCCTTGTTTAAGAAAAGAGCTAACCCAGCTCTTTTCAAACAATTTATTAGAACATCACTTTTTAGCATTTTCAATACATTTTCCCATTTTCAAAATCTTTTTTCCGTCATTATGTCATTTACATAATTAATATTGCAATTACATACATACATATGTATGTTTTTTTTGTAATAACTAATGAAATTTTTAAAAGACGTGAACTTTAATGTATGTACATAATGTACAATTGTTAATTTAAACTATTGTCACATGATTTTACGTTTCATGTAGCGATATGTAAATAGTATCTGAATATGATTGCGGTAACCTACATATATACAAATTAAATGATTATTTTAAATTAATTAAAAATCTTTAATTAAAAAATTTAGCTCTTTTTGACTATTTGTTTGGCTCGTTTTGCGTCTGAATAGTTGGCATCTCTGTAAAAAGGAGTTTAATGCCTTAGAAATCACAATAAGAATGAATACGATAACGCTGAACCCACACCGACGTAAGACGAAATAACTAATAGGACAAAAGATCTAATGATAGACCATGGTAAAACTAACAGGTATGCGCAGTTCGACAACAACTACAATAAACCAAAAAACAACATGTATTTTGTTAGTGTAAAGTACTCGCCTTAGATCAAAATATACAAACAAATTTAAAGCATTTTCTTACGTATGAGTACCATTATTTACATATGTATGTACTCTCTTCAAACTAGTTTCAAACAGTTTGTATGAAAATTTGCTATAAAGCGAGCTCAGTCAGCTGTGCTAGAAAGCTCACCTGTTGGATACGCCTTGTGATAGACAGACATTCTGTTCGGCTTGAGGCTGAGTTAGCAACAACGCATTGTCCAACGTTATTCTTCTCTGCCACTAGAAAATAAAAATTCTACAAAAAATTTCCAAAACTTACCTATTCTTATATTTTTAATTTAATTTTTAGTCAAAAGTTCACAAAATACATACAAATTGAACCTACCAACCAACTACCAATATATATACATATATATACATATAGATATATATACTAAATTTTTTTACCCATTGTGGTCCTGATTGATTAGTTAAAACGTATCATTTCAAGCAATTCTCTCTGTTTTCAATCTAAAAATCTACTATCCTTAGTTTTCTTACGTGACGAAGTCGTCAACGATACGTTTTTAGTAAACATTTACGTGCTTTTTACGTGTTGTTTTTATGTTACAGCTTTTGCTCTAACTTTACTGCGCCACAACATTGGCTGCTGAAAATATTCATATGTCCTTATGTGGTTTGATACAACATATCCACACAGAGTACATAATACAAAACAGACTGAAAGGAACGTGGTTGCACATATTTTTTTTTTAATTACGTATGCACTGCATTGTTCCAGAACTCAAGGACAGGGATAGAGTAGAGAAGATAGATGTTGAAAATTTAGAAGGCTTAACTTTTTTACAACTCTGCTTTGCGCGTTATGTTAATTGTTATAGCAGTGTTGAGGCGCCTCCGGTGTTAAGTAGACGCATTAACTTTGTTAAGCTGTAATAGCAGGCATTTTTATTGATTGTTTTACTTCGCCGATGTTTCTGCTAATCGACGAAGGAGAGCGATGTTTTGTACATTAGCTTGGAACAGCATCAAACGCTGTCGCAACAGTTTTTTAGTGACAAGTGCTATGCCTTCATCACCTAAATAAATAGTCCGACAGCAATTAATACAATGACTCACTGATGTACATGATTTCTTATGATGAAACTCACACTAATTAAGACAAGTCAAAAAACGACATATTACAGAAAACATGTTCGAACTGGTGTTTGATTACCGGTGGTCTTTTAAGACAAAAACTTGATGTAATTTGGGTTTTAGTAGGTATGGGTTAGCATCAAACAAATATCTTTGACTTAAAAGACAAATCCGTGTTGTCTTTCGTTGGTGTGAGTTCAGCGGATATAAAGAAGTTATAACGGTTTAAGGTAGAAAAATTTTCTTCTCTAAATTTTCTGCTGTGCTCTATAGTGCCCAATAAAACAGAGTTGGTATATGAGATTCCCCGAATAATGTTGGTGTACGACTATGGTGACCATTCGTCCTTTTTTAAAAAGGACAGTCCTCTTTTTTGACACAATGTCCTTTTAAATTTAAACAAAATAAATTTTCCTTTTTTTAATTGAATTGTCCTTTTTTGTCCTTTCTTTTTGATGGCTAATGTTCTTCTTTAGTTTCCAAAATTAAAAGTTTTATTTTCTCAAAATACCGAAACTTTAAACTCAATACAATATAAATTTATAATCACCCAAGACAGGAATTGCCTGGCAACACTGAAAAGTGTCTGTTCAATGTGTCAAATTTTCTGTCGGCTTTCAAATGGACTGTGCAGAATTTAAATTATTTTTATGAAATAACATTGATATAATAAAAAAAATACATTCTTCAGAAAAATATCAATAATAGATAATCCTTAAACTATTGTTTTTAGTTATTTTTATTTATTGAATTTTGTTATTTTTGTATTATTGGCTAAATTTAATTTCCTGGTTAATTTTGATTAATTAATTAATTTTTTGTTTTAACGACGTATGAACTTCTAGGCATACATATTTAATTTCTGGTTTAAACATTAAAATAAGTACTATGAACATATGTACATATGTATGTATGTAACTACTTGTACTAGTCACTAGTATTACATTCTTTGAATTATATATTTATTTTATTGGTATAAAATATACATATCTAAGTAATTAAGTTAATATCAATAATTTTTATTTAATTTTGAGAGTGCTATTTAGGGGAATATCGGAAAAAATCAATTTCGGATTTTTTTTTTTTTTTGGTTAAGCTCTTTTGCTTTTCAGTTGACGAGATGTAGATACCTACATACTTATGTACATATTAGAGTTGTCAACCGATTAAGAATAATTCGATTAATCGGTTAAAGAGAACCAAACTCTTGTTCGAATAATTTTAAAATGCCGATTTTCGAATAACGAATAAATCGATTAATTAATGTCAATTAATCGAACAAATTTTTTTCAGTTTGAAATGCAACCACTTGTTTTTAATTTCGGGTGTAAAATTTTGATTTTTGTTTATTTATTATAGGTATTTAAATTATAAAAATTTCGTTTATAAAGAAAATTGTAAAATGATTCGAAATGAATAGCAACTGTTTTTTTTTTTTAGTTTTTTTTTCATATTTGAATAAATAATTTTTATTTATTTTTTGTCACAGTTTGAAACATACACACATACATACATACATATTTACAATTTTGACTTCCGAAATCAAATTTTCTACCAACAAAATAATACACAGAGTTGGTTGTTTTTGTATTTCTGCATATACTTACTTATGTACCTTATATTCATTATATCATGAATTTTATGTATTTTTTTGTTAATAGAAATATTAACTATTTTATTTTTAAGTTTTTTTTTGGTTCTATATGCATTATTGTGTTAATAACAAACATTTATATTTTGTCAATAAATATTTTGTAAGCATTTTTTATTCGTTGTTCACATCGATTAATCGAATAATTTTTTAGCTTTAATCGTTTGATCGAACGAACAAAAACAATTATTTGAATTATTCGAACAAAGTTGAAAGGCGAATAATTGACAACTCTAATACATATACAAAGATATTTAATGCAAAAAATTTTTGATTAATCAACAATATGCTTAATCAATTTTTCCAATATATTTTGTGAATTTATCTCTTTTTTTTAAATAAACAATCCAATAAAAATTATTTAGTCTTAAATAAAACACACGCGTAATAAAAATATCAAAGTTTATATACCTATTTTATATTTATTTATGCATGTAGCTAAATACCTAAAATAATTATAAATACCTATAAATATTTTTATGTATTCATTCTATTGGGTCTCTTAATAAACGGTGTCAAGACAAGCGAAAAAATATATTTACATAAACCAAACAAATCAAGACAAATATATGTACTTTAAAGAAAATTTTAAAGGAAAGTGTATGTATATGTATGTATGTATGTATGTAGGTAGGTACCTACCTATGTACATATGTACATACATATGTATGTATCTACATGTCAAGTTGATTGGAATAAAAATTGGTCGATTATCAAGCAAAATGTTTGCAGATGTTCTTCAAAAATTCATATCAATAGAAATAACGATCGATCTGCTCTTTAGGTACATACAGACATACATAAATACATATGTACCTTTATTTTCAATTTGCATATTGTCTATTTAACTATCGGAATATATATGTATGTAGATACATACATACCTACTACATAAAAATAAATATGTAGATAAATAAGAAAACCAAACAACCTAAATTCTTAAGTGTTTAAATTAATAATTTCAATTAAAAATTGGCGCCTATTTTATAAAGTATTTTTTATTTACTTTTGTTTTGTTGTATGTAGCTTTTCTTTCAATGTTAGAGAGTGTAAAAAACATAAATTGTAGTTTTTTCTTCTGATCTTAATTAATTTGCTTCAATTAAAGATATATGTAGTAATAAGACACCATGAATCACTACATACTTTGTTGTATTCAAAAAGATGTGTAATTCATTTTTTTATATTCAAATAAAAATACAAAAAACAAGCAAACAGTTTTAATTTAAGAACAAAGTTCAGTTTGATGTAAATTTTTGTTTGTAGAGAGAGTGGGGGGAGGCTGTTTGAGAACAATTTATGCAAAATGAATAACAAAATTATTTTATCTTTGCTAATGATCATTTCTGACACTTGCTCAAATTAAAATTAAAGTTGTCACAACCATAAACATTTTTGTAGCAAAAATCTTTTTGAAATGTAACCAACGTGTATTGATATATCTTAACAGTTGTGCTTTTTAGTACGTAGTATAAGAGCGTAATGTTATACCTAAGTCTGTACAGTAGAATCTTGAATAAGTTAACCAAAATGTCCCAAGGGGTATTAACTTTTCTAAGCGCAGTTTTTAGTCGAAAAAAGGAATAAATAAAGTATTTAATATGACAATTTATATTTTTATTAAAAGACTTAAATAGTTTTCATTATTACAAAAGAAACTTAGTTTTACTTTGTACTGGGTGTTCAATTTCGCAGTCACGCCCAGTTTTTTCGTGCGCATAAAAGTATTAGTTTATAGTGGTCTAAACAAGCAGTCAAGGTTTGTTTCTTTTCTATAATAGCTCTTGATTATTTCCGTGCGCATATTGATTAGGTCTGCCACATGATTTGCAACATCTTGAAAAAATGTACCGCTCGAAAGGGTTAACTTTTCGGTTAACTTTTTAGAGCGGCACGTTGATTATGAAAAACTGTTAACTTATCCGCGTGTTTAACTTTTGCGCGAGTTAACTTTTCTAAGATTCTACTGTACTTAAATACAGAAAGAATTACATGTGGTCAATATATCAAGGAATAAAAATTATTAGTACCTAGAGTAGGTATCATACACAGCACATCAAAACATTCAGCTCGTATCACAACTTTTAAGGTATTTATCACAACAAATCTCAGTACTACCGTTGAGTTACTCTTTACAATATGCCCATTTTTCGGAAACAAAATTACAACTTTTATTTGTCGATCCTCAGTTAAAATGTGCATCTAAAGTTATACAAATTATTTTATGTAACAACAACCGAATTTAATTTAACCAACAAGAAATTTAATGCGTCTACTTTACAGTACGCGCAGTAAAACTGCTCTAAAAATTAACAAAGCGCGAAATAGCAGAGCTGTAAAGAAATTAAGCCTTCTATATTTTCAACATCTATCTTCTCTACTCTATCCCTTTCTCCCTATCGCTGGCACAATACATGGCATGTGTTAGGGTGGTGGTGGCTGAAGTGGTTAGCGCGTTGACTACTAAGCAAACAATGGCTTGGGGCCTGGATTCAAAACCTGGCCACAGCAAGTCAATCAACGTCGTTAATTTCTCTAATGTACATTAGTGAGACATCAGGGAAACTAAAGAAGAATATTAGCCATCAAAAAGAAAGGACAAAAAACGAACAATTCAATTAAA
Source organism: Lypha dubia (assembly GCA_947311025.1). NCBI lineage: Eukaryota > Metazoa > Arthropoda > Insecta > Diptera > Tachinidae > Lypha > Lypha dubia. The sequence goes on along the minus strand of OX371260.1, from coordinate 30,131,134 downwards.
AAAGGACAATTTATTTTGTTTAAATTTAAAAGGAGGACTGTCCTTTTTAAAATAGGACGAATGATCACCATAGTCATACACCAACATTATTCGGCGAATCTCATATACCACCTCTGTTTTATTGGGCACTATAGAGCACAGCAGAAAATTTAGAGAAGAAATACATTCTTGATTTCTCTACCTTACACAGTTATAACTTCTTTATATCCGCTGAACTCACACCAACGAAAGACAACACGGATTTGTCTTTTAAGTCAAAGATATTTGTTTGATGCTAACCCATACCTACTAAAACCCAAATTGCATCAAGTTTTTGTCTTTAAAGACCACCGGTAATCAAACACCAGTTCAAACATGTTTTCTGTAATATGTCGTTTTTTGACTTGTCTTAATTAGTGTGAGTTTCATCATAAGAAATCATGTACATCAGTGAAACATTGTATTAATTGCTTTCGGACTATTTATTTAGGTGATGAAGGCATAGCACTTGTCACTAAAAAACTGTTGCGACAGCGTTTGATGCTGTTCCAAGCTAATGTACACAACATCGCTCTCCTTCGTCGGTTAGCAGAAACATCGGCGAAGTAAAACAATTAATAAAAATGCCTGCTATTACAGCTTAACAAAGTTAATCGGTTTTTTACATGTTCTCGTTGACAAAACTCAAATACATCTCCCTTAAAAAAAATTCAGTTTCCCATGTTAACGAATAACAGATTTACAGTAATTAAAAAAAAGCCCAAACTAACTAACTAACTAAAGATTTTATTGAGTTTTTTCCTTCTCCTGTAAAGTAGCTAAAAGTTGAGATACGACCTTGCTATATTAAGTCATCGATATGTATGTATGTATGTATGTATGTATGTATGTATGTATGTATGTGAAATTTCTTTGGAAAGCTAAAATATTTACATATTTTTTTTTGGGTTTTTCATAAAACTTTTAACAATTTTGATGGGAACCAAACGCCTGAATTTCTGTGAGTTTGTTCGTTGATGAATTTGTATTAAAAACAAAAAAAAAAAATTAAAATATGTATTTGAATTTTTGTGTTTGCTCTCGATGACTAAATTTATATGTAGGATTTTTTGAGGCGAGTGTATTTTTAGAGGTTTCGTGTAGGTATTTTTATTAAAATTCAGCGATTTTTTATACTTTTTACTGTTCTTTTAAGATATTTTTCTTATGACATTTCTTAAATTCTACCCATACTTTTCATAGATGCCAGTTTCAAAATATGTATTTTGTAAAACATATTTCAAAAAGTAAAAAAAAAAAATACTTAAGATATTATTTGCGAAAAAAGTAACTAAAATGGGAAATAAAAGTACATACACAAAAACACATTGTAAAGCAAGCAAAACGGCAACGCTGATGTATATATTAACTATTGTTTTTTAGATCTTCACTTAATAGCCTGCTATTTTGCTCTACACATTCGTTAATTATAATAATAATAAAAAAATGACTAATATTATTAATTAATTTCATACGTTTAGTCATATGAAACCTCTTAAGTGTTGTTTCGTTAATATATTTTCCATTTTGTTTTGTAACATTATTTAACACACCGGTTTGTCTGTTCAAAAATTGATATGATATCATTTCTTCTTTTGTAGGTTTGTATGTACATCGATTAGAAATAATATTTAATTAGTTATTTCTAAATTTGTTACGTGCAAAAGAAAACTAATTCAAGCATAGATACATACATACTTATCTACATACATACATACATATCTCCCTAATAACAATTAATTAATTTTGTTAGTTTTTGTTTCAAACAGATTTTTTATTTGTTCATATATATTTTTTTCTATCTCATCATGATCTTTTATAGCTATAAAAATAAAAACAAAAACGACACCGGTTTTTGATGTCAAAATTGCTTTTATTATTTTGTGTGTTTGTGGTAGTTTTCTTTAATTTTTCCATTTAAAAGGTGGTGTTTAGACACAGGAAATTATTGTATTTTTTTTAAATTAAAAATACTGTTTCTATAAACATTCAAACAGACGAACAAATATTCAAATTATTTTAAAAATAACATTTAAGTTTTAACTAAAGACAACACATAACACATAATTAATGCATAAATAAATATGTTCCATTTCCGTTTCGACAGCAGACACGTTACCAAAAAAAAAAAAAAATACCTTGGTATTACATTTCCTTAACTTCCCCTACATTCAATCACACAAGTATACTTATGTTTTTTCAGGTTGGTTTTTATTGGCTAAAACAAATAAACCAGTTAACGTGTCAGCATTACCTGTAATTTGTTTATTAAAAATGGCCGTTTATCTTGTTGTTTATACCTTTAATAGTTTTGGTATTCATGCAACAAATAATAACCACTTTAACATTAACGACACTAAGCAAAGAGAAAGATACACACAAAGAAAGAAAGTTATATTCTAGAGATTAAACGATTACAGATTAATCAAGGTTTTATTATTTTCAATTGTTATTTCCGCGAAGTTGGCAGAATTATTTTCATTTACGTTGGTTGAGTGGGTGCCACTGGCATAGTGTGTGTGTGAGTGAGTAAGTTTCTTTTATAAAAGTGTTATTAACAGAGAAACCAAAAATAAAATTTTTATACTTTTTGGAAATAATTTTTAAAAATTTTGCAATAAATTTTTTAGTGCTTAATTTACTTTTTAAAGCATGATTTCGCATGCCATATAAATTGTGTTTTTTATATAGTGTCATAACTTGGAGTTGGCATCACTGCTTTATTTGAGCACCCATTTAACAGCTGATAGTTGCTTTTTGTTTAGGTTGCTTTGAAATTTCATTGTGAATCGACCTACACCAGAGCAACGCGTGCAAATTGTTAAAATTTTTATTCAAAATAATTGTTCTATTCGTTAAAACTCATCGTGCAGTCGGCGCTACAATTGATTTACTCAAAGAAACTTTTGATGAAACAATAATTTCACGTAATGGACCAACTAATTGGCCACCGAGATCGTGTGATTTAACCCCATTAGAATATTTTCTTTGGGGTTATGTTAAATCACTTGTCTACGTCGATAAACCACAAACAATTGAAAACCTGGGAATCAACATTCGAAGAGTTATCGGCGAAATACGGCCGCAAATGCTGCAAAAAATTGTTGTTAAAAATTGGTGTTCCAGATTGCGCCTTCTACGCGCCAGCCGTTTTCAACATTAATTTCATAAAATGTTCTTTCCAATAAAGCCTGTTTCATTGATATTAAAAATATATTTCCTTGTTTTATTATGTGTGTCACTCTATAAAAACACCCTTTATTTAGATCATTTCTTACTTTTTTTTTGGCATATTTTCTTGTTTTTTCTGCATATTTTGTCTTGTTAATATATTAAAAGCAACAAAGGAAAATTTTAATATCCAACCTCACTTAGATTTCAATTACACGGCTGAATAAAACAAACGTTGTTTTATTTTTTAATGCAATTTTCCCAATTTAGATTTTTTTGTCGCTAAAAACTGTTAACTAAGATTTCTTTGATTTATTCTTACTTTTATCATAATAATCCCAAGGAAAATTTTAGGCCGCCTCCACGTTTTTTTTTTTTTGTATAAACACTTATTTTTGTATTTAAATGATTTTATAAAAATTCTTACTCTTACCAAAACATGTTTAATGTAAATATGTATTACGAAACTATATTTGATTACAGGAGCGAGCCAAAATTACAATTCAGGGTGTAAGAAATTAATATTTTGGAACTAAAGCTACGTTCACATTTATCAAATATTTGCCCAAAAAAACGTAACCAATAGTTTTGCTTAGGGATAGTGTCATTTAACACGATTTTTATATTACAAAATAAAATTAATTCTTCTCCAAAAGAGTATTTTTATACAGTTTTTAAAAAATTCGAACCCAAAATTAAAAAAATATTGGAATTAAAGGAAATAAATTATTAGTTTTTTTCTTGGTTACGTTTTTTTCGACAAATATTTGATAAATGTGAACGTAGCTTAAGAAACGAACTGGTTTTTATTTGAATGCCCTTTTAAGAACACATTTTTTTTTTAATTTTGAAAGCATATTTAATGCGAATAAAACACAATTTTAAAGAAATATTTTCGGTTTCGCTGGTTTTTAACCTGATAGCCACAATAAGTGCTACCGTTGTGAACTAAAGCTGTTGTTGGCTAAAATGGTTAGCGCGTTTGAATATAAAAAAATTAACTATAAATTAGTTCGACCACAGTTCAGGGCGGCTCTTAACATCATGTCTTCTTCTTAAGTGATTTATTGTACGGCATTTTGTAGCAACAACTGCACACAAACGATTAACTTTGTTGCTTTATGTAAAGTATGTAACAGCGCCATCTATTGTTGATAATATGTATTAGTAAAACCGATTTGATGAAACTTATTACACCCGATTTACATGGTGACTTTTGCGACGTCGCTTTTTCGACGTCTCTTGTTGCTTGCTGGTGAGCGGTGTTCTCTTTGTTACTTTTCATTATTTTTCTTACTTTTGTTATTTATCTTTGTTACTTACATTATTTCAAAACAAAAATGGGAAAAAAGACATGAAACTAAAAGACATCGTCTGAACGCACAAAGATTTTGGTAGCAACTTCAAAAGGGAATTCGGTAAAAACGACGTCGCAAAAGTCATCATGTGATTCGGGTGTTAACGTGCCGAACATACACCGGAGGTCCTGCAAGACTACTGTAAGAATTAGCAAGAACCGTAGTAGCAGATGTAAAAGTATTAAGCTTTCCTACCAGTACTGCCAAATTTGATAGTTTATCGTAATTTTAACCATTTTTAGCCCCTAAAGAAGCAAAGTAGAGAATAATTTCTAAAAAGTGACGAGCTTTGGAAAAAGAAATTGGGAAGAAAATAAAATGGGGAAATAATTTAGTATCCGTCAATAATAACTAAACTGATCTTCTTTTGCAATTTTCATAAACTATCTATTGAAATTAGAATGAGAGTAGTGTCCAGATGTAGGTAGATGAACTTAATGTCATGCAGCTGATAATTTTTATTTCTTTTAAATTTACGTCATAAAGGAATCTTGTTTAAACATTTTGATTTATATGCTTATCCGCCTAAAATTTGTTAAACATGCACTCGCACAACATAATAAAAATATTTAATTGTCTAAAGAAACATACGTGAAAATATTGGCGAAGAAAAACTAAAAAAAAAATTTTGCTCTAATTTCACTTGTTGTTGTTTTTATAAAATGTCATTTCCCTTAAAATATTTCTATCAATTTTGACACACACACATTTCAAAACGAATTGCTAAAATTATTAAAAATTAGTAGTATTTTATTAGTTAAACATTTTAATGAATGCGTGTATTGTTTTAAGATGTTTTTGACAACTAAAATAAAATTTAATAAGTTGTCAGATTTTTTTTTTTGTTCGATTATTAAAAACGGATAGTTTTGTTGTTTTGCTTTTTTTTTGTGGCGTCTTTTGAGCCAAATGAAAATGTGATGAAAACTAAATTTTACAGATGTTATTCATACATACAAACATACACATATTAATTGTACACCTGAAGTGTACAAAAAATATGAAATCATTTTTAAAGAAAAATTTGGCGAATATTTCGAAGAATAAATTATTTAAGGTGGTTTTACACACTATGTATTTTACAGTGTGCTTGTCAAATTTCCCACTGCAAAATGCAAACATGTTGTGTAAAAGCAAAAAAAATTGCTTCTGTAAATGTCAGCCTGAATTTACAGTGTAAAATTTTTCAATTAGAGCGTGTTCTATTTGGAACTGACAAAGCATCTGACATCAGCTGCTTTGCAACGCAATGATTTGTGGCGCCAAGAACAAATGTTTGTGATTTAGCAAATATACAGCCATGTCACAGAGATCTATTCCGTTCGGAAACGGAGTCCAATTTGTATTTTGGTTCTTCAAAAAGCGAATAACGGATATGGTTTTCGGAATAAAAGCACTTTTGGATAACTAAAATTTTTCTGTTTGTAAATTTAAAAATGGTTTCATTTCGAAAAATCATTTCTATTAACTGTTTCTTTAAGAATCAAAATACGGATTGAATTCCGTTTCCGAACGGAATAGATCTCTGTGACATGGCTGATATATTAAAAAAAAATTTATTTATATTAAAATCTATTTATTAATATACATATATTATCTTACTTTAAAAACATTGAAGCGAAGCCAATTCCAGTGTCTCTTCGCTTTAACCATTTTGGCTGAAAGGTTTGGAGACTCTTAGTAGGTGCCTTGACTGGCCATTGCTCGGTTAGAGCGAGGACCAGCAAATGGGAAAATGGCACTCCGGATTTCTGTAGGATGTGTGGGGATGACTAGGAGACAGAAACTATAGAGCATATCATCTGGCTGCAACGCCATAGGCAAAGATGGCTGAGCAGACGTTTCCATGAGGGTATTAGTGATATCGCGAAGCGCAAACTTGAGAATATCAGGGGCTTTATCATGGAAATTAAATGACTGAATGATGGATGATAACGGCTTTTTGTTTCTCCTTGGACAGTAAGGTGACTATTTAGTCAATAAATTATAAATGAAGGGAATCACAATGGTTCCAATTGGGTCTCCGAGTGGATGTGTATTTTACACTACCCTTCCTAACGTAACCTAACCATTTTGGCTTCATATACATAGTACGTGTTATCCTTACCTTCTCTAGCTTACTTTTTTTCAATTTTATGCCATATTTTATGAATTAGTTTTTGAAAACTTTATTTGCATTAATACAAAACACTCGAGAAAAATTTAAAAAAGAAAGCAAGCTGTTGCAAATTATTATAGATTATGTCAGATGAAACCAAAAACCCAAGTGTGAAAGCAAAAATTATAAACCGTCTGTATATTGTAAATTTTGACAGACATAAGCAATTACAGATGCATAGTCAACTGACAAACCCACTGTAAAATACATAGTGTGTAAAACCACCTTTATAGAAAACATTTATTTTATTGTGTAAATTTTGTATATTTTTGTAAAACTTTCCCTAAAATGAAAACCTGATTGACACTTTCAAAACGCCTAAATAAAAATATTTGTTTCGCTCCCCTCTACCGGTCGGTTGTTAGATAATTCTGATTTTGATAAAATTATATTATATATATATTTGTATATATATATCTTACACAAAATTCACATGGTGATTATAAAACCATGATTTTTTTAACATATTTTATATGTACCATGATTTTTAAGCACGGGTTATATTTCTTACAGTGTTGGTTTTTTAACGTGTAATCGGTCAATGGGTTATTTGAAAGTAGAAAAAGTATACAATTTTTAAAAAATCAAACGGAAGTAAAGAAAATTTAAAAAAAATCATGGAATTCTTCAACACCAAACAAATTCTCATGATATTTAGTCATGGTAGTAGTAGAAGACGATTAACATTTTTTAATCGTCGATTTATGATAAAATCCCAAAAAAATTTTGTATCGACAGTTTTTGTTTTCAACATATGTAAATGGACGATGGAAGATTTTTAATCGTCTTGTACAAACAGGCAGTTAATCTCTTTTGTAGAAAAAGAAATCCATTCCGATCTATGGAATTCTGAACGTTTAAAGTGTTAAAAACTCAAAAACGTTGTAATGTCTGTGGAAAAAACGAAAAAGAGCTTGCTTAAATCGAGATAAGCTAATTTTAAGTTAATATTTCGAAACAGGAAACATTTATTTATTTATTTATTAAAACATTTAGTCAATAGATTTAATCCTTACAGACTAATATCAAGGTACTTAGGATTATATTGAGATCGAACAAAATTACAAAAAATTACAATTTAAATGTTAAGAAAAATAATGATAATGGCAAGAACTCCTCTTGCCTTATTAAGGGTCAAAGTTATATGAGAAACAAATGAGATTACTTCTTGAAAAGCGCATGCATTTGCATTTTTTAAAATTCAACTCCATTATGATGTGTTTACACCATACGAAAAAGTTGTTAAGATCACTTTGCAAATAAACGTGATCAGTAAAATCATTAAAAGAGTAAAAAATTTTAACATCGTCAGCGTACATCAGTATATTGGCGAAGTTCACAACGTTAGGCAGATCGTTAATAAATAGTGAAAACAGAATCGGTCCAAGATGACAAGATGACCATCGTATTCTCCATATTCAAAAGTATCACTGGGCAAAGTTTTATTTATATTGAACGATTTTTAACGAAGTTCTGGCACAATTACTTGCTGCTTTTCTTCCCATATGGAATAACATATTATTTTATCTTATAACATAATAAATTTCAAATTGAATATGTATGTGATAGTAAACAGAACCATGTGTTAAAAAATCAATAGATTCGAAAAAGGAATGATGAAGTTTTAGTACAACGCGATTTCATTTTTATCAAACCACTTAAACACTTAAAACTGCTTTTCTATAGATAACTAAATAGATATAGATAACTAAAAAAATATGACTTAAGCTCTTTTTCTTATTGCCACAGATGTATCATTGAAACCCACTGTAACTGTGATTATTCGTAAAATATTTAACTAAATATGCCTCAAAAAGGCTACACTAACAAATTATATTGCATTATTTCAATGCAGAATATTTTTTTTTGCACAAATACGTTGCTTTAATGTACGTAGTCGTTGTTTCAATGAAAATCTTCTTTAAAATTCAATGTAATTTTTTTTAATTAGGACCAGCACTCAGGGCATGACCTCTACGTATGCAGTGCATAGTGCCGGAACTCAGTGAGGGGTATAGGGTAGAGAAGTTAGATGTTGAAAATTTAGAAGACTTAACTCTTTCACAACTCTGCTTTGCGCGTTATATTAATTTTTATAGCACTGTTGAGGCGCCTTCGGTGTTGAGTAGACGCATTAACTTTGCTAAGCTGTATTAGCAGGCATTTTATTAATTATTTTACTTCGCCGATGTTTCTGCTAACCGACGAAGGAGGGCGATGTTCTGTACATTAGCTTGGAACTGCATCAATCGATGTCGGAACAATTTCTTAGTGACCTTCATCACTTAAATAGTCCGACAATAATTAATACAACGTCTCACTAATGTAAATTAGAGAAATTAATGATGTTGATTGACTTGCTTTGCTCTGGCCAGGGTTTGAACCCAGGCCCCAAGTCATTGCTTGCTTAGTAGTCAACGCGCTAACCACTTCAGCCAACACCACACTTTTATTGAAAACATTCGTACTAAAACATTGGTTTAAAATTAATGAATAACTCATTGCAAAAATTAACTTGTCCCTTCATTCGATTCGATTGAGTGTCTTTCGTAAAAAATAGCTCATAAGATAGTTTTGTTCAAAGGGGTACATATGTGTACATAATTTCTATATGTTTGTATGTACAGACACCTGCTAGTGATTCACAAAAAAAAAAAAAAAAATTGATTATATGTATTATTATTTTGCTTTTGTCGATTTTGAATTTGTTGAGATTAAAATATTTTTTCCCATATTTACTGCGCAATTTACCTTTATTTGAAAACAAATGTATGCATATGCGTTTGCATTTTGTTTTGGTTGACAATTCAATGACAGCAGATTGAGCTGTGACGAAAGCTTAAAAAGCCACTTATGTACATATGTGCGTAATTATTTACATATGTATGTATGTATGTATGTACCCTGCAGGAAATGTCTATAGTGAAACTGTACTGATTCACTACTGACATTGTCACCAGTACTAGTGACTTATCATACCCCAGACAATGCTATTTACTATAGACATTTAACATTTGCCTGTCATTGAAAATCCACTACTGACATTGGTACTATTGACTAGGTAGTTCTTTTGGGACCATATGTAGACATTGGAACCATTGATTCACTAGTTCAATTAAGAAAATATAGTCTACGCTTTTGGTGCTTTTCTAAAGCAGATGTCGATAATGCAAATGCATATTTTTTCACCTTAACCGACACATTATCTGCCATCTTTCGCCACCACAAATTTCTTTGTCATCAAAGCCAAATTTAAATTTGTAGACGCTTTATTGACAATGTCGCCTAATAGTCACCAATATTGTAGACAAAAGTGGTGACTTGGAGACAGTTGCCCCCAAGATTCCTTCAGGGTATGTATGACAGAAGTGGTGTTTTGTAATTGTTATATACTAAAGCAAGCATTTAACAAAAAAAGATATATGTATTTGTTATTATAATTTCTATGCACATACATATGTATGTAAGTATGCATAATTATGTACTTATGTATATAAATATGTATGTGCATCTATGGGCGCGTTCAGCAGGAAAACCTGCTACTAAACAGTTTAGATGTAGCAGCTTTTGATTTGATTAATTTTTCTGAACGATCTGCTCACTTTTTTGTCAAAAATATCAAAAAATTTGAATTTCAATTAAAATTAATGAATTTTATTTTGTAAAAAGATTTCATAATATTTAATTGTGCATTTATATGAATTAAAATTTAAAAATATTCTATGAAATTTGATTCAAAAGTCAAACTGAAGTGAAATATCGTAATTTGATGAAATGTATCGTACTTTTTCTTTGCTACTAAAAATTGTGAGCGCTCACTCAACATGTTCGCTCATTGATAAGTAATCAAAGCGTTCATCAGATTGTTGAGCAACAGCTGTGTAGCAAACTGTTTCTGCTGAACGCACCCTATGTGTGTAAAATAGAGTTTGATTTCATCATAATCCAAAGACTTTTTGTACACTCAAACGAAATTTTGTTAATCAAACTAGTTAAATATGTATCACCCATTTACATTTATTTAAAAATGCAGTGAAAACAGAAAATGTGATTATTTTTCTACCCCTCTTTCTTCTCTACCCCGCTCGCCGACAAAAAAAAAAATGTCATGATATTTAGTCATGACTAAAAATCACCGTGTAAATTGGGTGTAAGACAAGCGTGTAAACGGCTTTTAAATAAAGCATTGTTTGTAGTTTGTAGCAAACCTCTAAGTCACTACTCCAAAGTTAAACTTTTGAAAAATGTTTCAGCTTTTCTTACTGATAACGGCGGAGGTAGAAAGTGCTGAATATTTCCAGGAATAAATAAAAATGTCATGATATTTAGTCATGACTAAAAATCACCGTGTAAATTGGGTGTAAGACAAGCGTGTAAACGGCTTTTAAATAAAGCATTGTTTGTAGTTTGTAGCAAACCTCTAAGTCACTACTCCAAAGTTAAACTTTTGAAAAATGTTTCAGCTTTTCTTACTGATAACGGCGGAGGTAGAAAGTGCTGAATATTTCCAGGAATAAATAAAAATGTCATGATATTTAGTCATGACTAAAAATCACCATGTAAAAACTGGGTGTAAGACAAGCGTGTAAACGGCTTTTAAATAAAGCATTGTTTGTAGTTTGTAGCAAATCTCTAAGTCACTACACGAAAGTTAAACTTTTGAAAAATGTTTCAGCTTTTCTTACTGATAACGGCGGAGGTAGAAAGTGCTGAATATTTCCAGGAATAAATAAATCTGTCACGTCAGCGTTTATTTGTCACCTCTTCGTCAACCTAAAGACTCTCTTACGCACTTGTTTTTCTCATTTTACGTTTATTTAATTTATTTTTTTATTTAAATACCTAAACGACCTAATTAACATATAAATTTACTATACGCTTAAGAAAAGGTTTTACTGCTTCTTATCTCTATTAGAAAAATTAAAATTTAAATTGTAAACTTTAAAAAGTGAATGAATTTTCGCAGCTTCTTATCTACCTTTTATTGAACACAAAAACACACATTTAAGCGTAAATTCATTATTATTAAACAAAAGCCTCTAAGCTGTAAATATTAAAAACGTATACACAAAAGGTTCAGAAAGAGGTTATCTATCGGTCTGGTCTGTAGTACAGGCAAACACAACGAATGTACTGAGTATGATGTACTCGTATAATAATTTAAATAAGAAATAACCATTTCCACACTACACTTTTGATTTATTAAAATCATGATTAATAAAAAGAAAATAAAATATACTCTACTCAATGTTAAATGAAAACGAATACGACTACTAAACACTTATGCCATGCCATTTAAGGTCAATAACTTGTGTGGCAGAGAAAAAAGTAAGCACCTTTTTCTTAGGTTGGAATAAATTGCAATAAAATATTATTTAGTACGGTTTTCATTGAAAATCGCAAATAAACTGAATTATCTTGTAAAATAAATACTCTTTATTAAATTAATTTATTAAAATCGCATTCCAATATTAAAAGTTATTTGCAGCAATTAGGCCTCCATTTGTTGTTTTCCAACAGACAATTTTACAAATTAATAAGAAATATTTAATATATAATTTTTTTGTACACGCGTGTTTTTTTTTCTTCTTAATTTAATTAAATAATGAAATAATGTCTACAGTTTTATGCTCAATTTAATTTTAATATCTTAAGCGAAAGTATTAAAAGCAACAACTCATTCATTCATTCATTTTTCTACAATATTTATGAGTTTTTAACCAAAATATATATAAATATTTGTTGGTGTTTTTTCATGTTTTGCTGTTGCACGAGTTGAATTTTCTTATAAATTTTCCCCGTTTTTATTTAAAAGCAAAAACTCGTATATTATTTGCTGCGGTTTTCAGTTTTTAATATTTATTAACCAAAACTAATCATTAACACTTATCCGGGAAATATTTATTAAATATTTTTTGATTTTTCATATTTATTTCGAAAGTCAAGTCCCCAGTGACAAAAATCTTCATAAATTTACATGTGTTGCCATAAAATGGGGGCACAGTTTGAAGAAGAAGGCTCTTTTAAGTTGTTTATGGATTTTTGTGTATTAAGAAAAATTTCGATTTAAGTCTCTAGTGCATTTCAAAAATTATGTATGTCTTTACGTTAACAGTTTATTGTTAAAAAAAAGCAGGTGTATTACAGAGTATTTTTGAAGTATGTATTTTCATCTTAGCAGTCAGTGTTAAAGACAATTTCTAAAAAAATCGCCCTCACTAATGGTGGAAGGCATTGCACTGTATGCCCCGTAAAAATCGGCAGTGTTGATAGTGTCCTCTAAAGCTTAGCTGTCAGCTGTTGAAAACAGGGCGTTCCACTTTTTCATAAGTTGTGTTCAGTTCTAGTGAAATAACAAGCAGCATTATTACAGGGTTGGCAAGACATTTTATACATGTTCCTTTCAACAAGGTGCCATTTTGTGTGTAGAAAAGAAAACACCATTAGTAAACCACTAACCATGCCCTATAATATCCCAGCAAATGTTTTAAGAGTTTTAGTAATCATTAATAGTTCTTAAATGGCTTACAAAGTAATGATTGCTATTATTAATCTAGGTTGGTTTTGGCTGAAGTGGTTAGCGCATTAACTGCTTAGCAAGCTATCACTTAGAACCTGGTTTCAGTCTCTGATAAGAGCGTCTCTAATTTACATTATTGGGGCATTGTATTAATTGTTGTTGAACTGTGTTTAAGTGATGAAGGCAAAGCGCTGGTCACTAAAAAATTGTTCCTTCGTTGGTTAACAGAATGACTACTCAGACATTTTAAAAAATTTAATGCGCTTGCCTAAGACCAGCGACGGTCCAGAACTGCTCTAAAAATTAACAAAACGCGCAATAGCAGATCTGTAAAGAAATTAAATCTTCTACATTTTAAACATTTATCTTCTCTATTATATCATTTTCCCTAAGTTCTGACGTAATGCATCGTAAAAGGTTTTCCAATAGGGATGACATGATTTTTTAGTGACTTTTCGGCCATTTGTAATATGTCATGATCTGTTATTTGTTTTTCATTGCATTCAGTAGTGTTTACAATTTCATCATGGAGAGAAATACACAAGAAGAACGTTTACAAATTATTCGCAACTTTTCGTGCGCCTTTGCCATTTTATGGTCGTAATAATCGTCCAAGTGTGCTCGCTATTCGTCGAATTGTTGAAAATTTAGAGATTACATTTTCTTTACATAATATTTAAGTGCCAATAAGACAAAGAAACACTCGAAGTAATGCAAATATTGCTGCTGTTCAGGCAACTGTTGCTGAAGACCGCAATTTGTCGATTCCAAGACGTTCTCAACAATTGGGACTGTCTCAAACCACAACCTGGCGGTATAGATCGATGATAACTAACTTTTTCTGGCCGAAAGTGGAAGAAGTTGATCTTGACAACATTTGGTTCCAACAAGACGGGGCTACGTGCCACACATCAGGTGCAACAATTGAATTACAGACCAACCTAAATTACGACGCAAAGCGTTGTCTGGCTGTCAAAATTTTCAGGTTCGTAAAGTTTTACAGTGAAACACAAAAATTCAAGTAAAAATTTCATTCTTTTAACAAATTCTTAAATCAAAGAATTGATTCAAGAATTTCATTAAAAATTAACAACAATGAATGTTTTCTATAAAACCTTTTTTATTGAACTTTAATGAATATTTTCATTAAAACAACGTATGCATACATTAAATCGATGTAATTTTTGCAAGCAGTTAATGATTCTAGATCATTTAATGTTTTTTATTGAAATTATTTAAAATAATAATTTTTTTAAGTATATTCCGAAGGAATTAGACATGATCAATATAACATAAAATTCAAAATGAGAAAGTCAATTGCAATCTGGGACACTCTCCACATATCTGCTTATGCCACCATATTTTGGGTGGCTATGTTGAATGTGATCGTAATTCTTATCAGTATGTAGTATGTATAAAAACTTTTTGAGAAAATTACATATGAAACTAATACCGTATTCGCAATATGCAACTCAATTGCATGCAGTTTTTCATTTTAAGTAAAAGTGTTGAAATAGAAATGTATACATTTTAAATACTGTTTTTTTTCCACTGAAAAAATGGAAGTTGCATGCAACAAAGTTGCGTGGTGTAAATACGCACAGCAACAATTAGTTTATTTTTCTCCATACACAGAGAAAACAGTGCCTAATAGATACCTAATAAAATAGAACAAAATTAATAAGATATCTCTACGGATTTTTTTCAAGAAGGAAGTCTTATTATTTTAATAAGGAAAACCTTTTTGAAAAAATCAATAAGAATACCTAATAAAACCCATAAGTTTCCTTCTTGATTTTTTCAAAAAGGTTTTTCTTATTAAAATAATAAGTCTTCCTTCTTTATTAGGCACTGTTTTCTCTGTGTGATGTTAGGAAATACAAATTTGATGTCATCAGAACGTCATGGTACGTCCGGAATGATTATTTACAACATGGAGTTGTATTATCTGGATGAGGGGTAATAAAAGCATTTTTATAAAATTTACGTCTGTTGGGACTCGAACCAAGGAGCTTCAGTTTCGTAAATAGGCACTCAAACCAACTCACTACTACACCTTGCTACATGTTACCAGCCAGTTTAAGAAGATGATTTACACATGATCGATCATACAGGAACCTAATGAAATCAATAAGAAACCCTCTTTTTATACAATTCATGTGAAAACCTAATAGAATCAAAAAGTTTTCCTCTATGGATTGTTTATTTTTGTAATCTAAAATAACGGAAATTGGGTAAAAAATTTTGTGAATAACAAGTTTTCTTCTTGATTTTATGTATTTTCCTTCTTGATAAAATTAAAAAGATTTACCACATAAAAATAATAAGGAATCTCTTCGGAAAAATCTTGGCTTCTTTCTGCTGGCATACCCCTTAACCTAAAAACGTTTCATAGAGAAAATCTTCTTGATTCTATTAGGCAGTTTTGGCTCTGTGTATGTACTAATTTTACTAAGTTTTAATTTTAACAGAATTTTATCAAGAATATCCTCCGGTCACCATCTTCTTTTATTTATTAAACATAATTTTTATATAATTTCATATACATAAGTATGTACATATGTACATACATACATATATAGAATAGTATTTATCAGATTTCCGTGCGAGTGCTGATATCTTTTATAGGTATTAATAAAAAAAATATATTTTGGTACATTAATAAAAATTATTTGGAAATGCTAAAATATATGTATGTACGAGTATGTAGTAAATAAAACTAAAACTAGATAAAAAGAACAACTAAAAAAGTAATACTTAAGAATGTGATGAACGGCTAGTAAAAATATAATGGAATTTATTATTCCAAGAACCATTGAGAAACACATACATACATACATACTCGTATGTTAGGCACATATCATGGGGACAGTGGGCTCATATACAAAATTATAAGTTATAACGATGTTTTTTTAAGTTATCTATAAGTCATAACTTTCAGTTATTGTTGCTGTTGTTGTCTTCATGATAGGCTTTCTAGAAATATATAATACAACAACCATGTACACCCTTACTTACTTATGCAGAGAGATAAGTTTTTGTTTTTCACAACAATATAAGTACCTCCAAGTAAAAAATAAACCATTAAACTTGTATAGTAATTCTTTCATACTTATTTCAGTTGGTGTTGTTGTACATACATTTTTTTAGTGATAAGAAGGTAAAAAATAACTCAAGAAAAAAAGTATTTACACACTCATGCATACAAACATACATTTTCTTGAAGAAAAAAAAATGGCGTTTTAAGGCTAATAAAAAAGAGTAATAGAGTACCTACACAGTTTTGGAAATAATGAAAGAAGATAAAAAATGTTACCCTTATAACTAGTCGGTTGTTTTTTCTTGTTTCTTTAAGGTGATTCGTGTAAACATAACACTATCAGTAAATATAAATTATTATTTACTTACACACACACACACACACCACACCCATTCCAATATGAATTCTTTAACTCTAAACATGAGAAAGTGAGTAAATGATTAAATTAATTTTTTTTCTCATAGCTGCCAGATGCAATCTGTAGAATAACTGCAAAATGAGAGTTGGAAGGAATATGAGGTGACTGGTCTGATATTTATACTTTAATGAAAGATATGAAAGATCCTGCCGATTTTAATCTGTAAATTTTCTATGAAAGACATCGGGACAAAACCGATTGTTGGCCCAATAACTTCTTGCGCTACTTTCTTTCTTCTGAAAATTTTATATTGCATACTTAAGGCTCGTATCTGTACTGTTTTTCGCAGTACTCGTATTATACTGTTTTTCGACATCAAAAACTGCGTACTGCTTTTCTCCCTCAAAATACTGTTTTTCGATACATAATAGAAATAAAAACGGCGAACAGCGAATTCATACAATAATATTGTTTACTTCAAAAATAAGCATTCTCCTCTAGAATGTTTCGATTGTGGATCGATCGGTGGGTGGAGATATTTATTCATATCAATAACGCCGATTGCGAATTCAAAGAAATGGCCACGATCGTTGAATATATTTTATGTTTGCCTGGAACTTCAGCATCAGTGGAACGAATCTTCTCTGCAGTGAACAAAACTTGGACGTCAGACAAAACCCGATTAGATGTGCAAACATTGAAGGCGATTCTGACCGTCAAATGTAATTTGAAGTACAAATGCTTTGATTTCTACAATTACCTCAAAACGAAGCCGGCATTTCTTATTCAAATTGCTTCAAACGACAATTCCAAAACAACAAAAGCTGATTTTGATGGAACTGATTCAGATGATGGAAATGATTGTTAATTTTTTTTTTATTTATTGAATAAAATATATACTGCGAAAAGTACTGTTTTTCCAAATCGATTTACTGCTTTTTTAAAAAATTTCAGTGAAATGTACTGTTTTTGGTTCAAAAAAATATATGTACGAGCGTTATGTATACTTAATATTTTATAAAATAATCTAAATAATTAATACCTATCTATAATCTTTTGCAATAGAGTTGGCTAAAATTGTTCCTTTTGTGGAATTTTTTCGACCAAAGCGAGAGATTAAAGTAACTACATACTTATGTACGTCTTTATTGTCGTTCATCGTTTCAGAGTCTTACTTTAAACAGCGAATGAACGAGGAACGATCGCAATTTCTCTACCGCACCGGAAAACGTCAATAAACATTTATTATTGTTTGTTTGTTTTCACTTTCTTGCGCAATAACTTTAAAATGAGAGTTTTCGTAAAATAATTGTTAAAAGTAACTTTTTGAAAAGAAATTGTAAATAGTTTTAAGAAATTTATACCTGTTTATACGGATTGGAAATTCTCTTAGCAATTTTTAACCAAGACGAACATAATTGCTTTAAGTGTAAAATATAAGTGATCGCGATTGAGGAGCCAAAGATTCGTTCACATACTCGTATGTGTCAAACATTATATCGATTTTGACGTTTATCAAAATAAATTAATGACTCCTCAGATTAATTAATGACGCATCAGATCTCGAAGTTTTGAAGCCACGAGAGAATAGATTCTAACACCCAATTTATACGATGATTTTTTCCATGTTTCTTAAATTACGATATTTGGTGTATGTTAGCGAAAGGGGTAGAGAAGCAGAGGGTAGAGAAAAAAATCACATTTTTAGTTCTCTGTGATTTTTTTTATCTTCTTCTTTACACACATTCGGTTTTTGTTATTTTGCTTCAGATTTTGTCAGATTGTTTTATATACAAATAAGCAAGTAAAGAAGACTAACCGATTACGGAGAAAAAAAATCAATATTTAAAACATGGGAAAAATCATCGTATGAATCTGTAAAGTTTTTGGAAGCAACTTTTGTAGAGAATTAAAAAATGAACGTGATTTTTAAATCCACATATGAATTGGGTGTAACTATTTATGCGTTTAACTTAAGAATGACTTTACCGATCGGAACTAAATTCGCATGGGATGTTAAAGGTTTGGCGCAGAAGGTCAACCGTATCCCATATTTTTTGGTTTCAAAATGACAATTGTTAGCTCTGGCAACAGCTTAATATATCTTTTAATAAAATGCCAAGAAATACACTCACGTGCATTCATATGTATGCACATATGTACATACATACATACATATGTATGTATACATATAAAGACATATCTACATAAGTTGTTGGTGTTTATTACTTGAAGCTATTTTTTTATACAACCTGATGAAATAATCTTCATACTAAAACAGTGATTGTAACCTAAAAGTACAAGTGGAATGTGAGTTTTTTTATGTTCGATGAGCATCTAATGCTGCATATGTACCTAAATATACATGTGTACCCAGCGAACATTTTAGCAGAATTCCGACTTCATAGCCGAAGTTGGTTAAAAATGCAGCAAACATTCTATAAAATGAAGGAACACTTTGTCTGTGGAAAGTTAAGTGAGAAATCTGAAAAAATTTTCTGGTAAAATTCTAACTGTCGCATCAATATCGGAAAATTTTTTGAAATAACTTTAGAATTTTTTTATGGAGTGAAGAAGTTCAAAGACTTTATTTGTATTTCTTAATGTGACAGCATTTTGCTGCCGCTTATTTGAACTGACTAGAAAACATTTAGCCATAATTATGTGAAAGTTTCAGGATATAAAAGATCAATCGATAACTTTTTTAGAGTTCACCTTATTTTCCATAATTATTCTAGTTGATTATGCAAATGATTTTGTTCGAATTAATTTTTATTTATCACTAAGAAACAGAACAAAAAATGTTCAGCTTTTTTTAAGAAATTTTAAAATGTAAACTTACTAATGGTGTTTTCTTTTCTACAAAAAAATGGTACATCTCCATGCAGAAAATGTACTTTGGTGTTCGTTTCTTAAAAATGTTTTGCTCTCTAAAAGGGCAGTGTGTTTGATTCTAAAAAAATCGCCCTCACTAAGGTTGGAAGGCATTGCACTTTTTGCCCCGTAAAAATCGACAGTGTTGATAGTGCCCTGTAAAACTTAGCTGTCAGCTGTTGAAAACAGGGCGTTCCAATTTTTCATAAGTTGTGTTCAGTTGTAGTGAAATAACAAGCTGCATTATTACAAGGTTGGCAAGACATTTTATATATGTACCTTTCAATAAGGTGCCATTTTGTATGTAGAAAAGAAAACACCATAAAATTATTTGTTTGAATGTACAAACTCTTTCATTAATCCGCATTCATTAAAACGCAGTTAATGTTTTTCTGTGTTTAAGACAATTCTGTTTAAATGTCTAAAGGAAATTGCATTTCCTTGTGGTATTTTCCAGATAAGTTTACAATTTGGTAATTTTATTTTTGCTAAGACATCGAATAACTTTTATAAAAACTGTTTGCTGGGTATTTAGACAAAATCAGAAATTCATATGTTTGATAACATGTTTATAAAAAGTAGTATGTACATACGTACCACCAACCTATGAATAATTGTTGTAGCTCTGCTTAGTTTATTTTTTTTTTTTGCTACTCTCCAGGGTTTTTCAAATTCATATTTTTATACAAAAGTTGAGTTTATGCAAAGTAGATATGACCTTAAGCATCATAATAAAAGGAAGTTGCCCACAAACACATTTTTAATACTAAAAACTAATTTTGGTTAAAGTTGTTTTCTTTATTTTTTTCTTTTTTGCATTTCAATATGGTGTTTTTTTTAGGTAGTTTAGTTAGAGTGTTAATAATAAAGTTTTTAGAGCCAACACACTACACGAGTAGATATCTGCATATGTATGTACTTACATACATACATACGAGTATATGAAAAGTTTAAATAATTGTAAGAATTTTTGTATAAAGTTGCACAACGAAGAAATTTTTTACTCAAAATTTAAAAAAAAAAAATAGGAATCGACAAGGATCTAATAGTTGACTTTGTGACCATAAAACCAGAGACATGATTTGCTAGGTATCCATCTATCTATTTATTTATAATATATATTCTATGTACATCATACATACGAGTACATATCGCTCCTTTATTGCATCGTAGTCAATCTCAACAAACAAAATTTTTCAATTACTGGCGGAAAAGAGTTTCCCAATCCCTAAAAAAATAAAATTAATAAAAATAAAAAAAAAATCATAAACATATCTCTATCTAAACCAAAGTTAAAACCACTTACATGCTCAAGACTTTCATATAAATGCTTACGTTTACTTTAAATGCATTTTTTCACGTTTAAGTTTTTTTGCGATATGACTATGTTGCAATAAAGGAGCGATAATAAATATTTAGTCTGTTTGTGTGTTTGAAACGTATGGAATCCTAAGCAATTGAACCAATATGAAATTTTCGCATTATATTTGCGATGGCCAGGAAGAAATAATAGGGTAGTAAATTTTTTTTAGTGGGCGTGGCACTTCTCATAAAGACGATAGTTATAAAACAATGTAGCTTGAAATTTTGTGCTAGTGGCCCATAGTATATTGGTTTCAAAGAAAAACTATTAAAATAAGACAAGTGGGCGTGGCACAATTTTATATATCTTGGCAGCTAATAAAGTAAATTTGAATTTGAATTTGAATGAATGCATTATTCCAGAAAAAATATTTCCAAAAAATTTGTGGGCGTGGCACTTCCCATACAGAAAAACTTTTTATTTGATAATAATTATGAAACTAATGTCGTTTAAAACTCGAAATTTTATGCGCGTGCACCATTGTATATTATTTTTATTGAAAAACTATTAAAAATAGGAAAAGTGGGTGTGGCACCTCCCACTTAAACATTTCAATATATCGTGGGAAGTACTAAAGAAAACTATCAGAGATTTTGTAGGAGATACACTGGTGATTTAGTGCATTATTCTAAAAAGAAGTTGTCTGAAGAATATGTGGGGGGGGGCGTGGCATCTACTTATAATAAACAAAAGAATTGGAAGCTAATAAGATAATTTTGAAGCTAATTAAGATTTGAAAATTTGTGTAATGCATCACGGAAAAGAGCCTATGGATTGGCCATATTGGTGTGGTACCTCTCTCAATCATATATGTATGTATTTTTAAAATCATACTTTTTAACTTTAATAAATAATATGAAGAATTTGTTTAAATAAACTGCTTTCTTAAAGAACTTTTAATATTTTTTCTATAATGGAAGAGATTTTTTGTTTCTGTTTTGCTTAATTGCAATGTCTGCTAATGAGGAGTACATCATTTATAAAATTAAATTAATTGCAATGCCACATATAGCCGCCGAAAAGCTAAACCCTGAATTATGACATGTGTGTAAAAAACTTTTATAAATTGTTTTTTTTTAATATATTAAATAAATTTTATAATTAAAAACTTATTTCAAACATAAATTTTAAACTTTTACAAATTCACATAATTGCAAATATATATTTATTTAAAAACTTTTTTAATAATAATTTTAAATAAACTTCACACACACACACACACACATGCACACATGATAATGGAAATACCCAGTAAATATTTTGTGCGGCCACATTTGCTGTGTCAACATAAATCCGCAACTTTATTAGGGAATGAGTTCCGATTTGTCGGAAAAATCATTTCCACGCGGAAGATTCATAATTAAGTCGTACATAGAAAAAAATAAAAATTGATTTCAATTAAAAAATTTGTGATATTAATTAAAAATTATTTGCACCAGTAAACAAATTAATAGTATCAATTAAATTTTTATACATTTATTAACTAAAATTATTTATTACAATTAAAAATTTAATTATATAAATTTAATCAATATTTTTTACATTTTTAATTAAGGGGTTAATTGAAAAAAAAAAAATTAAATATTTTTTCTATATATTCCCCACAAAATGGTTAAGAAGTTTAGACAGAATACTCCCAAATATGCATACCAGAAAATTTTTCAAAATGTCCCTCGACAAAGTGATCCGCTTTCTGGACAGCCAGTCAAATAAATCAAATAAAAATTCGGTAACTTCTGCAAAACTCCTCACGAAATTCGGTAACAAGTATTTGCTGGGCATATACATACATACGAATGCATGTGTGTTTTTTATGTTCGTACTACATAAAAATTAATGCTTTTACTATATTTATTTTTTAATATTTTTGTAACTACTAGATGCGTAAAATAAATTGCTTTTAATTTTTCACTTTACTTTTGCCGTAAAAATAAAATAATAAAAAAAAAAAAAAAAAAAAAAACTTTGCAATTGTAGCAATCGGCATGGACCAACTAAATGCTGGCAGGCGGGCAGGGAGGCAGGGTTGCATTTGAAAAAAAAAGTTGACCTTTTGAGAGTTGAACAGTGGATATTGTTGTGAGTTTTACTTATTTGTTGTTTTTTTTTTCTTTTTGTTAAACACTTGTAATTGTTTGTCTGTATATTATGAGCTTTCATTTGTATGAATTGCTTGCTCTACCTAAAGTGCATGCAATTTTTCAATTGTATTTACTTCTTTATTTGTTTATTTTTTTCTTCTCCATATTCAGCTGCTCTTTTTGCTCTCGATGATGCTGTTGATTTTAACTCAACTCTCCGTTTGCTAAAGTGTTTTTGTGTCTGTGGCTGTGTGTGTGTGTTTATATATGATTTTTAACTTCAATGTCCTTTAGAGAGTTTTTCAAAGTGAATAATCGCTTATTTTTTGTGTTTATTTTTTTGCATTAATTTTTTCATATTGTACTTGTATTTGTTTGTGTACAAAGGTAACAAATGGTTTCAATATGTATGTAAAGCCACAAAAAAAGTTAAAAAATTGTTTAAATAAGAGATAAAAAATAAAACAACGGCAACAAATGCACACAGTTAAACAAATATTTAATTGTTGCAAGTTACAGCAGAAAAAAAGAAAAAAAAAAACACACACACACACAAAATACCAACTTTGTTGTTGATGTTCAAAAAAAAAAAATTATATAAAAATGTTTAAATGGATAAATGAATGAATAAATGAAGGTTTGTTTGCTATACTGGTATATAAAGTGAGTTGACCAATAATTTATGGGCAGTCATTTGGTCAACAATTATATTGTATATGAGTATTTGACCTTTTTTTGTTATTGCTTTGCTGCCACTGGTCATTACAATGACGTTTAACATCAAAATACGCTCAAAGAAGTGTGTGGCTACGGATAAATCAAATAAGAAAACCTTTTGAACTCTACTTTAAAGTGTTCGATTTATCAAATCAAAATGTTCTAACTGAGGACATTTTTATTTAAAAAAAAAAATGAAAAAATAAATATTGGAAAAAGGCCACGTTAAGTGTTGTTATTTTCTATACAAAACTTTAAGCAAAAATTAAAAATGGTCCCAAAATAGAAAAAATTACCTCAAAATAGGAAAAAAAGGTCTTAAAACTATTTTTTGTTGTGGTTTCAATTTAAAAGTTTTGGAGCCATTTTTCAATTTGGGCGCCCAGTTGTATCCAAGGCGAATTAAACCAGGTGGCAGCGTTATGACAGCTAACTTTTTTTGCCCTACTTATTTTTTGGTTGAAAATGTCAAAGAGCTGTTTTCTGGTTATATTTTTCACAGCTTCAGTTTATTTGGCATTACTTTTTCTCGTGCTACCAAGTTCTTGTTTTATCCCGCTGCCACCTGGTTTAACACGCCTATTTTTCTTTGTGGAATTTTTTATAAAAACAAATAAACAAAAAATATAACTAACTGCACAGTAGGGACTTGGGGGCTGTGCACATATTACGTAACGCTCCAGGGGGGAGGGTTAAAGATTTGTTACGAATTGGAAATTTTGCACTGAAAAATTAGTAAAAAGCGTTACGAAGGGGGGGAGGGGGGGGTACAAAATCTCTGAAAACAGCGTTACGAAATATGTGCACAGCCCCTTTAACAAATAAATGAAAATTAATTATAATTTCGATTATATATTTTTGAAGAAAAATTAAAAGGTGTCTCGGTATGAATGAAAATTGAGCCAAAAATTGGCTACAATGAAGTCCTCGCAAAGTATTCAGAAGTGCGTATCGATTATCGAGTATTTTCGGGTACTCAATAGTAAAAAGCAGTTGCTTAACACTTTAAGAGTTGTATTTTTGTAACTAAGTCCAATGAAAATTTAATTCTCGATATGCAGCTCCGCGATGCATTATCTATGGACTAGTTTTGAATACCTCAATAAAAACTATTCAAGAGTAGGTATTTAGTAATTAAAAGTAGCTGAAATTGCCAGCACTACCACAGTGTACCAAATTTGTATTCAAGAGAATTTCTACAGCTTATACCTTTCTTAAATGTTATTCAATTAAAAAAAAAAAAATTCACATTAGTTTCTTTATCTCTTATAATTTACAAGATATTATATTTTAAAGAAAAAAGAAGTACCCTACATTCAACTGTGGCTGAGAATTGCCACTTTTCAAATAATAATATTTTTCATACCCTGAAATGAGTCCCAGATGTAAAATATTTTTTTATTTCTTTGTGAATAATTCATTACTATTTTGTACATAATATACCTTGATTCAATGTAATACTACTTTGTTTCAATGAAAATATTCATCAGAAATCAATGTAAAACGGTTCAGAGAAAGTATTCGTTGAATTAATTGAAACAATCAATAAAGTTTGGTGAATTCCAACATTTCTTACTGACCTGCTGCTAAGTTTAGAAAATATGCTTCAATGAATAGGTTTTTTTTGTTAACAAGATATTCTCTAAATAAAACTTTATAAATTATCGATTTTACTAACATTTTTATATTGAGCGTAAGAGCATTTATACGATATGTATGATTGGACATTACAGTACGTTTACAACGTTAAGTGTTTATAAAACATTTCAAATAGCAAGTGATAATGATGAAAAGACTACAAAATTCTCTGCCGGACAAGTACATACTACAATCAGCTATTAAAGTGTGTTGGAAAAAATACTGCGTGGATTTAAAAAAGAGCTTTAATATCATCACATAAGTAGTGTGTATGAAATTATAGTAATACTCACATGTATGTATGTACATACATTTATTAGCACAGTGAGTGCAGATGTTTGTCTGCCTATTTATCCACATGTCTGACCATCAATATACATATGTACATATATATCCATTACATACATAAATATACATTGACATTTACAATTGTTTGTATTTACCATTTAAATGGCAGACATCAGGCATCAACAGTTAAAAAATGGTGTATATGAATATATTTAACTGTAAATAACAACAAACTTGCACACAAATGTGTAGTTAAACAGTCAACATATTCTCCTTCACATATGCATTGAGTATTTTATATCCGCTTTTGTTACTCCCTTTCTTTAAACTGTGGTCAAGTGGGTGATGCCAAAATGATTTTCAGAGCAACAGAAATAAGCAAAAAACTCAAAAAACTGGCATATAAACGTACAATTCATTTGTTTGACCCATGAATGTTGGCTTCGGTGTACTTGGCGTACATATTTTTTTTTTGTTCTGTTTAAATGTCACCACATAGCGGTTGGCCATACACTTTATAGTGCAAAAACTTGCAATATTTTTTTATATTCTTTAAATTTATATAGGGAAACAAAAAATGTGTAATAGTAAATATATCACATGTGCTAAACTAGGTTTAAAATAAGACAAACACCATAAAAATATAATTTAAATAAAATTAAGCAAAAAAGCACTGAAAACTTGTAGGTATTTACTTTCAAGCAAATAAAATATGGGTTTTTGTAAAAATTTAATTTTTAAGCCATTCAGGGTCTCGTCTGACTGTGTATGGCTGTGTTGAAAAATATAAAATTTATATTTCATATGTCACTATTTTGCATAATTAATTGGGTTTCACACATAATATTGGCATATTAAATGCGATTATTTTATAGCTTGTTTGTATGTATGTATGTATGTATGTATATGCTGTAGGTTGTTTGTTCCCTGGATCATTTATGATGACTTTTAATGTTATTTGTAGCAAATTAATTATTATTGTGTATTATTACTATAATTATTATTGTTTTTACTGTTATACATATTTTATGGGTTTGTGTATTTTTGTGTGTGTGTGTGCGTTTGTGTTTTAATAATTATTTTTGATAAATTTGTTTTGGTTGCTTAAATATCGCGACAAAAAGGTGTTTAATTGCACTGTTTTACACGATTTTTGTATAAATTTTTATATTCAAACAAGTTATAAAATTTATTTCATTAATTTCTTTTAATGAAATGCAAATATGTAGCAAAATATTAATATTTTTAGATATATTCAATGAAATGAGAAACACTAGAATAAAGCACAACTTGAACAAAATAGACTTTGTAAAGAATAGTAAAAGTTTCAACCCATTAAAAAATTATAAAGCTTTAGTGTATAAACTTACATGTAACTCAGCAAATTCAATTAATGATAGAGGATCTTTAACTAGTATGGTTGCAGCTGCCGTAGTGGCAGTGAGGTAAACAACTCTGATGATGAGACTGTGGTTAGTCTCGAAACATTATGATGTCAGTTCAACCCTGCGCGCAGTCTAATTTTTCTTTGTCTGTTCAATTATTACGAGCTTATAGATTTTTCTTTCTAATTAAAATAAAAATTAAATTTATAAACAAATTAAATTTAGAGAAAACGAACTTAAACCTGACAAATTAAAATTTCTTTGATATTTTTGTTTGTTTAAGAACACTGTAACACACCAACACACGCAAACATCAAAGTCTTAGCGACTGATATCTGATAGAGATCGGAATAAACTACATATTTTGAAAGTTTACATGTGCAAATTATAAAACTAAAAGATATTAAAAATGGCCCCGAATAAATAGGAAAAAAATAACACCAAAGTTTGTGAATTATTTGGGTATTATTTCCTCTGAAATAAAATGACACCGTTCCGGGAAATACCATGGTAGAGAAAATCTTCAAGTCCATGATATCATTTGTAATAGCGTTACGTAGAATTTATGGTTAAAGTTTTTATTGAGTACCCGGACTCCGGTCGTGCTCAAGACTTTCCACCATCATGGTATCATGAAATAAGAAATAAACGTTGTTGTAGGCGTCCTAAAATTACTTTGGGCTATTATTTGATTTATTTTTGTGTGCTTATAAACATTTGTATATATTGAAAACGAAAAAAATCCCCAAATCCCTACCCACGACAAATTGTGTCCAAACTCCAGCTAACATCTCCAATTTGGGAACAAATCTTCACATTTGGCTACACTGGTCGTGATTGTATATGAACCAGAAACTAAAACGCCAACAATCCCATCTCTGTTTTAAAAAAACACTTCATTTTAGAAAATAAATTCCACATACGTCCAACCGGAAATGACTTTAAAATTTTGCAAATATACACGTACTCGTATGTACATACATATGTATGTATGTATAAGTTTTACTGAAAGAAAAAAATCTATTGAAAAGACACAAAGCTAAAAGCTTCAACTTGATCAAAATACTTCAATCAAAAACATCAATAAGAAAAAAATAGCAACAGTTGCTTGTAAAAAAAAAATATAGCGATGAACGTTGAGGTATGAGTAAAATTATTAAGATCACAGCGAAAGACAAGAAGAGCATAAAGCAAAGCCATACAAAACCAAGTTTTGTTCTGATTTTACTGTAGACAACTTACTGACTGTACCCCATGCATACATACTTACTATGTATTGCTCTATACAACTACATACATACGTACATACATAGGTGTATACTACTATATAGTATAAATGAAGGGTACAAAGATCAGTAAACAACAAGTATTGCTTTTTTCTGTTCTTCTCTTCTTCGAAATTCATATTAATAAATAATTTTTCTTTAATAAAGAATAAGGTGCATGCATTTAAATCAAATTCCAACCTTTGTGGTTGGCAGATTATAATTAAAAAAGTTAAAATAAATATTGGCATACTACACACAACCATACATGTGTCTGTATGTATGTGAACGATTGCGTTTTTAAAAAGCACACAAAGGAGATAATGATCGTAAAGTATTAAAATAATGGTGGGCAAATGATTCATATACTCATACATAAATACATACATTAGTATAAATATAAGCCAGAGATGGACAACGGTGATCGTGAAAAAATTCATCTCTTGAATTCACAAACGTGGGTTAAAATTAATTTTGGTTGTTTGGTTGCTTTTAAAACAGTGGCTTTGATCAGCTTGAGAGTGGTTTGGAATCAACATCATAAATTTCTCCTATTTAGTACATTAGCGTTGTATTGTATTAATTGTTGTTGGACTGTTTAAGTAGTGAAGGCATACTACTGATCGCTAAAAACTGTTCTGGCAGCGATTTATACTGCTCCCAGCTAATGCACACCACACCGGTATACTTCGTCGATTAGCAGCGCTGCAACACTGCCCTAAAAAAATTCGCCGAATAGCAGGATTGTAAAAGAATTAGCACTTCTTATACATTTTCACCATCTATCTTATCATCTCTGCCCAATCCCTTTCTTCCTAGTTCACGGACAATGCATTGAATAAGTGGGGGTCATACCCTCAATGCTGGTGCTTAAACAAATGTTACGCTTAATATTCACACACCATGACTGATGTTTAATGTTAGTGAATGTGAATAGTTCACCATGTCATCTCCAATATAAACTCGCAATCGTAAATGGTTAACGTTTAATCAGCAGAAAAATTTCACATATTTAATTAAATGTGTATAACGAAAAAAAAGAAGGAAAAGGAAAGTATTAAAAGAAGTCGGCTTATCATGTTCACATCTTTACCTCCCAGTCATTCTACACCACTTGTTGTGCTCTCTATGTATTCTCTGTATTGAAAACAATGTAACCTCTTTGTGTTGCACTTTTAAGGAAATATGTATACATGTAAATAATTCCTTTCAAATCATGTATGACTTCTATGATTTCGTTTAAAATAAACAAAAAATAAATAAATAGAAACTTCTTTATGCAACAAAAAAGGAGATGTAAATTCTTATTTAACGTATCATTACACATGCAGACATTAATACAATTTTATTTATGATGGACGTAAAATGAAATAAAAATTAAAAAAAAAACAACAATAACAACAAATATATACATATACTCACTTGATTAACACCATTCTGTTGCAAGTGTGGCGACTGCGCATTTGGTGAATGCATGAGTTCATGCTTTTCGAGTTCATGACGATTTTGAAGTATGGCCGCACAGTGTAGACACTGATAGGGACCGCTTATACTGCTGGCAGCTGAATTATTATCACTACCTCCACAAGAACCAGGACTGGAGGCTGAACGCATTGTATCCATATCACCAGTAAATGATGAGTGAAGTTGTTGTGGATTTGATTGTTGCTGATGCTGATGTTGTTGTTGCAGTAAATGAGAGTTACCAAGATGATGATGCTGATGATGATGATGATGAAGATGATGGTGAGGAGGAGGATGATGATGATGATGACCATTAAAAGCTAATAAATGTGATGTGGGTGGATTTTCGCTATTGTTATGTTGTTGTTGATGTTGTTGCTGTTGTTGTTGATGCTGTTGCTGATGCTGTTGTTGTTGCATAGCTAAGGCCGCCATAAATTGTGCCGCAGCAGCCGGATGCAAATTGTGTGGTAAATGTGCTGCAGCTGTACCAAAAGGTGTCGCCGCTGTTAAGAGATCTGTTGTTGCATTTGCATTAGGTATTGTTGCTGTTGTTGGTATTTTCGGTGATAACGTGTGTGTGGGTAAATTGGGCGCGGATATTTGTGACATAATACTATTGTTATTTTTTTCTTGACTATTATTGTTATTATTATTGTATGATTTATTTTCTGTCGAACTTTGATTACTCTCATTATCATCACTCTCCTCCATGGCGGTTGCAGCCATTGATGAATTATGATGTTTATCATGATGGCTATTATGGCTGTTGTGGTGTTCAGCTCTAGCCAGTGGGCTAGGAAATGATGCTTCAAAATTTAATTTATCGTGAGGATGTTCAGATGCTAAATGATTGCGTAGAAGCTGCGAAAAGAAAAATTTATGCAAAATGATGGAAGAAATCTAAATAAACTAATTTTTATTTTATGTTATCAGTTAAAATAAAACTATGTAAGTATGTATGTACAAAAAGAATATTTTAAAAGAGCAAAAATTTAAATTACCTCAAAACCTGATAGTCGGACATGACAATGTGGACATGAGACCATAAAAACTGTTTGTTGTGGCTGTGGCGAAGAAGCACCCACTGATGAGGCAGGTATACCCGTAGAATTTTCATCATCAACTGTGGCACTGCTACCGCTCTTGGGCTGATGGTGATGTAGTGTTGAGGTCAAACAAGGAACTATAAAGGAATTAAACGAATCAACAAAATTAGTAAATTTTTCATACTGAACTTTTGTTCCTTTTAGAAAACACGATAAACTATTTAAAGAAGGGACTAAAATATTCCTTAGAATTTATTTATAGTATATGTATATATTTAAATTTATTTTTTTTTGTTAAAAAACAACTTTAGGTCTTTGGCTCAATATTTTTCTGTGTACTTAGTAGCGTTGTTTTAATTTTAAATGCTTGATTTTTTTACACTGCAATTTTAATCAAATTTGGACGTTAAGAAAACTGTCCGTTTTAAAGGCGATTGGACTTAAGAAACAGGAAAAAAAAAACAGATTTTTTTTCTCGTAATAACTTGTTTTTTTTTTATTAAATTGTGTTCTTTTAGACATTAAAAATTTAACATAAGAAACTTTTATATTTTTATGGAAAAATTGTTTTGAGCCTATCCTGCGTATTGCTGTAAGAGGAATGAAAAACTGAAAAAAAAAAACTGAAAAACTGAAAAACAATGTTTCATGTATATGAAACTTTTGTAAAATTGAGAAGAAAAACTTCATATGCTGCACAACTAATGTTTCATTATGTATGTACGTATGTATGTGGACACGAATGCAAATTCAAAAGAAAATTGAAGAAAGTTGCAGAAACAAAAGTTGATTCGTATAAAATTTTCAATGGAAATTAGGTTTCATACGAACTAGCTTGGTTTTAACTAGTTCATATTATCGCGAGTTCACTGTATATGTACATATACTTACATACTTAGTTTTTTTTCGAGCACTTTTCTGGAGAATTCATGTGCCATCCCCATACAGTACTGAATTGCCTTAAAGTTTGTACATGTGTGGCCAGAGATAAGCTTTAAAGTCAAAGTCTTTTATAAGATTTTATTATAAACACAAAACCGTAGGTATGAATGCCATTCTTTACTTCAATACATGCAGACATGCTATTGTGTCAGTGAGTTTATTCCAAGAAAAAGTGAACGGGGTTTTTGAAAAAATAAAAAAAAAGTATACATACATATACTCACACACACATACATATGGATGTATGCATGTATGAAGGCCAATAGTTAAAAATCGCCATTAATTGTAACAGTAAATTAGGTAGAAAAATACTCACAAGAATGTGTGTTGTGGTGTAGTATGTATGTTCTGTTTGTTTGTTTTTAAGTGGATTTCGTTTTGTGAAAAAGGTATTTAAAGACTGGATGATGATCTCATTGCTTAAAGCAAACATACATACATATGTATGTATGTACATATGTATGTACATTCAAAAAGAAACACAACTTTAGTAAGAAGTTTTTTTTATTTTTGAACACACACAACTATTTTTAAAAATCAACAACTGCAACAAAAAAGCTGACTGACTTCTTGACTTTAAGAGAGGTCTTCAAAGATCAACGGATTTTTCATCATTTACTTCACAACAATGCCTCTTGTTTGTTCGCTACCCATAATGTGTACGTATGTACATACATACAACCATACTTTTAAAGTAGTTTTATTGTACAAGAAGACGAAAAACAAACAACAAAATATTAGTGAATTTTAGCGAAGACACCATGTTTTCCATGTGATTTTATAGCAACCACAGCCATAAATTGTAAAACGAAGGTGAGACAGCAAAAAATTATCCAATACTTTGAACAACAACACTAACGACGACTGACTTAAAGTCAAGCCATGAGAACAAAAAATAAAAAACAACCAGCAGAAAAGCCATTAAAAATACTTCAACACACGCACACGCACACTTGTTCGTAAGAATACAACCTCAAGATGGTTGCCTGGCAATAAAAAAAAAAAAGAAACCAAAAAAAAAAAAATGGAGTTTAACGATGTTATCTCTTTCTTCATAAACTAGTACAGTTATAACGGGTAATTCTTTTACTAGGTAATGCAAGTGTGCATGGAAGAGTGTGTGTGTGTGTGTTTAGTATAAAACATTAATTTCAATTGAAAATGAAATTGTTGTTTTATAAATAATAATCATGATCATCATCATCATCATCATCATCATCATCATAATCATGATGATGTGTAATACTCGTACTCATTGCTTTTTGTTGTTGCAGTCACCGAACCTTGTGTTATTTTTTGTTGTTTTTTTTTATGTATTAACCCGCGAGAGAGAAAAATAATGCATTAAAATTGTTTTTCATACTTTACTTTAGTTTCATCAAATGTCATTTGATCGTTTTGTATTGTGCTGCTGCAAATGTACCTTAATTTACCTCAATTAACAATACTTTAGGATCGACTACAATGACGACTACTACTTACTGCTTGCTGTTTTTATTACAATGCTGCCGCATAGAGTTCATTTACTTACATGCAGCATAAAGTTGCATGCGGGCGCGAGCACAATTTAAATGTTTTACTCATCTGTATTTCTACTAATACGACCAGGGGAAAAATAATTTTATTACACTTAAGCAAAGCAACTGTTGTTTATTAAGATCTGCTGGGTACAAAGCAATTGTTTTTTTACTTACATACATACATATGTACGTTTGTATACCTTTGATTGAAAATGACACGCATGCGTTACAATTTTATTGGACATTTTTCGTAGCAAACAACTAATCAAAATGATCTAGACAAGAAAATAAAAGCAAGTTTATTAAATTGTTTTTCATAAAGAAAAAGTTTTGCGTTTTGAAAAGCATAATAATAAAACGAAAATTTATAACAATTAATAAAGTTCAATAAACGTAGAGAAATTTTTATTTGTATACCAAGAATTTTTTTTTTTCGATATGCGGGTTCAAAATAAACGAATATAGAGGCTTCGATTAAAAAACAAATATCTAATGTTTGTAAGGAAACACTAATTAATTGCTGAAATCTAATTGAATATTTCGTCATACTATTTAAGGGTCGCAAGATTGCTTTTACTTCTATTTCTTGTAAAATTAAACAGCCTTAAGTAGTATTTATTTGTAGTTCTTATTGTGTTGGAAGTATTTTAACTTCACTAATTAAAATTACTTTGTATAGAGTGTTCCGAATATAGAACAACAAGTTATTGAACAGTTTTTCTAAAGAGTTTTATAATAAAAACCATGGGAACTTATTTAAGAAAATGTAAATGTGTATCTTTCAAAATAACTAAAAAAAAATATACTAAATTTAATTGAAATTCGGGCAAGTCACACATCGATCGGAATGGTTTCAATTCCGTAATTTTATTCCGATTGTTTTCGATTTTTAACTTTCAGATTCCGTTAGGCGGAATGGTTTAGTGGTTAGGAAGACAATCTTTAAAACCAGAGAACATCGGTTTGAATCATGGCAGACGAAAAACAAGTGGTTGAGATTTAATTAAGCGGCTTTCAGCAATCTCTCACCCTCCAGCAAAAAAAAAAAAATAAACAAAACTCTCAGATCTTTACTAATTGCTTTTTTAGTGTAAAAAAGCAAAAGCGATCTCACGCATTCCACTCTAGTGTAATCCCTTACTTTATACCACGTCTGGCATAATCACCAGCCCTTGTGTTTTTCAAGTCTTTTTCTGATCTATGAACAGAAGGGTTGTTATACAGTAAAACGTAACAGATATAACGAAATGTACAGAAAAACAAAAAAAAAAAAAAAAGCGTTTTAATTATAGTTTTTTTACTCTAATTCAATTTTAATAGAAAGTCCCAACAAATTTCACTATTCTAGAGTTTACTGTATAGAGGACTTTAGAGGACTTGCACAAATATTTAAACTTTGTTATTTCGGCAACAGGATTTTAAAAATTTTGCTTTCGTTGTTCAGAGGGTTTTGAGTGAATTTCTTCCGTATTTTTGTATGAAAAACATTCATTATCTTGAGGGTTTTTATTACATCGAAGTTTATCATATTAAAGTTTCACTGCATTATAATTCTAGGCCCTCTTCTTGACAGATGATCGGCAATTTAGAATTGGTTTTAGTAAGGACACTAGCAAAATACTTTCACTTTCAAATTATAATTTGAATACACACCATATCATAGTATAAGTTTCTCTATACCGCGTATATAAAAGTGACCCTAAAATTTCTTTGAAATATTGAAGAATAATTTCAACATCTTTTATTCACAAAATCAATCAGTTTATTCTAGATAAATATCTAATTGATAACATTTCTATTAGAGATCTATTGATTTTTTTGTGTATTGATTTATTTGTTAAAATTTATTTACTTTTTTCTTTATTGATACAAAATAACAATTTAATGTTTTTAGGAGGAATTCTATGTTTTTGGCAAATAGCCGCATAAGTCCGAAATTGTTTAGACTTTGTGTTTATTTATTAAAAGTGAAAAAAATCATTAAATAATGATGCTAAAAAGTAGTTAATGGCAACTAAAAATAAACGTACATACTTTGTTATTCCTGAAAGTCATAAATATAATTTTTGTTTCTAACCACCATTAATGAACATGTGATTTTATTTGACTTTAATAAAAAAAATATGTATGCTGTCAAGTGATTTTTTTCCAAGCAATTGTAGTTGTTTTGTCATTAGTATACGAGACTATAAAAATAAATTTATCAAAAGTAATTGATTTGAGTTTTTGGACAACTAAACAAACAAATTTAAAATTCGTGTGTGTATTTGTTGGCTTTTCATTTTATTGTTTTTTTTTTTTTTTTTTTTTTTTTGTAATAAAGGTAACTTTAATTTAAATTCATTATTTGTGTCAGTTTTGGTGCTTGAAAACTCATAAATCATGAAAAGAATCTGTTGGATTGTTTTATTTTTTTTTAGCATAAAATTTATTTTACTGTTTCAGTATTTAAATATTTGCAGCTCTTATACAAATCTATAAAAAACGTGGACGAACTAACTGAGACTGCTTGCCCGCCTGCTGCCTGCCTACTCTTCAAGCAGCAGTCAAGCCTTTTAAACAAACAAACAAATGACTCCATTCCAATTTTCAGTGTTGTCTTGTTGAACACAATAGTCTTTGGGGCAGGAGACAGAGTGTCAAGTTCTTTGTGAAAATTATTTTTGT
Organism: Lypha dubia; assembly: GCA_947311025.1. Lineage (NCBI taxonomy): Eukaryota > Metazoa > Arthropoda > Insecta > Diptera > Tachinidae > Lypha > Lypha dubia. The sequence goes on along the minus strand of OX371260.1, from coordinate 30,095,258 downwards.
ATTGTTTCATGTACAACAAAATGAACTTTTTTTTCTTGTTTTTTTGTTGTATTTATTTTAAAAAATTTCGGCTGTTTTATAGCAGAAGAAGAAAAAAAAACACAAAAAGTAAATTGTTTGCCAATATTTTGTGTTGCAGCTACACGTGTATGGCTATGTATGCACATACAAACATACATACATACATCTCATGCCCCGCCTATGCGAGTTCCACTGTAAAAAAAGGAACTTTTTGAAACAGTTGTAAAACTGAAAATTGCATGGAATGTTGCCTTTTTTTCTTTTTTCTTTTACTTGCTTCCAACTTCATCTGTTCTGCAGCTAAAACATACGCCAAACATATGCAAAAATACCTTTTGGGTAAAAATCTTGGAAAAAAAAGAATCATTCACAGGAAATAAAATAAAATACAAGCAAAAATTGCTTTTTTTCCCCAAAAAATAGACTACTACATCACAAGAAAATTAAAAATGAAAAACGAAATGAAATGTTTTTTTTTTTTGGGGGGGGTTTTAACAAAAGAGCTGTAAAATTTTTTCAAAGTGTGGGATTATTTTTTGGTATTAATTTTAAATAAACTTTTTTTTTTTGCAATGTTTTTGTAAAAACGAAAGCATTTGCCAAGGGCGACAATGCAACGCCTGCATTAAACTATGCGCCTGCAAAACGTGCAACAAACACTGTATGAATGTTTTTTGGTAATTGTTTCAACAGGAGTCCTGTAAATTTTTTCAAATATTTTTTTTTTTACTTTTATCGAAAAAAGCTTACTTATGTAAATACACTCTATTCATTTTCATTTGTACAATAGTTGTAAATTTCACACAATTGGCGAGTAATTGTTAAAATGTTAAATAAAATCCAATAAAATTGGTTGTTACATTTTATTTGAAAATGAATACAAAGAAATTTTTAAGGTAAAACAAATAACACTGTACAACGTTTTTGTTGTTTTTACTCTATATTAGGGAAATTCACATATTACTGTGACCCTTGTTATTAGGGTATATTAAACGTTAAATTACAAAGTAGAATACTTTGATGATAACGGACTATGAGTTTGTGTTGAGTATTAGTAATTTCCAAACAGTGATGAGGGAATTTCGTACTAACCAGCACTGTTTCATTGTAGATTAAAAATTGAATTAAAAATTAATTCTCATATTCTATTTCTGTTGAAAACTGGTTAAATAGTTGATATTCTTATCAAGTAATAGTATCCACTTTACGAAAATTGTAAAGATGGACAATTGAACGCTGATGAGAGGTGTAGCGGCCTTGAAATCAGTACTGATACGTTCTGCTAAAAACTGATTGGATATAAATAATAATATTTTCCAACATAAAAAAAAAAACTCTTAGAAATTTTGAATTTTCATTAATTCAATACAACTGAACTTGAGCCTGGTAATATTACTTTTCATATGTACAAAAAAATATATTTTTATTTTAGCTAAAAATAAGAACAATTAAGAACTGATGAATTGTTTTAAGAGTATACAATCAAATTTCAGAATGATTAAAAGGATAATGGCGCCAAAACAAGCCAAAATTGTATGCAACTTTTCAGCAGCCACAATTTTTTTATTGTCTTTGTTTAAAAAAAGAAGAACAAACAGTCAAAAACTTAGGGAATTTCGTAAAACTTATGTAGTATTTAAATGCACAATGTTGGCTATTTAATGTTGACTTAATTTTGTAGTGAAAAACTCAATTTTGTATATAAATAGCATTTAAAAATAAATGGCACATAAATCAGCACTGAATTATTGGCCCTTAGTTTTTAATTTTAGCAGTGTTTTTAATTATTTTCTTATGCTTAAACGGATCATATCGAAGTAGATATTCAATATCTATATATATAAAATACAAAAAATGTTTGTACCCATGTTCGCTATAGACTCGGAAACTATCCAACCGATTTGACCCAAACTGGTGTCATTCAAAAGGGAATTTATAGAGGATGGTTTTAGGCTTTTAATATTTCAAGTGGGCGTAGCCCCTCCCACATAAATTGAATAACATCATATATCTTGACTATTGTGATAGCAAGAGTTTTGAAACATTGCAATAGTTCATATGTTACTAATGTGAGTAATCAGGACAAAAATGGGCGTTATCGGACAAGTGGGCGTGGTAGCTCCCATATAACCCAAAAATTGAAATCGCCATATTTTGGGCATTTTTTGACCTACGCCGATGATATTTGGTACATATAGTATTGACATAATTAGGAATACGTACTAGGAGAAAAGTGAGTGGGACCACGCCCCTTTATAGGAAAATAAAAAATCTTAATATAGTCTTAACTATTGGACCGATGGTCATTAAATTTTCACAATAGGATATATAAATACTTTTAATTTTATTTTATAACGAGGGGGGTAGCGAAGTACACCGGGATCAGCTAGTTCAATATAAAATATGACATTTATCCGAGCAAATACTCAAGAATTTATGTTTTTTAAAAAATGTTATTCATTTGTTCATATTGAATGAAGATAATTGCTTGTTGTGATGTTTGTAAAGTTTTTTGAAAAGCTATTTTGTTTGTGCTTTGTAATTCTCAAATATAATTTGCGAGTTTATGTATGAGTAAATAAGTTTTGGAACTTTTCAAACATAAATGGTAAAAATCTACTGATCTTTGGTTGGTATTTAGGCAACCAACGAAATGCATATGGATTTGCTAACCCACAACAAATAAATAACATTTTTAAAAGAAAATATTCAATGTAATTTTACTTTTTAAGCATTTTTTCACTTCTAAAGGCAATCTTAGTTTAAATTAATCTTAGTTTAAGTTTAAATATAATCTTAGAATTAAAAAAACTAAGTTTAATTTAATCCAAGTATGTGTTAATCTAAGTTTTAGATAATTTAAATTAAAGTTAATCTAAGTTTAAGTTAATTTTAGCTCAAGCTAATCTTAGTTTAAGTTGTTTTTAATTAAAGTAAATCTTGGATTAACATAATCTTAACTAAAAATAATCTTAGTTTAAGTTAATCTTAGCTTAAGTAAATCTTAGTTTGAACATATATTTTTTTAAGTTATTCTTACTTTAAGTAAAACTTAAAAACTTAAACTCACTAAGGTAATCTTGGCTTAAGTAAATCTATGTTTAAATTAATTTTAGTTTTAGCTAAATTTTTTATATTTTGTTTAAGCTAATCGTGGATTAACATAATCTTAAAAGAATAATCTTAGTTTAAGTTAATCTTAGTTTAAATATTTTAGCTGAACTCAACAGGCCGATGCAACTCAGATAAATCAATATTATTTATTTTAAAATATTTATTTAGAAAAATATAACTTGCTTGTTAGTTAATTATTCTAACAAATTAAGTTAATTTAATTATAGCTAAAGATATTCTTATGAATATAAGAATGTATGTATAGTGTTATCTATGAATCTAGTTTTGAAGAGGTTTATATCATTCAGCACATACAGTTGAACTTCTATAGCTTGAAGTTTCTATAACTTGAAGTTTCTATAAATTGAAGCAAATCGCATGACAAGAGCGGCACTATAAATGTGCAAAGTTTTGAAAACTTATTCCATCACTTGAAGACTCCCTAAATTGAAATTTCTTTTCTGGATAATGCTGATTCAAATTATGAAAGTTCAACTGTATTTCATTTTCGCATTCGATATTACGAAACTGATTAAATCTATTATTGCGTTCAACTCTCAAATATTTGACCAAGTTTCTATCTACGAGTACATAATATGATAAAAAATTATAAAATTTTTTAAAAATTCTAATAATCGTTTTTAAAATTCAAAGTCTAGCATTAAATATGCCATACAAAAGAAAACTGTTGTTGTGCAGTGTAATTGCGAGTAAAAAATGTTTGGCAATTTAAAAAAAAAATAATAAATAAAACTTTATAAATGAAAATGAGTCGAAATCATTGAGAAAACTTCCTGCAAAATCTAAATAAAAAACCTAAAGCCTTTAACAAATATTAAGTACATATAAATAAAATATGTAATTACAAAATAAGCTATTTTTAGCAAAAATATGCAAAACCAAAATGTACTTTTTGTGGTAAATATGTATAGTTTTTTGCACCTAATTTTCCACAATTAGCCATTAAAACTAAACAATATCTTTTGGTTATAAAACATTTAAAAATATACAATATATTTTTTAATGCTTTGCTTTTTTGCAAAACAACAACCAACCATTCATTGCTTTGGTCGTCGTGTCTCTTTTTCATTTAAATGTTGGCTGTTGCTGCCATCAATATGCTTAAATGTTTATTCTATGCATAATACATCATGATGCCTTGACATGTCTGTCTTGAAAACGTAAAATGAACATTACAAAGGCAGCAAAAAAAAAAAAAAAAAAAAAAAACAACAACAACAACACAAGATGCAAACAACTCAAGATAAAATTAGTCTTATTGCATTTGGTTGGTGTTGCTTCGCCTTCAACTGCAACCAGACCTGTGACAACAAACAAACTACAATATTTTTAGTCTTATACTTTGCACCTTTTGAAAACACTAAATAGTTATTTTAAACCATTTCAATTCGAAAAAAATGGGTAAAAAAAAACAGAAAAAATGCTGGAATTCTTCTGTACAGGCAGCCAAGCAGTCAGGCAACATTTAAAAATGAATCACTTTTCAAAGACTTGAAAACTAAAATCGAAAGGAAAGGAAAAGAAAGGAAAGCAAGAAAGAAGACCACATATGTTGGTGGTGATTTCCTCTGCTTTTGCTGGTGTGTACAACACATCTGACTGAATCTGGTGAATAATATACTGATTATTTTACCTAAAGTCCTACACGTATGCACACACATGCATATGCATACATACATATGTATTCATACACATGAGTATGTATTTGAAAATATGTGTGCCCTCCACCACCTACACTTTTTACAAACAATTATTTTACAAAAGTCAAAAGTAATAAAGGTGCACAGCAAGTAAAAATAAAAATTCTTAAGTGTTGTAGTTAAAGAAATCTATAAATAATTTTCATTACAAATCATTTGAAGGCAGGCAAAATTTTACCAAAGGAATTATTTTAGTTTCACATTCGAATACAATTATTAGTTGTATGAAAATGAGACTCTGTTTGTGTTTTTCTTCCCTTTCGTTTGTTTTTTGATAATATTTTTTTTTAAAGTAGAAACATGTGTTTTAAATATGTTGGTGGTTTAATTGTTGTTCTTGCATTTGTTTTTTGTTTTTGAAAAAAAAAGGTAAAAACAATGAGAAAATTATATATATTGTGAAAAATCTAGGTACTTAAGACAGGAATTTGTTGAAGTGTTTTCATATTAAATGGGAAAGTGGTTTGGAAACAAAAAGCAATGATGAGTTAAACATTCCAGGTCAGTCATTTGGATGGTTGTTTTTAGCAAAAAATCACTAACTAAAAAGAGTCTTTCAAGACCAAAAGCTGAACTAAGCAGTTTATGCTGGAGTCATCATTCTCATGAGAGCTTCATTAACTCCACCCATTTCACTTTAAAAAAAAGTAGTACTCCTTTCGAAATTTCATTATTTTGACTTAAATTAAGATTTAATTTAATTTAAATTATAATTTTTTAAACATAAAGGGTAGAACATCTCCTGATGAGTTGGTATGGCTACCAACGAAATATATATTTATTTATTGCTAACCCGCAACAAATAAATACTTTTATTTTTTATAAAAATGTGTTTAATAACCGCTTTAATATATTTTAAATGAATTCATAATATTTTTATTTTTTAAATACATTTTTACATGTAAACTTAGTGTTCTGAAGCATTTAGACTCGTTCGGTACTTAGGAAACCACCACAGGACAAGTACCTTAAGTTTAGGTCTAGGACCTATCACCGGGTATCTTAATTATGTCAATTGACCCCCTCTAATGACAACGCCATGCTAAAGTTACCGGTCCGGACAAGGGACAAAATTATAAAAATTAAATCAACAATCACCTTTCTGTTTAAAAAAAGCAAGAAAAAATTACTTTCAATTGACAAATATTTTTAAATATTTTGATTGATGTTCATTCAAATTATTATAAAATTAGAATTAAACTCAATTTCTCCGGTATGGCGAAAAAATCGAAATAAAAAATAAAATATTTTTATATAAAAAACGACCTAAAGCTTTGAAAATTATTTTAAAAGTAAAAAAATATTTATTAAAAAAAGTTTCACACCACTTATGTATGTAAGAATTTTATTACCACAAAGCAATATTGCGTAGTATTAATTAAATTTTTCATTGTATTAATGTAAGGCGGGCCATATTATTACGATTTTATGCTCATCTACATTCTAATAAAGTTGCATGCTGTTCGAACAGAAAAAGCTTTATTTTGCCTCCTGTATATTAACACTCATACTCACGCACACACACACACACACACACACAGAAAAATTCGCCCATACTCATGGATCATCAATGACCACAAATCTCCATAAACTAAACACAAATTTTATGATTCCATGTAATTTGTGTCAATGCTTGTTTGCCTTCACCTGTGCACATGTCGCCAGACATTTCATTATCTTCTTCTATTGAACAACATGCAAACCTCAAAAAAGTCATTAGAATGCTTTCGAAAAGACACAAAAATATAAAAAAAAATAATAAATAGAAACACAACAGTTGTTTATTATTTAAAACATATTTTATGTTCTTTTTGCGTCATTTTTTATGGCGACAATAAAAAAAGTATTTTTTTTTTTCTATAAAAAAAAGAAAATTGTTAATATTTAAAATTTATGTTTCCAAAATCCCTTGTGTTGATTTATACATTTTAAAATTGTTTCTACATATTTGTAGCTTTCATCTCACTCTTTTTTTTCGTTTGTTTTTGATTTGTTTGTTTAAAATGCTTTTCCAAGGTTTTGTTTTTGTTTTAGAAAATGTTAAATTCCAAAAGAATTTTCTTTCTTTTTACTCTTTAGTGTCAGTTGGTGCTAATTTGTACCTGTTGACAAAAATAATGTCAATATTTTGTTGTCACTTAAAAGTTTTTTAATAATTTAATGACAGCTTAATGTCGAAAATGTTGTTTTTTAAGTGAATATGTTTAAGCAGTGAAATATGATTGTTTTAGCTTTTTAATTATTTCCCACTTCAAAAAAAAAAAAAAAAAAAAAAAAAAACGTGAAAGATACCTGTGGGAATGTTTATGTTTAATAGTTTTATTATTGTTTTATTATTTATTTATTTGTGGCTGCAGTTTTTTTTCCTGTTATTGTTGTATAGTTTTAAATAAATGTTTGAAAATTAATTTTATTTATAATTTCTATTAGAAAAGCTCTCATATTTCTTGCACAAACATGTTGTCAATGTGACCATTTTGGCTGCCCATAGAATTGTTTTGTTTTTCTTTTTATTATTTATGAGAAATTTTCATTTCTAGAGCAAATTTTTTTTAATAAAAGAACTTTTTTCTTTTTTGTATCACTTAATTTGTTTGAATTTATTAAAACGATTTTTATAACATCATAAAGGTGTTTGATTATAAACGGCAGCAAATATTTCTTTCTAAATTAGATTAGCAAAAATAATATAAAAAAAAAAACGATACGATTTAAACGTGGGTGAGTTTCAGCTAAGCACCCGCGCGTTATTTTATTATAATTTTTATGATAATTTATGTTCGTCACTTGAAAACAGGTGAAAAGGTGTGTATTTCGTTGACGATAATCGTCGTGACAATCTGAGAGTGTTTGTCTGAAAAAGTATTATATAAAAAGAGCAGCAAGTTCTTCTTTTTTATGTTTGTTAACATAAAAGTTAAGCAAAGAAATATTAAATAAAAACAAAGTAAAAAAAAAGAACATGTTGGTGTCAAAGTCATAAAACTTGGAAAATAAGACTAAAATAAATTTTCTCTACAAATAAATCTTTTTAATATATTTTTAAGTAGGCATACAAAAAAAAAGTTTAGATGTGTTAGAAATTAATTAGAAGAAACACAAAACATTTAACTTTAATCTTAGGAAATTGGATTATGTGTTATTGGATCTAAAATATTGTAGTTTTTAACAAAGAAAAGCCTTAAAATTGTTTGATTTACAACGTCATAAATTCATTCTTTTAAAAATCTATTGTCCATGTAAAATTCTAATACAGGATGTTTTCTTTGAAACTTTAAATTTTATAAGTCGGCTGGCATCACTGTTTAACCGCTGATTTAACAGCTGACAGTTACTTTGTGGTTAGTTTAGTTGGCGTTTTTTTAATACAGAAAAATTAAGAACTTGATACAAAATTTTAACAAAAGCTGGAGAGTTTCTTGTAAAGTGGCCACTGAAATCGGTTGAACAAACGTCTATTAGGTCTCCTACGGGAAATGTTGTACCAATTGTCTAAAACATACCTATCCTATGATAAGTGAAAATGGGAATGGTACAAATTGTTCCTGAGTTGTGACTGGTGAAAAGGGAACATATCACAAAACTAGAACAAAAGTGCTAACAAAATTCCATCACTCAGTGTCTTACTGTCATACTTATGTATACATCAGGGGCCAAATCACCGCATACGATATCGAACAAAATTTATCGAAATTTTTCATTTTGGTATTATCGCATACGATATCGAATGAATTGTATCGTAATTTGACGCATCGTATGCCATAATTTGCTTATTCGACACGTATCGTCGTACGATAGGTTATTCGATATCGTATACGGTGATTTGGCCCCAGGAATGTCAGCGTCATACACAATTGTGGAAGCAAAACTCACATGTACGCTTACGCTATTTTATTTTGCGAGCGTATTGAAATGTTCATTTCTTATATTTTTTATAAAAATGTGTTTAATACCCGCTTTAATATAATTTAAATGAATTAATAAAATTTTTCTTTTTTAAATACATTTTTTACATGTAAACTTATTGTTGTGAAGCATTTAGACCCCGTTCGGTGATACTTATGTTTGTCATCGAAGGACTAGATTTTATACCAGGCTTTAAGGAACTATTTTCTGACATGTTCATTATGGACTAGTTTTAAACTGGTTACTGTAGGATAATCCTATTACAGGTTGTTATGAAATCATAACTCAGATTAGTACTTAGGAAACCACCACAGGACAAGTACCTTAAGTTTAGGTCTAGGACCTATCACCGGGTATCGTAATTATGTCAATTGACCCCCTCTAATGATAACGCCGTGCTAAAGTTACCGGTCCCTCTCATATAAAGTTCTGTAACTCGAACCGGTTGTTAGTCCCTGGGAACCAGTCACGTGACGTGTCCTGTGACAGGTTCTTTTCCCTTTAGGGTCATTTGTCATTAAGAATTTATCATGTCACTTGTCTATGCCGATAAACCAGAAACGATTTGACATTTGTAACACAAAACTTTGTCGCATTATTAGTGAGATACGGCAAGAAGTGCTGCAACAAGTGCGGGAAATTTTGCACTTCAAATGGCGCCGTTTCGTACGCGATCACTTGGCAAAAGTATTCAAATGATAATGGATCAAAAATATTTGTACAATTAAAGCAAGATTTATTCATATTAAAACTATTGGCAAACTAAATGACAAAGAACGTGGCATGATGACATCATGAACTCCATTCTTCCCAACGACAAGAAATGTTAGATTGCCAACTACCTGAATGGAAGACAAGAGTTTGTGGATTTCAGAGGCCAAAAACTAAGTTACTGCAAGATAAAATGGGCGTGTCACAACCATTAATTCTATCACCAATTTACCCATTCACTCTTCAATATTTATCTTGCAAAAAATCATAGACCGACGACTGTACCATAATATGCTGGCCACAAGTGCCAAAGTAAACATCTACTTGGCTGCCATTACTGGCTTTCTGAAAGAGCGTAACTTGAAGTCATCACCTTCGAAGACGTCAGTATACCTTTTCACTTCTTGAACTAAAGAAATAAGTATAGAATTAGACATCTATGTCGAGGGTGCGTAGCCCTAAAATACTGGGCGCGCTATTTGACACCCTCCTTCACTTCTTTTCGCATGCCAGAAATTTTAACCAAAAAGTGAAATCCCGGAACAAAGTCCTGAAAGCCCTCATGAGTATCTACTGGGGCATGAATCAAGATGTACTCATAACGACATATCGTTTAACTCGTTTTAACTTTACAGGAGAAGGTAAAAACAAAATAGAAACTATGATTGTACAATTGCTTGTAAAATCGTTATTTTTTACACTATTGAATTTTTGAGACGAGGTGTATTTAAGTGAAATGTATTCGATTCACTGGAAAACTAAACTTTGTAAAAAATACAAGTTAGGGCCTTTCAATTTGAGACCATCGATATAAAGCCATCGGTCGCTTCGTCTGAAATAATGCTCCACCAATGGGGATCCATTTGCTCAGTGACACACAATGCTCTTTGAATCGCTACATGATGTGTAAAAATTACAAACATTATCCACCTTTACGAGGATAGATTAATGCAGGGGTGTTACAATAACTATAACAAAGAATGTGAGTTCGATCCCTAATCAAGGCAACTTGTCAATATCATTGACAATAATATTGTCTTACTTCTTGCTGGATATATTTCATATTCATATAACTTTTAAGTATACACACTATATTTCTGTGTACTTTTGCGCAATTTTTCTATTTGATTTTTTTTGGGCGATTTTTTTTTGTTTTAGCGATTTTTATCATTTTTACATTTATTCCGTTTTGGTGACAATACCAACGATAAAAGTTATATATTCCAGTAATAAAACTAAAATTTTTCAATTAATTAAAATTCCTTAAAAATTTGTAAGAAAATTTTGCTTTTGATCACATGATTAATTGATTAATTTTTTTGTTTATTAAGTGAAAGCCATTTTGATATTTTGATAAACTGCTTTTATTGAAATTTGTTTTAAAAACGTTTTTTTTTGCTGTGTACTAAATTATGAACAAATCAATTTTATAAATATTTCAAAAAAGTTCAAATATCATTTAAAGCATTTTTCCGAAACGAAGTCAATATGAAACAACCAAAACCACTTAGAGATTTATTTTTTTGATTTATTAAAATGAAATAAAAACTTGTTTGTATAAAAAACATAAATTTTGCAATAAATTAATAAAAATACATTAAGAAATTATACACAAGAAAAATGATTTAAGGAAAAAAAGTTTAGTTAAAGAAAATAAATAAATAAATGAAGAAAAAAGCAACAACATTAACACCTTTTGAAATGGAAAATTAATAAAACAGATATAAATCAAATATAAAGAAACTAAGAAACATCTGAAATGTTGCAAACTTATTTTGCTTGGAAATTGAATTATTTTTAAATAAATTAATTGTCAACGAATATTCCTGGCGGTTGTCACTATGGGACATTTTCTTCTTGGCTGTCATGTTATAAAACAACTTTTGCAGGAGTTGTTAAAATGAGTAAAAGGAAGAAACTTCTCTAGAGATTTTTGTAAAATTAAAATTTTTCGTTTTAATTGAAGTTATTATGCTACGGTATCTATAGAACTCTTATACTCCAAGTAAAATGGCAAGATCAACAAATTCTCACTTCTTTAAAACTCCAAGTGCTGGCGTAAAAGGCATAGAATTTTTCAAAATCCCATTGGCAGACTTATTTAAAATTTTTATTTCGTGTTTTTTTTCTTTTTCAAAAATCCTTGCGAACCAAGAATAAAAAAAACCTTGAATTTATTTTTTTGTTGATTCTAAAGCAACATAAGCTCCTCCCTTCTACTGCTTAAAACAATTTTCATTTGACAACAATTCACACAAAAGAAAAGAAAACCAAAAAAAAAAAAATTTTATATAAAAAATAACGCATTTTTTAAATTAAATTTAAAAAAAAATATATACAAAAAAATCAAGGTATTTAAATTGATTTTGTTAAAACATACTTTCATTCCGTGTTTTATTTCATTAAATGAAAGAGTATAATTATAATTATATATTAATTAGCCGATCACGGGGAATTTTACTTGTTGTATGGAAACAGACATGTTTTTTTTTTTTTTTTTGAATTTTAATGCCTTTCACTGCAATCAGGTCGACTTATGGTGTTTTCTTTTCTACATACAAAATGGCATCCTATTGAAAGGTACATGTATAATATGTCTTGCCATTCCTGTAATAATGGAGCTTGATATTTCACTAGAACTAAACACAAGTAATGAAAAAGTGGAACACCATGTTTTTAACAGCTGACAGCTAAGTTTTACAGGGCACTATCAACACTGTCGATTTTTACGGGGCATAAAGTGCAATGCACCATTAGTGAGGGCGATTTTTTAGAATCAAATACATTGCCCTTTTAGAGAGCAAAACAATTTTAAGAAACGAACACCAAAGTACATTTTCTGCATGGTGATGTACCATTTTTTTGTAGAAAAGAAAACACCATTAGTTTGCCGTTGCGTTTGCATATTAGAAGAGCCAAATTTTGTATCTTATAAGTAGATGAAAATGTGACAGAAAGCTAAATTCTTTTATCACACTGTCTTCAGTGCATTTGCTTATTTTAGATCAGTGTACAGCGTGACCCGTGGTTAGCAGATACGAGTACCATGAATTAATTGTTTTACATTATCAACGACTTCGAAAATACTTCATAGTGTAACTCCAAATAAATCTTACTTTCAAAGAAAAGTTCATTTAATTTAAGTCTAAAAGTAGGAATTTATTTTTACTAAGTTTAAGGACATTTTGCCATACGAATGAAATAATTTTATTTTAGCTTCAAAATATAACATTCTCCTGAATAGTTCATAAAAATTTGCGTATTTAAAAACAGAAAAAGCTTTTCTTGAAATTTAAGTTTATCATTTCTTTTTTTGCTTAAATTGAAAATTTTCCAATAATTAACAAAAGGTTATTATGAATTACTTTTAAGAAAATAATAATAGAAATGATCAATAATTCTTATGTGTAAATTGGCTGCTGAGAGGTACCAAGGTGTAGTAGCGTGGTTTTTAGAGTGACTATCGACTAAACCGACATACCCCGCTTCAAATCCCAATAGACTTCGAATTTATTAAAAGACTTTAAACACCCCTCGTTACAGACATTGTATCTGTAAAGAAGCAGCCGCGGATTTTCAAGTGCTCTCCTGACATCAAATGCTTCGTTGTATCACTTGACGGTTTAGGAGGACTGGCATCTGCGGCGCAAAAAACAAAAATGAGAAGCGCTTAGCAAGATCAACAACCACACAGCAAAGAAATGAGCCAGTACACAATTACGAGTACATGTCGAAACATTGTTACCCACAACGAAACTTTTACTAATTTTTCGATAAACACTGAACTAGTTTTTAGTAAATATTTTCTTATGAAAAAAATTCCATTGAAAAAACGAAATGTGTATTTTCTAACTTTCTTTCAACGTAGGTTACATTTTCGGTTGAATTAAAAATAATATTCGATCAGGACATTCGTATGTGTACCCGATATTTTATAGCTTCATATAACAAGAGGTGTAGAGTATGTAAAATTCGGTACAGACCAGTCCATATTGGGCCTTGTTTTCACTTAATATCCAACAAACAGAAACATTAATGTTGAGGTAAATTTATCAATATCTATTGCTTTCTATTTTGATAATATTGTTGTTTTTCTTAAAATTTTTGATTTATGACAAGAGGGGATTTTGATGTTTTTTTTTTTTTTGGAAAAATTTGATTTCGTAAGACACCAGCCAGCTATAGAAAAAAAAATATATATAAATTTTGCATTGAGCACGAACTAATTAATATCTCTGCGTGCGTGTGTGTATTTCGAATTTAAAGTTTTTTTTTTATTGAGTTATAAAAGTAGTCGAGTGTGAGTGTGTATGCGTGCTTGTGTAGGAACAAAAGTGTTGCGATCTATTTTACAAACAGCTGCCCATTGACATTAAAGACCTTAGAAAAACGAAGAATTCAAAAAATATTTTCAAAAATAAAATAGAAGACAACGAAAAATTAGCATTCAGAATAAAATAAAAACATGCAAACAAAAACTCAAATCGGCATAAATAAAGAAAAAAAAAACCTGTAAAACAAATTAGTGAATTAAAATTTTGTTGCAGTGTTTTTCTTCAGGTTTTTTTTCTTTCAGAATTCTTGTTTTTTGTGAGAAGAGGGGGCGGTTTTGGTTGAAATATTTTGTAGTGGTTTTGATCGATTACATATGAGGTGATCTGTTTTCTTTTCATTCTATTTTATAAATTTTATTTTAAGGGGTACGTAGATACATACGTACCTCTGCTTTCATTTTAAATGTTTACTAAATAATTGTGTGTTTGCTGTTGTTATACACCTACTAAAACGCCCATTAATTATAATATTTTTTTTTCTTTTAAACAAACTAAAAAATCAAAATACAAGTTGACAACTTGACAACTTAGAGTAGACGGACAGATAAACATACCAACACACGCACGCACAATCACATACACTCAAGCATACGATCAACTTTACTCTTAGACTGTAGAGTATTTAAAATAAATGCCTTAAGGTAGCAAAACCTCATTATTAGATATTTTTATATATATCTTTTCAAATTAAATTTATTTTTGTGTGTCTTCCCAAAAAGTTATGGTACCTACACACCAATTTCTACTTGACAGCTTCTAAAGCGTGGACATTAGCAATTAATCTTTTTGAAAATCACACATTTGTAACAATTAAAATATTAAATGTATGATTTTTTTTTTCAAATTTTATTATAAATATTATTACGCGATATTTGCAAGTATTTGTTAGAAGTAATGCAGTACTAGACATAATATGAAATCGTTCAGAGGGTCTTCGATAGTTTCCTTTTGCCGCCATTTTTACAACTTTACTAAAATATGACAGAAATTGAAAATCCCACTATCAAATTTGTATACACGCAATTTGCCAACATTCGAAAAATATTTATTTTTATTTATTATATTTATTTGTTTGCGAGGACACTTAATATATATTTTTTTTTAATTAGGACCAGCACTCAGGGGATGACCCCTACGTATGCAAAGCATTGAGCCGGAACTAGGACAATAGGTTTTGGGAGGGAGGATAAAGGGAGTAGTGTTTGTGGACATTCGATTAGAACCCTAACACACTGAAAGTGGCTGGAAAGACATCTGCGGGGAGTTTATTCCACATACGAACAGTACGGCTAAAGTACGGATTCTGCCTGTAATGCGTAGTGCGGTTCACTGGCATATCGACCACAAAGGGATGTGCTCTTGATGAAGAGCGTGTTGTACGTGAAAAGTGACGGGTTTCGGGAACAAGTTCCCTGATTTCATTAGAACACATTCCGTTGTAGTAGCGATAGAACAACGAGACATACCCAACATTGCGTCGATGCTCCAATGAGTCAATAGAGTTGGCTACCTTACTGTCACCGATAAGCTTCTTCGCCCTATCCTGTACGCGGTGGAGTAACTTCAAAATATTTAAGCACCGGCCCATACATGAGAGTTGTATTCCATTTTTTCGGTCGGATAATGGTGGTATAAATATTAAGGAGATCAGATGGAGTGAAGTGTGTCCTACACCGTCTTAAAAAGCCGAGGAACTTAAATGCTTCTTTTGAGACATGAAAAATGTGATCATTCCATCGAACATCACAATGAATTTTCATGCCAAGAACATCAAGAGCTTCTGATTCCTCAATATCTATATCATATATATTTACAGATGGAGCAGCATGTCCGGTCATACGTCTGTGTGTGAGCTTAGCATATTAGGTCTTTCGCGCATTAAAATTTACCCTATTAGAATGACCCCAATTTGAAATTGTCAGGAGATCGCGATTAAGTGTATCATTCATAATTTGCCGCATTGCCCAGATCTCCGACGG
This sequence comes from Lypha dubia, assembly GCA_947311025.1. Lineage (NCBI taxonomy): Eukaryota > Metazoa > Arthropoda > Insecta > Diptera > Tachinidae > Lypha > Lypha dubia. The sequence goes on along the minus strand of OX371260.1, from coordinate 30,079,472 downwards.
GTTTGGCCTGTTACTGAATGAATACGAATGAACTAAGCTTCTGTCATCTGCAAAAGAGTAGATGGGTTTGGAAGTTTGACGAAGAAGAAAAATATGAAAAAGGGTTGGAGAAAGAACGGAGCCTTGCGGTGCCCCTAAATTTATCTTGAACTCGTTTGATGAGACCCCATCTACAACAACTCGTATAGTGCGATCTCTGAGAAAGCTCTATACAAATCGAGTGAAGCCATTACCGACACCAAAAGCAATCAGTTTTGACAAAAGTGCTCCATGCCACACTCTATCAAATGCCTTGAAAATATCTAGAGCCACCACTTTACTTTCGCCGAAGTGATGTATGCTATTACACAACTTTTCCGAAAGGAAAGCTGGTAGGTCGACGTAGAGCGGCCCCTACGAAAGCCATACTGCCAGTCGCTAAGTAAACTGTTGAGCTCCAAATACCTCACAAGATGGAAATTCAACATACTTTCCATTACTTTGGAAAGCGCAGAACAAATTGCAATTGGGCGGTAATTTTCAGGGTTGTTGGCCTCCCCCTTTTTTAGGGATCGGCGTTACATTGGCAATCTTCCAACACTTTGAAAATTCATCAGCATGGTACAAAGTGCTGAACAGGCGGGCCAATGGACGTTATAACGTGAAAAAGCACTGTTTCAAGACCAGTGCTGGAATACCATCCGCCCCAGGAGACTTGTTTACGTTAAGCTTCGCTATAAATAAATAAATATATATAAATTTATATATTAACTGCACTTAATATATAAAAAAAGTTTCGATTGATTGCGCATGTCATAAGCTTGAAGTGAATTTCTTCTTATTGATGTCACAATTATGATGACAAAATGCCATCAATGCTTCAATGTTTGTTTTTTTTTTCAACGAATACAAAAAAATAAAGCTCAACCAGCGACAAAAGTTATACAGTCCTTTGAAAAAAATCGCATTTTTAATAACAAAAAATTATAAAACAATTGCTAAAACTTTGTATTCAATTACATTATTAATTGATTTTAATTTAGAGTTAATTAATTGAAACAAGATACATATCGATGCTTTAGTTAAGGAAGGACGCAACTAATCCTTATTTTCAAATTGACTTTTCACCATCACTAAAACATGACAATGACAGTACTCTTGAGAAAAACTTATTTCTATTTTAAATCGCTTTAGATTAACTTGCTGTTTGTGTGTATGTTTCCGTATATGTAGGTATGCATCTATGTATGTAACGGAATATCTGAACTCGATTTTGAGCATCTTTAAACTGCCAGATTATTTAAAAATTTCGAACACTTGTCAAGGACGAATCTCGTTGATTTTGTCCCATTGTCATAATCAGGAAATCGGTGGGAAATTTTGTTCCTGCATTTATGGGCCGATTTGCAAAATTCCTTGTTTGTTTGCAAGAGTTTTGCATGCAGTTTGGTTAAGCGTTTTTTTTTTTTTTAAATCCGAAGGGGAAGTTTACCACCCCTTAATATATTGATAATCGCTCTACCTCTCCATTTGTGGACCGATTTGCAAAACCAGTTGTAAATCGTTTGTTTGCAGTTTGGTTCCATATTTTTTTTGGAAGTCGGAGGGACAATGTTCCCCCTTTAGTATATTCATTAGGGGCTGTGCACATATTACGTAACGCTCCAGGGAGAGGGGGGGGGTTAAAGATTTGTTACGGGTTGGAAATTTGGCACTGAAAAATTAGTACAAAGCTTTTCGAAGGGCGGGGGGGGGGGGGGGGGTGAAAAATCTCTGAAAACATCGCCTTCCGTAATATGTGCACAGCCCCCTTATCGCAGACTTCCCGAAAACAATGTTTATACGTTCTGCCGTTTGGCTTGAAATTAAAACGTGTTAATTTTTTTGTTTTTCAATATTGCCGCATACACTTCAATACAATCTGAACTTTAGCACCATAAAAAGCAGCACAATAAATAATATTTTAAATAAGGAACTTTTCGGACCGCTCTCGATATACCTTTTACATACTACTAAACTTATAGCATTTCGCCTTTTAAAGTTACTAAATAAATTTACCTCCAATTAAATTTTATTTTCGTTTTTTTTATAGAAAAGAAGAAAAAAAAATCTTTTTCACACCTTCCATTTAGCTGCCAACTGCTTTCATGGCTCAAAATGATTTTCAAGAAAGTAAAAAATTATGATGAGTTTTCATCACTGACACATTTATGTTTTGTTTACTTTGTTTGAACTGACTTTTTGTTGTTCTCTCTGTATTTGATTAATATTTTTTCTGCTTCATTTTTTTTTTTATTAAAAATTAAGTGTTGTTTTTATTTGTATTTTATTTTTTTACAGAACTAAGAAAATTAGTTTTAGGCGTGAACAAATAATATTTAGCATCGATACATGTTTTACAAAATACTATTCAGTATCTTCAGCTAAGTGTATGATGATGTTGTTGTTGTTGTTGCTGTTGTATTTAGCCAAGTGTTTATTGCTATAGTAGATAAATACACATACACACATTTACTTGTTGTAGTCTTCTTTTTCAAAATGATATACTGTTTCTGACTTTTAACAAGCAAATAATAATTTGTAAAATATGAATAGCTGAAATAGAAGAAAAATAACTAAAGACGAATGAAAGAAATTAAACAAATAAACGCAAGATTTAATTTTACAACACAACAATAGAAACAAAAAAAAAAAAAAACTATAACAAAATATAAAATATTGTTATAAAAATATTAGAAAAAGGTGGACAGAAATATTAAATTAACAAAGAAAAATGTAAAATGTTAAGCAACAAATAAAATGTGCATTTCAAAATTGAAAAGAATGATAAATTTTGATAAATAAGTTTAAAGAAAAGACAGCTTTTTAACAAAAGTTTCAAGTTGTTAAGGCAGCAGGAGTTTTTGAAGGAAAATTTCAATAATAATATTTTTAAAAAATTTTTGACATAAAAACGATTTTTAAAATTTTATTATATAATATAAAAAACATTGTGTAAGTAAATATTAACCACGTAATTCATTAACGATTCATAAAGTTAAAGTTTGCATTAAGACTGCTGCTTTTCCCATACAAAATTTATACTTAACGCCACAATAACTTTAATAATCATTTATGAATTATTGTGTAAGAGTTTAATGAAAATTTGCTAATTTATTATGAATAAAGCCCTTCATCAGCTTTATACTAAAAATTATTTTTATCAGCTCCACGGCTGTTGGAGTTGTACAGCTTGAAATCCAAATACAAAATGATTTTTTTTTGAGCAAAATATAAAAATTAACACACAGTCTTATTCATAAAGAATTGATAAAGTTAACGTTTGCAGTTAGACTGCTGCTTTTCCCATAGAAAATTCGTGCACTAAATCAACAATAACTTTAATAATCTTTTATAAACACGAGTGTTAGAATTTAATAAGACTGCATTTACTTTTCATACTTCTTTATTTGAATAAATGGCAATTTTTTAATCTGGAGGTTTCTAATATTTTGTAAGCAATTTATAATTGTAGGAAAAATATAAGATACAGAAGGCGAAGTATGCAAAATAAAGAGACAAAACCGTTTCAAACACAAAATATATATATATATATATATATATATATATATAGGTTGCCTAGAAATGAGATGGAATTGTACCTATCAAGAAATTGGTCCTTATTTTGATCTCAGTACTTTTTACGGCCGAAGTATTTCGGATAGGAACTTGGCCTCATTTTCACATTTGTGTTTTTGTGCGGATCTCACTTCTTTTTTCTAAGTTGTTTTTGTATAAATATTTATATGTATTGCTTATCTGGGCCTACCTGTGTACGAAATTTCAACTTTCTAGTTATACTGGAAGTGCCCCATATAAACAAGGGGTACCCTAGTCCCCCTCAGGTGAAAAGTGTCTCTTTATAAATCATTTTTGTTATTTTTAATCAGGAACTACAGTGTACAAATTTCAGCTTTCTAGCTATACTGGAAGTGCCCCATATAAACAAGGGGTACCCTAGTCCCCCTCAGGTGAAAAGTGCCTCTTTATAAATCATTTTTGTTATTTTTAATCAGGAACTACAGTGTACAAATTTCAGCTTTCTAGCTATACTGGAAGTGCCCCATATAAAGAAGGGGTACCCTAGTCCCCCTCAGGTGAAAAGTGTCTCTTTATAAATCATTTTTGTTATTTTTAATCAGGAACTACAGTGTACAAATTTCAGCTTTCTAGCTATACTGGAAGTGCCCCATATAAACAAGGGGTACCCTAGTCCCCCTCAGGTGAAAAGTGCCTCTTTATAAATCATTTTTGTTATTTTTAATCAGGAACTACAGTGTACAAATTTCAGCTTTCTAGCTATACTGGAAGTGCCCCATATAAAGAAGGGGCACCCAGGTCCCCTGGGAGGAAAGTGCCCGTTTTCAGATTTTTCTAGTTAATTTCACACCAAGACCTACCTGTGTACTGAGTTTCAGCTTTCTAGCTATACTGGAAGTGCCCAATAATATTGATGACTCAGTGAGTGAGTCAGTGAGTCAGTCGATATGTACTAAAATATGGACTTTAAAATTTTATTTAAATGAGGTCACCTCTTTGGGGAGACCTTATGTTTCAAGTTTCATTATATTATAATCAGGAGGCGCAAAGTTATGAGGGGGGCAAAAACAGCTCGAATGGTTTCGTGTATATATACACACTGTGTGGCCGAACTTAGCCTGGCGCACTGCCGTGCGCGTAGATATTTACTTTTTATGGGAAGTACTCTTTCCCCTTTTATATTAAAATATAAAAGCCTATTTGAATTTCCCAGTGATTCGGTTGCAAAATTTCAAGATGATCGTTCTCACCTTTTGGCTTCCCATAAGAAGCATACAAGCGATTGAGTCAATTCAAAAGCAGTTTCTGTTGTTTTGTCTGCGTGGACTACGTTTTAACCCTCTCAAATTACCCTCATACTCAGCTAGACTTGCTCTTATCAAGCTCCCCACTCTAAAGAGCCGTAGAACTATGCTTAAAGTGTCTTTTATTACGAATGTTATTAGAGGAGACTTATGCTGTGGATTTTTAATAAATGAAATTTCTTTTAATATACCCCAGCGACCACCACGTTACTTTATACCACTATCTGTCACATTTGTGCAATAATTTTAATCAATTTTATAGATTTATTGACTACTCTTCAAATATTAATGTTATAAAAAATTTAATTATCATTTTTCTAAACAAATAGCATGTTAATGTATGTGTATAAATATGTATAAACTCTTTGTTAAATTTAATATTGTTGTATTAGCATCATTATATTTTATTTTATTTTAAGATGTCTGTAAGGATATTCTCCATAGACAAATAAACAAAAAAATAAATAAATAAAAAAAAAAAAAATAGACTCACAAACAAACAAATATACAATGGCCGACATAATCGACCGTATTCTAGATGCACCAGGCTTATGCGCCCGTTGTCAGTCAGTCGTTAGAATATCGTCATATCGAAAGAAATATGATTTTCTTGTTCTTGTCTAAAAAGAAAAAAACTATTAATTTCTTTGCAGTGAGTTATATTATCTATATGCTGCATGTCGTTGGGTGCTAATATCAACTCATTAGCGTGTTAAAAATATTTTCAAATCTTGTGAATACTCCGAATAAAATGTTTTATTTTGAAAAATATTAAAACTGATTTCGTATCTCAAGAAGTTTTTATTTTAATATTTTCGTTATCTACTTGTTCATATTGGCTGGAAACACTAGACAAAGTAGACACACCTTTTGTTGGTTATTTAAAGGTTTGCAACCATTTGCTTTACCTACAAACACCCATAAGAAAACACAAATACTTGTGTATAAAAAAAAAAAACTCATTGATAAAAATGTCTGACTGATTTTCCACCATCATTTATTTACCTGTGTGTGTGTGTGTGTGCGAATGTTTGTATGTGCATTTGTGTAAGTCACCTGTAGCGTTGGATTGAGATAAAGGTGTAACAGTAACAACACATTCAATAAAAACCTGTTCCAGTTCGTGCGCATGGCAAACTCATGGTGTCTGTCAGCAAGTGTATGTTTGGCTTAATTATCGCATCAGTATTGTGTGGTTCTGTTTTGAGGGTCTGCTGTTAAAACAGGTAGTTTTTCTAACAAAGGGATTTTTCTTTCCCTTATATCATTTTAAACAAAACTTCCCCTTTTAAAATGTTCCCAAGAAATAAAGGTGACTCAACCTAAATTTTTAATTATTTATCAACATTAAAATATTTAATATTTTTTTGTGTACTTTTCTTAAGATTCACAAACGCTAGAAAGATAAGAAATCTCGGTATTATGAAAATAAAGACAAAAACATCGATTCAGCAGCTCTGCTTTGCTTTAATAAACCTCAATGCATTCAACTTTAGCAGTACAAAATGTTTTAGAATACACAAATCCATATTCCAATGAACTGATTAAACATATAAATATTTTTTATTTTGGAAGAAATGAATATTTCATTCATAAAAATAAATAACAAGATTATTTAGAAAAGGGTTTTTGTTTTCACAAGAAATTAAAAACGATGACGATTTTTATTAAATCATTGTCGTGCTCCATCGAGGGTGGTCGATCTTGTCTTTCAATTTGTTTTTTTTTTGTATTTAACCATCAACCTGCTGAAATTGCAAACTTTGGAACACCTACACTACTACGACAATACTGCTTTAAATTAAATAAAGAAGAGTTTTGTTGCTGTTTTTTTTTTAATTGTGAAAAAAAAATTGTATTCATAAAAATATATCAAATAAAATTCACCTTAAACTACCATCATCATGTTTGTCATTATTATTCTAATTTCACCACCGGCCAACCAACCAACACACACTTTTATTTCCAGCTTGAGATCAAAAAACCATACCGTCGTTGTTTCTTTGTGTTGATTTAAAAAAAAACAATAACAAAAATTATGCATCAAATTTCATTACAAAGTAAAAAGAGGGAGACAAATTGAATAAAGATTATTCTTACTTTTTTTTTTTTTTTGCTATTGATAAGCAAATAAATACAAATAATGAATTATTAACAGTAAAACGTTTATATACGAGTATGTACATACATACATACATACAGGCAGACAGACAGACATCCTTATGTACTCATGTTAAATTTATGAATATTTAAGCGGAATTGAACAGTAGTTTTAATTTTTTTAATGAAACTAAGCTGTTCATTTTTTATAAACAATTTTTTTTTTTGGTAACTCACAAAAGTCTCATGTTAGAGTTTTACACGGAATTTTAAAGTAGTATGAATATTAATTATGTATACGTATGTACATACATACATATGTATGCGTGTACTCGTATGTCCTTAGGCATACAATGAAAATAGATTTTAAAATCAAATTGATTTACAGTGATCTCGTGGTAATGCGAACTTCAACAATAGTGAACCAACCACAAATTTGAACACTAATTTTCTTATATGAACTCTCTCAATTGTGAATAAAGCTGGATTCACCCATTGTTTCTGACCAAAATTTTTGTCCGGACAAAATTTTTTGTTCTGAAACATTTTCGCAACACGATTCACTCATTTCGAACAATTTTTCTGGAAAATCAAAGCTACCGTATGAAATACAAGTGTTTTATTAATTTTGCAAGGTGGCACTCCAGTGACAGATGAATTTAATTTGGTGTTTTATATGTCAAACGCACTTATTTTTTATTGTTTAATAAGAAACTTACATGTTAAAAAAAATTAATAAAAGCCAGTTAGTTTTTTTTACTAGCAATTGAGCTTTTCTTTATTTTTATTTTACTGGATATAAGTTACTATGTGCTTTTATTGTACATACTTATAACATTATGTGGCAGCTCGCTTCAACTTTGGCTGAGAAAATAAAATAGGTGGCAGCTTATTTCAACTTTGTCCGGACAAAATTTAAAATTAAACCAATTCAACCAAAAAATGTTCCGAACAAATTTTGTTCTCTTTTTCTCTCACTCTCAAAAAGACAAACGTCATATAAAAAAAAATTTGTCCGGACAAAAATATTGTTCCGAACCAATGGGTGAATACAGCTTAACAGTTTGATGGCTCTAAATGATGAACAACAGTTTTTTGCAGAAAACAAATTCGCAACAGCAAAATAAGCCCATGTGACACATGACATGCATTAATGAAAAGCCAAAACATGAGCATATTATTATGTTCAGATTAACGATTGCAGCTACTATATATTGCATTTGTCATCTAAGGAACATAATATGTTCTTTATAAATCTCCCTCTGACAATACCATTATATGAACATAGTATGCTCTTGAAATGCTGAACAATTTGAGCGCATTATAGTAACTATGATAATGTTTTCTTCCTGGTTTATTTAAACAATTTGACATTTTGTTTAGATAAAAGAAAAATCCACACACAAATACTTATTAAATTAAATTAAATCAAATTATATTTTTGATAAATATTTTTATTTGAAAATATTTATCGAATAAACTTTTTTGGTCAAATTAAATTTAATAAAATTCATAATATTTTTTTATATTATTACGAATAAACGTAATTATTATTCGAAATTATATTGATGTACATATGAAAAGTAATTTGTCAGCTAATGAATTAAATTAATTCTCGTATTCTATTTCTGTTGAAAACTTGGTTAAATAGTTGATATTCTTTCCAATTAGTATCCACTTTACGAAATTTGTAAAGATGGACAATTGAACGCTGATGAGAGGTGTACAGGCCTTGAAATCGGTAACTGATACGTTCTGCTAAACTGATTGGATATAAATAATAATATTTTCCAACATAAAAAAACTCGTATGGTGTTTTCTTTTCTACACACAAAATGGCACCTTATTGAAAGGTACATGTATAAAATGTCTCGCCAACATTGTTATAATGCAGCTTGTTATTTCACTAGAACTGAACACAACCTGTGAAAAAGTGGCATATTTATGTTAAATCCAATTGCCATCTTTTGCAGTTCCGTAGTATTTTTTTCGTAATGCTGCAAAGAAACATACATTCGTATATTTAATTCACTCCACATATTAGTATGTACTCGTATATGTACCTTAAACCACTTATGTTGAATATTTCAGGTGCACTCTTATTTTGTTGTAAAATTAAATAACTTTCATCATATAATTATAATTTTACCATTAATTTTTTTCACTTCACATCTCCTCGTGATTTTAAATTCTATGAACGACTGAAGTTACATACTATTGACAGCTATTTTGTTTCTTTTCAGAACACAAACAATGTATGGTCACAATAAACTTTAATTTTAAATAAACTTTTATTATTCTTATTTGCAAAAGCTGCTCTTGCAGTAGCGAAAATACTTTTTTTGATACATTAAATTTTTATGGGACGAAACCCAGAATAATTATTTTATTGTCGCATCAAATATTTAAATAATTAAAGAATGTTTAATGCAACCATATTTACTTCAATGAATAATTATTTGGTGGTGGGAGATATACTTAGTTGACATGAACATTTTGCAATCATGTCTTTTTTCTCTGCGTGTTTAAAACCGAACATTTTGATTGCTTTGTGTTACACTCAAATGTTTTATAAACTCTTAACGCTGTTTTCTCCTAGTTTCTTTTTTTATCACCCGTTATGGTTGTGTTATTTAGTATTAAAGTAAACCGATTATATGAACATTTTTAAGTTTGAAATAAATTTTATGTTATTTTACCAACCTGGTCTTTCTTTTCTTTGTAGGCTGTTTTCTATTTTACTAAATAATCTATTAGAATGGTAAAAATTATTGCAATCGAAAATGTGAACAAATTCAATAAAGTGAACAATCTTGGTTTTTATAAGTTCACATTACCGCGAGTTCATTGTATTAAAGAACCTCGATAACTACTATTTTAATGTATGAACAAATTCTTTTTTTTTTGTTTGAAAAGGGCTGCTTGCAGTTGGGTTTCATAAAATTATTTTAGGAAAATTTGGGAGAAAATTTGTTGACCTAAATGGCCGAGTATCATGACTCATTTTTGTTTGAATAAGTTTGTTTGCAGTTCGGTCCTATCAGTTTTTTTTTTTTTTTTTTTTAAATCGATGAAAGGTTGTTTTCTCCTCTCCAAAACTTGATTATTCTATAACTCTGCTATTTATTGATCGGTTTTCAGAATTCTTTTTGCTCTGAAAGGGGTTGCTTGCAGTTTGGTTTTTTAATTAATTTAATTAATTTTTAAAAAATCTTCTTTCTTTCTTGTGTCTATTTTCTGCTGTGTAAAAAACCTTTAAAAATGTGTCCGTGCGTGTGTTTATATATGTATTCGTTACATTATGAATTTTCTATGAAAAAGCGGTTTTAAAACATACTTTAACTTAAACAATACTTCATGAAGATGTCTTTTTTTTTTAGATAATTAAAAAGAAATTCCGAATTTAAGTTTCTATAATTCTAAGAAATATAAAATATTTAAAGTATAGGGTGTTTTTATAGAGCGTCACAACTTTGAGTTGGCATCACTACTTAATTTGAGCACCCTTTTAACATCTGATTGTTGCTTTTTGTTAAGTTTGCTTTGAAATTTCATTATGAATCGACTTAAACCAGAGCAGCGCGTGCAAATTGTTGAATTTTTTAATCAAAATAATTGTTCCGTTCGCCAAACTCATCGTGTAGCGGGCGCTAAAATTGATTTACTCAAAGAAACTTTTGATGAAAAAATAATTTCACGTAATGGCCCAATTAATTGGCCACGTAAATCGTATTATTTAACCCCATTAGATTATTTTCTTTGGCGTTATCTTAAGTCACTAAACCACAAACAGTTGAACACTTGGAAATCAACATTCGAAGAGTCATCGGTAAAATACAGCCGCAAATGCCGCGAAAAGTTGTTGAAAATTGGTGTGCCAGATTGCGCCTTCTACGCGCCAGCCGGCAGAAATCATATTGAAACATTAATTTCATAAAATTTTCTTTCCAATAAAGCCCGTTTCATTGATATTAAAATTATATTTCCTTGTTTTATTATGATTTGAACTTGTGTCACTCTACACAAAACACCCTTTAGATCAGAAGATATAAAAGTGTTGTTCTAAACATTTCAAAAGCCTCATAAACTTCTAGTATTCTGAGAAATGAGGCTTTTGAGATTGTCAATGTCTTTTTTGCGAGTGTTTTAAGAGCTTTTGTTTCAAAACGTGTTTTTTTTTGTACTAAAGAGTTGTTGTTTTGAAACTGATCATTTGATGCATTCACAACTTATCGTCGGTCTTGTATTTTCATAGATTTTTCAATAGTTTTCTAATATTTTTGGAAGTGTTTTTAAAACATGTTCAAACAACATCTAATGAACTTTTCCTTCCTCTGTTATGGTTATTTTTAAAGACAAGGATGGCATATTTAATATAATTAAATTTTCTTTAAAATGTGTTGATATCAATTTTAAGTTAAATTAAAAAATTACCAAGCCATTCGCAGAAATGTTAAAGAACTTTGTCTTTTGTCTACAAAGATAATCAACATTATCTAATTATACGAGTAGCTAAAATAATAATTACATGTTTGTAAAAATATTAATTCAGCTTCGGTACCAATCATTACTCTAGAACAGTGTCACATTTAATAAAAGCGACTACTACGAGTATATAAAATGAAACTCCACAACTGTTAATTGTAAAGTACACTTCCTTGGACTATTTGTAATGACCAATTAGATAGAAGTGGGATAGAAGTGATAGATTAGATAAAAGTGGGAGAATTCCAGACTAAGAGTAAAAATTGTTTCAAAATGTAAAAATTAATAAAGGGAATTTTAAAAAATTCTTGAATTCTTTGAAAAATTTCTTATATAATTTCCATTCCTTTCCAATTAGTACCTACCTAATCATAAGTGGTGAAAACGAAGGCTGATCAGAGAAAGGTGTAGCGGCCTTGAAATCGCATATACTGATATGTTCTGCTATTCTGACTGGATATTCGAGAGTTCCTAAAGAACACTTAATAATCTGAATTTTAATTAATTCAATAAAAACTGAACTTAAGCCTAAATAAATTAAATTTTTCATATATAAATTATTTATAATACCAACAAAAATTAAAATAATTTCAATAAAGCTAGAAGTCACCTGTCCATCCCTGAGGGACAGTTTTAAGAAATTAAGTTTTCATTAAAATAAATTATTACAAGTACAGAAAACCTAAAAGTGGTTAGTATTGAAGAGATTTTAATTATTTTGAAATAGAAATTTCTTTATGGATTTTCTTCTTTAACAAAAGTTTGACACTTTGAGGAATTATTACAACGTGAACTTACAACAAAGAGTCTGTGGACCCAACGTGAAAATCTCAGTGCCCATGGGTAAATGGCCCACGGTATTGCAGGCGGAAATACAGGCAATCCCCAAATGTGTTCTTATAATAATTTGGGCAGAGGCATTAAAGGCGCACATATAGCTATCTTGTCCGATAGTCAGGCAGCCCTTAGGTCCTTAGTTTCATAGGAATTCCGTTCGAAGCTTGTTTTAGTGCGCTTTGACTCACTACATAAGCTATCGATACGGAACAAGGTTTCCATTTACTGGATACCTGGCCATAGCGGTCATCCGGGTAACGAGGTAGCGGATGAATTGGCCAAGAGGGCCTCTGCCGCTCCTCTTATAGGCCCAGAGCCCTTTTGCGGCGTAAATTGGTCGACTGTAACAACTCTAATCAGAGAGAATGAGAATGATGTCGATCGCAAAGAAAGTTTGGTTGGCTTCTCCAGGTTTAAGGCAGGCCAAATCATTGATACAGCCATTCTCATACAGTGGCACCCTGAATATCAACAGGAACGACTTACGGCTAGTTACTGGTTTTCTCTCCGGTCACTTTGGACTGAACTACCATCTTTGGAAAAGTAACCTAGTTCGCTCACCCTTGTGCCGTTTATGCCTGGAAGAGGATGAGACAACGGCACATATTATCTGTGAATGTATTGTCTTATGTAATATGTGTGTTCGGATGATATTAGGCGGGCTTCTCCAGGCTCTGTGCTGACTTTCATAAGGAGAGTCATTCAGAGCTGGGTTTAATTTAGAGATCAATTGCACAAAAGATCCAATAGGTGTCGCAGTGCCGGTCCTTGGACCAGATTTATCCACTTTTCTATTCTACAACAAACAGCCTTTGCATAGTCCCGGTTCACACAGTTAAATTTTTGCTGCTCAAATTCTTTTCATTTCTCTTTTAAAGTTGCTTTAATGTTCACACACAGAAAACTGTTTCCACTAATTTTCGTTTTCTTTTACTTCCAATTTCTTCAAATTTTGATAGTTCATTTTATTTAGTTTGTGTAAAAGGAATTTATTATTTCAAATTTTGCAAAACTTGTCGCAGCTAACCACAAAATGAAACGAAATGTCATATAATAAGCTGCATCTAACTTTGCGTTTATTATTATGAGTGGCCAACAAAACGAGCTTCCCAGTACCAGCAACTCCGTACCAAATACCACTCCTCTTTCCCCTGTCTTCAACAAACTCAAAAGTTGAGCAGCTAAAGTTGAAGAGTGTGAACCTGGACATAGTTTTTATTTGACACATGGGAAGGGAAACAGGTTAATAAAACGAGTTGCCTAAACTAATTTCTATGAATCAGGCAGTTAAACTAGACTTTATTTGTAAACATTTTAGATTTCTAAAAAAAATTGCTGTTACACTCAAGAAGAAGGTACTGTTTGAAATAGTTCTGATGCACAAAGTATGTACTAAAATACTAAATATCTATTAAAATTGTGACAATAATGTGTTTCTGCACGTAACAAGACGCTGTAAACTTATTTAAATATTATATTTCAATAAAATTTAGCGCCATTCTAGTTTTTTTTTTCTCAATCTAATTGGCCAAATTTTTCACAATTTATTTTAGGTTTAAAAATATTCATGCTTCTTGTATATAAAATAGTTTATTTGTGTCTTCTGCAAAAGTGAAATACTCGTACATACAAATATTTTATGATATTTTTTTGTTTTTGGTTGTTTTATTTAGTGACGCCTCATTTTCAATACTGGCGACAATAAAAATTTTTGTCATCAAATTTTGCTGTATGTTTTATTAAATGAATTAAAACATTTGTTGAATGTAACAAATACGAAACGCTTAAAATTTTATAATATTTTTTTCAAAAGATTTTACAATTCAATTAGATGTTTGAGAGAATAGAAAATTCTGCTTTTTTTTATTCTAAGAAGAAGAGTTTAATTTGTTAACGATTTGAAATTTTGTTGGGAATTTATTAAGGGAAAATAATTTATAATGTAGCAGGAGTTATTCAAAACTTAGTTGAAATGTGTTTCATGGAACATTGCGGTGTTCTAAGGCTGGATTATAAATAGGGTGTAGTTCTTAAAGAACACCATGTCATGAACAGAGACCGAAATAATCTGTGCACTAAGAAAAGAAAACCAAATTTTCCAGTTTTATATATAAATCGCCATTGTGAAAGTTTTTTTTTTTTAACAAAAACTCTCCTATAAATTTGATTTTCTGTTTTGAAACCACAAATAATACACTTTTTCAATAAAATATTAATGACGAAACTACACAGAAAATAAATTATTGAATTAATCCGAAAAAAGTTTATTTTCAATTAATACTTTAATTAAATCAAACATTATTTTAATTGATTTTAAAAAACACAATGTTATCACTTTGATTGTAATAAAACACCACAAAAAATTTAAAAAAATTTCACATTACAATTGATTATAAAAATAAGTAAAATTACGGCCGGTCCCACAATGTCAGCCGAACGATTTTCTTGGAATTGTAAACAAAAAAACAGTTGATTTGGCTTTTTAGCTTTTGTAAGCCAGTAAACACATAATAAATGAAATAAAATTGGCTATTAGTAAAACGGAAGCTAGCGTTTTTACGTCTAGAAATCCAGCGAACGATATCGATCGACGTCTTGGTACTGGCCGTTAAGTTTGAATTTGTGTAGATTCAATAGTTATTTTGAGTAGGTGATATTTTTTCCAGGAAATTAATTGAGTTTCGAAAATAGTCTTATTAAATTCTTAGTAAGTTAGCAAATAATTTTAATTCTAAAAAAAATTTAAATATTTTCAATTAATTCTTATGAGTTGATACTACGATTTTCGTAATTAGTTGAGTGCTAATTAAGTTTTTAATTGGATCTTCGTTTTAATTAACTGCTTGTTGGTTTTTACTTTTCTTAGTGTAGTGAATTAAAATTTTATAAACAAAATTATTGACAACATTTTAAATATGTAGTGCTTTGAACAAATATGCGTTTCAGCATGATCCAGCTTACATGCCACCGATCATATTGTGGTTGCTAGTACGAACAATGTGTATATATAGGAAAAATTAATAAACGAAACTTGAAGATTCAATTAATTTAATTGTTACTAAAATTCCAAATTAGTACAAATCAGATTTTCAATTAGTTAATTTTTTTTTTCAAATTGTTAGAAAAATTTGGTTTTGTTCACAATTTTTTTTATTGAAAAAATGACAAAGTGTATTATTGTAATTTTTTTACAACAAACTTAAAAAATATTATATATAATTTTTTGGTGAAATATTTTTATTTGTATTTTTTGTAAAATAGTACATTTTTCCACTTTTTCATTTTTCCACAAAAAAAAAAGAAAAAAAGAAAAAAATCATGTCAGCTTTTCATTAAATTTTTCCACTTTTCAATGAGTACGAAAAACAACTATTTAAGCATCATCTTTATTAAAGCAAATATAATACGAGAAATATTGTACACATTTTTTACATATTATGATCTCCCATTTTTGCAATTTCCTGGGCTATCTGCTCTGAGATTGATCTTATATTTTTTAAAATATTTAAAGAATTTCTTTAAGGTCCAGGGACTAATTTATTGAAATAAAATTGGCGACTTTAAAACTGTTTGGAAAATGATGAAAATGTTAGAAGATAATTTTAATTGATTTAAATCGTTTGAATTGGTTTTAAACCTCAAAAAATGTCACCGAATTTAGAAAACTGAGTTGAAGAAGGTTTTCGGAGCTTTTAAAAAACATCTGTTTGAAAATTTTTTGTTAGTTTTGGTCTAAAAAGAGTTTTTGGAAATTTGTTAACAGACTCTATATCTCGATAGATTGATTCTATTAGTTGAAATAAAATTTTCATTGATCGATGAAGCTTTTAATTTCCTACTGTCGCAGATCACGAATTCTAAATCAAAATCTTGAGAATAGCAGAAATTTCGTTGAGATCGCTGGATAGTACGTTTTAAAGTTTTTAGAGGTTTATACACTTAAACATATTCTCATATACATTTAGACACGGCCAAAAATAAGAGTACGTGAATCTAATGAAAACACCATCATGGAAAATAGGGGTAAGCTCGTGCGCAATTTCAGATCGAGGATCATCTCAAGCATATGCTTTCTATCCTCGTGGTTTCGCACCCAATAGAAATTACTGACAGATTAATACTCATTGAAATGGTGTAGCACGATGTCAACTACTTGAGTTATAGATAATTTCATTAATCAGGTTTTAGTTAAAGTGGATTATTCGGATACATTTTTAGTTATAAATTTAAAAAGAATCTAACACAAAATTGAATATAAATTTAGCAAACAAATAGGCTCTGGGTAGTCCAAAATAAAATATAACGCCCCATCACTTTTTAAAATTTTTATGTTGACAGTGCTTGCAATTCTTCCGAATTTAGAAAATTCTTATTATTTTCTGCAAAATGTTTGGATTTTTATTTAAAACGTCACAACTTTGTTGTATTCATTAATAATTAGCTGAAATTTGATCAGGTAAATATATAAAACTTAAACTAATTGATGAAAAAATTTGAACTAACACGCCCTCTCCATAACGCCCAAATTTGATAAATTTTTACTGGAATTATTTGAAAAAAGGTTGCTGACGTCAAAAACAGACGTGAGTTATATACATAGGTATTAATCAGATAAGTGCATAACAGTTTCAACAAGTAGCTAAAGAAGTTTTATAAGCTACCCGCACCCGCATTTGAGAAGTTATTACACGAATTATTTGAAAAAGTTTTGAAATTAAAAAATTTCATATCAAATCAAATAATCAAATCGATTAAAAACTACATATTTCATCTCTTAATGATAAGATTTAGCAACAAAACTCTGTTGCAAGTTTCTTTAAAATCTTAAAGAATTAACTTTAAACTCTTAATAATTTTATTCCTTAAATGTAATTGTTAAGCTTTCGAAAAACTTACACTGCATTGTGAATGCTGGTGATGAGGGCATACTTTGATTAATAATATTATCCTCTTGACCAAAACGTGATGTTGACGACGGCACCAAACAGGACAACATTGGAATGGTGTTTAGATTTGTGTTTATTATGTTTATCTTTTTTTTTTTATATAAATTTATTTAACAAGTTTTACAAAGAAAACCTGTTAAATTTTACTCATTAACTCCCACTTTAACTGCATAAATTTTCTAATTTAAATCACAAATTTTTGTTGTCAAAAATTACAATTTTAATATCAATAAGCTCCAGCTTGTTTTAAAGCTATATTCTCAATATTTTGAGAAGACATATTGAACATTTTGAGATTTATATATTATTTCATACATACATACATAAGTATATAAAATATTCAAATTCGTTATATGTATAAATATGTGTGTTTTTCTTAGTTTTGTTTTATATTTTCTTTCTGAACTAAAGCAACATTGAAATTTGTTTGGCCAAAAATTTGCTATTTACACTTTTCGGTTTTTTGAAAACTTTTTTCTTCACACTTTTTCAAAACTTTTTTTAAAATGTTGTCTTTATTTGCACTTAATTTTACTTTATTAGTTACATATGTATGTATGTTTATTTTGTTGTGTTTATATATTTTTTTTAAAATTCTAAATTCATTTTTTTCAATACATTTTGTGTGAAATTTTGTCTAGTGTCTAGTGAACAGCGCGTGTCTTTTCGCCGCGACGTTTAGTTCGCTACTGTTGAAACACGTTTGTACGCGACAAAATAATTCCAATTTTTTACCGTTGCATTTGTGACTGAAAGAAACTCTGACAAAAACTCAATTTAATATTATTTGAAATAAACTCTTGTTGGGTTGTAAGGTATTGATGTGTGTGCGTACGAATGTCCGTGTGTCGAACGTAGAACACCACAAAAAAAAAAAAAAACAACCAAAGAGGAAAATAAAAACGACCCTCTGTTTAGTGTATTTACATACAAACATACATACACAGTTACGGATAAAATTTTACTCTATTCTTCTCTGGTGGCTGTGGCTGTTTTACTGGATGTATGAATAGAGATGTATGGGTTGATGTTCTTTCTGTTCATAAAGAAATATATAAAAATATCACAACTCTTCTTCCAAATACATTTAAATAAAAGTACTGTAAATTACCATCTCACCCAAGAGTAACAAAAAGTAACAGAAAAACTACAGCATCATCATCATCAGCATCATCATCGTCATCATCAAACTGAACTTTCTCACTTCTCACACACTGACATCAACAATTGCTAAGGGACGTACGGTTCTTATAACGGTGTATTTTACAGAGATTCTCTATTCTTATTCTCTGTGTGTAATTGTTCTCTTTTGTTTCACTCTAAAATTGTTGATATGTTTACGTTAATTATCATTAGTTTTTGGTTTGTTGGAACGTGTGCTTTTGTTATTTATTCTCTGTTTTGATTATGTTATTTGATTGTATTAGTGTCAAAGAGAAATGACCAAATTTTTGCATATGTATGTATGTGCATTATAACAGTACATGTAGGTGTTTTCTTTTTAAATTTTACGTGTGTGTATTTTTTTAACAGTTTCATGTTATTATAGCTGTACTTCTAACAGAGGGGAATCTGTTGGAGAACAGTTTATGTTATTGGTTTCAAATTTAAGAATATCGTAAAGGACTGGGCACATGCTTGCTGAGAGTTTAATCCTTTAACTTTAATTAGTGCTGTTGGTTTTTTTTATGTTCAGTGGACTTTTTATTTAAAAACAGTATCCACTTGCAATTAGTCTTCACCATTGATATTCATTGTTCAGCTGAAATGATGACTTTTAAATATTATCGGTCATCTGGGTATTGACAAGGGTTTTGAGCAATGTTGTCAATATTATTAGACTTGTTAATCATGTTCAGCACATACATACTTAATAATGTATTAATATGTATACAGCCATGTGCCAGAAGTCATTTATGATCAAAAATAATTTCAATTCAATAATTCAGTTAAGTTTTTAGAAAACGAAAAATTAAAATTTTATTTGTAATCAAAACTTTTTAAAGATTTAAAATGGAATTCACAATGAATTTAACCACTAATTTCTTTTGCAGTTAACAATTTAAACACTTGCATACTTTTAGGAGCTTTGCATGTTAATAAAAAAAGCTTAATGTAAGCTTTGCTAGTCTAAAAAAAATAAATAAACGCCTAAGGGTAAAAAATCGTTATCACTGCTAAATCGAAATACAAAATTGCCGTAATCTGAAGACTGTAAATCAAAAACAATCGGGATACAATTACGGAACTTTATTTAAGGTACTATATATATATATATATATATATAAGTGTGTATGTATGTATGTATGTATGTATGTATGTATGTATGTATGTATGTTCATAACTTGATAATTTATTTGCCATTGAATGCAACATGCGATATGAGACAATAATATGTTTCCACCGTAATTCCAAGCCTCAGCTAGCGAAACGATTTTTAAACTTACGTTTTTTGAGCTTCCTCCAGATGATGATATTAAACCAGTCCAGGTAAAGCAGTGGGTACCAAGTACTTTCTCTTTTTGGAGTCTAATGAATACTCGATACTTGACTTTCTTTTTTTTCTGAATGGTTGTTGGCGAAATGATAGATAAGGGAAAATTATGAATCTTTCTGGAAGATCGTAAAGGATTTAAAAAATTTAATACTTTAACATTTTCATATCAAAATGTTTTATCTATTTCGGACTAAAAACAGGGGAAAGCTTTCCTCTTCGAATACTTTAACACGATAATGTTAAGATAACATAATCCATTTAACATACCTTTATAATATAAGCAGGAACACAGACATACACAGAAACAAACAAATTCCTAAATCTAAATACTGTTAAGGTTACGTTATCAGAGCACAGAACAAACGATTCCACGTAAAACTTTAACAGTCATAAAAGATGAGGGCTCTAAACACACAATTTGTATTCGTAGAAGAAATGCAGTATTTAAGATATTGAAACGCCGAAAGCTGATACAAAATTGGTTGGCCATATGGAAAGATGTGAATTTTGAATGAAATTAATAAGAAGAAGTACATAAATTTAATGTCGGTAGTAAATTGATAATTAACAGTTAAAAGAATTATAAAATATATACATAAATACATATGCATTAATTTTGTAAAAAGAAATAAAGACGAGGGCATTTCAATTGTCTTATTAACATAAATAATGAATTTTAATATTGCAATTGAAATTAAACTTTCTTCAAATTCTGATAAATTAAGATGTTAATAATAAATTATTTCCTTCACGATTTTTTTTTTCGAAAAATTTCTAAATTAATAAAAATGTATTGCAAGATAAATTTAGTTTAAACAATTCATCGGTATTCATCTTTACCTCATAAGAACCGTCACTCCGTTGCTTGGGTTTTCTAAGTTAATTTTCTTTTAAAACAAATTCATTTCGCATGTGTGATATTTCTTTTTTTTTTAATGCCACATTGAACACATTTTTATGTTGCTGTTCATCTTTTGCAACAAATTAACTCTTAAAGTTTTATTGAATATTTTTATTCGTTCGTTGTTTATTTTTGTTTTTAAGGTTGAATATATTCTTGTGTGTGAGTGTGTGTGTGTGTGCATTCAAATATGTGCATACAAATTTCATTTAAAATAATTTTCGAAATCGATATTCCAGGGATACATTCTTTTATTTCTTTGTGTGTGTGCTTTTTTAAGAAAACATAACTTATCGGATATTGTGGCTGGCAGAGATTTTAAATAATTCATTTAAAAAAAATTTTTTTTTTATAAGCAAACAGAAATACGTAGCATTTGTGAAACAAACCTGTTCCCAAAATCGAGATAGCAACTTGCAACAGACACACGACGGGTTTCTTTTACTTTTTACATAATTGGATAAATGTTTTCGAAAATATGGGTATGTATGTATGAATATGCTGCATAAAATCAAGCGATCTTATCAGCAAAGTCACGTAATTCAATTTCCAACGAAAATAGTTTCAATTCCAAAACTTAAGTCCTTTAAAAACGAAAATTGGAACTTTAAGTTGTAATCAAACCATTTTTGACACTAAACATTGAATTCAGAAATGAATTTATCAACTACATTCGCAGTAAGCAATAAAAAACAGGCATACTTTTAGGAGCGTCGGTAAATTAAATTTAGCATGTTAATAAAAAAGCTTAATGTGAGCTTTGCTAACAACAATAATTTAAACAAACGGCTAAGCGTATGAAAATTTTTATTAATGTAAAATAGAAATACAAAATAAATCGAATCTGAAGACTGTAATTCCAAAACGATCGGAATATAATTACGGAATTGAAACCATTTTGAACCGAATGTGTGACTTGTCCGAATTACCGAATTACCGAAATATTATACATTTAGCAGAACACTGATGTAAAAATTTCATTGAATTAACAAATAGTTTTGTACTATTGACCTTAATGTGTTAATACATTAAATCAACGAATAGGTTCATTAATTTTTTTAAAACTAATAACACTGAATGCTTTACATCCAAGTAAAAACGAGTAAATTTAATTGATCCACTTTGGCTTACAATTAATGATTGTCCTTCCTTCAAGTTTTGTTAAATGATTTTTTTTTCAATTAAGTAATTCCGCCATATTCTGTCTGTCGGTCAAAGTTTATTTTTAGGAAAATATTTCTGCTATTATATTCTTTTAAATAAAAAATGATAGACTTCTAATATACATACATATGTATGTATATGTGATAAATTACAGATACAAGAAAACTGGAGTTTGCTAGAGTCGATAAGTTTTCAGTCATTTTAAGTTCTGCTGATCAACAAAAAAAACAATGTGTTAAATATCAACTTATTAAAACAATAATAAATATCTGCTGTACGAAATGAAACAATAACAGAAACAAAAGTAGAAGTGCCTTAATAATATTATTTCTTACACAAACATTCAATCACAAATGAATAAATACATACATATACATATGTACATATATAAATACCTAGATATATATGTAGCTATATACATACATATGTATGTGCTGAAACATATGGGTACTTTAAATATGTACGTGAGTATCTACTTTTTGAATGTTAAAAAATTCAACAAAATATAAAAAAGCCAAACCAAAAGTACTAAAAAAACAACAAAAGCAGCCACAAAAAAACAAAACCACACATTAATGAGTATAATTTTTTTTTAATAAGAGATTCTTGTTGTTGTTGTTTTTCTTGTTATGTGGTTTTGGAGGTAGGTGGAGCTTCATTCAAACAAATGATATACTGAGACACAGAAGAACATGCACACAAATGTGTGAATGTAAATATATTTGAATATATACAATGTATATACTTATGTATGTATGTATGTATGTATGTATGTATGTTTTTATTTAGGTAGGTGTGTTTGTGTGAATTATACATAAATACCTATTATTTTGGTTGGTGGTATAGTTGTTTCATTTGTTTTTTACTTTCCACTATTTAGCTGCTGCTGATGTTGTTGCTGTTGTTCTTGATACAGGTTGTAATGAACTCATTATCAAGTGTAAATGAGAAAGTGTGAGTGCGTATGAGTAATAAAATAATTTCTTTATTAATACAAGTGCAGAATTAAGCAGGAGAGGTACATACATTCATGTGAACAAGTGTATGATGTGTACGTATGTTTAATATTTTTTTGTATGTAATTTTTATCAGAAATACTCATTCGCTTTGTGGTTAATTACATGCATTTTGATAAATTTAAAAGTGATAACTTGAGGTAATTACATATATTAAGGTGGCGACTTTAATCTGAATGGTGACATATTATTATGTATGTATCTATGTATATTGCAATTCACATGGAAACTTTAAAAAATTTAAGCAATAAAATGAAGTGCAAAACTAAAAATGTTTATGCAATTATTCTATATGCGTATGTTTTGAGTTTTGATCTTCAGGGCCCAAATTACGGCACTCGATATCGATCGAAATTTCAATACAATTTAAATGTAAATTTCGGTCGATATCGAATGCCGTAATTTGCCCACAGGTATACTTTTTGAAAGCTTTATACCGGCATGTATGTATGTATGTATGTATATACATATGAGTATATACATATATACACTGAAAAAACCGTTTTACATACGAACTCCCGTTCTTTGAATTAAATTCTTTGAAATTCAACGTTGTTGTTTCAGTAAAATATTCCTTGAAATTAAAACTAAAATTTTATGTATTTATGAACTCAAAGTTGAAACCATTATTTGATTTTATTCGTTGAATTAAACAATGAACTAGTTTTTTTGAATTAACGTTAAGAAACTCGATCGTTTATTTAAACACAATGAACAAACAGTTTGATTCAAAGAACCTGTTTCTTAATTTTAAGTTATATGTACATATATCTACGTCGATTTCATTTGCAAACATCACAACAATTTTCTTCGTTTATTCATTTATGTTGTTTGTAAAGTTTTTTAAAGCTATTTTGCTTGTGCTTTGTAATTCGCAAATTGTATTTGCAAGTTTATGCAAGTTTAGAACAAATAAATAAATTTTTTTAAAAACAAATTGTTGAGTATGTATGTCATTCTCATATAAATGTCATATTTTATATAATTGATGTACATAAATATGTGACGTTCTCCGAGAAAAGGGACCTAGTGTGTGAAAATGAAGTTTTGAGAAAAACGCATTTAAAGAAGTTTCATACCCTTTTAGGTACCAGAATCCACTCTTAAGTCCAAACTCAATTTAATATGAACTGACGTAGTATTATATTTATTTGTAGTTAAATTTGGGTTCCTTCAAAGTATAGATACTTTAGCTCAAGAAATAAGTTCGTTGCATTCAATATATAGTTTCAATGAATTTACGTACGGTTTCATCGTATGGTTTCTTAACTTCAACGAAGTAGTACGTTGAATTGCCATATGTTGAATTCAAAGAACATGTTCCTTAGGTGAAAAATGAAGAATAAATTCGTTGAATCAACGAATTTTTTCCTTGAATTAAATTCCTTTTGCTTGAGTGTACATGATATGTTTGCATAAATCTTGCATTTATATTTTACGTACTTCCCATTTATTTTTTTGATAATTTTTAATACATTTTAAAAACATAAATACAAAATTTATATATATATATATATATATATGTACATACATACTTATGGCACCACGAAATAAGCCCCAATGAAATAAGCCTCAAATCGAAAAATGAAATAAGCCCCAAAAAATTTTATGAAATAAACCCCAAAAAAATTAAATAAGCCCCAAACAAAATTTACGAAATAAGCCCCAAATAAAATGAAATAAGCCCCAAAAAATTTTATGAAATAAGCCCCAAATTTTTAAAAAATGAAATAAACCCCAAAAAAAATGAAATAAGCCCCAAATTTGTTAACTTTATGATGTAAGCTTAAGAAGAAATAATAAAATGCAAGAATTTTATCCTCTAAATTATATCGAACACCGGCTTCGCGTTCAAAGTATTCTCTGCATAACCGGCCTACGGCCGGGCGCAAGGAATTTATCCTCTATGGTATATTGAACACCGGCTTCGCGTTCCAAGCATTTGCTGCATAACCGGCCTACGGCCGGGCGCAAGGAATTTATCCTCTATGGTATATCGAACACCGGCTTCGCGTTCCAAGCATTTTCTGCATAACCGGCCTACGGCCGGGCGCAAGGAATTTATCCTCTATGGTATATCGAACACCGGCTTCGCGTTCCAAGCATTTTCTGCATAACCGGCCTACGGCCGGGCGCAATGACTTTATTATAACACAGTTGAAACTTGAAAATAACATGCAATTTTCCTCAAAATGTGCTTAGATCTACATATTTTACGGATATGAAATAAGCCCCAAATTTTTCAAAAATGAAATAAGCCCCAAAAAAAATTAAATAAACCCTTATTTCATTGGGGCTTATTTCGTGCCATCCATACTTATAATGCAATCAGAAGGCAAATAAAAATAAAATAGCATATTAGTTTTTAGAATTTAGTAAGTATTTACATATTATATATAAGTATAATTCGAAGTAATGATATATTTTGAGCCTTCTCTGCAATAGACTCATAACTCCAAAAATTACACTTTTCCTCTTTTAATGTTTGAAAATTTATTTAAAAATCTTGTATAGTAAATTGTTGAGAGAAGATTATAATTTTCTTTTACTATTAAGTTGTTAGCGAATTTAAAATTTTAAACTAGTTTTCCGCAATGCTACTTTTTGGGGTTATGATCCTATTGCAGCACAGGTTGGTTATGTAAAGAGTGTTTTTTATAGAGTGTCACAACTTTGAGTTGGCATCACTGCTTTATTTGAGCTTCCATTTAACAGCTGATATTTGCATTTTGTTTACTTTGCTTTTAAATTTTATTATGAATCGACTTAAACCAGAGCAGCGCGTGCGAATTGTTGAATTTTTTAAGCAAAATAATTATTCTATTCGTCAAACTCAACGTGCAGCGGGCGCTATAATTGATTTACTCAAAGAAATTTTTGATGAAAATATTATTTCACGTAATGGCCCAATTAATTGGCCACCAAGATCGTGTTATTTAACCCCATTAGATTATTTTCTTTGGCGTTATGTTAAATCACTTGTCTACGTCAATAAACCACAAACAATTGAACACCTGGAAATGAAATACTGCCTCAAATGCTGCGAAAAGTTGTTGAAAATTGGTGTTCCAGATTGTGCCTTCTACGCGCCAGTCGTGGCGGCAACATGGCAGCAATCATATTTAAACATTAATTTTATAAAATTTTCTTTCCAATAAAGTTCGTTTCATTGATATTAAAAATATATTTCCTTGCTTTATTATGATTTGAACTTGTGTTACTCTATAAAAAACACCCTTTATCAAAGAAAATTTAGCAGCAATTTTATTTTAATTTAGTTCGTTTTACTTCTTTTAGAGATAAAGGTACTGCTTTAGCAGAACATGTCTGCATTAAGATGTAGCGTGAACGGAAGTCATGGGTAAAAGCTAGTTTTTTATGTTAAATTCGATTACATATTAATCCTTAAAGATACCAAAGTTTCAAACTGAAATTGTAAGTTTTAAAAACTTCAAATAAGTTGAGAAGTGAATTTCGTACCTCATCACAATTAGTGCAATAAAATATCACCGAAAATTTGAAAAAAATTTTATTATCATTCGCCATACAAAAGGGTAATACAAAATGTTTCTTTTAACTTTAAATCTTTCTTCGTTACGTCTTTTTTTGACAAATATTTGAGAAATAAAAATATGTCAATACTTAAAACTTTACAAGTGTATTAAACGAAACACTGAAGGAAAAAAAATACAAGTTCGGTTCTTGCAACAGCATGAAAAAGATTTTTTGTTAACCGAGAGAAAATCATTGAAAATTAATTTAATTATAAACTCTTTCTTTATTTTTTTTATGAAACACCACCAAAACTTTATTAAATCGAATAAATTTAAATAATTTTTTTGTTTTGAGCGAACAACAAAACCAAAACAAAGAACAAATCAACTGATAGTTGTCAAAGTACTCAACGTACGTTAAAAGTTGCTGAACTTTGTACTTTGCGTTGACGGAGAACTAGTGTATGTGATCAAGTTCATACACATGTATTTTAACATGTATTTTAACTTAGCTGTCAGTTGAAAAGGCGACGTATAACGTATGACGAATTCTATGTGCCTCGGCCTTTGATGGGAGTATATCGCCTCTTTTTTTTTCATTGGAATGATCAAAAAGGGTTTATAAGGCGAGGCAACAGAGTGTTAATACTTTCTATAGAAACATTTTAAACTTCATAATGCCATCATCGAAAGAATTCCAGGAATAGCCTAGAGAATTAGAAAAATTGCCAAGAATTTCACAAAAATCGATTGATCTATTTATGAGATATCGATTTTACTTAAATCAAAGCAATCGTACTTATTTTTCGAAATCTGAACCAAATGACGCAATCGATTAGCTTGTTAATCGCAAAATTAAAAAAAAAAAAAATCTTTTGAATTATTAAATGAAATCTATCATATTTGATCGTAAGATTCCACAGTTTATTATGTACGAGTAGTTTTCCTAAAATCCCATTTGCTTATGAAAAATGTTTAAATTGCTTTAATTGTTCATTTTATACACATCAAACACACGCTATCTTCTCATACACACACACACACACACAAACAAGTTGCAAGGGTTGATTTATTTAAAGGTCCTTTTTCTTGATAATAATTTACTTATATGACTCCTTTTTTTCTCAACGTAAATTAATATGAATGTATTTATGTACGTATGTACATACATATGTATGTCTGTATGTGTGCATGTTGTGTATGTTTGTTAACGGAACATTCTTTATTCTCTGGTTATGAATGAATGACTAAATTGTTTTGAATAATATGAATGATATGTGAATGTCAAACGCAAGGATAACAACATTTATGCGGTAAATAAAAATGCAGATGAAGTTGACAATAAACGAATTGACACAAATATTTCTTTCAAAGTTATTTGTGTTATTTTTATAAAGACATACATATTTATTTTCATATAAGCGGGGGCATAAAGCAGATGATGTTTGTTGAACGGTTTTTGAAAATTGAAGAATGCAATAGAAAAATATTGACACGCTTTTGGAAAAATTATTGTCACCACAAGCAATGTTAAGTATGCACCTTTTGATTTTGTTGATTTAAAAATATATATTTTTTTTTTTTTTGTATAAATTTGAGTGATAATCCTTGAAAAAAGGAGTTGTGTTTTATTTTTAAGAAATAAGTATGTATCGTCAGCTATTGTGGAAATGAGGAGCATATGGCAAGAGTTATTGCATCTTCGAATAGTTTAAAATGTGTGGGAAAATTATATGTGTGTAATATTTGGATATCATAAATTTTGTGGTTATAAATAAAAACTCATGAATGTTGTTTGCTATTTTTAACTCCCAATATACTGAAGTCACAGTTATTCAGAATATCTTGTTCACTTTTGTGAATAAATATTTTTAATTTGGTATATCTTTTGTCTAAATCGGTTGAATAATATGGCCGTAAAGTCCATCACAAAAAATGATCTTGCATATTAATTATATGGATTTGAAACAATGACAATATGAAAATATGTACTAAAAAAATTTTTTTTTAATTGCATATTTCTCTAACCCCGAAGGTCAGCTTGAGAAGAAAATTTTTACATTCAAATATTATTTTCCAAAACTTTACATCTGATCTACGAGTACAATACCTTAATCTTTTAAAACATCAATAGAAAAAAACAAATAAATTGAACGAATTTGGTCTCGCAAAATCAAAGCAAACTTTCCCACATTCACTCCCACTTAACGATTGTGCAACAGAATCTACAAATTTAATTTAAAATTGCTGACGTTTTTGTTAATCGTAGACCAGCAAAGTAGTAGAGCACTTAATAAGACAGGGGCGAGCAATTGTAAAATAATATTGGCAAACGTTGATGTGTCGTCGATCACTTTTACCGTTCATTAATCTTAACAAATTAATGCTGGTACCGGCATACAATCCAATACACGTACGTGTAACCTTATAATCGTAGTAAGTCAATAGTCCATCATCGTTATTGAAAATAAAGAGAACAAAAAAAAAAAAAAGAAAAAAAAAAAACAGACGAAAAACTAAATAAAATAAAACATTAAGAAGGAAGTCAATCTAATTGTATTTTACTTCATTCCAAATAAATTTTTCGACTTTCTTTTGCGGAAAAAAAAAACCATTTAAAATGAAATAATTAAGTAAAACACACACACACACTCTCTCTCTCTCTCTCTCTCTCTCTCGTACAGCATTAAAATGGACGCAACAACGACGACTGTGTGTTTGAGTTGATTTTAATTTATAAGGTTTCGTGTGAAAATTGAATTGTGAATATTGGGAAAAAAGGGGTTTGGTTGTTGTTGTTGTTGTTGGTTCTTCCGTCAAACACAAAGTCTTAATTAAGAATCAAACTGTGCATTTTAAGATGTTTGTTAATGTTGAGGAAATAACCAGCAGCATATTGTGTGTGAAACTAAGAAAATGCAACCATGACCCTGCTTACGTACATACATGCATACCTACACTCCCAAGTCTTCCCTCTAGAGTCTACCCCCCTTTGACAATTTCTTGTGACTTACACGTTTGAATGATGGCATGGTTTAAGCAATAACAAAGTATTTAAATACGAATTTAGTTACAATATAACAATTTCATATTAATTTTATTTTATTGTTTCTATTTAATATAGATTTTTATTTACATTTTTTCAAAATTTGTGTTTTTTTCTCACATAAATTTTAAACTCCTTCACAGTGCGAAAGGAGTGTGAGTTTGTGGGTGTGTGTGTAACAAGAAGTTAGAATACTATAACGAAGCTGTGAAAATGCTTAAACACACTCGCTTTCGTATCATATGTTGCGGTTGGATATTGAAATTTTTAAAATTCTATTTATTGAAATTTAGTGTATGGAAATTGTGGTTTTGTGTTCTCTCGATATTTAGTTGAATATAAAATTTAAAAAAAAAATGTTTAAGGGAAGTTGCCGTAGTAAAAGAAATTACATTTTTGTTATGTTAGCAGTTCTATGAAAGTAAAAATAACTCTATTAAATGATTAGGGGCTGTGCACATATTATGTACCGCCGTTGGGGGGGTATAAAATCCCTGAAAACAGCGTTACGTAATATGTGCACAGCCCATTACCTGGTCTTTAACAGGTTTAATGGCTTTATGAAAGATTTAACGTTAAAGGTTTAAAAGTTCTTTTAAAAGTTTAACAGTTTTATTACGGTTTAACAGTTCTTTTAACGCCTTAAGTGCTCTGTTAGATTTTTAACTTTTCTGTAGAAAGATTTAACGGGTTTATTAAAGATTTAACCTTCCATTTAAGGTTTCACAAATTTTATTAAACGTTTAACAGTTCTATTAACCAATGGTTTAAGAGCTCTGCTTTATTAAACAACTTTTCTATAAATATATATTTAAGGTTTAAAAAATCTATTAAAGGTATTAACGAACGGTTTAAGAGCTCTGGCTTATTTAAACAGTTCTCTTAAAGGTTTAACAGCTGTATAAAATATTTAAGCTTCTATTGAAGATTTAACAATTCTATTAAAAGTTTAATAATTTTATTAAAGGTTTAAGTACTCTATTAAAGTTTTAACGGGTTTAAAATATAATTAACTTTCTATTTAAGGTTTAACAATTCTATTAAAAGTTTAAGTATTGAAATATCGACTCTGAAGGTTTAACTGTTCATTTAAAGGTTTAACTGTTCTCTTAGAAGCTTAAGCGGCCTATTTAAGGTTTAAAAGTTCTATTAAAGTTTTTACAGTCCTATTAGGTATACAAGTTTTATTAAAGCTTTAAGTGAGTGGTCAGTTAAAGTTCTAGTTTTTGATTTAAGGTTTAACTGCTCTTAAGTATGAGATTAAATTAAATTTAATAACTTTATTTACTTTTTGAGTTGACATATGATTTTTTTCCTACCTCCAATACGGACTCAATGTCTTGATACATACATATGCCTGTAACTTGCAAAATGTAGAGACTTCTTAGAATTTTTTCTTTCTGCAGTTTTAAACTTTTCAAAAATATTTTTATAATTTATACTGGTGATTTGATAAAGGACCAATGAAAGAAATACGGGCATATACTCATGCTACAACACAACAAATGCAAACTTTCTTAAATGTATGTTTTGTAAATTAAAAATTATCATCCTGGCACTTGTTCACATTTGCTAGTATCCTTCCCCAGTAAATTTACTATTTACTTTATGCTCTCGTGTTTAGTTTTTTTGTTTAAGATTCTTTGTAATTAATACAAAAAAGAAAAGGGATGGATAATTTTCAAGACATTTTTTAATTAGCAGTAAACTTTTGTTAATGTCACACCATCTAAACATTTTCAAACATTTACATTCATATTAAAATTCTTTCACTCAGTCGTTCATTTATTTGTTCAGCCAGAGTTTCATTGATTCAATCGAAAATATTCCATTCTTTGCTTTTATTTCTTTTTTTTCTTCTTTTATTCCAAAGAAGTTTATTTGACTTCATTTGTATGTTTCATTTCCAAATTGGTTATGCGATTCAAATTCAAGTGCTTTAATATTGCTTTCTATTTGGTGTTGTTGGTCTTGTTGTGGCATCGAATTTTAACCCCATCCTAAATTGTATGCCCCAAATAAACTAATGTTGCATGTGTGCAACTAAAAGTGTTTGTAAGTGTAATTTTTATATTGTGGGATAATTTTTTTTTTCATTCTTATTCTTTTGTTTGTTTAAATTTTAACACTTTATGCCGTTTTTACAATATTATTTTCAGTTGGTTTTTAGTGGTTTTTATGGTGGAGTTTTTATCAAGTGGCAAAAGATATATGATTTTCAATTAAAAAACTTGTTGTTTTCCGTATGTCGGCGGGGAGAAAAAAATATAATAGAAAATTATTCTTAAAGAGTTACACAAGTGTGGGAAGATTTTTGTGGTCTTTCTTTTTTTTTTTTTGATTCGCTTAGAAATTATTGCATTTTGAGGGAGTGATAACAATGCAAGAGGGGTGGGGGCTTAGGGTAGGGAACACTGACAACTTGTTTGGTTGTATTTTATTACTTCCTAAAGCCAAGGAAATGCGAGATATAGTCAAGTGATCGTCTTATTGTAGAAAATGTTTTTTTTTGTTGTTTTTATGACTAAACTGTTAAAATTAAAACTGAATTTGTGTTAAAACCTAAAACTTAGTGCTTGTTCGCCGATATCGAAGAAGTTCTTTCTTTCGAGCAATTACATTTGAAACAAAAACAAATTGAAACTGCGAACAGGCAGTTAGTTCGGGGAAATTTCTTCATTGAATTCAAATAATTGCCCAATTCTCAAGCCTACTTGTATCGCTTATTGTTGTATATGATAACAAAAATTCAAACAAAAATTTTGTCATCAAATATAAATCGTTCTAAAATAGTTTTTGTTTTGAGAAATTTAGTTTGAAATTGTGTTTTCATATACAACAATAAGCGATACAACTAGGCTTGCGAATTGGGCAAATAAGTTTTCAAATAGTTTCGTAAGTGGAGCTTTTTATTTTATTTAACAAAATCATAGAAGCTTTTTTTTTGTGTTACAGAATACTATTTCGATCGCAAGTACGAGGTCTGATCAAAAAATTACCGTTATTTTCTAATTTCGTGAGTTACGTATGTTCGATTTTCGAATTTTTTTTCTGTTATGTTGGTACACATGTCTGTTATATATGCTGGTAATATCAGCCATTTTGGATTGTCAGTTTGTTTTTGACAGATACAAATGTTAGTCGTGTTTTGGTGTGCTCTTCGATTTTTTACTATTCGTATGTTACGAAGCAAAACGCTTTCCTTTCATCGGTGTCTTCAGTTTTGCGAAGAGGAAAAAGTTAGCGGGGGCCAAGTCCGGTGAATACGGTGGTTGAGGCATGATAACGGTTTTGTTTTTAGCCAAAAACTCACGCACAAGTATCGATGTGTGAGCTAGTGCGTTATCATGGTGCAAAATCCATGATTGTTTTTTCCACAATTCTGTGCGTTTCTGATGAATTTCTTCGTGTAAACGGCGCATAACTTCAAGGTAGTATTCCTTATTGACTGTACGACCTTGTGGCAAGAATTCATGATGCACCACGCCATTGCAGTCGACGAAAACAGTTAGCAAAACCACTACATTTGACCGAACTTGACGTGTTTTTTTCGTTTTGGCTCATCTGGCCGCTTTCATTGGGATGATTGGACCTTGGTTTCGACGTCACTTTTTTAGACAAAGAGAACTCGCCGAATGCCACAGTCAACATTTCAAATGTCCTTGCAAATTTAATTTCATTTTTTACACAAAACTTAATACAGTTTCTTTCATCCTTTAGCTGCTTGTTCTCGGTACAACATAATTTTATTGCTACTGAAACCACTTCAATATTGATAATTCTAAAGGCCATTTCTAGTAGTTGTATTGGCACTTAAGAGCAAAAGCCTTATGCATAAACAATTGCTAAATTTAATGTACACAATAAAACCGTTTTTCGCATACAAAATTCATACATTAAACTCGCTGTAAACTATAGCTGTAATAATCGACATGAGGATAAAAAGTGCATACTTTTAGGAGCATTAGATAAATATTTGGACATTAGCTTTGCCTGTACCAAAAAAGCTTTATGTGAAAATAGAAATAATTCTGGTTGATTTAGTAAATAATATTTCAGGGGGGCTCTTATTCCTATGGGATCAATATTTCGGGGGAACAACTTGCCAGTCCGATAAAAATAATGCTACGACCAAACTCTAATCCGTCAAAAAATTGAGGAGTTCTTGGATAATATTTTTGTTTGTAGAGGATGGGAGGGAACATCTTGCCTCGAGGTTAAAAAATAATTATAAGGTAAACTTTAAGCATTCTTGTTGGAACCAAACTAGTTTTTTAAAATCTGTCAATAGATTGAAAAGTTGTTGGATAATGATTTGTTTTTGTTGTGAGGGCAAGATAAAAGGGTACAACTTGCACCGATTTTTCAAAAAATATTATGAGACCGAACTGCAATGAAACATCTTCAAACACATTGTAATTTTAAAAATGGTTTCATAAATGATACACTTATTGAGGTTCAAACATTAACAAAAAAAAAACCCCTAGAATTAATAACCGTCTTCTTCTCTCTTTTTCTGACGTCGTTTAAAAAAGATAAAACAAATCCCTGGTGGTATTAAAATTTCATCACTGTAAAATCGAAATACAAAACACAAAATGCCCAACAACTTATTTACGATCCTTCGAACCGAATCCCAGTTATTATCAATCAAAAGGAATCTATTCATGGCAAGAGACAAACTGGCGCCTACTATTATTTTACCTATCGGAAGGTGTTATTGTAAAAACCCTTAAAATAACAATAATATTTAACTGCATCGGCTTAAAAGAATAAACAAGAATATTTTCAACCCTAAACTGCATTCGAAAGCCAAAGGACATGCAAGCAAAGCAAACACACACAAATATTCGCATAAAGGTATGCGCACTCTCTCTTCAAACGTTGAGTTACATAAAAGTAAACCAAAACAATAAATATAGCACGAGATATTTCCACAATAAATTAACTCATACAAATGCATTCAAACACACTCACACACACAAATGTATACCAGGTTTTAATCCTGTACAAATTATCAAAACGAAAACCATGAATGAATGGATGAGAGACGTGCTGTGTGTTCGTAACTGAACTTTGCAAGGATATTTTGTAAGAAAAAAAAAATGAAAATAAAACAGCAGGCAAACCGCTCGGTCGGATTGTTATTTCGTTAAACTGCACATACACGTAAGTGATACTTTCTTTTTTCTGCTCTACAACATTAAACAACATAACTAAATAAATCTTTGTTTGTTGGGAGTGTAACGGTAAAACGTTGCCACAGACCCTAAGGTACGCTCTGCTCTGTTCGTTCTTCTTCTTCTCGTCCTTTTAAGTGTTTGCGGCAGTCGATGAAGTAGAAAAGCGTGTCAAATTATTAGTTTTTCCCCGTTTGTATGTGTTTTTTTCTCTTCCTAATAGATATTTGTGTGAAAAACTTCACATACGGGCTCAATGTGCTGTCATAAGGGTACAGCAAAAAAAAAAAAATAATTCATTACTCAGAGAAGTTCCAATAAGAATTTCATGGTTTGTTAAAGTTAAACAAATATTGTATTTCGTTAATTAAAAATTGGATAATATATTAAAAAAAAAAGTTTAAGGAACTCCTTAAACTAAAGTATTTATAGATTTGAATATTATTATTTGTTAGTTGAGTGAAAAGAAAACAAAGTTTGTAACGACTGATTATGTTAGAGGCCAGAAACGTGAATATAAAAAACTGCAGTGGCATTTTTAAACTTTTCGTCTGGAATTAACTTCGAAAGATGTTACAACTTTCCAATTTTGTACATTGTTATAGTAAATCGATACAGGAAGCTTTGAGGTCCCTACCAGTGATGGCAGTGAAAATTAAAAAAAAAAAAAACGATTGATTTCTAAAAAGCCATTTTTTCCCTACAACAAAAAAAAAATTCTCCCTACATATTTTCTTACGCTACATTTCTTTCTATTTGTTAAAAGACAAAGATAAACATCCCTTGTTAAATTCATTTGATAATTCGGTTATTATTAGATCAGCTGATTTTCATTTGTCTTGATTACACACAGGAAAAATTTAATATCAGTTGCACAGACTATAAATCAGTTACCGCTACCAATAGATACTCTATGGATCTAACCAACATTCCATGATCATAACAATAATACCAAAATTGTAACCAACATATGGATGTGACAATTCTTAAATTGGTTGGATCAACCGAATGCATTATTTTGCTGCTACCAAATGCCAAAATGGCAAGCACAACTGAATAATTGGTATTGAATATGGTTTAGTTGTTACTCCCAACTGATTATTCAGTTGGCATAACCAATTATATTAAAATAATTATATTTACTCAATACTTGTCGATATTAAAATACGAAAATTGTAGTTGTAGCAACCGAATTCTATGATAGTTGGTAGAAAAGGATCACTTGTATTAACGAATAATTATTATTCCGCACTTTTATATAAAACTTTACGATAACAATTTTTGTAGAGCATTTAAACCCTCTACATCTATTGATCTTTTAAAAAAAGAGGGGAACTTTTTTTTTGATGGCGACATATTAGCTTCGACTGTTACAAAGATAATTGTCATAAAATTCTAATAGTTTTGTACAGGCACCAAAGCTCTAAATAATGTGTGTTTTAGGGTTAATTTCGTACTTATTCACTGAAGACGATTTTTGTTTTTGCATACATTTTGAGAAAACCTTTAGTTTCAAATTCACAGTTTTGTATGAAAAATCTTTAGTTAAAACACAGTAATTTTCTACGGACTACGAATGTGACCTTTAGAGTATTAAAATTAAAAAAAAAAAAAATACTCTTACATATGAAATAACTTAAACGTAAGGATTATAAGATTTCTTATTGCAATTTGCTGTAGAAATGTTTAAAGTAGCCGATTTCAGTTCTCTCAACATTAGAGTGATCTCGGTGCGATAAAATTCTGACACAGTATTTGTCTATGAGGAAGCTAAGTGTTGTCCTGTAGTCGCTAACCAGCTTCGAGTTGACACTGTGACTTATTAAAGCCTTTACAAGCTTACCTTCTTCCTTTCCATTCCTATTTTTGGCCGCCAATTCTATTGCCTTAATCATCAATGTAGGAGTCTTCAGTGCCCGTGTTAATAACAACTTTTTGAAAAGCAGTAAAAACAGCATTACTCGCGTAAATATTTTGTTAGATTAAACTTAAAAGTCCTGCTAAAAATAATTTCAATAATTTTGGAACTCGTAAACTCAGGAGTTATAGAGATCCCGTCATTAAAAATAATTTCATTTTAAATTGATGTCTGACCTGTTAATCTTATCTTTCTTAAAAGAGAAACCAAACTATGCCTAAAGTTAATTCCTCATATAAAATTTCATAGCCTGTAAATACGCATGTGAATTAATTTTTTATTCCCTCTGCCAGAATTAGTTCATAAAATTGTGTTATTTTGATTTTGTTGTGCAGTTCGGAAACGTGTAAGTCATACTTATTAAACTTTTGTCATCCGCATATTTGCAACTAAAGGACATCTTTAGTCCTGACTAGTATCAAATAGATAATGTGACACAAATCATATAAATGATATATATTTTTTTTTTATTTAGTACCAGCACTCAGGTTATGTTAATTTTTATAGCAGTGTTGAGGCGTCTCCGGTGTTAAGTAGACACATAAGCTTTGTTAAGCTGTATTATCAGGCATTTTAGTAATTGTCTTACTTCGCAATATTTCTGCTGTTCTTGTGTTCACTAGCTTGGGAACAGCATCAATCGCTGTCGGAACAGCTTTTTAGTGACCAGTGCTATGCCTTCATCACTTAAATAGTTCGAAAACAAATGAATACAATGCCACACTAATGTACAATAGAGAAATTAATGATGTTGATTGACTTGCTCTGGCCAGGGTTTGAACCCAGGACCCTGTTCGCGCTAACCACTTCAGCCAACACCACCCACAAGTTATAACAAACTCTTTATTACATGCGTCAATAAATTGATGTCAGTTTTTGATTTATTATTATTATTTGTCATGTCATTGATGTCACGATTTGGATGACATGATGTCATCACCCAAAGAAGAATTTTTCGCATAAATAAAAAATTCTTATACGAATTATCAAACGCTCTGTGAAATAGTTAATGTTCCTTGAATCTGACAGTCACGTGAAAATTGTAAGAGATGAAAACCGAGTGTTACAGCTTTCGAAAAGACTTCATTTCACTAATATTATTCACTGTATTAAATAAAAATATTAAACGACATACAAGTATGGATTTTTTGTCAAAAATCTCCCTTTTCCTTTTTTCACAGCAATTGCGTTCAGACTACCACTCTCTCTTCTAATAATATCCTGACCAATATATAGTCCTTACAGCGTTATTACTTCATCCACCTTTATGCGATAATCTATTACGTCCTTACAACATACCTTGAAATATATTAATTATAAATATCCAAATATCAACCCGTTGGTTACCTTTTCCTTAAACAAATACACACAAAAGATCATTCGGCACATACAAAACGAATTCTCTTTTTTTTTGTAAATAAAAGTCAACATTACTATTATATATGTACACTACATACATATACATATATATATATATATTTTAAATATCCACCTATCCATTATATTATGAAAAAAATTCTAAAAAAAGTCAACCAACTTGTATAGAAATTGTAGCTCAATGACAAATTTTTATTCACATTAAAACACAAAAGCGAAAAAAGAAGGCAATTTTTAATCCTCGAACAGATTTACACCCTTAAACAATTTCAATTGTTGTCCAACAACTACGAATGCAAATTAAACTCACACTTGCGCATGCATACAATGATTTCACTGTACTATAAATCAGCACGGATATCATGTGCATGTGTTAGTTCATACAGAGATTGTATAAGATGTAACTTACATTACGAGTAGTTGTTGTTGTTGTTTTCATTTTAATTACAGCATCAGCTGTGTTTATAAATATATACATTTTCAATTCACTATCATACAGGTTTATTTTGTTTCTCTTGCTCTTCTATTTCTTCCTTTTTTCCCCGCTCTTTTCCTGTTAATCGTACCTTTTATAAAACTCACCTTGCTGGCTTTTCTGGCTCATGTTCATTCATCCAAAAATACAAATAAATAGAAAACATTTGCAAATTTCTGTTGTAAACCTTCTTGTTTTTTTCAATTCGTTTCATTATAAATCAACGTAATTTTTGCCCGTTCTCCCACCCCTCCTTTCAATCCTTAATAATCGACAATGTGACTCGTGCTAGACGCACTTTTATTTTTATTTCCTACTCCGGCTCTCCTTGTCTACAAGTTTAGCTTTGATTTCTTTGTTTCCACCTTTTATCACAATATAATTTCAAATAAAACGGCTTTTGTTTTTTATTTTAATTCCCTTTATTGGTGTATTCTTCTTCTCAATTGCATCCCTTAAATTGTAATAAAAAAAAAAAAAAGTTTACCTTGATTTTTTTTTTCTTTTGGTGGCCGTATGTCAGGATCTGTTTTTGGGTTGAGACGCTTCTTTTGTGGCATTAATCATTGAATCTCTCATAGTCATACAACTGTAATAAAGGTGTATTAAATGAATTGAGTTTAATATATTTACACTCACACGCGTGCACTTTCGCTTGCAGTCACACACACACAAACACATACAGGCATCCGGGTAGAATTGGAAATTGTTGTTTTGTTAAAGTTGTGGTAATGAAAGTAAAAGTAAAGTGGTTGTGTAAAGAAGTGAGAATGTTGGAAGGATATGAATTGAAAGGAGTATCTTACCCCCAACTTTCTGTGTGTTTCTTTTTTTTAAAAAGGTTTTTGCTAATGACTTTTATACGATTATATATTTTGCACAAAAATATGTATGTATGTTGGCTGCTGATAAGACTAACCGGCCATCTACTTGATTAGGTTTTCCTAATACTTTTTCCAAAGTGATAACAACCTCCTCTACGCACATTTTTTTCACTGAGTGTCATAGATTTCTTGCATTAAAACTTTAAATTAAAAAAAAAAATCCGAAATGTTTAATATTTTAAAATGCTTTAACGTAATCTCAAACCTTTTTCTTTTGCTACTGCTATTTTTAATGCTACACGGTTCATATTAATTTTTTCCAATATCAGCTTTTTTAGTTTATTGGAATGATATAGAAACTTTCTAAAACTTTTCATTTCTTATGCATTTTTTCGTACCTTAATTTAGTACATATTGGCATTTGCTACTGCTATTTGTAATGCTGCTGCTGCTCATATTGTTTTATCTTGCTTTTGGTATTCATTTTTATTTTGGAAAACTAAATATTTTCTACCTTTTTAATTTTTTTGTTGTTTATTTTTTTGCTATTGCTATTTATTGTGTACTATGTGTGATTCGTATTGCTTTTGTGGTGAACTTTGTTGTGGTGAATTTGTAAAATTTTTTGGCCAGTTAGAAATTTTCTATTTCTTTAAATATATTTTTATCTCTTATATATTATAGTTTAATGTGTATTGACATTTGCTACTGCTATTAGCAATGATACTGCTTTTTGTGTGGTTACTCTTCTCTTCTCATCTAAGCTTATCCTTTTAAATTTTTTAGGAAATTGAAAAGTTTTTATTTCTTATAATTTTTTTTTTTGGGGTGTTTGGATTTAACATTGGAATTTGCTTTTACTATTTGTAATGCTATTGCTGATCGTGTTGTCTACCTTCTTCTATGGATTAATTTTTCAAATATTTAGGTAAATTAGAAAATTTGCACTTTTTCTCTTTTTATTTATTCGTACTTGCTTTTGATATTTGCATTTGCTACTGCTATTAGTAATGCTACTAATATTAGTAATGCTACTGCGCTGTATATACTTACATATGCCCCTACTTCTGATTTTAACTTTTACATTTTTCTTGGTCTGAATGTTTCTTAATTATATTTATTATTCCTTTTGATTATTTAATGAGCTTGCTTTATATATTGATATTTGCTACTGGTATTTGTAATGATACTACTATTAATAATGCTACTGTGGTGTCCCCGTCTTCTCATTTTAACTTTTATATATTTCTTAGTCTGAATGTTTCTTAATTATATTTATCATTCCTTTTTATTATTTATTGAGCTTGCTTTAAATATTGACATTAGCTACTGCTGCTTATATTGCCAATGCTGTTGTTTGTATTCCGCTTACGCTTCCGCTTCCGCTCTTCTTCTCGTCTCAAATATTCTGCCTTTTATGTTGACAGTCTTTCTTCACTTATGTCTCCTGCTATTAATATTGGTATTGAAATTGCTATTAAATATTTTATTTCTATTACTATGACTTTTTTTCTCATCTCATCTCAGCTCTCCTCTTGTTTTCTGGACGCTTAAATTTTCAACATATTTTTTGTTTTCTTCTTTCGTCGTTTAACTTGCTATTGGCATTATTATTGTTACTTTTTACTACTACTACTACTACTACTAATGCTGTTGCTTTTACTTTTTTTTTCTCATTGGAAGTGTTTTTTAAAATTTTGGAAATTATTTTTTTTTAATTAATATGCTTTCTCATCCTTTTTGGCTATTTATGTTTTTGACAATATTTTTGGTATTTGCTACTGCTGTTTCTATTGCTACTACTATTGATTTTTTTCTTATATTATCTTATGTCTTATTCTTCTCTACTAAAATATTATATATTTTAAATTAGAGTTGTCTAAATTGTTCTAACTCCTCTTGTATTTTTTTTGTACTTGACATTAACTTTAGTATTTAAAGGCTTTTTAAATCGTGCTATTTGTGCCGTTTTTAGTAATATCCCATAATCCATAGTAAGACTTAAAAAATTCTTAGTATAAAATATTTAAGCTTTACAAAATCGGGTCATTGCTATTACTATTGATTATGCTACTGCTATATATTTTCATCTAATGCCAACTGTTTTTTTGTATTAACCTGTGACAACGTGCTTTTTAATAGAAATATTTAATTTTTTCTCATTGATTTGCTTTCTTTCTTGCTTTGTAAACTGATTAATGCTACAGATCCAATTAATGCCATTGATCTTTATTGTAATATTTTTTTTCAACTTCCTTGTATTCTAATTCCTGTTAATATTGCTATTGATATTTTGTAGTTGCTTCTATTTTTTCTATGATTATTTTTAGAATTTTACCTCACTTCGAATATCGTTTTTTGCTTGTCAAATTGTAAAGTATCTACTTTTCTTATGTTCTTGCTATTAATAAATTTGCTATTGCTATTACAGCTGCCATTGATTCTGCTATTCCTTATGCTTATTATTCAAGATTAATAATTTTTTTTTAAATATTTTTTTATGTTAAGAAGCTTTAATTTTTTCTTGTTTTATTTAGTTTAACTTTGCTACTATTTAGTATATTGTTGCTTTTTAGTTTCTATGCTATTCTTTTCTTTGAATCTATTCCAATTCACTTGCTTGTTATTGTATTTTTTTCCATAAGAAAATCAGTATTGTGGTTAAAACACATTTCATTAATATTTGCAAACACCAACGAAAAAAAAAATTCTTTTTTAAGCATTAAAAATAACATTAACAACTTTTAGACCTGAGGTCATAATAAAACAACAATGTCAATAAAATAGTACAAAAAAGAATATGCCGGGATTGTTAGTAGAAAGAGAACATAGAAATTTATTAAAAAATAAAAGAAAACAGCCGAGCGAGGTTTCCTTTTATTTCATTGAAAACTTCAAGAGCGCATATTACTAGCAGATATATGTACCTTTTGAGATAAAAGCAAACAAAAAGGAAAGAAAAAACACAATATTAGTTAGACTTCAATATTTTTCCAATGGCACGCGACAACACGACCTACCTTTCTCATACCATCATTTCAATTTGCACTCTGCATGTCTGTATGTGTGTGCGGTATATGTTTCTTTCACAAACGATTAAAAAAATGCAATCGAGTGTAGATGAAATGAACATGTGCCTTTCCACAGCCAGTATATCAAAATCGATGTTTGTATGTAAAGAATTGCAAAATCATCATTTGCAAGCATCATACTCTGCCATCGACGACGGCGGTGTTTCACTTTTGGTTTAAAGCGGTGGCATAAATTCAAATCAAATCCCATGAAATAAAAACCTTAATAATCCATAAAACCCTTATGAAACAACAAAACAAATCACACATATGAAACGTACGCGGCTTTGTACACCTTTTAGAGATTTGCACACGTTTAAACAAAAAAAAAAAAAAAAAAAGCAGAAAAAAAGTACCGAATACACACCAAACGTATATAAAGTGAACCCTTATTCAAAAGCACACAGACACACACACAAAAACATAAATGAATACCTCCATTTACATTCCAAACTCACCTCAATTGCATTTCTCAACCCTGCAAAGTTTGTTTGCATGAAAAAAAAATACATCGAATCTTTGAGGATATTTTCCTTTAATGCTGGGGTAGTTTTTATCTTTGTTCCTGGTTTTTATCCCGAACCTTTAATTTATTTTCCCGTACTTTTGTTACATTTAAGATCTCATTAGATCTTTTATAAATGTGTAATCAGCATCAGTTTTATTTCTACTTTTATTTTGTTATTATTTTTTTGTTTTGCAAATCTATAACATTCATTCATCATCATCTGCATCATCATCATCATCATCGTCGACTTCAATGGAAACCGATGTTGTATCGCCCTCATTCCGGTGCTTCAACAACACATCAGGTTAATATGACTTTTTGAATTTGCCATTTTTCTAACCACTGTTTATTGGGTGGAAGTGGCACACGTTAAGGTCATTAGAATTTCTTAATTATTGTTATTATTTTTTGTTTGTTTGCCGAGGCAGAGGTTGCATGCAAAAGATGAAAGAAAATAATTATATAATTATATTACCTGTCTTGCAGTCGAGATATTGAAAAGCAAATTCCAACCATTTTTTACATTTAAGGGATTTGAGGCTACTTTTTAAGTTGCCCGAAATCTACAATAATTTGCAGTTGAAAATCTCTGCCACCTACCTGGCGCAGCAGCTATTATTTTTAGAGTTAATATTCAAATTAATTTTGTTTTAAAATGTTATATGTATATACTAGCGTTGTCAACCGATTAAGAATAATTCGATTAATCGATCAAACAGAACGAAACTCTTGTTCGAATAATTTTAAAATGCCGATTTTCGAATAACGAATAAATCGATTAATTAATGTCAATTAATCGAAAATTTTTTTTTCAGTTTGAAATGCATGCGTAAAATTTTTTTAAATTTTCTGTTTTGGATGTTTGTAGTTGTTGTCGAACTGCGCATACCTAGTAGTCGTGCTATGTTTTGAATGAAACGTTAAAAAATTTTCAAGAATGGGGCTTTTTCACTCTCAGGTGAATAAGTTAGAAATACACTATAGCCAAAAAATTGTGCCTTGAGTATTTTACCAAGAACAAAAATAAAAAAAAAAGTCACATGTAACAAGTGTCCTAAAGTATACAAAATTGATCCAACACCAAAAAAAATTAATAATTCTTTTGCAACAGATTTACGAAAACGTATTAAAATAAGAATAAATGAGAGCGTATAAAATTTTTAAATACCTTAATAATATTTTTTAAATTCTGAAAATTTTCCGAGCAATGAAAGTTTTTTTAAAATATTCTTAAAAAAGTGAAACTAAAGAATATCCAAATGAATTATACTCCAGATTATTTTATGTTGAAAGTAACCACAATAATTCAGATGAAGGTAATGATATAGTAATGAAAATAACAATCTTTTTTGCGAATTAAATAATTATATTAAAAGTATTAAAAATACAAAATATAAAAAAGACTTCAGCGGTATATTAGACGATATGGTACATTTGGAAAAATCTAAAAAAAGAACAGAAAAATTAGATAAACTATTTTATGCTCTTCTCACAATATCATCAAAATTT
This sequence comes from Lypha dubia, assembly GCA_947311025.1. NCBI lineage: Eukaryota > Metazoa > Arthropoda > Insecta > Diptera > Tachinidae > Lypha > Lypha dubia. Next base: position 30,035,262 of record OX371260.1, on the reverse strand, counting down.
AATTTAATAAAAACCAAAACCAATAATCGCTTCAAAGCGATTATTTCTTAAGAACAACCGAAATTGTCTGATTTAACAAAAAAAAAAAAAAAAGATCATTTGATATTTTTTGACTGAATGAAGCATGTTTATTTGAATTAATAGTTTTATGTATTTTTTTGTTAATAAAAATATTAACTATTTTATTTTAAAGTTTTTTGTATGAATGTTTATTTTTTGGCAATAAATTTTTTAAATAATTTTTTATTCGTTGTTCTTATCGATTAATCGAATAATGTTTCAGCTTTAATCGTTTGATCGAACGAACAAAAACAATTATTTGAAATATTCGAACAAAGTTGAAAGGCGAATAATTGATAACTCTAGTATATACCCTTCGCCAGAAGTGTTAAGGGTAATTTATCGGTTAGTCATTCTGTTTGTAATACACACGATATTCATATGGATCCTTATAGATGGAAAAAATTAATTGAGCCACACCAAAAAAAAAAAAAAAAAAAAAATTAGCTAAAATTTGGGAAATATTATTTAATTTGAATTCGTGGTGACTGGCGCCAAAGGGGTTTTTTTTATGGGAATTGTGTAAAAATGTCCTTGATGTTATTAAATACAAATTTCGTCTTTGACAAAAACTTTTTCGTTATCAAAAGATAATTGTGGAGTTCCCCAGCAAAAAATGATTATGTTTCTGGAAGCACAGAAACAAAGCAAAGAAACATACATTCGTATATTTAATTCACTCCATATATTAATTAGTAAGTACTCGTATATGTACTTTAAACCACTGATGTTGAAGATTACAGGTGTAGGCTGACTTCCAAAGCGTCAATTGCTTTGTGTTTGAACAAAGCATCACATTTCATAACGCCGCAGTACAATAATTATACAATGCATACCATTTCAAAACGCCGCCAAGTATTTTTAACGCAGTAAGAAAGCAAAGAAGGCATCGGTTTTATAGTTGTTGCATTGTTTCGGAACTTTGCATATGTATGTGATTTAAATACAGTAGCAATACTGTATACAAACTTTGTATACGAACGTTTTGGAAGTCAGCCGTACTTTTATTTTGTTGTAAAATTAAATAACTTTCAACATATAATTATAATTTTACCATTAATTTTTTCACTTCAGATCTCCTCGTCTTTTTAAATTCTATGAACGACTGAAGTTACATACTATTGACAGCTATTTTGTTTCTTTTCAGAACACAAACAATGTATGGTCACAATAAACTTTAATTTTAAATAAACTTTTATTATTCTTATTTGCAAAAGCTGCTCTTGCAGTAGCGAAAATACTTTTTTTGATACATTCAATTTTTATGGGACGAAACCCAGAATAATTATTTTATTGTCGAATCAAATATTTTAATAATTGAAAAATGTTTGATGCAACCATATTTACTTCAATGAATAATTATTTGGTGGTGGGAGATATACTTAGTTGACATGAATATTTTGCAATAATGTCTTTTCTCTGCGTGTACAGATTAATTATGTATGTGAGTAGAAAACGCAGTAAAATGAAGGCATAATTCAGATAATTCAAACATGATTTTAGCGCATTTTGGATGATTAAGAAAAGCATTCTTTTATGTAAAAATAAGAGCTCCAAAGTGGGACATCGCAAACAAAAATCATGCATGTTCGAAACGCTTTTCGCAGCTGGTTTCGCAACAACAACAAGCACATCTTCCTTACAAACCTGCTTCGGCCGAAGTTTTTGCTGGGTCCTAGGCATTTGGTTTTTGACCTTGCTAAGTACGTCTCATTGCCTTGTATTTTCCTGGAAATGGGGCTGCTTTCGGCTTCAGTATGATGACGCCGAAGTTGTGATTTCAGGAGAGCGTTGGAAAGTCCGAGACTGCTATTTAAAAAAAAAGATGTTCGAGTATTTGTCTGGAACCAGCGAACTTTAAAACTTTTTAATAAAGTTTGGACTATATTTGGATTGCAACCGGTGTACTTCGGTTTAGTAGAAAGGCACTCTAATCACCATACTACTACATAAAATTAATATATTTTCGTGTCTCGTACTAAAAAAAACAGAAATAAATCACATTTTAAAAATCCCGAATACCGCGATTCACCAAAACCCCGTCTCGTTTAGCATCTCTCGTTGCAATACAATAGACTATAAGACGGCTATTTGTGAGAATGGGAAAATAGCAAGTGTTTCATTAACTTAAATTTAATATTTCCAGACAATAAAAGAAGTATCCCTCCCTTTACTTCAATTTCTCTTAATTAGTTTGCATTAATATTCATTCTATAAATAATCATAAAAGAATTCTCTATAGTTTTTTTTAACAATTTTACTTACGAAAACCGCACCAAAATCCTTAGTTTTCTGTTGTTTTATTTATTCAGCTGTTTTATAAACTATACATAAACGTTTAATAGTTTACGCAAAAAAAAAAAAAGAAAAAAAATCTATAAAATAACAGAAAATTTTGTTTCAGTTTCTGTTGTTCTGATTTTCGACAGTTACTACCGCTAAATCAACATTCTTTGGAAAAAATATCGTATTACAAGTTTAAATATTTTACAATACGAATTGTATTTTAGCTTGTGCCAACAAATATTAAATTTGATAGTTTTAGTCTGTTTTTAAATAAACTCCAGAACATACAAATCATTTGGAGAAGAAAATTAATATGATATAAAGTGCCACTTTGGAAACATTTTAATTGAAAGCATATTTAAAAGGATTGAGTGATTTGGAAATCTTTAAAAAGGCTGGTTTTTTGTTAACTTTAATAAAAAAATATGTTTTTAATAGAGATCTAAAATTTAAAAGAAACATCCTGCTAACACTATAAATAAGAAATTCGTTCCACTATAACGCGAAAACCGCCCAATGAGTTTGGAAGAGTTAAATTGATAGTTTTTGTACTTTTTATTTTTTTTTTTTGGTATTTATATTTTATAAATTTTTTTTTAAGCCAACATACTTTCTGCGGGCTGAAATGAGAAAAGCTAGTGCTTTTGGTACTTATTTACTAATGGTACTGTTTTTTTACTTTTGGTACTTTTTCTATGGAAAAATTATTTTAGTGGATATCGATGAAATTTGGCAGACGGATGGCAGATGACCGAGTTTAAGATATAGGGTACTTTTAAAGGGTTAAAAAAGGGAAATATTTTTAGTTTTGGTACTTTTTATTTTTAAAGTAATATTTTATTAATTTATTAATAATTAACATTGTATATATAACAATATTTGCCTATAGTATGTACTTATATTTCACTTTTGGTACGTTTTCTCTTGAAAAATTCTTGTAGTGGATTTGGATGAAATTTAGTACATAGATGGATTACAGTTTTGGTACTATTTATTTTATGATTAATTATTATACTTTCTTTGAGCCGAAATAAGAAAAAAATTAAACTTTTTGTCCTTTTTTAATATACTTCTTATTAATTTTTGGTACTTTTTCTATTATGAAATCATCTTTTTAAAGCATAAAAAACGGAGGAAATTGGTGATTTTTGTAATTTTTATTGTTGTACTAATATTTGATAAATTTTCGATTAATTAATTTAATTTTTTTTGGCTGAAACTTTTTGTACTTTTTTTGTACTGGAACTTTTTGGTACTTTTTCTCTTACTTTTTCTCTATCGAAAAGGGAGACAATGGTACTTTTACTTAATTTTTTTTTTATTAATTTTAGCTGGTACTTTTTGTATATTTTTAATTTATTTTTTACATTAAGATACAGTGTACTTTGGGATGGGCTAAAATGAGCATAAGTTGGTATTTTGGGGTTTCTTTGTTTCTTCGATAAATTTTTTATACCTAATCGTACATTCACATGTAGAGTGAACGATAAAACCTAATTATTCACTTATTTTTCTTAAGCTTAACAAGTTTCTTTTACAATAAAGAGTGAAGAGTTAAATATAAACTTATTAAAATTTTTGTAAAAACAATTTTATAGAATTCGACAACCTCATCTTGTTTTCACAATCCAAACGATGTAAAAATATTCGAAACGATTCGAATTGTGTAAAAGTAGAACTTTATATAATCCTCAAATTAGGAGAGAAATTTTATTTACGTGTTGTTGTTTGTTTTTTTTTGTTGTTTTAATTTCTAATTCATATCAAATGTCTGATTGTCTAACTGTCATGTAAAACTATCTGTTAATGTGTCACTCACACAATAATATTGTACAGGCTGTGTAATCTTAAGCCCAACCCTTTCTTGCATATAATCAATATTTTTTTTTCTTTTCCCTCTAAAACTCATAAAAACTCCGGTATTAAAGTGTGCGAATATCCTGTAGCAATTTCAATACTGACAGCTGGCATGTCTGAGGCTTGAACTTGAAATACCAGTTTCCAGTTTTCACATGATGAGAGTAAAAAATAGAAAAAATAAAAGAAAACACCACAATCAAAGCAATTTGGCACACGTTGCATTTAAAGTTGGCAGTTTTTGTTTTGTTGGTTGCTGCTGCTGCTTCTACCTTGACTGTTTGAATACGAATTTTTTCAGTTAAAGTTTTTCGAGTTTTTTTTTTTAATATTGTTGCAAATTTAACAGGATAATGGCTGGTAAAGATTGGATTTCATAGTCAAGCAAACAAGTCAGAAAAAAAATAAAAAAAAAGAAGATAAACTGCGAACTGTTACTGGTAAAATTGGTCGAACTAAGCGTAGGTGGGGCAAAAAAATGCAATAAAAATTGTTGATATGAAAAGTGATGCGAAAAAATATATACACTTTTTTGCAGTTTTTATTAGATTCGTTTTTTTTTTGATGTAGAAAAAAAATATCTAAAATTACATTTTGTTGGTAATCGTTTTTGTGTTTTTTTTTTTCTATTTTTTTTCTTGGTGAGTAGACCTCTGAAGGTGGAAAGTTAGATTTTTGTTTATATTTATGAGATTTTTTTTCCAATCCTGAATATTTTCTGCTGGACAATCAAGCATTTCGCTTGAATTTAATTAAAAAAAAAAAAAAAATTCAAAAATATGTATGTTTTGTTTCAGTTTAAAGTCTTAAATGCTTTAAATGCATTCTGTTCTACTGGACGAAAAATATTGTTTTTTTTTTTAAAAAAAGAGGACAAATATATACGAAGAAGCAAACATTCTAATCGAAATGGTTTCAATTCCGTAATTGTATTTTGATCGGTTTTGATTTACAGTCTTTAGATTCAATTTATTTTGCATTTCGATTTTATAGTGATTAAGTTTTTCTTTATCCATAGGCGTTTGTTGAAATTGTTTTTAATGGCAAAGCTCCCATTAAGCTTTTTTTATTGCCATACAAAGCTTATTTTACTTACGCTCCTGAAAGTATGTGGGTTTTTTTGTTTTTTACTACAAATGAAGTTAGTAGAAGAATTCATTGTCAATTCTATTTCTAAAATCGTGATGCTTATGAATCCTTTTTGTTTTAAGTTCCATTATCACCCTCATGATCTTAGTTTCCTCATGATCTTAGTTTTCAATAAAACATATGGTATGTAGTCTTTTTGTAAACGATCTATATTCGTATGTGATTTAAGTTGCATCAAAATCTGGTTTCGAAAAGCGAACGTGGGGAAAGATTGACTGAAGGCCGAACGTATAAACTGAAGGGCATACATGTGATCTGGAAGGCAGATGGTACTAATCATCCTTTGACACCATTCAAAGCACTTTAACGGGATTATAAATATCCTTTGTCCCATGCAAGACAACATGCTACATTTTGCTAAATATAAATTTGGAAATCGGACCAGTGATTCTGGGGATTACCTCACACAAACATACAAACATTAGCTCTTTATAGTTGATGATTTGTAATGATTAAATAAAAATGCTACTAAAATTATAATTAAATTATTTTTCGTAATAACCAAAAAATGTTTCAATATGTAAAAATGGAATAAAAACGATTTATAACAATTCTCGTATTCTATTAATGTTGAAAACTTGGTTAAATAGTTGGTATTCTTTCCAATTAGCATCCACTTTATATAATTATTTAATAAATGGGCAAATAAACGCTGATGAGAGTTGTAGCGGCCTTGAAATCGGTACGTTTTGCTAATCTGATTGCACATGCTATTTTTTTTCAAAAATAAAAACTGATATCAATTTGAATTTTCATTAATTCAATAAAACCGAACTTAGGGCCAGTTTTGACGACATATTTAAGTTTGTAATTAGTTAATTTTTAATTAAATTTGTGTTGTATTTAAATCAGATTCCATTTTTTCAATGAGTAATTAAAGCACTACGTAAAATAAAAAATTTCCTACAAATTTCCCTAAAGAACAGCTGACTAGAACAAATAAAAAAAACTCCTAAACAATATATTTTTTATTTTAGCTAGAAATAAGAATAATTAAGAATTGCTGAAATGTTTTTAAAGAATAAAAGCAACTTTCAAAATGATTATTAAAAGGTTAATACCGACAAAACAAGACAAAATTTTATGCCATTTGCCAGCAGCCACAAATATTTTATTGGCTTTATTTTATATAAGAAGAACAAGCAGTCAAAATCATATGAAAATTCGTAAATCTTAATTATTATTTAAATACACAAGGTTGTTCATTTAATTACTAATTAAGTACTTCTTTTAAATATCCAGTCAAAAACAGAATTTGGTATTTAATTACAACTTAAAAATAACTATAAGTTATAATATATATAATTTATAACTTAAATATCAAGTCAAAAATAGCCCCTTAAGGCCAATAATAATAATTTCTCATTTATGTATTATAACAGTTCAAATAATAATTATGTTTATTCGTAATAATAATATAAAATATCATTAAATTATTTAGGTAATTTTGGCAATATTCAAGAAGGTATTTGACGAAAAATTTAAGAAAGATGATGTGTTTATTTAACACTAGAGGCGCTGAAACACTGCAATAAAACTCGCAATAGCAGATTTGTAAAATAATTAAAGTTTCTTCTACATTTTCTCCATCTCTGTTCTCTATAATCTTTCTTCCCACAGTTCTGGCACTTTGTAGAGATCATTTCCTGAGATCTGGTCCTAAAATAAATATTACTAAATTGCAAATTTTGGTGCCGCAAATAAATCGCTTATGCCTCCTGCTCGAATAATAAAATTATTTAAATATTTTGATTTTGTTGCAATCTTGAGAGAAGGGTTCACTGACTGAATGGCTGGCTGATTTATTCTAATCGAAATGTTGACGAACATACATTTGTGTACTTTAATATTCGTTACTTTTAACAGCTTAATTTAAATTCACCCTGATTTCATCTGTTTTACAAAAAAAAAAAAACAAAAAAAAAGTATTTATGCCATTCAACCATTGTACATTTAATAATACTTAAGAACGCTTGATCAACCTGGAAAGAAAGAACCGTGGAAAGAAGAAGTGGAAAATATATTAACGAAAAAAATTCCCATTCTATGGAAATGGCACAAAAGTGATTATGCATAATCGTTTCCACTTGTGCTCATACAGAAGTGGTAGAGTAGCAGTAGACAAAGTAAACGAACGTTACAGTGGCAAAATAACCTGATGATGAGATTACAGGATTTACAGGAGCAAAAATAGCACAATAGGAATACGTACGAGTATGTGCGGGTAGATGAGGCAAAATTTTGAAAAAAAAAGAAATAAATAAAATAAAACTCACAGTTGTTGCATCGTTCAGAGAGATGCTCGCTCACAGGATTTACTTGGTTGCGCGCTAATGAAGAAATGATGAATGAAATTCGTGTTTTTGAATTTTTATTTTACACATTTTTTTGTTACCAGAAGTGGCATTTTGCAAGTAAATAGAGGCAAAAGAAAAAAATGTAAATTTAAATTAGATTAATTGATTGAAATGCTTGAGAGTAAGTAACTTTGCACTGTTCAGCCACTATCGTTGTATGATGTTGATTTTATTAAAATTTTAAGCCGGTCTGGTCTGGGTTTCTGTCTTGTGGTGTTTTTTATTTTTTTCTGTGTGGTTCTTGATGATCGTCATCAACACCCCGATTTAATGCGGTGTGTTTTTTTTTTGCCTTCCTTCTTTATTTCTTTTCTATTCCATGTGATGAGTGACGTTTTTAAAAAGGTAGTCCGTCAGTAGACAGCAGTTTGCTTTTTTTCGAATGCATCCAGGATTTTTTTATGTTTATGATGTTGTAGTATGATGATAATGATGATGGCGATGATGGTGGTGGTGTAAAATAGTGTTGATGTTTTGTTTTTTTATTATTTCATCAAATTATTTTATCGGTAATGGTTTTTCAAAACAATTTCTTCAAATGAATGTCACATCTTTCATCATTCACTGCAGCTCGTTACAAAATTTTTAAAATCTCATTTGTTTAAGGTGTGAATAATCGTGGAATTAGTTAAATGAAGTGTAAACTCTAAGTTTCCTCCTCTCTTGATGCACGAGTGTTAGATGGATATAGACAAATGCTGAAGTGTTATGGAAATGTAAATGAGAGTGCTGATGGGCACATCATCAAAACACACTTTGTTTTCAAGGTGTTGATGGCAAAGTGTGGGAAATGTTATTTAAAACTTAAATTTAGTCACAAACTTTTACAATTTTCTTAAAAAAAAAAATGTGAAATGTAAGCAGATTCATAACGAAAAGGAATTGTTTGTTGTGTTGTTTGTATGAATAAGTTTTTTCAAAACTATTATGCTCTTAGTTGAGTAATTCTCATTTCTTGTTTGAGAGTTTGTCTAAGCATAAGCTTTTAAATGCTTTTCCAAAATAGTTCAAAGATATACCGTTGAGTTAGCGTTAGTACCCAACGAAATGCAGCATATAGATTAGCGAGCTTACAACAAATAAATAAATGTGACGTACTTTAAAAATCATAAAAATAGAAGTTTGTTGTTTTGCCATTTAGCTGGAGTTAATTTTTCAGAAAGAAGCACAAGAAGTTAAGCCAATTTTTGTCATTGATAATAACAGCAAGAATTTTAAAATATTTAAAGAACGTTATCACCAGGGTAACCGGAAATATGATTTTGAATGTGTTGTCTTTTTGTGCGATATTTGAAGACTCAAATAAATTATTTGTTGAGTTTGGAATTTTTTTTAAGAATTTTTGTACCATATTGTTAAGGCATATTTTTGCATATTTTGCCTTTTAGAGCATATATTTGCTTATAGCCGACATATTTGCTTGTTTTTGCACAATTCATGTTAAAGTGACAAGTTTCCTTACTACAAGAGTTCTCGAACTCGAACCATTTGCTGGTCCTTCGGAGCCAATCATGCGTTTTGTCTTGTGACAGGTTTTGTTCCCTCTAGGGTTAACAAACATATCTTGTAAATTCCATTAATTTTTTTTATCATTGTCTATTCGTGTAATTATAATTGACGAAATAATATAGAAACATATTAAATGCAAACATGCATTCATTTCCTTAATTCTAAAGTCAATACGCAAATGTGTAAACGGGGCATTTAAAGCAATTAACAACGAACTCCATCATCACAAACCCTGCTGCTAATAGTCGTTCACAAATTGACTGGAATGACTTGACACTTGTGTGAATGATCACTTTTTATTGGGAAAATAAATGCGAAAAAATAAAACAGAAAAAGAATTAATGTGTCTATTTTAACAAATACTTAAGTTACATTTATGAAAGAGATAGAGCGACAGACACTTACAGAGAGAGAGAGAGAGAGAGAGAGACAGTAAGATAAAGATAGAAAAGAAAAATAAATATATACATTAAAATTTATTTTTATAACAAGAAATTTATTAAAACGAGCTTACAGTTGGACTATTTTTAGCCTGTGGCATCATCGTCATCAACAACAACAACAACTTTATTGCTAGCGAGCATTAACAGACAACAACAAAATTCCTTAACAATGCAAAAACTAAAAATTATGAGATTACTAACTTCATTCACGCAACACTTTTTTTTTGTATCAGAAACAGGGACGGACATGCAAACGCAGAACATATGAAAATTATTTCTACATGCAATATTGCTTGCATGACGTGGATAAGTAACACAAAACTATTGGACTGTTGTGGAAAGTTTTTCTTTTTAAACAATTGTGAATGGCTGTTAGCGCCCGCCGTGATAGTTTCTGTGTTCACTACCATCCCCGAGTCTTCCCGAAGGAAATATCAGATGGCAACTTATTCATGGACCAACTACCATGTGTAAACATCTTGCTTAAGTATATGAGCTTCTGTTGTTTAGCAAGAGCATATAGAGGCTTGACATTGGTTGGCCATTAGCACTGGTCGAGCACCAAGCATTTAATCAATACCTGTTCTAGAGATTTTGCTAGAAACCACAGCCTCAACGTGTACTCCCCAAAGAAAATATGTATGTCGCCAATAACCGGTTACGGTCACCGATCTCCATTGACGGTAGCACGACCCTAGCCAGAGATAGAGTACCCATCTTGCTTCACATCGTAAGGTGTGTCCAATATACGAGCGACACTTCTCTAACCCTCAGTAGACACTCATCCATGGAGTTTACCGGCTCCCATGGTAACAGTGTAATATTACTGGCGTAGCCAGAACCAAAGAGAGCCCCTCGGGATAAATTTTCTATCGACTTTGGTCTTGGACAAACTATTTCCTTTTATGTCTGATATGTACGCCCGTTACTCTGTTGTTTCAGAGTTTGGGTAGTGCCATATAATTTTGGATGTAAATGGTCAAAGTAATATCTGGTAAAAGCCAAATACCATTTTCCAGATAAAGCACAGCATTAAGGAGTAAATAGTCACCAAGACGTATCAACATAGCGACACGGGGAACGAGCTGTCGTTTGTTGTTAAATTTAAAGCCTTGGAAATACTTGCTTGAGCCATTGCCCTCAATGCGATCGACTCAACCACTGTGCCAGTTTATAATATCATGTTACTGATGGATTGTAGATTTCGCTTGGGAGATCTCTTTTTTGACATAAAACTGCATTTGGTCGACTGACATCAAAAACGGCAGGCACAAAATTGTCTGCAATATAAAAATTCAGAAATAGCTTTTTCTTACACCCAATAAATTTCTTGCAGCATAAATACTGCACAGCTTAAAAAGTGTCAAATGTTTGGTTTAATTAAAATTTTGCAGGAAAAAAAATATGAGTTAAACTGAAGTACATTGACTTTAAATAAACCTTTGCCGTCGAGCTCAGCTCATCGGTGCTGCATTGAGGTCTTTGTTTTGTATGGCTGGATGGCTGGCGGGTGATAATAATGACGATATACACAAAATTTCATTTGAAGTTCTCTTCTTTTGTTTTATTAATTTTAATACTCGTGGTTTACTTTTCGTGGTTCGTATACAACTAAATTGCTTTTGGACATTTGAATTAAACAAAAAAAAAAAAAAAAAAAAAAAACAGAAATAAGAAATAAGAAAAAACTGTTGAACACGACAACTACACAGACAATTAAAGTTAATAATATAAATTTTTTTATGTTTGTATTTTTCGCTAAATATTTTAGCAAATGAGTCATATTCATTGCTGGTAATTGAGAGTGTGATATTTTTTTTTCTAAGCCGACCGCGCTTGAAAAATCATTTACACTCTGGTTTTTTTTTTCTTTTTTTAATAAATATGTACTTTTTTATTATTGTAATTTAGTGTATAATTTTTTTGCCATATTTAATCGGCTGTGTAAAAAGTGTGTGTGTGTGTTTTTTTTAACGATCACAATATATTTTTAATGTCGTTATTTAATTTTTTTATATGTTTTTCAATTGCAGGAAAATTTCAAGGAACTCATGAGAGACAATTATTATTGGGGATATTGTTTGTCATGTGGCGTCGTATTAGTTAATTTTAAATTAAACGCTTTGACAACAATTTATTAAAATGCCTGGGAAAACAGTGAACTCAAATTAAGAATTTGAAATTTGTAAAAAAAAAAAAAAAAAAAAAAATATATAAACATTTTTGTAATTTTATTCATGTTGTTTTAAAAAGAAAGTAATTCGATCCAATTATTACAGGAAGGAGTGAAATATCATCATTAAAATTAACCGATCAGTATCTAGGCGCACGGTAGTGCGCCAGGCCAAGTTCGGCTACACTGTGTGTATATTTACACGAAACCATTCGAGTTGTTTTTACCCCCCTCATAACTTTGCTCCCCCTGATCCTAATATAATGAAACTTGAAACATAAGGTCTCCCCACAGCTTACAGGTTGCCTAGAAATGAGATGGAATTGTACCTATCAAGAACTTGGTCCTTATTTTGATCTCAGTACTTTTTACGGCCGAAACTTTTTGGATACGAACTTGGCCTTATTTTCACATTTATGTTTTTCTGTGGATCAATATTAGATCCCATGAATATACCGACTTGCAACTTTATGCTGGGAACACAATTGGGACCAACGACGAATTTCGTCTAGCACGACGAATTCGTTGGTAAAAGTTCGTTGCGTAAAGTCGTCGTGTGGCGCTAAATTGGGGCGAACAAATAACTGGTGTCATTATAATCCAAAAAATTTTGTGTATTTTTTTTATTACAAATTTGTTTTTATATACACTGAAGCCCCGATTTTCGTCGATCCTTTTTCGCTTCGTTTCGATTTGCATCGTTTTTTGAAATTTTTGGTTGAACCCTCTTTTCGTCATTTTAAATCCGAATTGCGCGCTGCATACTTACTTATGATTGAACTTATTAACTGAAGTCATAATTACAAGTGAAGAATCTATCAAGTAGCATGTAAAAATTGCACTTTCCCGTTTATTCTCTTTGCACATTTTTATACCATAAAACTTTTTTTTATCATAAATACAATTTTTGCACTTAAAAAAAAGAGATCCAATTTGAGCCGTTACGTTTTGCGTCGCATTTGTCCGGTCCGCATTAACGATGGAAATCGGGGCTCTAGTGTACAAACATAACAGCGCTAGTGTTACCGCATAAAGAAAATAATTTCTTTATAAAATTAAATATTCAAAAACGCTATTAAAAACAAATTTTATCATTAACAATTATGTTTATTTAACTAAAAAGCTCTATATCATAAAAAGAAGCACTTATTAAAGTAAACATTAACATTATTTAAAAATATATATATAAAACTAAAAAAAAACAAGGTAACTCTGTACGGATTTATTCGTCGTTCGTCGGCGTTTGAAATAGAAATAAATCTTTTAGAGAAATCATCACGCACGACGAATTTCGTCGACGTCGGTATTATGTTCACTGTCATATGCATGCTTGTGTTCTATTTTTGACGACGAACATTCGCAACTAAAAATTCGTCGTTCGTCTCAAATGTGTTCCCAGCGTTAAGTGAATTAATAGCATTCTATTTAACTTAAAATCAAATGTTGTTCGTTGGTAATAGCACTTCCCCACTTCGTTTAAATCCTCGGAAAACTTTAAAGAATGAATGTGAGTGTCTTAAAATTTGCTGAGGGTTCCTCCTTAGGAGAAAATACAGAAATTACAGATAACTCTTGAGGCGATAGGACCGGGTAAACGTGTAACCCCCATACAAAATTAATATAAATATTAGAATATCTGAGATATGAAAATAGTGATTCATAATAGAATAAAATACATTTTCCAGGGAATTTTTGAAGTGATATAAGGGTGAAAAAGGGTACCCCTCCCCCTTAGTTGGTAGTGTGATTGAGCTGACATGATGACTTAATTTAGTCGATAAAAAAATTATGAATCAACTACAAATAAATAATTATATTTTGTTACATTGACAATGCTATAATCTTAAATTACTCTCTGATTACTAAAGTAGACCAGAAAAACGGTGGCACTGTAAAGATTTTACTGTAAAATTAAATCAATGTAAACGCTGCTATTTTGATAAACTTATTGCTTCTAATTTTCGGTGAAATATACAGGATGGTAAAATGATTGTATTGTTATCTGTATCCGTACTTGTGATTTTCACACAAAAAAAAAAAAAAAAAAAGGTATCTTCCTGCCTGACTTCTACGAGCATTTAATACAAAACAGAACTTAAACAGATTTCTTTTTATACCCTTCACCAAAAATGCTAAAGGTATTTATAGGTTTGTCATTCCGTTTGTAATTTCCACAATTTTCATTTGAGAACCATTAATTATATATATATTCTGGATCCTTATGGATAGGGAAGTTAAATTAGCCATGTCCGTCTGTCTGTCCATCTGTCCGTCTGTCTGTCTGTCTGTCTGTCTGTCCGTGTGTCTTTACGTGAAATCTGGTTTCTGAACCCACTTCCAAACTTGGAAACTTGGGTATTGAACCGATTAGAGAATTTTATGTAGGGATTTGTCTTAAGACGATTTGTATTAAAAATCAGCAAAAATAAATTATTGGTTACGGTATCTGATTAAATATACACATACATATAGACATCGATGTGTATGTATATATAAAAACTACGGAAATAAATTGATTAAAATATGACTGTGCCGAAGTATTGAATATATAATCAGCGGGATTTTTTTAATGAAAATATAAGACAAAATATTGCTGAAGGGTATATAAGATTCGGCACAGACGAACATATGCACCCTTACTGGTTTTTTTTTGTAAGTATATACACTTTGTACACTAATAAAACAAAGACAAGGTATTAAAAGACAAATTAATGTTTAGCCGACAAAACCAAAAAAAAAATATCTCTCTTCTCAAGCATTTAAAATAAGAAACATGCAAAATCATAAAAAAGAACAACTCTTAACTGACAGTTACGGTCTGTGAAACACACGTTTAAAGTATTTCTGCCAAAAAAAAAAAAAAAACAATCCCTCCTGTTCCCTTTTTTATCAAAATTCCGATTAGAGACTTTTTCTTTGTTGCTGTTGTTGTGCTGTTGTTGTGCTGATGGTGGCATGTTAGCATTTTGTGAACATGTGTTTGCCAAATGGCTGATAAATGTCATTTATCAAAGACGTACGAAAACAACAACATTTTAAAATGCTTTTTAATATAAAAATAATACTACTCGAACTCTAACGATCTTTTTGAAAACCTCATTTACGAAAATTTCTATAAGCGGGGCACCTAGGACTGACTGATAACAAATTTTTATAAGTATGTGTGTGTGTGTGTGTGTGTGTGTGTGTGTGCGTTCTATGGATGTTTGGTTTTCAGAGGTGTGAATTGATTTTTATTTTTAATCATTTTTATTTCTATTGTTTTTCTAAACGATTTTCATACGTATGTATGCAGGCATATTCAATTAGTAAATTTAATGCGAGACTTTGTCCTGGGGTTTACACAAACAAACAGTTAAATTTTAAACAAATAAGTCTACAACCAGCCCTTGGTAACGATGCAGACAGACGCATGTGCTTTATACTTGACCAAATACCGGACATCCCTTTCTTCTAATATTTTAGTGAACAATTTCCAGCCAGGATTTTATGATTTAATTTTATTATTCTTACGTTTGTTTTGTTTATCATTTAGGTAGACTTAACAAATTGTTGTTTTATATTTTTCTGCTGGAACTATTTTATGTTTATGTGTAGCTAGAGTCAAGGATAACGCCAGACATCTCATTGTTAAATAAGAAAATAACAGATGAGTGCAGGCGTTATCAGGAGTTAAATTGTCTATTGTTAGATTCATTTATTCTTTATTTTAGTTTAGGATTTCGGTATTTGTTTAGGTTAGGGATTATGTATTCTATACGATCTAATCCTTTTGTGGACAATTTTATCGCAATGATATATAAACAGTATGTTACACTTAAATATATGCAATTCTATAGAAACATACCTGGATATCATATTGATAACAGATCATAATGGTTAGAGATGATATTGATTAGTGATCATTTGAAGTTTATCTTTCATAATCCTTAAATGGAAGGTCAATAATTATTTGGAATATACCCAATCTAACCTTTATTTATTAGTGATATTTTTCGTTTCATTTTAGCTGATAGCCAAACTGTTACAACAGCAGACGGCAAGGTGTACTTTTTCAGACGACTTAAAAAAAAATGAAATTGTTTTATGCGCTTCAAATTCTAATCTTTTAATTATTTAGATTCACTTTGCCAGGGAAACCGAAAACATGCAGCTGCATGTCTTTTCCTGTGCGACGAATGTAGACGTTTTATAACTTGTTAAAAATTTAACCATCACTTTAATGCATATTTTACTTTTTACAGCATAATAATGCATATTTTTAATTACACAGCATATTTAGGTCATTTATTTTTACATTTTGTGGCATATTTGCTGGCCTTTCCTAAAATTTTTTTCATTTATTTTAATTGTTAATATTCACTGTGACAAAAAGAAACCACACAACTGGTTTGTTTTTCGAACAATAAAAGTTTTAAAATTTTATAAATTTTGCTAAAAACAGCCCATATTTTTTATAATTTTTATTCACAGCTTTAATAATTTTTAAGTCTTTTAAGAGAATTTTTTCGTATGTCATAGTTTTTCTTAAAAAAAAAAAAAATTTAATCAATATTTTTTTTAAACTTTTCAATTGTTTTTTTTTATAATTTTTAAATTTTTTCATTAACGATTTCCGAAAAATTATTTTTGTAAACAATCAAAATACATACTCTCATCAGTTTAAAATAATTTTATTAGACTAGAATAATTTTTTCCAGAAATCGAGTCCACCGTTTGTGTGGGTTTGTCTCATTTTTCATTAAACTCATAATTCTACAATTAATTTGATTCCTATTTTTAATATTTCATGCTAAAATAATAATAATGTTTTTTTATTTCTCGTTTTTTTTTCTATTTTAGGTAAGTGCCAATTTTATTACGTGCAACAAAGTGATGCAAGTAAGTTACATTTAAAATTAAAAGACGAAAAAAAAAAAACTATCAAATAATTTGCCATTAAAAAGCATGTATGAGTTTCAAATATCAAAATGATGAGCCGTCAACCAACCAACCAATCAACCGGTCAGCCGTGACACATTGAGTACCTCTTTGAAAGCAACTGTGGGGGCGTTTTTAAAATGACTTCATGCCTTAAATGGGAAAAAAGCATAAAAAAATCATATTCATATAAAGAACATGCAGTTAATACGACCGTTAGATACTGTATTTATATACATTGAGTTTGTCTTTAGTATTAAGCCAGTTAGATGGGCCTTAAATTACATTTCATAAAATACTTCTTGGGAGGTAGTATTCTTATGGCAAAATATTATTCCTACTAAATAATATGTTGCATCATTTTGACATGAAATGATGATATTTGTGCATGATTTTTTTTTTTTTTTTGGCAAAACAACTAAAACTAAAACAACTTGTTGCATTTTTTATATTTTATTTTCTGTTATGTTGCGGGTGCATTTCAAACAACAGCAACAATGCAGTTCATAAACAGACCTGCTGTCCATGCTTTCCATGTATTGCAACAATTGCACAAAAATTAAGCACGTACCACGTTCAGTTGTATGCAGCCTAATGAAAATTATTTGTTGTTTTGCATCGTTTAGTATTTTTTCTTCTTTGTATCCACTTCTTAACTCAGAAGATATTTTGCATTAGACATAAAGTTTGTAACAAATAGTTATTTAATTTTTAGGATTCTGATCACTAAAAGTGAAAGCAAGTCTATTGATTTCGAAACGCTACCCTCTATTGCCTCCCTCTATTTTTCTGTCTGTCTGTCAGATTTTCCGTCAGAGGCTTCTAATTCGATAATGGCAAAAATATGAAGACTCGAAGTTTTTACAGAATTTGTGTAGCTTTGTTCGCTACAATAATAAAAACTAAATCTTTGTGAATGCTTAAAACTAATGGGTGTTCCAAAGCGAGCAACATAAGGTATTGTCTTATAAACGGGAATATATTCACTTGCAATTTTCCCATTATTGTGAAAACGTTAACGATCCTTAAAAAAGGTTCCAGAAAAGCTAAAATTTTGTTGTCCAGTATCAGCAATAAACTTTTGCCAGCTAGAAAGAGTTTACACTTCAATTTAATAATCTTAGCTTTTAGGTAGCGTACACTGTAATTCCACCCCATTTACTTTTGATTAGTTAATTGACTTTGATCAATAAAAACATAATTTTTGGGTGGCCATACCAGAGGCGAAAATGATAAAATAACAAACACCAAAAATTATATTAGTTTCAATGTTTGTTTTCATAATTCCAAAAAACAAAAAAAAAAAAAAAAAAAAAAAATAAATTCATATTCAGACAAACATTTTCTGCTGAATCGAACAAATAAAAATACAAATTTAAAACTCTGCCAAAATATTTATGAGGAAATGTTTTTCTGTTTCCCTGTTTAATTTAAGGAAAATAATATTGAGTTTAATTTATAAAAATTTATGTAAAATATTTTGAGAAATTTATATGCACATTTGCTAAAAGAACGAAAAAAAAACTGAAAAGTTTATTATCGTAAAAAAACTGTGCAAAAGTTTTCATCTTGATTGAACAACTTTATGTGCAGTTGTTGTTTTAATTTTTTTTTAAACATTAAATTGAAGTTTTGCTAACGAAGTTTGTTTGTTAACGAAATGATCATTTAAGTGTTTACCTTCTCCTTTATGTTGCTGAAACTGCCAAATGATCTTAATGTAAATGAGAGACGGTATTTTATAAGAGTAATTAAAAATAGTTTTAAAATCATTTGTTAGTTGTCTTCCAAAAAAAGTAGAAGTAAATGGCTATCAATTCGTTTGTTTAGCTTTAAGTTTTGTTGCCTTAAATCAACGTCAGTTGTACACCGATGGAGGAAATTTTCATTTCATATGGAAGGGTTAACGGCAGGATTGCAACTGCTTGTCACCTATCGGTCCCTATGAATTTCCAGCTAAATCCGACTTAAAACTTGAATCAATGAAACAGGATTCTATATGGTCTTTAATTCAAAGAAATTTAAAATTTCCTCATTCAACTTTATATAATTTCATTTTTCAATAAAACCTTTTTTCAGTTGTAATAAAGAAAAATATTTTAATTAAATTATAAAATTTAACGAACTCAAGCCATATTTTATTAATAAGTCAATATATTAAAATAATTTTTTTCATTATTTTCATGAATTGTTTCATTATTTTAATGAATTGTTTCATTATTTTAATGAACTATTTTAGAACTTTAATGAAATAATGTACATATGCTGAGAACATATTTGAACTATTGATTAGGTGCATTAAACGAAACAAATTTATTGAATATCATAACTTATACTTACATGTAATAAAATCGTTTTTAAGCTATTGGTTTGGTGATTGAATATTTCAACTTATTGGCACATGCAGCCCATAACTGTCTACGACAGGTGTAATGGATATGAGAAGAAGTTATAATAATGATGTACATATTTCATTAAAACTATGAACTAGTTTTCATTAAAATTATGAAATTTAAAAACTTGAATTTCTTTAAAGTGTCCACTTAAAAAAGTTTTTCAAAACTTAAACACGTTTCCACAAAATGATAAAATGTAGGTTTCTTTCACAATATTCATAAGATTTTATTTACAGGGTCTGTTCAAAAAGTAAGGTGAATTTTTAATTTTCTTATAAATTTTTGTTCCCTTCAAAGTAGTTCCCCTCAGATATAATACACTAATGCAAGCGGTTTTTCTAACCCTTGAATCAGTTCTGAAATGAACTATTTTGGTATGTCCTTGAGTTCTCTCTCAGCGATTCTGTTTTTGTCTCTTCAATGGTCACAAAACGCCGTCCTTTTATAGGGCTCTTTAGTCTTGGCAATAGGAAAAAGTCGCAGCGAAACAAATCTAAAGAATACGATGGCTGAAGCATGATTTCGGGATTGTTTTTTTTAACAAAAAAAATAGCTTGTTTGTATGCAATGAATGATTTTTATCCAATACTGGACGTTTTCTTCGTATTGCTTCTCAAAAACGTCGTGTAAGTTTAATAAAATTTCTTATTTAACGTGCGAGCATGTGGCAAAATCTTCTAAGGCACTACGAAGAAAAGGCACGGTAATCGAAAAAAAATGTGAGCAAAACATTTGACATTTGATCAAGCTTTTTTTGTGTTTGACTCTCCTGGCGTTTTGCGTTGAAAAACTTGTTAACTTTTTCATAAAAAAATAAATAAATCACTATTTTAACTTAAGTAGCCCGCAAAATTGAACAATTCACCTTATTTTTTGAGCAAACCTCGTATATTGCGAAATATTTTGTTAGAATATAGAGAAAAATCCAACAAAATCGATTTCTGAAGCGAAATTCTTTAAGCAATTTTGCTTATGCAAAAGGTAAAACTATTATAAGCTGCGATGGAGTATCACTATAAATCCATAGATGTGAATGTTTCGAATATAATTTTGTCACTTATTTTACAATTGCATAATTTTAATTAAGGCTTTTTAAACAATTTAAAGTTCTATGCTTTGGTCTTAGCCTCAATAAAATCTATAAATTTATATAGAAAGAAATTGTATAAAAATGTTCATAAATTATTTATTCATAAACTTTTCTTTGTGCTTGCCTTTTATTAGTAAACAACTTAGTGTTCATTTTCTTAAAGAAACTATTTCGAAAATTACTTTTCTTAACTCGCTTACACTCTAATTAACAATGAAATCAATTCAAAGATTTCTATACATATTTGCAAAATATTTATATTGAACAATTTTCTCATGCATTTATGCATAAGTAAATAAAAACAATGTTTAATCATTGTTAAAAGTCCTTGAAAGTATATTTTATTTCCTTGATTTTATCCTCAAAAGTAGTCAAAGTAAATGTACCACACACACACACATTTCTTATGCGAGAGTTTATACAGCTTTTCTCAACTACACTCAAATGGAAACAAAATATAAAATTATTCTTATTTTTATTACGATGAACGACAAACTTTTGAATTTTTCCAAAAACACATGAAATAAAATTTGTATAATAAAATGCAAAAAAAAAAAAAAAAAAATACCATGCATGCATCCTTTACGACGGAAGTACTCATGCATCGAACAAACAACTTTTTGGTATTATTTGAAATTTCTCTATACGAGAAACACTGTTGATTTACTTGAACAAAAAAAAAAAAAAAAAAAAAAAAAAAAACAAGTTAAGTTTATTTTAAATATCAATAGAATTTATAGTTTTTATTGTTTACTTAAGAAGGCGTGTTGTTGTTTGTAAAAAAGTTTTTTGTTCTTGTTGGAGTTGTTGTTTTAATACTTTTTTAAGAAACTGCTTAAGAAGTGAGTGAATGAAACAGGAAAATTGGAAGAGGAAAGTTTTCTATGCAAACAAATTCACAAATCGTTAACGTGGTAAATCAACAAAGACTTGCATTATTTATTTTAAATTTTTATCTGTTTATTGTTTACTTTTTTCGTTTTCTTTACTCAAGGAAAAGGATATTATGATGTGATACTCAGATAAAAAACAAACTATGAAAATTTAAATTTTTTTAAAAGCAAAACAAATTTTTTATTCAAGAAAAAAAAACATGGTTGCGGCAACCATAATCTAAGAGCTATATACCATAATTGTGAAATGTGAAAAATACACATCTCGAACGTCTTATAAATCACATATTATTTATAAAATTTTTCTGCTTATGACTGGCAGACAGTCTCTGCTCTAAGACTGGGGACTAGCAAAATTTTATGTCTTGGTCAAAGAAAAAGCACATCTAAAGGGTTTTTTTTATAGAGGTATAGAACTTTGAAATGCAATAAAATAAAGACGAGTGTTTTAAATTGACATGAAAGGTAATCTACTTGCATTAGAAATATGACTCCTGGCATATGCTTGGCATATGTAAATATGCTAAAAGTGAGAGCGAGAGGTCATATTTCTAACAATTTTTACCTCTCACTCACATTTAGAATATTTTTTGTATTTAATGAAAATCGTAATTAACAACAAGAGGAATGGAAAAAGGGAAAAACTCCAACGGAATTATTTTTCATAATTGTACCGTATATATGGCCGCCACGGCTGGATCGGACGTAGTGAAATCTGCTGGTCCAATTTTCGATGACTTTTTCCAACATTTGTGGCCGTATATCGGCAATAACGCGATGAATGTTGTCCTCCATGTGATGGCTGAATCTTTTCGGGCTTATCGGCGTAGTCTAGCGACTTCACATATCCCCAGAGAAAAAAGGATGCAGCGGCAGTAAATCGCACGTCCTTGGAGGCTTCATCCAGTTAAAAAAGTGTCACCTCTTTAAAAAACACCCTTTATAAGTGAACACCTCCAAAAAATATATTTAAGACTTTACGGCTAAAAATTTAAGTTAAGCTGTATTCGGTGTTTGAATTACTTAACCGTCTGCCGTCCAACAATAATATTTGTAAATGCACTAATGCTGAAATTCTAATAATGATAACACTGTGTGTAAAACAGAGACACAAAAGACAAAAAAAAAAAAAGACCCGTTTCTCGCAGCTTTGCCCCAAGTTATGTACTTTTTATTTATGGGCCCCCAAAGATTTAAGGCTTCGGTGTCATTTTTGCGAAAAACTGATCATTTTCTTAGGCTCATATCTTGCAAGCCGTTCGGAATTTTGATTTACTCTCTGAGGCAAAGTGGTAGCTCTTGTTATAAATAACAAAAATTGTGAATATATAAAAATAAAAAAAAACTTCATCGTCAAGATCAAAATCGCTAAAGTTCGTAAATGTTTATAATCAGAAAAATATTGGGTAGACATTGTTAACATATTTCGAGCAACAAACGAAAAACCGCACTGGCCGAATAGAACAAACGTTGTTTTTGGTAGAAGCCAACAAACCTCGACAGTATTCATGTGCAAATGCTTTCACTACTTGATTGAATAAGATTATTTTTTTATATCCTTTGTTTTAATTATTTCTTCTTTAGTAATTTTTTATAGAAAAGAGTATATATCAAGCGATTATAAAATTAATCGATTTATTATATTAGTTTTAATATTTGTTGTATCTATAATATTACTAATTATTAGTCCTAATTTAATTAGAATTTTATTAGGATGAGATGGATTAGGACTTGTTTCTAATGTTTTAGTAATTTATTTTCAAAATGTAAAATCTTATAATGCAGGTATATTAACTGCTTTATCAAATCGTATTGCATTACATACTCTATTTATACACAATTACAAATAGATATAGAATACGCGACTTATTTCTACTAATGGATGCTAGCTGGGGAATTTTTTGTTTTTTTTATTTATTGCCATGTATTAAACATTACAGTGCTGCCAGCGAATTATATCCTACAATGCCCAATCTCCTAATTTTTTTGTTTTACTTTAATTCGATTTTTTACCTTCTTCCCCTGTTCAGGTCCATAGGTAGCAAGCCGTTGAAAATTCAAGGAAACAATCAACTACTGGTGTCCGTATATGGATTATATTTTTTCGTGTTGCACTGTGTAAAAATATGATAATAAAATGTGTTTCATCAATCAAAACATTATCATAAAATTATTGACGACACTGTAACCGAACGATGTATTTTCTATGCGTACACTTAGAATATCTATATGAACATATTAAATCATGAATGTCTTATGCTTAATATTTTACACAATATATTGATAACATATAACCATAATATAGTCATGTAATATTATAACACTACAAGTACTTGTATTGTCTACAACCATGACAAAATTTTTGGTTTAAAATATTAAAACATTAATAAATTTTTTGCTGTAACCATATTATTTTTGTTGTAATTATAGAAAAGTTGGCGTGATAATTTTACAGCCATAACTTATTTTCTACGTGTAGAGAGACAAAAAATATACTTAGCAGCGATAGTTTTTCCTCCAGCTCTGATTTAATACCCTCAAGAAGTAAGAAAATAAATTTACGTCTGACTCGTTAGTTTGTGAGAGAGAATAAAGTCATCATCTGTATTTTACAAAAAAATTAAAGGTTTAAAAATTAAAGACACTATTGGTGTCTATAAGTGAAGTGCCAATCATTTTTTTGAAGAGCTTAAAAATAATAGATTGACTCCTAATCAAAAGTTCTTAGTATAATATGTCCTGGCACGATTTATCACTGCAACTATTGTATGCGTTGCTTTTCAAAATAATTCGAAAAAAAAAAATTATTACTAAAATACTCAAGTATGTATTTCTACTTTAGTGTCTATTATAATTTTGTCCTTTCCATTTTTCTTTAACGTTTATCTTCTCTAAGTCCCAACTGAATCCTTAATTAAAATTAATTTTAATTTTCAAAGTTTTCGACATAAATGTGGTCACATATAAGAAAACTTTAACTAATAGAAAATATCTCCAACCCTTCCTTGGCAGTTGGGCACACATGTGGTAAGAAAAAAATAACTTCTACAGGTTTCGTTTTGCCCTCAGTACACACGCACCTACAAACACCTTTATTTCAATCAAAAGGAATCTTAAAATGAAATTAAAATTTATTACGCATAGTAAAGTTTAAGAAAATTCTACTTTTTGGACTTTGATATCAGCAATTAAAAATAAAAGAAGATAAAATTAACCCCACTCCCTGCGCTTCATTAAATACTTAAAACATTTTATTAATTGTGCCTGAAAGCCAAAAGTTGTGAGTTAAGGATTTTATAACAAACTTGTGTCTATATTATAGTTGCTGTCTTATTGTTGTCCTTAATATTATCCTTATTAAGGACAGACATAGAGACAGATATACAGACAGACTTGCACTTAAACTGTGTTGTGGTTTTTGGTTTGACTTTTTTGATTTTTTTTTTTTTTTTTTAGAAAAGACAATAGAAATTTATCTCTTCAAATGTGTAGAGAAAACACCTCAATGCTATAAAAATAAAACGAAAACAGCATTTAATGTTTTATTTCAATGGTTTTCTTCTTAAGTTTTGCCAAGACGTTTTCAACCTTAATAGTTTGAAATATTGTATCTTCTGCATATGTGTGTCCTTCATCAGTGTGTAAGAAGTAAAAAGTGTTAAGAAAAGGGTTGCTCCTTTTTTTATGCTGTTCGTTTTATATTTTTGAAGGCATCACATGTGTAAAAGTCGTCTCACATGTGTTGCTGTTGTTGATTTGTTAAAGATAAGATAAATTTACATTTGTGACCCAAAAATTCTGTTGATGTTTTTTGTGAACGAACATAAAACGCGTTCGTACCTCTCTCTACACCTTCCTGCAAGAGTGTTTTATTTAGATAAGAAATTTTCAAAAGAAAATATAAATACTTCTGCTATGAGATGTTTGTGCAGAAATGATACTCATAAAATTCTGTTTGTAAGTCTTACGTACATATGTATTTGTGTAGTTGTTTGTTTTGTTCGTTTTTGTTAAACATTCTTTTTTTTCTATTATTGCATTTCTTTTATTTTAAAACTTTTTTAAATTGTTTATATCTTTACTTTTGTCATATAATTTTCTTAAGATTTTATGTAAATTTTCAAGTATTCTTATGTGGCGGCGTCCAAGAGTCTTTATCGCTTATCATACCAATTATTCTATGGGTTGGAATAATGCAAGGTTGCTGCGTAGGGATTTTTTTTTGTAAAATGGGCGCCTTGAATAGTTTGAAGAGCTTAAAAATTAAGGAATAAAACAAAAGTTCCAAACGTACTTAAATCAAAAGCTAGCGGTGTCGAGTATAAATTGATGGATCCAAGTTCGGATTATTTATGCCTAAAATACTTGATTCAATTCCAAAAGAAAATTACTTCCAAAAAGGGTTCGGCTTGTACGAATTTCTTTTACCTCAAACCAAGCCGGCCGCATATTTAAATCAATCGGGATTAATTATTTATGTTGAATTTCATTCTGAAACACAAATGAATTGCAATTTTTAATTTATTGCTTTAGTTAGTCATTTTGTACGGTGCCAATCGAACCCACGACCTGTGGACGGACAGGATAAAGTCGCTAACAATCAATAACTGGAGTTCCCAGAATTGCTGAAATTTAAGGGCCTCTCAAATCCCTAATACGCCTCCTTTTCAATTTATATCATCTTTTATACCAAATATGCTTATTCATTTTGAATGGAACATGTGCAAATGCAAAACTACGTTAAAAGATGAAACTTTCTTTTAATAAGTTGAAATCCCTAAGGATAACAACAACGACAACAGCAAGAACAACAAAACGGAAAAATTCTTGTAGAACAAGAAATAAAACCTGAAGAAAAAAAAAAGCCAACAACAAACTCATGGACGACATAAAAACTTTAAAATAGTGTACAAAGAGGTAAAGCTTACAGGACAAAAATTAAGACAAGGACATCATGCATAAGTGAAGAACAAGAAACAAACAACAAGAACAATTTGACAGGCGACAAGTGTATCAGTGTCATATCCTTAAAAAACAACAACAACAAAACAAAGTAAAAGACACAAACATATGTAAGTGTTTATATACGAGGAAAAACACACACAAGAACATTTTGATGGGAGATGTTAACGTGTGGTTGGTGTCACGAGCAAGTTATTGATCGGTTTTGAAAATTTTTGTGTTTAAAAAAAAAAAAATTTTAGAGCTGGTTCGATTTAAGATTCACTATTTTCTTGTTGTTATTATTCAATTGAGCCGCTTCATTAAATATGAAAAGAATTAAGAAAAATCTCAGTAAAAAGATAAGAAAATGGTGAATTTCCAAACCATTAATATGAAAAATTTGATGATAAATTTTCAAGATACTTACCAGA
Source organism: Lypha dubia (assembly GCA_947311025.1). NCBI lineage: Eukaryota > Metazoa > Arthropoda > Insecta > Diptera > Tachinidae > Lypha > Lypha dubia. The sequence continues at coordinate 30,008,754 of OX371260.1, read as the reverse complement.
ATTAAAATTAATAATAAAGGATATTCAACTACTTGATGGCAGCTGTCGTTATTGGCAAATGTGATCTAAGCGGTAAACAACTCCGATGATGAGACTGTGGTTGGTTTCGAAACATCATGTTTGTCTGTTTAAACTTCTTCGCAGTCTAAATTTTCTTTGTCTGTTAAATTGTTACGATTTGCTACAGTTTAATTTTTAATCAAAAATAATTTACATAAAAATTAAATTATACGAACTTAAGGCTGAATAAATAAAATTTCTTTCAGAGATTTTCACTATTTTATTAAATTCTTTTGTTCATTTAAAAATGTTGCTGCCTTCTTTCCGACTTTAGTTATTATTTTTAATTATAACAACAAGAATGGTGAATGTCCCTGTGGCAATATAATAAGGCGTGAGTGAGAATTATCGTGAATAGATTAGCAGACACGGTTACATCTCTATTACGATAAATGAAACTAGTTTAGAAACATTCATACACGTTCGAACTTATACACTTACGAATGTTTCTTCGGATGATACAATATGGACCCTGTTAAAATATTAAAAGTGTAAATTAACATTACACACCCATGCACACAATCACAATCACAATCACACACACGCACACACACTTTAAAAAGTTGATATAACACACAGGACGATTTTTCTTGCTTAAAACATCACAGCAAAATGAGTTTTGTAGCAAAGAAATAAAAAGAAAGGGATTTTCATCCTTTAAAATAAAAAGATATTTTATTTCATACTGGTGAAATTAAGTATTTTTAGTTTTATTAACAAATAAATAAATAAATGTCTCAGCTTAAGGTATCATGTCTACCAAATGTTACATGGACAGAACAGAACGAAAGGCAGCAAGCACCCAGCAGATCCTTTTAAGAAAAGGTACGACAATAGTTGAAACTTTACTCTTTTTTGTTATTTATCTCTCTCTCTCTCTCTCTTCCTCTCTGTATGTGTTTCAAGAAGTACAAAATCTAGTGTTTTTGTTAATTGTGATGAATCTTAAATGTGCTCCAAATTGCTAAACAAATGAACAATTACAAACAATTTATTAAAATAGTACATACAAAAGAAATTATTAAAATAAATTGGGCAACAGCAGCAGCTTTAGCAGCAGCAGCAGCAGCATCAGCAATATAATTGATATGACAGCAGCTGAAGTGGTGAAACACCAGCTTGTATTTGTAGAATAATTTTTTTTTTATTTAAATAGTAAATGGTAGCTGTAGTTTTAAATTAGTAGATTAATTGTTAAATGAATGACTTTCATTAAATTATTTTTTATAGATTTTGACAATTTCTGTTTGATTTGTCTGACACCACCCTCAATTGTTCATTTATTTCCAACACTTTCTTAAATAACTTTTGTTTGTTGTTTTTTTTTTTTTAATATGTTTTTAACTAAAAAGACCTAATTTGTTAAAGAATACTATTGCTCTGCTACTAACAGTGATGCTCATAACTGGCACAAGCAAAAAATACAATCCCTAAATGCGATCGATATCGTTCGACATCGTGGGACAGGCAGAAATTGTTAAAATTATATGCTACGAAATGTAATTGAAGGTATAGAATTTTATAAATTTTTTGTTTACATTTGGGAAACTTCTTGCTTTATGATCTTCTCTAGCGAAAAATACCGGACAAAAAGTAATCTGATGACGACGTTTAATGGCGTCTTCCGACAGCAAAGTTTGTTCTATTCAGCCGTGTAGTTGAAATCTAAAGGAATTGTAAGATAATAAATTTTTCCTTAGTAGCTTGAAATGTTTTTAAAATGTCTAATATTTCTCTGACTATTAAATTTGCGAGGCGCTTCAACACTGCCTTAAAAATTAACATAACGCGCAAAGCAGAGTTGTGAAAGAGTTAAGTCTTCTAAATTTTCAACATCTATCTTCTCTACCCTATCCCAATCACTGAGTTCCGGCATAGTGCACTGCATACGTAGGGGTCATCCCCTGAGTGCTGGTTCTAATTAAAAAAAAAAATATAAAAAAAATTCTAGTTTTTGATTGCTGCTGTCAAGATTGGCAGTGCAGTGAATTAAAATTAATGATAAAGGATGTTTAACTACTTGATGGCAGCTGTCGTTATTGGCAAATATGATCTAAGCGGTGAACAACTCTGACAATGAGATTGTGGTTAGTCTCGAAACCAAACCCCTTAATATCAGTTCAACCTTCTATACAGTAAAATATTTATTTGTTTGCTTTATTTTATAATAAATACTTTCTCTTTCACATAAAGACTTACGGCCGTATTCATAAAAAAATATTATTGTAGGTTTATAGAGTACAATAGCTATCGTAGACTTTTCGTTTTATTAATGATTAATAAAAATTGGTATTCATAAAGGAACAATATCAGTTTTATAGCTGTTGAACGATTGTAGCGAATTTATGTGAATGTATGGCAACTCTCTTTTTATGTGGTTGTCATTTAGTTCTTAGTGATGCTTTAAACCACTGTTTGCTAAACCCGATAATCAAGTAGATATCAGGTTTTCTATAAATTATTTAAAAAATTTAATGAAAAATATATGTTTGCAAAATAAGAAACATAAAAAATGAGTTTGCGAACAATTTTAAATGAAAATCAATAAAGAAACTGTTACCATTTATCAATTTTTGTGATATACGGTAGCAAAGGTAACCGAATAATGAGTTTGTTTACCTTTAATTTACATCACTGCTATAATTCGTCAGAATTTTATTTTATTTCTTTGATTTGTGCTTCAAGTAAACGTACATACATATGTATTTATAATTTGTGTAATTAAAATGGATGCAACTAATAACAAACAAGAACTTTCAGAAAATGAAATGGAAAACATGGTAAATATTATTAATACATGCTACATATCTACACACTTATATACATACATATATGTATGTATGTCACCATATTTTATATTTACTTGAATATAATGCAAAATGTCACTTTATTTTTGGTTTAAAGAAGGGCAAATCCAACAATAAATTTTTTGATTTTACTGATGGTTTACTAAAGGTTTAATAAAATTTTTTCGTTTATGAATACAACTTTAACAATTTTGGCTGATAAACCGCCAATAAATCTGAAATAAATTTTTATGAATACGGCCGTTAGAGTTTATATAAATCAGTTCACGATCAGCTGCCTTGATTGAGTTACTTAGTTATCTGTGCATTATTTAGGATATTCCGAAATAATTTCCCAATTCACAAGCCTGGTTCTGCTTATTGTTGTATATGAAAAGACAATATCAAACAAAAACTCTTTCAACAAAAAGAAATTGTTCTAAAATTGTTTTTGTTTTGAGAAATTCTGTTTGAAATTGTCTTTTCATATACAACAATAAGCGATACAACTAGGATTGTGAATTGGGCAAATGTTATTAAGTCTTGCCAAAATGATAAAGTTTTTGATATTAAATCACTATTTTTTTTGTTTTACTAGTGTCTGCAATATATATGGATATAATTATTTTTATTCTTATTATATCTATGGTTCGCTTAAACTTTATTTACTTTGCTATAATTGGGAATATTTTAGAGATTTCTAATATAGAGACTTTTTTCAATGAAATTCTTTTAAATCTAAAATTCAAATTTAAATTATTGTTAAGCTTTCGACATTGTTTTTATGACAAAATTTTATTACTCTTTAAATAAAATTTTAAAAATAAAAGAAACACAAAAACAAAAATTTTAACAAAGAACCGTGACTTTATCACGAATGTGCAGATCGTTAAAATCAAATAATTTTATAAAAAAAAAAACTCCTTTCGAAAATATTTTATATAAATTTAATAGAGCGAGACTTATGATGTTTTGTTTTCTTAGAGAAATATGCAGACATGTTCTGTATTCGATGATTCGATGAAAAGGTTCGAAAATGTCATATTGTGGCTGTTAGAAGGTGTTTGATTTTCTATAAGAAATATTACTAAAACCAAAATTAACCGGCATATTCATAAGCACTTTTTACACCAAAAACTCATTCTCTTACTTTAATTTTAATAGAAGTTTATGAATAAAATTATATTTGTTTGTGTTCACATCTCCACTAGTAAAAAAATGTCACAAAATTTTAAAAATTTTAAAAATTTCAAATGTTTACAAAACGAAACTCATTGCACAGCAGTTCTAGCATAACAATTAAATATTTTAAGACTTTAGTGTTCGAAAAGTTTGTACGAAGTAATTGGGTGTGCTTACAAATATGTATGTACATGTGTAAAGGAAGTGTGTGATCTTAATAAAATCCCATAACTTTATGGATTTTTTACGGATAACTTTCTGTTCTTCACTCTCACAATCTTTTCCTCTCTCTCTCTCTCTCTCTAGCAATACCGATTCGAAGGACCATAACAGAAGCAGCGATTGCTAAAAAACTCTTTTTTTTGCCAATATTTCTCAGTTCTAAGGCAGAGTTCATGTTCTATAATTATTACTTTTACGTTTTGAAGTTTTCATATAAAGATTCTCATCAGAGTTTAAGCGAACAAAAAACAAAACAAAATTATTTCAAAATTAGTTTTGTTTTTAACCAAACAAGTAAAATCACAACAAATCAATCATTATCATTTCCATTATCATCGAATGATAAATTTCCTTAAGATGTCACATAGTCAGCGAAGCAACCGCAGACATTCATGCAGCCATACACTAAAGTCTGTCTGTCAGCAAGTCAACCCTTGACATTTAGTGCACTAGAAAGCAAAGAAAAAAAAAAAAGAAACTGAAGCCTACATATAATAAAATTTCAAAATGTTTACATAAAGGTCTTCATCACAGCTCACAGACGAATATGGAAACCTCTGTGACATTTAATATTCAAAATAATAAGGTTTCCCCACAGATGTACGTTCGTACACTCAAGTAAATTTATTGCAAGTACGAGTAAGTGTGTGAGTGGGTATGTATAAACAACATTTCATTATTTAGTTGCATGATGACTACACAATGATACACACTGAACTCGATCACTAAATAAGTGGAAATTGCGCCATTTCTAAAATTGATATGTATCCGCTGACTGATCTCGCAAATTTTTTTTCAAATTTCTTTTAATATTATTTTTTGATAATTTGAAAATTCAAAAAGACACTTTTTACATCTTGTTAATTTTACCCTTTCCTTTTCTAAAAATTTTAATTAGTTTCCATTATATGGGTGTGTGTATGTGTGATTACAGTTACACATCTTGAATAAAAGATCTTCTTTAAAAATCAAATAAGAATTCGGGAAGGTGAGAAGACCTTGATGCCAAGCAGAGGGTGCAAACTGTATCTCCGAAATAAAGAGTGCGCCTTATACTGAAGAAATAATTTTTTACGTTTCCATAAATTGTCGCAAATAGTTATTGAAAAGTTTTGCTAGTTTTGTTTTTACTATTTACTTTACAATAAGACCCACTGTGTATGTCACAAGTGAAAATTTACAATTTGCCGTTGATGTTAAAATGTCTCATTTATTTCATAGATTGTCATCAGTTTTGTTTTAAGTTTGTCAGGGAGTAATTTGTTAGCAATCAGAGTGATTGATTTAAGAATTGCTAATTAGTTTAAAGCAAAATGCTCATGTGGAACAGCATAAGGCAAATAATTTCGAAATATTGATTTAAAAATTATAAAATTACATGATGATGCATTGACTTTCAAAATGAGTTACAAAAGTTGTCAAAATAAAAATAAATTATATATCGAAGACAAATAAACCCCGCGCTTTCTGAACATCTTCGCATTTTGTCGCATCGGAAAATATTAAATAGAAAACGTACGACATTACAAGCAATATTCCTTTTACAACGATTAAAAACGTACAGTATGGAAATATCAAATAGTTGGAAACTAATTCTAATAATCCTTGGACAAGTTCTACCCATCAAATATCAACAGTAAGCTTGATGAAGTGAAGCAAATCTGGGATGAGAACGAGTATGTTCAATTTGATCACGCCAGACATACAGATGCAGCGACCCATTACTATTTGCTTTTGGTCCTTCGAACCAGATTGAAATAATGAATTTATAACTAATTCGTATTAATGACATCATGTCATCAGTATTGTGACGTTAATGCTGCTGCAAATATCATCATGTATTAATGGTGAAAATACCATCAATCTTTTGACAAACGTTATCACGAAATATTGTAAAATTTTTTCTCTATCATATATGTATTCTATGCCACATTTTATTTATTATTAATATTCAAAATATGTATAAAAGAAAAAAAAAATGTTTATCTAATACTCGTATTTGCAGTTTGTATTTCAAAATGAATCAAATTGTTTTATTTAAAATTTTAGTTTCTAGACGAAATTATAAATACTTATAACAAATTATTGTTGCATATTCGTCATCGTTACTATGACAAAACCATTATTATGATATCTTTTGTATGTCCATTCAAAATAAAAAATGCTGATGATTTGCGTTGACTTTATGCCGTCGACAACTTTAATGATTAATTGAGGAACCTGTGATAAAAATTAAGACTATGACAGAATTGCTCATCACTGCTGTTGTTGACATGGTGACTAACACTCTTTGAAACGTAGCCATTCCAATGATGACAAATGCTACTGCGTCCAACAGGAAGAAATTTGTTGCAGCTCCGAGGCTACTTTTATTAGTTAAGAAAAAAGCGAAATTCATAAAATATCCTTTAAGCAGGCGGAAATATTTGATAAAGCAAATAATGAAACGTTTCAAAATAATTAAAAAAAAAAAAACAAAATAAAGTAGTGGTATGGTTACAGGCCACAAACTCTACCTTAAAGCCAAAAAGTGAAAAATTTTACAAAATTCGATAACATTGTTCTTATGGTCCTTTTATTAGAATAACTCTTATGAGGGTAAAGTAAAACAATTGCTTTAGCTTGGTTTTCCTTAAGTTGTCCGCAAGGCTCCGTTCTTTCTCCTACCCTTTTTCATATTTTTCTTAATGACCTTCTACGTCAAACTTCCAACTCTATCTACTCTTCTGCAGATGACAGAAGCTTAGTTCATTCGTATTCATTCAGTAACAGGCCAAACCCGTCGGAGATCTGGGCAATGCGGCAAATTATGAATGATCTCCGAACAATTTCAAATTGGGGTCATGCTAATAGGGTAAATTTTAACGCACGAAAGAACCAATGTGCTACGCTCACACACAGACGTATGACCGGACATGCTGCTCCATCTGTAAATATGGATGGTATTGATATTGAGGAATTAGAAGCTCTTGATGTTATTGGCATGAAAATTCATTGTGATGTTCGATGGAATGTTCACATTTTTCATGTTTTAAAAGAAGCATTCAAGTGCCTCAGCTTTTTAAGATGGTGTAGGACATACTTCACTCCATCTGATCTCCTTAGTATTTATACCACCTTTATCCGCTGCTTCAATTTTGTAGTTGCTCAACCGCGTACCGGATAGGGCGAATAAGCTTATCGGTGACAGTAGGGTAGCCAACTCTATTGCTCACTGGAGCATCGACGCAATGTTGGGTGTGTTTCATTGTTCTATCGCTACTACAACGGAATGTGTTGTAATGAAATCAGGGAACTTGTTCCCGAAACTTGTCACTTTTCACGTACAACACGCTCTTCATCAAGAGCACATCCGTTTGTAGTTGATATGTCAGTGAACCGCACCACACATTACAGGGGGAATTCGTACTTTAGCCGTACTGTTCGTATGTGGAATAAACTCCCCGCAGAGGTCTTTCCTGCCACTTTCAGTTTGTTAAAGTTCAAATCGAATGTCCGCAATCACTACTCCCTTTATCCTCCTTCCCAAAAACTATTTTCCTAGTTCCGGCACAATGCCATGCATACGTAGGGGTCTTAATTAAAAAAAAAAATATGTAATTTCAATATTTATTAAAGCATACATTCATAATGTAACTACCAGAAGATAACGTTTTATATATGGTCCTTCGAACAGTTTATATTAGTTAAACCCTAATTAATAACTTAACTAAGCTGTTGTAAATTATAAATGAAATTCTTCATACGCATTATACCTATTGGCTTCAACCATCCGCAGAAGTAAATCATCAATGCGTCACCACCACGATTAGATTGACAAACCGATATCTCCCAACACAACTTCCATGTTGTAAGGACCTCATGTCCATGTAACCATTTAAGGGAGATGCAATGATGCAGCATCACGTTAACGGTCTGTATATGGTCTCAGTACTTCAATTGATTGGAAGAGATCTGGGAGCTCGTCCGTGAATGGCATACATCTATGATGTTCGTCTCGTCTCCTTCATGACTAAATTAAAAAAAAACGAAAAAAACACATTTCCTTTAATATGTTTAGTCAGATGAAAATGATCTCCGTTCCAAATAGTATTAAGCTTTAATTAATTAAGTCACTGCAATACTCATTAAATTACCGTATAGCTTTATGTTTTACTTTCTTGCACAACAACTCCTGTCATCTCTTCTACATATCCTTGGTTTTAAGCACAAAATAATTCCTAAGACATTCCAAGTTCATTAAAAGGCATTGAAGGATTTTATTTTGGGTCTTAAGGTCAACCATAAAAATAAATCAACGTGTGCTTAAATAAAAATTAAACAAAAACGACAAAAAAAAAACAAACAAAAATAATCCTACAAATCTCGCTGCCAGATTGAATACAAAAACAAAGTGCAGAAAAGAAAAATAGAACTGAACTGAAAGAATAAAATCTACGTTTAGTTAATTATTACGCTAAATAAAATTTCAATTAAGAAAAAATAAATATATTTATACTCGTACATACTCAAACTTTGATTCGTAAGACAAGATGAAGAAAATAAGAGATTGAATTGTAGTACAACAAACACATGTTAAGGATAACACAGGATAACTAAGACCTGCAATAAAATTCAAGTTGAATGAAAACGATGAAAATAAAAACAAGCGAAAAGAATTGAAAGATACAAAAGTAATGAACATAAATACCAGCACATTTGACTGAAGGAAAAGAAAAAGAAATCTGAAATGAATTGAAAATTAAAAAACAAAAAATAAAAATAAAGAAAAAAAAAAGAAAAAAGAAAAAAAAATTATAGGGGTACGAGTGTGAGTGTGAGTCTTCATAGAACGTTAACAATATTTCTTACACTTCCGCGATTCCTTGCGATGGAGCAACAAAGTCTGCTTATTGAAATAATGATGATTGTTTTCATTGTAATAACTGGCACATAGAGCAAAAGATAATTTCATTAGAATTCCGAAATCTATCTGAGAAGAAAAGTCATGTTAAATTGAATATTTGATTGTCTCTTTATTTTTGCCAAAATCTTTTGAAAATATTCAAATAATATTTGTTTTCTGTGCGGAAGGTGCGGTTCTTTCTTTATTTTTTCTTTTCTAGTATATTTTTCTTGTATTGGCTGGAACATCGTTTACATGCAAATATTTTTAAATCCTTGTCAAAATGCTCTGCGTTACGTTACTTAAGTGAAACGGATTAATTTTATGACGCTTTTCTTATTGTCTCTTCTCTCTGTTGTTTTCTTCAGCTGTAATTTTATTTTTTCAAATTACTTCATCTTATTTATGGTGTTGTATTAATATACTCTTCTTTTTTTCTTATTTTTATTTGTTTTTATTCTACTTTTTACAAGTCAACAAAATACTTATGTTAAATTAAAGCACAATGGGATAAAAAATTTATTGCATAAAAAGTTTTTCAGAATGTTTGTGTATACGAACAATGATATAAAAGGAATATATGAATTCGTCACTTGTATTAAAAGTCAGCCTGATTCGTCCCATTGTGCAGAAATTTATTTATTTTTTTTTTGCTTTAGTGTTAAGGTTGTAATCTTATTTGTGTTTGCCTCCAAGTTAAAATCAAATTAAGTATTTGCAAAAACGACATAACAAAACACTTCGTAATAGTCGTCTCCCTTTCCATCGTTTTGCCAATAATAAGCAGTGACCTCGCTTAGGTTTTGCTAATGGAGATGAGATCGTGAATGAATCTTAACAAACCATGTTACCACACTGTCTTTTGCAAAATATTTTAGGTTTGCTCATGTTCTCCTGAGTATTATGAAAAAATTATGGCATTAAAAAAGGCTTATTCGCACGTAATAAACAAGAATATAGTTTTTACCCGTGACTTCATTCACACTACATACTAATGTGTTCCAAATTTGATCGTACCAATACAAAAAGTACCAAAAGCAAGTGTGCCAGTATTTTCTCATTGTAGCCCCCCCCCCCACCACGAGAAAGTATGCTGTATGTTAATGAAGGCTAAAAATTTCATATATTAAAAATATTAGAATTTAATCAAGAGAAATTTTATAAACTGAGTCATTACATCAATCATAATATAATTTTATTAAATTAAGAAAAAAACTGATGAAAAATAAACACTCACCTTTCTTATCACGCACATCGCGTGAGCAATAACCACATCTACTTGCTAAGAGTCACAATTGTTGCCTCCGTTTTGTAGTTGATACAACAGATCACAACTTTAGTGAACAAAAAAAAAAAAAGAATTAAATATTGGGAAGGTACCATCCATGCGTATGCAAGTGCCTCCAAATGAAAGACTTCTTTTAAATTCCAAATATTTTTATTGCATCAAAAATCTTTATTTCTTTATTTCTTCGCACATAAAATAAACGCAGATTAGTTATAAAACTCGTGCAAATGGTAAATTTCACTTAATACTTTAAAGTATTTTTTTTTTTTTTTTGAAAGAAATACAAAAAGAAAACTAAATTTTGATAATAGAAATTAAATCACTTTAACTTGATTTAAACACTTTTCTTCTTTAGCGCTTTTGTTTCGTCTAATGCATTGCGTTCGTTGATTGAAGACTTGAAACGAGAGTTTTTATTAAAAAATAAACTGTGAAACTTTTTGCATTAGATATTTTATAAATTTTCTTTGTGTTTCTAAAAGCTCTTGCATAAAAATGCAACGATATTAAAATGAATTTTGAGCCAAAAATTTTGTAATTGTTTTTTATTTGTAATCAAATATTTGCATAAAACATTTTTTAATCAAATATTTGCATCAAATAAAATAAAATATATGCAATAAATTTTAGTATTAAAAAAAAATATATATATATATTTTTATATTATTACGAATAAACGTAATTATTATTTGAACTTATATTGATGAAAATATGAAAATTAATATTATCAGGCTCAAGTTCAGTTTTATTGAATTAATGAAAATTCAAATTACTAAGAGTATTTTTTATGTTGAAAAACATTAGTATATCTCTCCAATCAGTTTTCATTTGTCCATTTTTACAATTTTCGTAAAATGGATAATAATTGGGAAGAATATCAACTATTTAACCAAGTTTTCAACAGAAATAGAATACGAGAATTAATTTAATTAATTTTTATTTTATTTTTACATGTTCATTAATTCAATAAAACTGAACTTGTGCCTGATAATATTTATATTCAAAATTTAAATTTTTTAGCGCCTGTCCAAAAAGAGATGTGTGTTTCAAATGATTATCTGCAGAGCAAAGCAGGGGCTAGACTGATTTTGCTTTATTTTAACGGACGTAAAAAAACAAGGACTGAGGAATCGTATGGATTTTTTTTCTGTTTGCTCCCTCATAGCACTGTCATTTATGAATCGGTTTTTAAAATTAAAGTTTTCTTTGAAAAGGTTTGCTTGTACTTTTGTCAAATCCAGGGCAAGTTGTGTCCCAAAAATATTGATTATTGGAAAGCTTTTTAATTTATAGACAGGTTTTCAGAATTCTTTTAAGGTTTGAACAGGTTGGCTAGGATTTTGTTCAAAAACATTTTTTGAAAAATCGTGGGCGGGAGATGTTGTGATCTCTCCCAAAATATTGGTTGTCTTCTTATTTGTAAACCGATTTTAAATTATTGTGTATATGTCTGATCGTGTTTGCTTGCAGATGCGGCAAATATTTTGTTTTTGAATTAATG